>BSBN01000134.1:0-1324375 GCA_027924645.1 Cunninghamia lanceolata
TGTAGAGAGATGACAAGGAGATAGGGGTTTAGGGTTGATCGGATTTAGAGTTTAGGGGTTAGGAGTTTAGAGAGGGAAAGATAGGGAGATAGAGGGTGATGGACATGGCCAAATACATAGGCAGAGAGATTGAGAGGTAGAGAGATGATAGAGACAAGAGAGATAAGGGTTTAGGATTGATCAGGTTTAGGGTTTATGGTTGGTATATATGATGTATAGAATGGTTTAAATGACTAACATATTAGTGCTTATGATGTTCTGATGGCTCCTGTGGCTAGCAGATAGTAGAATGACACTTATGATTGGTTAGGTGTATAATGATGTTTGTGATTAATAGGTAGGTGCTACTAAGGAGAATATTGGCACATACGATATACAAAATGGTGCAAATGACTAACAGATTGGCACTATGATCTTCTAATGGCTCCTAGTGAGGTATTTGTTTGATTTTGATTATTTTTGGGATCATTTGAGATGGAGCTTAGATTGATTTGGGATGGAGTTGGGTTGAAATGGATTTGTTTAGGGATGATGAGAGGTGAAAATGACTAGATTAGGAATGATTTGGGAATGATTAGAATGGTTTGAAGTGGTTTAGTGCTAATTAGGGAATGATTAGAATGATTTAGGGAATAGTTTAGGGATGACCTATTTGAGATGAAATCCGAGGTTGATTTGAAAATGATTAGGATGAAGTTAAATTGATTTGGATGTGATTTGGGATGGTGTGAAGTGGTTTAGGGCTGATTAGAAGTGGTTTAGGGATGATTAAAGATGAAATTGAATGGATTAGCAATGATTTGGGATTGATTAGGAATGAACGTGGTTGGAATGAAAGCTTAATGTTTTCATGAACTTTCACATTATAGAGATTGGGAGATAGAGGTTTAGGGGTTGCTTCTAGGTTTTATGGTTTAGGGTTTAGCCTGTTGCTTATTTTTAGGGTTTAGGGGTAGGGGTTAGGGTTTAGAGGCATTATTTATGGTTTAGGGTTTAGGGTTTATGGGTTAGGGGTTAAGGTTTAGAGGTTTAGGTTTATGGTTTAGGTAGAGAGGTGAATAGGGAGATATAGAGGGAGACTGAGCCTGGGAGAGATATCTCTGTCTCCTCTATCCCTCTCTCTAACTATTCCTACCTCTCTATCTCTCCCTCCCTATCTCTATCTTGCTAGATCACTTTTGAACCCCTCTCTAACTCTACCTTTGTATCTCTCCCTCCCTCACTATTTCAGGTTTACATGAGTTTAGGGTTGCTCAAGTAAATAGGGTTTAGGGTTTTGGGTAAGGGTTTAGGGGAATTATTTAGGCTTTAGGGGTTTAAGGATGCTTGAGTTTAGGGTTTAGGGTCTAGGGTTTAGGGTTTAGGGTTTATGAGTTAAGGGTTTAGGGTTGATTGAGTTTAGGGTTTAGGGTTTAGGGTTTAGGGTTGCTTGAGTTTAGGGTTTAGGGTTGCTCAATTTTAGGGTTTAGGGGTTAGGGGGTTAGGGTTCAGGAGCATTATTTAGGGTTTAGGGTTTATGGTTTAGAGGTTTAGGTTTATGTTTTAGGTAGAGGGGGAGAATAGCGATCCTTATCTCTCTCTGGACATATGGATCCCATATGTCTTAATCTATCCCTCTCTACCTCTCTCTCCTCCTCTTTATCTCTCTCCCCATCCCTCTACCTCTTGAAATATCTCTCCCTAGTCTCTAGACATCTCTTGATCTCTTTCCCTATCGAGCTATCTATCCTCATAACCCCATCTCCTAATATACCCCTCTCTACCTCTCTCTCTCTGTATTTCCCTATCTATCTCTCCCTTGCTAGATCTATCTCCCTATATCTCCCCACTCTCTCTATATGTATCTCTATCTTTCTCCCTCTATAGACCCCTTTCTCTATCTCAATCCCCATCTCTCCCTCTCCCCGTCTCTATCTCACCTATCGTCTCTATCTCCATGTCCCTCTCTATCTCTCCATGTCTCCCAGTCCCCTCTCTATATATAGAATAGAGAAATGGAGAGAGAGAGAGAGAGAGAGAGAGAGAGAGAGAGAGGAGAGAGAGAGAGAGAGAGAGAGAGGAGAGAGAGAGAGAGAGACTCTCCCATGTAGATACAAGGTTACCTATCATGCTTCCTAGAATGCACTCACCTTATAACGTGAGCGCATTATAACACGATCGCGTTTTGGGAAGCATGGAAAATGGTAAAAAAGCATGCGGGATCCATGTTTCAGACCCCACATGACTGTTATTCCTACTTTTCATGAGTATATCAGACAAAAGAATGCTTTTCATGTTGTTTGACTAATTGAGAATCATTTTTATATGAATCCACCACCATTTTGTTGTTTTTTCAATGTAGAAGAAATGATTTTTCATGTTTTTGGAGAAAATTTGATTATTTAAACTGAAAGTTTCATGTTTCATGTGTGATTTTGTTTCAAAGCTAATTACCATTGATATATAGATTGAATTTGATGATATATGTTTGTTTTTTCCATAAATTTTACTAATCCTATTCTAGAATTATATAGAATTCATAATCAAACTTGCGAAAAACAAGAATTTGAGGATTTTGCATCCATCTTTTAGAGAATTGGTCAACTGCAATATCAAATTCTAAGGTATGTTCAATTTAAATGTCCATTTTAATTCACTTATATAGGTTCTTATGTTCTTTATGTCTTTAAAATGTCTTTATGTTTTTTATGTTCTTTATGTTCTAAGATATATATGTGTCTAGGTATATCAGTTAGTTCAGTCAAAGAGACTCCAAATTCCTCATGTTTCCACCTTGTTTCGGCCCTTCATGCCTTCATTTCACCTATTTTCAACTATACAAGAGAAAAACATTATCAAATACTTCATAAAATAATTTTAGTGAACAATTGTTTGTCATACTCATATTCGAGTGTATACATGGAGCAAAATTGATTTTGGAAGACTCTTAATTTTTTTCCCTAGGATGATATAGAAAGATTTATTCCTTAATACATGCATAATTCAATTCATTTAATAGAACCATGCATGAAATGATGGTTTTCTTACAAAAATGGAGGAAATGAGCACCACAACCTATTTGATAAATTGTTACAACTCACTTTGATACCACTCAATCCATAAAAAATATGATGTCCAGATTATGTATTTACTTCATCAACATAACAAAATTTTAGAGAAGAGAGTTATATACAAATATGTACGGACATACAAGGATCATGACACAAGATGATACAAAGGGAGTTACAAGGAGATAAAACACTAAAAAGGAGGTTTTCATGACTGTAAGACAGTCACAAGTCTATATAATAGTCCACTATCATAGTCATGACCATCATGAAGTTGTTTTTAATTTATGCATTACTTAAGATGTCTTTGATCTTTTGTCACAAGTATCCAGAAGGTTATCTTCAACGGTTAATGTTCTTTTGACTATCACAAAGTTTTTGGACTAGTTTAAGACTATTAGGATAGTTAATTTATGTTGATTACAGTCCCCTCCGATGGCATTCATTTTTTCATCCTTCAAAATCACCTAGACATACAACTCATATATGTAAAAAATAAACCATACAATTCATGATTTCTAAACCTAAAATAGTGATTTACTACTCATAAGAGTCCAAACAATGGCCTTCAAGGGGCAAGACAGTCAAGAGCAGTCAAGGTGATGTTCTTAAGAGTTGATAGGGTCAAAGGGAGACTTAGTATTAGAGATATACCTTTACATAGCATGAACTCTCAACACCTTATGGTCTCCAAAAACTCCCGCAACACAAAATTTTCACAAACAACTTGATTTGTACAAAGTTTCACAAACTTGTGTTCTAGATTGGCTTCACAAACTCTCACAATGACCCTTGAATGAATTAGGTCTCCAAGGTCTACAACTGCACTCAAGGATTCAGACCTTCACATGGGCTTGATGAGGCATCTAACAATGACCTTTTTTCACTATCCTAAAAGGGCTAATTAGGCCTATATTACAAAGGAACTAGCCTTTAAACTTTCCACAGACCCCTAAACTTGTTGGGGCAGCATTCTTCATGTATCCAAACCCTTGAAAACATAATTTATTTTAGGAGAAACATTCACCTACATACCAAACCACAAAACCCTTAGCTTGGGCAAAATTGAGGAGGGTTTATTGAAAATAATGGTTCTTGACACTTTCTCCTCAGACCACTACTTCAAACACCTTAGAATACACCTACACATGCTCACAAAACCATCAGACAAACATTTTCTTTTGATATTTTGTCAAATACCATCTTTGGTTCCTCTTTCCCACATGAAAACACTCTTTAAAACCCTAGGACATCACACTAAAACCACACCAATTGATCTTCTCTACCTACCAAATCATGAGAACACTTAGATTTCTCTTTGAAGTGTCATTCCACCAAGATACAAGTCATGATAGTAGGTGGAATGACTAAAACATTGTTTAAACCCCAACCAGAGCTCTCACTAGCCTTATATAGGCAGTTTAAGAAATTTGGTTAAATCTCCCTCTAAACCTAATGAAAACCTCTCAAACTTGATTCAAAAGAAAGTTAACATAGACCCCTAACACATCAAATGAATTTTAAGTCTAGACAATATCGTACAGGGCTGTAGTATGGTCTGAAATAGAGAAAATGCAGAGAAAAACGTGGTTACAACAGAAAAATAGAGTAAATGTTGTTCTTTCTTCATCAAAATTCATGTCTTCTTCCTTGTGTCTTCATTTAGAGACTTATTAAATCATTTGTCAACCATTTTCCAACTGGTCCAACCGCATTTTTGGAGGATATGACTGTTGGATTTGTTTCAAAATGGACAAAACATGTAATTTGCATAAGCAATACTATGACACTTGACATAACTTAACTACTTGACCCCCCTAAAGGACTCTAAGACATACAAATGGTATTTTATAGACCTTATTACATCAAAATAGGATTCCACACATGGAAAGAAACATTTGAACTCATTTACATTGCATTTTCCATAATTGGCCTTAAGAGACTAGGTGCTCCTACACCATTTATGACTTTATATGTTCAATTTTATACTACATGACTCATATGTGTGTTCAAATGCATACTCCATGACTTATGTATGTTCAAGTTATCTTGATATGATGTGTCTTATTCAGAAGTTTGTAAAACCTTGTTATTCATTCTAACTATGCTATTCATTATCATTATAAAATTTCTAATTATCATTGTCTTATTCTTCATGCTTGTAGAAATCATCATCATGCTGAGGAAATGAGCAAAGAATATAACACCAGAAGAGCGTGAAGTTGAGAATGAGAGGCAAAGAGAAAGAATGAGGTGAATTCAGGAAAGTAGGAAATTGTCAACCATACAAGAAGACATTGCACCATTGCCAATTGAAGTGGAATGTGACACGTCTAATGAAGCTAAGAGAGAGTTGGAATTGGTGGCACAAAGGGAATGAGTGCAAAGCCTCCATGCAATGAGGAAAGTGAATCTCCAAGTTGGAGGCACTCCATCAGTCACAGGTCAAGTTGAAGGAACACCATCATTAGCTTCTCGAATTGGAGACACTCCATCTTTCACAGGTGAAGTAGAAGGAACATCTACATTTTCTTCTCAAGTTGGTGACATGCCATCATTCACACCTCAAGTTGAAGGTACATAATTTTCAACCTTTTCACCTCCAATCGAAGGTACGTCATCTCTCCCATCTCAAGTAAATATTGAAGAAATTCCTAATGTTCAGTCTACTTTACCAAAGAAAACGCCTCCTAGAATTTTGCATAGGAGGCCTAAGTTTCTAATTGATATTGATGAGAATGTATTGGAGCCCATGCAGGATAAGATTCCCATGCGCACTTGCCAAAAGATATGCAAATAAGATATGGAAATTATTCTTTGAGAATTTAAATGAAACCGAAAGATGTCGACTCTTTATTGAATTGATGAGAAATCTGAAATTTTGCCAACACTTGGAACACTTCAAAAATGGTCTACATGTGCTTTAGGAACCATCTCCTAGGACTTTCCAACCTTCTTTTAACAAACCCTAGCCTAAAACCACCCTTTCTTGCTTGGAAACAAGACAAAACTTGCCTAGTACAACACTATAGTTTGGTCAAACTCCATCTCCTGCTTCCCTGACTTCATGGGCATCTAAAACACATCCAAACCAAAACATTCCACTAAGTTATAGGGTCATACAACAAGTGGAATGGTTTGAAACATCCCTTTACACACTCAAACCCTTGTTTTGAGGGTTACATAGGCAGTTTCATAAAAACAAAGATATCTCACTCAAAACTCAATGGTTTCTCCTCAAACCAAGTGCATTTGATAGTTAAGACATACCACTACCACTTCTAATAGATTTTAGCACATGGATGGGCCATAGAGGGTCGTGGTACATCCTGGAACAACATTTTTGTAGAAAAATAACAAAAAAAACTAAATTTTTATTCAAATTTTGTAATACAAAACTCATATCCCTTCTCTCCTCCAGGTATGTGAGGGCTTTAATACATGTTTTAAGTAGTTTCAAATGACCTACAACTACCACAACCAACCACATGGTCATTTTCCAACTCTCCAATACATGTGCACATTGCATTTTCAAAATAACCCTTAGAAACCTTTGCATTACATGACTTTTATTTGACTAAACATGACTCAACATGACTCCAAAACATAGAAAATTGGTCATCTTGACCTTATTACATGTATCATGGTCTACAATGACCTTATTTGATGCAAAAAGGCTCAAATTACTTCAAAACATCCTAGACTCAACCTATCAAGCCCTTCAAATGACCCAATTTTGTAAAAGATGGTGTTGGTGCTCCTGCACCAAAAGCCAAATTCCAAAACCTTCGAAATGGTACTTTTGGAACACAGTATAGAGATCCATCAAATTTCAAGAAAAGTAGCAGAAAACTCAATTTTATTCAACTTTGCCCTTCAAAACCTTCTTCACCAACCCCTCCTCAGTGTGTGTGAAGGTTTTTATACATGTTTACAATAGTTCCAATCAATCATAACTGAATTTCAACCTGTTTGACTGTTGGGTAACCTCCTTATTACATGATTTGTTAAGTTGACAAAGCAACTTCTTACCACTACTTGCATTATTAGACTTTTTGTTTGACAACAACATAAAACATGACTCCAAACACAAATGACATTGGTCATTTGACCTTATTACATGCAAAATGATGACACAAGACCATCAACTTGTCCTATGATGTCCTAGGATCTTGTTATGACATTCTCCTAGCCAAGATTGGCTATGGCTAAGGTGCTCCTACACCATGAAATATGTTTCCATGGTGTTGAGTCATCCTCCTTACCTACTGCATCACCCTTGCAGACATGTATGCAAAGTGTGGAAGCATAGATAAGGCATGTGAACTGTTTGGCATGATGCCCCAAAGAAATGTCACCTCATTGAATGCAATGATTGCAAGATATGAACAAAATCAATTTTTTGATAAGGCTTTAGAAACTTTCAAGCAAATGTGATTGGCGGGTGTAAAGCAAAATTCCACAACCTTATCCAGTATCCTCCTTGCCTATGCCAAAATGGACATCCATCAAAAGGATAAAACATATGGGAATTTTGTTAGATGTTGTAGTTATAATTTCCCTCAAAAACATGTCTGCAAAGTGTGGAAGAATAGACAAGGCACGTGAACTGTTTGGCCTGATTCCTCAAAGAAATGTTGCCTCATGGAATACAATGATTGCAAGATATGAACAAAATGGATTTACTAATAAGCCTTTAGAAAGTTCCAAGAAAATGCAATTGGCAAGTGTAAAGACAAATTACAAAACCTTAGAAATGGTATGTTTGGAGCACGGTATAGACAGCCATCAAAGCATAAAGGATATAGGAATTTTGTCAAATGTCGTAGTTGTAAGTACCCTGCAAGACATGTATGCAACTTGTGTGGAAGCATATATAATGAACATGAACTATTTGACATGATGCCTCAAAGAATTGTTATCTCATGGAATGTAATGATTGCACGATATGCACGAAATGGATTTTTCATAAGGCTTTAAAAACTCTCAAGGAAATGCACAAAAATAAATTTCAACTATTTACACAAATTTTGGCACATCTAAAACTAAATTGTACAACCTTAACCAACTTCCTCCTTGCCTATGCTATAATGGGATCTAGAGAACATGGTGTGGACAACCATCAAAGCATAAATGATATAGGAATTTTGTCACATGTATTGTATTTGCAAAGTTTCCCTTGTAGACATGTATGGAAAGTATGGAAGCATAGACAAGGCATGTGAACTATTTGAAATGATGCCTCAAAGAAATGAACAGTCGCACATAATTCAATGATTGCAAGATATGCACAAAATGGATTATTTGAAAATGATTTATAAACTTTCAAGAATATGCAATTGGCACTTGTCAAACCAAATTCCTATAATAATAATTGATTATCATATTAAATATTTAATATAAACTGTCATATACATAATGTCATGAACATAACATCTAGTTTATATAAAAAGCCATATAGGCGTGTCCAAACAAAGCCATATAGGCAAATATACAAAAATATACATTGAATTAACATACAAAAGTATGTATACAAAGCCATCTAGGCATACAAAAAAGTTCCCAAAAACTAGTTTCCTATGGACTTTTAGGAAATAATCAGTGGCCCTTCTTTGACTGTGAAGATGGAGAGCCAGTCAATGACACATCCTCTCTCTGTCGTAGAGTAGACCTCTTCGAATAAAGTTCATCCAACTACAACTATTAATAAAAACAAACAAAATGCGCATTAGTATAGAAAATGTCTGAAATATATAACATCACATATGTAATTGATCAGTTGCCGCCAATCGATGATCACTCTCCATCATCTTGTCTCTCTCTTCGTCCGTAGTTGGATGGACTGGAGTTGTGACCTCCTATGAGAAGCATCAAGAAGCAAAATTGACTAAACATAAATATCATTTATGTACATCAAATGACATGAGATAAAAAAAAATACAAATTATGATATTTTCATGTTATTGGCTCATACCTTAGTCAAAGGATTTATAGACATCATGGTTGCATCAATGCCCATCTACGTTGACTCACGAAGATGAGGAGGAGTCTCCACTGTATTCAGCATTTGAAAATTAAGTTCATGATTATTCAAACAAAACAAATACATAACATTATTTTAAAAATTCATATGATTAGAAATGGTTAAATTTAGCTCTGTAAAAGTGGTGGTTTGGTGTCTAGGGGACCAAGGAAACCATGGAGGTGCTGGTGACTATTGAAATCATCAAATTGTCACAAAATAATATTACCATCGACATATCTACAATAATTACAAATATGTGATAAATTACATACTTGTTGACTTGACCTCCTCTCATAACCTGCCAATGGATGGCTAACAGAGGCAGGATGAAGACTCTAACCCTGGAATTTCATTGCGCAAACAATTACATACATTATTTTTGACTTATAATATAGATAATCATATAAAATTAATTATAAATTTCAAATAAAAATATACTAAATCAAGATGAAACTTGTAACAAATTACCTGAGATTCAATACCAAATGTATGCCATAAGAGATCGTCACTGAGAAAAAGATCATCCAATATGTCCTGCCCCTGTGTTACAGTATGCTGTCTCTGTGTCGCAGCATGTTGTCCATGTGTCATAGCATGCTATTCCTGTGTTACAGAGTCCTATCATGCCTCCTACGTCCCATAATCACATAGGTTCCTACATGTACTACACAAATATGGGGACACATGACGCCTACTAATCTCACCCTCATCGCCCTCGATAAAATCATCTGCATGCTATGATAGAGTTTGGGTGAGAGTAGTCAGTGAATGTAAAGTCTCCAGCTCAACACTCTCCTTCAAATCCAAAGGGAGTGACCTACATTCTGGCCTTGCTTGAGGTATAGGCACATGTTGTTCATCTCACTGATCCCCAGGTCTATCTTGGGCAGAGCCACCACCTCTACCCTGGAACTCACAAATGTCAAACTAATTCAGAATCTTGTTGAGGATGAACTTGCAATAGAGTTTCTTCAAAAAATATTATGGTACCTCATCATTGTTGCATGGCCGCTCATCGAAGACCATGTACCATCTATCCCAAAAGTTTCAGGATATGTCATCATTCCTACACCAATGTATAGGAAACCGTTTGCAACTTTCCTCTAATGTTTGGCCGGTTTTGGGAATAATAAATTGTGCACATAATTGAGATTTTGTAATTTTTTCCTTCTTGACTTGTTCATATGACAACTTGTCGGCATAATATTGCTAACTACTCTCCCTATAGTCTTGAAATTTGGTGATTTGTTTCATCACCAAATCCATGTGGGAAACAATCTCCTATAATGATTTTGCAAGTGCCCTCCTATGCTCAGTGGTTCCACTTGGATTATTTAGGGTTTGAATAATAGTTTCAAGATGTTTCTTGTTTTCTTCTATTACTTGATTATCCCTTACATGAAAAGGAGTTGAAGGTGGGTTTTGAGGGTTTGGAGGGTTTTGGGGGTTGTTTTCACCCTCCTTAACTAGATTTAGGTTTTCGCCTTCTTCAATAACTGTAAATGCAATATAAAAACAAATCAAACATTGCAAAACTAAAAAATTGTTCTAAAACTAACAAAATCAGACAAACCCTACCTTCTTCCTGTGTTGGAGTCTCCAAATTTGCACAACGATGTCTTTGGCGGTGAGGTGGCATTGCGAATTTCTTGTTTCCTCAGGTGCATTTGCTTCAATGTCCTCTTTTCAATGCGATCGCATTTTTGCTTGGTTTCTTTGCTACTATGAGGAGAAAATCCGTGCTGTGAATGAGTAGAAAATGTTTTTTTTTTCTTTTATTAAAAGCAAAACACAAGCGCATTATAATGCACTCTTGTTTTATTTTAATTTTGGAGATGGTGACAAATTTTTGGTCCCCCATTTCCTTGCATTTACCCTTGGCCTAAATCCTAAATACTACAAGCAATCTAAAATTTGGTAAAGATCTTTTCTCCTAAAAGAAACTTGTATATAACTAGTCAATCATCCCTAGATAAACTATGCATTTGACACTTGTAATTTGCACCATTACATAAAGTATGGTAACTTGAGGTGTGTTAGATGGTTGAGGTATGAGTATTGTCTAGTTTGCATTCATGTGTGAAGTATGGTTTTTGACTGAACTACATCATTAGGAATAATAGTTTATATATCTTTGGTGACATACATTATTTTTTCCTACTTTGAAGAGGTTTTCAGTCCTTCATATAGTAAACCAACACATTGAAACTTAGTGACAATAATTGAAGTTCTCTCAAGTGCATAGGATATGGTTTTTTTCTTGAGATAATTTATGTTTATTCATGTCTCTTTAATTTTCCTAAATTAAAACATTAGGAAATATTCCCCTTGGCCTCAAAAATCCAAAAGAAGGAGAAGCTATTGTTTCTAATGAATTGGTCTAAAGTTGTCCTTGCTTGATCATAAGTTGCAAGTATGATTGCTTAAGTTAAATTTCACAGTGGCTAAAGGTATGGCTTATCTTTAGGGTTTGAGGAGCCAATAGTTGTGACAGACAAAAAATAACACTATTGTTAGGGATGCATTAAGGGTTGTCATCATCTAAGTGTTCTAGTTTATAGTTTTAGGGTTTAAGGTTTGTAGTTTATAGTTGAATTGAAGTTCTAGGGTTTATAGTTCATAGTTTTAGGGTTTATTATTCTTAGGTTTAAGGTTTATAGTTAAGTTTATAGTTTTAGGGTTTATAGTTAAGTTTAGCATTTTAGGGTTTATAGTTCATAGTTTTAGGGTTTATAGTTAAATTTAATGATTTAGGGTTCATTATATTTTAAAAAACCTTAAACCAAAAATCTTAAATTTGTAAATTGTAAACCCTAATTGCTAAAAATATAAATCATAAAACTTAAACCCTAATTTCGAATGTAAACCTACAAACAACAAAAAATATATACAAAAATCACGTAAACCTACCTAGAGGTCTTCAGGAACTACGAATTTGGCTAGAGGAGGTGACATGTGTGGAAAGCCGGTCGAAAATGTGGCTGAAAATTAGCATGGAAGGGGTTTGGTAAGTAGGTACTTGTTTTGTGTCATGCTTCTCACCATCGCTGTCTGTGGGAAAAAATGAGCCCACAGGGCATTTTAAAAAAAAAGTACCTTTACGAAATGGGTACCTGTTCTTATACAGGTACCCATGTAGGCTCGGGCATCCATTCCTAAATTGGTACCCATTTTTTTGAAAATGGGTACGCGTTCCTAAACAGGTACCCATTCCTGTCAAGATTTGTTTTTGCCTGATGCTTCCCCTATATGTGGACCCAATGATGCGGGAGCATCCAGGGTGTAAGAGCAATCTTGCATCAACCAAAAATAATAATAATAATAATAAAATGTGTTGTTTCTTTTCAATAAGGGCTAAATTTGGCAGGGTTACTATTTTTAGTAAGTTTGCATTTGTGCACAGTTGGATACAAAATCTTACACGGACCTCCAGAATGGTGAATTGAAGCTAATGGTGAAGAAATCACTTCAATATCATTTGTCATTTGTGAGATATTAAAATTTCAAATTCCAAAAATCCTATTGAAATTTTCAAAGTCAAATTTGAGGCACTTAGAGGCTCCGGATGGGCCCGAAATTTGGTGGGAACCCCAAGTAGTCTACCTATTGGTACTACTTTGCGCACCATCAGCTTTTCGAGAGCTTTTCGAAAAGGTATTATAATTGAAAATCCAACAGTCGGATCGAAAGTTATGGCTCCTCGAAGTTGACCTATTTTTGGAGGGAGATGCAAATTCTGAAATTAAGCTGGTGGTCGCCAAAAGGGCTATATATAACCATTTTTAGGAACCTTTAGGGAGAGAGTTAAGGCGGAAGGTGTAGTGTCAAGAAAGGCGGGAAATTAGAAACCCTAGTTGATTTGGGGATTACAGAAGGCTGAAGATTCCAAAGTTTTGAGAGAGGGAGCTGTAATGTGTTGCAGCCTGTAGGGGATTCATCCTCTGATTGTATTTGAGCATCTGTACTGCAATGTTTTTCCCATATTAATAAAATATCATTCTATTTTCTGTGTGCAATTTCTGTTATTGTGTGTTTTATGATTTACCCCCTTCATCACCCAACTTCTTACTTTTACTTCTTAGATTTGTCATCTTTAGAGGAAGAAGATTTAGTGACTAACTTAGATGGTTTTTGTTCCTGTTTCTTTTCTGCATGGTTCTTTTATTTCTTATCATGCTTATTAGACCCTTTCTAATCTTTAGTGCCTGATTTGCAACCAAGGCATGAGACTTAGAGGGTTTCAAGCCCATTTGAATCATCTTATCCTACTCCCTAGTAAGCTCAAG
The DNA here is from genome assembly GCA_027924645.1 of Cunninghamia lanceolata. Taxonomy (NCBI): domain Eukaryota; kingdom Viridiplantae; phylum Streptophyta; class Pinopsida; order Cupressales; family Cupressaceae; genus Cunninghamia; species Cunninghamia lanceolata. Next base: position 13,359 of record BSBN01000134.1, read on the forward strand.
AACAAAATCATCTAGAGAAGGCATTTTGTATGTAGATCATAGGGCACACTTTGTAGCATGGAAAGTAGAAACAAAAACTGAGTAGTTAGGACCAAGTTTGGAAAGAATACTTAGGATTAATTGCTTATTTTATTTTTCAATCCCACACTATTTCAATTACAATCTTATGGACTTAAGTTTGGTGAAGAAGTCATACATATAGTATCAAAACTTGAAGGACTTAACCCTATTAGCTCATTCTCCAACAAATGACCTCTGATTTCATCTTGAACACCAAAGATATTAGATAGTCTTATCCATACTTCATTAGGTATTGTTGTAGATTCAACATGAAAAAGAAAATTTGGAGATACAGACATACATAGAGTCCCAAAAGCTCTATCACATTTGTTAAACCATTTAGGCTTATGTCCATCTATAGTAGGTTTTGTTTCAAGCCCCATTGTTACTCTATACAACCCTTACCTCTTTAGATAGATTACCATTTTAGATTTCCATTCAAAGTAGTTCTAGGGCGTGAGTCTTGGAACTATATTTTGATCCCTTTTAGTGTAAAAAAAAGATTGCTTTTTGTAGTTGTTTGTTGTGTGAAAAATAGAGAAAGAAAAAATCATGAAACCACGCAAGAGACCCCCCCTTTTTCACTAGATTAGAATCCAGTCCCCCAAAATGTTACAAGGTTGGCACTTTATAGTTTAGTGCATTTACAGGGCTTTTACCAGATTATAGAGATTACAAGAGTCAAAAGTGGCCAAAAAACAAATTTCTTATTCAAATGTCTTACAACGATAAATCTAGAAAAAATACTTGTTTAGTTGTGTAGTACTCCTCAAGGCCTTTCCAACACCTCTTTGTTTTCGAAAAACATAGATTCTAGGAAAAAGATATGGCTTGTAGAAGGAGAAAAATAATACCAGCTTCAACGTTGAAAATCAAAGGAAAAATAACAAAAAATACTGATCAAACCTCCATGGATGATAATATCTTGTCTCCAACTTTCTAATGCCTATTTATACTCAAAATTTTGACTTCATGGCAAAACGTTATGCCAAAAGAAAAAAAGCCCCCTATTAGGTTTAAAAAATAGTACCTGGTGGCCCTTTGGTGGTCTATGGGCAGACCTACATGGAGGAGGTGGCTGAAGGGGTAGTGGACTTGGTGTAGTCATGGTAGGAGGGTTCACAAAATGAACAGTCCAAACCGTGTAGCAAGAGTAAACACAACAAAAACAACACAAGAAAATAGAACATATGCAGATTTAGTCATTTAGTATATCATAGAATTCAAATAGAGATCCGCTGACAACATGTGGGCTTACAAATTTGGCTCATAGGCCTGATTACATACATGCACAAGATAAAGCTTTGAAGCTCTCTCGCAAAGAACCTAACCATAAAACTTCTAGATTATGAGAACTACTTTCCTAAGGATCTATTACATCTATATATATCATTTTCAGACCAATAGCTTCCTCCGCGTCAGCCAAGGAAGGTCAAAAATTCCAATGAAGCGCTATAATGTGTTCACAGATAGGTTGGACCTAAATGCATATAACACTTCCTCAAATGAATGCAACAACATGCAGACCCTTGGGAAAGGTCAACCACGAGCCAAAGGACATTCAATGATGTGTCATTAAGATTTGCAAGTCAAGGAATGATCTGCAAGCCTTCTCCTTCAGTTGATTATCATGTACTATTAGAATGCTCTACTCTGAGAAAATAGTTGATCTTCTGATAGTGATATCTTTTAGGTAACTGATCCAAATGTTTTGAATTCTTGATATGATGTAGATGCTAAGTCTAGATCCACAAACAAGATTGCTCTTGAACCAGGGATGCTCCTGCATCATACATTCGGGGTTATTGAAAAAGTGAGTCCCTCACTTTGCTGGGGCTAGGGGAGAACCAAGATGGTCCACCTCAGCCTGATAAATCCAAGATAAGTCTTCTGTTGGTCTGCATTTCCACTTCACAAGATATTCTTTGTATTGTCTCCCTCTAGTGCTGCATCCAACTCTGCTATCAAAAATGTCTTCAACCTGCTCCAGTGCTTGTTGTGGTAACTACTTCTTCAAGTCCTCTTCCATGCTATCAATGAACTCTACTTCATGATACTGATAAAGATCTGCAATGTTGAAAATAGGTGATATACTCAATGTCTCCAATCTAGCTCTACTTCATATGCATTTCCTGAATCAAATTTCCTAAGTATATTAGTCCAAACTTCTTCATCTTCAACTTGTTATAAGTCCCAACTGTAAATCTGTCTTTTCTCAAGTACACCATCACTTCATCTCCAACTTCAAATTCCTTATGTCTTCTCTTCTCATCTGCCTTCTCTTTGTACTTACTATTCATATCCTCCAAATGCTGATGGTGACAGGTTGTCATTGATGCCAAAAGATGTTGTATTCTGATGTCATATTGGTTATGCTTCACTCATGTTCATCATGCTTTCAGGATATCTTATGATGGTGTTGGGAAAGTAAAGAGTTGGGCTATATTAATAGGTTAGTAACATTTGGCAGAGTATGAAAAAGTTGCTTCTTGTCAAGATGATTACAAAAGTTTAGGGTTTAATCAGGTTCATTATGGATGTCATCATATATTCTCTTTATGATTATTGTTGATAAGTTCAAAGCCATATTGATTAGTGATGATAATAATTAGGTGATGATGGGTTCACAGTCTTGTGATTTTAGGATGTCTTCTCAATAGTCTTGTTCAAGATAAGAGGTAAGTGACATGGTGATAATGATCATCAAAGTAAGAAGCAAAGTGTTGAAGATTCTGTGTGCTTTGATCTATTTCTCAACTGACACATATAATAATTGCATTGGCATAAGAGGTTGTTGTTATAAATCAAAGTATCTCATGTTCAGGTTCAAGAAGTTACAATCTCAGAAAGATCTCATGAGATAGGAGAAATGCAAAAGAATTATTAGATGGTCCATTGATGTCAAGGCATGTGATATGATTTGGTCTTGCAAAGAAATATGTGGCAGAGTCATCAAATTTGTGATGAGGTTCATCATGATCTTTGTGGTTATGTCAACAATCATCATATGAGCTCATAAAAATCAAAGGCTATTGGGGAATGCAAATAAACCATCATTGGCTTTGTTTTTTAATTTAAAAAATTTATTTTTATTGATCCCCTTTATGTCATATCTTTATGACATTTTTTTTAAAAAAAAAGGAGTTTTTGAATGTTGAAGAAAGAAATAAAAGATTTTTTTAGACTAATTTTAGTCTTAAAAAAAAAGAAAGAATTTAAGCTAATTTTTAGCTTCTTTCATAAAGGGCATATTTTCATTAGTTTTAAAAGATTTTATTCTTTTTAAAAAAAAAAGAACTCTCCATCGTGCAAATTAAAGGAGGAAGTGGGAGAGCCTTTTAAAAGGCTATTAATAGAAATTTTTGAAGGGGGCAGATTTTTAAGAAGATTTTTATGAGCCCATTTTTTATGAAGTTGTTTTATGCTATAAAGGCCGATGGAATATATAAAATGGAGATCTTTGAATATTATTAAGGAAAGCATGTTTTATAGAATGCTTTTTAAGTTTAGAAATTTTTAATTTCTATTTTATTTGCTTTTTTTTTAAAAAGCATGAGATCCATTATAGAATGCATAGGAGTTTTTCAAGGAGCCTTTATAGGAGATGGCTGTTTTTTTTTAAAGCAATATTTTTGGAAAAAGCCATTGAAGAATTTAGTGAATTTTTTATGTGAGAAGATTGATTTTTGATAAAGAAGAATTTGAGGAGATTTTTTGTAAAGCAAATATTTATGGAGAATTGGAAATGTTTTTTTGCAAAATGAAGATTGATTTTCTTGAGAAGAAAAAGAGTTTGATTGCAGGAATTTGCAGAGAAGGAGATTGCATGAAGATGAAAAGTCTTATGCAAAATGAAGTGTTTTTTTAGAAATATGAAGAATCATACATGAAGGGCATTGGATTAAGATATTAGTTTTGAAGACAATATTTACAGAGATGAGAACATGAAGTGTTTTTGGAGATTGTTTTTCAGAGATGAATTAATTTTATTGAAGATTTTATTTGCAGAGATTGAAGAATATCAAAGTTTTTCAGATTGAAAGAGATTTGATTTTTTTTTAAGAACAAATTGCAGAGATGGAAGATGAAGTTGCTCAGAGATTTTGTTTTTCTCCTACAGGGCACTGATTGATTTTATTGAAGATTTGTTTATAATCTTACAATTGTTTTAGATAAATTATTTATGTAGATGTCAAGGGTCAGAAGGTGAAAGTAAAACAAAAATAAAGAAGTTTTTTAGTTTGAAATATGAAAGGTCATGTGAAAATAATTTTATAGAATGTTGAGAGATATCTATTTATTGGATTCACATTGATAGTGTGTGTCGTACTGTATACAGAGAATGAATTGTTTGAGCATCAGATGCAAGATTGGAGACATACACATGGAGAAATCACATATGCAGAAGTATGTAAAAGAAAATGGTCTTGATTAGAAAATCAAACAGGAGGTATAAGGTTGTATACAATGGTGCAAATCTGATTGAACGGCAATCATGTCTTGCACACAAAGTTTGATGTTTTGTTAATAGTGATTGTGTTTGCCAGTGAGGCACAATATGCCAATGAGGCTTGTGGTCAGTGAGACTTCTGTATGTATTTGTCAGTGAGACACATATTGTAGCCAGTGAGGCATGTTTTATCAGTTAAGCCAGTGAGGCAATTTTGGAGTGGTTTTTATACCCCAGGAGGGTTTTCCACTCGTGCAAATTTGTGTTATGTGTCATAATGTTTTCATTTGTATGTGTGTATGTTAATACGTTGCTTATAAGGTTTTGTTCTTCTTCTTCATTCTCAGTTTTGTGCATATGTGTTTGATAAATTAATGATATCCTTGTGCTTTGAAAGTTAAAGTTTGAAAAAGGTTTGAAAATTTACACAACACTGATTCACCCCCCCCTCTCAGTGTTGTCGTGGACTCCTACAAATGCTTCTTCACCTGATTATGCACTATCTTCATGTGATTTACAAATTCTTCTGCTTCTGCACTTCTCTTTTCCTTTGCACTGATATCTCTCAACTCTACAACTCCTCTAGGATTCACTTCAGTCACAATCTCAAAAGGTGTTCTTTCGGTACTCCTATTAATTGAATTATTGTATGCAAACTCTGCTTGTGAAAGAATCAAATCCCAACTTTTGGCTTTCTCTCCAACCAAACATCTCAACAAGTTTCCCAAACTCCTATTCACTACCTCTGTCTGTCCATCTATTTGTGGATGAAAAGTTGAACTGAACTTCAAATCTATCTTCATCTTCTTCCAAAGTGTCTTCCAAATGTATCCAACAAACTTTGTATCTCTATTTGAAACTATACTCTTAGGTAATCCATGTAATCTCACAATCTCTTTGAAAAATAGGTTTGCTACATGTACTGCATCAGTTGTCTTCTTACAAGGTATGAAATGAGCCATCTTTGAAAATCTGTCAACCACTACGAATATTGAATTATGTCCTCTCTATGTCTTAGGTAATCCAATTACAAAATCCATGCTTATATCTTCCCAAGGTCTCTCTAGTACTGCCAAAGGTTTATACAATTCAGTGTTCTAACTACTCTGTTTTGCAACTTGACAAACTCTACAACTCTGCACAAATCTCTAAACACCCTTATGTATCTAAGGCCAAAAGTAATTTTCACTTACCAAAGCCATTGTCTTGTCAATGCCAAAGTGTCCTGCCAATCCCCCACTATGTTTTTCCTTGATCAAATTATCCTTCATTGAACTTCTAGGTATGCACAACTAACTTCCTTTGAATAACATATCTTGTTGAATGAAATAATCCAACCACTTACTTCTATTTGTCACAACAGGTTCTTTACATGCTTTCCAAGGTTCTGCAAAATCAGTGCCTCCCTCATACATGTTCTTCAATTCATCAAAACCCAACACTTCAACTCTCATCTCTGTCAACAAGTTTCTTCTTCGACTCAAGGCATCAACAACTTTGTTTGATTTACCACTCCTATGCTTCAACACAAAAGTATAACTCTGCATGAACTCTACCCATCTCATATGTCTCTAATTCAACTTACCTTGACTATTCAAATATTGCAAAGCTTGATGATCTGTATACAACAGAAACTCCTTAGGCAACAAGTAATGTCTCCACTTCTTCAAGGCTTGATATATGGCATAGAACTCTTGATCATAAACTGAATATCTTTTCCTTGCATCATTCAACTTCTCACTGAAATATGCTACAGGTCTACCTTCTTGACTTAACACTACTCCAATTGCATTTGCACTTGCATCACAATCAAATTGAAATACCTTTTTGAAATCTGGTAATGCCAAAATAGGTTGCTCTATCACTTTCTACTTCAACAGTTCTCAAAACTCTTATCTGCTCCTGATGTCCACTTGAAATCTTTTTTGTCACCTCTCATTGTCTCTTTCATAGGGTTACAAACTGAATTGAAATTTCTGATTAACTTTCAGTAGAAACTAGCCAATCCATGAAATGATCTAACCTCTCAAATGCTCTCTAGTGTAGGCCATTCAACAATTGTTTTTACTTTCTCACAGTCCATTTTCGATCCTTCCGTAGAAATCCCAAATCCCAAATATACCAACTCTTCCTTCATGAAACTACACTTCATGATGTTTATTAGCAATTTCTCTTTTCTTAGTCTCTATAAAACTTGTCTAATATGCCACAAATGTTCTTCTTTTATCTTACTAAAAATTAGAATATCATCCAGGTACACAATCACAAACTTACCCAAGAATTTCTTCAGAACTTCATTCATCAACCTCATGAAAGTACTCGGTGCATTTTTCAGTCCAAAGGGCATCACTAACCACTCATACAATCCTTCATTTGTCTTAAAAGTAGTCTTCCATTCATCACCTTCTCTGATTATGATCTGATGGTATCCACTCTTCAAATCTATCTTTGTGAAATATCTTGCTTCACTCAAACAATCCATGATATCATCCATCCTACGTAAGGGAAATCTATGCTTAACTGTGATCTTGTTTATTGATCTAGAATCAGTACACATTATCCATTCTCCATCCTTCTTTGGTGCTGACACTATAGATACTACACAAGGACTCAAACTTTCTCTGATCAAACCTTTCATCAACAACTCTTGTATCTGTCTATTCAATTCTTCATTCTCTGTTGGTGTCATCCAGTGTGCTGCTTTGTTAGGCAAACTTGCTCCTAGTATAAGATCCATTTGATGACTAATACTCCTTATAGGTGGTAATCCTTCAGGTACATTATCTGATGGGGCTTAGGGTGTTTCAATCTTTCCAACTTCAGCTTAGTCACCATCTCCTCTAAAACTAGGTTATCTGAACTACCACTATCAATTACAACTTTACAACATGTACCTCTGGATTTGCATCTAGTTCTGAACAAACTTTTCCTCTGTGATGGTTCCTCATTTTCCTCTATTTGAAATAGTGCTCTCCTCATCACCAATGATTCTCCTTTCTTAGGTTTACTAAAAGAACTAGGTGATTCAACAGGTTCTTCAACATAGGTTGTTCTTCCACTATTTTATGTCCTCTTTCTTGTACCACCCTGATTACATTCAAATGCTCTATGTCCTTCACCTCCACACTTGAAACAAGTACCTCTGAATGTCCTCTTATCAAATCCTCTTCCTTCTCTTCTATATCCTTCATTCTGATATGCACTACGATTTTGGTGCAGGAGCACCTAAGAGAACACCCTAGAGCAAGAAGACACAAATGATCAAAGGAGAAGCCCATGGATCAAATCAAATCAAATGGAACATCCTAGAACCAATTATGGCATATTGTAATGGGCAAAATGATGTAATAATCAAATGTCCTGAGGGTCCTGGTAAGGACCCTAGAACCAAAAAATAATGTAAGTGGGCCAATAGTGCCTCTAGAGTCAAATAAGAGTCAATTAGAGGTGTCTAAGGCTAGTAATAAGGTATAATTATCCTAAGAAGATCAAACATGATGAACCATGATGTTTTGGTAGAGTAAAAGTCACTTAAAACAAAGTTTAATTTTCAAATTTTTGAATAATGCATTTAGGTGGGAAAATCAAGAATGGACAGTTTTGGAAGTCTAAGCATCTCTAACCTTTGGGAATTTGTTATGGGAGTTAGGACAAAGTTATATAAGCCTTCCCAAGGCGTGAGATGGCATAGAGGAGTCATATTGGAAACCTGGGTTGTACAGCAGGCTGCAAATAGCAATAAAATTTAGTTTTGTCTTGCATCTTCTTCTTGTTTCTGTTGATCTATTGATTGTTGGATGCTTGTTTGATGTCTTAGATCCTAACTTAATAGTATCAAACCTTATTCATACTCTGAGAGTTCTTTTAGATCAGTTTTTATCTCTATTTATATCGACTGTCACAAGGAACAACAGGCTGTCCTGTGCATTTTGAGAAGTTTCAATGTTTCATAGGACCTTTCCATGAATGTATGATCCTAGTTATCATGGAATAGGTACTTGATTATATGTATAATATGATTTCTAACCCTGACAAAGAAGGAGGAGTGCAAATGGGCAGGTGATCACCGTTGAAAGTCAGAGATTACATGTGGAAAGAGCATTGAAATGGTGGCTCAGTTATAGCAGCAGGAGATCGACCTTAATAAGGTGATGGTTTTATGTTTTCTAAGGGTTAATATGGTCAAGGACATGGTTTTCGACCTTTGAATGAGGTCTGGAAGTGATTGGAAGTGGGAGATCTAGCAAGCCCTAGGTTTTGAGGCCTAGAAAGGGGGGTTTTGTATTTAAACATGCAAATGAGCAAACCACTGGTTGAAACCTTGAAAATCCTTTGTTTTTAATCCTTTCCTAAGACTTTTTTTAGGTTTGGAGTGAGGGGGATAAGTATTTAATAGGGTTCCTTTGTAAAGTGGGTGGATTAGGCCCTGTAGGAAGACAGCCAGGTTGTTAGGACAATCATATTTCGTCCAAAACAATAGTATATGATTTTGAAGTATGTTATAGAAATCAATAGAGGGTACTCAGATCAATCATTAGTTTTTGGAGTGCTTTGGGAAAGTTTGGAGAAAAGTGCAAATTAGTCGCTGAACAGGGCTACAAGGATTAGGCCTGGTTAAGGGGAGTTGTCAAGAACAGGTCAGAAAGGTGCATGAAAGCTATTGAATCTTGTTGGTTGGGATAGGTTGAGACCCTAGAAGGTACAAGAATTCATTTGAGAAGTTGGAATCCAAATTTGAGCCCTTTGGTGGAGTTTAAGGCAAGGAGAAGACTAGAGAAGCCTTATTGGTTGAAGCCACAAGTTATTTGAATCTTTTGATCTTGTTAGATTACCATTGGAGACCTGACACCTCTACATCCGGTTTCCTCTCTGGTAAAAATTGTTGCAAGTATGGGCCTAACCGGTGTTGTCATTGATGTCAACATACTCTTGTTGTATTGATGATAAGAATTGGATGAGCTGTGTGCTGAGGATATTGAGAAAATTAGTTCTAATCAGGAACAGAGAAGAACAATGAAGACAATGAGCTAAAGATCCTAGCTAAGATAAAGATCAAAAGATGCGGTTTAAAGGGTTTGTAGATATGTGTCTTAAGGTGATCTAGTAAAGATTTTAGAGATTCACATGAAGATTTGAAGAAGTTGTGGCCGCTCAAGTAAAACCAGTTCTGGCAAGTGTTCAGGGGTGATAGAGAGGTCCGGTGAGATCCGGAAATGCAATATCCTATTCTATGGATTTGAGGGAGTGTTTAGGAAGTCAATGTGAATTGACAACTCAATTGGTTTGTGGTTTGAAGGTCTGCAAGCATCTATTCTATTATGATAGTGATGATAGACTGTGTTCTTGAGGTTCTGAATGAAGGAGATAAAGATTTCAGTAAGAAGATGTAGTGTGGATATTCTTGGTGATTCAGGCAAGATTGTGGCGGTCTTTGGATCATGTCCAGTTCATGTTGGTGGTCCATATTGGATTTTGAGCTCGCAATTGAAGAATTACTTCCGAATGATGGTGTTCTTCTTAAGACTGGCTGACCGGATGAGTTACACATCCTGTGAATGATCTTGAAGATGTTATGTGAAGATTGGCGTGTTCCTAGAAGAGGATTGAAGTCTCAAATTTGTGTGGCTGACAGTGTGTTGATCCGCATGAAGTCTTTTGTAATTAGTCATGTTGTATTTATGTATTTTCTCTGTAATGTTTGTTGACTTATGTGATCATTCCTAAGTCGATGTCTTGTATAAATAAGGAATTGTAAAGTCATTCCAAAGTGTATCTTGTGGTGATGAGAGTGTGGTAGCGAGGAAGAGAGCGAAAGGCAAAGCAAAAGTATTGGGCTTAAATGGAACTGACTCAAGCATGGTGAAGATGCTATTCTCCAGTTCAAGTATGTGATACTTATTATTTTGTAGACAATGTGTCTCTTGTAGGCAGTGGGCCCCTTGTGAGCAGTGTGCTTAGGTAGTGAGCCCTAATTGGCATGTGCCATTTTGTTCTTTCTATTCTTCTAACAGAGAATACAATCTTGGGTTAATCACCTCGTGGTTTTTCCCTTAATCAGGTTTTCCACGTCAAAATCTTGGTGTCTTGTGTATTAATTTGTTTCTGCTCTTGATTTAATGCATTATGTTTCCATGATTGATTTATCATTATGCTACTGAATTACAAAGTGGATTTAAGTATTTAATTGGAAGAAAGTTTTGGACAACTGATTCACCCCCTCCTCTCAGTTGTCTACCCTAAATCTAACAAAAATTTCTGTGATCTCTCTGATAAGCATTATTATCTCTGTCATCCTTCTTAAATGGGTTGTCAAACTTGTTCCACTCCACAAATGTTCTATCATATCTGGAAAATGTTTTACCTCTCTAAAGTTTACCTCCTCTACCTCTCTGTCTCTAATCATGTCTCTTATTCAGCTTCTCTTCAACTTTCAGGGCAAACTGATATGCTTCTTCCAAAGATGTCATCCTTACCAAACTTAGTTCTTCTTGAATGTTCAATCTCAATCCATCGATGTATCTAGCCACTTTCTCCTTGCTTGCTTCACTATGTCCTGTCCTTATGATCATTTTATGAAATTCTTCAGTGTACTCCTTCATAGATTTCTCCTTTTGTCTCAGGTTCTGCAATCTTTTCAACAACTCCAACTCATAGTCAATAGGTATGAACTGATTCTTCAACTTTGTCACCATCCAGTCCTACTTTGTAATCTTTTCTTTTCATCTTCTATTTTCTTTCCAACTGAACTTGTTTCCACCGTATAGTAGCATGTCCTTTCAACTTTGTCTTTGCAAATTTCACCTTCTCCGGATCTTCAATTTCTTCATATTCAAAGTATTCTTCCATGTCATTTATCCAGTCAATCAACTCTTTCAGATTCAAATTACTAGTATAGTTCGGCACAACAACTCTAGGTCTCTTTCTGATCTTTGAGATAGCTCACAACATCTTTATCTGATCTGATTCTTCCTCTTCATTACCTTCTAGGGTTTCACCAGTGTGTTCAACAGATTGAAATTCTTCTTCATCATCACTTTCAACATTAGGTCTCAGTGTCAATCCTCTTCGCCTATCTTCTTCAACAACATCCAAACAAATTCGTATTATTCTCATCAATTCCATCATCTCATCCATTCTATTAGCCATTGTACCAATAGGAGGAACTCTTCACGGTGGCATTCTTCCTAGGATCAAGTGCAAATTGCCTCAGGTTCGGCGATCAGGCTACAAATGACAACTACCTCTCAATTGGCGATCGGTTACGCACAAGTAACCTGCCTCAATTCGACGATCTATCCATAACAAGATCTTACAGAATTCCCTTGCCAACTTCGCTCAATTCACTCCCAAAGATTTGAAATTTTACTCTGATACCACTTGGTGCAGTCACGGTAGGAGGGTTCATAGAATGAACAGTGTAGACCGTGTAGCAAGAATAAACACAATAGAAACAACACAAGAAAATAGAACATATACAGATTCAGTCATTCAGTATATCATAGAATTCAAAATAGAGATCCACCAACAACATGCGAGCTTACAAATTTGGCTCACAGGCCTAATTACATACATGTGCAAGATAAAGATTTGAAGCTCTCTCGCAAAGAACCTAACCATCAAACTTCTAGATTATGAGAACTACTTTCCTAAGGATCTATTACATCTATATATATCATTTCTGGACCAATAGATTCCTCCGCGTCAGCCAAGGAAGGTCACAAACTCCAATGAAGAGCTGTAACGTGTTCACAGATAGGTCAGACCTAAATGCATATAACACTTTCTAAAATGAATGGAACAACATGCGGACCCTTGGGGAAGGTTGGTCATGAGCCAAAGGACATTGAATGATGTGTCATTGAGATCCACAAGTCAAGGAATGATCCGCAAGCCTTCTCCTTTGGCTAATTATCAGGAATTGTTAGAATGCTCTACTCTGAGAAAATAGTTGATCTTCTGATAGAGATATCTTTCCAATAACTGATCCAAATGCTCTAAATTTTTGATATGATGTAGATAAATGAATTTAGATGCTAAGTCTAGATCTGCAAGATGTGAAATGCCAAAACTAGACCACAAGCTGAAAACTGCTACTGACTGAACTACCTGAACTGAATTGGAAAATGAAAGATCTGAAATGTAAACAAACTGAAATGCAAATATTTTTGGTTGATGCAAGATTACTCTTGAACCAGGGATGCTCCTACATCAAGACCAGTTCTGTTGGAGCTAAGCACCACCAGGGGTAGAGGAGGAGGAGCAACAATAAAGTAAAGGACCACTAGGTGGCGAAAACTAAGAGGCCTCTAGCGATAACTGCTAGGGATTGATGAACCACTACCGGGTATCAAAGCCTACTAGGGGCTTGCGGGTTGATGCTTGTTGGACTTGGAAAGGGGGGAAAAGCCCCTTGAAATAGGGCCAAGCCCCTTACAAGAGAAACTCCCAAGGCATAGTGCTCAAAGGTACTGACAAGGTGAAGTTAGTGAAACTTCAACTCTGAAGAGATTTTGAAACCCTTCAAATGAAGGATGGAGAGTCTATTTTAGACTTCCATACAAGGCTTTCCAACTTGATAAATTAGTTGAGGATTAATGGGAAAACCATGGAAGAGAAAAGGATTATTGAGAAAATCCTTAGAAGTCTGCCCTTGAGATTTGATCCTATTGTCATAGCAATAGAAGAGGCCAAGGACCTCTCAAAGATAGTAGTGGATGAGTTGATGGGTCTCCTAAAAACCTATGAGTAATGGATGAATAGATCTATCCTTCCCTAGAAAAAGGATTCAAGGAACAGAGTAGTGTGAACACCTACGAATCTTTAGGTGTTTGGCATATGCATTAGTTCCAAAAGAGAAAAGATAGACTTTTGATGATAAAGGAGAAAAGTACATCTTCATTGGGTACATCAAAGAATCCAAAGGCTACAAGCTATACAACCCTATTACTAAGAAGGTTATAATCAACATGGATGTTGAATTCATTGAGAATGAATCATGGGATGGAACAATTGACACTACTACAGGTATCTCAGCAACAATACCTATAGATGATGAAGGTGGAAATGAAGTAGGAACTTCTAGCAGTGAAGAAGAACCAACCTCGAAGCACTCTGGATCCAACTCTGGAGGTCTTCGGAGTGATCCCTAGAGCACTTCAGAGTCAGTCAGTTCAAGACTGTAGCAATAGAATTAGCTTTGAAACACTCCAGAGTCAAGAAGCAGTAATTCTAGAAGTAGTTCAGATCCTATGCCCGATCCTCTAATGCCAAGAAAGACAAGGAGTGTGAGGGAGATTTATGAAAATACAAGGTATGATGAATTTGATGAAATTTTGGACTTTGTTATGTTGTCACATGGTGATCCAATAGATTTTGAAGAGGTCATGAAAGAAGAAAAATGGTGTAAGGCCATGGATGAAGATTTGGATACAATAGAAAAGAATGAGACATGGGAGTTAACAACTTTACCCAAGGTTAAACAAGTGATTAGAGTTAAGTGGGTCTACAAGACCAAAAGTATTGTTGAGGGAAAGATAGAAAGACATAAATTAAGGTTGGTTGTTAAGGGATACAAACAACAACCTGGAAGAGATTATGATGAGACCTATGCACCAGTTGCAAGGATGGAAATAGTGCGGGCAGTGTACAGGCCAACACAAGTGGAAGGTGTATCAAATGGATGTGAAGTCAGCCTTCCTGAATGGAGTATTGAAAAGGAGTTGTATGTGGAGCAACCACCTGGCTATGAAGTCCTATTAGGAAAAGTGTCTCAACCTTGCAACTATGAAAGGTTACTATTCTTCCCAGTTTTGGTCTTTTCGAATACCCTTTATCTTGAAGAATGGTCTAGAACTTTCAAAGTTTCCAAAAGGGCTAAAAATGAAAGGACTTACTATGTTTAGTAACTCTACATTTGACCTCAAGTGGATGGACCCAAAATTTTTTGTGTGATATGTGATGTTGTCTTATTTTGCTAACAAATCATAACAATACATCTGCTTCGTGCACTTTGATTGTTTTGGGTGTCTCGCCTTGTTGTTACACTCGGTTCTGAGCTACCTGTAGTATAAGCCCCATGGCTATACTTGGACTTGAACTCGTTTGTGCAGCATTGGCTTCTTTTTTTTCATGCATTTCTTAGATTAAGAAGTGTGTGTTTGTGGGAACATTCGTTGATCATGAGCGGGTGCTGCCACAATAATGGGTTACACTTTCTGGGACATCTTGATTTTTTCTGAAATCACATATTTTTAGAAAATATAATGATTTAAGACTTAAAATGTTCTATTTAAAGGATTTTAATTAAAGAGGGTTTGATCAAACCGCCTTAGATTCAAACCCCCTTGGATAGAACACCGCTAGCTTTAAACCATACTTATAATGGAGTCTCCTCTACACCTATCAAAATGCTGTAAAAACCACTTTTGATTTACCTTTTGGGGGATCAAATGAATTCATTTAAAATTAATGTTGTGTAAGTATGTAGTCCTTATTATAAGCCTCCCAAAAAGTATAATTTTAAATATATTTAATTTAATTATTATATTTATTTTTTATTTCTTGTGAATTTAGGTTTTTCACTGAACATCAAGTTCTTTATTCTACACACATGGAAAATTAGTAAATTAGTGATAAAAAAATTCTAAAAAATATCTATGCCCTAGGTATTGATGTCCTTGTTTCAACAAAAAAAAATTGAATTTTGATACATATAGAAAAAGTTATGTTTTATGGAATACGCCTATGTCTAAATTATAATTGGTTTGACTTCAAAACTTTATTAAAGAAAATATTCAACAAAACATTATAAAACCAAATGCATGCCCTATATATCAGTGTCACCAATCTAAATTCAAAAGAATCATAATTTTATCCTTTGTAGAAAAAAAGTTATGTGCTACAGAATACACATCACTTTAAAAAAATGTTGTTTACTATTAAAAACTAGTTATCAAAAGAGACGCAAAATTTTTTACAATTTAACTCTATTTTTTTAAAAATATATTTAGAATCTACAAACAAAATCTCACAAATTACTAGTTCATATCATCTTCAAATTCCTAATGGTTTAGCGGCTATAGGTGTGAAAAAGTGAAGATTTAGTTCAAAATGTTGATTTCAATGTCATGTTTGGCCAAAAAGTGTAACCCATTATTGTGGGATGACCTGAGCACATGTCACCTTTGGGGGCATGGGATTTGTGAAAGCTCTTGTTCCCTTGTGTGTTTTCTCTCTACCTTAACGTGCTTGATATCAGTACACGACATCAACCACCTTAAGGTGGGGGCATATAAATGTAAGTTGTCTGATGATTTTGGTACTAGCAAAGCATGTTTGTAAGCCCTCTACGGAGGTGGGATGTTGTATCTCCAGTGCGAGTGCACATATTTATTTTATATTGCAATCAATAAGCTCTCTGTGGAGGCGACATATTGTGCATATCCCTTTTATTCAAAGCCCTCTATGCAGGCGGGGATGGTGTATCTCTTCAGCTAGTGCACATCCTTTTTATTTCAAAAGTCCTCCGAGTAGGTGGGGTTGGTATATCCTCCCTTAAGCATGTCTTTGGCAATTGTTGTGGCATAATTCCAACAATCAGGTGTGCTTGTAGCGTGCTTGAGATGGTGGGAACATAGTAATAAGCTCCTTCCATCACCTTGTTTGCCGTGGTTTAGACATATAGTATGTCTTTGGCATGCTATACGACGCTCGTGTATTCCATTTGATTTCTGTGTATTTTCCCTCTTGTGTGGTTAAGCCCCACTTGGGCTTTGTATGGCGTGTTTTCCCCTCTTGTGTGTGTGTAGTGACGGGCTTTACCTACACTCGAGGTTTTCTTGGCGTGTTTTTCCTTTGGGGTTGTGTGTTGCATTTTTACTTTCCATGTATCTGCATTCATTTATATATATGAAAATGAAAAAGAAAATATCAAGTGTATTCTTCGTGACTGCTCTTGTGTATTCTCCATTCTTTGCGTGTCTTCAATATTGTCTTCTCCATGTTATACATGCATGTTACTGTCTTCTTCATGTTTTATGTGCATGTAATGTGTTTTCTCTAACGTCTACCTGACACTAGGGGCTAGAAATAGTTCCTCAATCTTGGTATATGCATTAGCTTCAGGTGCCTGGTGTGTTTGTTGTGTTTTGACTGTACTTTAAAACATGTATGGCTCATAAGATCATACATACATTAAAGTGGGGGCTTAATGTTATGTCGTAAAATGTTCCCCTAGGACTTTTACCTCCTAAGTTTAGCTCCTGGGTCCCTTAGATCATTTTAACTCCCGATGCAAAATCCCTGAAAACCCATGTCAAATGCAGCTTAAGGGACATTGTTGAACTTAATCCTGCCTTGAAAATGGGGCCTAGGGCTTGGGTGCTCGTGCCCTAGTCCTGTCCTATTTGGTTGGGACCTAAATTTTGAATGTTGGTTATGTGACCGTTAAAAGGTTCCATTGCCAACATCTTAAGTTTGAATTACAAAATTTTTAGGGGGAATGCACATATAAGCATGTTTAGGGTTTCATTTGTAAACTAGAAGATGATAATGAACTTTTGGCGAATTCATGATTATAGAGAATTCAAAGCATTCATTATTGCAGAGCAGAATATTATTGTTGTGTTTGTTATGTAGATTTGGCTTCAGCTTCTCATGTGTTGAAGGATTTTCATCTACATGCAAGCTACACCTCTAAGGTGATATCTATTTGTGTTGAATTAATTATTTATAATTGTTTTTGCCTCTATCCTACAAGGGTACACAATCTTTATCAAACAACGGTGTTGGAAGGCTTGAATGCCATTCCAGGGCTTGACTGAGGCAAGCTCCTAGACACCACAACCCCAACCCGCTTCTTTGTGATTGTAGGTAACACCTGTCGTGTTCTACGGAAGTGGAGTTGCAAGAGGCTATGACAGAGTGTGGAGATCCTATATCAAAGAAGAAAAGCACTGCAAGCACTTGGGCACTTGCCCTGAAGCCCTCCAGATCCCCAAAGTAGAAAACCTCCATGACAGTGTTGATTAGTAGCAAACAACTTTCAGGAAACCCCGAAGAAAGTACTACCTTGTGCTTTGATGCCAGCACCTTCAACCGCAACTTTTCTGTATCCTGAATCTTGAAACCTAGTATATATCTAATTGTCATTTGATATCTTTATCTGCGAGCATTTGTCAGGATTCATTCGTTTATTTACAATTTTGCATAATTAGGGTTTGTAGCATAACCAGGCTTAAATTTATACATAAATCAACAAATTCTAAATTTCCCTATCGTTACAAGTGACAACTAACCTGTAGGTGAATCCTCTTGCAAAAGTTGTGATTCAACTTGGTTACACTAGTAGAATTTTGGCAAATAAATGGCTATGTGACTAAAAATTCTAGTCACAACAACTAAAGATGACTAAATTCTACTCATTTTTTACAACATAACTATAAATGACTAATTAAGTGACTAATTTGATCATCGGGTAAAAAACACAACTAAATAATTAGTCACACAAATAAAAATGACTAAATAATTAATCACACAAATAAAAATTAGACAATATAATACTAAAGTGGATAATTAAAAAAAAAATTCAAATTGAGGGAGTGGGTTGTATTATAATATAATATAATAATAATATATTATATTACAATACAATATAATATAATATATTATAATATAATATGATATTATATTATATAATATATATAGTATATATTATATAATATATATTATATATATGATATTATATAATATCATATCATATTTATATTATATAATATTAAATACATTATAATATAAATATAATATTGTAATATTAATAATATAATATAGTAATATAATATAATAATATAATATATTTAATAATATGGGTGCCAAAATTATCATAGGCTACAATATACATGTATTTTAATTTTCATTTCACCTTGGCACCCATGTGTTCTCCTTGAAACCCTAAAGGTAAACCCTAACTTGAAAAGGTAACCTATTTTGTTTCAAGCTCGATCCATGTAACTCTGTTGCTGAAGTGCTAAGGTATTGATAATGAGACTACTTCTTCCTTTTATCAACTATTTTTTAAAGAACACCAGCGAGACGACCCAAGAGAGATCGCCTCTCAGGAACGAGCATCAAAAGAGTCCAAGAGATGGATTCTCTTGGAATCTAACTCTCGATCGAAAGAAGCTAGTTGGAATCAATTGATCGGAAGCAACTACTCAAAGGAATGGACATGGACATCCCCACATCCTTGACACATCAAACACAACAACTTTAAGCCTGATGGTCCCTCTGGTAGTGTGATACAAACATCCCCTGTCAGTTCTCCTTTATGGGTAGTCTCAGACTCATGTAAAATGAAATCATGAAAAAATCCTAAAATGTGGTTCTATTCCTTAAGATTCTTATACTTTAAATGGAGATTTTCTCTCAATTTTGCCTTGCGCTTTCTGTACTCTATTGGTGTTTCCCCTATTTTTGGCTGCAAAGAATATGAGAAAGGGTGAGCTAATGCAATTATACTGTCACAAATCATTCTAAGAAGCTCTATCCTCACTGTTTCTTCTATTATCTCATTTTCTTTTTCCAACAACTCAATGAGGATGGCACTCATTTGACTAGAAAGCACACATTCTGCTGGCCTTGTGGGAGCCTATTCACATACTCTCAGAGGAATGAATGGATCGACCAATTAGAGGAATGGACAGATCCATTAGACATGTGTTGCTTCCTCTTGAAACCCTAAAGGTAAACCCTGACTCGGAAAGGCTCAAAACCCTAAACTATTTTGTTTCATCTCCTTTTTATTTTCTTACTCTTATTAGTCCCCGCTTCTCTTTTTTTTTGTGAATGATTGGAGCAAAGGGGGGCACTTAAATTTCATAGTAGTGTAGTACGTGGGTGAGCTTAAGCTATAAAATATATTTAGTATTTATTCTTAGTAGATCAATTACTAATCTTAGAAACCTCTTTTGATGTTGCATGCTTTTGTTTTGGAACAACTTTTTTTGGTTTTTGTTTAGTTGCCTTTTCTTTGTCAGATTCGATGTGTTTGCCAAGCTACTTTTTTCTCTTTTGCACTCTTTCTTTGTCTCCTTGTGTGAAATATGGTCATGTCAATCTAAAATAATTTGTTCTGCTATGGTATCTAAAGGTATATATATCTAGTAACTCATGATATTAAGATTTCTTGCTGTCAAGATTCTCTAGAAAGGATTTGAGAGGTCTATTTTGTCTGTGTCAGTTTGGATTTACATTTTTATCACCTAATGAAGGCTAAAAGTCTAAATTGGTTCTAATGCAAGCAATTGACAAAGATGAAGATGAATGGAGTCAGCACAATGCTTATAAATTAAAATATTTGTAGATAAGCCATGGCAACCCAGATGAGAAAAAAGAGAATGGTATGCTTTTATTGTTATACCCATTGCATGATATTTTGAATCTGGGTTCAAATCTGTTGCCATTCATTCGCTAGAATTATTTTTGGATATTGTTTTTTCTTTTTTCTTCTTTTACCATTCATTCATTTAGGCAGAGGCAAACATGTTATTAACCTCTATATATCATCCATATGCACATAAATGAATCTCTACAAACATAAATATCATTCAGAAATAAATCTTTTTTTTTTGAAAAATTATTTACAGATGTAAAATATAGATATATAGATAATGCAATCTCGTAAGGCATTCGACCATGAAACTCCAACTCTAAAATCTTCCATCTTCACAAACTTGGACACAGAAAGCATAAATAAATAAATAAACTTGATTCTTGAAGCAAATAAAAATCCCATTTAAATCAAAAGTTATAATTAAAGCAGGTAAAATCCAAATTAGAAAAGAATAAAGATAAAGTAAAAAGAATCTTTTTAGTTAGCAAACTTGCTTTATGTTTTTTTTAAAGTTTGACTGAATACTTTAGAAATAATCGTAATTATATTTTATTTCCTATTTTGTCTTTTTAAATTTTTTTTTTAGAAATTTAGTAACTTTAATAATTATTTTAAATCATTTATTACATTTATTTTTTTATGATAAATTAATTCATAATGTTTTTAAGTATTGTTTAATTAATTTCTTAACTTAGTTTAATCTTTTATTATTAATTTAATTTGGATATTGATATGACAAGTGAGATGCTTATTTTGTAGGTGGATTGAATAGAAAATATTTTCCAGGCTTGGATTGTAGGGGCAAAAATTTGTGCCTAAAAAATAGATTGGATTTTAGGCTTGGATTGTAGCTGAGATCCTTTACAATTTCTCTCTTTTCTCTCTACTTATTTACTTACCCTTTTTTCTCTTTTTTTATGCAGGAGTACAAGAAAGGGGATTTACTATTTCACTATTTTTCTACCATGTACAGGTCAGGGTTCATGCTAGATGCAATAAGGGTTATGTTGTTATTCAACGCATGATTGTGTGTTACTTATTACTATCTCCAAATCTCATTGTATCTAGCTTCTCTCCCCCCCATTTTTTATAGATCACTGTGGAGGCATTTGACAACTTTGAAAATACACATGTAAACTACCCCAACTTGGAGGGGTTACCCTGTAAGCAAACCCAAGGAAATATAAATCATTTGGAATTTACTTGTACAACAGTTTGCAGCAACAGTCTATACAGATGAAAAATGTTATTCTTTTCTTTATACAGAACACCTTCTTTTTTTTCTAAATTAATTCATACTCAGATTTCTTATAACAAAAGTATGTAGCTTTCACATTACATTTTTTTTCACACATAAATCTTAAAGGTTATCAAACATTGTCTTGAGCAATGAAATCATAAGATTCAGCTTGCATATACTACTTGCATTATTACAAACAAAAATATGCTTTGTATTCAACAGTTTGTATATACTACCAATTGATTAAAAATGACTAAATATAGTACCAATTGACGCCATTAATTATTACAACAACTAAATAAATGACTACCATGACTAAACAAATGACTAGTTAACAACAATCAATGACTAAATTAATGACTAAATATACTACCAAATTGAATGAAAATGACTAAATATACTACCAATTGATGGCAATTAATGATTATAATGACTAAATAAATGACTGGTTAACAACAATAAATGACTAAATTAATGACTAAATATACTACCAAATTGATCAATCAAAACAACCAATAAATGACTAAAAATGGTTTAGTCATAAATTTGGTTGCGTTATAAATGACTGGCAATAAACTACTAATGGTCACGTGACCAAACTAATGGTCATGTGACCAATCTTTAGTAGTTTTTTTAGTCATTTATTGCTTGTTTTTGTACTAGAGTTAAATGTCCTTGAATGGTATGTAGTGAAAGGAGGATCTAGGCATATCACTAAACCAAACCCTATATTCACTTTTCCTACATAACAAACACATGCAAGTTCCCTTAAGATTTGGCAAATGTAAGTATCAATGAGTTATGAAAACTAGTAGAACCTAACCTACCCTAACCTACCCTAATCTACCAAGGAACAAAAGAAGGATACTTTAAATAAAAATAATAAACAAATTGATCATTTTAGTAAAGTACAATTAGTTCCTTAGTCCATTTGATGAAGAGTCAAGGTTTAAAGAAATATCTAAGTACTCTTATAAATTTAAAACAATGTACTAGCAGTACATCTAAAATCCCATCATTCTAGGTACAATTTTATTTATATGCAATAAAAAGACTCAAAAAACATCATACAACTATATCTACTTTAACTATCTATAACTAAGATCAATGTAATCCCATATGTTATTTTAAAATAATTTTTTGATGACTTTGAAATTTTTTTTTACATCTATTATAATAATAAACTATACAAAAATGACAATTTATTAGCAATTGTAACCCCATAGACATATATATTATCTCCTTAAACTCTTAGACAATTATGCAAACATCTAGATCATGAAGAACATTTCAGATAGACAAAATCTTCTCCAAATTTTACAAAATAATGAATGACATAGAGACATTAGACTTGATTTAAAACACTTTATGCCAAAGATTGCACTAACTAGAGGACACCTATATAGATTTGGCCTAAATCCTAAATACTACAAGCAATCTAAAATTTGGTAAAGATCTTTTCTCCTAAAAGAAACTTGTATATAACTAGTCAATCATCCCTAGATAAACTATGCATTTGACACTTGTAATTTGCACCATTACATAAAGTATGGTAGCTTGAGGTGTGTTAGATGGTTGAGGTATGAGTATTGTCTAGTTTGCATTCATGTGTGAAGTATGGTTTTTGACTGAACTACATCATTAGGAATAATAGTTGATATATCTTTGGTCACATAAATTAGTTTTTCCTACTTTGAAGAGGTTTTCAGTCTTGCATATAGTAAACCAACACATTGAAGCTTAGTGACAATAATTGAAGTTCTCTCAAGTGCATAGGATATGGTTTTTTTCTTGAGACAAGTTATGCTTATTCATTTCTCTTTAATTGTCCTATATTAACACATTAGGAAATATTCCCCTTGGCCTAGAAAATCCAAAAGGAGAAGCTACTCTTTCTCATGAATTGGTCCAAAGTTGATGCAGATATCTAGATCATGAAGAATATTTCATCTAGACAAAATCTTCTCCAAATTTTACAAAATAATGAATGACACAGAGACTTTAGACTTGATTTACAACACTTTATGCCAAAGATTACACTAACTAGAGGGCACCTATATAGATTTGGCCTAAATCCTAAATACTACAAGCAATCTAAAATTTGGTAAAGATCTTTTCTCCTAAAAGAAACTTGTGTATAACTAGTCAATCATCCCTAGATAACCTATGCATTTGACACTTGTAATTTGCACCATTACATAAAGTAGGGTAACTTGAGGTGTGTTAGATGGTTGAGGTATGATTATTGTCTAGTTTGCACTCATGTGTGAAGTATGGTTTTTGACTGAACTACATCATTAGGAATAATAGTTGATATATCTTTGGTCACATAAATTAGTTTTTCCTACTTTGAAGAGGTTTTCAGTCTTTCATATAGTAAACCAACACATTGAAACTTAATGACAATAATTGAAGTTCTCTCAAGTGCATAGGATATGATTTTTTTCTTGAGATAACTTATGCTTATTCGTTTCTCTTTAATTGTCCTATATTAAAACATTAGGAAATATTCCCCTTGGCCTAGAAAATCCAAAAGAAGGAGAAGCTACTGTTTCTCATGAATTGACCCAAAGTTGTCCTTGCTTGATCATAAGTTACAAGTATGATTGCTTAAGCTAAATTTTACAATGGCTAAAGGTATGGCTTATCTTTAGGGTTTGAGGAGCCAATAGTTGTGACACACAAAAAATGACACTATTGTTGGGGATGCATTAAGGGTTGTCATCATCTAAGTGTTCTAGTTTATAGTTTTAGGGTTTAAGGTTCATAGTTTATAGTTGAATTTTAGTTCTAGGGTTTATAGTTTATAGTTTTAGGGTTTATTGTTCATAGGTTTAAGGTTTATAGTTAAGTTTATAGTTTTAGGGTTTATAGATAAGTTTAGCATTTTAGGGTTTATAGTTAAATTTAACGATTTAGGGTTCATTATATTTTTAAAAATTGTAAATCAAAAATCTTAAATTTGTAAATTGTAAACCCTAATTGGTAAATATATAAATCACAAAACTTAAACCCTAATTTCTAATGTAAACCTACAAACAACAAAAAATATGTACAAAAATCACGTAAACCTACCTAGAGGTCTTCAGGAACTAACAAATTTGCCTGGAGGAGGTGACATGTGTGGAAAGCCGATTGAAAATGTGGCTGAAAATTAGCGTGGAAGGGGTTTGGTAAGTAGGTACTCATTCTGTGTCGTGCTTCTCTCCATCACTGTCTATGGGAAAAAATGAGCCCACAGGGCATTTTAAAAAAATTAAATACCTTTATGAAATAGGTACCCATTCTTATATAGGTACCTGTGTAGGCTCGGGCATCCATTCCTAAATGGGTACCCATTTTTTAAAAAACAAGTACGCATTCCTAAATAGGTACCCGTTTATGTCAGGATTTGTTTTTGCTTAATGCTTCCCCTATATGTGGACCCAACTTCTTGCTTTTACTTCTTAGATTTGTTATCTTTAGAGGAAGAAGATTCAGAGATTGACTTAGTTGGTTTATGTTCCTGTTTATTTTTTGTTGGGTTCTTTTGTTTCTTATCATGTTTATTAGACCCTTTCTAATCTTTAGTGCCTTGATTTGCAACCAAGGCATGAGACTCAGAAGGTTTCAAGGTACCCATTTGAATCATCTTATCCTACTCCCTAGTAAGCTCAAGAACAAAATCATCTAGAGAAGGCATTTTGTATGTAGATCCTAGGGAACACTTTGTAGCATGGAAAGTAGAAACAAAAACTGAGTAGTTAGGGCCAAGTTTGGAAAGAATACATAGGATTAACTGCTTATCTTCTTTTTCAATCCCACACTATTTCAATTACAATCTTATGGACTTAAGTTTGGTGAAGAAGTCATGTATAGTATCAAAACTTGAAGGACTTAACCCTATTAGCTCATTCTCCAACAAATGATCTCTGATTTAATTTTGAACGTGCCAAAGAGATTAGATAATCTTGTCCATACTTCATTAGGTGTTGTAGATTCAACATGAGAAAGACTGGAGATACAAACATACATAGAGTCCCAAAAGTTTCATCACATTTGTTAAACTATTTAGGCTTATGTCCATCATAGTAGGTTTTGTTTCAAGCCCCATTGTTACCTATACAACCGTTACCTCTTTAGATAGATTACCATTTTAGATTTCCATTCAAAGTAATTGTAGGGCATGAGTATTGGAACTTTATTTTGATCCCTTTTAGTGTAAAAAAAGATTGCTTTTTGTAGTTGTTTGTTGTGTGGAAAATAGAGAAAGAAAAACTGATGCAGGGACTTCCGGAGGTCATAACTTTTGACTCGGATGTGGATTTTTTAGGAAATTTTACAGGTGGATGCGTTATGAGGTTGCCAGTGGTTCCCCAAGCCTCCCTAGTCAGTTGGAACTCATCTTAGCACTTTTTCAGGGCTTGAAACTTTCATCTTGGCCCTCAAAATGGCAAATTAGTGTTTTTTTTCTAGTTTTTTAAAAGTTGCTTTTTTTAATAACTCGAAACTCATGTTTCAAATTTAGGATGTTAGTTGGTTTTTCATCCTACCTTAGCTTTATGAGTTTTTTGAGAAAAAACTAGATTCTCAAGATATGATTGTAAAATTACCTAAAATGGCAAAACTCTAACAATTGTCGAAATCAGCCCAAAAAGGTAATTTTTTTTTTGTTTTCTTGGATATAAGAGAGTTTTCTCTCATTGTAAGCAGCAGAGTTGATGAATAGAAGTTATTTTATGTTCTAGCTTCCAAATCATTTTCTCTCATATGTTTAATGGCACAATTGTACTGAGTGTATATTGGGTGCTGCATCAAAAACTCAAGAAACCACACAAAAGGTACCCCTTTTTCACTAGATCAGAATCCAACCCCCCAAAAATGTTACAAGGTTGGCAATTTTTAGTTTAGTGCATTTACAAGGCTTTTACCAGATTACAAAGATTACAAGAGTCAAAAGTGGCCAAAAAACCAACTTCTTATTCAAATATCTTACAATGATAAATCTAGAAAAAATAGTTGTTTAGCTGTGTAGTACTCCTCAAGGCCTTTCCAACACCTTTTTATTTTTGAAAAACATAAATTCTAGGCAAAAGATATGGCCTATAGAAGGAGAAAAATAATACCAACTTCAACCTTGAAAATCAGAGGAAAAATAGTAAAAAATACTGATCAAACCTCCATGGATGATAATATCTCGTCTCCAGCTTTCTAATGCCTATTTCTACTCAAAATTTTGTCTTCATGGCAAAAAGTTAAGCCAAAAGTAAAAAAAAGCCTCTATTAGGCTTAAAAAATTGGCCCTAGTGGCCCTCTGGTGGTCTGTGGGTAGACCTACCTGGAGGAGGTGGCTGAAGGAGCAGCAGACTAGTGGTGTTGGAGCTAAGCACCACCAGGGGCAAAGGAGGAGGAGCAATAGCAAAGAAAAGGACCACTAGGTGGCAAAAACCAAGAGGTCTCTAGTAGTAACTACTAGGGATTGAAGACCTACTACCTGGTATCAAACCCTGCTAGGGGCTTGTGGGTTAATGCCTACTGGACCTATAAAGGGGGGCAGAGCCCCTTGAAATAGGGTTGAGCCCCTTACAAGAGAAGCACCCAAGACATAGTGCTCAAAGTTCTTAAAAAGTAGCATTTAAAGTGCTAAAAGGTAAGCGCTAAGAGCAAGCCGAAAGGCCAAGTTATATATTTTTAAAAATTTTCTTTTAAATTTCAA
Organism: Cunninghamia lanceolata; assembly: GCA_027924645.1. Lineage (NCBI taxonomy): Eukaryota > Viridiplantae > Streptophyta > Pinopsida > Cupressales > Cupressaceae > Cunninghamia > Cunninghamia lanceolata. Next base: position 40,192 of record BSBN01000134.1, read on the forward strand.
GCTGTATGAACATGCCGTACAGAGGCCATACGAGCCTGAAACTAATTTTTTTCTTTGAATGCTCCCTGCTCTGATTATGTCATTTGGACAGGTGATCTTGAGGTTTTGGGGCTTTCTAATCATGATGGAGAGGTCCTTTTTACCTTAGAATGCACCATTTGTGAGTAGTTTGCCAGATTTTTTTCTTGAAACCCCCATTTGCAACTTCACTTCCTGATCTTGTATTTTGGCAAAACGAAAGCCAAATATGACTTTCTTGAGCATTCTGGTCACTATGAAACAACTAAAAATGTTTCCAAGATGACCAAAATGCTCAAACCAACCAAATTCATAAAATACAAGTATATTGAACCTCAGAGGTTAAAAATTTATGTCAAACTTTTTTGATTCTCTAGATCATATGAAGATGTAAGAGAAGAGCATATTGGGTTTTCAAGAATCGTGCATGAAAAGATTATTAGCCCCCAAAATCTCTCAAAATATGAATCTAATATTTCAAAACATGCTCTGATACCATGTTAGAATATGAGAAAGCATATTGCAATCCAGAATCGAAATGAAAGAGTTAGAATCAAAATGTAAATGTAAAAGAAATGAAATCAACATAACAGTGATACCGAAATATTTGATTTAAATACTCAAATGACACAATCGCATTAAGAGAGATCTATAGCTCCAACATATGAAAATCCAAGCAAGGTAGCATGTTTATATAGGTTCAAGGAGAGGGAGGAGGTGGCAAGTCCAACTAATAAGGAGTGGCCACAAAGCGGTGCTAATAAAACAAATGTAACTCCCATGGAAGATGACGACACCTCGACACCCACTTACTTAAATAAACATGCCTTATGAACCTAAGCAAGCTTAATTAAAGTGTAGGAAAAACCTAGTATAATAGGAAAAAATTACCCAACTTGGAAAATAAAAACCTTTAATGATTCCTACACTAACTAGAGGGCACCTATATACATTTGGCCTAAATCCTAAATACTACAAGCAATCTAAAATTTGGTAAAGATCTTTGCTCCTAAAAGAAACTTGTATATAACTAGTCAATCATCCCTAGGTAAACTATGCATTTGACACTTGTAATTTGCACCATTACATAAAGTATGATAACTTGAGGTGTGTTAGATGGTTGAGTTATGAGTATTGTCTAGTTTGCATTCATGTGTGAAGTATGGCTTTTGACTGAACTACATCATTAGGAAAAATAGTTGATATATCTTTGGTCACATACATTAGTTTTTCCTACTTTGAAGAGGTTTTTAGTCTTGCATATAGTAAAACAACACATTGAAGCTTAGTGACAATAATTGAAGTTCTCTCAAGTGCATAGGATATGGTTTTTTTCTTGAGATAAGTTATGTTTATTCATTTCTCTTTAATTGTCCTATATTAAACCATTAGGAAATGTTCCCCTTGGCCTAGAAAATCTAAAAGAAGGAGAAGCTACTCTTTCTCATGAATTGGTCCAAAGTTATCCTTGCATGATCATAAGTTGCAAGTATGATTGCTTAAGCTAAATTTCACAGTGGCTAAAGGTATGGGTTATCTTTAGGGTTTGAGGAGCCAATAGTTGTAAGAGACAAAAAAAATGGCACTATTGTTGGTGATGCATTGAGGGTTGTCATCATATAAGTGTGCTAGTTTATAGTTGTAGGGTTTAAGGTTCATAGTTTATAGTTGAATTTAAGTTCTAGGGTTTATAGTTCATAGTTTTAGGGTTTATTGTTCTTAGGTTTAAGGTTTATAGTTAAGTTTATAGTTTTAGGGTTTATAGTTAAGTTTAGCATTTTAGGGTTTATAGTTCATAGTTTTAGGGTTTATAGTTAAATTTAACGATTTAGGGTTCATTATATTTTTAAAAACCGTAAACCAAAAATCTTAAATTTGTAAATTGTAAACCCTAATTGCTAGAAATATAAATCATAAAACTTAAACCCTAATTTGTAATGTAAACCTACAAACAAAAAAAAATGTACAAAAATCACGTAAACCTACCTAGAGGTCTTTAGGAACTACGAATTTGGCTGGAGGAGGTGACGTGTGGAAAGCCGGTCGAAAATGTGGCTAAAAATTAGTTTGGAAGGGGTTTGGTAAGCAGGTACCCATTCTATGTCATGCTTCTCACCATCACTGTCTGTTGAAAAAAATGTGCCCACAGGGCATTTAAAAATAAATAAATACCTTCACAAAATGGGTACCCATTCTTGTACAAGTACCTGTGTAGGCTCGAGCATCCATTCTTAAATGGGTACCCATTTTTTAAAAAATGGGTATGCGTTCCTAAATGGGTACCCATTCCTATCAGGATTTATTTTGCCTGATGCTTCCCCTATATGTGGACCCAACTTCTTGCTTTTACTTCTTAGATTTGTCATCTTTAGAGGAAGAAGATTCAGTGACTAACTTAGATGGTTTCTGTTCCTATTTCTTTTCTGCTTGGTTCTTTTTTTTCTTATCATGCTTATTAGACCCTTTCTAATCTTTAGTGCCTGATTTGTAACCAAGGCATGAGACTTAGAAGGTTTCAAGGTTCCCATTTGAATCATCTTATCCTACTCCCTAGTATGCTCAAGAACAAAATCATCTAGAGAAGGCATTTTGTATGTAGATCCTAGGGCACACTTTGTAGCATGGAAAGTAGAAACAAAAACTGAATTATTTTATGCAAACTCTTCTTGTGAAAGAATCAAATCCCAACTTCTGGCTTTCTCTCCAACCAAACATCTCAACAAGTTTCCCAAACTCCTATTCACTACCTCTGTCTGTCCATCTATCTATGGATGAAAAGTTGAACTGAACTTCAAATCTATCTTCATCTTCTTCCAAAGTGTCTTCCAAATGTATCCAACAAACTTTGTATCTCTATTTGAAACTATACTATTAGGTAATCCATGTAATCTCACAATCTCTTTGAAAAATAGGTCTGCTACATGTACTGCATTAGTTGTCTTCTTACAAGGTATGAAATGAACCATCTTTGAAAATCTGTCAGCCACTATGAATATTGAATTATGTCCTCTCTGTGTCTTAGGTAATCCCATTACAAAATCTATGCTTATGTCTTCCCAAGGTCTCTCCACTACTGCCAAAGGTTTATACAATTTAGTGTTCTAACTACTTCCTTTTGCAACTTGACAAACTCTACAACTCTGCAAAAATATCTGAACATCCTTATGTATCTAAGGCCAAAAGTAATTTTCACTTACCAAAGCCATTGTCTTGTCAATGCCAAAGTGTCCTGCTAATCCACCACTATGTTTTTCCTTGATCAAATTATCCCTCATTGAACTTCTAGGTATGCACAACTGACTTCCTTTGAATAACATATATTATTGAATGAAATAATCCAACCACTTACTTCTATCTGTCACAATAGGTTCCTTACATGCTTTCCAAGGTTCTACAAAATCAGTGTCTCCCTCATACATGTTCTTCAATTCATCAAAACCCAACACTTCAACTCTCATCTCTGTCAACAAGTTTCTTCTTCGACTCAAGGCATCAACAACTTTGTTTGATTTACCACTCCTATGCTTCAACACAAAAGTATAACTCTACATGAACTCTACCCATCTCGTATGTCTCTAATTCAACTTACCTTGACTATTCAAATATTGCAAAGCTTGATGATCTGTATACAACACAAACTCCTTATGCAACAAGTAATGTCTCCACTTCTTCAAGGCTTGAATTATGGCATAAAACTCTTGATCATAAACTGAATATCTTTTCCTTGCATCAAACTTCTTGCTGAAATATGCTAGAGGTCTACCTTCTTGACTTAACACTGCTCCAATTGCATTTGCACTTGCATCACAATCAACTTGAAATACCTTTTTGAAATCTAGTAATGCCAAAACAGGTTACTCTGTCACTTTCTGCTTCAACAATTCTCAAAAATCTTATCTTCTCTTGATGTCCACTTGAAATCTTTTTTCTCACCTCTCATTGTCTCTGTCATAGGGTTACAAACTGAACTGAAATTTCTGATAAACTTTCAGTAGAAACTAGCCAATCCATGAAATGATCTAACCTCTCCAATGCTCTCCAGTGTAGGCCATTCAACAATTTCTTTTACTTTCTCAGGGTCCATCTTCAATCCTTCCGCAGAAATCCCAAATATACCAACTCTTCCTTCATGAAACTACACTTCTTGATGTTTATCAACAATTTCTCTTTTCTCAATCTCTGTAAAACTTGTCTAATATGCCACAAATGTTCTTATTTTGTCTTACTAAAAATTAGAATATCATCCAGGTACACAATCACAAAATTACCCAAGAATTTCTTCAGAACTTCATTCATCAACCTCATGAAAGTACTGGGTGCATTTGTCAGTCCAAAGGGCATCACTAACCACTCATACAATCCTTCATTTGTCTTAAAAGAAGTCTTCCATTAATCACCTTCTCTGATTCTGATCTGATGGTATCCACTCTTCAAATCTATCTTTGTGAAATATCTTGCTCCACTCAAACAATCCATGATATCATCCATCCTATGTAAGGGAAATCTATGCTTAACTGTGATCTTGTTTATTGCTCTAGAATCAGTACACATTATCCATTCTACATCCTTCTTTAGTGCTAACATTGCAGATACTGCACAAGGACTCAAACTTTCTCTGATCAAACCTTTCCTCAACAACTCTTGTATCTGTCTATTCAATTCTTCATTCTCTGCTGGTGTCATCCAGTGCGCTACTTTGTTAGGCAAACTTGCTCCTGGTATAAGATCCATGTGATGACTAATACTCCTTATAGGTGGTAATCCTTTAGGTACATTATCTGATATGATGTCTTCATACTCTGTCAGCAACTCTCTTCTCTCATTCGGTTCAATTTCTTTCTTCACTACTTTAGCCGTTTTAGGAATCAAGGCATAACACATACTTTCCTATTTAAAACCATCCAAAAATTTCCTTCCATCTACCAAATAGAATCTAGCATTCCCACATACCACATCTTTAGGATCATCTTCCAAAGGAATCAAAGTAATTCTTTTCCCATTTACTGTTATAGCATATGTATTCTTTCTCCCATCATGTATAGCTTTTCTATCATATTGCCAAGGTCTACTCAACAAGATATGACAAACATCCATAGGCATAATATCACACAAGACTTCATCATGATAAGATCCAATATGAAATTTCACCAAACATTGTTCACTCACTAGTACCTTATGATCATCTTGAATCCATGCTATCTGATAGGGCTTAGGGTGTTTTCCAACTTCAGCTTAGTCACCATCTCCTCTGAAACTAGGTTATCTGAACTACCACTATCAATTACAACTTTACAACACTTACCTCCGGATTTGCATCTAGTTTTGAATAGACTTTTCCTCTGTGATGGTTCCTCATTTTCCTCTATTTGAAATAGTGCTCTCCTCATCACCAATGTTTCTCCTTTCTCAGGTTTACCAACAGAACTAGGTGATTCAACAGGTTCTTCAACATAGGTTGTTCTTCCACTGTTTTATGTCCTCTAAAATGTACCACCTTGATTACATTCAAATGCTCTATGTCCTTCACCTCCACACTTGAAACAAGTACCTCTAAATGTCCTCTTATCAAATCCTCTTCCTTCTCTTCTATATCCTTCATTCTGATATGCACTAGGGTTTCCTCTCTGGTAAAAATTGTTGCAAGTATGGGCCTAACCGGTGTTGTCATTGATGTCAACATACTCATGTTGCATTGATGATAAGGATTGGATGAGCTGTGCTGAGGATATTGAGAAAATTAGTTCTATTCAGGAACAGAGAAGAACAGTGAAGACAGTGAGCTAAAGATCCTAGCTAAGATAAAGATCAAAAGATGCAGTTCAAAGGGTTTGTAGATATGTGTCTTAAGGTGATCCAGTAAAGATTTCAGAGGTCCGCATGAAAATCTGAAGAAGTTGTGGCCGCTCAAGTAAAACTAGTTCTAGCGAGTGTTTAGAGGTGACAGAGTGACACAGATAGGTCCGGTGAGATTCGGAAATGCAATATCCTATTCTGCAGATTTGAGGGAGTGTTTAGAAAGTCAATGTGAATTGACAATTCAATTGGTTCCTAGTCTGAAGGTCCGCAAGCATCTATTCTATTATGACAGTGATGACAGATTGTGTTCTTGAGGTTTCAGATGAAGGAGATAAGGATTTCAGTAAGAAGATGTAGTGTGGATGTTCTTGGTGATTCAGGAAAGATTGTGGAGGTCTTTGGATCGTGTCTAGTTCATGTTGGTGGTCTGCATTAGAGTTTGAGCTCGCAATTGAAGAATTACTTCTGAATGATAGTGTTCTTCCTAAGATTGGCCAACCGAATGAGTTACACATCTTGCGGATGATCTTGAAGATGTTATGTGAAGATTGGTGTGTTCCTAGAAGAAGATTGAAGTCTCATATCTATGTGGCCGATAGTGTGTTAATCCGCATGAAGTCTTTTGTAATTAGTCATGTTTTATTTATGTATTTTCTTTGTAATGCTTGCCGACTTAGATGATCATTCCTAAGTCGATGTCTTGTATAAATAAGGAATTGTAAAGTCATTCCAAAGTGTATCTTATGGTGATGAGAGTGTGGTAGTGAGGAAGAGAGCGAAAGGCAGAGCAAAAGTATTGGGTTTAAATGGAACTGACTCAAGCATGGTGAAGATGCTATTCTCCAGTTCAAGTATGTGATACTTATTATTTTGTAGATAGTGTGTCTCTTGTAGGAAGTGGGCCTCTTTTGAGCAGTGTGCTTGAGTAGTGAGCCCTAATTGGCATGTGCCATTTTGTTCTTTCTATTCTTCTAACAGAGAATGTACAATCTTGGGTTAATCACCCCGTGGTTTTTCCCTTAACCAGGTTTTCCACGTCAAAATCTTGGTGTCTTGTGTATTAATTTGTTTCTGCTCTTGATTTAATGCATTATGTTTCCATAATTGATTTATCATTATGCTACTGAATTACAAAGTGGATTGAAGTGTTTAATTGGAAGAAAGTTTTGGACAACTGATTCACCCCCCTCTTAGTTGTCTACCCTAAATCTAACAAAAATTTCTATCATCTCTTCGGTAAGCATTATTATCTCTGTCATCCTTCTTAAATGGGTTGTCAAACTTGTTTTGATCCACAAATGCTCTACCATATCTGGAAAATGTTTTACCTCTCTAAAGTTTACCTCCTCTACCTCTCTATCTCTGATCATGTCTCTTATTCAGCTTCCCTTCAACTTTCAGGGCAAACTAATATGCTTCTTCCAAAGATGTCATCCTTACCAAACTTAGCTCTTCTTGAATGTTTAATCTCAATCCATTGATGTACCTAGCCACTTTCTCCTTGCTTGCTTCACTATGTCTTGTCCTTATGATCATTTTATGAAATTCTTCAGTGTACTTCATAGATTTCTCCTTTTGTCTCAGGTTCTGCAATCTTTTCAACAACTCCAACTCATAGTCAGCAGGTATGAACTGATTCTTCAACTTTGTCACCATCCAGTCCTACTTTGTAATCTTTTCTTTTAGTCTTCTATTTTCTTTCCAACTAAACTTCTTTCCACCATATAGCAGCATGTCTTTTCAACTTTGTCTTTGCAAATTTCACCTTCTCTGGATCTTCAATTTCTTCATATTCAAAGTATTCTTCCATGTCATTTATCCAGTCAATCAACTCTTTTGGATTCAAATTACTAGTATAGTTCAGCACATTAACTCTAGGTCTCTTTCTGATCTTTGAGATAGCATGCAACATCTTTATCTGATCTGATTCTTCCTCTCCATTACCTTTTAGGGTTTCACTAATGTGTTCAACAGATTGAAATTCTTCTTCATCATCACTTTCAACATTAGGTCTCAGTGTCAATCCTCTTCGCTTATCTTCAACAACATCCAAACGAATTCGCATTGTTCTCATCAATTCCATCATCTCATCCATTCTGTTAGATATTGTACCAATAGTAGGAACTCTTCGCAGTGGCATTCTTCCTAGGATCAAGTACAAACTGCCTCAGGTTTGGTGATCAGGCTACAAATGACAACTACCTCTCAATTGGTGATCGGTTATGCACAAGTAACCTGCCTCAATTCAACGATCTATCCATAGCAAGATCTTATAAAATTCCCTCGCCGACTTCGCTCAATTCACTCTGAAAGATTTGAAATTTTGCTTTGACACCACTTGGTGCAGTCACGGTAGGAGGGTTCACATAATGAACAGTCTGAACCGTGTAGCAAGAGTAAACACAACAGAAACAACACAAGAAAATAGAACATATACAGATTCAGTCATCCAGTATATATCATAGAATTCAAAATAGAGATCCACCGACAACATGCGGGCTTACAAATTTGGCTCATAGGCCTAATTACATACATGCACAAGATAAAGCTTTGAAGCTCTCTCGCAAAGAACCTAACCAGAAAACTTCTAGATTATGAGAACTACTTTCCTAAGGATCTATTACATCTATATATATCATTTTTAGACCAATAGATTCCTTTGCGTCAGCCAAGGAAGGTCACAAACTCCAATGAAGATTTGTAACGTGTTCACAGATAGGTCAGACCTAAATGCATAGAACACTTCCTCAAATGAATGGAACAATGTGCAGACCCTTGGGGAAGGTTGGCCACAAGCCAAAGGACATTGAATGACGTGTCATTGAGATCCACAAGTCAAGGAATGATTTGCAAGCCTTCTCCTTTGGCTGATTATCAGGAACTGTTAGAATGCTCTGCTCTGAGAAAATAGTTGATCTTCTGATAGAGATATCTTTCCGATAACTGATCCAAATGCTCTGAATTCTTGATATGATGTAGATAAATGAATGTAGATGCTGAGTCTAGATCCGCAAGATGTGAAATGCCAAAACTGGACCACAAGCTAAAAACTGCTACTGACTGAACTGCCTGAACTGAACTAGAAAATGAAAGATCTGAAATGTAAACAAACTGAAATGCAAATATTTTTGATTGATGCAAGATTTCTCTTGAACTAGGGATGCTCCTGCATCAAGACTAGTGCTTTTGGAGCTAAGCACCGCCAGGTGCAAAGGAGGAGGAGCAAGAGTAAAGAAAAGGATCGCTAGGTGGCGAAAACCAAGAGGCCTCTAGCAGTAACTGCTAGGGATTGAAGACCCACTACCAGGTATCAAAGCTTGCTAGGGGCTTGTGGGTTAATGCCTACTAGACCTGCAAACGGGGGCAAAGCCCCTTGAAACAGGGTCGAGCCCCTTACAAGAGAAGCGCCCAAGACGTAGTGGTCAAAGTTCTTAAAAAGTAGAGTTTAAAGTGCTAAAAGGTAAGCGCTAAGAGCAATCCAAAAGGCCAAGTTATATATATTTTTTAAATTTTCTTTTAAATTTCAAGTTGTATGAACATGCCGTACAAAGGTCGTACGGGCCTGAAACTAATTTTTTTCTTTGAATGCTCCCTGCTCTGATTATGTCATTTGGACAGGTGATCTTGAGGTTTTGGGGCTTTCTAATCACGATGGAGAGGTCCTTTTTACCTTAGAATGCACCGTTTGTGAGTAGTTTGCCAGATTTTTTCTTGAAACCCCCATTTGCAACTTCACTTCCTGATCTCGTATTTTGGCAAAACGAAAGCCAAATATGACTTTCTTGAGCATTTTGGTCACTATGAAACAACTAAAAATGTTTCCAGGATGACCAAAATGTTCAAACCAACCAGATTCATAAAATACAAGTATATTGAACCTCAAAGGTTAAAAATTTATGTCAAACTTTTTTGATTCTCTAGATCATATGAAGATGTAAGAAAAGAGCATATTGGGTTTTTGAGAATCATGTATGAAAAGCTTATTAGCCCCCAAAATCTCTCAAAATATGAATCTAATATTTCAAAACATGCTCTGATACCATGTTAAAATCTGAGAAAGCATATTGCAAGCCAGAACCGAAATGAAAGAGTTAGAATCAAAGTGTAAATGCAAAAGAAATGAAATCAACATAACAGTGATACCGAAATATTTGATTTAAATACTCAAATGACACAATAGCATTAAGAGAGATCTATAGCTCCAACATATGAAAATACAAGCAAGGTAGCATGTTTATATAGGTTCAAGGTAACATATGAAAACAAATGTAACTCCCATGGAAGATGACGACACCTCGGCACCCACTTACTTAAATAAACATGCTTTATGAGCCTAAGCAAGCTTAATTAAAGTGTAGGAAAAACCTATGAAAATAGGAAAAAATTACCCAACTTGGAAAATAAAAACCTACAAGTTAACAATTGTTTGTGAAGGTACCTATAGTAATTGGGAGATGTTATGTGGAAGTCAGAATAAGTATGGGAATATGTGCCCTTGAGAGCCCATTTAGTTGAGAGGGACTTGAATTTATGGTAGCTTAGTCACCAATGAGTGATCACTAGGATGTGTAATTATAACCTATTTGACTTTTGAACCCTCTCCAAAAGAGTGGTTATTGTAAATATTATATCTTGTAATTAATTTGAAAAGTGTTTATTTTATTTTGAAAGAGTTCCCATTTGGACCAACTTGTCTTGGATTGAAGTAAACTAACATGTATTTTGTCCACTTGAATGGTGTAACTACACATGCATAGGTGAACATGTATTGGTGATTTATGGATATCTTACTAGGCTTTTACTTTTCATGTATTGGTTATTGTAATATATTTAATTGGAGGGTTATGCGTGTGACAACATGGTAGTTATTGAGGTATGCTTATCTATTGGGTCCTCCCCCTAGTGGGCTCCATAGGAAAAAAAAAACAACCAATTAAAAATATAACTAGAAAATAAGATCATTGAGAAATATAAGTAATTGAAAAACATAACGAAAAAATTATTGAAAAATATGATCATTAAGAATTATAACATTACGGTATGTGAAATGTAATTTTTGTGGGCTCTATAAAACTCTAATTAAACTATTGAAAAATATAACATTAATGGATTCCAGAACATTAAAAGCTTGTCAAGATAGATTATTTTACTCATTGTGAAAGGTCTTTGTTGTGAATAATGAGGGAATCTCACGATAAGGTAATTGGAAAGTAAGTTCATGGGTTTGTTTCTGTGTTACGGAAAAGTCAAGTGAGACACAGTTAGAGTCGAAGAAAAAATGGAAGAAAACGTAGCTTTCAACGGGGTGCAACGTGTTACCCTTTCTTGTTTGGAGGATTTAGGCAGTTTTTTCTTCAACTTTCCCATTCAACGGGTTATTCTTGCAGTTTTTTTGGTCCAAACGCAGCTTTCAACAGGTTACGTTTCCCTGGAGAATTTAGACAGTGTTTTTGGTCCAAATGTAGCTTTCAACGGGGTTGCTCTTGCTCGGAGGATTTACACATTTTTTTCTTCATCGACTTTCTCAACGCTGTATCTACATGCCAAGGGAAACTGGAATGGCTTCTAGAAAACGTTAGAAGCTCTTTTAAAGATAGATTAATTTATTGGCCAGGTTTGTCGCCAGTTCACTGCGTCCTTGTCACATGGAGGTTGGAGATTGAGGACTGTTTGTCTCATGTGAATATCTTGATAAGCCTAAAGGGAGTTGGTAAGTTAGTTTATGGGTTTGTTTCTGAGTTACGGAAAACTCAAGTGAGACTGAGTTAGAATTGAAGAAAAAATGGAAGAAAACGTAGCTTTCAACGGGTTACAACGTGTTACTTTTTCTTGCTTGGAGGATTTAGGCAGTTTTTTCTTTGTCAACTTTTCCATTCAATGGGTTTCTCTTGCTTGGTGGATTTAGACAGTTTTTTTTGGGTCCAAACGTAGCCTTCAATGGGTTACTCTTGCTTGGAGGATTTAGACTTTCTCCAACGCTGTATCGACATGCTAAGGGAAACTGGAATGGCTTCTAGAAAATATTAAAAGCTTGTTTTAAGATAGATTAATTTATTGGCAAGATCTGTCTGCCACTTCACTGCGTCCTTGTCATGGAGAATGAGGGTTGTTTATCTCATGTGAATCTCTTGATCGCCTAAAGGGAGTTGGGAAGTTAGTTTATGGGTTTGTTTCTGAGTTACGGAGAAGTTCAAGTGAGACAGAGTTAGAATTGAAGAAAAAATGGAAGAAAACGTAGCTTTCAAGGGGTTACGTCGTGTTACTCTTTCTTGCTTGGAGGATTTAAGCAGTTTTTTCTTCAACTTTCCCATTCAAGAGTACGGGTTACTCTTGCTTGGAGGATTTAGATCGTCCAAACGTAGCTTTCAACGGGTTACTCTTACTTGAAGGATTTAGATTTACACAACTTTTTCTTCGTCGACTTTCTCCGACGTTGTATTGACGTGGTAAGAGAAACTCGGAAGTGCTCCATCGGGTCATATTCAATAACCATGTAATTTGGTCATACCAAGGAAAAGTGTCTCTCTCCTTGGGTTACTCTCTACTGGGGTTGGGCAGCTTGTGTTACTTTTTCTTGCTTGTTTGCTTAGTGGATTTAGACAATTTTTTTTGTCGAGACGTAGCCTTCAATGGGTTACTCTTGCTTGGAAGATTTATGTTGGTGTTGGAAATAAGTCACATCCGGACTGACGATGGACTGGTCCAAGAGGGGTCAGTAGCTCAGTGGTAGAGCACTCCAGCAGCGAATGGTAGGTCCTAGGTTCGAATCCTAGATGGTCCATGTTTCAACATGGTATCAGAGCTAGGCCCAGGCTAGGAGCACCAAGCACACGAGAGGTGTGGCTTAAGGGGGGGTGTTGGTGTTGGAAATAAGCCACACCCGGACTGACGATGGACTGGTCCAAGAGGGGCCAGTAGCTCAGTGGTAGAGCACTCCAGCAGTGAATGGTAGGTCCTAGGTTCAAATCCTAGCTGGTCCATGTCTCAACAATTTAGACTTTCTCCAACGCTGTATCGACATGTTAAGAGAAACTGGAAAGGCTTGTAGAAAACATAAAACATTAAAAGCTTATTTTAAGATAGATTAATTTATTAGCAAGATCTGTCACTTCACTGTGTCGGGTTACTCTTGCTTGGAAGATTTAGACTTTCTCCAACGCTGTATCGACATGGTAAGAGAAACTCTTGTTTGGAAAAGTGCTTCTCTCCTTGGGTTACTCTCTACTGGGGTTGGGCGGCTTTTGTTGTGCCTACTCTCTCCTTGGGCAGCTTGGGTTGGGGCTGCTCTCTCCCAGCATAAATAGGGCACTCAAGGCGAGAACTGAGAGACGAGAAAATATACTCTTTGAGCAGAGAGCTTAATTCTTCCTAAAGAGACCAGAGAGCTTTCAATAAGGCATTTTCTAGTTAGAGCTAATTTATAACAATGGCTGTATACTTGTCAATTCAACACGATGCAGAGGAAATCGTGTTGATGGCTCTTAATGTCCGTGACCAGATTTCGTTTTTAGGAGGATTTATCTCTGAGCAGCAAGAGCGAATTGATAAATGTCTGAGCCTTTTTGTAGGTATTGTCGCAGCCATCTTGACTGCAATATATACCGTGCAAGTAGTCGACAGGAGAATGCATTGTGCAACGTGGTGGTCTCTTCCTCTCCTGATGACTATGACATATGTTGGGTCAATTGCGGCAATCGCTTCCAAGGTCTATCGCCAACTTACTGCCTTCGTTATCAGGCAACATCTTGTCCAACAGCTTAATATGTTAGTTGATGTCAACAGCAGTGAAGGTGCAGTGCTCATAAGGAATAACTCTCCTCTATTCAATTCTTTATGCAACATAAAAATGGAAGTAAATCTTCGAGGGGGGCAGTCGCTAGGATTGTGGTGCGCTACAAGGGGTGGGTTTTTGTCAGGATTAACAGTCTTCTGGCTTGTTCTTTTGATCTCTTGCAAACGTCTCTTCTGTTGAAATGCCTTCCCTTTACTTTTTCACTTGAAGCTTTAGGCATATTTTCCTTTTCCATTTGAAGATTTAGGCAGTTTTGTAAACCCTTTTTTTAAATCTAAAAGCTTGTATTGTTAATGTATTCAAAATTCGCTCGCTCAATTAAGAGTTTAGAGTTTAGAACTATTGTAAACAAAAACTTTAATGGCCAAACTTTTTTGGTAAATTTTGTGTAAGTGGGTGCTCATTTAAGAGATTTGAATTTATTGTAAATAAAATTTTGAATAGACAAAATTTGGGGCAATTTTCTTAATCGTACACTATTATCGGATAATAGATGCCTATGTAATTATTAACCTTGTTGGGTTTCCTTATTTTCTATGGGACAGATCTTGCCTCGAGTCTATGCTCATAGACAGATTGTATTGGAGTATGTAAAAAAAATTGAATGGGTTTTATGCTATAGAAACCCATGGTTAAGCCATGCTCTCATCCCATTCACTGTTAAAGCATACACGCATTTTGGAGCTCGTTTACTCCCAATTGTTAATTGTTGTTATTCCCTAACTATGGAAAGATGTGGCACAATAGCTGTCAATTGCACATGCTGGATCTAGTGGAAGAATCCAAACACTTGGAGATACCAGTATTGGAGCAGTAAATGAATGTTTGTGTCAAAGAAAAGTGAATTGATCATAAAGAACAATGAGAACAGACAATACTTCATAGTGGGAATAAGTACATGACCATCTATATTTATTGGACATCTTCTCAACACTTTGGTCTTTCTAACTCTATATCTAACTGATCATCAGTAAATCGATCTATATTAACCCTAGATTACATGTATACTATGTAGATAATCCATAATTGTAAGCAAACATTCCTTAAAATAGCCCAACTGCAACAAGCAGCGTCCCACTTATATCAACCTTTTGGGTTAAATATCTTTCTTAACAGTGATGCAGCAATGGTAATAATAATTCTCATAAGACATAAGAAGCCTCATTAATATTGCACTTGATTAAAACAAATGCATCGGAGTTTACAAAGGATCGAATTTGGGCATACAAGGAAAATGGCATCTCCACATCTAAAAGTTTGACGGAACTTCTTGGAGAAAGACTATATAATAGAAAGGAATATGAAAGATGTAGCGGTGCTTATTGTATTGTATGCACATACTGTTCAAAGGCCTATGCTGCGTGTGCTTATAATGCATAGCTCGACGGAGTTTTAGAAAGGGTGATGAACAGATTGAGAGACGGGGGAATGGGTTTTGGGTTGGGTATCAAGGATCTGAATTTGGGGATAATGGGGATTGTGAAGGAATTGCACTGAAAATATAATATACGTATTTTTAAAAAAATTAATTTAAAAAATATAATGAAACTGTAAACTATAAATAGTAAATACAATGTATTGAAAAATGAAAATGCCATATATTAATATATTATTATATTCAAAATGTCAATATGATGTGTGGATGTCAAGTTTGAGCCAAAATGAGAGGAGTTAGATGCGTGAACAAGTAATGAAACTCAAATGCCACAAGGTAGGTTTAGGGTTTGTGATTTACCACTTAGAATATCTTCAAAATTACATAATTCTTGGACTTGAGTTCTGCAGTCATAACATAGGAAAACATATACAAAATATACATATACATATATTCATCTTTAATCATTAGGGTTAGGCAAGATTACATTGCATTCAAAAACATAACAATATCAATATAGATAGATTATATATTCATTATCATGCAGCTAACTCAGTTTGTTTACAAAATTCAGTCATAGAAGAGGAGGTACAGGGAGGCATGGCAGGGTGCCTTCAAACAACAGTTCTCCCTCCAAGCAATCCCCTCACAATTCTTCTTTGATCTTAAATTTGTCAATAAACCCTCAACATGAAGATTAGGAGGAGAATTTTGCCCTTGGGTGCCCTTAGCTCTTCTCTCCCTTTCACAGGACATTAGGGTGCCCTAGTAATTGTTCTCTCCCTACTTGTCACTATCAAAGGGTGCCCTTAGTTGTTCTCTCCCATAGTGCATATTTCCTCCCTGTCCATGTTGACATTTTATTGCAATATTCTATGTATTTTTATATATGACAGTGATATGAAATAAGTATAGGTAAATGGAAGTTAATATATTTTCACTATGATCTGATCTAGTTCCTTATTTTATTTATGTATATTCAATAATGATTCTTATTGAACTTCTAGTTCAATTCCATATTTTCAATGTATCATTTTCCTGTCCACAATAGTTTATATGACTGAATAAATATTGTAAGGGTAAAATGGTGATCAATCAAATGAATTAAACAAGACCCAAACATCAACAAAATAGTGAAACAAGAAGGATTCAATAAACGAAGCAATGAACAAATACAAAGCAAACCTTTCCCGTTTCTAAACTTCTGTTGTTCGCCTATCACAAATCGTCCTTTTGCAGATGAGATGAGCCCTCAGAGAGTGCAATCTTTTTAGCTGTTTGTAGGAAGTCGACGGTGAACGGCTATGGTGATACGCAATGAAGATGAGCTCCAATGCAAGTAGGTGATCTCAAGCTTGTAGATGACAAAAGGGTGCCAAAGGCGCGCTGGTGATATTTCTGCAGAGTAACGATGTCAAAAGCCTGGATGATTAGAATGGAGGAATGAAGCTTCATTTATAGACTTGGAAGAAAGGGAATCAACGGTTGAGAGGAGATATGAAGATCAACGGCTGAGAATGGTTGAGGAATGTGCAACCAGTAGAAATGTGACAAGTGTCCCAACTGCATCATGAAAGGGGGGATGTGACAAAACTGATTGGAGAGTTAACTCCATTGACTGGTCTATTAACAGACTTGATTGATCAGTTAGAAGAATAAATCGTGGAACTGACTGAATTGATTGAGGATTTGACTCAATTGACAGGTTAGTTATCAGATTTGATTGATTAGTTAACTAACCTCCGATTTGAGAAGAAATAGGCCATGTGGGTGAGGGAAAATAAGATAATTAAATATTAAATATATTTAATTACATGTGCAACCCGATGAGGTGGACAAGGTGAGGTGGAAAAGGTGAGGTGTAAAGGTGATGTGGATTTTTAGAATTTAGAACTTAGGATAGAGGAATTTGGATTAATTAAATAATTTATGATTATTTAATTGTGTAGGACATTTAGAAGAATTGTAATTAAATAAATTGGATTTATTTAATTATGGAACAATAAATCGATTAAATAAATTTAGAATATTTATTTAATTAATAGAAGAAGGGAATAAATATTTGGCATATTTATTTAGGATGATTCGTGTCATTTTTAGGCGTATACATTTTGCCCCCCTTTGATGCAATGCAGTTTACAGCGTTGCTTCAAAGAATTCGATAGTCTGAATGATGATACCTGCCCCAGTTTGCCCCTGGTACAGGTTCAATGACGATAGGATGCCTCCTCGGGAGATTGGACAAGAAAAGGGGGAAAGAAATGGAGACGGACAATCTCACGAAGACGAAGGGGTTAGGATAGGTTGGAGGAAAAGGGATGCAGGAAGAAAACGGGAAGAAAAACGGGCACGGGAAGCAGTCACAGTCATTACCTAGCTAGAATTAGGGTTTGGAGGCTATAAATAGGAGCTGGGTCCACAAGAATAGTCATTTGTACACTTGTTTACTCTGGATTGGAGTGAGAGAGCCTAGAGCAAACTTGGAGCAGCATGGCAGCCAGAGCAGCAGACATTCCGCGAGGGAGCACCGATTCGAGCGAGTCCGTTGATTCGGGCGGCCAGCAGAGGCAGGACCCCCGGTATGTGTTTCGAAAAATTTCTCCTAGGGTTGATTTAGGATGTCATAAATGCCATTAGAAAATAGGTCAAATGCATGCGCTGAAACTTAGAACGGCGCATATGCCTTGCGAAGCGGCGCATTTGTCGTTGCGCGGCGCATATGCTGATTTCGGCGGCGCATACATGAAAACTGCGCATCTATGCACTGTGGCTGCGCATAGGTAATTTGGCGGTACATGTGTAGTTAAGCCGCGCATATGTTGAAAGTAGCGGCGCATCTGTTGATGCTGCGCATATGTCGATTTTAGCGGCGCTTTCATAATATGCCGGCGCATATACCGAATGTTGCGGCGCATTTATTGGATATGCGCATACGTGCACTGTGGCGGCACATTTGTGTAAGGCGGCACATATACCAAAAAATGGCGCTTTTACCACCTGTAGTGGCGTATTTGCTGTGGATAGCAAAGGACTTAGCCAAATTGACTCGATTAGCATCCTGTTTGACGCAGTAATTGATGAGCTATCTCCGAGATTGTAGAAATCTAGTCAAGAAATGTAGTGTGCTGTTTTGATCAATTTGAAATGCTAAGTTTAGTTGATATAGTTCAGTAGGTATGTTGAGTATGGTATATGTCGCTTGAGATTGACACTTTGCCTTGCTTTCTTGCAGGAGGAGATTCCGGACACACTGCAGTCGAGGGAGACATTTCCTATGCCCTTATTGCAGAGATATATGCTGACAGAGCCTGACAGAGTGGCGCTTGGTGCCATGGGTTTGGATAATGTATGTTTCATGCCCGAGGTACAGGCGAACCGTGGACTGTTGACAGCTGCCGTGGAGAGATTCCACAGTGAGGATGGGACCTTCCACTTTCTGACGGGAGAGATGATGGTGACCTTGGAGGACGTCTACCGGATACTGCACTTGCCTGTGGTAGGCGAGTTAGTGGAGTATGATGCACAGCGGGACGTGGGACTCGCCGAGTGTCAGCGGGTGTTTGATGATCCTGAGCTAGCTGGACAGGTTATCCCATGGCAGGATATATATGACTACTATGACTACTTCCCTGGGATTGTGGCTGGACTGATCGGGGGCGTTGTATGCCCGGACAGGAGATCGCATGGGTTCCCCATTGGATGGGGCAGGATCATGGAGCGGATGCTGACTGAGGGCACCTGATATGCATGGGGAGTCTGCGTACTGGCCCATCTATACCACGACATGCATCAGGTGGTGTACCACCGCAGCACGAGTCTATCGGCTGGGGTGTTGCTGCTACAGTTCTGGCTGTGGGAGCACATAGCAGTGACGAGGCCGATATGTGTCTTCGCGAGGCAGCAAGGAGAGCCATACAGTTATGGCTATGCAGGAGTGATTTCTCAGCACAGGCTGGGGAAGCTAGAGTACTGGAGACACACCTTGGACAGAGTGGATGTGGTCGTCTGGCGACCATATCTTGACTGCGAGCCTTGGGACGATGAGGGAGACGAGCTGCCATACTACTTTCAGACCAGGTGGCTGATAGGCCGGACACGGCACATCTTGGAGAGACAGATGGTGGGCAGGGTGCAGCGACAGTTTGGATGGAGACAGGGTATGCCACAGGGGCAGGCCATGTTCGCACGGACGCATGCAGAGAGGGTCCGATGGGGGCCGATGGCTTCTTATGAGGAGGCTCTGGCAGAGTTCCAGCAGACGCCATATGTGGCATGGGACATGAGGAGAGAGATAGCAGATGCGGGGGTGACACAGGGGTACGAGGATTGGATCACTGCACATCCTTTCCTGAGATATTCAGGACCCGGCATGCTGGTGCCTCGTATTGACGAGGTAGACTCAGAGGAGGGAGAGGCTGGCCCAGGGCGGAGGGGAGTTAGAGGAGGATGAGGACGATGGGGTGGCAGGGCCGGAGAGAGGCCGAGACAGCGGAGGAGGATAGCTCAGGCTGAGCAGGTAGAGCCAGGGCAGGCAGAGGCACAACAGCAGATACCTCAGCAGGCACAGATGCCACCACCCTAGCAGGTACCACAGCAGCAGGTGCCCCAGCCACAGGGGCTAGTACAGGGAGAGGCTCATGAGAGGACCATAGCCGGTTTGAGGGGACAGGTGCGAGAGCTGTAGGCACAGCTGAGGAGGGTAGAGCGGAGGCGAGAGACAGACGCAGTGGTGATCATTAGGTTGACCCGCAAGAGGGACATGGTAGACGCATGGGTACGGATTATCCGTGTAGAGCAGGATACTGCTATGGCTGCTATGGGGACAGATGCAGCGAGTTCATTCTTGGTTGGGTAGGTGCAGCAGGCACATGCACAAGTTGGCCAGTTGCAGATGCAGTTGGCACAGGCACAGACAGATCTAGCCAGAGCACAGTCCCAGGCACAGTATTACCGAGGGTTATACCATGGTGCCGTGGCATCGAGCCAGAGGGCAGGGAGTTTCCAGAGTCAGTCTGGGGCGACGCATAGAGCAGGTCCATTACAGTCAGGGGCCTCCGTGATGGGTCCTCAGCAGTCAGGAGCTGGCAGTGGTGGCCCACAGTAGCAGGGATAGACATAGACCAGATTTTGGACATTTTGGGACATGTATCACCATCCATTTGGATGCATATTGTATATGACACTTTTATTCTAGAGATAGATGACGATTTTGTACATTTGGACCTCTTTTGTATGATAGTATATATGATGATGCAGCTTTGTGTATCTATTGCATGTGCTATGTGATGAAGATGTATTGCTATTATATGATGTGATGTATGTGCATAGTTAGAGATCTATCTGACGCTATATGAGATGCTTTATGATATGCGGCTATATGATGTCTATGTGATTTAATGTTTTCAAATGAATGCAAAATGTAATATGATATCTATGTGAGAGGCAACTTTGTTATGGGATGTCTATATGATCTAATGCAAATGTATGTATATGTGTTATGATTTCTATGTGATGATGCAACTGTGTTATGGGACGTCTATATGATCTAATGCCAATGTATGTGTATGTGTTATGATTTCTATGTGATGATGCAACTGTGTTATGGGACGTCTATATGATCTAATGTAAATGTATGCATAGGTGATATGAGTTTGATGTGATTATCTGTGCTTTATGATGTGATGTGATGCAAATGTATTGATGACCCAATGCATTGGATGGTGTATTCTATGAACCTAAGCATGTGCATGACTAGTCCTATGAATGATCGACATGCTCCTATATGCTTTGGTTTTGTGAAGTCCAAATGTACTATATCAACATAAGACTAACATGATAGACAGATAGAAGAATGGTTGTGATAAGATGACTTAGAAACTTTACTTGATATCGTTACTCTGCACAGTTTGGATAATGAGGATTGCATGGATGTGTATGTGGATATAGGATGGATGCTTTGCTTTTAAGAGTGCTTTATTTCATCATTGGGCATATTTTTGTGGTACATTTTCTGAAATGTTGTAAGTGAATACAAGCATCTAGGTATAATTGAACCGAGATGACCTGAGTACCGCTTACATGGATTTTGATTTAGCAAGCTAATACAAGCATCTTAGTCAAAATTGAATCTAGATGACCTGAGCACCTCTTGCGTTTCAACAAGCAAGGATTGCCCCCATTCGTGTTATACCTTTGATGTCCTCGATGATCTTTTGCCAATCATGTCCTTAGACAAGGCTTCACATTACTAAAGTTTAATCCACAAATAGCAAACCAAGAAAATAATCATACCCCCATCATAGCAACTCTAGCTTTTGGCATCCTTGAGTAGTGTAGAAAGACATGATAACAACAATCCAGACTCTGTAACTTAACCATGGTTCCAATCCACAAAACAGTCTTGCATTTAGATGTGAGTTTCTTGCCATAATTTAGATAAAATCAGTTAGAAGACCTTGGGTATTTGCTTTGCATTGGATAGGTGAAGATGCTCATTGTCAAGATTTTTGCTTGAAGCGCGGGTTCTGCTTGCACTTGCTTGCTTGGTGAGAAGATTGCACAATCCTTATTGGGGAGACGGACCCTAAGGGACTGACCTAGTGCCTCGGGGGCTCATTGCTAAATGGCCTTGCCTACGTGACGACGCAGAGGCAACGTAGTTAGGGGTAAACCCTAATGGACCATGGATGGACTAGAAGAAAGACGACAAGAATGAAGACAAGAAGGGGGATGAATGGGACTATAGGAGAAATGGAAGCCTCGGGGGCGCAGTAGAATAATGGCCTTGCCTACGTGACGGCCCAGAGGCAACGTAGTTCACGGACTTGGACCATGGACACCGACGAGAGACACTATGTAGGCTCACATTGAGGAGATGGTATGGGAAAAAACCTCGGTTGACAAGGCCACAAGGAGAGTATCAAGCCATGATAGGTAACTGTCAGGTGTTTATTGTGGGGTAGATATGGATCGAATGGGGCAAATGGAGAAAGAATGGACTCAAGGGGATTGGATTCCCAAAGATGGAGAAGGTAGTGTATCACAAGTAACGCCTGTTTACTAGGTTTTCATCACTTGCTTTTATTTGCACGAGAAGCTAGAAAGTAACATGACGCCTGTTTGCCAGGTTTTCATCACGATACCTATCCAAGGTGCCTGTTTGCCAGGTTTTCACCAAAGGATGATTTTTTTGTATGCCTTTCTATTTTTTCTAATTTTTTTGTATTTTCTCTTTTCAATTTTTTTGTATTTTTTGATTTTTTGATTTTATTGCGCCCCCTTGCATTGGGGTTCTCCTAGGTATAGAACCGGCGAAGATGCATGCTGTTGATTGGATCATCAAACAACTCACCCTCTGATGTGGCCAACTGATATGCCCCCGATCCGTAAGCAGCTACAATCACATAGGGCCCAAGCCAGTTTGGCTCAAACTTACCTTTCTTTTCTCTGTCCTGCTGATTGCGAGGGTTCTCTTTTAGAACGAGGTCCCCAACCTTGAAGCATCTTGGTCTAACCTTGTGGTTGTAGCTTCTAGACATCATCTGTTGATAGGCTTTGAGATGGTCAAAAGCCTCCTGGCGCCTTTCCTCTAGCGGCTCTAGTTCTTGTAGCCTGGAGACTCTGTATTCTTCATCTGATATGAGACCTTTCAACGACACCTTGAGGGATGGGAGTTCGACCTCAATGGGAAGGATGACTTCGGAACCATAGACAAGGGCGTAGGGTGTAGCACCTGTGGGAGTGCGTATACTAGTTCTGTAGGCCCACAGAGTGGGATTGAGTTGGACGTGCCAATCGTGACCAGCTTCATTGACAGTCTTCTTTAGGATTTTTAGAATGGTTTTATTTGATGCCTCAGCTTGGCCGTTACCTTGGGGGTAGTATGGAGTGGAGAAACGGTGTTGGATTTTGAAATGCTCACAAAGTTCCTGGACATCTTGATTTTTGAATGGTCTCCCATTATCCGTTATGATGGATGAAGGGATGCCATATCGGCAGATAATGTAATTCAGAATGAATGAGGAAATTTGCTTGCCTGTGACGGTGGTTAGGGGAACGGCTTCAATCCACTTTGTGAAGTACTCAGTGTGGGTTATGATGAATTTATGGCCGTTGGAAGAAGGTGGATGGATCTTTCCCACAAGGTCAAGTCCCCATTGGCAAAAGGGCCAGGGTGTCGTTAGAGGTCTCAACTCCTGAGCAGGTGCATGAATTAGGTTCCCGTGTATCTGGCACTATTTGCACTTTTTGACGAACTGATATGAATCCATTTCCATATTGGGCCAGTAATAACCCAAACGCATGAGTTTCTTAGCTAAGGAAGGACCGCTGGAGTGTGTTCCGCAGATCCCTTCGTGTATGTCTCGCAAGGCCGTTATGGATTCTTCTTGTTCTAGACAACAGAGTAAAGTACCATCCAGACCACGTCGGTAAAGGGTATTAGCTATGATGGTGTAACGGGAGGCTTGTCGGATGAAAGTTTGTTTTTGGTTGGAAGAGAGGTCCGGTGGAAGAATATTGTCCTTGAGGTAAGTGTAGGTCTTATCGTACCAAGGTGAATCAAATCCTACTAGGAGGGAAATGGAATGGGTTTCAAGGAGACATAAGCCGGTTGCCGAATGGTTTCTACTAAGAACTCATACTGTGACTCGTATTCAGGTATTTCAAGAAGAGAGGCTATGGTAGCCATTGCATCTGCTGCTTTGTTCTCGATCCTAGGTATTTGTTCAAAGGAGATGGTCCCAAAGTGTCCTTTGAGGTCGTCGACCATCCGTTTGTATGGGATGAGCTTCTCATCTTTGGTTTGATATTCATCGTTGACCTGATTTATGATAAGCTGAGAATCACCGTAGACACATAGTGCTTGGATTTTCCACTCAGTGGCCATTTTGAGACCAATTACCAAGGCTTCATATTCCACTATATTGTTAGTGCATGGAAATAACAACCTGTAGGACTTTGGAATTGTGTCGCCTTGGGCCGTGATAAACAGGATACCTGCCCCCGATCCATGGTTGGTGTAAGACCCGTCGAAGTAGAGTTTCCAAGGAGATGGTGACAGAGTGAATAAAGACTCATCGAGAAACTCAAACTGCATTGGTGAAGTGTCCTGTAATGGTGCCTCGGCCATTTGGTCAGCTATGATTTGCCCTTTGATGGCTTTTCTGTCCACATATTCTATATCATATTCACTAAGAAGCATAACCCACTTTGCTAGTCGACCTGTGAGAGCTGCTTTGCTGAGAAGATACTTTAGTGGGTTGATTTTGGCAATGAGTTTGACAGGATGTGCCAACATGTAGTGTCGAAGTTTTTGTGAAGCAAAAACCACCATAAGGCATGATCGTTCTACCTGTGAGTATTGTAACTCGTAGCCCACTAAGGTTCGACTGATGTAGTATACAGCTCTTTCCTTGTTCTCATAGTCTTGCTGTGCTAGGAGAGCCCCAAGAGCAGTAGGTGTAGCAGAAATGTAGAGAATCAAAGGTTTTCCTTGGATCGGAGGCATGAGTATAGGAGGGTTCATAAGGTACTCCTTTAGCTTGTTAAATGCCTCTTCACACTGCTCATCCCATTTAAATGGAATATTCTTATGTAGGAGGTGGCTAAAAGGTTGGCACTTGTCTGCCAACTGTGAGATGAACCTGCGGATGGCCTGCAGCTTGCCCTGTAAGGATCTCAATTGTGTTAGAGTCTTGGGCGGTGGCATGTCCATTATTGCTTTGACCTTGGCCGGGTCTACCTCTATGCCATTTGCTAACACGATGAAGCCTAGCAGCTTGCCCGATGTTACCCCAAACACACATTTCTTTAGGTTCAATTTAACTTGGAATTGGTCCAGCCGTTGGAAGACTTTCTCTGGGATATCCAGGTGTGAGTCCCTCGTGAGAGATTTTGCTAAGATATCATCAACATAATCCTCCATGGTCACATGCATCATGTCATGGAATATGGTTGTCATGGCCCGCTAATATGTAGCACCTGCATTTTTCAGCCCAAAAGGCATGACATTCCATCAAAAGGTACCCCATGGACAAGTGAAAGCTGTTTTGTGTTGGTCCTCCGGTGCTATTTTGATTTGGTTATACCCGGAGAATCCGTCCATGAGTGATAGCATAGTATGGCCTGCAGTAAGGTTGACTATGATGTCGATGTTTGGTAACGGAAAGTCATCCTTGCGGCATGCTTTGTTTAAGTCTCTAAAATCGTTGCATAGTCGAATCCTGCCATCTGGTTTAGACACTGGCACAATGTTTGATATCCATTCGGGGTAATCTATGGCTCTGATGAACCCCACATCTAGCAATTTCTTGAGTTCTTCTTTGACCAAAAGGGCTATATGGGGATGCATCTTTCTCAGTTTTTGCTTTACGGGCTTCACCCCTGGATCCAATGGCAGATGATGCAGAATCAGGTTAGGGTCTAGACTTGGCATGTCAGCATATGACCAAGCAAAGCTGCCTCTCTTCTTCTTAAAGAATGGTACAAACCTGGTTTTCTCAGGTGGTGTGAGAGATTTTGCGAAGTGGATAATCTTGGGCTGCTCTTCGGTGCCAATATTCACTGGCTCTGTTGGTTCCACCACAATCTGTGACCGCTCCTGGTGCATATCACTAGTGAGGGTGTCAAGCCTTCCATCGTCAGGTGCCACAGTTGGGTTTTCACCTTCGGATACGTCCTTTCTTTTTATTGTTTTATGATTTGACATTGCCGCACGGCGGTTTTCACCGTCAGATCCATTTTTGATTTTAATATTTTTGTGACTAGAAGGCTGGGCACCCTCCCCAAAGTAAGCCACAGTATTGAGTTCGATAGCAAAACTAGCCTTATGATCTCCTTTTGGTAAGTGATCCCTAAGTTTCATATAGTCAATGTAAGCATCATCATTCTGGAACATATCTAATTGAGGGGTTCCTTACAGATCCTAGTCAATAAGCTCAGGGTGTAAGAGGGGAAGGGAGTCAGATGAGAGATCTGATTCGTTAATGGTGTGAATGGAAATGTCGTGGTCACTGGTGGGAGTAGTGTTTTGGGTGGTACTTTCTTCCAGGTTGTTTATCGCAATGGAATCGAAACTTTCCTCGAAAGCCATAATCTCGGGGAGGGGCAAATCAGACTCCAGTGGTCTGTCCTGTTGCGTCTGTCCCTCATGGTAGGGGCTGAGAGTTTGGATGGTGTCAATCTCCTTGTCATCGTAGGAGTGCTCTGTCAGCTCGTCCCACTCATACTCATTCGACTCATCTGAATCTGCGTCAATATCCACTTGGAGTGTTTGAATTGTCTCCACTAGGCAGGCATTTTCTTTGGCTTTACCTTTACCTTTGTACCCTAGGCCAGTTGTGTTTCTAACTGAAGAGGATGAAGAAGGTTGGATAGGTTCAACGATTCCTTCTTTTCTGAGGCCTATGGGGCCTTGTCCTTCGTACCCCATCCGATGCAAGATAGTTTCACCCCGTCCATAGAGTTCCGTAGGGAGTCTAGGCGGCTCTTGGGGTGTGTTTTCCTCTTCAGCATAAAGCCATTGCAGGAGATCTTGCTCCTCTATCTCATCAGATAAGGTCCCCCATTTTACAAAGGGATTTGCGGGAGTTATAGGAGGAGCAGATGGCTTTGGAAAATGCCTAGGTTGATGCTTGGGTTTGCCAAAGGAGCGAGGAGACAAAGGCATGGTGGCAAGGTTGAGGCTGTGCTCAATGGAGTACTCCCCCACGCCATTTTCTTTTATGGTAAGTTTCAGCGGTTTGGGCCTCGAGGAGGAAGCTTCGGCAGTATGGTCTTGTGGCGGAGTAGGGGAAATGTAGGCTCTATTGTTGGGAATGACGCATTCAGATTTTGCTTGGAAAGAGTTGCAATATTGGTATGGGTCGGGGTCGCCTTGTATGGTGACCTGCTTGCCATCGTGTGGGAACTTAATGCATTAATGGTAGGTGGAGGGGACAGCCTTCATGGCATGAATCCATGGTCTCCCTAGTAGAATATTGTAAGCAAGCTCCCGATCAAGGACTTGGCACACCACATCTTTAATTACCGGTCCCACTTGAATGGGTAGGACAACCGTGCCCTTTGTGGTTCGTTCCTCCTCGTCATAGGCTTTGATAGTAATTTTCTGTCTTGGATCTACTGCCTGTTCGGAGAACCCCAGTGCAAGGACTAGCTTCAACGTGCAAATATTTAGACCGGCGCCCCCATCAATGAGAACCCTCTTGATGCAGTGCTTGTGCACGAATGCGACAATGTGTAGAGGAGTGTTGTGGGGTTGAGATATGGAAAGGTCATCTTGCTCTGTAAACGAGATGGAAGTGGAGGATGTCAAATTACCCACCATGGTTTGAAACTTTTCTTGGGCTAGGTTAGTGGGGACAGTAGTTTCCACTAAGGCTTTCTCAAGAATCTCCTTATGAGAAGGAGATAGACGCAAGAGCTCCAATATAGAAATGTGAGCTGGAGTTTTTTGCAACTGGTCGATGACATTGTATGGGCGGGAGTCGGACGGAGATGGTGACGACCTTGGAGGGGTGGTATTGATCGTGACCTTACCACTGCGGGTAATTATACTACAACCAGTTCTGTGAGGTCCTGGTTGTTGGTTGGGGGAGATGACGTTAACTTGCGGAATATGCTCAGAAATGCAGTTAATGGTGTACTCAAATGGAACGCTTGCATAGTTAGCATTACTCGACCCACTGTTCTGATTTGGCCGATTGTGACTGTTGTCATTATTGGGATTGTCATTGGAGTTGTTGCCATTGTGACCATTGTTGCTGTTGTGGCCATTGTGGCGATTGTTGTTATATGGCCGATTGTGGTTTAGAAGAGGATCCCGGTAGGCCACATGAGATTCATTGGAGGTATGCTATTGTGTCCCTCCCTGATTCTGATCCAGTATATCCTGTATGACATTCTTGAGGCGGATGCAATTGTTAGTCGTGTGCCCCCTTCCTCGATGATACTCACAATAATCTGTGTCCTTCCAATAGGGAGGTTTGACGATAGGCTCATAGTCACTTGTTGGCAGTAGAGAAATTTCATTGTTAGCCAACAACTTCCTGAGGGCGGACTCTTGAGATTCCCCCAACGGCATGAATTTTCTCCTTGGATTTGAATTGAACCAAGGTCTAGGTTCCCGAGGGGGTGGCTTGTTGAGTGCACCGGTATTGGCTTCTCCCTTAAGAGTGAATATAGGTTGTTGCTTAGGGGCTGCCGCTTTGGCATCCACTACTCCATCGTTGACCACATTCTTGTTCTTGGTCCAAAACTTTGATTTATCTGTTGTATAATTGGAAGGAGGTGTGTCCTTGTAGAGCTTGAGAGTTCCTTTAGTGATCATAGCCTTTTCAATGAAGAGGCCCATTTCAATGACTTTGGTGAACGAGGTAGGGCATTGTATCTGAATCTGATAGCTAAGTTCGGTGTTTAGATTGTGGACAAACATTTCCAATAGCTACTTCTCAGGCATATCGTAAGAACACTTACTAGCTAGCTGTCTCCATCGTTGTAGGAAGGCGGCGAATGACTCACCACTCTTCTGCTTGGTGTTGCATAGATCTAGCATAGATACCTCGTGTTCTATGTTGTAAGAGAAGTGCGTTATAAATTTATTGACAAGTTCATCAAAAGTTTTGATTCCTGGTGGGAGACGTGAGAACCACTCCATAGCTTGACCACCTAAAGATCGCGGGAATAGTCTCATTAAGTAGGTCTCGTTGTGAGCTACTTCTAAACATGCTGCAGTGAATTCCCTGATATGATCTCTAGGGTCCCCCTTCCCTTTATATTTGTCAAATTTTGGAACTCCAAACTGATAGGGGAATGGTTTCATGATCAAATCTCTGTCAAAGGGGTATGGTGCTATATCTTCCAAAGAGTAGTTCTTAGAACTTGTACCGGTCTTAAGGTTGGATATCTCGAGCTTTAGACTTTCGATTTGTTGTCTCACGTCTGCCATAGGAGTAGTTGGATCTACGGGTTGCTTTCCTCTCTCATTTGTATAGGGAACTGTGTCATTTGTATCTCTCTCATGCACATGTGGGACTGTGTCATTTGTGCCCCTCTCATGATCATTGTTTGCATTTTCCATGATGGAGCTAATGTCAAAGTCTGCGGGGAGTTTGATTCCGAGACTAGCAAGATGATGGAAATACTTATGGGGGTCTTCAAGGATCATCTTCTCTACGACGCGTTGGAATTTTCTATCTTGCATGTGCGCCACTAATTCTTCATGAGAAATCTCTTCTTCACCATCACGTGGTGGGAGAAGGTGATCAGATGAGTCGGCCATTTTGATTTGTTTGTTGTACTGTGATCGAGTAAGAACCATGCAAGGTGACGTGGGATGGAGGGGGTGAGGACTAGAAATTCTGGCAAGGTGCCGACTGAGACTATTATGAATGGGATACCTAGGATAAGACTTGGACAAAGGATTCTCTCGCTCAATGACTTCAAGTAAGACGGTTGACACAAGACTCTAGCCACTAGCAAGGGTAGTCGATACCAGTCTTACTGTGTAGGGCTTAGTCGTTCAACAAGACTACTAGCAAAGGTACTGTGACCTACTAGGCTTACGTGAATTCACTAATGAAACGAAAAAGCACTTATGCCAAATTGATATGGGATAGGCTGACTTTGGGACAAGAGAGATTTGGACAGAAGGTGAGTGCGACAATGGACGAAAGAGAAAGAGTTGGGAGAAATGGATGGAGACTGACTGCAAGGTTGGCTCTGATCTCAGAAAGTGAAACTAGGCTGAAATGGGTGCTCTAATTAGGTGAAAATTTCTCCTCAAAAATAGGGCAAGTGCTCACTGTCGCATATGTGCAGAAACAGATGCGCAGCAGAAATGGGCAAATGCGCCGGTCTGGTGAACTATATATGCACAGCAATAGTGCATATATGCGCAGCAAAAAGGTATATGCACAGCAAGTCGCTACAAAAGCGCAGCAAGTCTCTGTATATGCGTAGCAGAAATGTGTAAATGCGCAGCTCTGAATTTTTTGCAAAATTTTCAGTTTTTCCTCTATTTTTGGTATTATTTTTTTTTTTGGCTAGAAAAGGTCTTCCTGATCTGATATTATGAATTTAATAGCAAGAAAACACAGCAAGCACAAAGAATATTTTGTAGTTTTTCACTATTTTTGTAATTTTTTTCGACTCTATTTTGAACAAAAGTAAGCACAAAATCCTAGGCGAGAAATGGATTATAAGGGATTTGGGCCGCTAAAACAAGAGGTATTTAATTCGGGCAACCGTTCAAGTGGTTACACGTGCGGCGGCGCTACTCTCCGTTATGGAGTCTCCCAGCCTCACAGGGTTGCGCCTGAGAGGGTTTTGGGGGAGGTTGGCCGTTGGTGTAACATAACAGCACTTGTTGCAAGAAGTTTTCACCTCAAGCACAATTTATTTTAAGTGGCTTGGTAGGGCTTGGCGTTAGCCTGTTACCACTCAGGGTCGTTCCCACTTGGATAGGCGTGCATCCAAGGGCAGGCCCCTCCTAAAGGTTAAACAGATAGAATGACAAGTCTGGCACTCTGATCACCCAGAAGAGGGGAGAGCATAAGCCTATTGTCATTCGCAAGCACAGAATACACTGATTAATCCACCCTAGTTAAAAGTGAAAAACTAAATGGGCTAATCTACTCAAACAGAACTTTGAAGTGATTCAGCAATATAGCAGTGGTTCAGTTTTTAAATCCCAGAAAGTAGTAGTGAGTTCAATTCTTAAACCGTGTAGCACGAGTTTGTTAACTTTGAAATTCAGGTCTCACGATATAGCAATGGTTCATTTTAACTTCAAAAAGCAGTAGTGAGTTCAATTCTTAAACCGCGTAGCACGAGTTTGTTAACTTTGAAATTCAGGTCTCACGATATAGCAATGGTTCATTTTAACTTCAAGATCATTGATGAGTTCAATTTTAACCTTTAGATAGCAATAACTTGGAAGGTGTTTGCAATGCAAGCAAGAAATAAATCTAGTTACTTCCTCCCTAATTAGAACTAAATGAAGATTTGAATGAACATTAAATTTTTTTACTTCCCCTTTGAAAATGAAATGTGAACTAATTAGATGCAACTACATGGAACTAAACCTGCACCTATCCTACAAAAACGCTCCAGCAAACACCTGCGGAAAGGTTAGCGTTAGCAACTTCCCCTAGAAAAGTACTAAAACTTCAACCTGTTACAAATGCGCAGCCTCAGTGATCAGATGCGCAGAAATAATCAACAGAAGCACAGCATTAATAAATGCACCGCAATATTGAACATATGCGCAGTTAAAAGGAATGAATGCGCAGTATTAACGTATGTGCAGTAACAATCTTCAAAAGCGCAGCCGAAATGCACATATGCGCAGGGAAAATAAAAGCGCCGCAACAGTGCACAAAAGCGCAGTAGAAATACACTGATGCGCAGAAAAAGTAAAAGCGCCGTAACAGTCTTTATATGCGCCGTGGAAATGAATAGATGCACCGAAGTAATCTGTGCGTGACTCTGCGTGACCTGTATGGAACCTGCCTTCAAAAAAGCTCAGAAACGGTAAAATAAAGGGGCAAACGGCCCCACGGTGGGCGCCAAAAATGTAAGGGTAAAATGGTGATCAATCAAATGAATTAAACAAGACCCAAACATCAACAAAATAGTGAAACAAGAAGGATTCAATAAACGAAGCAATGAACAAATACAGAGCAAACCTTTCCCGTTTCTAAACTTCTGTTGTTCACCTATCACAAATCGTCCTTTTGCAGATGAGATGAGCCCTCAGAGAGTGCAATCTTTTTAGCTGTTTGTAGGAAGTCGACGGTGAACGGCTATGGTGATACGCAATGAAGATGAGCTCCAATGCAAGTAGGTGATCTCAAGCTTATAGATGACAAAAGGGTGCCAAAGGCGCGCTGGTGATATTTCTGCAGAGTAACGATGTCAAAAGCCTGGATGATTAGAATGGAGGGATGAAGCTTCATTTATAGACTTGGAAGAAAGGGAATCAACGGTTGAGAGGAGATATGAAGATCAACGGCTGAGAATGGTTGAGGAATGTGCAACTAGTAGAAATGTGACAAGTGTCCTAGCTGCATCATGAAAGGGGGGATGTGACAAAACTGATTGGAGAGTTAACTCCATTGACTGGTCTGTTAACAGACTTGATTGATCAGTTAGAAGAATAAATCGTGGAACTGACTGAATTGATTGAGGATTTGACTCAATTGACAGGTTAGTTATCAGATTTGATTGATTAGTTAACTAACCTCTGATTTGAGAAGAAATAGGCCATGTGGGTGAGGGAAAATAAGATAATTAAATATTAAATATATTTAATTACATGTGCAACCCGATGAGGTGGACAAGGTGAGGTGGAAAAGGTGAGGTGTAGAGGTGATGTGGATTTTTAGAATTTAGAACTTAGGATAGAGGAATTAGGATTAATTAAATAATTTATGATTATTTAATTGTGTAGGACATTTAGAAGAATTGTAATTAAATAAATTGGATTTATTTAATTATGGAACAATGAATCGATTAAATAAATTTAGAATATTTATTTAATTAATAGAAGAAGGGAATAAATATTTGGCATATTTATTTAGGATGATTCGTGTCATTTTTAGGCGTATACAAATATATATATCTTTGTAGATGGAATTCAAATGTTTGTTGTTCTCTCCAATAATCAATGATCGATGTCCTCTTATATCTTTTCAAATGATATGTCTTTGGTAAATGGATGTGACTCTTCATAGAACCCTTCCAAAGGATCATACTCCTTCATGAAACAAATCACAACCCTTGCAAAGGTTGTTGCCTTAACAATGTTTGTCCTATATGGAAATTGCCCCTCTTATACATAATAAAACCATTGCTTTAAGAATAATAATCATTTCTCTATTATTATCGTTGCCTTGTTAATTTTGTTGTATTCTTGAATGTAATCACTACCTTAAGTAAATATCTTAATCATGATCGCACCACAATACTACTATAGCTGCTCTGGATATATGATCGTTGCTCCATGTATATTTTATGATTGATGTCTTTAAAATATGATAATCACTACCTTATAAAACTTGATGTTCTAATAATAATCACACTTCCATTATTATCGCTGCCACATATATATTGATTTCTTTCTTATAAGATAATCAAATGCATTACTAATAAAGGTCGCTACCCTATATCATCACCGCATGTAAGATTTCAAAATTAATGTTCATGTCATTGGCGCCAAACAAGAAATTTGACCACCATGGGAAGTCGACCTCAACAACAAATAAAATCTTTATTAATTATTTGTATTTCAATGAACAAGTTGGCCTTGTATAATTCATGACTCTAACTGAAGGTAAAGTGGGTAAGTGCAAGAAGATGGGGGGCCAAAAAGGGGTGTTAAGTGGCCACTTTTTTTTTCTGAAATCTGGAAATGCTGGCCTTGGATGAGAAATTGAGCATAGTTACACTCAAAAATTTAAGATGCAACAAAAATGATGTTCATAGTGCTCTGAGTCTACTTTCTAAACTACTAATTTGTTTTGAAAATGGTATAGATTAAGGGGTTCAAAAGAGGGAGCCACAAAAATTGGTGTTGTTTCTATAAAAAAAAACATAACATAGCATGTTTTGTGGCTCCCTCAAAAGGTTAATATTTTTTTGGTATTTTTAAAATTGCTTTAGTGAGAAATTAGCTAACAACATGTAATCTATGCCTGATTTTTCTAATAATTTATTAATGAATATTTAATTTTTTACTAATTTTCAAAGTGGACACATCCTGAAAAATAGAATTTTGGCCATGCTACCCCTATAAATTTTGAAAACTAGTTGAAAATCAATTCATTTTTAATATGTGTAGAATGGAGTCTAGTTTCTAAAAATGTAATTTTTTTGAAATTTCAATGAACAGTTAATTTACAATGAAAAAAAGACCAAACACTGGTTTTTGCCCAAAAACAGACACACAAACAAAAGAAATTAAAGATGAAAGGCTTAACATTGTCATTTAATGTGAAAAAAATTACATCGTTAAATAGCTAAGAGAAAGCCTAACATTACCCAGATGTTCGATTTGTTCGACCTTGAAACACATGCAAATTTGAGGGTTAGCACGAACGAAATTATGTGAAATCCTGTAGAATATGCAAAAACACATCTTTGGACGTTGGAAAGGCACTCCAAGCCTTTGGGTTGGAAATCCAAAGCAAATCCCAAGCCTAAGGCTTGGGATTCCCAAAGTGTGTTATAAGGCGCTCGCGATATGTTTTTTTTTGCATTTTTTCCTTTTTGACAAAAGTTTGCCTGATGTTTGTCATTTTTGACATAACACGAGCGCGTTATAACGCGCTCGTATTATGTCTCCCTTGGAATGTTTTATGTTCAAAGTTATTAAGCATGTATGTATGTATGCTTGTATCTATCTATGTATGTATGTATGTATACTTATATGTATGTATGTGTGTGTATGTATGTATGTATATATATATATGTATGCTTGTATGTAGGTATGGTTGTATGTATGTATGTATGGTTGTATGTATGTATGCATGCTTGTATGTTTGTATATATGTATGCATGTTTTTATGTATGTATGTATGTATGTATGTATGTAAGGGTTTTGGGTTTAGGGTATATAAGGACCTGAGCTCGTAGAGTTTTTAGGGTTGAGGGTTTAAGGGTTTAGGGTTTAAGGGTTGAGGGTTTAAGGTCAAGAGGGATTAGGGTTTAGGGTTGAGGGTTTAGGGATAGGGTTTAGAGTTTAGGGATAAGGGATTAGGGTTTAGGACCTTGAGGGATTAGGGTTTAAGGTTGAGGCTTTAGGTCCATAGTGTTTAGGGTTGAGGGTCGAGGGATTAGGGTTAAGGTAGAGTGTTGAGGGTAGAGGGATTAGGGATAGGGTTTAGGGTTGAAGATTTAGGGTTGAGGGATTAGGGTTGAGGGTTAAGGGTTTAGGGATAAGGGATTAGGGTTTAAGGTATAGTGTCGAGGGTTGAGGGTTTAGGAATAGGGATAGCATTTAGGGTTGAGGGTTGAGGGATTAGGGTTTAGGGTTTAGGGATAAGGAATTAGGGTTGATGGCTGAGGGATTAAGGTTTAGGGTTGAGGGATTAAGGTTTAAGGTTGAGGGTTGAGGGTTGAGAGTTTAGGGATAGGGTTTAGAGTTTAGGGATAAGGGATTAGGGTTTAGGACCTTGAGGGATTAGGGTTTAGGGTTGAGGCTTTAGGGATAGCATTTAGGGTTGATGGATTAGGGTTGAGGGTCGAGGGATTAGGGTTAAGGTAGAGTGTTCAGGGTAGAGGGATTAGGGATAGGGTTTAGGGTTGAAGGTTTAGGGTTGAGGGATTAGGGTTTAGAGTTGAGGGCTTAGGGATAAGGGATTAGGGTTTAAGGTATAGTGTTGAGGGTTGATAGTTTAGGACTAGGGATAGCATTTAGGATTTAGGGTTTAGGGATGTAAGGGTTTAGGGTTTAGGGACAAGGAATTAGGGTTGAGGGTTGAGGGATTAAGGTTTAGGGTTGAGGGATTAAGGTCTAAGGTTGAGGGTTGAGGGTTTAGGGATAGGGTTTAGAGTTTAGGGATAAAGGATTAAGGTTTAGGACCTTGAGGGATTAGGGTTTAGGGTTGAGGCTTTAGGGATAACGTTTAGGGTTGAGGGATTATGGTTGATGGTTGATGGATTAGGGTTAAGATAGAGTGTTAAGGCTAGAGGGATTAAGGATAGGGTTTAAGGTTGAAGGTTTAGGGTTGAGGGATTAGGGTTTAGGGTCGAGGGCTTAGGGATAAGGGATTAGGGTTTAAGGTATAGTGTCAAGGGTTGAGGGTTTAGGAATAGGGATAGCATTTAGGGTTTAAGGTTGAGGGATGTAAGGGTTTAGGGTTTAGGGATAAGGAATTAGGGTTGACGGATTAAAGTTTAAGGTTAAGGTATTAAAGTTTAGGGTTGAGGTATTAAGGTTTAAGGTTGAGGGTTGAGGGTTTAGGGATAGGGTTTAGAGTTTAGGGATAGGGTTTAGCGTTTAGCCCGATAAAGGATTAGGGTTTACGACCTTGAGGGATTAGGGTTTAGGGTTGAGGGTTTAGGAATAGAGTTTAGGGTTGACAGATTAGGGTTGATGGTCAATGGATTAGGGTTAAGGTAGAGTGTTGAGGGTAGAGGGATTAGGGATAGGGTTTAGGGTTGAAGGTTTAGGGTTGAGGGATTAGGGTTTAGGGTTGAGGGCTTAGGGATAAGGGATTAGGGTTTAAGGTATAGTGTCGAGGGTTGAGGGTTTAGGAATAGGGATAGCATTTAGGGTTTAGGGATTATGGTTCAGGGATAAGGAATTAGGGTTGAGGGATCAAGGTTTAGGGTTGAGGGTTTAGGGTTTATGATTTAGAGTTTAGGGATAAGGGATTAGGGTTTAGGACCTTGAGGAATTAGGGTTTAGGGTTGAGGCTTTATGGATAATGTTTAGGGTTGAGGGATTAGGGTTGAGGGTCGAGGGATTCAGGTTAAGGTAGACAGTTGAGGGTAGAGGGATTAGGGATAGGGTTTAGGGTTGAAGGTTTAGGGTTGAGGACTTAGGTTTTAGGGTTGAGGGTTTAGGGATAAGGGATTAGGGTTTAAGGTATAGTGTCGAGGGTTGAGGGTTTAGGGATAGGTTTTAGGATTTAAGGTTTAAGGGTTGAGGGTTGAGGCTTTAGGGATAGGGTTTAGGGTTTAGGGATAAGGGATTAGGGTTTAAGGTATAGTGTCAAGGCTTGAGCATTTAGGGATAGGGTTTAGGATTTAGGTTTAAGGGTTGAGGATTGAGGCTTTAGGGATAAGGGTTTAGGGTATAGGGATAAGGGACTAGGGTTTAAGGTATAGTGTCAAGGGTTGAGGGTTTATGGATAGGGTTTAGGATTTAAGGTTTAAGGGTTGAGGGTTGAGGTTATAGGGATATGGTTTAGGGTTGAGGGATTAGGGTTTAAGGTATATTGTTGAGGGTTTAAGGGTTTAGGGATAGGTTTTAGTATTTAAGGTTTAAGGGTTGAGGATTGAGGCTTTAGGGATAAGGTTTAGGGTTTAGGGTTTAGGGATAAGGGATTAGGGTTTAAGGTACAATGTCGAGGCTTGAGGGTTTAGGGATAGGGTTTAGGATTTAAGGTTTAAGGGTTGAGGGTTGAGGCTTTAGGGATAAGAGATAGAGCTAGATGGCTAAGGGTTGAGAGATAGGGGAGAGATGGGGTGAGGTAGATAGGGGAGGAGAGGGATGGATAAGGGTTGAGGCTTTAAAGCTTTAGGGTTGAGGGATTAGGGTTTAAGGTATAGTGTTGAGGGTTGAGGGTTTAGGATTTAAGGTTTAAGTGTTGAGGGTTGAGGCTTTAGGGATAGGGTTTATGGTTTAGGGATAATCGATTAGGGTTTAGGGTTGAGGAATTAGGGTACCATAAATTATAATTAGGGATTAGGGTTTATGGTTTAGGGATTATGGATTAGGGTTTAGGGTTAAGGGATTAGGGTTTAGGGATGTACAATTAGGGGGTACCATAAATAAACTAGAATTTAGGTAGGGTTAGGAAAATTTTGTGAATCATATTGGGCTAGAGATTAGAGATTTTGTTGTGTTCAAGTACATATCCAAGTCATATTTTAAGGTTGAGATATTTCAAAGAACAGGGTGTGTGAAAAATATCAATGCCCTTCAACTTATGAATACCAACATTGATACAGATAAAAGGTGTCCTTCTTCTAATAGAGTATGCAGTTCAAGTCAACCAATGGGCAGCAAGTTGCTGAATGAATTGGTTTCTGATGGAGAAAATAACAATGATGTTGAAGCAATGGAAGAAAATCAAAATTGTAAATCTAATTTAATTTATTTCAACTTTCAAAGCAAGCATTTGAATTTTAGCTTTACCAGGAGGATTGGTATAATAAAACTTATTTTTGTTGCAGGCCATTCTTGGAAGAACCCTGGACATTATGGACCCTCTCATCTAAAAAAGCACATGATAGTGAATTCTGCCCCTTATTTCAAATCAGATAAACCTTTTTATTCAATGAAAATGAAGTCATGGAATGTAAACCGACCAATATGCAAACTAGTAAGATCAAATTCTCTGCCTTCTATGCTTATTCCTCTTATTTTGTTAAGAGAAGAGTGTCAAAAATGATGGGTTTAACAACCTAACATAAGGCAAAGTAGTTTTGTTATTACATTTTTCTAAGGGATCTCTAATATTCTAATATAATTCAGTCTTCTATAATATGAACATCTACAATTGTGTGAATGATAAGCTTTAAAAGCAATTTTTTTTAATAGCAGAGCATAATGCACTCACGTTACGCGAGCGCGTTATAATGTGCTCGCGTTATGGCTTAAATCTTTTTAAAAAAAGTTGGCCACTTTTTGGCCCCCCAACTTTTTGCGCCCGCCCAAGTCAGCTCACATGTTGTAAAAGTATGGAACATTTCATAGGAGATGACAGTCCCCCCTACTCAATTTTGCTTGTCCTCAAGAAAAAACAACTAGGATGCTCTTGGAGTTACTAGGGTCCTAAATCAACATTGATTGTTCTTGGAGAATCATTGTTAGCATACTTGCCTTAATCCCACATAGTTCTTTAACATCTTAAAGTTGATAACATCTTCTAAAGTATGAATGAGGACAATTTATTGTCCCGACTTCTCGAATTCATCTACTTGTATTTCCCAATATCTCTCAACAACAAAACCAAGCATTGGTAACGGGTAAGGTCCCTAACTTAAGACATGTTTTCTCTTATCTCAATGAGAAGAAACCAAGTTTTGCACATGGATATCCTTTGAGTCCAAGAAGGAAAGTGAGCTTCTCATATATTAAGATAGGAATTAGAAGCATGACACACATCTATGACCTCAAATGCAATGTTCTTTGATATGATCCATGGATTGTCATATGTATTTTAACATTGTCATGATGTTCAAGTCACCTAGAAGGACTTGTCAGCAGCAAGGACAACCATATTCTTTGGAGAATCATTTTCTGCTAAAAGAACAAGGGAGAATATCATGATAAGAAGGTCATAGTCCTAGATTCAACCTTACTGTCATAAAGTTAATAGGGCGGTCAATAGTTAGAAGATTGTTATAGAAATTATCATATCACTTCTTAAATCCTTTTATATCAATCAAGGGACAAGAATTTCACATCAATTTATAGGTAGATATAACATGATTAGTTAACTATATGTCAAACATGGAGTTTTATTAAACTGGTTCTAAAGTTAGACTGAGCATTGTCAAGTCTATGAGTGGATGAGATATTCACTACTCATTACTGCAAATTATCTATCATTTTCAGATTTGACCTATCCAAAACCAAAACCATACAAGTTCTATTAGACATTGTTAGAGGTTTAGTTTTCTATGAATTTTAGTATAAATGTTAAACATAGGTTGCTCAAAATTGGCAAACATGGGTTAAAGCTTTCCTAAAGTCACAAAGTTCTTTTGACTAAAGACCCTAGTACGATGGGCTACCAAAATCCAATGATTTAGCATAATTAGAAAGAAAACTTTCCAATTGTAAAATACATAAATGAAAGGTTGCATTATGATATTATATGTGTCTCTAGCAAACTCTGCAAAAATTGATCATCCCTTGTTTTGTTTCATATTGAACATGGTTTCCAACATTAGCGGTTATCATGTTTAAATTGCCACTTGGTCTAGCACAGTCGATAACATTATAAAAATTATCCTTTCATATTTAAGGCATAACATAGTTAGTAGAGATGAAATGATACAGCTATAACATGGTGCTCATTTAAAACAATAGATTCCCATATGATTGTTTATTGCAATTTTAAGACCAATGGGCCCTGTTGTGCCCCACACACACGCCCCATTTCACCAATAGGGACCCCTTATTTCAAGTTTTGGCTTAGAGTGTTGGCCTAGTTGGTTGATTCCTAAAAGTGTTCCAATAGATGAGCAAAATCGCATTTTCCACAATTGAAAGCATGAAGGTTACTTAGGTCCTCTAAAATCATTAAGTCAAGTACTAATTTTCATCAAAACCAAGTCTGATGTCCCCTTAGCACTAAAAATAGTATCTGCTGACCTTTGTGCTAGATTCTCACTTCACCCACCTAGCACCAGATTCTCTCTCTGTCGACTTGGCACTAAAATTGTCTTGCACCGACCTAGCATCAAAATCTTTGTTTGTCAACTTCACGTTACGAAAGAGTCTCATTGACTTTAGTTGGTGAGGGACAAAAGTCGCGCTAGGTCCAACCTCCATTCTAAGGTTTGATGATCCCAAAAATGGTGCAATGTCAATGCTTCACAAAAATTGCGCAAAACCTAAAAGGTGTTTTTTAGCATATTGTGCACCTGGCTGGCTGAAGTACCTCTGTATTAATGGTGGATTAGACCAGGGGAATATAATGTTTTGGGTCCATTTTCAAGCTCATTTCACATACAAACAATCATTTGAGAGCTCCGTGACTTCACCAATGGCGAAGGGTAGATTTAGAGCAAGGCCAAATTTGATATAGGGCACGTTTGAACGATTTTTCTACTTCTACAACAACATTCAGAACTAGGTAGGGCACTTCCCTTACACTATTTTGGGTTTTGGGGTTGGTTTCCAATATATCAATCTCAGCTGGGGTTTTGCATAAAAATTGAAGCTTTGGGTCTATAAGTTTGTTGAAATAACAGTTAGGTTTAAGAGGGTTTTTACTATGTAAATGATCAAATTGATTGACAAATCCTCTGTTTTGAGGCTCTAGGGCATGATAAGTAACAATAGAAAATGATGAAATCTTTTCACATCAAAATGTATGTGCCCACACCTGATAAATCATCCACAAATCCACCAAAACTCCTTAGAGATTTAATGGGCTTTTTCGACTGGTTCCATTCGCATTGAAAGTAACATTGACCGACCCTTTTGAAACAATGAACAACTTTAGGTTAGTCAGCAGTTGAATAATCCTTTGCCAAACAGAAGTTTTTAACCATTTGCGCTATAATCAACCTTCACGAACTTTGTGCTAAAAGTGCTCCTAACCGACCCAAAATAAACCCAAAGAAATGAAGTTAGTCAGTTACCTCTAAAAATCCCGCCCAAACCAAAATTTGACCCAACACTAAAATCTTAAGTTGCCGACCTTGCGCAAAAATCTGTCTTCACCGACTTTAGCCAGACATCATCAAATATCCCGCGAAGTCAGCATCATCCAAAATCCCCGCTTATGTATAACCTTGGTCTAGCACTAAATTGTCAGTCCACTGACTACGCAGAAACACTCCTTCACCGACCATTAGTCGGTCATCTCCCAAATTCGCACTTGTCGATCACTGTTAGAACTCGCGCCAAAATGCACAAAGAAGAGACTTCTACCTTCAGCGTTGAAGATGGATGACACTGACTTGCACCATATCAACCATCAATCGACCTTTAGAGACTCATAAAAGTCAGTCATAACTAAAAACTGCATAGGGTCAGATGAACCCGAAACCTGCGCTAAGTTGGACAAAGCCAAAACTAGCGCATTAGCATAAAATAGGTTTGAGACCCCTAAAATCGATGCAAACTGATCTCAAAGTTGTTTTTTCTCAAGATTTCTTAAGGCAAAAGGTCTATTTGACCAAAGTAAATATTGCAAAGGTAGAATTAAGATGTTTTGTATGATTTCATTTGGTTTTTCAAGCAATTTAGCTTTTATTACATAACTTAAACTAGGATTTTATATGTTGTTTTAGTTATGTAATGAATTTCATTAAGTGGTGGAATCCACAATTATGAATTTGGGCATCTAGAATATAGAAAAGAACTTGAAGGCTTGATTCATTAGGTAATAACTTGACTTAGGGAATAATAAGGTGAGTCATTTGTAGCTAATCATTAAAACTTAGAAGCCAGAGGCCTTTAAGATATCTTTAACTTATTAGGTCTAGCCATGTAGGTTAAATGATTGCTCGAGCACAAGACATGAAGTACGAATTTCAAGGAATTCCTCCTGAATCAAAGATAGCCTCCACATGGCCAAACATAGGAGATATAAACTTGGGTCATATTGACCTAGACGACTTCAGACTCAGGGTATTTGGACCTAATCCTACACCATTGGCTAGGAATATAAGAGACAATGGAATTGCAGATACAGTTGCCTTCCCCACCTCTGTACAATGTATAGAACTCATAGTGACATGTGCAGAAAGATATGATCCCCTGACTAGAACCATCCAGACTACCAATAGGGATATTCTAGCAGATTTAAGCTCACTCTCCTTAGCAAAAATCTTCAGCATACTAGTTTACCTCGTGTTATCAATACCAGACATAAAGGATGCAGAGGAAACTTACAAGAAGGGTATTGAGAAATGTAAGAAGCAAATCAATGATGGATGGATGAAACATAAAAGGTCTACAATCATCAAGCTTCCTCATTCACTCTATAGGAGTGATTTTCATAGTGAGATTGGAGATCTTGTGACCTTATTGAGCAGAATATATGGACTGCCTTCTGCATCAACATTTGAAGGCTAGATGTTCACATTAATTGAAGAGATTATTCATGGACAATTGAAACTCCATTGGGCTTAGATTTTAAGTGAAAACATACATGATGCTTTCACAAACTTCAGGGAGAAGATGACCTTTAGATGGACCTCATATGTGGTATATGCCTTAGCAAGAAGAACTGAGTATCCAGGGTTATCCAAGTTGGGAGTTGTAGGTAATGGACAGCTAAAAGTATATGAATGTTATCCCCAAATTGCCATATCTCAATCCTTGATTCATTTCAAATGGGTAAATGATGTATTTTCCATGTACATTACAAGACTGCTTCAAGGAGCTACTTCCCTAAGAATTTCTCCAGAGGCAATGAATGTAGTAAGCCAATTCGGGAGGTGGTACATCCAATTTGAGAAATTCACTTACATAAGGGTACAAGGATTCACAAGGATACCATCTACCAAGATACCCAACAGATAAGGTAGTATTGCTAGAACTAACAAGGTGATTAATTCCATGTGCAAAGAAGCTAAAACACTTGCACAGAATAAATATCAAATTTCCCATGCTACTGGGTAAAGGACAGTTTGCATGTGTTTCATTAGGTGCAGTTGAATCCTCTAATAATAAGCTACAACTTCTTAATTTGCATTTGTATAGTTCAGAAGAAGTCACTTTGATCCACATGGTATAATGGAGAAGTATGTCAGCAAGAGGATGTTCCATAGGGTGCATCTCAAGGATTTTTGGGCTGATTGCATAGATGACTATGAGATACTAAAAAGAAGTCATTCAAGAATGTCTCTGGACTTCATTAAAAAGTTCCACGTCA
The DNA here is from genome assembly GCA_027924645.1 of Cunninghamia lanceolata. Classification (NCBI taxonomy): domain Eukaryota; kingdom Viridiplantae; phylum Streptophyta; class Pinopsida; order Cupressales; family Cupressaceae; genus Cunninghamia; species Cunninghamia lanceolata. The sequence continues at coordinate 83,462 of BSBN01000134.1, forward strand.
TAGATGTCCTGGATCAACAAGTAAATGATGACAATGCGGTATATAAGGGACCTTGGGAGGATCAATACCAACACCTAGTTCCTCTTCCAAACTGGGCAAATGCTGAAGAGAGCTCCTTAGATGAAACCATGAAGGAACCTATAAGGCTGAGCAAGATGTGGGTTAGGATCCAAATTGTAGCCATGACTCAGAATGGGGTGCAATTGACTTACACAGAGGTAGAGCCAGAAAAGGAATCAGATGGTGAAGAGGACCAACCTATGGAAGTGCTAGATGTCAAAGAGCAGGCTCAAGAATCCTCCAAAGAAATAGATAGTGAAGAGCACATCCCATTGGTAGAAAGGGTAAAAGGAAAGAAAGTTATTCCAAAAGCATAGCAAAAGAGTTCACCTATAGCTAAGAGAACTAGAGCTGCATAGAAGAGAGATATGCCAAGTGGGCTAGGTGGGGGTTCCAAAACCAAGAGACCAAGAACCAAAACAACTAGAGTCTCTATCACTACTTCCACCACTGCTCCTGCTACCTCTAACACTCCATCTTGCCCAACTCAATCTGCCATTATAACTACATCATGCCCCTTAGCATTGGATTCAAGAACCCCAGGTCTTTCCACTTCACTCATTTCAATTGCTGCCACTTCTTCTACTCCTCCATTACCACCTATTTCAACTACCTTCCTACCTCCCATCTCCTCTATCTCTGTTTCAACCTCATTCAATTTACCACCTCTCTCCACTATTCTTTCATTTTCCTTTTCTCTTCCTTCCTCCTCCATCCTTTCACCTATTGTCATGCCTCCTTCCTTGGGTTTTGCATCATTTGCTAATTTGACTCATGTGAGCCTCCCTCCTTTTCCAACTCATTCATTACCCTTTCTCTACAACTCCTTAATTCATTTAGTACAAGATTTTGCCCACTTAACTGTGCCACAACTACTTGGAATCGAAAAGGTCTGTGCAGAGTTAGAATTACAAGAATAGGGAATAGAAAAGGAAACATTTGAAGAACCTCACCTGGAACCCACAAGCATTGAAGTGGTCAAGATATCTGACAATCTAGTATACAAAGGCACTGCAGATATGGTTATGAGAGCTGCTCAGTGTGAAGTGTTAGAGAATTTTGAGCAGCTGGGAGATGGAGAAGAGGATAATGATAAAGAATCTAAACATGAGTTAGAAATCCTTGATAATCCACCAACTAAAAAAGATCGTCACACTGATGTCCCCAAGGATTCCTCCTCAACAGCACCAGATTGGTTGCAATACCGGCTTGGAGCTAAAGAGCCATGAGTAGAAGTAATGAAATTGGACTTGGATATGATCTTAGCTAGAGTAGAGAAGCCAAAGAAACAAAAGAAGGCCAAGATCCAATCCAGAATATACAAAGATGCCATTGGATCAAGGGTTGCTAAGGTGTTTGTCCCACCAGCCAATGTGAGTAAAGATCAAGTGAGGGCTGAAGATTACATCGTTACAACTGTCAACTTGGGACCTGCTTCCCAGGGACAGAAAATTGATGAATTTAAAGGTATAGTCTCCTCCATTTTGGAGCAATTAGACAAAGATGAATTCACAAAGAAAGAGTTAAAACAACAAAATGAAGAACTAAAGGCTTGCATTTAGTTTTTTATCAAACCATTAAACTCTGAGGGAGAACCAAAATCAGCTCCGACCTTGTTGTCCAAAGATGAATTATCTAAGTTTGATGATATCAAGGCCACTACCGCAGGAACTCAAGAATGGTTTAACAAAGTATACAATGAAGAGTGCAAGATAATAGATTTTACCACCAAATACCATGAAGATTTTAGCACTCTCAAAGGAGCTTGGGATAAATTGTATGAAGACTATGAGCCTTATGAAGATTACTTCTCCCACCTTTTTCCTCAAGTAAAAAAGATGTTGGATCTTCCTAGTGAAGTTTTGCTGTCAGAAGGCATTCTGACCAAGGACATAGTGAATAAGCCTCAAGATTGGATAGAGTAGATGACTATGAGGAAAGAAGTATTCGATGAAAAAAAAGATTCTTATGAGCCTGTAAGGAACCAAATCATGGATGCCATCTATAAAATAAATGATACATTGAGAGGCTGTCTCACTTCGGAGATGGATGATTTATCCCCCATTAATGTGCAGGAATGTAAAGAAAAGCTACATCATATAATTTACTGGGAGTCTCCACTTAATATGGTAGGCAGATTGGACAGAATCAGTGACCTTCGGGCTGCTTTTGCTGAGTTCAAGAAAGATAAAAGAATGCAAGAGGAAGTCTACTGCAAATTTTCTAAAGAGGCCAAGCGGTTGGAATATAGAGCCAACTATTGGCAAGAGACACTATATGGATTCATGATTGTTGTCATTGATGGCAACAAAGTTCATTCCACACATCCGCAAGACATGGTGTGTCTCTACCGGAAGTCAGAGTGAAGAATGTTGTAGTCCGGTAAACAAGAACAGAGCATATGGCAAGGTCCGACAGACAGGTCCAGATCTCTCAGAGGAAGTATCTTGGTAAAGTACGGATTTGGGGAAGTAAAGAGTACTACCTTGAGTGATAGATTCCAAGGTTTTAGCCTCCGGTGATAGATGAGGCAAAAGATATGAATACTTGAGTACTGGGTTCCTGAGTGATAGTGTGAACAGAGGAAGAACTGACTGACAGAACATCAGACTACTTTCCGGATGTGTTACTGATGGTGTTAAAGGTTATGAAGGCATGAATCATGTTTGGCCGACATGATTAATGATTTCTACAAGTATATGCTTGATCCGCATTACTTGATGTGTAAGGATTCAGCTAACAGAACAGAGTTTGTGAGAAGATTGACTGTTCCGGGTGTTGACTAGAAAGATAATGAAATCACTTGTGCGGATATATATAAAGGATGGATTTAGTTCTGAAAAGTGTTGTTGTGATATGTTGTATGCGAATAAAAGTAGAGCAGAGTAGAAGCAGTAAGGAAGGTCCAGTATGTGAAAGGAAAGCAGCATAAGAGAAGAGGAAAGATGAAGTGCAGCAGATTAGTGTACTGAGCCTAACCGGAACTGAACTCCAGCATATGTGGATGCTTCCAATCAGTTCAAGTATTGTATAACATTCTTTTGTAGACAGTGTGTCTCCTTGTAGGCAGTGTGCCTCCTTTGTGAGCAGTGTGCTCGGGCAGTGAGCCCTAATTGGTAAGTGCCATTTTGTATTTCCTTATTCTTCTAACAGAGAATAATCTTTGGGTTAATCACCCCGTGGTTTTCTCCCTTAATAGGGTTTCCACGTCAAAAATATTGTGTCATGTGTTTTTCCTTTTCATGGTAATGTTTGCCTATTTGAATTAATGTTGCATTGATTAATAAGAAAGTTTAGAAAGAAGAAATACTTAGGATAACTGATTCACCGCCCCTCTCAGTTATCAACAATTGGTATCAAAGCTAAGTTCCTCCTAACAAAGCCTAACAGCTTGAGGAATATCTGGGAGCTCAAATGTATGCATATGGTTTAAGAGAGCAACTCAAGACTGCCCTTGATGATCTTGAATAGTCAAACTCTGAAGTTAATGAATTAAAGGAAAGACTCAAATAGGCTGATGATTTCATGAGAGAACTAAAAGATAAATTAAGTCTCTCTATGAAAAAGAGAAAGGAGCTACTTTAGCAATTGGCAAGACAAGGTGAAGAAAATAATGCAAATGAAGAGCTGCTTGAGAAAACCAAGTTATGTGAAAAGTTATCAAAAGAAGTCATTATGGTAAGACATGAAATGGAATCAGGAGTTATTAAGTTTACTCAAGAGATTGAAGAGAAAAGAAAAACTGAAGACAATCTAAGACAATCTCTCAAAGAGAAATCAGAAGATTGCCACCAGATGGATAGAATTATCAGACATCTTGAATCTGATCTTGAAGATGCTAAAGGTAATGAAGAAAAACATGAGGATCAAATTGTCTCTCTCAAAAGGGATTTTCAAATAGCAAATGAGTATAAAGAAAAATTTAAGATAAGTTCTACTCAACTTGAAGTTCTTCTTGGAAGTCAAAAGAAGGTAGATGACAAATGTCGTTTGGGATATGAGAAAGGAGAAAGCACCGGATCTGGTCAAAAGAATTTTGGATCAGAAAATCAAAGGAACAGGCCTAGAAGACCTCCGGTAAGACAACCCAATGCTCAAAGATATCCATCCTTCAATGGATACTGCCACAGGTGCAATCACTTTGGTCACAAAGCTAATCAGTGCAGAAAGAGAATGAATCAGACTAATTCATCCTTCTCTGGACAGTGTTTTAACTGCAAAAGGTATGGTCACAAGTCTCATGAATGCAGAAATATGCAAATGAACAAATCATTCAATGGTAGATGCTTTGCATGCAATAGAGTAGGTCATATGGCTAATTAATGCAGATCAAGAGGATATCAGTCAAATATGCAAAGAAATGTTGTTTTCCAAATCTATAATAGGTCTGGTCATAATGCAAAATTCTGTAGAAGCAAGAATCAGGAGAAAAGAGGTCCGGTATATCATAATCAGAATCAAGATAAGGGTAAACAAAAGGTGAATGTGGATGAAGTTAGGAATGAGATGAACAAGATTTGGGTGAAGAAAAGTTCAGAGAATGTAGAGGTTGGATCCACACCAGACTCTGGTGCTGATATTCCTTCTGAAAACTAAAAGGTGAGCTCTGGCTCAGGGGGAGACATAAAGAAAACTTTGTTCCCCCAGCCAGTTAAGTGGTGCCTAAAATTGGCACATGAGAAGCTGCGGATCAAAGGGTTTCTAGAGAAACATGTAAAGAAGGTTAGGTAAAGATCTGAGAGATCCGCAAGAAAATTTAAAAGGTTCAATTCCTTCAGAATTGGTCCAATTAAGCAAGTCTTCCGGTAAAATAGGTTTCTCACAAGATTGGCCTGGTATGAATCCAAATTGATACAGCTTGATCTGCGGATACATAAGATGATTAGGACAAGTGGATATGATGATTCATCACTAACATCGATCACAAGGGAATCATAATGATCCAGATGAGTTTCTTCCTCCTTGAACAAGGAAAACCAGGCAAACCGAAATGAATTAGGTTGCGCATTTATTGTAGGGTGAAAATTAGGGCTTCTTGGAATAAAAGAGTTCATTTGTCTGCCATTTGCACACTTGTACACTCACATGCGAAGAAGAAAGAAAAGGAGCTCTGCAAACAACTTCTCCCAAAAGATCAAGGCAACTCTTCATATAGCTCTATACGGATTTCTTTGTGTGCCCTAACCTACGTAAAAGGTATTTATTGTTCTTGATATCCTTCAGTAAGATTGTTTGATGATGGGTACTCTGAATATTGTAAAGATTTCTGATAGACCTTGCCCTACATTTAAGAAACATCCATACAAATCCTTGGAGGTAGACCCCCTAGGTGCATTTTCCAGTGTTCCACATGGCGTTTTGTACACTGAAGATATTAGGGTTTATATACATGCAAACATTGAAGAGTTTGGGGAATTCAAACTAAGAGACTTATACCACAAGCAGTTAATAGATGATTATTTTGAGATCAAACCTCAGTATAAGAGCATTCGGGAAAAACACTTTGATCAGTTCATTCATTTCCCCTGCTTTGAAGAAGATGAATGGGTCTGGTATGTATTGAGTAGGGTACATGACAACTTTCTATGGCTGAACAGACCTTGCAAAATCACCAAGGAAGCAATTAGGGCAGTAACTGGTTTACACTGCTCCGGAGGAATACCTGTCCTCAAATCTGTCAAAAACAACATTGTAACTGAGGCCACCGGATCAAAATTTGATAAGAGGGCAATGACCATTGAAGATATTACTGACCCGGATATCAAGTATGCATCTATGATAATAGGATACAAGATATATCATTCCAGTAGGGAGAATTCAGTATCCAGAACTGCAGTATACACAGCCTATGAGATGCTGAGAAAAAATGCAGAATATGATCTCTGTGAACTTCTCTTGAGCCAGTTAATGGAAAACATACAAAAGATCAAAAAGGACAAGAAAAACTCTTTCAAATATGGTGCACTAATAGTATGTTTATTTTTCTACTTCATGAATGAGTTGCCCAGATCAAATGGATGGGTATGGCAGAATGACAAACCGGTAGCAGTTCAGATCAGAGACTATTTGCATGGGCTTGGGGATGCTAAAGCAAGAAATACAGCCATGTGGGGATACTTCAAAAACTTTCAGAACATGATGCAATCAAGAGAAAGGATTCCCCAGTCTCTTGTTGAGAAATACAAGGACACAATCTACTTTATGGTAGAGACTGATCAGTGCCTAATGGAGGCAGTAGAACCAAGGACAATCTAGATCATGCCCATGGGGTATGAAGTTGATGAACAGATTGTGGAGCTACATGTTCAACACATGCTGAGTCAGCCTAAAGATCCAAAGGCAGAAAGGTTTGGAACCTTTGAGGAGCTGAGTGTAAAGATCTATGTGGAACTCAGAGAACCAGAGATGAAAAGGAAGGTGAGAAAAGAAGTAGAACATATTGCACAAGGCCTTGGGATCTCAAAGGAGGCACTTGATGCCAACCGGGAAAAGAGACAAAAAGCTGATGAGGAGAAGAAAGAGGCAGAAAAAGGAAGCAAGAAAAGTGCTTCGGTAGAAACTTCCACCTGGACCAGATCTTCAAAGAGACTAGCACCTGGACCAGATCTTCAAAGAGACCAGCACCTGTGCCAGCTAAAAGCTCAAAACTGGAAGTCCAAGCATCCAGCAAAGGAGAGAAAAGGTCAAAGACAAAAGCCACAAGGGCTTATGCAAGTCAAAGAGATGAAGAAGAAACCGAATTAGATGAGGGGGTAAAGGAAATAAAGAAGCAGAAGAAGAAAGGATCCGGTCAGCCCTCCACAGGCCAAGACAAGGAAGAAATAGTAGAGGAATTTGTTGAAAAGCCTACCCTATCCCTAGAAAGTGTAATCAAATCAATCACTATGGATGGAAACCTTCAACCAATGGCCGAATTCTATGATGATTACAATGAGGCCGACCAAAAGATCCTGCAGGAAGCTACAATCAGGTATTTGAACATTTACAATAAAGCTTTTATTGAAATTATCTCTCTAATTCCTAAGAGTCTAGAGAAGGAGTTGGAAATGAGAAAGACCAATGCCATGGCAAAAGACCTTGAGATCTGGGAACAGATAGCTATTCAACTATATCCTTCAATTGATCCCAAGACAATGAACATGGTATTCAAAGACTGCAATGATGAATTCAGGAGCAAAGCAAGGATGAATTAGCTTATGCTTGGTGAGACCGACAAGGTAGCCAAGGACACTGAAGAGATTCTCTAGAAAACCTTCAAAAGATTTAATCTTCCTATCATAGAGGACTTGGGTACTAATCCTACAAATGTTGTAGAAGAAACTCCTGAGAAAATGTCAGAAGAGGTGGGCCCCGAACAGACCAACATTTCCCCTCCAGTTTCCCCTACAGTCTCCGAATCTAAAGGAGAAGAAAAATCACAGGAGAAAGAAGTAGAGGTGAAGGAAAAATAAGGTGACAGTGCAAAGGTTGCAGAAGGACAGAAGACTTCAGCAGAGAAAACCACAACTACTAGTGGTGGGAATGTAGGAGAGAAAACTCCAAAGGACAGCTCCAAGACTACAGAAGAGAAGAAACATCTGTCTCCAGTAAGAGACACTGCACAAACTGTCCAAGAATTTTTGAGCAAAGAAACAATGGAGATTGATAAACCGGAGCTTCTACAAGGTCCATTCAATTTTGATTCTCTTCCTCCGATACAGATAATGAAGATAGCTTCATTTGCAAATGCTAAGGCTAATGAAAAACTCCTAAAGTCTCATATGGAAGACTGTGAGTTGATAGAAGCTACATCTGGAGTGCTGGAAAAGATCATACCATCTTTTCAAAAGGATCCCACAGCCTCCTCTTCCGGTAAACTCAAAACCTTAGTCAGTAGTGTTAGTACACATTTTGATTCTCTAGAAAAATCAGCTGAAGAAAAGGTCTGGAAGGAGTTTTTGGATAAGAGATTCTCAAAGGTACAAGGATTAATCACTAATGATAGGAGAAATATGAGTATTGGGATAAAGAGCTTAGAAAATGCTCTTAAGGATGGTGGTGAAATATACAAATTTTGTATCTCTTGGTCTAAAGTAACAGTAGAGATTGAGAAGAAAATAAAAGAGCAAGAGGATAAACTACTAAGTTTGTCTCAAAGTTTTGATCCTCTCTCTTCCTCCATAGTAAATCAAGAGTGTCAAACTATTGCAATCACAAATGCAATAAAGAATTTTGAGAAGGAAAGGAAGAACATGATCAGCCGGATGGGTGAACTTAGGAGGATCATTGTCCCTAAGTTAGAGGCCATGCATGAGGCCATAAGTGAAGCTCAAATCACAGCCTAGACAAATGATCCGACAGATCTAAAAAGGGCAGATGCGCTTGCATTCCTGTTGAGTGGGCATATCTCAATCTTGGACAGGATGAAGCAGAATTGGGCGACAGAAGTTGTACAATTGAAGAACACTTTTGCAGACGTACTTAAGTATATGTAAGTACAACTTGTATATATATACTTATGCGGCTAATTATAGTAAAATTTTTGAAAATTTTGATGTGCGGACCCTACCCTTTGCCATTGATGTCAAAGGGGGAGTGAGGAGCAGTGAAAAATGAGGAATCCAACTAAGGGGGAGCTCTGGAAAATGTATATAAAGATAGAGCATCAGCCAAGGGGGAGCATAGTGTAAACACTTAGTCATTTTTCACTAAGTGTTGCCATCAATGCCAAAGGGGGAGATTGTTGGCAAGAGACACTATATGGATTCATGATTGTTGTCATTGATGGCAACAAAGTTCATTCCACACATCCGCAGGACATGGTGTGTCTCTACCGGAAGTTAGAGTGAAGAATGTTGTGGTCTGGTAAACAAGAACAGAGCATATGGCAAGGTTCGACAGACAGGTCCGGATCTCTCAGAGGAAGTATCTTGGTAAAGTGCGGATTTGGGGAAGTAAAGAGTACTACCTTAAGTGATAGATTCTAAGGTTTTAGCCTCTGGTGATAGATGAGGCAAAAGATATGAATACTTGAGTACCGAGTTCCCGAGTGATAGTGTGAACAGAGGAAGAACTGACTGACAGAACATCAGACTACTTTCCAGATGTGTTACTGATGGTGTTAAAGGTTATGAAGGCATGAATAATGTTTGGCCGACATGATTAATGATTTCTACAAGTATATGCTTGATCCGGATTACTTGATGTGTAAGGATTCAGTCGACAGAACAGAGTTTGTGAGAAGATTGACTATTCTGGGTGCCGACTAGAAAGATAATGAAATCACTTGTGTGGATATATATAAAGGATGGATTTAGTTGTGAAAAGTGTTGTTGTGATATGTGGTATGCGAATAAAAGCAGAGTAGAGCAGAAGCAGTAAGGAAGGTCCGGTATGTGAAAGGAAAGTAGCATAAGAGAAGAGGAAAGATGAAGTGCAGCAGATCAGTGTACTGAGCCTAACCGGAACTGAACTCTAGCATATGTGGATGCTTCCAATCAGTTCAAGTATTGTATAACATTCTTTTGTAGATAGTGTGTCTCCTTGTAGGTAGTGTGCCTCCTTTGTGAGCAGTGTGCTCAGGCAGTGAGCCCTAATTGGCAAGTGCCATTTTGTATTTCCTTATTCTTCTAACAAAGAATAATCTTTGGGTTAATCACCCCGTGTTTTCTCCCTTAACAAGGTTTCCACGTCAAAAATATTGTGTCATGTGTTTTTCCTTTTCATGGTAATGTTTGCTTATTTGAATTAATGTTGCATTAATTAATAAGAAAGTTCAAAAAGAAGAAATAATTAGGATAACTGATTCACCCCCCACTCTTAGTTATCAACACCAACTACATTAAAGATCCAGACCCGTTAGATATTAATCCAGCCCTGTCAGCATTGGTCACATATTGTAATAAAAAGGTAGAAGAAGAAAAAATAGATTTAGAGGGAGATGAATAAAATAATAGAATATTTGAAATTGAAAATGTAATCCCATCACTTGTGACTAACGCTATATTTAGAAGGCCATGTGACGCTATTTTTTCTTTATTATGCTTTAAAAATTGACTTTTCCCTATATACAGCTCAATGGGTATTCAAAATGTCTAGATTCAATGTATTTAGGAGTTGTATTTTGTCTTTTTCCTATAAGGCAAAGGGAAATATGGGAATGAACAATAGTTGTCTATATGATGTAATCTGGACCATCGGTGTCGAGTTAATCTCCATTGTCCATTCAAAACTTAGTATGGCGACTCTTCTATATAAATGGCCATTATTTCTCTCATTGTAACATAGTCTTGATGTCGAATTGTTGACACTCTGCCATTTGAGATTAATACAAAGCAAGTTTCTACAATATTTCAGAGAATTTGTTTATTTGTGTTATCTATTTAGTTTCATGGTTCGCTTCATGATCTGCAATTAATTAATTGTGCTTTGCAATGTTACTTGTTTGATGAAGGTATTTGATGAATGTTCTTAGAAGTCCATACTTTTAGTTGCTTGCTGACTATGAGTGGCTGTGTAAAGTTAGCCTAGACTAATTATTTTGTGTTGAGTTCAATTGCATTACATTAGTTAAGTCACACCATTATTTGGGTATTTAATGAATGCATGCAATCTAAAAATCTTGAGAATCCATAGAAGATAGCATCATTTTCTGTAGTGTTGTAGCAATTAGTTAGCTTGGTTACTCGGGAAGTGATTTAAAATCCAGAACATTTGTCTACCCTTAGTGAACTGTGCATTGTGAATGTCACTTAGACCTCTCTAAACCCTACTCCTTTTGTATTTTCTTATTCATGAACTGTTAGTATTAGGTTTCAGCAGCGTTTACATTGTGATATCAGCTGAAAGTCATAAGGGTTTACATGGATTGATGTCCAAACCTGTCAAACCTATCATATTAAATGTAAGACCCCTTGTAGGCATAGCTAGAACATCCAACTGAGAAATTCCAAGCAAGCTAAGACCTTGCTGTATTATCCTTGGAGTATTCTTACTTAGGGTAAGATACTTTTCAAGAGAGGTGTGATACTAGCAATCATACCTGTGTTGTGTGCTAAAACCACCATCAATAGGCCCCTGACAAGGTAGATCATATGTGGTATGGACTGGATTGTATCATCATTGTTTAATGAGTATGGGATTGATCACTTGATTGTACATTTGATCTTGTTCTAAACAAATAGAATGATTTATTTTTAATGATGTTCCTCCTCCATGAAGCTTGATGATGTATTTCCAACATTTCTCTTAAGATTTCTCAAGAGTCCAAATTTGCAGGTTCCTAAAGAATTGAGTTGTCTTCATTACATTCTCTCAAAACTGTTGTCTTTTAAGAGATTGACCATCCTAGGTCAAGATGATACCTCAATGTACCTAAATCTTGAAGTTTGAAAGATAATCTTAATCCGTATAGTATCCTTAGTTATGCCTAAGTTTCCATGACAACTAGTGGTGGCAATGTATGGATTTTCATTTAAGAATGGGATGTCAAATTATATTGTTAGATTCAACTATGTTGAGTGGTTATGATTGATTGTTCCTTCCATGGGAAACTTTTGATATTTTGATTGCTTGATTTTCTGATGAATACATGAGTGATGATTGCTTATGACAATGAATTAATTTATCTTTTATATCTATTTCTTGAAGGAGTCACTACTCTTCTTGGATACCTTTTCTGAGAATAATATTTTACTTTTGAGTTGATTGTTAGATTTGTTTCCTATTGATGGTTTCTTCACAAGTAAATAATTTTATTGCTAATGAAGCCCTACATTTGAAGGGTCACATTTTTTGTATTTGGGGTTTCATCCTTTCTCGCATTATTATTCTTGAGAACCTAATTTATTTTACTTATAAAATAACTTAGGGTTCTAAATTGAATTCTTAAATGATGTTTTGGATATCTTTTTTAAAATGAAATGTTCTCCCCTTTTATATCTCAAGTTTGAGGGAGTAACACTTTTTTTCACTTCACTAGTTAAAACTCTTCATTATTGCCCAAGTCAATTTGCTAGTGTTTCTCAATCCAAAAAAGTGTTTGAAAAATAAAGCTTTGATAGATTTGGCATTTTCATAATTTTTAAAGCATAAAGTAATGGAGTAAACTTGTTGAAAAAAAATATTAGACAACAAACACATAGTTATACTTAATACATGAGGTATACACATAAATACATGTGATACATGAAGTATACACCTAAGACAAAAAGCATGAAGCATACACATAGATACCCATAATATACGAAGTATACATAAATACATGTGAAGCATGAAGTATACACATAAATACACATGATACACGAAGTATACACGTAAGACACAAAGCATGAAGGGGTAAATGCAAGAAGTTGTGTCCACTTAAGGTGGAAGTTTCAGAGTTAGAAAAAAACCAAAATCGGGTAATTAAAAATGGGATCCCGTTTCTACAAAACAGGATCCCATTTTAGAACAAAATCCCGAGCCTAAAATAAAAAATGGGATCCCGTTCTTTGCGAGATCCCGAACCTAGAACCCAAAAATGGGATCCTGTTTCACAAAACGAGATCCCATTCATAACGGGATCGCGTTTTATGAAATGGGATCCCATTTTTAAAAAGTATTAAATTTAAAAAAAAAGGGCTGCGACCCCATTTTTTCCCAGCAATAGGTGATAGTTGATAACGGGATCCTGAGTTGAAGAAGGACAATTTTCACCATCAAAAACATCAGGTAAGTGGATTTTTCCACTTCTACAATTTGGCAATGAATGTTTTGAAGTTTTATTTTTATTTTTTGGTGTAAAATACAATCAAAATTGAAATTGTAGAGTGTTATTTGGGGTTTCTGTTTATGAATTCAATAGCTATATTTTGACATTTTAGTTGTAAAATACAATTGAAATTTTGAAAGACTATATCATATAAAAGGATAGAATTTGAACAAACTGTCAAAATTTTGTTTAAATTTGAGAATTGAATAGCTGTATTTAGACATTTTAGCTGTAAAATACAATTGAAATTTTGAAAACACTGTATCATATGAAAGGAGAGATTTTGAACAAACTGTCAAAATTTGATTTCAATTTGAGTGTTGAATAGCTATATGTAGACATTTTAGCTGTAAAATACAATTGAAATTTTGAAATGATTGTATCATATGAAAGGAGAGATTTCGAACAAACTGTCAAAATTTATATAGCATTGGGATGATATATATATTTAGTTTTTATAAAATTTACTTATATCAATGTATGTCATTGTATTTTAAAGGCATTATTGAATAGGTAACTCTCATGTAAAAATTACAACAAACCATAATAAAACCTTTATCACTTCCTTCATAATCAAACCTTTAGAGACAACCAACTAATCAAGAATTGAGAAGATTTTATAGTTTTTGTGATAGCCAACTAATTGAAAGAATGAAATCAAGCCAACAAATGTAACTTTAGAGACACTTGTAGCTAGCCTCACTAGCTAGGTTATGCCCCTGGGATGAACATCATGATGTTAATTATGATATGAGCCTAACCTCATTGGTAATGCTTCCCCTAATCTTAATGACATTGATGTAGGCCCCACTCATGATCCTTACGAAGATCTTGCCACCACTAACCTCTTTCATGATAGGTCATTATATCCTCACCATCTCCTTAGACCTATAATACCTTGAGCTTATCGATTGGGACCAACACGACCCTTTATGATTTGATGTTTTCCAAAATGATGAAGCCATCATGAAACTTATTAAGTGTCAAGACCACATCCCCATGGTAATCATAAGAAAGACTTTTCCACCATACTTAACACCTATGCTTATTTTGGAGAGAAAGAAGAACCCTTTAGTCTTAAGGCACCCTAGTAGGCAGAATAGCAACAAGATATAAGAAGAAACTTGTGATCGATTAAAATGATATAATAAAAATGGACACTTCCCAAGAGCTCCTCAATGACAAACTTCACCTTCCATTAGATATGGTCACTCAGATACAAGATGACTCCCCTCTCCTTGTTGAGGATGCTATAGACATCAACCTGTGAATAGAAGAGGACCCTAAACTCTCTAAGATAGCAACTCCACTGACCTTGACATCAAAGAAGGCATAACCATCACCCTTAAAGATTATGCTGATTTATTCATGTGGTCTTATGGTGATATGCCTTGAGACTCCATCTTTAGTCATGCATCATCTTGTGGTTCACCTCAATGCCAAACCTATTCAATAAAAGCTATGCAAAAGGCACCCCCAAGTAGCCCTCTTGGTGAAAGAAGAATTGTATAAACTCTTGGATGTGGGGTTCATTCAGACTATTACTTATCCTAAATGGGTCTCTAATGTGGTCTTAGTTCGCAAGAAAACTAAGGGAATTCATGTTTGCACTAACTTTTGAGACATCAAAAAAGGATACCCTAAAGATAACTTTTCTCTACCAAACATTGATATGATCGTGGATCTCATAGCCATATATATAAAATGTTATCATTAATCTAGATATAATACCCCTTTAAACATTTGAGTTAGACATCATGGAGACACCTAGATTATGGAGAGGTCTATGTAAGAAAACACCTCCTGTAGACTCAACACAAACTTATCCCTCAACCCTCTAAATTGTGACTTACATCATTTGATTACCCTGGAACACACTATAGACAACTCTATACAAATTTGGCAAAAGATATTTTCTCCTAACAGAAACTTGTATATGTAGAAGTAGACTACTACATAGAGTTTTAAATTGTTCTTAAGGTTTGGGACAATCATAGTGTTAAAAGATAGTGCAAATTTTAAGACTATTTAGACTAATTAAATGGGCTTAGTCTCAAGCTAAATAACACACATAAGAGTTGGGACTAACAACTAAATAGAAAACAATAATTTTGCAAATACGTATGAATAGGAAACAAAATCAAGCTAGAACCATCAACTAATATCTTTTTCTAGCTAGATTGAATCCCTACAATCACAAGTTAATCAAAGCATCAAATTCTTCATTAAATTTAAATCAGAAATCATCATAATATATTCATCTTCATACTCAGATTAGTCCTAGGCAACTAGTAGTCAATCCTAGATCTCCATTATCAAATTTGGTTGCCATAGGCAACTTCACCAAATTTAGGTTTTCAAATCATGTGGCATGCACAAGATATCCACATCAAGGTAGTTTTCCAAGTCTAGTTATATAGTCTCAAGCAGATGTTCATTATGATTCTACCTAGGTGGTATGATAGTCCACTAGTTTCTATGACATCATTCAATAGCATAGATGCATCTGTTCTAATTCATTTCTTTTGTCCAAAATGGTTGTGACAATAAAAAAGAAGCTTATTGAACTCATAATCAATAGGAAACCCTCGGTCATAATAGGAGGTCTTGAATTTGGTACCAATGATTGTGAGGTCCTTGTAGAATATGATGAACCTTTTGAACAAGAGAACCTTGTAGACCATGATGCATATGTAGACAATCCTAAGAGGTCCCCAATTTCCTCCCAATGATCATGAGAACCTTGTAGATCATGATGCATATTTTGAACAACAAGATGAAATACAAAGACTTCAACATATGTGGAAATCCATCCCAACACAAGAGAAATAGATCCTAGCCCAACAACAATTTCGAGCACAACAACAAGCTCTCTTACATTTTGAAATTTGTACATGCATGCATGTATCTGTATGTTTAATTTAAATTTATTTCAAGTGTAATTTCTTGAAACATACATATAATTTATAATTTTTTAACATGTACATTAAATGTTTATTTATAATTTATATATATATTCTTGATTTAATTTTAAATTTGTACTCAAGTTTGTATGTTTATATGTATATATGCAGGTTCATATCTATTTTTATATATATCATGAATCTAGATGATATTCACTTTGATGTTGAGGACTTCCTCAATGCACAAGATGATCTGACCCCACCTCCACCCCCAGCACCAGATGCCCCACCTCTAAATGCCCCACCTTCACCCCCACCTGGAACTGACCAGGTTCGCTTGCAAGCCATAATTAATGAAAATGTGGATTCCATACATGAAAAATTGAATTCCATTCACAATGAACAATTAATGCCACCTCATGTGGTACGTTTTGCATCTTTGATGCAAAACATTGTAGATTGTGTGAGGTCTATTGACTTAGACTTTGATGGATTCCAGAAATGTAGAGAGGAGAGGCACTAATTTTATGCTGATGGCCTCTCCTATAAGACTATTTTGGATCTTAAAATCACAAAAGCTCAATTAGCGCAATATTTTAGACATCCCATTATAAATGAACCTATTCCTGCAAATAAGAAAAGAATATCAATCAAGTGGTGTAGACATGAAGGAATGTCTACCAATTTTTGGGATAGATGGTGGATGGTGTTTGATTATCCACCTCATGCTAATTGTAAGGTTCCTTTATATTTTTTGAGAAAATTATATGCAAAGTTTGTTCTGAATAAAAAACCCAACTACTTTGATTTTAGATCATTCCAAGGTATTGGTGGTGGCATGCCACAACAGAGGTTGGGGGCACGGGTTGATCCCCAACAACCCGTGCCTATTCAACCTCTTATTGACCCTCCTGTTACTGCCATTCCTTTGCCCTTCCAGCATCATGCAGTGGTATCCACACTAGGCACATTGAGTGCACTCTTAGGTAGCCTACATGAGCAAACTTCTATGATGGTAGCTCGGGTTAGAGACCATGGAGGAGTTGATGATGGAAGTGGTCTTAGTACCACTCCACATGTGTCGATGCCTTATACATGTACGAGTTGCAATCAGTTGTGTTATGGACCTTATTAGGCAGCTGCACCCATTTCAGCTACACATGCATCATCTGATAATGTGGGTGAATCATTTGTTGATTATCTATTTGTTGAGGATCATCCCACTAATCATTCGACACAGGTATATATAGGTTATGTACACATGTTGAATTTATAACAATTTTTTAAGCACGTGTTTTTAATCAACATATAGATCAATTAAATTGTAATATTTTAAAAATTGAATTGTTTGGGGTAGATGATGGCAATAGGGACCATTGATCGAATTAACTTTTCATAGACACCTGTTCATCTCGGGCACCTATTTGGGGTACATTTTGAATGATTTATATTTTAAATATTAATTTTATTTACTTGATTTTAATTTGTAATTCAGTCTTGAATGTGTGTGCATTAAATATTTATGAACTGGTTCAGGGTTCTTCCACATTGAATCCTCCATCTCAGGGTGTCTTGAGTGCTCCTCCATCATTGGGCATCTCACATAACGCTTTTACAGTATGTATATTGAACTTTAAAAAACTATATATACTTAGATTTTTCTATTTTGATATCATGGTATCTAAAAACGTGCATGTACTATTTAATATATATTAAAAATATGTCTATGCAGGTTGACACAACAATGAGGATGGGCATTGCAGCACACTTGGATAATCCAAGTTTATATCAGGAGTCGACTGCATTTCAGGTTGTTCAAAAACATATAACATGTACACAAGTCAATTATATATATGTTAAATTAAAACCTAATTTGTACACACATGTGCTAACTTATAAATGACCTTGTAGGAGCTTGTTAGTGACACGTTTCATCAACACACAACACATGCAGAGTAAGAGGATAGAGGAGATGGGCAGCCTAATACGGTATAATTTAAAATTTAGATTATATTTAAAATCAATTAAAATATACATTGTGAACTTAAAGTAAATTTCTTGATAGATATATATGTTGACATGTGTTCAAAATTCTTTTTCTTTTATAGCTTGAGGCATGTCATGTAGCTAAGCTTGTAGAGACAGGTCCTCGAATAGAGGATGCACAACAAGTTCCTCTTACGGTATAATAATTTAAATATGATATAAATTATAAATTAAATTGAATTAAATCATTTTTAAAATCGTCTTACATCTAATTTCAACTTGAACTTTCTCTTGTATTAAATAGATTGATTCAGAGCATGTAGAGACAAGTCCAGGTGCACCAGAGCATGCCTCTCAGCCTCACACGATAATTTAATTTTATGATAAATTATAAATTTAAAAATTGTCATTAAATCATTTTTAATCATCTTACATCTGATTTCATCTAAATCTTTCTCTTCTACAGAGTGATTCAAGTCATCTGAGTAATTTGCATGGTGTGAAGAGGACTCTTAATTATAGAGATAGTATGTGATAGGTTATTGAACATGGGCTACATAATTTGACTATTTCATGGACTATGTTATATACTGTTTGTCATGGACTTTATATATATATTGTTGAACATGGACTTTATATTTTGAATGTATGGGACTTTGTATATTTTTTGAACATGGACCTGGAGTTTATACAACCTGACCTTCCTCTATTTGTTCTTGTGTGGGTTAAATTTGGACTAAATAGTATCGACCTAAGCCCACACTAATATTGTTGATAACTGAGGGGGGGGGGGTGAATCAGTTATCTTAATTATTTTAGCTTTCTAAACTTTCTTAATAATTAGTGCAGCATCAATTCAAACAAGCAAACATAACCATGAAATAGGAATACACATGACACAATATTTTTGACGTGGAAACCCTGTTAAGGGATAAAACCACGGGGTGATTAACCCAAGATTGTATTCTCTATTAGAAGAATGGAAGTACTAAATGGCACTTGCCAATTAGGGCTCACTGCCCGAGCACACTGCTCACAAGAGGCACACTGCCTACAAGAGACACACTGTCTACAATTTATAAAGAGTGTAATACAATACTTGAACTGATAAGGAGCATCCACATATGCTAGAGTTTAGTTCCGGTTAGGCTCTGTATACTGATCTGCTGCATTTCATCTTTCTTCTTCTTTTATGTTGCTCTTCTTTCACATACCGGATCTTCCTTTTTGCTTTTATTCAGCTCTACTGCTTTTTTTCGTATATCACTTACAACCACAACACATCTCATAACTAAATCTATCTTGTATATATATCCACACAAGTGATTTCATCACCTTTCTAGTCGGCACCTGGAATAGTCAATATTTTACCTTAACTCTGATCTGTCAGCTGAATCCTTGATTACCAAGTAATGCGGATCAAGGATATACTTGTGCAAATCATCAATCATGTCGGACAAACATAATTTATACCTTCATAACCTTTACCAACATCAGTAACACATCCGGAATAATGTCTGATGTTCTGCCAGTCAGTTCTTCCTCTGTTCACACTGTCACTTGGGAACCTGACACTCAAGCATTCATATCTCTTTATCCTTTCAACACCGAAGGCTCAAACCTTGGAATCTATCAGTCAAGATACTTCTCTTGACTTCCCCAAATCTGCACTTCACTGAGATACTTCTACTGAGAGATCCGGACCTGTCTGTCGGACCTTACTGACTGCTCTGTTCTTGCTTACCGGACCTCAACACTTCTTCAATCTGACTTTCGGTGAGGACTTATCATGCTTTGCGGATGTGTGGGATAACCTTTGTTGCCATCAATGACAACAATCAAGAAGCTCCAATGTGTCTCTTGCCAACAATCTCCCCCTTTGGCATTGATGGCAAAACTTAGTGAAAAATGACTAAGTGTTATACTATACTCCCCCTTAGTAGATGCTCTATCTTTATGTACATTTTCTAGAGCTCCCCCTTATTTGGCTACAACATTTTTCACTTCTCTTCTCTCCCCCTTTGACATCAATCGCAAAGGGTAGGGTCGGCATATCAAAACTTTCAAAAATTCAACTATACTTAGCTGCATAAGTATATACATATGGCATACTTACATATACTGAAGTATGTCTGCAAAAGTTGTCTTCAATTGAATAAATTTTGTAGCCCAACTTTGCTTCATTCTATCCAAAATTGAAATATGACTGCTCAATAGGAATGCAAAAGCTTCTGCCCTCTTAAGATCTGTCGGATCATTGGTTCAGGTGGTAGTCTAAGCATTAATTATGGCCTCATGCATGGCCTCTAACTTAGGGATAATGATCCTTCTTGTTGGTTTTTTCCCAGACTGGATGCTTATTCCTAGATTTCCCTACAAGGTAGCCATCAGTGATCAACAGGATCTCTGGGCCAGGGGCCAACAGTGTAGGAGATAGACTCTATATTTTATCTCCTCTTCTTCTTCAGGCTCTGCAAGACCTAGGGGGGTATTCCCTACTCAACATCCATGAGATACGCATACAAGGATTGGGATGCTGTCAGAAAGCAGATAAGTCCTCCTGTAAGTAGACCAAAACTGAAAGATAAGAGCAAAGGGGCTAGCTTTGGGCCTATTTGCAGTTGTAGACAGAGGACTGAGGATCCTAAAACTAATTCTAATGTCCTAATGGTTGTTTTAGAGTTTGATTATGATTTTGAGTTTGGATGCAAAGCTGGACATGGTTGTAACACAAACACAAAGCAAGATTGGTGCCTATCCAGGGCCTGGAGTCAGTAGACATACACCTGTGAATGATCAGCATGAACAGCTAAAACTGGATTTCAGGGGGATATATATGATACCTGCCTTACAGATATCTCCCAATACAGAGTGTTAAGTTATCTCTACTTATGGCATCCCTACTGCAGTATACCCTTCCCAATGTTCAACCTGAAAATAGTTTAATCTACCCCTTGAGCAGAAGTTAAGAGATCATACATTCAACACAGGAATTCTATGTTCTAGAGTCTCAAATATTGCTTAAATATCCAGACTCAGAAGAAAGATACATGCAATACTGGAGACAAAATTAACAAAACACATGCTAAGATAGCATTTCTCATATAAGATTAATCATGAAATCAGTGGGTTCATGCCAAAACATACAACAAGAGATACATAGACTCACAGGTTTAGCTGTATAGAGCAACCAGATCAGCTTGTTTTGAATTACAGAGCCAAAAATCTTCAACTTTCAACAACCTGAAAAATGGTAACACAGTCTGCTTATAACAGCTAGAAAGTGTACCACAGCAATTAATTACATGACTACAACAAAAAATCTGCCAGATACAGTCCTCAGAAGGAATGGCGCTCAGAAAATGTTAATGCAGTAGACAAAGGGGGGCCTCGAGCCACGCGCCACTATCTGGAAGTCTTCATTCACGATCAGGCAGCTTCACCGTTTGTATTCATCGCCCATACCCCTGCACGACCGTCATTTATGGCTCAACCACCCGCATTTCACTTGGAAACCGTCGCTGCATTCAAAAAGGATTTCCCGCCAAAACATGCTTCTATCGCAGGTTCAAAATATACAAGGGAATAATCCCACATGCACGGTGAGGAGACTCCTTCATTAGTTTAAAAATGGGACCGCACACATAATAGGTGTCGAGCGCTTTTGCCACGCTCGACACACAACCCTTCGCCCACAGCCCATCGCCATGACATACACTATCGGCCTACCCCACAGATCTCCTGCCAACCACAGTGGTCTCGCCGATGCCTATTTCACATTCCTTGTCTGTCGGTGAGACCAAAACCATCGGCGAGCAACAAAATACCTACGCCGATGTCAAAGGTTACGCCGATGGCCATCCAAAACATTGCCAAGTCGTTCCCTCGGCGAGACATCACCCATCGGAGCAACGAGAAACTCCCTGGCCGACCACACTGCTCACCCCGATACACTCATCCTCTGTCGGCGAGACCCTCAACCGTCGGCCAAGCAGAAACATCCTCTGCCGATGATACCATTCACACCGATGACCACTCCATGCTCCCCTGTCGGTGTGACCTACGCCGATGACACCCTCGTCGGCCAAACACTTTCCATCGGCGGACCCTCCAACGGCTAGCCCGACAGCCAAAGTCTTCCCGATGCTCACCTTCGCATCCCTCCATCGGTGAGACCTACGCCGATGACATCGCATCGGCCAAGCCTCCCACCGTCGGCACAATTCAAAATACCTAGGCCGACAATACAACTCTCGCCGATGAACCATAGCTTCATCCCTCCGTCGGCCAAACACACGCCGAGGATTCTTCATCGGCCAAGCTCCTCACATCGGCAGATCGAAACAATGTTAGCCCGATACACCAAATCTTGCCGATGAACACTTGACTTACCCCCATCGGCATGACCAACACCGTCGGTGGAAACACAATCTTTGCAGCCGATAGGCAAAAGTCTTGGCGATATACAAAGAACACACCATGCAACTGAAATGATCACCAAGACACATGCAAACTCATGCCGATAACACTTGAGGTACCCCCATCGGCACGACCAACATTGTCGGCAGAACCACAATATCCTTCGCCGATAGACCAAGCTCTTGCCGATGAACAGGAACACCTAGGGTTTGAAGGAAGAAACCCTCCAACAAACAAGCTCAGCCTCCAGGTCAAAACGAGTGCCAACACTTCTAAGTTCACCCATCCGGCTAATTATGTTCTTCCTTTCCTTCTCAAAATTCTTTATTGCATTTGTGATTACAATAGTTTGACACTCTTGATTTACTATGGAGGATGAGAGAGGATCAAAACTTTGAGACAAACTTAATAGTTTATCCTCTTGTTGTTTTACTTTCCTCTCAATATCTTTGGTCACTATGGGCCAAGATAAGCAAAATTTGTACATATTTCCGGCATCTTTAAGAGCATTTTCCAAGCTCTTTATCCCAATATCCATAACTCTCCTGTCATTTGTTATCATACCCTGTAGTTCAGAGAATCTCTTATCCAAAAACTCCTTCCGGACCTTTTCTTCAGCTGACTTCTCTAGAGAATCAAAATGTGTGCTAACACTGTTGACTAGAGTTTTGAGATTAGCAGAAGAAGAGGCTGTGGGATCCTTTTGAAAAGATGGCATGATCTTTTCCAGCACTCCGGATGCTGCCTCTATAAGCTCACAGTCTTCCATGTGAGACTTTAGGAGTTTTTCTTTAGCCTTTGCATTAGCAAATGAAGCTATCTTCATTGTCTGTATCGGAGAAAGAGAATCAAAATTGAATGATCCTTGTAGAAGCTCCAGTTCATCAATCTCCATTGTTTCTTTGTTCAGAAATTCTTGGACAGTTTTTGCAGTGTCTCTTGCCGGAGACAAATTTTTCTTTTCTTCTGCATTCTTATCACTGGCATCTTCTTTTCCCTTCACCTCTGCTTCTTTCTCCTGTATTCTTTCTTCTCCTTTAGATCCAGAGACTGTAGGGGAAACCAGAAGAGAAATGTTAGTCTGTTCAAGGCCCACCTCTTTTGTCATTTTCTCAATAGATTCTTCTGCAACATTTGTAGTCGAGGGATCAGTACCCAAGTCCTCTATAATAGGAAGATTAAATCTTTTGAAGGCCTTTCAGAGGATCTCTTTTGTATCCTTGGCTACCTTGTCAGTCTCACCAAGCATAAGTTGATTCATCCTTGCTTTGCTTCTAAACTCATCCTTATAATCTTTGAATACCATATTCATTGTCTTGGGATCGATTGAAGGATATAGCTGAATTGCTATTTGTTCCTAGATTTCTAGATCTTTGGCTTGGGCATTGTTCTTTCTTATTTCTAGTTCCTTCTCCAAGCTTTTGGGGATCAGAGATATAATTTCAATGAATGCTTTGTTGTAGATATTTAGGTACCTGACTGTGGCATCTTGCAATACCTTCTGATTTGCTTCACTGTAATCATCATAGAACTCAACCATTGGCTGAAGATTTCCGTCCATTGTGACTGATTTGATTATTTCATCAATGTGAAGAGTGGGTTTTTCAACATATTCCTCTGTCTTTTCTTCTTCCTTTTGACCGAATGTTTTCTTCTTTTTCTTCATTTTCCTGATATCTTCATCAGATTCAGTCTCCTCTTCATCCCTTTGACTAGCATAAGCTCTTGTAGCTTTTGTCTTTGTTCTTTTCTCTCCTTTGTTGGATGATTGTGCTTCTGATTTTGAAGACCTTGAGCCTTTGGCGGTGGTAGGTGCAGATCTCTTTGATGATCTGGTCTGGGTGGAAGGTTTTGTCGGAGCACTTTCCTCATTTTTCTTTTCCACCTTCTTCTTCTCTTCCTCAGCCCTTTCCATCTTTTTCCTGATGGCATCAAGTACCTCCTTTGAGATGCCAAAGCCTTTGGAAACATCTTCTACTTATTTTCTCACTTTCCTCTTGATCTCTGGTTATCTGAGTTCCACATGAATCTTTACACTCAGCTCCTCAAAGGTTCTAAACCTTTCTGCCTTTGGATCCTTTGGCTGACTTAGCATGTGTTGAACATGCAGCTCCACAATTTTTTCATCAACTTCATACCCCATGGGCATGATCCATACAGTTCTTGGTTCTACTGCCTCCATTAGGCACTGATCAGTCTCTACCATAAAACATACTGTGTCTTTGTATTTCTCAACGAGAGACTGGGGAATCCTTTCTCTTGCTTGCATCATGTTCTAAAAATTCTTGAAATATCCCCACAAGGCTATATTTTGTGCTTTGTCATCACCAAGTCCATGCAAATAATCTATGATTTGGATAGCTACTAGTCTATCATTCTCCCACACCCAACCACTAGATCCGGGAAGCTCATTCATAAAGTAGAAGAATAAGCACAATATTAATCCACCATACTTGAATGAATTCTTTTTATCTTTCTTTATTTTCTACAGATTCTCCAAGAGTTGGTTTAAGAGAAGCTGACAAAGATTGTAGTCTGCATCCTTTCTTAGCATTTCATAAGCAGTGTAGATGGTCATTCCAGGTATTGAATTTTCCCTGCTAGAATGATATATTTTATATCCAATGATCATGGAGGCAAACTTGACATCCGGATTAGAGATGTCATCTACTGTCATTGCTCTTTTGTCAAACTTGGATCTGGTAGCCTCACTCATAGTTTGATTCTTCATAGATTTAAGAACAGGAATCCCACCGGATGAGTGTAATCTGGTAACTGCCCTGATGGCATCTTTTGTGATTTTGAATGGTCCATTTAACCACATGAAGTTGTCATGTATTCTGCTCAAAATATACCTGACCCATTCATCCTTAGTAAAACAGGGGAAATGTATGTATTGTGCAAAGTGCTTATTCCGGAGGCCCTTGTATTGGGGTTTGAGCTCAAATGAATCATCTAACAGTTGTTTGTGATAGATATCTCTTAGTTTGAATTCCCCAAACTCTTCAACATTTGCGTGTATGTAAAACCTAATATCTTCGGTGTGCAAAACACCATGTAGAACACTAGAGAAGGCTCCTAGGGGATCTACCTCCAAGGATTTGTATGGATGCTTCTTAAATATGGGGCGAGGTCTATCAGAAATCTTTACTATATTCAGAGTAGCCATCATCAAGGAATCTTACTGAGAGATATTAAGAACGAAGAATACCTTTTACGCTGTTTAGGGCACACACGATGAAATCCGGATTGAGCTGTATGAAGAATCATCTTGATCTTTGGGAGAAGTAGTTGCAGAGCTCCTTTTCTCTTTTCTTTGAATGTGAGTGTACAAATGATGAGCAAATGAACTCTTTTATTTCTGAGAAGCCCTAATTTTCATTCTGTAATAAATGCGCAACCTAATTCATTCTGGTTTGCCTTGTTTGTCTTATTCAGAGACAAAACCTTTCCAGATCACTGAGACAGATTTCAAAGTTATTCTAGGAGAGTAGTTATAATCTATCTTCCTTTCATTAGTCATTTGATCTATTTGCAGATCAAGACACCATAGTTTGAATCATACCAGACCAAACTTGTAAGGAATCTATTTTTACCGAAAGACTGTTTTACTAGATCAATTCTGGTAGGATTAGATTCTTCAAATCTTCTTGCAGATCTCTCAAATCTTTACCATACCCCTTTTAGATGTTTCTTGTATGACCCCTTTTAATCCACAACTCTCCTTGTGCCAATTCCGGCACCAATTGACTGGCTGGGGGAACAAGGTTTTCTTTGTGTCTCCCCTTGAGCCAGAGCTCACTTTTTAATTTCTGGAGGGAACATCAGCACCAGAGTCTAGTGCGGATCCATCCCCTACATTCTCTGTACTTTTCTTCACCCAAATCTTGTTCATCTCACTTTGAACTTTATCCGCATTTACTTTTTGTTTTCCCTTATCTTGATTCTGATTATAATGTACCGGACCTCTTTTATCCTGATTCTTGCTTCTACAGAATTTTGCTATATGATCGGATCTATTGCAAATTTGGAAAACAACATTCCTTTGCATATTTGATTGATATCCTCTTGATCTACATTGATTAGCCATATGACCCATTCTATTGCATGCAAAGCATCTACCATTGAATGAATTATTCATTTGCATATTTCTGCATTCATGAGATTTGTGACCATACCTTTTGTAGTTGAAGCACTATCTGGAGAAGGATGTATTAGTCTGATTCATTCTCCTTCTGCACTGATTAGCTTTATGACCAAAGTTATTGCAGTTGTGGTAGTATCCATTGAAGGATGGATATCTTTGAGCATTAGGCTGCCTTACCGGAGGACTTCTAGGCCTGTTCCTTGGATTTTTGATCTAAAATTCTTCTGACCAGATCTGGAGCTTTCTCCTTTCTCATAACCCAAACCACACTTGTCATCTACCCTCTTTTGACTTCCAAGAAGAACTTCAAGTTGAGTAGAACTTATCTTGAATTTCTCTTTATATTCATTTGCTGTTTGAAGATCCCTTTTGAGAGAGACAATTTGATCCTCAAGTTTTTCTTCATTATCTTTAGCATCTTCAAGATCAAATTCAAGATGTCTGATAATTCTATCCATCTTGTGGCAATCTTCTAATTTCTCCTTGAGAGATTGTCGTAGATTATCTTCAGTTTTTCTTTTCTCTTCAACTTCTTGGGTAAACTTCATAACTCTTGATTCCATTTCATGTCTTACCATAATGATTTCTTTTGATAACTTTTCACATAACTTGGTTTTCTCCTTCAAATCTTCATTTGCATCATTTGCTTCACCTCGAATTGCCAATTGTTGAAGTAGCTCCTTTCTCTTTTTCATAGAGAGACTTAATTTGTCTTCTAGTTCTCTCATGAAATCATCAGCCTGTTTGAGTCTTTTCTTTAACTCATTGACTTCAGAGTTTGACTGTTCAAGATCATCAATGGCAGTCTTGAGTTTCTCCCTTAAACCATATGCATCCATTTGAGTTCCCAGATCTTCCTCAAGCTGTTAGACTCTGTTAGGAGGAACTTGGCTCTGATACCAATTGTTGATAGTTGAGAGGGGGGTGAATCAGTTATCTTAATTATTTCAGCTTTCTAAACTTTTTTAATAATTAGTGCAGCATCAATTCAAACAAGCAAATATAACCATGAAATAGGAATACACATGACACAAATATTTTTGATGTGGAAACCCTATTAAGGGAGAAAACCACGGGGTGATTAACCCAAGATTATATTCTCTATTAGAATAATGGAAGTACAAAATGGCACTTGCCAATTAGGGCTCACTGCCCGAGCACACTGCTCACAAGAGGCACACTGCCTACAAGAGACACATTGTCTACAATTTATAAAGAGTGTAATACAATACTTGAACTGATAAGGAGCATCCACATATGTTGGATTTCAGTTCCGGTTAGGCTCTGTATACTGATCTGCTGCACTTCATCTTTCTTCTTCTTTTATGCTGCTCTTCTTTCACATACCGGATCTTCCTTTCTGCTTTTATTCGGCTCTACTGCTTTTCTTTGCATATCACTTACAACCACAACACATCTCATAACTAAATCTATCTTGTATATATATCCGCACAAGTGATTTCATCACCTTTCTAGTCGGCACCCGAAATAGTCAATATTTTACCTAAACTCTAATCTATCAGCCGAATCCTTGCTTACCAAGTAATGCGGATCAAGGATATACTTGTGCAAATCATCAATCATGTCAGCCAAACATAATTTATGCCTTCATAACCTTTACCAACATCAGTAACACATCCGGAATAATGTTTGATGTTCTGCCAGTCAGTTCTTCCTTTGTTCACACTGTCACTTGGGAACCTGACACTCAAGCATTCATATCTCTTTATCCTTTCAACACCGGAGGCTCAAACCTTGGAATCTATCAGTCAAGATACTCCTCTTAACTTCCCTAAATCCACACTTCACTGAGATACTTCTACTGAGAGATCTGGACCTATCTGTCGGACCTTACTGACTGCTCTGTTCTTACTTACCGGACCTCAACACTTCTTCAATCTGACTTCCGGTGAGGACTTATCATGCATTGCGGATGTGTGGGATAACCTTTGTTGCCATCAATGACAACAATCAAGAAGCTCCAATGTGTCTCTTGCCAACAAATATATCACATCATCTAAATAGTAAAAGGTCATGGCTCATTTAAGAATTTGATACACAAAATAGAACTTGCTCATAACTTTAGTCATAGTGAACTATAAGTTATATTTGTTTAATTTTAAAAAAATCTATTTTTTTTCCTAGTCTAGGATTGTGTAGGAAAATAAACATAGCCTATAGTTATTTAGGTCTAATAGAATGCTTTTTAAATTTTATTAATTAGTTAAAATAAAATAAATGAGTTGAGACTCATAAATGCAAATATAAACAAGAGGCTTAGAATAGCTTATCTCTCTTTGTAGATTTTTATATGGTTGATGCTAGATTATTTCTTCTAAAATGTGCTTGATAATCAAGATCTAGATTATGCTATTGGATTAGAATTTATTTGACAATCATGGATTTTCTCATTACTTTTTGTTTACATTGGGAAGAGGTCATCACTATAAATCTAAACATCAAAGGCTTTGTAACCACATAGATTATTCCACTACTCCTTTTGACTTATAGAATTTGTTCACCCATGTTTACATACCTATGTATGAAAACTTGATGGTGTTGAAAAGTGCCTTAAATAGAAGTATGTTATAAAAAGATGAAACACCATTTAACTTCCAAGTAATAGTAGTCAAGCTTCATGGCCAATGTATATAGTTTGAAAACATGCATGTTGATGTAACTATGTATAATTGGTGAGAATGATCTTGTTTTATATTGTCCTTCAATTTGAATCTTTGAGTAGACAAATCTAATCAAAGCCACTCTTACTTAGCAATTGAAAGCAATTGAGGACCAATACTAATCAATTACATCATTCTAGATATATGATGTATATTATTAGACTTGATGAAGGTATATTAGGTGATATCCATGTAGTTTTGAGTCCCTCTTAGATGTAGTGACATATGTTAATTTCATATCATTGCTAACATAGAGAGGACATATACATGCATGATTCACATCATGGACATATAATAGTTCATGTTCATCATTGAGCATGTCAAATATAAAGAAGAAGTTTTAAGGATAGAATAAACATGATAGTGTAATCCAGTTAGATTGAGAGATATATGGTTATTGTAACATAGAAGTAACATAACTACACGTAGGATGTACTGTGTTCCATTAACAACTTCAAATTGGCCATGTTAATTAACCTACAAAGATGCTAACTTTTTGGATGTCTTAAGGGGTCCTAATTTATGACATCTTAAGGGGACGTCTTAAGTTCTCAAAATTTGGTGAAGTTGCCCAGGCAACCAAATTTAACAATATAATAAAATCAAATTTAAAGTAAATTGAAAGTAGGAAAACATATGCATTTAACAAATAAAATATATAGAATAATAATTTTGATATATAAAAGTGTAGAGTATAAAATTGTGTACATACACATGTATACAAATTTGTGTACAAAATGTGTAATAATGTAATTGTGTATGTACATATATGCCAACTCAAAATAATGTTTACAAAACTTGTGGGGAATGTAGCAGGTCTTCACGCCACCTGATATAAAAATAATACAAGCAATATATCAATATATCATCAAAACATGTATTTTAATTTATATAAAACTATCTAGATATACACAATTTGTACCTATATTTACAAGTGCCTCTCAAGTTTTTGTTTCAAAGTATGTGATGAATTTGTGATGATGGCCTAAGGATATAAAAGGATAATTTAAATCAATTTCAACTAATAACACACAAGAAATATCAAAACATGTATTTAATGTATTTAAAAGAACAATATAAATCTATTTAACTATATTTACCTGTATTTACTTATTCCATTGTACCATCTCCATCCTCTCTTTTTTCCAATGCATCGATGATTGTCTCATGGTCTTCCATAGAAATTATCCATAGCTCTTTATTTGTAGGTTTTCCACGATACCTCTCCAGTTTTATATTTGTTGCCAATACCAAATGTGAGTAGTGTATAATCTTCTTATGTGTTTCATAATCTTCGAATGCAGGCAAACCATTCTTCCTTATTAGGTATTTCCATAGCCAAGTGCCAACAACCACCACCGAACCTATTGGATAATGATAGCCATCATCAAAGAAATTCTTAAAATTTTCTTAAGGGGATCAAAGAAGTTCTTAAAATTTGCTTAAGGGGATCAAAGACTTGTTATCAAAATTTGCTTAAGGAGATGTCTTAAGGGGATCACCAAACCTATTAGATAAGGAAAGCCATCATTATCTTCTTGAGGTGTTGTTAACTTATGTTTAGTCTCCACACAACAAGCCAACCAATATTTTGTTTCCTCTTCATTCTTCTTTGGTGCAACAACAACATACACATGTCCTGCAAACAAATTTTGATTTAATAACTTGCACATGTCCATAAAATTTGACCAATCAACATACATGCAGTCATATGTACACATATAAATAAATAAAAGCACTACAAATTAGTAATGAAGTGAAATAATTTGAATTAAATTACCTTCTTGTACAAGGTCTGAAACACGGTCATAATCGTCTGATGCAAACAGTTGATCATTGTCTTCAATTATTGTTTCACTTTGATCATGTGCTTGTGCAAGTGTCAATGGTCTTTACTTCCACTCTTCAACCCATTCTGTATTCTCACATGCTTCCCAATCTCCTAAAATACAAAACTGACAAAAAAATGCAAGTTCCCTTGTCCAGATAGTCCATGTACTTGCATTTGAACTCCTAAATGAATGCCATTTAGTAGATCCACTGATTGTCTAGCAATCAAGTCTAGGTAGAATGTTTTCTTATTCAACCAACCAAAAGAATCGACGAATTGTAGAGTACTTGCTTGATCTAGGTGTACATAATCTTGTATTGCACCAATCTACAATCCCACGTGCATCTTTAAATTTTACTGCATCCTCAAATTTCAATTGTCATCTAGCAAGAATTCTTTTAACACACGCATCAGCTCCATCGTGTTCTCCTTTACCATGTCCAGCTTTAACCCATTCTGTATTCTCACATGCTTCCCAATCTCTTGAAATACAAAACTGACAAAAACATGCAAGCTCCCTTGTCCAGATAGTCCATGTACTTGCATTTGAACTCCTAAATGAATGCCATTTAGTAGATCCACTGATTGTCTGGCAATCAAGTCTAGGTAGAATGTTTTCTTCTTCAACCAACCAAAAGAATTGATGAATTGTAGAGTACTCGCTTGATCTAGGTGTACATAATCTTGTATTGCACCAATCTACAATCCCACGTGCATCTTTAAACTTTACTACATCCTTAAATTTCAATTGTTGTCTAGCAAGAATTCTTTTAACACACGCACCAGCTCCATCATGTTCTCCTTTACCATGTCCTGCTTCAAAAAAATTCCACATATGTTGGACATTATTCTCCTTGTGAACCCTACTTAACTAACAGAACATTCGAGCATTCTTGAACTACCCCGTATAATTATCTGACCATATAAGATGTTCAGTCATCTGGATTCCTCTTTCTCTTAAATTTGTATAAAATATATTGAAAGAATATTGAACAAACTTTGATGAGTGTAACCAGTTGTCACTCAAATAGAAATGATACTCCCTCAAAACTTTTCTATCATTCTCTGTGCTATTATCTGCATGTCTATAAAGAATATGAACAAACATAGCAACCTACACTGAATTGTAATATTGTGATTGAATTTCCTCTTGCGGAGCTAAAGTATAGTTTTTCACAAAATCAACCATTGATAGTATAGTACCAACTGGAAATGTGTTTCTACATTCACAAAATTGTCCATCAAGCCATTGAACTTGTTGAGAGTGCTTGACATATTTTGGTACAGTTTTACTCTTAAATTCTTATATGTATGCATGCACACTAACCTTTTCTATAATTAAATCACAACGCTTTCCAAATTTTCCATCTTTTAAAGAATATTCAACATTCTTAAATCTTTTAACATCCACTAATTGTTGTCCAAAATTATTTTCAATA
The DNA here is from genome assembly GCA_027924645.1 of Cunninghamia lanceolata. Classification (NCBI taxonomy): domain Eukaryota; kingdom Viridiplantae; phylum Streptophyta; class Pinopsida; order Cupressales; family Cupressaceae; genus Cunninghamia; species Cunninghamia lanceolata. The sequence continues at coordinate 115,658 of BSBN01000134.1, forward strand.
CTTTCATGCATACAAACACTTAACAAAAAAAGATTGCCACAACTAGTGCATTATCCAGAAATACATGAACTTAAATAAAATGATTTTCATTAGATCTTTCACAAAACAAACTTGATATAAACTCTTTTATTGCTTCAGTTGGCATATTAATATCACATTCTTGTATAATCATGTTACTATGTAAAGTACAACGTATATATTGAAACACATCATAATAATAACAAAATTGAACATGCATTTTACAACAACAAGATATTCATTGCTTATTAATCTTTACATACCATGGTTTGCATTTTTCAAAAGATCTTTGACTTATTTTAATATTACCAGGTAACACTAATTCATCACAAAATTTTCTATAAAATTCAGTTTACTTTGTATCTAATAAGTATTTTGGATGAGGATCGTGAACTTTGGACCCCACTCTTAATTTTAAAACATCTCTAGCATTAGATGATACCCTAGTATTATCATGCCAATAATTTTCAATCAAAGATCTAATTTCAACATTCAGTTTCATGTCAGATCTCGGGAGTCAACCACTAAAACTCCAACATTGGTTAATTGGATCATTTTCTATAATTTCTCTTATTTTTGCCACTCTTACCAATGTTTTAGGATGTATTTTTAGAATTCCACTAATATTTCTTACCATTCTTCTATTCAAAGTTGTTTTATTCACTATAGCAGTTGTTATAGCTCGTCTTGCTGCATTCTTATCTTTGGATTGACTATTACTTCCAATAGACTCAATGGTACTAGCAATAGTAGACATAACATGTTTTATTGATTGATCTTTTCTTCTTGGTTTAAAAAAAATGCCTAACATTTTCATTACTTTTCTCATTTTCCACATTCTCATTAATTGCATCATTAGTTGATATTGAAATGATAGTTTTTTACGATAAAATAAATCCTTGTATAATCTAATTGTTGCAAGTATGAGGTTAACCAGTGTTGTCATTGATGTCAACATACTCATATTGCATTGGTAAGAAGGATTGGATGAGCTGTGTACTGAGGATATTGAGAAAATTAGTCTCAATCAGGAACAGTGAAGAACAGTGATGAGAAAAAGGCAAATGTACTCAAAAGGTTGAGGATCAAAGGATGCAGATTAAAGGGTTTGTAGATATGAGTCTTGAGATGATCCAGTTAAGATTTTAGAGGTCCACATGAAGATATGAAAAAGTTGTGATTGGTCAAAGTAGAACCAGTTCCGTGAGATGCTCCGGAGGGACAGAGTGTTACAAAAAGGTCCGGTGAGATCCGGAGGTGCATTGTCAGACTCTACGGATTGGAAGGAGTGTTTGGGATGTGTCATCTTGGTTTGTACAAAGTTTGGAGGTCTGGAAGAACCTATTTCAGTTTGATAGTCGCGACAAATTGTGTTCTTGAAGTTTCGGATGAAGAGAAGAGATTCCAGTAAGAAGAGGAAGTGTAGATGTACCTGGTCACTCAGGCAAGCGTGTGAAAGTTCTTGGATCATGTTGAGGTTGTGTTGTTAGTCCACATTAGTGTTAGAGCCTAGAATTGAAGATATTCTTCCAGATGAAGATATTTTTGTTTAGACTGGCCGACCGGATGAGTTATTCATCTTGCGAATGTTCTTGTGGATGATTGCCGACTTGTGAATGTTCTTGTGGATGATTGCCGACTTAGATGATTGTTCCTAAGTCGATGCCTTGTATAAATAAAGGTTTGTGAGTTCATTTCAAATAGTGTGGGTAGTGGAGGAGTGTGGCATAGCGAAAGAGTGAAGGGCAGAGAAGAAGTATCTCAGGCTTAAATGGAACTGATCCAAACATGGTAAAGATGTCAATCTCCAGTTGAATTTTGTGATTCTTATCACTTTGTAGACAATGTGTCTCTTGTAGGCAGTGTGCCTCTTTGTGAGCAGTGTGCTCGGGCAGTAAGCCCTAATTGGCATGTGCCATTCATTTTTCTTATTCTTCTAATAGAGAATAATCCTTGGGTTAATCACCCCGTGGTTTTTCCCTTAACCAGGTTTTCCACATCAAAATCTTGGTGTCCAATGTGTTGATGTTTATCTGCTCCCTGTGTTTATGCATTATGCTTTCATGAATGGTTAACTGATATGCTATTAACTAACAAAGAGGAATTAAGTGTTTGAAGCAAGTTTTTATACAACTGATTCACCCCCCCTCTCAGTTGTGTGCCCTAGATCTAACAATTAGTATCAGAGCTAAGTTCCTCTGAAAGGAGCTTAACCACTTGAGGAGATCCAGGATGTCGTCATACAAGAAGGATAGTCCAAAGTTTGATGGAACCAACTTCTCTCTCTAGAAAGGCCGCATGAAATGTCACTTGGAGTGTATGGGAAAAGCATACTTGTCCATGGTCACAAAAGCATATGTTCCTCCACAGGGTGGTCTGACAACACTAAATGAAATCACAGATATTGAAAACAATCTGTGGACCAAAGAGGCTCTTCTAAGCGCATTGACTGACTTAGAACTCTCAAATGTTATTGACCTACTAATTGCATATGAGATCTGGGTTAAACTAGAACTTCTGCATGAAGGAGATGAGTTTGTTAAGAGTGCAAGGTTGCAAAGTCTCAAAGGGAAATTTGAAAGATTAAAGATGAGAGATGATGAAAATATCACTACCTTTATGCCAAGAGTAAATGAGCTGGTGTGTGGAATCAGGAATGCTAGTGGAGTTCTGGATGAAAATGAGATTGTTTGGAAAATTCTTAGATCCCTTTCTGCTGCCTACAAGATCAAGGTTGCTGCCATTGATGAATTCAGAGCCCATGCAATTGTCACAAGAGAGCAATTGGCTGGCAAACTAGCTGCATTTGAAATGACTGAGTTTGGAGATGATCCCCCCAAGACTGAATCTGCATTCAAAGCCAGTGCCTATGTGAAAGGCAAACAAAGATTTGATCTGGGAGAAAACTCTTCAAGGAAGCTGTCATGGTATGATCAAGCAAGGAAAGACATGGAAGAGGAAGAAGCAGAAACAACTCATCTTGAAGCCCTCATTGTAAAGAGATTGCCAAGAGGATCTGGTAAGTATAAAGGAAAGTTACCTTTTAAGTGCTTCAACTGCAATAAGATTGGTCATTTTGCTTCAAGATGTCCGGAAAGATCTGCAAGGTCAAACTCTAACAGTCAAAGGTTCCAAAAGAACTATTATTATGTTCATGAAGAAGCTGATAATGAAGGAGTAACAAATGATGAATCAGAGATAGGAGACAAATCCAGAAATGAATGGGTGTTTATTGGCATCAAGGAAGAAGAACCAATATCCTCTGAATCTGTCAATCATAAGGTTGTAGAAAGAGCTTTGGCTGCCCAAGTTCAAGAAAAGGATGATTGGGTTATTAACAGTGGATGCTCTCACCACATGATAGGTGACAAGAACAAGTTCTTAGATTTGGAAAGGTATGAAGGAGGAATGGTAAAGTTTGGTGACAATTCTGCAGGTAGAATCAGAGGTAGGGGAACTATTTCTTTTGATGGAAAGAGCAAAACTAGTAATGTACTATATGTTGAAGGATTGACGCACAATCTTCTCAGTGTTGGACAGTTAGTAGACAAAGGTTATGATCTCTGGTTCAAAAATGGAAGATGCAGGACCTTTGAAAGCTCCGGAACTAAGATTGCATCCGGTACTCAAAAAAAAGGTAATATCTTCCATCTGATTGGTTCAAATAAAAGTTGTCTGTTTGTTCAAGTTGATCAGAGTTGGTTATGGCATAGAAGGATGTGTCATGTAAATTTTGATAACATCATCAAGATAAGCAATATTCAGGCTATAAAAAATCTTCCAAAATTGGTGAAACCTACATATAGTTTGTGCAAAGAATGTCAACTAGGTAAACAAAGCAGAGTCTCCTTCAAAAGCAAAGATCAGTCCTCTACTGGATTATTGGAATTAGTTCATACTGATCTATGTGGTCCGACAAGAATCAAGAGTATGCAAGGTGATAGATATTTCATGTTACTGATTGATGATCATTCTTGGATGATGTGGGTTACCTTTCTGAAAGAGAAATCAGAAGCCTTTGAAAAGTTCAAAATCTTCAAGGCTATGGTAGAGAATCAAACCGGATTAAAACTGAAGTGTCTAAGGTCTGATAGAGGTGGTGAATTCACATCTGGTGAATTCATATACTTTTGTGAGAAGCATGGCATAAAGAGATAGTTGTTTGCTCCTAGGACTCCACAGCAGAATGGAGTAGTTGAGAGAAAGAATCGGACCATCCAGGAAGCTTCCAGGACAATGATGATGGAAGAAAATGTTCCTCAGATGTTTTGGAGAGAAGCTGTCAGCACTGTAGTCTACACTCTCAACTGAGTTCAAATCAAAACCAATACCGGTAAGACTCCTTATGAACTTTGGTTTGGTATAACTCCTACTGTGAGATATTTCAGAGTATTTGGTAGCAAGTGTTACATCAAAAGAGATGAAGATCTAGGAAAGTTTGATGCTAGAAGTGATGAAGGAATTTTCTTGGGTTACTCCACTCAAAGAAAAGCATACCGATGTTACAATAAGAGACTGAGAAAGATGATAGAAAGTACAAATGTGAAGGTTGATGAAGGAATTGAGAAGCCCTCAAGGTTTTATGAATATGATGAAGATGATCAAGATGGTGTTCTGGTTCAAGGAACTCAATCCCTTTCTGAAAGTCATATTCAGACTGATCCGATAAATCAGAAAGAAGAGGTTTCTTTGAATGAACCTGATCAAGAAACAGTAGTGCAAGAGACTCCCAAAGTTCCAAGGTATGTAACTCTAAATCACTTTGAACATCAGATCATAGGTGACAAAAGCAAAGGGGTACAAACAAGGAGGAGAATTGCTCAAAATTCAAATGAATACTGTCTGATTTCAAAGATTGAACCTAAGACAATAAATGAAGCTTGCAATGATGAAAACTGGACCAAAGCAATGGAGGAAGAGTTGATGCAAATTGAGAAAAATCACACTTGGGATCTTGTTCCCAGACCTAGAAACAAGAATGTGATTGGAACCAAATGGGTCTTCCAGAACAAACTAAATGAGGTTGGTGAAGTAATCAGAAACAAAGCTAGATTGGTTTGCAAAGGCTACTCTCAAATAGAAGGAATTGATTTTGAAGAAACCTTTGCTCTGGTAGCAAGAATTGAAGCAGTAAGATTATGTCTTGCATATGCTGCCTTCAAAGACTTCAAGGTATATCAGATGGATGTCAAGTCTGCCTTCCTAAATGGTGATTTGGAAGAAGAAGTATACATTGAACAACCGGATGGATTTCAATTGTCTGATCATGATGATATGGTCTGCAAGTTGAAGAAAGCACTGTATGGATTGAAGCAAGCCCCAAGAGCATGGTATGAAAGGTTGGATAAGCATCTTGTGTAGATTGGTTTCAACAAAGGTACTGCTGGCAGTAATCTATATTTCCAAATAGATAATGAAAACATCTTGATTATTGAAGTATTTGTTGATGATATCATTTTTGGAGGAAGAGACAGTATGTGTAAAACTTTTGCAAATCAAATGAAAAGTGAGCTTGAAATGTCAATGCTTGGTGAAATGAATTTCTTCTTGGGTCTACAAATTACTCAGACAAAGAAGGGTATCTTTATCTCTCAGACCAAATATGTGAAAGAATTGTTGAAGAAATTTGGAATGGAAGATTCAAAGCCAATGAACACTCCTATGGCAACCGGATGTAAGTTGAGCAAAGATGATGATTCTCCTAAAACAGATCAGACAAAGTACAGATCAATGATTGGAGGTTTATTGTATCTCACTCAGACTAGACCGGATATAATGCAGGCTATTGGTCTTGTGGCAAGATTCCAAGCTGATCCTAGAGAATCTCATGTTATGGCAATCAAAAGAATTTTTAGGTACTTGAAAGGAATAGTTGAGTATGGTCTATGGTATCCTAGAGATCAGAATTTCTCTCTTCATGCATATACAGATGTAGATTGGGCAGGAGATGTGGATGACTGGAAGAGCACTAGTGGTGGAGCATTCTTCTTGGGAAAGAGATTGGTTTCTTGGTTAAGAAAGAAACAAGAGGCAATATCTCTGTCTACAACTGAAGCAGAATATATTGCAGCAGCAGGTAGTTGCACTCAAATCCTATGGATGAAGCAGATGTTAAGAGACATGAAAGTAGAATATGAGGAGCCTATCACAATTTTCTATGATAATTCAAGTGCAATAAATATTTCTAAGAATCTGGTATTGCATTCTAAGACCAAGCATATATCTATTAAATTTCACTTTCTGAGAGAACAAGTGAACAAGGGTGAAGTCAGATTGGAGTATGTGCCCTCCAAGGATCAGCTTGCAGATATTTTTACTAAACTTCTTCCCAAAGACTCTTTTGAGTATCTCAGGGAGAAGTTAGGGGTCATGGCCCCTCCGGTGATGAACTAGGATGCATTGATGTGCATCAGTCCAGTGGATATCACAGTCATATCTTGTGATCTAGATTGATGATGGGGAGCTGCTACTAAGGGGGAGCAGCTGGTATGATTTTGATGTGTTACAAGTGCAAGTATGAGCCCTTTGTCATTGATGCCAAAGGGGGAGAGAAGACATGTGAAAAATAAGTGGTTGATGATCAAAGGGGGAGTAGTAAAGGAAGAGAAGACATGTGAAGAGTTGCTGATAAGGGGAGCTGTGACAGAAAAGAGAAGTTCTTGTCTTGATGGTTTTTCACATCTATGTTGCCATCAATGACAAAGGGTGAGATTGTTGCAAGTATGAGGTTAACCGGTATTGTCATTGATGTCAACATACTCATATTGCATTGGTAAGAAGGATTGGATGAGCTGTGTACTGAGGATATTGAGAAAATTAGTCTCAATTAGGAACAGTGAAGAACAGCGATGAGAAGAAGGCAAATGTACTCAAAAGGTTGAGGATCAAAAGATGTGGATTAAAGGGTTTGTAGATATGAGTCTTGTGATGATCTAGTTAAGATTTCAAAGGTCCGCATGAAGATATGAAAAAGTTGTGATCAGTTAAAGTAGAACCAGTTCCGTGAGATGCTCCGGAGGGACAGAGTGTTACAAAAAGGTCCGGTGAGATCCGGAGGTGCATTGTCAAACTCTGCGGATTGGAAGGAGTGTTTGGGATGTCCTTGTGATGTGTCATTTCAGTTTGTACAAAGTTTAGAGGTCCGAAAGAACCTATTTCAGTTTGACAGTCGCGACAAATTATGTTCTTGAAGTTTCAGATGAAGAGGAGAAGAGATTCCAGTAAGTAGAGGAAGTGCGGATGTACCTGGTCACTCAGGCAAGCATGTGAAAGTTCTTGGATCATGTTGAGGTTGTGTTGTCGGTCCACATTAGTGTTAGAGCCCGAAATTGAAGATATTCTTCCGGATGAAGATATTCTTGTTCAGACTGGCCGACTGGATGAGTTATTCATCCTGCGAATGTTCTTGTGGATGATTGCCGACTTAGATGATTGTTCCTAAGTCGATGCCTTGTATAAATAAAGGTTTGTGAGTTCATTTCAAATAGTGTGGGTAGCGGAGGAGTGTGGCATAGTGAAAGAGTGAAGGGCAGAGCAGAAGTATCTCGGGCTTAAATGGAACTGATCCAGACATGGTAAAGATGTCAATCTCCAGTTCAAGTTTGTGATTCTTATCACTTTGTAGACAGTGTGTCTCTTGTAGGCAGTGTGCCTCTTTGTGAGCAGTGTGCTCGGGCAATGAGCCTTAATTGATATGTGCCATTCATTTTTCTTATTCTTCTAATAGAGAATAATCCTTAGGTTAATCACCCTGTGGTTTTTCCCTTAACCGGGTTTTCCACGTCAAAATCTTGGTGTCCAATGTGTTGATGTTTATCTGCTCCCTGTGTTTATGCATTATGCTTTCATGAATGGTTAACTGATATGCTATTAACTAACAAAGATGAATTAAGTGTTTGAAGCAAGTTTTTATACAACTGATTCACCCCCCCTCTCAGTTGTGTGCCCTAGATCTAACACTATTGGCATGTGTTCTTATTTGTCTCCAAGAAATTTTACCAAGAAGATTATCCAAAACATCTCTTTCAATTTTGAAAAAAAAAATTTCATTTTCGACATCACAACCTAGATTTTCATTTTCATTTTCAACTTCAAAACGATTTTCATTTTCAACAACAAAACGGTTTTCATTTTCATTTTCAACAAAAGGATTTTCGTTTTCATTTTCAACAGCAAAACGGTTTTCATTTTCATTTTCAACAAAAGGATTTTCATTTTCAATTTCAACAACAAAACGGTTTTCATTTTCATTTTCAACAACAAAATGGTTTTCATTTTCATTTTCAACAAAAAGATTTTCATTTTCAACAAAAGGATTTTCATTTTCATTTTCAACAATAATTTGTTTCAAATTTTGATCTCTACAAATATTATCAATCTCAACATTGTTATATCCAGCTTGTTTTAAATCTCCTATCAACACTATTTCCATTTCATTCAAAGGTGGATTTGAAGAAGTACCTGGATTTCTGCCTATTGAAATATTCTCCATAGCATTGACAGAGGGATTTGAAGACATACCAGGAGTAGTTTGTATAATCGTATTAGTTTCCACATTCACCTCTTGCAAATTTGCATCGTCTACATCCATGGTCTCCTCAATGTTTTTATCTTCAATAGTTGTGGAATTGGATGCTTCAACATTATTCATTGATTGAATCTTTATTCTTCTCTCTTTGTCTTTTTGCCTCCTCTCTCTTTGCTTCAATTTCTTCAGGAGTTAATAGCATCCTATCTTTCCTCTTATTACGAGTTTGTGATCCCATGATTAAAAAATTTATGAAGCATATACAAATGAATGTCAAAAACTTGAAATCCTTTCTTCTTTGTTTAAGTCCTTCAAACAAGTACCAATTCAACAAAATTTCATTCAAACAATGTCTTAATGATGTCTTCTATCAAAATTCAAACAATATTCCAAGTTGATGGACCTGCAAAAGAAAAAAAGATGGTAGAGAATGTTGCAAATATTGTTGTCGGCCGTACTGTAGAGCAAGTTGCAAGGCTGATAGTCATAGTATAGTCTTATTAAAAAAAATGGACAAATGCTAAACGGGATCCCGTTTATTAAACAAGATCCTGTTTTGTTTTGCATCGGTGGAGTAAGAAACGAGATCCTGTTATTTAAAATTTAAATTTTAAGCTCAGGTTTTTCTTTGTAACCCGCTTCGGGAAATGCTTTGGGGACTGGAACCTAACCTCTGGACCTGGTTTGACCTGCAACTTGAAGGTCCTGTCAATGTCACAACAAAATAGTGACTTTGGGCATATATCTGAAGGTCTATTTTGTAGAATATTTTCACGAAATTAAAACCCATTATAGATGAGATAGTGTAGATTCCAAATATGTAATTTTTTTACAATTGGATAAATTTTTCTATTTTTTAATCAATTTCTGATGAAATAGGTCCATAAACTTGAATTATCAGGGTTTTTTAGTATTTTAATAACTTTTTATTAAAATAATTTTTTGTAAAAAAAATTGTAGGAAAACGTACTTTAGACAATTCTTTTTAATTTAAAAAAAAATTCAAAAAATGTTAAGTTTAGGTCATCTTATGCGTGACGTACATGATGATTTTTTAAAAGACCAAAAATGACCAATAAAAAATTAATTAAAAAATATATATTCAATAAAAAATTACAAAAAAATATGGAAAACGTGGTTCAGTGAGTTACAAATCTTTTCCTAAAAGTATTTTGAAAAATATGATTATTTAGGTCAAAATATGGATGACGTACACGTACATGGTATAGTAAAAAAAAAGTGACTTTTAAACAGTGGTTTTTAGAAATGCCTATTCAAAATCAATTTCTATCATCTGGGTATTGAAAAAAATTACATATTTGGAAACTAGACTCCAAGTACTACATTTCATATTTAGTGACGTTTTCCAAGATTCCACATTTAAGTGCTTCAAATTTTTAGGTCAAATGTGACAAATTTTAAAAATCAGTGAAAACACTTCCACTTTTTGGCCAATAAGTGGACACAACTTCTTGCACACATTCGAAGTATATACAATAGATACACGTAATATACAAAGTATATAAATATGTATGAAGTATGAAGCATACATAAATACACGTGATACACGTAAGTGTGAAACATGAAGTATACACCTAAGTATATGCAAGGCATGAAGCATTCATAATACACAGCATGCACATGAATACACGTAAGTCACGAAGCATACCCTGGAATATATGTAAATCATGAAGTATACACTTGAATACACATAAGTCATGAAGTATACACTTGAATACACGTAAGTCATGAAGTATACATCTGAATACACAAGAGTCATGAAGTATACACTTGAATACATGTAATTCATGAAGTATACACTTGAATACACGTAATTCATGAAGTATACACTTGAATACACGTAAGTCATGAAGTATACACTTGAATACACGTAAGTCATGAAGTATACAATTGAATACACAAAAGTCATGAAGTATACACTTGAATACACGTAAGTCATGAAGTATACACTTGAATACACATAAGTCATGAAGTATACACTTGAATACACATAAGTCATGACGTATACACTTGAATACATGTAAGTCATAAAGTATACACTTGAATACACGTAAGTCATGAAGTATACACTTCAATACACGTAAGTTATTAAGTATACACTTGAATACACGTAATTCATGAAGTATACACTTGAATATATGTTGCATCAACTATCAGTCACAGGATGGCAGGAAGGATGCTCTAATACCATTTGTAATGTCCCTTACCTAAATTACCCTAGAAATTCAAATGCCACAAGTTAGGTTTAGGTTTTGTGATTTACCCTTAGAATATCTTCAAAATTACATAATTCTTGGACTTGAGTTCTAAAGTCATAACATAGGAAAACATATACAAAATATAGATATACATATATACATCTTTAATCATTAGGGTTAGCAAGATTACATTGCATTCAAATTCATAAACAATATCAATATAGATAAAATATATATTCATTATCATGCAGCTACCTCAGTTTGTTTACAGAATTCAGTCATAGAAGAGGAGGTACAAGGAGGCATGGTAGGGTGCCTTCAGATAACAATTCCCCCTCCAAGCAGTCCCCTCACCATTCTTCTTTGACTGGTGATCTTAAATTTGTCAATAAACCCTCAACATGGAGATTAGGAGGAGAACTTTGCCCTCGGGTTCCATTAGCTACTCTCTCCCTTTCATAGGATAGTAGGGTTCCCTAGTAGATGTTCCCTCCCTACTTGTCACTATCAAAGGGTGCCCTTAGCTATTCTCTCCCATAGTGCATATTTCCTCCCTATCCATGTTGACAGTTTATTGCAATATTCTATGTATTTTTATATATGACAATGATATGCAATAAGCAAAGGTAAATGACAGTTAATATATTTTCACTATGATCTGACCTGGTTCCTTTTTTTTATATGTATATTCAATAATGATTCTTATTGAACTTCTAGTTCAGTTCCAAATTTGCAATGTATCCTTTTGTTGTCCACAATTTAGTTTATATGATTGAATATATATATATATATATATATATATATATATATATATATATATATAGATGGAATTCAAATGTTTGTTGTTCTCTCCAATAATCAATGATTGATGTCCTCTTGGATCTTTCCAAATGATATGTATTTGGTAAATGGATGTGACTCTTCATAGAATCTTGTCCTTTCCCAAAGGATCATACTCCTTCATGAAACAAATCACAACCCTTGCAAAGGTTGTTGCCTTAACAATGTTTGTCCTATATGGAAATCACCCCTCTTGTACATAATAAAATTGTTGATTTAAGAATAATAATCATTTCTCTATTATTATTGTTGCCTTGTTAATTTTGATGCATTCTTGAATGTAATCACTACCTTAAGTGAATATCTTAATCATGATCGCACCGCAATATTACTATCACTGCTTTGGATATATGATCATCGCTCCATGTATATTTTATGATTTCTGTCTTTAAAATATGATAATTGCTACCTTATAAAACTTGATGTTTTAATAATAATTGTACTTCCATTGTTATCGCTACCACATATATATTGATTGCTTTCTTATAAGATAATGAAATGTATTACTAATAAAGGTCACTGCTCTCTATCATCATCGCATGTAAGATTTCAAAATTAATATTCATGTCATTTGTGCCGAACAAGAAATTTGACCACCATAGGAGGTCGGCCTTGTTGAGAAACAGTATCTCAAATTTACTAGCATGTAAGGCTTCAGGTTATAGTGTATCAGGCTGACAGAGGAACTTCGGTGGGATAGGTTAGTCACTCTCCTCAATATCCTGATGGAGGGAGCTGGCAGCGGATTGATTGTAGATTTCTCTTCATCAGAGAGACTTGTATTTATTATTGACATTGAGGGTAGTCCTCTCAACATGGTGATCTGGTGAGTCCATGGGAGCAAGGAGTAATGTTAGTTGCATGGTGATAACATGGTTGTTACATTGGCAGTGTCGAGGTGATATAGTGTTGTTAGTGGGAGCTACATCGAAGTGACATTGCATTATCACCGGGACCTTGGATGTTGTCCCCTCGACATCTTAATGGGAAACTAGGAACCCGTGGTATACCTTTAAGGTGGGACCGGTCAGCATGGAAGGTGATGTCAAGTGTATAGCGGTGGTGATGTGGATGACATGTAAGCTATAAGGTTCATCGATGAGACTTACCTACATCAGTGGGAGATGTTGTAGCGTCCCCCTGATATCCTGATGGGGATGTTGGAAGCGGTGATACATTAGGCATGTCAAGATGACAGTAAGGAGTCAAAGAGACATGGTTTCTTGTCTCTATGACATTTTGATAATTGTATTGAATGCTGGTAACTGTCTGGTTCGTTGTGGAAGTTGAAACATTGGCTTTCTGGTGACACTTGAGATGTATGAAATGTTAAAATGTCATAGTGCATTGAAAACAATGGAGTGAGACTGAGCTTGAGTGGGGTTATGCTGCCGAACTATCTCCAGATGGAATAGGATGTTAATCTCCATGAAAGGCTTAGTGCCTGTATTGTATTGTAACTATATTTTCTGGTTGCTGAATAATACAATGGGTCTAATGCTTTTGGAGTGTGGGGTTTTTTACTTGTGAGGGTTTTCCCCATGTAAATTTGCATGTTCATATCTTTTGTTTCATCTTTCATGCTTTATGATTCTATTGTTGAATTTGTTTAATGCTTGTTGTTGAAACTGGTTAAACCAGTATGAACTTTTCTCAGTAGGATTAATGGTGGGAAATGAACTATGTCTGACTCTTCTTTGTGGCATAGTTGTGCATGTTTTTGAGGCAATCTAAAGAAATTTAAAGCTACCGAAGACACTATTGTTCTCAGATGTTTGTTCTGAGATGAACTTGTTTCCTTACAAATAGTATCAGAGCCTTTTTCTAGGATTTTGATTGTTCCTAGTGTTTCTAATTTTGAGTATTCCTTCTGTGAAGATTTCTTAGTTTGGCAAGCTTGAGGAAATCAAAAGGAATTAGCTGATGATTGATCCTTTGAAGCCACGACCAGACCTGCCCTCAGGTTATGCAATAAATGGCCAAGAAGTGAAGATGGGTTGATACGCTCAAGATGTGACCATTGAAATCCAAGGTAAGAAATTTGTTACAGATTTCATTGAGCTAGATGGTCTTAGAGGTGATGTCTTATTAGGTTTTACATTCTTAACAAAGTATCAGCCCTTTGTATTACGTACCCATGAGATCTCACTTAGACATGAAGATGGCCACATCAAGATTCTATCCCTAAAAGTGGTTAATCATAAGATATCCAAGAAAATCCCTAAGGTCAATAGGAAGGAAACTATGAATCTACAAGGACCCAAGTGACCACCTTTATTAGAACTTGTCAAGGTAAGATTTGAACAAGATTGTTGTAGTTAGAACCCTTTACAATTCTAGTCTAAAGAACATGAGGAATGTGAATTAAGGCTCAAACCAGAATGTCAATCAGTGATTCCTTTTGAGCCTGCATACTTAATGAGCCCCTTAGAGGTCAAAGAAATGGATGAACACCTAGATGAACTATTAGAAGGCCAATTCATCAGAGACAACAAAAGTCCTTTCAGTTGTCCTGCCTTCTTAGTAAATAAGCAAGTAGAAAAAGAAAGAGGTAAGAAAAGGTTCTGTATAAACTACAAGCCTCTTAATGATATCATTTTACCATTCAATTATCCAATCCCTTTCAGTACAGATTTGATAATGAGAGCTGCTGCAAAAAAGATATTCTCTAAGTTTGACTGTAAATCTAGTTTCTGGCAAGTAAAAGTCAAATAAGAGGATAGGTATAAAACAACTTTCTTAGTCCCTCAGGGATTATATGAATGGAATGTAATTTCATTTGGTCTTAAAACTGCTTCTGCATATTTCCAAAGAAGAATGGATAAAGCTCTAAGGAGTCTGAAAGATTTTTGTGCTGTCTATATTAATGATATAATTATTTTCTCTGATGATGATTCAGAACACCTAAAACATCTGGAATCCCTCTACAACACTATCATACATCATGGGATCTATCTTTCTGCAAAAAAGATGGTTATCGGGCAACAAGAAATTGATTTTCTTGGTTTAATACTCTCCCAAGGAAAGATAAAACTACAACCCCATATTTTGAAGCATATTAATGAATTCCCTGATGTTCTAGTAGGAACTAAGCAAATTCAAAGATTCCTTGGATGTTTGAATTATGTTACTCCATTTTATAATGGCCTTGCAAAAGACAGAAAGAAAATTCAGAATCAGCTAAAGGAAGGAGCAGGTCCTTGGACAGATGAACTAACGGAGATAGTTCAGAAAATCAAGGAGAAATGCCAATATCTCCCTACACTCCACCTACCTCAAGACATTTTTCCTTTGGTTTTATATACTGATGCTCCTGATGATGTCTAGGGTGCTATTCTTATACAGGAAATTCCAAACAAGGGAACTCAAATCTGTGGTTACAGATCTGGCACATTTACAGACACTGAATGCAGGTATACTATTTATGAGAAAGAAATACTAGCAGTCAAGAAGGGCATTCAAAAGTTCAAGATTTTTCTCAAGCAAACTCACTTCATTGTGAGAACAGATAGCCAGCCAATGAGATCCTTGTTAAAGAAAAAACCTGATAAAGATATAGTACATGGAAGGATTGCTAGATGGTATCTAGACTTCATCAGCTACGACTTTGACATAGAATGGATACATGATGATAACAACCCTCTTACAGATTCTTTAACAAGAGAAATGTCAAAGTTAGCAGAGCATGCCTGTATGTTAATAGAACCAGGAGAGACTTTTGTATGAAAAGATGGAGTTGAAGTTTTTCAAAGCATAGATGAGTTAGGAAGAGAAATCTAGGTTCCCTAACTCCCACTAGAAATTATCACGCCAATACTTCATGCACATTTCCTCAATAAGTGGCTGCAAGATCTGAGAAATATAGTAAGGGATAATTTTGATAAAGGTATTCTCACTTCTGATGAACAAGAAAGGTTTTTAAAACATTTTGGCCTTGAAGAGGCAAACATTTATTTTGCCCTCAGAAATGGAATAACATTTGATATCTGTATTACTTCATTGTTGCTCATGAACTGGACTATCATAAATAAGAAAAATTTGCTGAAGTGTGCTAAGTTTGGGTTCATCAATAGCATCACAATTCTGTAAATAGAGTTTGAAGATTATGTAGATATATTTGTGGGATATGATGAGAAAATATTGCAATCTGATATGGTTGAAGTTTTTGATTATATCCAAGCAAATTTCAATTGGGCAATACAAGAAGGAATGGTTGGTCCTTCAGGATACCTTCTGAATCCTCACAATTACTGCATCCCTAGAGTAGAATATTATCCTCTAACTCACCACTAGTTTTCCAGAGCAGTCATTGAAGGAATGGAGGTTGCTTTGCTTCCAGCTTTAGTTGCAGCCAGGACTGAGATTGATATGGCGTACACAGATTAGATAGAAAAAATTATCTACACTTTTCACAGAAAACCAGATCATCTCAAGATTGCTTTCAGGCCTCTTCCTAGATTCCTCTTGCCTCCCACTAATCTTGATGATGATGGCACTGATGATGAAAATGACTAGCATTTGGGTCTGTCAATGCCATGATGTCAGCCACGTTAAGATTCTGACAATAGGAAGCAACCTTGTCTCAAAAAGCAAAATCCCCATATCTGCTTTTGGGTGTAAAGCAGGCCGTTATCGCATACGGTGTGTCTAATGCCAATATTTTATGTACTTTCCACTATAGTTAGTGCTTTTGGTTTTGACTGCCTAACAACGATCCTCTCCTATAGTGTTTGCTATGTGTCCAATTTGTATGGTCAGACTTGTAAGTTGTTTTATAATTTTGAGGTCCGTCTCCTCCTATAAATAAGAGGTTTGAGCCTCATTGTAAGCATCGGGAAATAAATTCAGAGTGATATATAGAGTCTAGAAGAGTCTTAGGATCACAAGAGTATGCTCTTGTTTTGCGCTTGCATGTGGTTTGAACAATCAAAAATTGTGTAGATTATCTTGCAAGATATTGTAAACACCCCATTCTGAAGATTGAATAAAAATTTTGCTTTAAATTCTGCTTTAAGCATCTATTTTAGCAAAACTCCTTGAAGAGCCAGAATCAACAAAAGCATCCATTGGAATGGGCTTATAACCTGGAAAACAGAAACTCATTCTTATGTATGTATAATGTTCAACCAGGTATAATGCGTTTGTTGGCTCAGACTGGGCAGAAGAAGAGGCTTCATTTTCTGAAGAGTTGTTGTCAGCTTTAAATAAAATTTCTCGAAGCTCCCCCACAATAGAAGTGAGTTTTACCAATTCTTTTTGTTGGAGGGCAATCTGGCGGGTAAGAATAGTTAATTCTTCATGACACTGATCAATTTTGACACATAGGGTATCAATGGAATGACCAAGAGGAACAGAAGTAGGAGACCTACAGGATTTACGGTTATTGGGCTTGGAGTGAGTTTTCCATTTAGGATTGATGTAGCCATGGGATTTTTTGGATGGTGGGGGAGAGGATAACAGTTCTGCCTTTTGAGTCGGGATGTAAGAGTGAGAAGGTTTTTAACTTCTAATCTGTCTTTGGAGTGAATCTCTCTCTGCTTCCCATGATCTGATATCCTTTACCTGTTGTTTGGCAGCAGCCTTCCATTCTTCCATGGATCTAGGCATTTTGTAGGGATCTTTTGACTTGGCCATGCTGATTTTGAAATCAAGATCCTTGATGGATTTTCTTACAACTTTGGAAATAGTGCCATTATCTGAAGAACTAGAATTAGAACTAGATTCTTCTTCAGAACTAGAAGAATAAACTTTCTTATGTTTATCCCTAGCCATGTAAAAATTCTCAGGCATGACTTCCACTAATTCAAAGAATTGATTGTTAGTAAAATTAGCAAAAGCATCAGAACTATGTACAATTTCCCAACTGTTATTAGCATCTTGTTCTTCAAAAAGAGCATAGACTTTGTTCCCTGGATTATACTCTTTAGGGCAATTAGTAGCATAGTGAGGCCCTTTACAAATGAAACATCTGACTTGTCTGTTTCCTGGGTGTCTATTTTTCTTAAATAGATATTTGGGAGGCTTTCTCTTCTTGAATGAACTTTTGTTAACTGGTGCCAACCTATACCTTCTCTTGTGGCCTTTATGTTTGTGGCAGAATGACTGTTCCATATTATCATCATCGTATTTTATCTGCCTGCATTTTTTACAATGACAATACTTACCACAAGAAGACTTACTGAATTTCCTGACTTGCTTGAAATCTTTAAGTTGGTTTATAGGAGGCAAATTATAGTAATCTTTCATATTGCAGGAAGAATTATATTGTTCTCTATTATCACTGAGGGCTTTCATCAGGCATCCTTTGTCCAACTTATATGTAACCAATGTTCTTAGTTCTCCAAATCCATTATTCTCAATCTTAGATTTATATTTGGTCATAACATAGTCTTCAGCATATTCTCCTAGACCACATGGAAGAGAATTAAGATAAAACTTTTTGGTAGTTAGATCATGTAATTTTTGAGCCGCAATCATATATTTCTCAAACACTAAATTATACTTGTGCAGCTTGCCTAGATCTTTTAACTGTAATGAAAATAGAATCTTTTCAGCTTCTAATATGTCATTTTTTTTGTTTCCACAAAATAGCCCTATAAGCATAAGCTTTAGCATAGAGAAACCTTTAGCAGAAATATCATTTCTTCCCATGTCACTTTCTTTCACATAGTCTTCACCAATATCAGGGTTAGTTGAAATCAAACCATTATCTGGTAGAGAATTCCACCAGTTGTGGAGCTTTCCAGACATTAACCTAACTGAATACAATACTTTATTAGATTTAGACCAAACAGATCCCCTGGTATCAAAGAAATTTTCTAGAGTATCACACCAGGTACAGATAGTATCATATGGATCTACTATCTTATCTATATTCAGGATATATCTTGAAGTAGCATAGGCTCTTAATTGCTTAGGTCTGGCATTTTCTGAGACTACATATTTCATCTCAATATCAATTTGATTGCCTACTGACTCTTGACTAGCCACGTAGAGTTCTTCCCAATCTTCTAATGTATCTATATACACCAAATCATTTTCTTCATCAGAGTCTTGCTGAGAGACTTCTCCTTCAGAGATATCTTCTTCAAGATATATTTCTTCATTTGATGCATTAGAGTTCATGGCAGCAGCAGGTTCATCCATAAAGACAGGCTCACTATCTTCTAAATTGCATTCTTGAAGCCAATCTTTCAATTCTTCTTCATGCTGCATCATATGTTCTTTCTGTTTAGGGAAGACTAACTTGGTAGGCATCTGGGGAGTATTACTTCTGGTAGAAGAAGTGGCTGGCAGATCTTTCTCTTCTACTAATTCTTCTAAAAAAGAGGATGTTTTTTTTTCTCTGGACCTTAGGCCTAGTTTTGGGCTCTGACTTTTGTGTCTTTGTTTCTTCTTGTTCTTCCTTAGAACTATCTTTACCTTTTTAGGATACCCTAATCTTCTTAGTGTATCTTCTAATCATTTCAAGATTTCGGGCTACATGCTCAAGCAATACTTTGTTCTCTTGGGCTTGAGTATCTCTTCTTACTTCTGAGGTAGACACATGGTCTTAAATCTGTCCAGACATAGATTCTAACCTTTGTGTTCTAGCCTGAACATTTGCAACTGCGGTCTAAGTTTATTTGATCTGATAATTTATACTACCAAAATTATTTAAAGTAGATGTACATTGCTTATCTATTCTACCTACACTGCTTTCCATTTTGTAAACTACATTCTGAACCTGAAGCATATTATCATAAACAGAGACTGTTCTATTTATTCCTTGCTTGATGTCAATAGCCATATCATCGATATTATCTTGTGCTGATAACATCCATTGGGCTTGCCAATTTCTCTGTGCTTTAGAATTCTTTTGCTTAGAACCAACCTTTGTATGAAGCCTTGCCTCATATTTACCCCATAACTTTTCATCAGGATTTACTACTGTATAGCTTTCTTGTGTAGGCCATCATTCAGGAGTATAACCGATTAATTCTATGGCTGTCACCAGGTCTACCTGGACAGTGTGTTTTGACCTTCTTTTAGACCCATACCATGGTAGATTTTCTCTCATCATACAGGCATGTTCTCCTAATTTGGCAATCTTTATTCCCTTCCCTTTTTTCTTCTTTTCTTCTTCTTCCTCTCCTTGTTTTGGTGCTAAGTGCAATTTAGAACTGACTTGTCTTACTAATTTATCCATAAGTTCTGGATCATTTGTCAGATCTGAAGCAGAGGAAAAAGAAGATCTGGATGGATAGGGATTGACCAATTGAGATGGTCTAAATTTTTGAGAACTACTGGATGAGGTAGAACACTCTTCTGGATTATAATCTATAAATGGTTTTCTATTAGTGCTTGGGTAAGCATGGTCCATTGAGTAGCTTCTTTTGAGGGGCTGAAGCTTGGATTGGGATTCGTCTATTACGGGTTGTTCTAAAATAGTCTGATCTGGAACAGACTACAAGGTTATATTAGCAACTCTACGGGTTTGAAACAACGGTCTCTCAGAGAATCTGTTTCTCTGGATAGGGAGGTCTATAAATTGAGGTTTTTATCGATGTAATAATTGTTCAATAATCGAAAAACCTATCTCGAAGCTAGTATGATCTATGAATCTTCCATAATCTAACAAATTGGAAGATCCTTGTGGAAAACCTACCCCCGTGGGCAAAGAAACTGGCGGAGACACAGTGTTCATAATGCGATAGATACAACGACCTCCTATAGTGGCATAGACAGATCCGGACATGAGAGAGACTCCTTTGACTTGCAAAAGTAGACAGAAAGTAGAGGAAATAAACTTATCAGATAGGGATAATGTGACATTTGGTTGAACAGAAATAACCCCATCCCCTTTTTCAGCACTAAGAATTCCTCTAAATTGGGCTATAACAGCCTGATCCCAGACACGACATCATGTATCAATTAAAGTAGCAAAAAACTCAGCATTAATGTTATAATTAAAGTGAGGGTGAAAATGATATCAACATGTGGGAAATGAACATGGAAGAAACCTTTATCTCTCCATCTAGAAACATCATCAGGAAGTAAAAATGGCAAATAGATAGGACATATTCCAGTGCCAAAAACTAGAAGATTGATTTCAGACTAACGAACAGAATCACAGACTTTAGCCTTAATGCCTTTCTCAGGATAAAAGGTAGAAATCTTGACATTAGAAAAATTAAAGTTTCCTTTTTCATCTACATGTGTATTCCCATCTTGAAAATAATTATGTAATACTTTAGAGAGGGCAGAACTTGCATTCATAGATCTTCTAAGTGCCATTGGAAAAGATAATGACTTACTGGTTTTCGTTCGCGATATTCCCCGCTACTTTGGTCGATTTATTGCCCTTCACACGGCACTATCCTTTGGCCTTTACACGAGTCTTACAATGACTTCCATAGGTACTACAGCACACTACTAGCAAAGGTTTCAGAAATTATACTAAACACAAGGCACAATTATAGATCATTTCCAAACAGGCTCTAAGTGGAAGGTGAGTGCTCATTTGTTTCAGTTTCATGAGATAAGACGTAGCTTGAAGGATGGTGGAGATGGAGAAACTGAAGCTGGTCATATTGAAATGATGTAGTCTGAGGCTCCTAGTTGACAGCAGAATAATCCTAATGCATGATGAGTGCCAAGTTGCACTCATGAAATACATCCTCTTACCTCTCTTTTTCTCCTTCCTGAGTCTATCTTTCCTAATGTCTGCACCCAAATAAGCTAGCAAGATCGTTCTATTTAATGATTAATTGAGATAGATTACTTAGGATTATAATTTCTGATTGAGTGACTAATGTGCATGGAATTGATGGAAAAATGTAGAAACTTATCTCTTTTTGAATCAACAAGTGTAGATACCAGGAACAACAATTTTGTGCATCTTCAGAGATAGTCTTCAATGATCTCTGGAGACAATACCAAAGTACCATGACACCTGATGTTTTGAAGAATTGAGGAATGCCTCTCCGGAGCTCTGCGGGGGTCTGGAGTATCTCTGAAGCTGAACAAAGAAGTTACAGGTATCTCTGAAGCTATAGACATATCTCCAGAGCTACAGACATATCTCCAGAGCTGCAGACAGGAACAGTTATCTCTAGCACCTCTTGAGAGTAGGGCATATTTCCAGCATAAGCTGCCATCCAGACACTCTCAGCAGTGATCATAATACCCCTCATTTCACTCAAATCATCACCTGAGTGGTGAAGGGTCATCTTTAGTTAAACTACTGGAGTTTTATCTTTTTAAAGTTTTTGCATGAGTTACGATGAAAATGATTCAATATCCTTATTTTTAGGGCCTCGATGCCCAAATGTATTAAGACTCAAACTTAGATTCTAAGTGGACTTCTGTTCCACTCAAGTCTACTTTTTATTTGCATGATTTTCTTTCATAGTTAAAATAGCTAGTGTAATAAAGAGATGGATGTCATCTCATAGAAGAACTGATAGATAAGTGTTAAGTCAACACTCACTTTCATATATACTTGTAGAAATAGCAGAAGAAATATACAATGATTGAATTATTCTGATTCTTGAAAATCTCAGTTTTGTGTTAGCAATATTTTCATGAATGCAGAGTGAATGAATTGGATTGGATCTAGTTGTGATCTTCTTTTGTGTTGATTCCCTACTGTAGCCTTCATCCCCAAGGGTGTGGAGCAAGGGCCCACTCTCACCACTAAGGCAGGAGGCTAGTACCACTATTTTATTGCTTCATCTTTTTTATGAAGTATTGACTGATTTTAATAGATAGATGCATGTTATTGTTTTTAAGATTACTTTGAGTAAATTTCTTGTTTTATTCTATTTTTCATCATTCATTAAATTCATTTAGCAAGTAGATAGATTAATCTTTTCAAATTGTAGAAGCTGTTAAGATTAGCTAGAAACTGGTAACTGTAGAATCCCTAGTTGTAGACAGCCGAGGACACAGCCCCTAGATTTTTGACATCTAAAAATAGATTAAATGATGAGGTACAACGACACCTTGTCATTTTTGGTGCCATTGTCAGGGATATCTTGTGTTAATTAGGGAAACTGAGTTAAAATAGTTTTTAAGATAGATCTATATGGTTAGAGCTAGAGACTTGAAAGGAAGATATATAAAGCAGACACCCCAACAACAAACCATAGGGGAAAGTAGTGGGGTGGTACAAGATCTTGTTGAGGAGAGAAACCTAGAGCCTACTTTGGAACCTGCACCTCAAAACAACATTCCCTTAGATCCTCCAAATATTCCACTTGCCAATTATATCCAGGAATTACAACAAAAGTTTCAGGTAGATCCTTTAATAGAACCTAATTTCCTAGAACCTCAGGGAGAAGAACCAGTACTAAACATGGAAAATGATAATCATGGGGAAGAGGAAAATCAGGCTCCAAGAACCTTCTCATATCCTATTGTTTTGGCTACTGGAGACAATGCTCCTATGAAGAATATCTCACTAGCACACCTGCCAAATTTTAGAGGACTTTCTTCTGAGGATCCAGATCAATTCTTGTTTGAATTCAAAGTAGTTTGCCAGACTTATGATTATGGATCAGATAACCAGAAACTCAAACTGTTCCCTTCAACTCTGAAAGATTATGCGATGAGATGGTTTATGGGTTTACCCCGGAATTCTATCCGTTCTTGGGATCAGATGGAAAAAGGAGTTTTTAGAAAAATACCAAGAACTACAGATCTAGTAATAAAAATGAAGAATTGTTTAAAATTAGGCAGGGGGAGGAAGAATCCTTAGAGGATTATGTGGATAGGTTTAACTTCAAATTAAGAAGGTATGGTAACCCAGTAGATCACTCCTTGGCTAGAACCCTATTTGTAAAAGGATTGGATAAAGAATCAAAACAGGCACTAAACCTAATGGGAAAAGGGAACATCAACAAAATGGAAATACCTGATATAGAAGAACTCTACAGGAACTATTCTAGAACCCAAGATGGAGTGAGGTCATCCAAAACTTTTAAAGGGAAGAATGAAATAGGACAGTTGATGGAGGAGATTGCAAATCTAAAAATAGACATTTTGGTCCAATTAAATACCACATTGGATGGGATTCAAGCAAAAACTAGAACAGTTGATCAAAACAGAGCAACTGAACCACTCTCCATCTATTATCCTAGGTGTAGAAACAAACATCTGTTGAGAGAATGCCCCTTGGACAAATAAGAGATTTGTCAGATCTGTGATAAGGAACATCCTACCAGTCAATGTAGTCAACTTCCAGCCTTGAAAAGATTGAGTAAGAAGAATGCTGTAATAGAAGAGGAATTGAACTATGTGGGACAAAAACAAGCTGGGAATTTCCCTTATAATTAGTATCTAAACCAGCCTTCTTACAGGGGTCCTTCTAATTAGGGAAATAATCAGTGGAATCCAACTTGGTATGGGCCTCAAAATAATCCTCCTTGGGGACAGTAGGATTGGCCAAATCAACATTGGCAAAACCAAAATTGGCAAAATTAGCCTTGGGGAAATCAACAGTGGCCACCACAGTTTGGATCACAAAACATGCAACCTCAATGGGGTTCTCAACAGGGATATAATCAACAATACCAGGGACAACCTAGATGTTTCCAACCTCAACAACAAGCTTTACTAACTGGACCCTCCAACACACAAGGTCAAGCACAAAATGAACCCATTAGCCAACCACCTTTACCAGCTCAGCCTATACCAAACCCACGAAATAAATAGGGAGCAGCTATTTACATGACAGAGCAAGAAAATCTAGCTATAATTAATGCTATATACTCAAATAATCTCTAGCTGCGTTTTGGGAAAGCATTCCCAAGACCATCTCCTCCAACTATAGTTGAAATAACCAATGATAAGGAACCTGAAAATTCATCCACTCAACCCCCGGAGGAGATTACTAACAAAAAAGTGCTAAAAGAATCATCCTTGGACAACTCTGAAGTTGCTCCTAAAAGACCGACTCTGGAGAATATTCCTGAACACAATTCTGACAAGAGCTCCAGAGATGCTCTGGAGATGGAAAAACTGGCACCATACCCAGAACGGCTTAAACAGAATGTTCCCCAGAAAAAGATCTTACAAAAACAAATCCAAACCAACCTGGAATCAGAACTTTTATGAGAAATCAAGCAACTAAACATTGAAATTCCTCTTCTCTAGGTAATCAGAGATGTTCCAGAACTAAATTAGTTAATTAAACAGCATTGTATCAAAACGCAGGGCAGAAAGAAAAAATTTCCCTCCACAATACAGGTGGAAGGAAAAGTAGTAGATCTCTTGATGGGAGAAATTCTCCTTCCAAAATATGGAGACCCTGGAGACCCTATCATAATTGTTTTCATCTCAGGAGTAGAAATTTCAAATGTTCTGGTTGATTTGGGAGCAGTAATTAATGTGATGACAGTCCACACAATGGACAAATTAGCTCTATCAGGTATCCAATCCACAACTACAATTCTTCAACTTGCTAACCAGTCAGTAGCTGTTCCAAAAGGAGTAATCACTAATGTACCAGTTGTGATAGATTCATGGGAATTTTTAGTGGACTTCCTAATACTAGAACCTAGAAACCAGAGAAATGCTTATCCACTGATTTTAGGAAGACCATGGCTGGCTACAGCAGCAGCATCTATTGATCGTCGAACTGGAGATATGGTCATTTCTAATAGAATAGATTTGAAGAAAATATCTCTGTATCCTCCAGCTAAACCATCAATGCATTATACAGGAAGAGTATGGGTGGATGAGCCAAAGAACAATGACAATAGTGCCTCAGTAGTTATGGTAACCATCAAGGAACATCTGGGAGAATTAGAAGAAGTATACTATGATACAACAGAAGACTTCACTCACATCCTAATCAATAAGGATGTGATGGAACTCGCCCAAGATTCTAAGAGAGAACTTCTTACTTCTTCTCATTGTACCCTCTCCAACATCATTCCTTGTGGGGAAACCTTTTATAGGGACTTAGCCACTTTCCACATGTTGCTTCCACATTCTTGTCCTCTCAATACCATGACTCCAATGTGTGGATTAACTACATCTATGGATCAAATCACAAAACAGGTCATGATTTTACCAAGGAAAACACTTAATATCAATACTCAGTTAACCAATCAGGAAGAAAAACTCATCCAACTTCTGATTTCCCATTCAGCATCTTTTGCTTGGGAATACCAAGATATGAAAGGCATACCTCCTAAGATCTGTACCCATCATATATACACTAAGGATATTAAACATGTTAGACAACCCCAGAGAAGATTGAATCCTGCTTTGAAGGACATTGTCAAAATTGAAATAGAAAAATTACTTCAAGTAGGGTTCATATATCCAATCTTAGACAGTCAATGGGTCTCACCCCTTGTCATAGTTCCTAAAAAGAATGGGAAATGGAGGGTGTGTATTGATTATAGAGAACTAAACAAGGCCATGAAAAAGGACTACTTTCCCTTACCATTCATTGACCAAGTTCTGGACAACCTTGCTGGGAGAAAGTATTTTTCTTTTCTAGATGGATTCAATGGGTATAATCAAATTCAACTAGCACCTGAAGACCAGGACAAAACCACCTTCACATGCTCCTAGGGAACCTTTTCTTACAAAGTACTTCCCTTTGGGCTATGCAATGCCCCAGCTACATTTCAGAGACTTGTTTTAGCTATTTTTGCTGAACTAGCTAATGAATGCATGGAGCTTTATATGGATGACTTTACTATGTATGGGAATAATTTTGAGGAAGCTCTCACAAACCTTGAGAAAGTACTGAAATGCTATGAGAAAAATCAATTATCCCTTAGCCATGAAAAGTGCTTCATGATGGTAGAGGAAGGAATTGTTTTGGGACACCATATTTCAGAGAAAGGGATCAAAGTGGATCAAAACAAGATAGAAGTGATCACACAGTTGCCTTCACCCAAAAATCAGATAGATGTTATAAGTTTTCTGGGTCATGCAGGCTACTATAGGAGGTTCATAGAAAATTTTAGCAAAATAACTGCCCCCCTGTTTACCCTGCTTAAAAAAGACATAGAATTTATGTGGACAGAAGAATGTCAATCAGCATTTGAAACCTTGAAAGAGAAGCTTACTGTCACACCAATTTTAAGAGGACCAAATTGGACTTTGCCATTTCACATACAAACTGATGCTTCAAATGTGTCCATTGGGGCAGTTTTAGGACAAAAGGAGGAAGGAGAAAGTATGCATGCCATTTATTACATCAGCAAAAACCTTACCTCTGCGGAAAGAAACTACACAACAACTAAAAAAGAATTCTTGGCAGTCATCTATGCTATAAACAAATTCAGGCATTATATCACTGGATATAAGATATTTGTAGACACTGATCATGCAACCATCAAGTACCTAATGAATAAACTAGTAGTGGGTGCAAGGATCATCAAGTGGTTATTACTATTGTAGGAATTTGATATTACCATAGTTGATAATCCAGGAAAGTTTAATTTGGTTGCTGATTTTTTGTTAAGATTGCATACATGAGGAGAAAACCAACCAGTGGAGGACAAGTTCCTAGATGAACATCTTTTTGCTATATCCTCTACTCTACCTTGGTTTGCTGACATAGCTAATCTTTTAGCTACAGGCTTGTATCCATCCCATTTTACCTCAAAACAAAGAAAATGTTTGGTTAAAGAAAGTTTATCTTACAAATGGTTGAATGGTTTACTATTTAAATGTGGTCCTGATTTCATTCTGCATAGGTGTTTAAAGGCTGATGAGATTTTTGAAGTGTTGAGAGCATGTCATGATGAACCATCTGGTGGCCATTACTCCTTCCACGGGACAGTCCACAAGATCCTTAGATCTGGTTACTACTAGCCCTCTCTTCATAAAGATACAAAGAAGTATGTGCAGCACTGTGACCAGTGCCAAAGGATGGGACAGCCAATCTTTACCCAGGAGATGTTACTACATCCTCAAGTCATGATGGAACCACTTGAGCAGTGGGGTCTAGACTTTGTGGGACCAATTTCACCACCATCATCAGGCAAGGAGTACATTCTAGTATGCACAGACTATGTTACTAAGTGGGCTGAGGTTCAAGCATTACAGTTTGCAAGAGAAGAAAAAGTTGTTGATTTCCTTTACAATAAGATTTTCTTAAGATTTGGAGCCCCAAGATCAATAGTTTCAGACAGAGGACCTCCGTTTACTTCACAGGTAATCAAGGCATTCACAGATTTATATCAAGTCAAGCACAAGAAATCTTCACCTTACCATCTTCAAGCAAATGGACAGGTAGAAGTAACTAATAGGGGACTTGAAAATATCCTGACAAGGATAGTAGCAATGAACATAAAAGATTGGGCTAGCAGATTACCTGAAGCAGTTTGGGCTTACAATACCACTTGGAAGTCCACAACAAAGTTCTCACCATATGAATTGGTTTATGGAAAAAAGCCTATATTGTCTATAGAATTTGAACTTCAGACACTTAAAACTGTATTGGATGTTGGTCTGCCATTGTCTATAACTCAGCAGAACAGAATTCTTTAGCTCAATGAGTTGGATGAAATTTAGACAGAAGCCATTCGGCAAACAGAACTGGTTCAATACCAGAGGAAACAATGACATGACCAACACATCAAGAGGAGGACATTCCAACAAGGTGATTGGGTTTTTCTTTATGATTCTAAATTCAAAGAGTTCAAGGGGAAATTGCAAACTCGCTGGATGGGTCCTTATCAAATAAAGGAAGTGTTTAAAAATGGAACTGTATCATTGCAACCTATTGATGGAAGCACAAACACATTTCTAGTAAATTGTCACTGAATCAGGCTCTACAAAAGACCATCTACTAAAGATGAGTTTTTGAATGATTTGTGTTTTGATATAGGGGATACCTCCTCTGTCACAGTGTTGGATTGAAATTAAAAAAAAAAGGAAGGTTGAAAACCAGCAAATGGTTGCCTTCTAAAAAAAAAAAGAGGAAAAAAAAAAAGAGGAAGGTTGAAAACCAACAAATGGTGGCCTTCTAAAAAAAGAGAGAAAAAAAAATAGAGAAAGATGGAAAACCAGCAAATGGTTGTCTTTCTCGACCAAGAGAGTTGAAAACTAGTAAATGGCGGTTCCCTTCTTCAAGACAGTTGAAAATAATTGAGCTCCAGAGATGATCAGGTGCCAAGAGTTAGTCAAATGCACCTCCAATGCTTCTCAAACCAGATGCACTTTCGGCACTTCTCAAACCAGGAGCACCTCCGACGCTTCTCCAACTAGGAGCACCTCGAGCGTTTTTCAACTAGGAGCACCTCCAGCGCTCTGTCAATAAAGAAGTCAGTCTCAATAATAAGGGAGGGGACCCACCTCTCTAGGCGGTAAAGTAGACACATCACATGATGAGGTCATCATGACTCATCCTCTACTTTATCACAGAAATAAATTCAAGTAGCACGCATAATCAATTGCAAGAGTATTCAAAGCTAGCGCTGACATCACCCGAGGAACGTGGATTCTTGAACCACTCCACAAAATGATTGCAGGTCACATACCAATAGAGTAGTGGACGTCATCTCCAACCACCAAAAGTTGTTCATGTGCGACGACGCGTGTGGTCTCTAGCAATGACGTAGCATCTCTGCCGTGTACATCGCCCTCATCATTAAAACTGATCTAGGTAATCCTATCTTTCATTAATCATTATTAGCAATTGTCTTGTCTTTCTGTTTTTGGGTGCCGCCATGATGTTACGTCCCCCTGCCATCATCTTCTTTCCTAAATTCACATATGCCGCCATCTGTGTTGTACTACCACCTTGCCTCCGGAGTGTCCTATCAGCTTGTTGCATTTATGACTGCCTAGGTAATCCAACTAGTCTGCAAATCTTGCATAAGCCAAAATAGAGAGGCATACTAACCCTCATTCAAACCTCTAGAATAGACTAAAGCATAGAGTAAATTGAATGGATTTCCAGAGCCTACAAAGCAAATTGAATAGTCCTCCGGAGCCTACAAAGCAATTTGAATAGTCCTCCAAAGCCTACAGAGATAAGAGGAAAGGTTAGACTGCAGATTGAGGAGGTGAGGAATAAGCACAGAAGGTGGAATAAATTCAGCAATGGGAGTCAAGAAGAAGTCTAAGCCAGAAAGTACTACAGGTCTTCTGTGGGATGCAGCTGCAGCAAACATTCTAAGAGCTGCAGGATGGTTAGACTTCCTAGAAAAATTTGAAGGGTTTCAGGAAGATGTTGTGGATGAATTCCTCAGAAATTTAAGGGACAACCAGACAACTATGAGAGGAGTCCAAATCAATTTCTCCTCAGCCACTATCATCCACATTTCTGGACTTTGTGAACAAGGTGAGAGGTTTTACCACTTGAAAACCTTATACATTGATTTGATTAAAAATTTCTTTGTTTGTGGTGAACCTACTATTCAATTGCATTCGAATAAAAATGAAGCCAAAGGAATTTTGAGGTCCACACTCCCAAACCCTTGGGCATCTGTTGTCACCTAGTTAATGAAATACTTTACTTGTGATGGTCAATTCTCTCTAGTTTTAGGGCCAATCATGAAAATGCTGATTTTTCTAAGACATGGAAATAGACACCCTGAGTATAGCATAAATATTCCTAATTTCCTGTATTCTGCCATTAGGGCAACTGCAGAGAAATATCAGTAGAATAAGGGACCCATGAAACATCATGGCCTCATCTTTCTGGTAGTCAAACACCACTTCCTATCTCAAGCCAATGGGGAAGAATTATGGTAAAACTTTCTTGAGCAAAGTCCCCAGGTCAGAGAACTAGAGATGGCACAGCCAGGAGGTGAGAGTTCTCCTACCCACCAAGATGAGGAAACTGAGCCTTCAGCCTCCTCCACAGCTGTTCACAAAGGAAAGTTGCCCTCACAGGAGGCAACTTCATCTGCAACCCCTGTTCCTAACAAAAAGAGGAAAGGTAAACAAATTGCAGAACCTGCTCCTAAACAAAACCTATATATGACTTGATTAGTTAGGAGAAAGATGACTCTAACTGAGGAATCTTGCCCTAAGGAATTGATAGAGGGAAGGTCAGGACAGAGAATAGAGGGAACCTGGTGGGCTGAAGAACCATCTCATGATTTAGATGAGATCCCTCTGGTCAGGAAGAGGAAACAAAGAGAAATTTCTCCAGCACCACCTGTTCATCTGGAGTCAAGCCCAATTTTAGAACCACCATGTGCTCCGGAGACAGAAGACATACAAACTTTTACTATTTCCTCAGATTCTGAGGAAGAGAGACCTACTCCCGAGGCACCTGCCCCACCTTTTCTCCAGAGAAGCAAAAGGAAGAGACAACTCTCACAGGCTAAAAAAGATACTGCCCTGCTCGCTGAGGTACTCTTGGGATTGAGAACATGTGAGGATAAGGTTGGGCCTTCATCAGTGCCAGCAGAAGCAAAGGAACCCCAAGAGGATCCTCAGGATAGGTAGTCTAAAGAAGAAGAAATAGGGCAAATGGATATAGTGGGTAGAGCAGGGCAGATGGCCATGGAAAACCTTGATGACCAGCCAACAGCCACAGAAACAGAAGTAGAAGCATAAAAAGAACAACAATTGATGGAAGAAATTAAAAATTTAAAGAGATTGCTCTAGGGAAAGAATTTGATTATTACTGACCTCACGAAGGTCAGAGTAGAAGTGGAAATGGAGCAAAAACAAACCATTGCAAATCTCCAAATAGAACTCCAAAGCAAAGATAAGATCATCCAGGAGAAAGAGGTAGAATTAGAGCCCTAGAGAATTGAGAAAGAGGCAGAGTTGGAGGCACAAAAAATTGAGGCAGCCAAACTGGTGAAAGAAAAAGAGAAAGAAGCAGCACAGAGTGTTTTTGAGCTCACCATGGCTAGAGACAATAGCCTCACAATAATGGCAGCATTGATTGAGAAAGTACATAGCCAGGATAGACAGTTAACTTGAGCCAACAACAAACTCGATGATCAAGAGGAATACATTCAAGAGTTGGCTCAACCAAGGGAAACCAATGAAGAGGAAATCCAAATAGATGCATTTGTGGGTCCAATCCCCATTGACATTCCCAAAGCCCTATTTCATTGGGAGAAGAAGTGTAGGGAATATGAGGCTTCCAAGCCTATGTTGCAGTTACAAAGGGTAGTCACTGCCAAAACAAAGAGAATAGCAACTCTGGAGGGCAAATTCATTAAAATGGCCTCCCTTTCTTTAAAAATTCTATCCTGTAGGCCTCCAAGTGCCAGCTATTTGATGTTCTTACATGAAAGAGTCCTGCAGAGGAAATTCTCTTTAGTTCTATCTGACCTGGTTGAAGATACAGAGACAGTAGAAGGATTCATGACAGCTTATACAAGAAGTAATGATGAGGACAAGAACTTCCTATGTGAATTATACCTGCATGGGTTCTGTGTTAATGATATAACCTTCATTCTTAATCATTTTGTGGGGGAATGCCAGCTTAAGGCATTTATGTCACTAATAAGGAATCACCAGATCTGGAATGAAAGGATGGAAGATCATCTTCAGAAAGATTTAAAATTAGATCTCTTCATTAGGAAGGAATGTCCCAATCCTAATTCTTTCATGATTCAATTCAGGTCCCTTATCTATCATTCTGATAATAAGAACAAAATTTTTCCATTATACCTGAAAAGTTTGCAGGAATGCTCCATCAATTTTGGTCTTTTTATGATCAATTCAGCAAATCCAGTACTTGTTGTAGCAAAGAAGAGATGGAATATTTTGACCCTGGAGCAGAAACTGAGAGAGGTGGTCACCCCTGCAAACTTGAGATTATTCATGAGAAAGGCAAAGTTGATATCCAAACTGATGGATAAACATAAGCAAGAATGGATAGGTGGACGGTTCAGGCCCCCTCTAATAATTGAACCACTCCCTGTCTGGGCTGAACAGATAGAAGATGAGAAGTTGCAGGACTGGATGAAGTAGGTTGATGAATACAGAGGCAATGGTAATATCAACTGCACAACCTGGACCACTTATGCACAGGATTATAGCCTGACTAACAAGCTACTTCGCCAGAATAAATCCAGAATGTGAAAAGTAGGAGGACCTGCCAAACCGTAGGTATGGGGGGATGATGAGTGTGAAGGGGAAAATGGATTAAATCAACAATGATAACAAAACCCAAACACTAATGAAATCTAAAGATAAAAGATTGATTTAAAATAAAACAAAGATGATACTTACACCTCTTACCTTGTGTCTTCCATTATTCGCCTATCAGCTCTTGATCTTGATAAATGTGAAGCCCTCAAAAGCATGTGCTCCCTTGCTTGTTGAAGATGCTAAGAGTAGAATGGATAGGATACTTGCTTGTATTTAAAGATGAGCTTCAAACACAAATGTGAGATGGATGCTATGAATTGCTATGGAGATGGTTGTGCCAAAGGCGCACTTGTGTTTCTGCAGCATAAGTTCGCTCAAACGAAGGATATATAATGAAGAAGGAGAAGGTTGTATTTATAGAGAAGGGTGAGGGAAGATCAATGGTTGAGAAGAAAAGAGAAGATCAACGGAGGAGGATTGTTGAGGAACGTGCAACAAATGGAAGAAAGACATGTGTCATTCAAAAAGAAGTTATGTTGAGTTAACTGCTTTGTTGATGAGGATGAGTTTTGTTTTTCTTAAATTAGAATTTGTTGTTCTAATTTAAGAGCAAGTTTGCTTTAAAGATGCTTTAAAACTACTTTTGCCTTTGTAACTCAGCTTTTTCTTTTTGTGTGACAAGAAGAATATGTTTTTAGAAGATAAGAATGATTTTTGAAGATAAGAAAGCATAATTAAATAAATAGATTTATTTAATTATTTGTGGATATTTTTGGAGGAATAAATAAAATATTTAATATATTTTATTTTTGTGGAGATTAAGGATTTTATTTAAATAAAATTGCATTTTATTTAAATTTGGAAGAATAAAAGGTTTTAATTAGATAATTAAAATTATTTAATTATTTGGAAGAATGAAGTTGATGTAGATGAATTTAATTAATTAAATAAATGTAATTTATTTAATTAAATGAGAGTAAATGAATCAAGTAAATAAATAAATTTATTTATTTATTGATAGAGGACTATGATAATGAAATAAATATTTAAAATATTTATTTAAGTAGAGTCATGCCATTTTTAGGTGTATACATTTTGCCCCTCTTTGATGCAATGTGTTTTATCACATTGTTTCAAAGAATAAGAATTTTTGACAATGGTACATGCCTCAGTTTGCCTCTGGTACAAGTTTAACGACAGGATGCCCCCTCGGGAGATTGGACGAGAAGAAGGTAGAAGGGAAGTGAGACAGACAATCTCATGAAGAAGAAGGTGAAAAGCGGGTTAGGACGGAGAAAAATAGGATATGGTTCAGAGAAACAGACATGGGAAGTAGTCACAGTTGTCATATAGTCATATATGGGTCACTTGCTATAAATAGGAGCTAGGTCCACAAGTTATATTCATTTGCACACTTGTCCTTAGTTGATTGGTCTACTGAGAGCTTTTGGAGAGCATGGCAGCTAGAGAGATTGATATTCTACTTGAGGAACACCGGTTTGAGAGGATCTGATGGTTTGATCAGCCAGCGGAAGCAGGACCCCCGGTATGTAGTTCGTCAAAACTCCCAAAAAGTCATTTATTAGGCTTATTAATGGTTAGGAAAAAATACTTAGACAAATGCGCCAAGCCATAGTTCGACGCATATGCACTCCGAAGTGGCGCATATGTCATGAAGTGGCACATTTGAGGTATACTTTGGAGCATCTGTTAGTTTGGCGCATCTAAGCTTTGGATTGGCGCATTTGTCGGGAAACGACGCATGTGACATAAGGATTGGTGCATGTGCCAGAATGGCGCATACAAGCTCTGGATTGGTGCATTCATGGGGAAGTGGCGCATGTGATATGGATTGGTGCATCTGCTACCTGGATTGGCGCATTTGCACTAAAAAAATTAAACGACTTAACAAAATTAACCCAATTGGCACCTTGATCGCTGCGCAATTGATAAGCGATCTCTGAGATTGCCGGGAATCTAGTTGAGAGATGATATGTTGTTTTGATTAATTTGATAGGTCAAGTCATTGATAGGATAGTTTGATTGTTATGAGTAGGCTTTCTTAGATATGGATTTTGTTGACGGTATGCTTTGCTTGGTTGTAGGAGGATATTTAGAATGTTCTTACATCACAAGAGCATTTCCCATTGTCGTTGTTGTAGCGGTATACATTGATTGAGATAGATCGTGAGGCTCCAGCTACTATGGGTCTGCATTATGTATGCTTCATGCCTGAGGTTCACGCTAACTGGGCCATGTTGATGGCAGCAGTGGAGCGATTCCACAACGAGGATGGTACATTCCATCTTCCGACGGGGGAGATGGCGCTTACTCTTGAGGATGTGTACCAGATTCTACACCTCCCCATTCATGGAGAGTTGGTCAAGTATGAGTCGCAGCGGGATACTGGGTTAGACGAGCGCAGACAGGTGTTCGACGACCCTGAGTTGGTAGAGCAGGTGATTTCTTGGTAGGACATGTATGACTGCTATGACTACTTCTTAGGTATAGTGGTTGGACTGATCGGTGGCGTCATAGGCCCCGATAGGAGGTCACATGGCTTCCTGATCAGCTGGGGGAGGGTGTTAGAGAGCATGATCAGGGATGGGACCCAGTATGCATGGGGTGTGTGCGTGCTTGCACATTTATATAGAGAGATGCATTAGGTGGTATACCATAGGGGAGCCAGTTTGTTAGTAGGTGTGTCGCTCTTACAGTTTTGGTTGTGGGAGCACATAGCTATCACACGGCCGATATGTTTGTTTCACAGACAAAGGGGTGAGCCCTATAGTTATGGCTATGCAGGTGTGATTTCTCAGCATAGGCTGGGGAAGCTGGAGTACTGGAGACATGCGTTTGACAGTGTGGATCTGGTAGTCTGGCATCCATATTTAGATTGTGAGGTATGGGATGATGAGGCAAACGAGCTTCCATATTGTTTCCAGACACGGTGGCTCATTGGCAGGACTAGGTATATTCTGGAGTGACAGATTGTGAGCTGAGTGTAGAGACAGTTTGGCCAGGTACAGGGCAGACCACAGGGACAGGTACACTTTGCTAGGACTCATGTAGAGAGGTTCAGGTGGGGTCTCGTGGCATCATATGAGGAGGCCTTGATAGATTTCCAATAGATTCCATACGCAGCCTAGTCCATGAGGAGGGATATAGTAGATGCTGGCATGACGCCAGATTACAAGGAGTGGTTTGCAGCACATCCATTCCCCAGATACTTAGGACCAGGAGAGTTAGCCCCTCATATAGACGAGGAGGATTCAGAGGATGAGGGCAAAGTTGGCAGGAGGGGAGGACGGAGGAGGAGGAGAGGAGTGGGAGGAGATGGAGGAGGTGGAGAAGACGGAGGAGGAGGAGGAGATGGAGGAGATGGAGGGGAGGTGGGAGACCCAGGCAAAGGAGGAGGAGGTCTGGGGAAGGACCATCAGGGCAGCAAGCAGTGGCGTAGCCACAAGCTGCAGGACAGGTGCCGGCACAGCAGGCAGCACTGCAGAGATAGGCATCACCCCCACAGCAAGTGGCTCTGTAGCAGGTGTAGGGTCAGGTGCCAGCACAGCAGGTGGCACCAGGACATGGACAGGCGGGGCAGCCTCCGTAGCCTGACTTACATCAGCAGGTCATGGTTGCACTATGGGGTCAGATTAGACATCTGAGGGCCCATATGAGAGCGGCGGAGTCCCGCAGAGATGCAGATGCGGCATGGGTATCAGAGTTGACCCGAGAGAGAGACGCAATGCTGGCCAGCATGTGAGCTATGAGAGCAGAGAGAGATGCAGCTATGATGGCTATGGGCACAGATGGCACATCTAGCTTTTTGGTTTCACAAGTGCAGCAAGCACAGACACAGTTAGCCTAGGTTCAAAGTGAGCTTGCTAGAGCGCAGGCTCAGGCTCAATATTACAAGGGTTTATATCATGGGGCAGTGTCGGCAGAGCATCATGCACCCAGCTTCAGGACCCAGTTGGAGGCATCTCAGAGAGCAAGTGTATCACGGTCTATAGGATTAGTGAGGGGTCCCCAACAGTCAGGGGGAGGCAGAGGAGAGGGCAGTGTAGGGAGCAGTATGCCACGGCAGCAGGGTTAGACAGATCTGGATACTTGTACCATTTTTTGATTAGATGTACACTTTTGGATGGCTGAGATAGCTATATATGTACTATTTTTTCCCCGAGACATGTATCACTATTTTTGTTGTACCTTGTATACATTTTATGACATGACTCTGAGATATGGACATATATTTTTGATATGTTGCACATTTGGACACATTTGAATGTTTTGTATGATGATATAGTGATTGATATTCTATATGCTCATGTGTTCTATGTTGATATGCTATGGATGCAATCTATCTTATGATGATGTGCCTATGTGATGCATATTAGATGGATTTTGTATGATTTGAGATGTAAAATGCAAATGTGATATGTTATGGATATGATTTATGCAGCTCTATATGTAAGTTGATAATGCTTTTGATTTTTTGATATGAGATATGGATGTAAAATGCATGTGGGTAACCTAATGGACTTTATTATGTATGCAAATGATGTAATCATGTAAATGACTATCTCACGTGATGTGATGTGCTTTCTATGCTATTTTTTTGATATGTCCAAATGTACGCAATCGACACAAGTGATGATATAGAGAGGAGGAAGAAGAGATGAAGAAATGCTGACTTTTATTTGATATACTGCAGGATTTTGTGATTGCATGGTTGATATGGATATGGATATGGAATGGAAGTCGATTGTCATCTTGATATTTGCAAGGCTTTTGCTTTCGTCATTGGGCACTTTTTGGTATTTTCTATTTTTTGAAATGTTGTAAGAAAATACAAGCATCTAGGTATAATTAGACCGAGATGACTTGAGTACTTCTTACATCAATTTTGATATAGCAAGTTGATACAAGCATCTAGTCAAACTTGAATCTAGATGACCTGAGTACTTCTTGCATTTCAAATAGACAAGGATTGCCCCTTTTCATGTTTCAGACCTCGGATTCCTCGATGATCTTATGCTGATCATGTTGTTAGACAAAAGTCATCGCATTACTAAAGTTAGATCCACAAGTAGTAGACAAAGAAAAAGATTATGCCCCCATCATAGCATCTCTAGCTTTTGGCATCCTTGAGTAGCATAGGAAGACATAATGAAAAAAAATTCAAGACCTTGTAAGTTAACCTATTCACAAAACATTCTTGCATTAGATATGTCTTTTGCCATAATTGATATAGAGTCTGTTTGAGTGTTTCGGTATGCTGCTCTGCTTTGGACAGGTTGATTGTTTTTGTGTCAAGATTTGTTGTTTAGGAAAGCTCTAATGTTTCTACGCTTGTTTGCCTAGTGAAAGGTATCACTATCCTTTATTGGTATCCTCTGAGAAAGTGTGGCATTCAAGAATCCAAATCCGTAACTAGGTCGAGGAGTTGCCCCCAGTTTAGAGCAAGATAGACTTATTATGGGTGAGACGACAGACAGACATGGAGAGATGGACCCTAAGGGACTGACCTAGTGCCTCAGGGGCTCATTGCTAAATGGCCTTGCCTATGTGACAATGTAGAGGCAATGTAGTTCAGGGTGAACCTTGATGGACCTAAGACCTAGGCGGTGGCAGAAAGGCAGAGATGGCAGGACAGATGACATTCGAAGGACATGGAGAGGAAAGAAGGGGAGTGGAGCGGAGCGGAGCCTCGGGGGCACATTAAGAAAGGCCTTGCCTACGTGATAACTCAAAGGCGACATAGTTTGACAATGGTTCAAAGGACTGGTTCAGGATAAATGATACAGACATAAGAGACATAAGGGTACAACAGATGGAGGAAGTGGTTTGTCACAGATAGCACCTATTTGCCAGGTTTTCACCACTTGCTTTTATTTGCACGGAAGTTAAGAGTACACATGATGCCTATTTGCCAGGTTTTCATCATGGTACCTATCCAAGGTGCCTGTTTGCCAGGTTTTCACCAGAGGACAATTTTTTTTGTTATTTTTCTATTTTTCTAATTTTTTTGTTTTGTTTTTGATCATTTTTCATTTTTTTTGGATTTTTTCAGGACTCCCTTACATTGGGGTTTTCAGGTATAGAATTTGTGAAGATGCATGCTGTTGATAGGGTCATCGAATAGTTCACCTTCAGATGTAGCCAATTGATATGCCCCCAATCCATAAGCTGCGATGATGACATAGGGGCCCAGCCAGTTAGGTTCAAACTTTACTTTCTTTTCTCTATCTTGCTGATTTCTAGGATTTTCTCTGAGGACTAGGTCACCAACTTGAAATACTCGGGGCTTTACCCTGTGGTTATAGCTTCTGGACATGCGTTGTTGATATGCTTTCAGGTGGTTAAAGGCCTATTGCCTTCTCTCTTCGAGCAGCTCCAATTCTTGAAGTCTGCTCACCCTGTACTCTTCATCAGATATGAGGCCTTTTAGTGATACCCGCAATGATGGGATCTCGACTTCAATGGGCAAGATGGCTTCTGATCCATAGACTAGGGAGTACGGTGTTACACCTGTGGGTGTGCAGATGCTTGTGCGATAGGCCCATAGCACGGGGTTTAGTTGGACATGTCAATCGCAGCCAGCGTCATTGACAGTCTTCTTTAGGATTTTCAGGATAGTTTTATTTGATGCCTCAGCCTGGCCATTACCTTGGGGATAGTAAGGGGTTGAAAAGCGGTGCTGGATATGGAATTTGTCACATAGTTCCCTGACATCCTAATTTTTGAAGGGTCATCCATTATCCATGATAATGGACGAAGGGACACCATAACGACAAATGATATAGTTCAAGATAAATGAGGCAATCTGCTTGCCTGTGATATTGGCTAGAGGCACGGCTTCAATCCACTTCGTGAAGTACTTAGTGGCAATGATTATGAACTTATGACCGCTGGAGGAGGAAGGGTGAATCTCGCCCACTAAGTCGAGTCCCCACTAACAGAAAGGCCAAGGAATCATTAATGGCTGTAGCTCCTATGTTGGTGCATGTATCAGGTTCCCATGGATTTGGCACTTCTTGCACTTTTTTACAAAATGATAGAAAGCTTGTTCCATAGTTGGCCAGTAATACCCCATGTGTATGAGTTTCTTAGCCAGGGTAGGGCCACTAGAGTGGGTCCCGCATATACCGTCATGTATTTCGCTCAGGGCGGTTTGATATTCCTCACTATCGAGACACCTAAGGATAGTACCATCGAGACCTCTGTGATATAGGGTATTGGCGACAATGGCATACCAGGATGCCTAACAGATAAAGGTTCATTTTTGGTTACTAGAGAGATCAGGTGGGAGGGTATTCTCTTTAAGACAGGCAAATATCTTTCCATAGAGGGGGGAATCGGCACCAACAATGTGGCAATTGATATGGGACTCAGGGGTGTCATATGCAAGACAGGACACTGGCTCTACCAAGAACTCATAACGTGATTGATTATCTAGAATGTCAAGGAGAGAGGTGATCGTGGCCATAGCATCTGCAGCTTTGTTCTCAATCCTTGGTATCTATTCAAAAGAGATCTTGATGAAGTATCCTTTGAAGTCATCTACCATTCTCTTGTAAGGGATCAATTTCTCATCTTTTGTTTGGTAGTCATCATTCACTTGATTGATGACTAGCTGTGAATCACCATACACTTGAAGCTCTTTGATGTTCCATTCAATTGCTAGCTTGATACCAATGACTAGGGCTTCATACTCTACCATGTTGTTAGTGCAGGGAAACATTAATCTGTATGATTTGGAAATGGTGTCGCCATTAGGTGTGATCAATAAGATACCTACCCCTGATCCATGCTGGGTGTATGAGCCATCAAAGTACATTTTCTAGATTGTTTTGGTTATGTGAAAGATAGACTCGTCTGGAAATTCAAATCTTAGAGGGCTATTATCTGTGAGAGGTGCATCTGCTAGTTGATTTGCAAGCACTTGTCCTTTGATTGATTTCCTGTCTACATATTCAATATCGAACTCACTGAGTAGCATGACCCATTTAGACAATCTACCTATTAGGGCTGCCTTGTTGAGTAAGTATTTGAGTGGATTGATCTTTGCTATCAGTTTGACAGAGTGTGACAGCATGTAATGTCTCCATTTTTGTGAGGGGAAGACAACAACTAGACATGCTCTTTCGATAGGTGTGTATTGTAATTCGTACCCGACAAGTGTTTGACTGATATAGTAGATTGCCTGCTCTTTTCTGTCATAGTTTTTCTGTGCAAGGAGAGCTCCCAGAGCTATGGGTGTAGATGAGATATATAGTAGTAGAGGCTTGCCCTGAATTGGTGGCATTAATACTAGTGGTTTCATGAGATATTCCTTTAATTGCTGAAATGCCTATTCACATGACTCGTTCCATTTGAAAGGGACATTCTTGTGTAGAAGGTGAGAAAATGGGTGGCACTTGTCTGCCAATTGAGAGATGAATCTTCTGATAGATTGCAATTTTCCCTATAGGGATCTTAGTTGAGTTAGATTCTTAGGATGTGGCATCTCCATGATGGCCTTCACCTTAGCCGGGTTGACTTCGATACCATTTGCAGACACAATGTATCCCAGTAGTTTGCCTGATGTAACCCCGAACACA
This sequence comes from Cunninghamia lanceolata, assembly GCA_027924645.1. NCBI lineage: Eukaryota > Viridiplantae > Streptophyta > Pinopsida > Cupressales > Cupressaceae > Cunninghamia > Cunninghamia lanceolata. Next base: position 156,886 of record BSBN01000134.1, read on the forward strand.
CACTTCTTTGGATTGAGACACATATTAAACTGTTCCAACCTGGTGAAGATCTTGTCTACTACTGCTAGATGACCTTCTCTTGTAAGTGATTTTGCCAGAATGTCATCGACGTAGTCTTCCATTATAGTGTGCATCATGTCGTGGAAGATTGTTGTCATGGCTCTCTGATATGTTGCACTAGCATTTTTCAGACCAAATGGCATGACACACCAACAGTAGGTGCCCCAAGGACATGTAAATGCTGTCTTGTGTTGGTCTTTTGGTGTGATCTTTATCTGGTTATATCCTGAGAAACCATCCATGAGTGACAGCATAGTGTGCCCTGCCATATGGATCATTCTAGGCTCATCCCCTATGCTAACATTGATTGGTTCTACTGGTTCTATCAAGATCGACGATCTCTCCTGATGTGTAAGATTGGGTAGAGGGTCAAGCCTTCCATCCTTCGGTGCCTCAAAGAGGTTTTCACCATTGGATACGTCTTTATTTTTACTATTTTGATGATCTAACACTGCTGCAAAGTGGTTTTCACCGTTAGATCGTTCTTTTGTTTTGATATTTTTATGACTAGAAGGCTTGGCACTCTCTCCAAAATAGGCCTTCTCGTTGCGTTCTATAGCATAGCCAGCTCTGTGGTCCCCTGCGGGTATATGATCTCTAAGCTCAAGGTAGTCTATGATGGCGTCATCATTCTCAAAGGTATCAAGCTTAGGGGTAGTATCTTGTAGGTCCTAGTCGATAAGGTCAGGGTGTACCAAAGGTAAGGGATCATTAGGTTGGTCTGTTTTGATGGCGTTGATGGTTAAGATAGAGTTATTGAAAGCATGGACAAAGTCTGCGATGGTACTCTCCATTAGTGGATCCATCAAGGGGGGATCATTCTTTCCTCATGATTTTCACTATTGTTGCTTTGTGGGTCAGACTCTAGCGGTCTAGCCTTTGGACCTTGTCTCTCATTGGTATGGGTCAGGTCGTACTCATGGACAACATCGATTTCTTTGTCATCACAAGATAGCTTAGAGAGGCTATCCCATTCATACTCATTGGAATCGGTCTCACTATTCAGTTGGAGTTGTTGAATTTGCTCAACCAAATTACTAGTGGATGTTTCTGGTTTCTTGTCTTTTTTCTTGTTTTCTCAGTTGTTGCTTGGTGCACCAGTGTATCCTAGCCCTGTAGTGTCTCAGGCTGTCAGGGTATGAGGTTGGATGGGCTTAGTGATGCCATCCTTTCTTGAACCAAGTGGACCGTGTCCTTCATATCCCATTCTCTGTAACATTTGAAAACCTTGAACATATTGTGTCGTTTGTATAGTAGGATGGTCATGTTGTGTTGATGAACTGCCTTCATCCTTGTATAACCATTGTAGGATATCTTTTTTGTCACTTTCATCTTCAAGGTTTTCCCATTTGACAAATGGTCCTTTGGTATCTTTATCTACTTTAGGTTGGCTTAGAGTAGGTCTCCCATATGATCTTGGAGATAGGGGGAGTTGTGCCAAGCAGAGGGATTGGGAAATTGTGTATTCACCCAAACCTTTATCTTTGATCTTAAGGTTAGTTTGAGGAGCTGTTAAAGAGGAAGCAAGTGTAGCTGGATCAACCCAAGAGGAAGAGGAAGCAGAGGCATGGTTGTTAGGGATCACAACTTTGGGTTTAGGATGAATAGAGTTACAGTACTGAAATGGGTTGGGGTCACCTTGGATGGTGATCTCTTGGCCTTCGTGAGAGAACTTGATACACTGATGGTATGTTGAAGGCACTGCTTTAAGGGCATGTATCCATGGTCTCCCAAGAAGAATGTTGTATGCTAGCTCCATATCGAGGACTTGGCAAGCCACATCTTTTACTATAGGACCCACTCTGATTGGTAAAGTAACAATTCCCTTGGAAGTTCTCTCCTCCTCATCATAGGCTTTTATAGTGATTTTTCTTTTCGGATCTATAGCTTTCTCTGAAAACCCCAATGTAAGGATTAGCTTTAAGGTGCAAATATTCAAGCCAGCTCCTCCATCTATTAGGACCCTTTTTATCTTGTGTTTGTGAATGAAGGCTTTGATATGAAGAGAGGCGTTATGGGGTTGAGTGATTGACATGTCATCCTTTTCAGTGAATGATAGGGAATGAGGTGAGGTTATGTGACCTACCATGGTTTGGAATTGCTCTTCAACGAGGTTCATAGGGATGAAAGCTTCTACTAAGGCTTTGTCAAGAATGGCCCTATGAGACAGGGATAGACGTAGAAGTTCTAGCATGGAGATATGCGCAGGGGTTTTATGTAGCTAATCCACGATACTGTATTGGTTAGCCAGAGGGACAGAGGTTCCCCTAAGAGTGACTCTATTGCTGCGGGTGGTAACATTACAATCCAGATCTTTATTTATAGTGATCACATTGATGTGTGAATCACCCTCTGAAATATGGTTAACAACATAGTTGAAGCCAACATTTGTGTAGTTCACGTTGTTAGATCCACCATTGTTTCGGTTGGAAGGTCCCCCCTATTCATAGTTTGGAAGAGGATCTTTGAATGCCTGATGATCATTGTTAGAGGTATGTCTGTTGACTGATATTTTGTTTTGTTCTATCAAGTCTTGGATAGTCTGTTTCAGCGCAATACAGTCGTTATTCTTGTGCCCCCTGTTTTGGTGAAATTCACAGAAGTCGTCGTTCTACCAATGGAGTTTGATTTTTGGTTCGTACTCTTGTGCCAATGGAAGTGTTATGATCTTGTTTGTGATTATCTTCCGTAAGGCTGTTTCCAAGGATTCTCCCAAAGGGGTGAATTTTCTCCTAGGCTGAAAGTTGGTGAATCAGGATTCGTTGTTTCTCGGTTTGCTTTGTGGGGGGTTATTTTGAGGCATTGATAAATTGAAAATCAGTTGTTTAGGTGCCACATTCTTGGCATCCACCACCCCATCATTCACAACATTCTTGTTTTTTGTCCAGAATCTCAGTTTGTCTGTGTTGGTGTCGGTACTAGGAGTGTCTTTATGTAGTTTGATCTGACCCTTGGCAATTAGAGATTTTTCAATGATAAGACCCATCTCAATGACCTTGCTAAAGGAAGTAGGAAATTGGATTTGAATTTGATAGCTCATGTCTGTTTGTAAGTTGTGTACGAACATCTCTAGCATTTGTTTTTCAGGCATTTGGTGTGGACACTTGCTTGCTAGTTGTCTCCATCTTTGTAAGAAGGTGGCGAAAGACTCTCCACCTTTCTGTTTGGTGTTACAAAGATCCAATATTGAGGTGTCATGCTCAATATTGTAAGAGAAGTGGATGAAAAATTTATCGATGAGTTCGTTGAATGTTTTAATGCCAGGTGGTAGTCTAGAAAACCACTCCATGGCTTGTCCTCCCAAGCTTCGTGGAAATAGCCACATAAGGTAAGTGTCATTGAGTGCGACCTCAAGGCAAGCAACATTGAATTCTTTGATATGGTCCCTTGGATCACCCTTTCCTTGATATTTATCAAATTTTGGCACCTCAAATTTTGAGGGGAAAGGAATCATGATCAAGGCCTTATCAAAAGGATATGGTGAAATATCCTCTAAGGTGTAATGTTTAGTCGATGCTCCTATTTTCATGTTTAAAATTTGTTGTTGGAGAGCTTCAAATTTTTGGTTCATTAGACTTAGGGCATCTGTAGCATCAGTGTTGGTTTTGCTTTTGTCTGAAGGTGTTCCTTCCTCATGTCTACTTCCCTCAGTTTCTTTGAGAGTCTCTACGTCATAGTCCTTAGGGAGCTTGACCCCTAGATTTGCTAGGTGTAAAAAGAATTTAGTGGGGTCTTGGGCAAGCACCCCCTCTAATAGGCGTTGAAATTTTGGGTCATGCTACGTGTGAAGGATCTCATCCATAGAAATTTCTTCCTCACTTTCGTGATTGTTTGGGATACTTTTCTCTGCCATTTCAATCTGTTTTTGTTTTTGTAATCTAGTTAAGACCATGCAAGAGGTGACTAGAGATGAGAATGGAATGAGATTTTGAGCAAGGTGCTAGTAGGTGACAAGATTTTAGCAAGGTTCTTCTTAGATCTAGGTGGTGTCAAACAAAGTTGGATGAACAAAGACTCTAGTCGAAGAGAGGATGATAGAAACCCATTTGCTTGATGATGACTTAGTCTAGCACAATCCACTAGTGGAGTTCCGATAGAGAAGGATAAGTGGTCCTTGATAGAGGAGACTCACTAGGTTTTGTTTGAGAGGTGATGTGATCTAGAATAACTTGGTTCTAACCTTGTAGGAATTTGGAAAGATTTGGTGAGACTTTGGATGAAAAAGTAGATATGGTATGGAAAAGAAGGAGAAATGGTTGATTTGCAAGGTCTTAATCAGATTTTTGGAACTGAAACAAGTTTGAAATGGCTTTGAAAATGTTGAAAATTTTGCTTTTGGAAGGTACGGTTTTACTCTCTGGTTTGGATGCACAGAAGTATATGCGCCACAACATAATTCAAATGCGCCAGAAGTCAGGTCAAATGCAAAAGAAGTCATTTCAAATGTGCAACACTGGCAAAGTTTCAAATGCGCCACAACAGAGTTCAGATGCACTGGAAGTTGGGTCAAATGCGCAAGAAGTCAGTTCAAATGTGCAACATTGGTAAAGTTTCAAATGCGCCACAACAGAGTTCAAATGTGCTGGAAGTCGAATCAGATGCACCACAGGTCATGGCAAATGCACAACTCTAGTTTTTTTTGGTCTTGTTTTCTCAAAATTTTGGAATGTTTTCAGGAATTTTTTTTTTGTTTTTGGTTTGAAGAACTTGGTGTTTTTGAGGAATTGATTTCAATTATGGCACAGACATAGAAAACACACAGAAGTTTTCATGATTTTTATCTCTTGTTATTTTTTTTGTATTTTTGGACTATTTTGACTCAAAAGCAAGTACACCCTAGGCTGGATGGGACAATATTCGTTGAATCCTCTAGCTGTGCTTACTCAAAGCATGTAGCTCTAGAATCTGGTAGTACCGGCTCCCCTCCACAGCACTCACTTCTCACGCATACCAAATTTGGGTTTCCTTAGGCTCGTACCCCCACCAAACCTTAGGATTGTCCCTACTACCTCTACTAAGAGTCACATGAATTGAGGCTGCTTCAAGAGCTCCGTCCTTTGCATCAACAAATAGGGGTTTTTGGCTTGCTACACAATTTGGTTCTTAGTCAGGGCAACCGTTCGAGTGGTTACATGTACGGCAGTACTACTCTCCGTTATGGAGTCTCCCAGCCTCAAAGGGTTATGCCTTAGAGGGTTTTGGGGGAGGTTGGTCGTCAGTGTAACACAGCAGCACTCGTTGCAGGAGGTTTTCACCTCAAGCACAATTTATTTTAAGTGGCTTGGTAGGGCTTGGCTTTAGCCTGTTACCACTCAGGGTCATTCCCACTTGGACAAGCATGCATCCAAGGGCAGGCCCCCCTAAAGGTTTAACAAATAGAATGACAAGTCTGGCACTTTGGTCACCCAGTTAAGGGGAGAGCATAAGCCTATTATCATTCACAAGCACAGAATACACTGGTTAATCTAACCTAGTTAAAAGTAGAAAAACTAAATGGGCTACTCTACTTGTGCACACACGCAGTTGTTAACTTTGAAGTGTTTAAGACAAAGCAATGTTCATTTTCCCGTTTGTAAAGATAGCAGTGGTCTAACTAGGAAAACAAATTAACAATGCAAAGATAGCAAAGGGTTCAGTTACTTTCTTCCTAGTTATGAACTATGTGAAGTTTGCATGTAATGCACTTGTTTACTTTTCCCCTAATTAGTCTAAATGAACTAGGCAAAGTATCTAAATGATCTAATCCAGCCACTAACCCTGCAAAACGACTGTTAGCTCCAACACACAAAATCAAAAACCCTAAAAATAGAAAGCAGAATTAGAAGTGCCGCACTGCAGTCTGAATGCGTAGAAACAGAGATTGCATGCGACATTTTACATATGCGCCAAGATAGAAGGTAAATGTGCCATAGAAAGAGGTATATGTGCAATCTTGACAAATGCGTCGTTATACAGAGTAAATGTGCCAAACAACAGGGTATATGCATAGGTTTTATGCAGGTGCCAAAATAGAGTGTGGATGCGCCGTTGTGGAGAATGAATGCGCCGTTCTGTCGTAAGCACCGAAACAGAAGGCAAATGCGTCGTCTGGGAGGTCAGATGTGCCAAAGTTTCATATGCATCAGATCGGGAGGTAAATGCGTCATTTTAGAAGTCAAATGCACCGGAAGCTTCTGTCTAAACCCTGTACCTACACCTGTACGAACCTGTCACTTGGAAAAACTTAGTTTTTGATTAGTTAGAGAGGCAAGGGCCCCACGGTGGGTGCCAAAATGCTAAGTTGCACTCATGAAATACATCCTCTTACCTCTTTTTTTCTCCTTCCTGAGTCTATCTTTCCTAATGTCTACACCCAAATAAGCTAGCAAGATCGTTTTATTTAATGATTAATTGAGATAGATTACTTAGGATTATAATTTCTAATTGAGTGACTAATGTGCATGGAATTGATGGAAAAATATAGAAACTTCTCTTTTTTTGAATCAATAGGTGTAGATACCAGGAACAACAATTTTGTGCATCTCCAGAGATAGTCTTCAATGATCTCTGAAGACAATACCAAAGTACCATGACACCTGATGTTTTGAAGAATTGAGGAATGCCTCTTCGGAGCTCTGTGGGAGTCTGGAGTATCTCTGGAGCTGAACAAAGAAGCTACAGGTATCTCCGGAGCTACAGACATATCTCTAGAGCTATAGACAGGAACAATTATCTCCGGTGCCTCCTAAGAGTAGGGCATATTTCCAGCATAAGCTGCCAACCAGACACTCTTAGCAGTGATCATAATACTCCTCATTTCACTCAAATCATCACCTGAGTGGTGAAGGGTCATCTTTAGTTAAACTGCTGGAGTTTTATCTTTTCAAAGTTTTTGCATGAGTTACGATGGAACTGATTCAATATCCTTATTTTCAGGGCCTCGATGCCCAAATGTATTAAGACTCAAACTTAGATTATGAGTGGACTTCTGTTCCACTCAAGTCTACTTTTTATTTGCATGATTTTCTTTCATAGTTAAAACAACTAGTGTAATAAAGAGATGGATGTCATCTCGTAGAAGAACTAATAGATAAGATAAGTGTTAAGTTAGCACTCACTTTCATATATACTTGTAGAAACAATAGAAGAAATATACAATGATTTAATTATTCTGATTCTCAAAAATCTTAGTTCTGTGTTAGCAATATTTTCATGAATGCAGAGTGAATGAATTGGATTGGATCTAGTTGTGATCTTCTTTTGCGCTGATTCCCTATTGTAGTCTTTAGCCCCAAGGGTGTGGAGCAAGGGCCCACTCTCACCACTAAGGCAGGAGGCTAGTACCACTATTTTATTGCTTCATCTTTTTTATGAAGTATTGACTAATTTTAATAGATAGATGCATGTTACTATTTTTAAGATTGCTTTGAGTAAATTTCCTATTTTATTCTATTTTTCATCATTCATTAAATTCATTCAGCAAGTAGATAGATTAATCTTTTCAAATTGTAGAAGTTGTTAAGATTAGCTAAAAACTGGGAACTGTAGAATCCCTAGTTGCAGACAGTTGAGGACACAGCCCCTGGATTTTTGACATCTAAAAATACATTAAATGATGAGGTACAACAACACCTTGTCAATGCATGGGGTGGGATTTTGTGCTTTGTGGTTGTGTTGGAACAAAGCTTTCATATTGGGTGTCTGTGTGAGAGGCTCACTAGTGATATAGAGAAGCTTGTGTTGTTGTTCATCCATGGAGTAATGTGCTTATGCTGGGTATTTATTCCTGGTATTGGAAGGCATTGTTCTTTGTTACCCCGATTGCATATAGGCTATGGAGTTGATCATTGGACGGTCTGAAAGCTTATGTAATAGCCTACCTCTCTCGGATGCATGTGCATGTTGGTGGTGTGGAGTTGGCCTACAAGTGGGCCTAAATTCAAAATTGTTGTTTCCTTTTAAGGATGTTTTGTACTTGCATGGATTAGATTCATATTTCTTGGATCTGAGGGTTTTATAGTTTTTCCTAAAAATAAATCTATGGTTATGCATATTCATGATAATCCATTATTCTGGTTTAATTGTTATGGTGTTGTTTGTTTTAGATTTTTGATTCATCCAAATGTGAAGTGGGTATGGATGTGCGTGGGTGTTTTTTAAGACAATGGTTTTGCAAGTTTTACATGGTCAAAAGAAAAAAAAAACTTGTGGTTTTGTGGAGCTGTAGTTAAGCTATTTTCTAGACCCTGGCTTTTGGGGTGTTGCTAGATGAGATAGTTGCAGTTTTGCATGCATGCTCTATGCATGGTGTTGAGAAGGTGAGATTCTTTCTCTACATAGGAGAGTTGGTATGTGATTAGTCACTCAGCATTTCTATGGTAATGCTTCTAGGTTCTTGGACTATGGTGCTTGGGTTGTGGATGTATTTGATGAATCAGATTTCTAAGTAATCTAGTGTTTGAGTCATGATGTCTACATAGTTATTCTCTTTGAGATCTCATATCTACAGTTTCCAGTGTGATAGTGAGTTTGCATGGTACATTGGTTGGATCTATGGGTTGTGCAATGTTGTGGGTTGTCTTTACCTAGATGTTTGTTGTGGGACAACTCAGAAGTGGACTGTCTACATCCACAAGGTTTGATTATGTATTTGTGCAGGCTTGTTAGCTGGCCTTATCTGTGGTCACTTGTACATTGGTCTAGCTTCTTTGAGATGAGAGGATGGATGATGTTGAGTAGCTAGATAGTCAGTGGTGGGGACCTGTAGTATGTGTATCATGATGTCTTGAATAGCTTGAATACACAATTTTGTGTAAGGTTTTGACAGTGATGGTGTATTTCCTTGGTTTGGAGATTTTAGTGCCACTTGGTTTTATTGTCACATTGACATGTTAATGTGTGGACTTGGAGGATTTTCAGATTAGGAGATGTTTAGTCATGATGCTTGTAAAGCTTAGATGTCATGGTTCAGTGGGAGATTTAGTAATGATTGTGAATTCATCACTTGGTGATGGATGATCTTCTTTAGTGTTGCCAATGTTACTAGGAGGATCTCTTAGATCCTGTTGCTGTAGAAGGGTTCTTTCACATTTGCAGGGGCACTATTTGAAGATATGTAACATCTTAAATGCCATGAAACTCATGGAGTCTTTGGTTGAGGTGTTGAAGGTGCTTGACAGGTGATGTTGGTTTAGAGTTTGGTTTGTTTTATGTCATGGTATATTCTTGTTTTGGATTATAGTTTTGACATGTTGCATTACTCTTGAGACCATGGTGTGTTCACTTGGAGCTTGGATTTTTCCTAAGGGGAATGGTAAGGTCACGATGCCATGTGAGACTCGGTACCATAGTTCAGTGGAAGTTGTTGGTAGTGATGTGTGTTCATCTTTTGAAGGTGGATGATCTTTTGCAGTGTTTAATGGTGTCATGGGTGGACTCTTGGTTTTTTACTTCTATGCAGCGAGGGTTCATTGGCATTGTTGGTTTCATTGATAAAGGATGGTTATATTCATGTAGTTTGAATACGTTGACATCTTTGCCTACCATGCATGACTTCTTTAGTCTTTGGTTAAGGTGTCATGTTTTGTTGTTTGAGATCATGATGTCATGAAAAGTTCCTAATTCAGATGATTGGAGCTTTAATAGTGGTCTATTGATTCTTTGTGTTTTGGGTACATTGATCATTTGCTTGATTACTTCATGATAGTGCAGTGATGCATTTGGAGTTTAGCATGAGGTGATTGTTTGAAGGTGCTCATGGATACATGGAGAATAAGGTGAGGCTGTATTTCTCTTGAGATGAGAAAAGTGTGTTGAGATGGATACTCTTGATGATATTTCAGAAGAAAGTCTAAGAAGCCTACACCTTGGTTAGACGTGAGTTCAACAGAGACTTGTGAGGAGATTTCTCTTGGAGGAGTCATGCTGGCTTGCATATCCTGAAGGAGAATTCTCATTCCCACTCTTGGTCTACTCAGTAGTTTATTACTTGAGAGGTATTGCCCATTGTTTCTCTCAGGTGTTTTATGCTTTCTTTCATAGACATGGATCTTGAACTGATAATAGATGGTTTTGGAGGATTTGTTGTGAGTTATAGATAGCATGGTTATCTCCTTGGGATTGCATTTTCATTGATGATGATTATAGGGGATGGTAGTGGGATAATTTCCTAAGATGGGAAATGGATTAGTTTGATCTTCTTTGAGGAGCTTACATCCATGTACTTACATGTTACATATGTTGTGTTTGATCTCTTGATATTGAACAATTTTGGGCGTTGTTATGCTATTCTCTTTGGGTTTTAGTGGAGGAGATCTTACTTGACACAGTTGGCACTTAGAGGTGTATGTAGGAGGATTTTCTACAGGTATATGATGTGCAGAGTTTCTCTCTTTGGTCGTAGTTATCTCCTTGATGTTTTGTTTCACATTACATTGGTTTGAGGTTTGATTGGAGCTATTGTGATCACTAGCTTGTGGTCATGTGTTTTCATTTATGATCTTGGGTGATGGCATGGAGGTTCTATTATCTCTTTCCTTTGTTTGGTGTGGAGAAATTGGGAGAGTTCTAGACTAGTGGTGAGAATTATTCTTGCAGGTTATTTGATTTACAGGTTTTGCATATCATTATGGATGGTTCCTTGGTACTACATGATGATGTTGTTTACACTTTCTATATGATTCCATTGGTAGATTTGGTATGCCTTAATCTTTTTTAGATTTGCATTACCCATGCAGTGGGAGCTCTTGGATGTGTATGTCATTCTTTGGCAGGTTTACACATGGAGTTTATGGCTGTAGTTTATGGGTATATATGTTTATGGCATGATTTTACTATGTTCTTTGATACCTTCAAGGTATGGGTGATTGGATGGATTAGAACTTTCTGTGTGTTCTATTTTCAATTGTGTGGGTTTTGTTCAGTTGGATGGGAGCAGTCAGTTTTCTGGTTGTTGTTCTAGCTGATAATCTATCTTGTTTCTAGAGGATGATTTCATGGTTGTATTCAGGTTGAAGCTTTGAAGTTGATGTTGTTGTTGCTTCTATAGAGTTTGTGAGCACAGTGAAATGGAGGCAGTATCATGTATCCTTTGTTGTTAGTTGGATCTATTGCAGGTGTCTTGGTTTAGACTGTTGTAGATACACCATGGCTCATTCTTTCCTGTCGAGGATGGCTGGAACCGTTGTTTGAGATGGTGGACATCTTGAATGTTTATACAGTGACTTTGAGCGATGTTTGGAAGTTGGTAAATTCTTCATCAAGTGGGAGAATGTTGAGAAACAGTGTCTAAAATTTACTAGCATATAAGGCTTCAAGTTATAGTGTATCAGGCTGACAAAGGAACTTCGGTGGGATAGGTTAGTCACTCTCCTTGATATCCTGATGGAGGGAGCTGGTAGCAGATTGATTGTGGAGTTATCTTCATCAGAGAGACTTGTATTTATTGCTGAGACATTGAGGGTAGTCCTCTCGACATGGTGACGTGGTCAGTCCATGGGAGCGGGGAGTAATGTTAGCTGCATGATGATAACATTGTTGTTGTATTGGCGGTGTCAAGGTGACATAGTGTTGTCGATGGGAGCTGCATCGAAGTGACATTGCATTATCACCAGGACCTTGGATGTTGTCCCCTTGACATCCCGATGGGAAACTAGGAACCCGTGGTATACCATTAAGTTGGGACCAGTCAGTGTGGAAGGTGATGTCAAGTGTACAACAATGGTGATGTGGATGACATGTAAGCTGTAAGTTTCATCGATGAGACTCACCTACATCGGTGGGAGATGTTGTAGCATCCCTCCGATATCTCAATGGGGATGCTGGCAGCGGTGATATGTTAGGCATGTCAGGATGATAGTAAGGAGTTGGAGAGACATGGTTTCTTATCTCTTCGACATTCTGATAACTGTATTGAATGATGGTAACTGTCTGATTCATTGTGGAAGTTGAAATGTTATCTTCTGGTGATGCTTGAGATGTCTGAAATGTTAAAATGCCATAGTGCATTGAAAATAGTAGAGAGAGACAGAGCTTGAGTGGGGTTATGCTGCCAGACTATCTCCAGATGGAATAGGATGTTAATATCCATGAAAGGCTTAGTGTATGTATTGTATTATAACTGTATTTTTTGGTTGTTGAATAATAAAATGGGTCTAATGCTTTTGGAGTGTGAGATTTTTTACCCGTAAGGGTTTTCCCCACGTAAAATTATGTGTTCATATCTTTTGTTTCATCTTTCATGCTTTATGATTTTGTTGTTGAATCTGTTTAATGCTTGTTATTGAAACTGGTTAAACTAGTATGAACTTTTCTCAGTAGGATTAATGGTGGGAAATGAACTATGTCTGATTCCCCTTTGTGGCATAGTTGTGCATGTTTTTGAGGTAATTTAAAGAAATTTAAAGCTACTGAAGACACTACTATTCTCAGATGTTCATTCTGAGATGAACTCATTTCCTTATAGGCCTCAACAAAAAATAAAATCTTTATTAATTTTTGTTATTTCAATGAACAAGTTGGCCTTGTATAATCCATGACCCTAACTAAAGGTAAAGTTGGCTCACATGTTTTAAAAGTATGGAACATTTCCTGGGACATGCCAAAACCCAAATGAGACATACACCTTCAATTTGAGCTAAAATGAGGGTTAAGAAACAACATAAATGTAATAAAACAAGAACATTATATTGATGTATGGATATTTTGTGGTGTAATGTGGATGCTATTTTCTTGAGATTACCTAATTTGGTAGCATGTAGATGCTACATGATCTTGCTTGGTGTGAATATTCATTGGGTAAGCCTCCTTAAATAAACTTTCCCATTGGAATATGGATGGTTGTGATTGAAAGATGAGATCAATGGTTGAGATTGATTTCATGAGGATATTGTTTAGCCTCTTGACAAGTGACGCATGATGAGAGACATCATACAAGATGGAGGGTCAAGATTTTCTTAAATTTTAGGATGAAAGGGGATGCAAGCAAGTGGAAAAAGAAGGATGATACAATTGGATGGTGAAGATTGAAAAGATTGAATGAAGGGTCAAGATTGACCCCTGTAGCATGCTCACACATGTGTGAGCAAGGAATGGGGACAAGTGGCCTAAAGAGGCATGTGGGCAAGTGTAGGCCCATATTGACTTGGAATTTGAAATTGATGCTAGAGATTGAAAGACAAGGTCTTTTGGCTTTTAGTGGTATGAGGTGGAATTTTTAATTAGAATAAATGGAGAAGTGTGATTAATTAGTTGGAGGAATATTTAGGCTAAGGGTAATTAATTAAGTGTATTTAATTAATTAACCTTAGGGATTATCTAATTAATTAGTTAGAGAAATATTTATGCTAAGTTTCATTAATTAAGTGTATTAATTAATCAACCTTAGGGCAACTAGTTAGAAACTTTAGAAACAGATGGGGGAGATAGTCACATTAATTGTGACAAAATGAATGCTTGATTACAACATATAATTTGGTCAAATTAGGTTAGTTGCATTGGCTTAAAATTGATGAAATTGGTCAACATAGTTAATTGGGACATGAGATGGAAAATTGTTAAGTTGGGTGTATTAATCAATTGTTGCATGGTGAAAGGTTGATTAAATTAGTCACATTAATTAATTAGGACATATGATTAATTGAATGATAAAAAGGGTCAGTTTGGGAGTAATTGATGAAAATCTATAATGAACATTTGTTTGTATTCAAAAATTTCAACTAAAAACTCCTAATTTTTTTAATCTAAGTATCTTACAAACTAGTTCCAAATGAAAAAAATTATAATCCATCAAATCAATATTCTTAAACCAAAGATTAAATGATAATTCAATTGCACTATAAGTACATAAAATGAATTTTACATTCATGCATAGAAATAGGAAAGAATACTTTAAATTAAACTTGACAATTTTCCATATATCCTTCTCATAATACAATTAAACAATTTAACCACTTGTACAAGGATAATCCCAATAAACTGGATTAAAAATAGTTGTACATGCAACTTTACAACTTTCAAAACATGATCATAAGTATAGCAATGTGTCTTTGTGATCAACCCTTTGACATTCTTAAAGATGCGTAGAGGGAGATCATCATCCAGGTTCTTTTCCTCCATCCATAGACCTGCGGTCCCTCGCACACCTTCCAACTAGAAGTGGCCCTACCCTTCACAAGGGTAGTGGATAAAACAATCTACAATCATATCATGCCATTCAAGAACAAGTGTAGTGCATTGACTCTACCACATTCAATATGCCATACAACTCTAAATAATCTTCTAGCTAAGTATGACAATTCTAACTAACATGCAACCAATCAGACACAATGAACCAACAATGCAAGTAACTTATGCATTACTTGGGCCAAAGATTTCATAAATAAAATCATATTATAATGCAGAGATGTGGGTCATTGTTCACACACCCCTATCTCATTCTTGTCAACAAAAGAAAACTTATTCACAAATACACTACACAAAATAACTTTGCTCAAGTTATTAAATAACTCAACTATACATGACTTAGTCTCCCTATCATAGATTTGGCTAGTTGGTTAGAATCCCTCTAACCTACTATTAAAACTAGTTAAGTAGATGATAGTAAGAATCAAACATTATCATAGACAGGTGAAAACCATACAACATCATGTTGCCACAAAATCACAATAAAAAATCAAAACATAAACATTCAACCATCAAAGTAGTTGTTGATAGTTATAAACTTTATATCAATGCAAAATATCATCCTTAGGAAAGATTCCAAAACTTATGTGAATAATTTCTCCTCGTAATCAAGGTAAACATTAGTTTTCCCTATCTAAAATGAATACTTCACTATAGTTTTTTTACCTTTTTAAATCCACATAAGTACAAGGATAATACTAAATTGAATCAAATGAAAAGAATCCATAGTCAAATGTGAATTCCACAATTCAACGGATAACGATTTTAGCTCATACACTAACTCATCTTTAACTACATGAAATTTATTTACTCTTGTAACATCAGAAATTGTCCTTCTGTATGGTATGGTACAATTTCCCTCAGTTTAGCTCATCACTTTGGGTGACCTCTTGATGTAGAGCATGGAGGATTCAATCAAACAAACACATTGCGAACCATTTTGAACAATTCTTCAACTCTCAAAATTCCAACTTCATCTCTATCTCACAGTTCCACGAAATTGTCTTGTAACACTCCAATTGAAGGAAATTAGGCATATCTTTTAGAATACTTATCAAACCCACAAAAGAATGAGCATTTAAGATACTCATTATGTCCTACTTTAACATATCAAACTTGTGCATACCTTTGTTTTGGAACATCGCCTTGAAATCTTGACTGTATCGTTGTTCTAAGGGCAAATTAGCCCTGTTTTACAAAGCACCTATGAGATATTCAACCACCAAACTCACAAACTCTACTCTAGAGGTCTTGTCACATCACATAATGACCAGTCATACAGATTTTATTTTCACCTTTCATCACAATCTTGCTGCCCCACAAGTTCTCTAACCAACCTAATTTCCTTCATAAAGGACTGTCATAGAATATCTTTTGAACCATAACTCTTCTCTAGAACTTAAATATAGTTTTGAGTACCCATTTTTCCCTTCTAAAACATATCCAAAACTTAGGTATGGTTGTTTTGGAAAGTGTGGCCCAAATTTTGACTGTCCTGTTTTGGGAAGGGGCTAATTAGGCTTGTAACAATAGGGGTTTATTGGTTCTCCACACTCCAAGCCTCATTTCTCTTTACAAAAGGCTCAGACATGTCAACTAGGGTCTAACTATGCTTACCAAAACCAATTCCCACACTTTCCCAATGCTTCTTTATCAAACTCCAACTCCTAGCCACCATTCCTTGCTTAAAACATGGTTAAAAGCACCTAGGGCATCACTATATCACGTGCAAACCTTCACCAATTCTCCTAAAACCTTGGGAAAACATCAAACACAAACCTTCACCAATTCTCCTAAAACCTTGGGAAAACATCAAACACATGTATACAATCCCTTTTTCCAACTTAGAAGATTTTTCAATGGTGCAATAATGAGAAACTCAATTTTTTTCTCCTATCAAACCCCCAAAACAAGGGTTTCAAACTATTTTTGGTAAATTTTCTCTAAAATGCTCAAAACCCAATAAAAATCAATGAAACCAAAAAAAATTGAAACTAGATTCAATACCCTAACATCTCCAATTAATTTCCAACCTTTATCTATCCATGCAAGCATGTGCCATTGAGAGGAACAACAAGAAACACAATAAAAATGTAGAAAATGAATTGTTTATTGCTCCCAACTTCCTCCAAACCTCTCAACAACCCTTTTACAATGATGGACTCAAGATTTTTATGACTTTTCAAACTTGTTCCAATATTTACAAACCAACCAACCAACTTCTACATCACTTTGACTCTTCATATTCCCATTCTTGCATTTTTTGCAATTTTATAACATGACAACTTTTTGACAATTTTACAATTTTTACAAGTTTGATCCCAAATGACTCCAATTACATCACAAATGGTCTATTATGACCTTATTGCATGAAAAAAGACTCAAAACACCCCAAAACCTATCAAATGACGATATTCACATAAGTTGTTTTGGTGCCCCTCACCACCTCTCAACTTTTCTCTTTCTGATCGTCCCGAAACCCTGATTGACTAAGTCTAGTTGCAAAATGTTCACTTTTTGAGGTAACTTTTTGGTAGAACCTGGAAAAGGGAATTTTAATTATAGGTCCCTTGGACCCCCCAAAAGTAGATCTGATTAGGAAATGGGGCCTTGGACTTGGGACCCACGCCCTAGTCCTCCCCTGTTTCCTAGGATTTTGAATTTTGGTAGGGTGTCAGCTCCCGCCATATGCCTCGGGATTCCATTTTCAAATTCTTAATTTTTGTGCAATATCGAGATGTTATAATTTCCCTAAAGCTAGATATAAAAAGACATTTGAAAATCATTTTATCACACACAATTCTTATGGAAGCTTGATGCCAAAATTCTGCTACAATTGTCATTGAAGATCAATAACTTGTTAAAGCTCTTGAAAGTGTTTTGAATTTGCTATCATTGAGACAATGGATGGAGATTAGGAATCAAGATCTTGAGACTATCTTGCTCTTCCTAGGGTTTGTACACCTTTTACATAATCGGGAGGAGGGTTGAAGCCTCCAACATCGAGCTTGGAGATCCTCCGCGAACATTGCTAATTCACCTTCTTGTTCATGCAAGTCTTCATTTATTTTCATCTTCTTGAGGTGAAGTTGTATGTGTTTATTGATTCAAAGCAAGTTTTTGATCTTCCCTTGATTGAGACATCTAAGGTTTGATATTTTTGCATACACATTGTTAAGTTTACACACACTTCTACAAATCTTTATCTCTGGCTATTGTTGAGGTAGAAATACCAAAGATGGGGCTTGATTGAGGCAAGCTCCTATATAGCCGCAACATCTTTCTCCTTCTTTTGTAGGTGCAGATCATGTTTTGTAGGTTTCAATGGAAAGAAGCTATAGAAAGAAGGGTATTGTGGGTACAGTCGTCATAGACTTTCAGATTTCTAGATTCTGACACTTGCGGGACTAATGAGTGGGTGCCCTAGTCTAACTAGGGAAGATTTCCGAGATCTGGGAGCCATTTGGGAGTATCAATCAGCCTATGTAGAGGGTTTTTAGTTACAGGAATTTGCAAGGCTAAAGAGTGGGCACCCTAGTCTAGCTGGCCCTCAAATTCAGGGTGCACAGTCTCTGAAACCCTCTCTCTACATTTATGTGGTCTTTTTGCCTGTTTCATTATCGAATTCTAAAATTCTCTATTTTAAGGCATAATTAGGGTTTTACTTGGTTAATAAATAAAAGCACTTAATAAAACCTTAATTAGGTTCTTGAAATCAGACCTAGCAAGCGTAAGGGATAGACAAAGTAATTAGTAGCTTGATCTTAAGCTCAGTCCTTGTCGTCCCAATTTTTAGCATGGTGAAGGAGTAGAACTTAATCTGATTAAGACAAATCTACAATTTTACCCTAAACATTTAGGTGAACCCAAGCTTTAAAGAATTTGCATCCTTTTAAACTTTAGATCTTAACTAATTTGTTGTCCTAGAGCATAATTGGATTGAAAAACCTCTTTGGTGAAATTGAATGTATTGAATTATGAATTGTAGCCTTTATCTTTTCACTAAAAGAGTTGAAAATTATCATTTACTACTTTGCATAGTATTTCATTTCAATAGGCCATCATTGTGCATTTGAATCTTGGGTTAAAAAGAGCATGTTAAAATTTTAGATTATTTTTTGCAAGATTTTCATGCTTATGATGAGCCGTTTAGTTGTGACAACTTCGATATGTTAGATGAAGCCCTTGAGGATTTTATCTCGATTGAACATTCCACTGCAGCCTCTAAGATGTCATTATTTCAAAGATTTGTAAATGCAATTTATGTTCCTAAACCTAAAGAAGAGCTTGAAAAACCAAAAATTTTGGTCACTTTATGTTCAAATGTGGTTCAACCATCTCCTAAACTAGTGCTCACTATTAAGGGTTTTCCATCTTCTTCTCGACCTCCTAATCACATTTATGATCATGTTAAACAAATAGCAAAACAAAATTTACAACAAACTAATCATAATGTGGTTGTGGATGCATGTAACACTCGAAACAATAAACAAAGCACACAACAACTGAGTGTTCTGATATCTTTACCGGCTTCTCAACCTATACTTCTTCAAGCACTTCATTTAACATATAAAGATGGTAAAGACTATGATCTTGTAGAGTGGCTTCATGCTACTCCTGCAAAGATCTCTTTGGGAACTTATACAAACTTCACCTACTTACCATGGAATGCTCCAAGAAGCTTTACAAAAGGTGATTGTCCCACCTGCTATTAAACCAAATGATGTCACAACTCTATTAGATTATATGCATGCAACAAAAATAGATATTATGTTTCAACAACATAAATTGCCATCTCTTGAAGTTCAGAATTAGTATGATCCTTCGATTATCTTTATTACAATCAACAAAACATTGGTCAAGATAGTCATGATTGATAATGGATCAGCTCTTAATGTGTGTGGCATTAACTTATTACATAAGGTTAAAGTTGATACATCTTCCATCAAACTAGAAACATTAAGTATCCATGGTTTTGATAATGTTGGATGACAATCCGTGGGCACTATAACTTTACCTATACAAGTCAGACCTGTGATTGTGCCTACCCTAATTCATGTCATGCCTTGCTCTCTATCTTACAACAAGATTCTTGATAGACCCTGGATACATGCACTAGGAGCAGTTCCTTCTACTTTACATCGTTCAATTAAGTTTATAGTCAAAGATAAACTACACACTATCCATGCTAATCCTGAACCTGATAGTTGCTTGCAAATAGAAGCTCATCAGCATGTTGTTTGTCCTAAGAGTCTAAAAAATCTAATAGTTGACATATCAACTCCTCTTGCTTCCAAAAATATTACGCAAGAGTCTAAACAATCGAATGCATTTGTTGGTGATGACTGGGGTTCATTAGATTTCACATCTTCTTCTGTAGGAGAATACAAACTTAAAAACATGTCCCCAAAATATCAAATATTGCATCGATCACATCGCCTGCTTCAAATGATAAACATAAAGCTTCTTTGATGACAAATTTGGATAATACCTTTACTTATACAACTGATTATGAAACTTATGAAGCTCCACCTTCTTCCAAGGAAATGGTTTCACTTTATGGTCGAGGATTCAGAATCCTTTATAAAGATTGTGATTATGTGGGTAACGGCTATGGTATAAATCAACAAGGAATCAAAGTCCCTATAGAATCTGCTTCACGACATTGCTCAAATTGCATTGGATATAATCCTTTCAAGGAATCCAAAGCCCGTAAATGCCGTACTCTTAATGTGAATACAATATCAACACTTAGTTTGATATTTCCTGAGATGATCAACACTAATTGTCCTCTAGGACTACCTTCGGTGGATGTATTCTCAACAGATGAAGTGATAATAGAATTCTTGGGCACTTACGACAATATTCCTTGTTATCATTATAAATGTGGCCTACCTTATTATTTAAACAACAATGCATATTTTGAAAAAACTACTAGCACAATAAATGCTACTATAAAGTCCAATGGAGAATTTGAAGAACAACTACAATCATATAATCCCCTAGACCACAGTACTCTCCTTAATAGAAAGATTGTTGATGTTATTATGGATAAGGATAACACTGAAAAAGTTATCCCTATTGGTGATTGTTTACATGTGGAAGAAAAAGAAGAGATAACTAAGTTATTGCATGAATTCTCAGAATTCTTTTCTTGGGACTATTCTGACATGCCTAGTATCAATTCTCAGATTGTAATGCATAATATCATGTTGAAACCAGATGTTAACCCTTTTAAACAAAAGATTCGTAAGATGAATCCTAAGATTGCATTGCTTGTTAAAACTGAGATTGAAAAGCTCCTAAAAGCTAGTTTCATCAGACCTATTGATTATTCACCTTGGATTTCAAATATTGTTGCCATCACTAAACTCGATGGTCGCAAAAGAATGTGCACAAATTTCCAGGATTTGAATTTAGCATCTTTGAAAGATGATTTTCCACTCCCTAATATTGATATGATTGTCGATTCCATAGCTAGCCATGAATTGCTCTCTATCATGGATGGTTTTTTAGGATATAATCAAATTCTAATAAATCCTCAAGACCAGTATAAAATAGCTTTTATAACACCTTGGGGTACATTTTGTTGGATAATCATGTCGTTTGGACTTAAGAATGCAAGAGCTACTTACCAACGTGCAATGACTCTTATATTTCATGATTATATGCACAATATTTTAGAATATTATGTCGACGACATCTTGGCAAAGTCTATTCACTATAAGGATCACGCTACAAATCTTTGACAAATATTTGAGTGCATAAGGAAATATAACATGTGATTAAATCCCCGTAAGTGTGTTTTCGGTGTGGATAGTGGGAAGCTACTAGGATTCATTGTTTTAAATCATCGTATTAAAGTGGATACGAAAAAGATAAATGTAATTGTTAATAGCCAATACCTAAAAACATATCTCAACTTCGTAGTTTGCAGGGAAAGTTACATGCCATCTGTCGATTTGTTACACAACTCACGGATATGACTCGACCCTTTACGCAACTATTGAAGAAGGATTCTAAATTTTAATGGAATTCTGAGTGTCAAAAATCTTTCGAAGACTTAAAGGACTACTTAGCTAATCCACCTGTTCTGCAACCTATTGTCCAGGGCTAATAAACCATTTCTACTATACATTTCAGCATCTAACAATGCCCTAGCAACTTTATTAGCACAACATATGCTGAAGGCAAAGAATGCGTTATCTATTACCTCAATCAAACTTTGCTCGATTATGAAGTACGATACTCTATTATCAAAAAGCATTGCTTAGCTTTAGTGTTTGCAACTCAAAATCTTAGACATTACCTCTTAAATTTGAAATACATGTGATGGTAAAATTTGACCCTCTGAAACATCTCTTTGCAAAAATAGATTTATCAGGTTGTCTCGCTAAATGGGTTATGTTATTAACATAATTCAATCTTAAGTTCATTTCCCAAAAAGAAATTAAAGGACAAGCATTAGCTGATCAGTTAGCTGAAGCTCCTTCACCTTTTTTCACACAACATCAGGATGTATTTCCTGACAACCAAATTTTAACAATCTCTAAAGATGAAAAATGGGAATTATACTTTGACGGATCAAGATGTCGAACTGGCTCTAGGGCTAGTGTTATATTGATACCCCCTGTAGGTAAGTCTATTCCCCTCTCTTACCACTTAGACTTCTCATGCACAAACAATATAACTGAATACGAAGCTCTCATCGTAGGACTTTGTGCCACTGTGGCTCTTAATATTAAACACATTACAATATACATTGATTCTTAGCTAATTGTAAAAAAAATAACTAGATTATATCAAGCTAAGCATGATAAACTATCTCAGTACCATGAGTTTGCATTATCTCTCCAAAACAATTCACATCATATTCAATCAACACTATTCCCAGGAAAGACAATCAGCATGTGGATGCAATGGCAAGCACAGCTTCCCTTATATCCCCTGATGGTTCTCCTGAGGAATTTACTTTCATTGTTCATAATATTAGAACACTGACAATTTAAGATCCTATAGCTGTGAATGCAGAACTCAGTGGTAATACATACACTGATGAATGGTTCTTCTATATATTCAATTATTTGCGTGATGGAACTATTCCTAATTCAACATCTAAGAATGCCTGAATCCACTTATGCAAACTAGCAACACGATACATTATGCTATCAAATGTCATATATAGATGAAGTTACAATGGTGTTTTACTCTGATGTTTAAGTAATTCAAAGATTCCAATAGATTTAGAAGAAGCTCACTCTGGTGCCTGTGGAGGGCATTTTGGAGGAAAATCATTGGTATAAAAATTATTATGAATGGGCTACTATTGGAAGCATATGGAACAAGATTCCTTGACTTACGTCAAATGATGCCTGCAATGTCAACAACATAACCACCCAATCCATGCTCCCGCTCAAGAGCTTTGTGCCCAGGTGTCACCATGGCCATTCTCTATTTGGGGCTTGGATCTAATTGGTAAAATTTCCCCACCCTCCTCTCAAGGACATGTGTTTATTATTACTACCACTAACTATTTCACAAAGTGGGTTGAAGCAGTCCCCTTGCAATCCACGACTGTCGACGTAATCTGTTGATTTATACAAGACAACATTATTTCTCAATTTGGAATACATTCCTCCCTTGTTTCGAACAATGGTACGCCATTTAAGAATAAGGATGTGAAAAAGTTCCTCAAAAAATATCATATACAACACCGCTTCTCTATGCCTTATTATCCTCAATCAAACGGCCAAGCAGAAGCTTCAAACAAAGTTATTGGACAGATTTTATGAAAAACTATTAATAAACATCAAAAAGATTGGCATACTCAATTATCCTATGCATTATGGACTTATAGAATAAGCATTTGAACACCTATTGGTAATACACCATATAATCTTGTTTATGGCACAAACGTGATAATGCCCTTAGAGTTAGAAATTCCTTCCCTAAGAGACATCATGGATGACGACATGGAACGCAAGAAAAGATTACAAGAACTTGATATGCTTGATGAAAGATGAATTAACACTCTTGAGCACCTCAGGGCTTATCAAAAAGGTATACAATGATCCTACAATGCACATGTCATACAACGTTCATTCGATGTTGGGGATTTGGTTCTCTACAAAAATCAGCACAATATAAACACATTGCCTGGAGAAAAAGGTAAGTTTAGCCCTAATTGGCTTGGACCATATATAATCACTAAAGCCTTTAGATCCAGAGCGTATAAATTAGCTGATGAGCAAGGTATGCTGCTTAAGGAACCTATTAATGCAACGCACCTCAAAAGATTTTATGCTTAAAGATATAATGTTAAATATTCCTAAGCCAATTTATTACATAGATTAGCTTCAATTTTGACAAGATATTATTGTTTTGTCTTAATTCATTTAACATTACATCTTTATTCAGTTCATCATTGTTGTATCCTGCTTAAATATTTAGTGCTTAGATCACTTTGGTATTAACTGAATAGAGCGTTAATATTAGGATTATGTGTGAAATGATTGATCATTGTGCTTATTACTATATGTTCTTTTAAGAATTGTTAGTATATCACAATAGCATTAATTATAGCATTTAAAATCATCACTAGTTGCATTTTTACAAAAATCACATGTGATAGATCAAAAACCATTACACATAGATGGAAAGAAATAAACATCATATATATATATATCCTCAGTTTTAAATATACAGCCAAGTCGACTATCCCTCAAGACAAAATGGGATGTCATAGTATATAAAATCTATACATCACATAGCTAAACCTCAGTCACCCGTACCCTCAGGCCCTCAAGGTGTGCGAGTGATAGAGGCTTGACCATGTGTGGCTACGGATTGCGAATGACTCCTAGAGACGCTTCACAATTGTAACCCTCTAATCTCGCCCCTCATCTCTATCAGCTGCTCGTGTGTCTCCTGGTACATCCTATGGTACCGATCTCTCTTGGCCTAAATCTTGTCTCTGTCAGTTCTTTCCTGTTGAACCTCATGTAGTAAGAACTCACTGACAGCTGGCTCTCCCTCTGATGTAGGCACCACTACTGTCTGCTCTCGTTGCACCTTAAGCTCAACTTTAGTGCGCTCAGCTCTTTGTCGTAACTCCTCTCTCTCTCATGTAGACTACTCTAGCATAGCCTCTATAGTCATCCTATACCTAATAAAAGGCATAATTATCTCTGCATGTCACCCAGCGGATGACCATGGTGAATAACCTACCCACACTCACTGCTCTGAGACATCTATAGGTACTATGTCTGCTATGACATGACTCACAAAGTCTCACCAAGTGTCCATCCCAACTGCAAAACAAAGGATAAGATAGATATTAGAATCTCATATAAATATCACAAATACAAAATATACAAAGCATCAACATAATAAATCAAACCTAACCTGGATCTCCATCTCGCCAGGATGGATCTCAGATTGCCAAAGGTGTGATGAGCTCTGCAGTCTGATCTATAGTTGGGGGTACAGACCTACTACACTCCCGTCGCTCTCTCTGACTAGGTCTCACATTGCCTGCAAGAATAGGACCATGAGCCCTAGATTGCAGTCTCGACTCGATCTCCTTGTCTGTGTCTACCTCTTACTCACCCTGTCATGGTCTCACTCTAAATATGTACTATGATGGGATCACCTCTAACTCATCCTCATCATCCTCTACATCCTCCTTGAGATTGTAGTATCCTGCAAAATCACTAACATCATCCTCTACATCTGTGTCACTAGCGTGACTGGCCCAAGGTCAAGTATCGCCTGTAGGGTGACCAAGAAGAAAGATAGGAGCAAGTCGCGATGTATCCCACCAGGTCTGATATGCTCAGGTACAACTAACATCATCTACATCCACCACTGGCTCTACATCCTTAGGACTCTCGTCATCACTAAGTGGTACATCTGCTACTGTCGGTCGTCAGACAGTATTCACCCTGACTGCGCTGTACACAATACGTGCGTAGCTCAGACGCACTACAGGAACATCTTATATCTGTCCAAAATACCATGCCACCCTGTCAAAATAAAACCAAGCCATGACATGATCGAGGTGACCAGTCATCAGTTGATCCCTCTGCATCCTTTCTAACTGCCTTCGCTGGCTAGGCCATGCGATATAGCCACGATATGGTCTCCAGATGATGTCATCAGGTTGTAATCTGTCAAAAACAACTCTCTAGTATAACAAATCCCCATGCCTCCAACACCTAACCAGTGGATAGGCGTGAACACGCGGATGGGTGAATGTTGCCTCTATAGGATGACCCACTGGTCGTGTACACTTGATGTGCTCAAACGCCCAAACCTGTAGTAATGTGCAGATCATCAGACTATGCATCTCATAATGGACATATCGCCCCAAGTTGCGGTAAAGGTGCACAAGCATACTGCACCCCCATGCATAGACCATCTGGTGCTCCTCCATCACCCTAATGGTGTGAATGAGACCCCATGTAGGTGAGTGCCTCATCCATTTGATGCAATGGATAGTGCGACTATAACTATCATAATCCTCCGCAACAAGGGAATGTCACTGCATCCCTGCTCTAGAAGCTGGAGTTGAATTTGTCCTCGCTCTGCCTATGAAACAGTGCGACCCAAGCAGTATAGCTAACTCTCACAGGTGTACCTCACTGCGCAATGTCCTACTATCATCACTATCTCTCCTCAGATAGGTAGTCGAAGGATCCTGTATACATCCTCTAGTGTGATGGTCATCTCGCTTGTAGGTAAGTGGAACATGGAAGTAGCTACATCCCACCTCTCCATCAGTGCCATCAACATAGTGCAGTGGAATCTGATTGAGGGCATATCAAATATCCACCATAGGCCCACCACCTGCAAGTACTCTCTCTATGGCAGACAAGGAGCTAGCACACTCTCGTAGAAGTGCCATTAGGTGACTGCTTGTGTGCTCACGTGTCTTAGGGACGTCTTGCAGGTCGAAAAGCAAACAAGAACATCAGAATCCCCTCAAGAAACTGAAAGCTGCTACCAAAAATAGAAAAGAGTGCCTGTGCCTAGGGCTTGTGTCCTCTATGGACTTGGGTGCCCCAGGAAGACTAGGGTGCCCCAGAGGGACACTGGCGCCCCTATGGTAATAGGGTGCCCCAAAGAGACTCTAGTGCCCTAGGTGGACCCAGGCGCCCCTCTTAGGGATCCTTGTCCATTCCTTCCCTCTCAACACAGTAAATGATAAAGTCAAACAAAAGTACACTAAAATATGACAGAAGCACAAGATTAGGACCCTACCTCAGCCTTGAAACACCTCTCCTCTACTCGGGCTTGGAGCATCTCCAGTCATGGTGGCTAATATTAGCATCAACTCGGCATGGTTGTCCTCTTCTCCTTCTCTCTCTCTACTTTTTCTACAATGACAAGAAACAAGAATGAGTAAATGATAAGTGATAACTCCCTTTACATAAAGTAAGTGAGTGAGACTTCATATCCCTAACTAGGTGCAAGATTGATCTCCGTTACTCTTGAGCCCTTATCTTGAACTATCAAACTCTAATTTTTGTGTCATTTATTGTGTTGGAATCCTGGTTCTGCTCGCTTTCTCACCCAATATGTTTTTCTTGAGTGTTGTTTCTTCAAATGACCCTCATAACACATTTATCATCAATTTTCCCTTGAAATCGATGCGCGTGGGTATCTCCTTATTTCTACTTTTCAGACTAAGCAAGCAGAAACAAGGGGGGGCATATATCTCCCTTGATTTCCTCCCTCATCATGTCTCATCACTCACCCCCCTTAGTGTTTTGTATTGACTCATTGGTGGTGGTTGCAGGTTGATTTTATTTTTTAATTTTTGACAAGTGTTCCTTTACAGGTTGTGGTTCCTAACTTTGTGGTCTTGCAGAATTGTAGACTTGGGGACTTCTTCCTTCTTGGTGACAACACTTCAGGTTCCTCTACAATATCCTTTTGGGTATCCTTTTCATGATTGATGCATTTACTTTCTTTCAGTTGCATATGCACATAGTGTCATATGGCCACTAAAGTGGGGGCTAAATGTAACGTCAGAAATTGTCCTCTTGTATGGTATGGTACAATTTCCCTCAGTTTAGCTCCTCACTTTGGGTGACCTCTCAACCTTTCTCTTTCTGACTGTCCTAAAACCCTGATTGACTAAGTCTAGTTGCAAAATGTTCACTTTTTGAGGTAACCTTTTGGTAGAACTCGGAAAGGGGAATTTAAATTATAGGTCCCTAGGACCCCCAAAAAGTAGATCTGATCAGGAAATGGGGGCCTAGACTTGAGCGCCCATGCCCTAGTCCTCCCCTATTTCCTAGGATTTTAAATTTTGGTAGGGTGTCGGCTCCAACCATATGCCTCGGGATTCCATTTTCAAATTCTCAGTTTTCGCGCGATATGAAGACATTATTTCAAAATTTGAATTTCCCTAAAGCTAGATATAAAAAGACATTTGAAAATCATTTTATCACACATAATTCTTATGCAAGCTTGATGCCAAAATTCTGCTACAATTGCCATTGAAGGTCAGTAACTTGTTAAATCTCTTGAAAGTGTTTTGAATTTTCTATCATGGAGATAATGGATGGAGATTAGGAATCAAGATCTTGAGACTATCTTGCTCTTCCTAGGGTTTGTACACATTTTGCATGATCAGGAGAAGAGTTGAAGCCTCCAACGTCGAGTTTGGAGATCCTCCATGGACATTACTGATTTGCCTTCTTGTTCATGCAAGTCTTCATTTGTTTTCATCTCCTTGAGGTAAAGTTGTATGTGTTTATTGATTCAAAGCAAGTTGTTGATCTTCCCTTGATTGAGACATCTAGAGTTTGATATTTTTGCATACACATTGTTAGGTTTGCACACACTTCTACAAATCTTTATCTCTGGCTATTGTTGAGGTAGAAATACCAAAGACGGGGCTTGACTGAGGCAAGCTCCTATATAGCCGCAACATCTTTCTCCTTCTTTTGTAGGTGCAAATCGTATTTTACAGGTTCCGGCGGAAAGAAGCTAAAAAAAGGAGGGTATTGCAGGTACAGTCATCACAAACTTTTAGATTTCTAGATTCTGACACTTGCGGGATTAATGAGCGGGCGCCCTAGTCCAACTAGGGAAGATTTCCAAGATCTGGGAGCCATTTGGGAATATCAGTCAGCCTATGCAGAGGATTTTCAGTTACAGGAATTTGCAGGACTAAAGAGCAAGCACCCTAGTCCAGCTGGCCCTCAAATTCAGGGTGCATAGTCTCTAAAACCCTCTCTCTACATTTCTATGGTCTGTTTTGCCCATTTCATTATCAGATTATGAAATTCTTTGTTTTAAGGCATAATTAGGGTTTTACTTGGTTAATGCATAAAAGCACTTAATAAAACCTTAATTAGGTTCTTGAAATCAGACCCAATGAGCATAAGGGATAGACAAAGTGATTAGTAGCTTGATCTTAAGCTCAATCCTTGTCCTCCCAATGTTTAGCATGGTGAAAGAGTAGAACTTAATCTGATTAAGACAAATCTACAATTTTACCCTAAACAACTCCCATACCATCGGAGCTAAAGGTTATCTTGTTAACTTCTTAAAAGATTGGTTTACTCATAATTGATTCCTTACTAAGTCTTTGTAAATTTTATATAGTTCTAGTACAATAATGAAATCTATTCTATCACAGATCAAAGAATGAATGATACTAAACCTCCAAATACTAAACACACAGCCCTTCACCATCATTCAGATGTATAGGATAAGAATAATAAAACTATTCTCATTATGTTTCATACTGGTATAAGATGACAACTATATATATAATCCAAAGGAATGCAACAATTGTGTTTTTGTTTTTCCCACGCATATATACACTTATACAATTTAAATTAATAAATACACACACACAGACACAAACACAGGCACAGACACACATATATCTATGTATGTATGTATGTATAATTTTATTTATAAAATAGCTTTTTAAAGATAATTCTAGTAGGTTTTCATAGTCAGTAGTCACTATCCTGTGGCATAATAATTAAAATAGAAATACAACTCAATCTTATAGTGGTCGATGACCATTTGAAGGTTACAAAAGACTAACATTTCCCTTTGTGGGTTGAGACCACTTACAATCTTACTGTGATACACATGAGTCTAATATTTAGAACAATATCATCTTAAACTAAAATATATAAATCATATCACAACTTCAACACTCTAATTCAAGATAAATAGCTTGAGCAATTAGTTCTATTGACAAATACATAGTATCTCCTAGCAAGAGTTAAATTCAAAGTTTAGATCATACCAACAACCCTCAAAGTTTTGGCTTGAATATGTATTTATATAACCCACAATACCATTCTCAAAAATTTGTATAATAAGAAAGTATATTGTTGTATTAAAACCTATGGCTTGAATATGTTCAGACTAAATTAATAAGTATGGGTAAGTGCAAGAAGATGAGTTCACTTTTTGGCCAAAAAGTGGAAGTGTTTTTCATGTTTTTCAAATTTTGTCATACTTGGAGTGACAATTTGAAGCACTTGCACATAAAATATTAAGATGATGTAAAAATAAGAAATGTAGGATTTTGTTTCTAGTTTTCAAATATGTATTTTTTTCTAATACCCAGATGATGCAAGTTGGTTTTTTATTAGATGTACAAAAAGTGGATTTTTAAAATTCCCCTATTTTTTGCAAAAGCATGCATGTGTACGGCCAACATAATTTGACCTAAATTAATGTATTTTTATAATTCCTTTTGTGGAAAGATTTTCAGGATGTTGAATTTTTGTCAGGATATTTTTTTGTAATTTTTTGATAAATATTTTTTTTATTAATTTTTTAATGGCCCTAATTAGTGTTTTTTAAAACCCCTCGTGTACGGCCAACATAATTTGAACTAAACTAATCAATTCACTAAAAAAAAATTATCATGTAGAGAATTATGTCTAGTTTGGTCAGACATAATTTTTTTTTCAAGAAACTTTCAAAATCAAAAGTTATTAATAAAATAGTAACCTGTGTTATTTCAAGTTTACGAGTTAGTTTGTTTGGAAAATAAATAATAAATAGAAAATTATGTTCAATAGAAAAAAAAATTACATATTTGAAAACTAGACTTTGAGATCTATAATGGGTTTTAATTTTGTTAAAACATTCTGAAAAAAAAGTCGTCAGCCATAGTGGTGAAACTAGTTTTTTCTCTTGTTGTTTTCATGGTCTCCTAGTTGCAAGTCCAAAGCTAAGGCTTGGGTTTCCAAGCCTAAAACCAATGCAAATTGGTGGGTTTAAAATTTCAATTTTTTTAGAAATAGGTACCCATTATAAACGAGTGCCCGTTCATAACCATTATAAATAGGTACCCATTTTAAAAATAACGGGTACCCGTTTCTAAAAAATAAAAAAATTAGCAATAGGCATGTTTAAAAAAAAAACTTTTTGAAAATGGGTACCCGCTTTCAAAAAGTTTTTTTTTTTTGTTTTTATATGCATATGGCTATTTTTTAAATTTTTTTGAAAACAGGTACCCGTTTTGCTTCGGGTGCCTGATCCTAAACGGGTACCCATTTTTTTCAAAATAGGTACCCATTCCAAGCGGTATTTTTCATCCACAGGAGACTTCCGCAAAAATGTATACTCATCTTTGTGCTTTCACCTGTATACAAACCCATACATTTTATATGTAATAGAAAACATAGTTTACTGTGTTAAAAATCACCTTAGTCTGAATATGTATTCGACCTCAGTTAATATGAATCAAAACCCATACATTTATATGAAATAGGAAACAATGTTTGCTAGGTTATAAATCCCCATGGTCTATATAGAGTCAACCAACTCCTTTAAGCAAAAAAATGCAAAAGATTTTACACATATTTGTATATGAATATTCATAATACTCATATAAAAATACTTGTATAATCTTACATAAACATTTATCGAATAATGTTTCCTCAATGACTATTCGACCAAAAAATAGAGGAATAACATTTCCATAACCTCAGGACTGGGTTTTAGACAATCCACTAAAACTAAAAACGGAGTTTTTCCTTTGCTCTAATATACTTCAAGATAATAATATAATAGGGTTATTTGGTTTTGGTGTAATATTTAGACAACCTAAATACAATATAAAAATCCTTCACAACCACCACGTTATGGCTCAAAAACACTCCAATTCAAAGCACCTATATTTTCTATAACAAAAATTGTTTACCATAAAAATAGAGGGTTTAAATAATGTTATCATTTTTGTACAAAGTAATGCATTTCAGCAATCTAAATCTACACATTGACACTCAGACTAAGATAATAAAACAATAGAATATCCAAACAATATGCATACAATTAAGCTTAAACCCTTGATTTGTTTCTCTTGCTTGCTCCTCCTTCATTGTTCCCCTTTTGTGCTCTCCGTTCTCTCCCCTTTCTTTACTCCTTTTTCCTCTCTTTTCTTCTTTGAACTCTATTGTTCTCCCCCAAATCATTGCAAATCTTACAAAATGCCCTCCATGGAATGTTGTGGGAGCTTATCGAAATCTCTTAACTCTCCATTAACTCATGCAATAAATTCCCATGCTTCCACTATGTGGATCTTTTAATCAACTAGTTTGAATTTTTAAAACAAACTCAATAACTTGATTTTATAAAAGACCTTCACTCAAAAATTATTTCAATTAAAATAATTAAACTCCTATCACTAGGATAGTGAAAACAAGGTTGATGTTTTCAACATTGAATGTTGCAATTAAAATAGCAGTTTACCAACTCAATAAATCATACAACAATCAAAACAACTATGACAACCAAAGTACTCAACAAATGGTGAAAATGTAGAATTATGTAATTAAAGACACTAACAAGAATATAGTTGATAATGCATGTCAAAACATGAAAAGACAAATAATGACTTATGATAGGAATGATATCACCAAAAGATGAGATAAACCTAGTGACATGTGTGAGTACTCCCAAAGACATGGTATGAATTGTTGATTCAACTCGATCTATAGCCCTCTCTCCAATGATGCTCTCCTAAACTTATCCTACATCCAACTCATTCTGACAAGGTAGTTAGTCAATCAAAATCTTAGTCACATTTGTATTTAAATTTACATATTCTAATAGATAATAAATTCATAAGATTTAACATGATAAGATCATATTCATTTCATTCATCATTCAAAACATTATATTTAAAATCTACATTCACATAGATGCATACCAAATAACGATTTCATGGAAACCATATCTATTCCAAATTTCATAAGAAAGTCATATCTTTAAATGCATCATCCAATATCATAAATTAAATAATTAAAATATGACATAATTAATTGTTCCAAAAATGAGGTGTAACATCTCCCCCCTTAGAAAAAGGTCACCATCCCCAATGACTTAGTTCAAAAGAGTATCAAATATTCAAGAAATAGCAATAGGTTTGATTCTAATTAAATAAACAAATAAGGAGAATCTTCGTGGAACTCTTTATAATATTCCTAGGTGGCACTGTCCTCCTAGTACTAGTCCGACTGGACTTTGCACTGAGTGACTTCCCTGTTACACAAGCATAGCTTGCGAACCTCAAGCACTCTGAGAGGCTCGGTCGTAATCACTCCTAGGTATAGAACCTGAAGAGCATTCCAATCAAGCACATAAGAAAAATCAGACACATATTTCTTCAGATATCAAATATGGAAAATATTATGTAAATAAGCAAGAATAGGTGGTAAAGCAAGTCTGTATACAACTGGGTCGACTACTTCTAGGACCTCAGAAACTCCCACATATCTAGCTACAAGTTTGGCCAACTTCCCAAACTTTATTGAACTCTTATGGAGTTTGACTCTCAAAAGAACTTTGTCCCTGATAGCAAACTATCATGGAGTTCATTTTGCATCTGCATAACTCTTCTACCTATTGTTGGCTTCTTCCAACCTATGTTTAATCAACTTAACTTTCTCTTCCATCTCTATCAGCATCTCTAGTCCTATGCACACTCTAACCTCTAGTTGGTCCCAACTAATAGGTGTTTTGCATTTCTAACCATATGATACCTCAAAGGGAGCCATTCTGATAGCATATTGGTAAGAGTTGTTATATGCAAATTCCACTAGAGGTAGATACTTTTCCCAGTTATACTGTTGATCCATGCAATACATGCACAAGAAATCCATTAAAACCTAATTCACTCTCTTAGTTTGACCATTAGTCTCAAGATGATAGGTTGAACTGATATTCAATTGAGTTCACAACGTTGAAAATAAGGTTTTCCAAAACCTTGAGGTCATCCATGTACGTATCTCTATTTGAGATGATCTTTCCAAGAACTCCATCAGTTAGGTTTCTTGGAATGAAATGAGCCAATAAATATCTTAGCTAACATAGAAGCTCCATCAACTAGGTTTCTTGGAATGATATGAGCCACCTTAGTGAGTTTATCCACCACTACTAATATCATATCATGACAATTTATTGACATTGGAAGCCCTTGGATGAAATCCATGCTAATGACCTTCCATTTCCACTCAACAACATCATGAGGATATAAAAATTCTATTGGATGCTAATGTTCAACCTTGACTCGCTGACACTCTAAGCATTTAGAAATAAAATTTACAGCATCTTGCTTCACACCCTTCTAGAAATATAGTGGTTTCATGTCAATTAACAACTTGGTTACTCCTGGGTGTCCCGAGTAAGGAGCATAATGAGATTTCGTAAGAACAAAATTTCTCAATTCACCTTGATTTGACATGTACATTCAATCTTTATATCTAAGCAACCCATCAGACTCAAATTGTTATCCATCATGTTAGATTCAGGATAGACAACTGAGAGGGGGGGTGAATTAGTTGTCTAACACTTTCTTCCAATTAAACACTTAAGTCCACTTTGTGATTTAGCAGCATATAAATAAATCAATCATAGAAGCATAAAGCATTGAATCAAGAGCAAAAACACATCAACACATGAGACACCAAGATTTTGACGTGGAAAACCCAGTTAAGGGAAAAACCATAGGGTGATTAACCCAAGATTGTATTCTCTATTAGAAGAATAGAAAGAACAAAATGGCACATGCCAATTAGGGCTCACTGCCCGAGCACACTACTCACAAGAGGCTCACTGCCTACAAGAGACACACTGTCTACAAGTTAATAAGTATCACATACTTGAACTGGAGAATAGCATCTTCACCATGCTTGAATCAGTTCCATTTAAGCCCATGAACTTCTGCTCTGCCTTTCTCTCTCTTCCTCACTACCACACTCACATCTCCACAAGACACTCTTTGAAATGACTTTACAACTCCATATATATATAAGACATTGACTTAGGAATAATCATCTAAGTCGGCAAACATCCACAAGAACATCTGCAAGATGTGTAACTCATCCGGTCGGCCAGTCTCAGGAAGAACACCATCATCCGGAAGTTATTCTTCAATTGTGAGCTCCAACTCCAATGCGGACCACCAACACGAGATGGACATGATCCAAATACCTTCACAAGATTTCCTGAATCACCGAGAACATCTGCACTTCATCTGCTTACTGAAATTCTTCTCTCCTTCATTCGGAACCTCAAGAACACAGTCTGTCACCACTGTCACAAAGGAATAGATACTTGCAGACCTGCAACTCATGAACCAATTGAGTTGACACTTCACAAAGACTTCCTTAACACTCCCTCAAATCCGCAAAATAGGATAATGCATTTCTGGATCTCACCGGACCTATCTATGTCACTCTGTCACCTCTGAACACCTGCCGAAACCGGTTCTACTTGAGCGGCCATAACTTCTTCAGAACTTCATGCGGACCTCTGAGATCTTGACTAGATCATCTTAAGACTCATATCTAAAAAACCCTTTGAACCACAACCTCTGATAGTCATTTTATCTTGGATCTTTGCCTTACTGTCTTCACTGTTCTTCTTTGTTCCTAATATGACTAATTTTCTCAATATCCTCAGCACATAGCTCATCCAATTTTTGTCATTACTACAACAGGAGTATGTTGACATCAATGACAACACCGGTTAGACCCATACTTGCAATAATCTCCCCCTTTGTCATTGATGGCAACATATGATGTGAAAAACCATCAAGACAAGAACTTCTCCTTACTGTCACAACTCCCCCATCAGCAACAACCATTCAGATGTCTTCTCTTCCTTTACTGCTCCCCCTTTGATCATCAACCACTTGTTTTTCACATGTCTTCTCTCCCCCTTTGACATCAATGGCAAAGGGCTCATACTTGCAACTCCAACACTTCAGAATCATACCAGTTGCTCCCCCTGAGTGGCAGCTCCCTATCATCAATCTGGACCACAAGATATGATTGTGATATCTACTAGACTGATGCACTCCAGTGCACCTTAGTTCATCACTGGAGGGGCAA
The DNA here is from genome assembly GCA_027924645.1 of Cunninghamia lanceolata. NCBI lineage: Eukaryota > Viridiplantae > Streptophyta > Pinopsida > Cupressales > Cupressaceae > Cunninghamia > Cunninghamia lanceolata. The sequence goes on from BSBN01000134.1 coordinate 192,492, forward strand.
TGACCCCTAACTTCTCCTTGAGATACTCAAAAGAGTCCTTAGGTAGAGGTTTAGTAAAGATGTCTGCAATCTAATCCTTGGAAGGCACAAACTCCAATCTGACTTCATTCTTGTTCACTTGCTCTCTCAGAAAGTGAAACTTGATAGATATATGCTTAGTCTTTGAATGCAACACCGGATTCTTAGATATATTTATTGCGCTTGAATTATCACAGAAGATTGTGATAGGCTCCTCATACTCCACTCTTATCTCTCTTAGCATTTGCTTCATCCACAAAACTTGAGTGCAACTACCTATTGCTGCAATATATTTTGCTTCTGTAGTGGACAGAGATATTGCCTCTTATTTCATGCTCAGCCAAGAAACCAATCTCTTCCCCAAAAAGAATGCTCCACCACTGGTACTCTTCCGGTCATCCACATCTCTTGCCCAATCTGCATCTGTATATGCATGAAGAGAGAAATTATGATCTCTGGGATACCACAATCCATACTCAATTGTTCCTTTTAGATATCTAAAACTCCTCTTGATTGCCATGACATGAGATTCTCTAGGATCATCTTGAAATCTAGCAACAAGACCCATAGCATTCATAATGTCAGGTCTAGTCTGAGTGAGATACATCAATCCTCCAATCATTGACCTGTACTTTTTCTGATCAGCCTTAGGAGAGTCATCATCTTTCCCCAATTTACATCCGGTTGCCATGGGAGTATTCATTGGTTTTGAGTCTTCCATCCCAAATTTCTTCAACAATTCTTTCACATATTTGGTCTGAGAAATGAAGATTCCTTTCTTTGTTTGAGTGATTTGTAGACCCAAGAAGAAATTTATTTCCTCAAGCATGGACATCTCAAATTCACTTTTCATTTGATTTGCAAAAGTTTTACACATACTATCTCTTCCTCCAAAAATGATATCGTCAACAAACACTTCAACAATCAAGATGTTTTCATGATCAATTTTGAAATACAAATTACTATCAGTAGTACCTTTGTTGAAACCAATCTTCAAAAGATGCTTATCCAATCTTTCATACCAGGCTCTTGGGGCTTGTTTTAGTCCATACAATGCTTTCTTCAACTTGCAGACCTATCACCTTGATCAGACAATTGAAATCCATCTAGTTGCTCAGTGTAAGCTTCTTCTTCCAAATCACCATTCAGGAAGGCAGACTTGACATCCATCTGATATACTTTGAAATCCTTGAAGGTAGCAAAGGCAAGAAATAATCTGACTGCTTCAATTCTTCCCACTAGATAAAAAGTTTCTTCAAAATCAACTCCTTCTATTTGAGAGTAACCCTTGCAGACCAATCTGGCTTTATTTCTGATTACTTCACCAATTTCATTCAGTTTATTCCGGAAGACCCATTTGGTACCAATCACATTCTTGTTCTTAGGTCTAGGAACAAGATCCCAAGTGTGGTTTTTCTCTATTTGCATCAACTCTTCCTCCATTGCTTTAGTCCAGCTATCATCATTGCAAGCTTCATTTACTGTCTTAGGTTCAATCTTTGAAATCAGACAATATTCATCTGAATCTTGAGTAGTCTTGCTTCTTGTTTGTACTCCTTTGCTTTTATCACCTATGATTTGATCTTCAGAGTGGTTCATTCTTACATACCTAGGAACTTTGGGAGTTTCTTGCACTTCTAATTCTTGATCAGGCTCATTGTGACTCATTTCTTCTTCCTGATTTACCAGATCTGTTTGATTCTGAATTCCAGAAGGAGTTTGGGATCCTTGAATCAGAACATCATTCTGATCATCTTCATCATATTCATAAAACCTTGAAGGTTTTTCAATACCTTCATCAACCTTCACATTTGTACTTTCTATAATCTTTCTCAATCTCTTGTTATAACACCGATATGCTTTGCTTTGAGTAGAGTAACCCAAGAATATTCCTTCATCACTTCTAGCATCAAACTTTCCTAGATCTTCATCTCTTTTAATGTAACATTTACTTCCAAAGACTCTAAAATACCTCATAGTAGGAGTGATGCCAAACCAAAGTTCATAAGAAGTCTTACCGGTATTGCTTCTGATTTGAACTCGATTGAGAGTGTAGACTGCAGTGCTGACAACTTCTCTCCAATAGACATGAGGAACATTTACTTCCATCATCATTGTCCTAGATGCTTCTTGGATGGTCCGGTTCTTTCTCTCCACTACTCCATTTTGTTGTGGAGTCCTAGGAGCAGACAACTGTCTCTTTATTCCATGTTTCTCACAAAATTCTATGAACTCACCGGATGTGAATTCTCCACCTCTATCAGACCTCAAACACTTTAATTTCAATCCAGTTTCATTCTTTACCATAGCCTTGAATATTTTGAACTTCTCAAGAGCTTCTGATTTCTCTTTCAGAAAAGTAACCCACATTATCCAGGAGTAGTCATCAATTAGTAACATGAAGTATCTATCACCTTGCACACTCCTAATTCTTGCTGGACCACATAGATCAGTATGAACTAAGTCCAATATTCCAATGGAAGATTGTTCTTTGCTTTTAAATGAGACTCTGCTTTGTTTTCCCAGCTGACATTCTTTGCACAAACTATTTGTAGGTTTCACTAGATTTGGAAGATCTCTTACAGCCTGAGTATTTCTTATCTTGATAATATTATCAAAATTCACATGACACATCCTTCTATGCCATAACCAACTCTAATCAATTTGCACAAATAGAAAACTTTTACCAGTACCAACTAGATGGAAGATATTACCTTTTGTCTAAGTACCGGATGCAATCTCTGTTCTGAAACTTTCAAAGATCTTGCATTTTCCATTCTTGAATTGGAGATCATAGCCTTTATCCACCAACTGTCCAACACTGAGAAGATTGTGCTTCAATCCTTCAACATATAGTACATTACCAGTTTTGTTCTTTCCATCAAAAGAAATAGTTCCCCTACCTCTGATTCTACCAGTAGAATTATCACCAAACTTTACCACTCCTCCTTCATACCTTTCCAAATCTAAGAACTTATTTTTGTCACTTGTCATATGGTGAGAACATCCACTGTCAATGACCCAATCATCCTTTTCTTCAACTTGGGCAGCCATAGCTCTTTCTGCAACTTTATGATTGACAGATTCAGAGGGCATTGGATCTTCTTCCTTGATGGAAATAAACACCCAATCACTTCCGGATTTGTTTCCTATCTCTAATTCATCATCTGTTACTCCTTCATTATCATCCTCTTCATGAACATAATAACAATTCTTTTGGAACCTTGATCTATTAGGATTTGGCCTTGAGAATCTTTCCGGACACTTTGAGGCAAAATGACCAATCTTATTGCAGTTAAAACACTTAAAAGGCAATTTTCCTTCATACTTACTAGATCCTCTTGGCAATCTTTTTGCAATAAGGGCTTCAAGTTGAGAAGTTTCTGCTTCTTCTTCTTCCATGTCTTTTCTTGCTTTTTCATACCATGATAGTTTCCTTGAAGAGTTCTCTCTTGGATCAAACTTTTGTTTACCTTTTATAGAAGCACTAGCTCTGAATGCAGATTTAGTCTTGGGGGGGCATCTCCAAACTCGGTCATTTCAAATGTAGCCAGTTTACCAGCCAATTGATCTCTTGTGGCAGTTGTATGGGCTCTGAATTCTTCAATGGTAGCAACCTTGATTTTATAAGAAGCAAGAAGGGATCTGAGAATTTTGCCAACAATTTCATCTTCATCCAAGGATCCACCAACACATCTAATTCCACAAACAAGCTCATTTACTCTTGGCATAAAAGTAGTGATATTTTCATCTTCTCTCATCTTCAGATTTTCAAATTTCCCTTTTAGACTCTATAGCCTTGCACATTTAACATACTTGTCTCCTTCATGCAGAAGTTCTAGTTTTTCCCAAATCTCATAAGCAGTGGGTAGGTCAACAACATTTGAAAGATCTAAATCAGATAATGTGCTTAGAAGAGCTTCTATAGTCTGCAAATTATTTTCAACATCTGTAATTTCATTTGGGGCTTTTGGAGCACCCTGTGGAGGAGTATAATTCGTTAAGGCCATGGTCCAGTACTGCATTCCCATACATTGCAAGTGACATTTCATGCGACTTTTCTAGAGATTAAAGTTGGTTCCATCAAACTTTGGACTATCCTTCTTGTAGGACGACATCCTGGATCTCCTCAAGCGGTTAAGCTCCTTTTAGAGGAACTTCGCTCTAATACCAACTGTTAGATTCAGGATAGACAACTGAGAGGGGGGGTGAATTAGTTGTCTAACACTTTCTTCCAATTAAACACTTAAGTCCACTTTGTGATTTAGCAGCATATAAATAAATCAATCATAGAAGCATAAAACATTGAATCAAGAGCAGAAACACATCAACACATGAGACACCAAGATTTTGATGTGGAAAACCCGGTTAAGGGAAAAACCACGGGGTGATTAACCCAAGATTGTATTCTCTGTTAGAAGAATAGAAAGAACAAAATGGCACATGCCAATTAGGACTCACTACCAATTAGGACTCACTGCCCGAGCACACTGCTCACAAGAGGCTCACTACATACAAGAGACACATTGTCTACAAGATAATAAGTATCACATACTTGAACTGGAGAATAGCATCTTCACCATGCTTGAATCAGTTCCATTTAAGCCCATGAACTTATGCTCTACCTTTCGCTCTCTTCCTCGCTACCACACTCACATCTCCACAAGACACTCTTTGAAATGTCTTTACAACTCCATATATATACAAGACATTGACTTAGGAATAATCATCTAAGTCAGAAAACATCCACAAGAACATCCGCAAGATGTGTAACTCATCCGGTCAGCCAGTCTCAGGAAGAACACCATCATCCAGAAGTTATCCTTCAATTGCGAGCTCCAACTCCAATGCAGACCACCAACACGAGTTGGACAAGATCCAAATACCTTCACAAGATTTCCTGAATCACTAAGAATATCCGCACTTCATCTGCTTACTGAAATTCTTCTCTCCTTCATCTGGAACCTCAAGAACACAGTCTGTCACCACTGTCACAAAGGAATAGATGCTTATGGACCTGCAACTCATGAACCAATCAAGTTGACACTTCATAAAGACTTCCTTAACACTCCCTCAAATCCATAGAATAGGATAATGCATTTATGGATCTCACCGAACCTATTTGTGTCACTCTTTCACCTCTGAACACCTGCTGGAATAGGTTCTACTTGAGCAGCCATAACTTCTTCAGAACTTCATGCGGACCTCTAAGATCTTGACTAGATCATCTTAAGACTCATATATACAAACCCTTTGAACCGCAACCTCTGATAGTCATTTTATCTTGGATCTTTGCCTTACTATCTTCACTATTCTTCTTTGTTCCTGATATGACTAATTTTCTCAATATCCTCAACACATAGCTCATCCAATCCTTGTCATTACTACAATAGGAGTATGTTGACATTAATGACAATACCGGTTAGACCCATACTTGTAACACATCATACCTAGGATCTTGGGAATTTCCTAAGAGTGCACTCCTAACTTGACCATAAAACTCATCACCCTGGTAACTCTTCAAGACTTGTTCTCAAAAATTCATATGAATAGTAGCTATTGCTATAATATGCCTCCTATGACTAAGACCATTGAATACTTGGTTCTCTTTTCCTTTTATATAATTGATGTCAAAATCATAATCAAATAATAGCTCTAGCCAATGACTTTGGCGTGTGTTCAAGTTAGGTTGAGGGAAGATATACTTAAGCCCTTGATTATTCAAATTAAGTTTGAAATGCTTACCTAACATGTAATGCCTCCAAACTTGTAAGGCATGCACAATTGTAGTCAACTCCAATTCATGTAGTGCATAATTCGTTTCATACTACTTGAGTTTCCTAGATTCATAGGCTACAACCTGATTGCTTTACATGAGCATACCCCCTAATTCATCCCTTGATGCATTAGTAATGACCACAAAATGGCCTTCTAAATCAGGCTCTAATAATTGGAGTTGAAGTTAGCTTCTCCTTCAAAATTTGAAAGGCTTCCTCATATTTCTTAATCCACTTAAACTATTTACCTTTCCTTTGAAGTGAGGTAATAGGGTTTGCAATTCTAGAGAAATTCAATAAAAATTTCCTATAATACCTGGTTAATCCCATAAAACTACATACCTCATGCATGTTCTTAGGAGCTGGCCAATCCATGATAGCTCAAATCTTTGTGGGGTCTATAATTCTTTCTATGAAAATTATATGCCCCAAATACTACACTTATTTATGGAAAAAGGTATAGTTAGATAACTTGTAGTACAATTTTTGCTCTCTTAAACATTGTAGAACCAATATTAAATGTTGAACATGTTCCTTCTCATCCTTGGAATAAATCAGAATATCATCTAAGAAAATGTGGATAAACTTGTCCAAGCAGTCTCTAAAAACATTATTCATCAAATTCATAAATGTTGCTAGAGTGTTGGTCAAGCTAAAAGATAATACATTGAAATCATAATGTCCATACCTCATTTTGAATGTTGTCTTATGGATATCCTCATCCTTAATCCTTAACTGATGATAGCTAGCACTCAAATCAACTTTGAGAAGACCATTGCACTAGACATTTGATCAAAGAGATCATCGATACGGGGCAAGGGGTATTTATTCTTAATTGTGGCCTTATTTAGCATGCTATAATAAATGCATAAGCACAATGTCCCATCTTTCTTCTTGACAAATATCATTGGTTCTCTTCATGGTGATACACTAGGATGGATCAACTCTTTGGATAACAATCCTTGCAATTAAGCTTTTAACTCAATGAAATCCGTAGTTGTCATTTGATATGGAGCCTTTGAAATTGATTTAGATCCAAATACTATATCTATAAAGATCAAATTCTCTCTTGGGAGGTAGACCTGGTAAATCTTCTAGAAATACATCTTGAAATTCATGAAGGGGTAATCTTGAATTGATGGTTCCTTGGGTTCCTTGACCTGATCTATCTTCACAGTGAAAATCTGAAATCCTTTTCTTCTAACGCTTTTGAGTTGCATATCTGACACTTTTTTGACCTTGACATCTTGTTTCACTCCTTGAATTTGAACTTGATTCCTTAAGTCATCTAGACACTCAACTATTTTTGAAAACAATATACTTTTTCCCTATGACACCACAACCAGTTCATTCCTAGAACAACTCCATAAGACTTCAATGGTTCTACATATAGATTGACCTCAGTTGAAAAGGAAGGTAACTTCACCTCTGCTTCAAACATACATTGCTCCATCTGAGCTCTTGGTTGGTTCACGTAATCTACTAACCATGAGTTGACCATATAGCAAGCTCTCCTACGAATCTTACTCAATAGCCTAGGTGTTACAAAACTTAATGTGGCACTAGTATCTATAAGAATTGAAATTGGAATACCAAATAAAGTGCATGTAGTCTCGATAGAAGTAATCTGGAATTTAGCTTGACAATTATGCACAACTGCATGAATCCTCTATCAGAAGGTTGTCTGCTGGAGGAGGATTCCTATATTGATTCCCTTTATCTTTAGTTGAGAATTGGTTGGTACAGTGGTTTCCTTCACATGTGAAGAAACCACACAGAGGTCCTTTCCTTTCAGTTAATTGGTCACCTTTGTTACCATTTCTTTTCTTGAAGTCATTGCTCTTTTTCCCATTTTGATAGTCAATGTTATTATTATTATTCTTGGACCCTTTTCCATTGAAGTTTTATTTGGTATCTTGATTCCTATTCTTTTTTTTTTGAAAGAGGGCGTAGACTTTGACCATCCAAACTTCTTTATATGGATTTAATCTTCTACTCTTGTTTGATAGTTTTTCCAAACACTAGGTCCATTATTGATGGACCATGGATGTCTACCTCACCTCTAATCTAAGGATTCAATCCCATTATGAACTTATAAATACAGAATCATTCATCTTGCTAGTACTAAGGTACATATTTCAAAAGGCTTGTAAAATTTTTCTAATACTTGGTTATAGTCATTTCCCCTTTTCTCAGATTCTAGAAATTAGTCAATTTCTAGTCAAAATATAACTGGGGCAGCCATCTCTACCTAAAAATAACTATGAACTAATCCCACGTCATGTTCATAGAAGTTAACCCCAACTTCATATTTTTGTTCATCTACCAAGAAAAGGATTCTTCGGAGAGTTGATAATCTCTCGAGACCACCTAAGTGGTTATCTCATAGTAGTTTTAGATTTCAAAATACTTCTCCATATCATTTAGCCATGCTTCAGCTCTATCTCCTATAATAGTTCCATCAAATTTAGGTGGATTAATCTTTTTCATATCTTGGGGAAGATGATTAGCCATTCAAGTCTTTGCCTCTACTTTTCTTATTGCTTCATCTTGACTCTCCTAGTTTTCCTAGGACTCACTATGCCCCTCATGATTATTCTATTCTTGAAATTATGCTTCTCATCTCCTTCCTAGTTATGAGGACCTTTGACTTCTTGTTCCAGGGCTCCCAGTCTCTCCTTAGTCTCATTCAAGGCTGTAAGAATTTGGTCCAACTTTGTTGTAGTATCTCTCGTAGCTTGTCTCAACCCATCTTGAGTGTTGGAAATGTTCCTAAAAATTGTCTTAATTCATCCTCTAGGGTTTTTTACTCACACTGTTCTAGGGTTTAACCCATTTTAGGTCTAAAACCCTTTCTTCTTTGAGAGTTATGCTTTGCTAAGAGTGATTTTCTATTTTTACATTAACTTGTTGAACCAGTCAAGTTCACTTAGGTGTGTGTGCAAGAAGTTGGGTCCACTTTTTGGCTAAAAGGTGGAAGTGTTTTTCCTGAAAATTAAAGTTTGTCATAGTTGGAATCAAAATTTGAAGTACTTACACATAGAATCTTAAGAAAGTCTAGTAATATGCATTGTAGTATTTTGAGTCTAGTTTTCAAATATGTAATTTATTCTAATACCTAGATGATACAAATTAATTTTGCATAGGCTTGTACAAAAACCACTTTTTAAAAGTCAATTTTTTAGGACCATACCATGCACATGTACAAACAACATAATTTGACCTAAATAAAAGCATTTTTCTAAATATTTTTGGAAAAATACGTGTATTATAGTGAATTTTGATGAGGATATTTTTAATAATTTTTTCCAAATATTTTATTATTATTTTGTATTGGCCCTAATTGTTGTTTTTGAAAACCCCTCATGTATGACCAACATAATTTGAGATAAACTAATCATAAAATGATATTTTTTTCATTGTGTAAAGAATGATGTGTAGATTGATGACATATAATTTAAAAAAAACTTGAAAAATTAAAAATTATTAAAAAAATATAAAAATCTAACATTTCAAGTTTATCGACCAGTTTGCTCATAAATTAATTAATAAATAAAAAAATAAGTTGAATCATAAAAACAATTACATATTTAAAAACTACACATCGTCATCTGTAATGGGTTTTAATTTCGTAAAAAAAATTCAGAAAAAAATATCGTCAGCCATATTGGTAAAGTTAGTCTTTTCTCTTGCTCTGAACATGGACTTGTGCTTGTCAGTCCAAGGCTAGGGGGTAGCTTACCATGCCTTTCCTACGCCTAAAACCAAACCAAAAACGTGGGTTTTGAATTCAAAATTTTAGAATGGGTACTTGTTTTAAAACGAGTGCCCTTTTCTAATATATCTGTTATTTTTCATTTTTAGTAAAAATGTACTACCACTGTATATCTACAACTTGCATTTATGGTGTATGTCTCGACAGTGACATTTTCGGCATTTTTAATTCACAAGTGTCTTGTGGAATCTCTTGGCATGCCATATTCTATTCAAATTTTAAAAGGAATCAATCATATGAATAATTTTGAAGTGGAATCAAGTACAGGGGCTATTTTCAAGAGAAATTAACAAAGAGGGTTGTTGTTATTCACATCTACTTTTACTTTAGAATTTATGGAACAAAGGATCTACATCTAGTTGTACTTCAAAATTTCAAAGAGGTACATCAATCTAAAAATAGATTAAATATCATTAGTTATTTTTTATAAGAATGCTTTTGGATTATACTATGTGTGTTTTTTTGTCAACATTTCGGATCACACTCAGTGATCCATCATCAGGAAGAGGAGACAAGTGAATAGGATGCAGATGCTTAGCCTTATCACTTGTCTCCTCTTCCTGATGATGGATCACTGAGTGTGATCCGAAACGTTGACAAAAAAACACACAGTATAATCCAAAAGCATTCTTATCAAATTCTATGGACTGTGGAAAACTCATGCCTACTATTAGTTATTTTTATCAAGAGGGTTTGGTAATCATGAGAACAAATCAACATCAGAGAAAAAATATAGGAAGCTCATGACACCTGAATAAATTGAAGCAAATAGAGAGAAGGAGGCATAAAGGCAAAGAGAGAAGAATAAAGATTCAATAAATAAGGAATATTGAAGCATCTAGTTCCTTGACTATTGAAGAGAACATTCAAGAGACTATGAAGGATGGGATGAATGTAGATGATGCAAATGTGGAAATGGTGAATATGGAAGAAAATGTGACTATAGAAAAAAATTCAGGCTTGTCTTCAAACCTAGCTTTCAATGATATGGAAAATGTGACTATAGAAACAAATCTAGGTATGTCTTCAAACCCACCTATCAATGATATTGATCATATTAGTTATTTAAATGAAGTTGGATATACCAATGATGAGCTCAATTGTACTACTGAATATATGGAAACAGGAAATGACAATGAAATCCCTTATATGAGTGAAAATCAAAATTTTTTTTTTTTTAAATTGAAAGAAATGTGTTGGATAATCTTCCTAGTAAGACTTCTTTGAGACAAATGAAAACCCATGCAAATAGAAATTATATAAACTATTTTTTTTATAGAAAAAGTCTTGGATTTCAATGTCAACTCATGATGCAATTGATGAAAATGGGGAAAATGTGAAAAAGTAATGAAAAAGTTAGGCATTTTTTAAAACCTAAAAAGAAAGATGAATCAATGAAACAAGTTATATCTAGTGTTGCTAATGCTATTGATTCTATTGGAAAAAAGAGTCGATCTAAAGATAACAATGCAACACAAAGAGCTATAACAACTTATTTTGTTAATAAATCAATTTTGAATAAAAGAATAATAAGTAAGACTAGTGAATTTCTAAATATAAACCCTAAAACATTGAGAAGAGCATCAAAGAGAGAAAGTATTGAAAATGATCCAATTAACCAATGTTGGAGTTTTAGTGGTAGAATCCCAAGGTCTAACATAAAATTAATAATGAAATCAAATTTTTAATTGAAAATATTGGCATGATAATACAAGGGTATCATCTAATGTTAGAGATGTTTTAAAATTAAGAATGGTGTCTAAAATTCATGATCCTCATCCAAAACATCTATTAGACATGACTCAAACTAAATTATATAAAATTATTTTAGATGATTTAATGTTACCATTTAATATTACCATAAGTCAAAGATCATTTGAGAAATATAAACCTTGGTATGTGAAAATTAATAAATAACGAATCTCTTGTTGTAGAATTCATGTGCAATTTTGTTATTATTATGATGTTTTTTGATATATACGTTGTACTTTGCATACTAATGAAATTATGCAGGAATGTGGTATTAATATGCCACCTCAAACAATCAAGGAGTTTATAGTAGGTTTGTTTTGTGAAATATCTAATGGATACTTATTTTATTCAAAAGCATGTATTTCTGGACAATGCAATAGATATGGCAACTTTTCATTGTTAGGAGAATGTATGCATGAAATTATTTTGCATGAATTTGGACAACAATTAGTGGATGTGAAAAGATTCAATAATGTTGAATATTCTTTGAAGGATGGAAAAATTGGAAAGTGTTGCGAGTTAGTCATAGAAAAAATTAGTGTGCATGCATTCATCAGAGAATCTAAAGATAATATTGTAACCAAATATGTGAAATGTCAAAATCAGGATCAACTGGTAGAATGCAAGTACCAAGTCATGAGTGATAAGACAATCATGCACTCAACACTATGAAAACACAAGCAATATGCAAAGCAAAAGACATGAATGAATTAGCTCAATAATCAAGTACATATAGGCATTCGGTCTCTAAGAATAGACATGTCTGAATAGGAAAAGTAAGCCTAAGAATAGTAGTAGCCCAAAATATAGGCATGTAACTACTTAACTTAGGATAAGCTAGCCTAGACACCTAGCTAAACATAGACATGCTAATAAAAGCACAAGAACACCTAATCTTAGCATGTGACCAATTAAGGAATGCATAGCTAAATATAGTTGTACCTAAGTGAGCTTAATTTACACTAACATCCCCCCTTAAGAAAAGCTTAGGTGAAAAAATGAAGTGGGTCCCAACAACAAGGCATGATCAAGTACCCAAGTACAATGCAATGCAATGCAATCTCTCATAAAGTGGAGAAAGGGAGAAAACCTCATTGGAAAAAACCCCCCCTAAAGAGAGAAAAGAGAAATTGGAGAGGCTAGAAAGCCCTCCCAAGGATTATGCTACTAATGAAGTGGATCATACCCCAAGAAGAGCTCACAAATGAATGGGCTTGCTCTCATTCAAGGGTTTGGTGAAGATGTCAGCAACCTGCTTTGATGAATGGCAAAAGACTAAGTCAATGACCTCTGCATGAATAAGCTCTCAAATGTAATGCATATGAACCTCGATGTGCTTGGTCCTTTGATGCTGGACCAGATTCTTGCATATTTGAATGATGCTTTGGTTGTCACAATAGATGGTTTTGGTTTGTTTGAATGGAATGCCAAACTCAGTAAGAATGCCCTAAAGCCAAAGAGCCTCAGTAGTTGCGTTAACAACTCCCCTGTACTCTGCCTCTGTGGATGATAAAGCAATAGCATTCTACTTTTTTCTAGACCAAATAATAGAACTAGAACCAAGTGAGAAACTATAACCAGAAGTGGACTTGTGATTCTAAGTATCACCAACCCAATCTGAATCTATGTATCAAACCATCTGATAGATCCATCTGCATCGAACCATCTTTATTCCCTTAAGAAGAGGTGTCAAATCCCAAGTGTGATTTCTCATTAAGGAATCATATTTGTCATTCATAGCATCATCCCACTCAGGCATGTCTGAAGCCTCTCTAAAGGTCTATGGATCGGCAGCTGAGGCAAAGTAAGCATCCACTTTGATAATCTGACCATGTACATCTCCCATTTTCTAGAATCCCTGCCCATGTCCCTGCACTCTAAAGTATCTTCCTTGCCCAAAGGGGTTGTGATGTGGGTGAATCAAGTGCCGAGAGATCAACCTCCAAAGCAAGTCCATAAGAGGATGAGGATGAAACCCCATGATGGTCATCACTGTCAACACTAGAATAAGGAATATCTATCTCAGGAATTGGTTGTAGATGGTCTAAGTCATTAGAAGATGTATCATCAAAGTTGAATGAGTCCATGAAGGAAGGAGGAATGTTAAGTGAAGAGTTAGTGGGACTTTCTTGGAACTTAACACTCCTCTCGATGAATAGCTTAGATGTAGGAGACAATAACCTTTCACACCTTCTAGATACCCTACAAAGATGCAAGGTTTGGACTGAGGTTTCATCGCCTTACGATCTTGTGAAGGTATTCATTCCATAGCTAGGGATCCAAAGACCCTGAAGTGCTCAACTGAAGGTTTCCTTCTTTTCCAAGCTTTAAAGGGTGTGATTCCCTTCAAGGATTTGTGAGGAACTCCGTTCTGAATGTAAGATGCACAGTTGATTTCTTCTGCCCAGTACTATGGTGTAAGGTCCTTGGAATGTATCACACAATTTTCCATCTCTTTCAAGGTTCTGTTCTTATGTTTTGCAATACCATTCTATTGAGGAGTATAACGAACTATACGATGCAAGTCTATTCCCTCTGCTATGTAAAAATACTCAAACCTATTATTAACATAATCTTCTCCATTATCTATTTGAAGAACCTTGATGACCTTCCTTGGTTATTTCTCAACAAGAGCCTTGAAATCTCAAAAGTGGTCGAAGACTTCAAACTTATACCAAAGGAAGTATACCCATGTGTATCTAGGAAGTCATCTATGAAGGTGATGATGTTGAACAAATAGTTATACTGGAGGGGGGTGAATAAATATATCTAAAACCCTTTAAACTTAAGATGATTCCAAACACAAGCAAACATTTAAATCATGAGAAGCATGAGAACACACAAACATAACACAAGATTTACGTGGAAACCCAAGATGGGAAAAACCATGGTGACCCAGTTGCTTGGATCTACTATCCCAATCTAGCCTCACAAATAAAATTAAGTATTACAAAGAGTTTTATGGGTACCAACTGAAAGGAGACACCAATCCCCTATTTATGAGCACCAACTCCCTATTACAAATTTTATGGGCACCAACTCCCTAAAGTGCTACAACACTTACAAGATGAGGCACCAACCTATGTACCAAAACACTTGACTGATTCTGATTGTTCAATCACCTCCACAACATCCTCTTCTTTAAATCTTTGATATTGACTTATTCAGGTAACCTCAACACCTCCACTCTATCATCTCTGTTATCTTCCAAAACTCAAAACACTTCTGCAATACACTACTAACTCTGTTATGAATTATGCATCATAGCCTCCAGAGTTACTTCTCAATTTTTGGATCATTCATCTTTTTAGCACACACTCTCACCTTCAAACAATCTTCTATCCTTTATATATATCCTTCGTAAGTCTTCGAAACATCATCTTTGTCAGCCTAAATGAAATGTGTAACGACCTTGCTTGTCGGCTCCAGAATCATCTGTGGCAATGTAGGAGTGAAATCCCTTAATGTAGTTCATATCAAGAGGTCTACTAGACCTATTTTACCTTCTCCCAACCTTTCATGCTAGCGTACACTTCCATACACATGGTGCAATCACTCAAGTATGTCATGTTGACACTACAAACACTTATCCTTTCATACATTAGCTCCACACCCTATGCAGTACCGAAGAAGAGAGATATCATCATGCAGTTCATGCCACGAACACTATATAGCCCAAAAAACCTTCTCGTGCACTCCTCTTTCTTTTTCATACTTCAACTTGCTGACGCAAGCAATCACATTTTGATGTCGGTATCCTTTACACTATCTAGTCACCCTGTCTTGACATAGAACATTGAAAACACACTTGTGGTGATTTAAAACACTTGAAACTTGAACTGAGCATATATACTAACCATCTAACTTATCTTTCAAATAGAAAACCAAACATCAAAGCGTGGTGAAATGTGGTGGCTTGTTCTTTCTTTGATAACCTTGCACAGTGTTGGCTAACAGATTTGTCCTTTTTTTTTTAAAATAATTTATTCTGACTCTATACCCCTCTTTTAAAGAACAAATGAGTTAAACAACAAATGGGTGAACCTTTTAAATTAGTTCCCCTCTGAATTTAGGTACAGCTCCCTTTAAGATTTTCAGTGAATTTAACCTATTCAACTAACCAAATGCATTTTTAACCAGAAAATGCTTAAGGTAGACTAACATTCATACATAACCATGTCATGAACGTGATAAATTTATACAGTAACAGGATAGAATGCACAGATTCTATTTTGATACTTTCAAACACATGAATACATTCATACAAACTTGCTGAAACAATAAAGAACAGAACACATATGACGAATTGTCCAAATGAAGAGCAATTACCAGATAAAAGAAGATTTTACATAGAAAATCTAATTCCACACATTCAGACGCACAAATCCAAAATAGGCAGTAAGTGTTTCTTCTTTTCATTCACAGATGAAAAATAATCAGACAATTATCACG
Source organism: Cunninghamia lanceolata (assembly GCA_027924645.1). NCBI lineage: Eukaryota > Viridiplantae > Streptophyta > Pinopsida > Cupressales > Cupressaceae > Cunninghamia > Cunninghamia lanceolata. The sequence goes on from BSBN01000134.1 coordinate 208,266, forward strand.
TAATGTCAAAAATCTACAGTTCAGCCCCTCAAAACTTTCTTCTTCTTTTTTTTTTTTAAAACCTCTCTCTCTCTCTCTCCCAAAAATCAAAACATATATATATATGAAAATGTCTTAAACCATGTCTTTGAGCAAATTAAACCCAGAGTTAACATACTCTGACCCATACGGGATTTAGTTTCTTTTAACAACTAATTATAAAAGAACAAGATTACTGGAAATAACAGAAATATGAACTGAAAGAGAACGAGCCAATGAAATTATGACTAGAGCGACGAGTCAGCATCTCTTGATTTGTTATCGGTAGCCTCGGGAGCATGTTGGGCTTTCCACTCCTGAAAGGCAGCAACGAACTCCTGAATTTTAGGGAAGTTTGGTATACCTATATGCTTCATTCTTGATTTCCAGACTTCTTTTTCTCTCTGCATTTTCCCAAACTTTTCCTTGTGTTCAGGGAGTGCATCGATGCAGAGATAGAGAAGCGACTCGATTTTAGAAACCCTGGAGAAATCCTCAATTAGAATATTATCATTTTCTTTAACAAAGTTGATTTTATCTCTAAAGGATTGGATCACTGTTTCAACATCTTCCACAGGCTTTCCATCATCTTTTAAGTATTTTACATCGATACATTGCAAATCATGTTGCAGTGATTGGGTGAATTCCGTTATCTCCTTGATTAGCTTTGAGAGTTCAAAGCGTCCTTGTCGAGATATGGAGTTCCTCCATTCAATATTCTTTTTGTTCACATATAACAAATCCTCGTCCACACCAGTCAAGTTCTTTTCTGCCAAAAATTTCTCCAACCCATATTTTTGAACCTCTTCTATTTGGTTTATTACACTTGTCCACTTGCCTTCGTCTTTTGCCCAAACAGCAACTTGTGCTTTAAGATCTTCAATAGTGACAGCAGTCAGATTATATACATTTTTGAGTTCATGAATATATTCAGTTCCTTTTTGTTCTATGTTGTCCAACCAGTTGTCAAATGTTTTTGATACCATTTTGCTTCTATGAACTTGATCTAACATTTTTTGATTGACAGGTGATTTCGGGTCGAAAGACAAGGGAACCTGTGAGATCGGCTATGGGTTAGGATTGTTAATGGCTTCAATGTACTCTGCCATTGAACACAGAGCTTGTTTCAACTCTCTTTTGTCCTTCTCATCTTTCATTGTTCGGCTGACCATTCTCTTAGTGGAAGCTTCAAGATGGTGCACATCTGCAGCTCTAGAGGCAGTACCGAGATCTATCCTCTCCACAGTGAAATCATGCACTGTAGGATCTTGAACCTCTTCTTCAGTCACTGGCTTCGCTATTTCTGCACTCCAGTTACCAGTGTTTGGGTCAATATTTATTCTGGATGTTGTTTTGTGTCTCTTGGACTTGGGGGTCTTCCCCAGACATTTACTAACCATGTCCTCTAAAGGGAGAACAAAAGGAATCACTTTCTTTTTGTCAGATATGGAGCTTTCCAGCCACTTCGGTGCAGGAGCCGAGACTGTCTTCCTGGGCTTCTCTCCATCAGAGGGTTCATTTGAAATCATTAACACCTCAGGGGTCTCTAGAAAGGCCTCTGATTGTGAACCAGTGTCAACTGCCTCTGTTCTGTTTGGGCTTGTCTCTTTGTCACCCATAGGCTCTTCTGCTTCTTCCTCTAAATTTAAATCAACAATTATTGTCTCAGAAGTCTGCTTCTTTCTTTTCCCTTTAGTTCTTAACCTGGTGACACGAGATGGCAGAACATCCGTGAGGACTCTTCTGGATCTCTTGGAGACAGGGCTTTTCTCAGTCGATCGCTTGGATGCACCTGCACCACAGATAGCAAGGGGTTGATTAGAAGAGTCCATGGGAAGTGATGATGTGACCATTGAAGAGAATTGTTGGATAGTTTTACTCTGAAGCCCTTCCTGTCTTTTTTCTCTTAACCATTTTTCAGTCCTCCTTATCACCGGAAGGGTCTTGATTTCAATTCTATCCTTTTCTTTCTTGCTCCAGTCCACCTCTGGAATGGGTAAGTGTTCTACCTTCTCAAATTGTGGATCAACCACTTGTTCATCATCAACAAAAATTCCAGAAACGTCCATTTTTAAATTAAGGGTAATTATTTGTCCCAAAGAAAATCTACACCATAGCCTTCTTCTAACTTCAAATTCATCTGGGCAGTCTTCCCAGTAATCTTCCAGCTTAGGAAGGTGTGAGTGCCCTGTTCCAGAATCTAGGTTATCTTTAACAAAACATTTACTGTCAAATTGAGCCCTGGCAGTGAAGGATTGAAAATTGAACCTTTTGAGGTTCACCTCTAGATTCAAGGCATCAGATTTCTAATGGCATGAATAATGCCCAAGTTCAATAGGAAAAGCAATACCACAACCCCTTTTTGATGGGAATTTGTTATCAACATGTGCCAATTGCCGACATACCTCCATCAATACAAAATGATCGAATACATATCTAGGCAACTTCAAGGGTTCACCATCAAATCCTCCAATTCTGATATAAGTGAATTCAGAAAATTGGATGAAAAAGCTACCATAGATACTGATCAGTTGCATTGCTTCACTGGTCATTCTTTTACCTGGATTGCCTGCCAGTTCATAGGTCATTTTTCCAGTGAAGACATCATTAATTCTTTTATAATTTTCATAACAATTTTTTCTTTGCAACTGTGAATAATATTCGTAAATCTTACTGCTCTCATCTAAAGGCTCATGAGGCAGGTCAAACCAATCTCTTGTGGATGCTAAATAGTAGAACAGATATGAAGACATAAAGAAATCCCTGTTACCCAGATGATTATTTAAAATCTGATGTAGACAGTCAGCTACTATCTCAGCCCAATCCAAATATTGTTCACCCTGAAGGATGACTTGTATGAAAAAGTACATCCAGTCCTCCCAGTAATAGGCATGCTGATTACCTCTCAGTCTGTGCAACAACACCACGATATCCCTTACTTCCTGTATCAAATGATCTCTAGTAAGGGGTCTGGGCAGCCTTGAACTGCCCTTTTGAAATTTTAGCAGCCAGTTCCTTGCTATTACACTTCTGTAAGTTGGTCTCTTTTCTGAGAAATACCCATTGGAGGCAGTAATGTCAAGACTGGAATACACCTCCTTAGGCGGTATCTTCATCACAGACATGAGGGTTTGTCTATCAACATGGAATAACACATCCCCATCTGCTTTTCTAACGCACCTGTGTTGGGGATCGTATCTGTTTATACACTCTTGAACCAACTCTGGGCAGAATATAGCTTGAGGAAAGGCTGTGGCTTCAACTAAACCACTGTCCACAATTTTCTTCATTGTGGGGGTTTGGACAGGGTTTCTAGTTCTTCCTATGAATTCCTCTAAATCATATTGAACTAATGCAGTATCTCCAAATTCTGAGTGAGAGTAAGTGAGACCAGGGCTATGTTCGTCTCCCAAACATGTAGATTTCAAAGACATACTTGGACGATTATAATAAAACACTTCGAATTTTGAAAATAATAGAAATTCCAGAGGCTCTTCTTTCCAGTATAAGAATTCGGAATAGCACAGGGGAAACAAAACTCACCTTCAGGATATTTGAATTCACTACGGAAACTTGAATAACGAGAGCCTTACACTTCCAGCGCTATCCTTCTCCACATTGCACAGTATATTTTCTTGCTAAAATTAGCTTGTTCTTGGTTAATAATGGCACTTACCAGAATGAATAATCATCGCTTGGAACAATACGTGCCAAAAATATTTGAAAAGACGTGAACTCTGATTTCTTCATTAATAGCAAGTAATGTTCGTGCGCCATCATGAAGTACAATGATTATCCATAGTCTCTACTAAATTAGAGCTCTCGGTTTCATGATGGGTTTCTGACAAATTTTCCTCCAACTTTCCCACTAAGTTTGACTTAGAAAGCTGCGGGAGCAAACGGGACCAAAATTACCAAATCTTCGAATTTATTGAACCATTGAACCTTTAGGACATGGTTCAATGTGATGGTTCAAGCATGTCAACTGGACTTTGTAGGTAGGCAAAAGATTGACTTACCAAAACAGGGACTTGACTTATGAACCGTTGAACTTGTGAAGATACGGTTCAATACGAAGGTTCAACGACGCAAGGGTTATGTAGACCAACAAAAAGTTACGCGGCTTCGGTAAAAGGTTGCCAATTATAAAACTGTGAACTATTGAACCTTGAACCATTGAACCCCGCAGCAGAGTACAAGCGGGAGGTTCAACGATATATTAGTAGACAAGGAAACTGCGTGACCTGACTCATAGGAAGACAATGAGTGCTGAACCTTAAGACCGTTGAACCATTGAACCTTGAACCCCGCTATAGAGTACGCACGGAAGGTTCAAGTTCCACCCGAAAGTACAAAGACGCTTAAGACAAGTAAAAGGCAGCTTGCTTTATGTGACACTTCAGACATATTGAACCATTGAACCTTGAGCTTCGAGAATGGTTCGGGTTCAAAGGTTCAATCCTTTTATACAAAGACGACACACGGGTAAAATTTGAAGGACTAAGAGTTGATTTAAAAAGCAAAGGTATGACCAAAAATATAGTACGGTAAACCGACTCTTGCTTAAGAAATATTACCGATACATAAATAAACTAGGGCGACTCAAAAGGAAACACACAGCAACATGACTTGTTCTTACTCTTCTATCTTTGGAAAACTCTATGGTACTTTATATCCTTTGAAACTTGAGTATATCATTCTTGTACCTTTTCTTTACCTAATCTCCAAACCATCAAGTCATACATGCAAATGCAGTGAAATGTGGTAGCTTTGAGTTTCATACCTAATCACCTTATACTGTAATAGCCCTATTTTCAATCTGTTGACTCCAGATGTCCTTGTGGTAACTCGTATGCTCTAAAACTCGGATCATGCATACCTCATAGCCCTCTCTAGATAACCTCCAAGTTGTGAGGCCATATCTTCATTTGTGGTGGAATGCGGTATATTTTCCTGGACCTGTGACACCCTTATATCTTTCATCATCATTGCTCCTCTGATCATCACTCCTTTGACAACATATACAACAATATGCCTACCACATCACAACACCTATGATCACTAGTCCTTTGACATCAATGACAACATATGAAAAAATCTCACCTTTTGTCATTGATGGCAACATTAACCTAATATACAACTTTTCTCCCCCTTTGACATCAAGAGCAAAGGGCTAGTGGTCTTCCTCTGTTATGATAAAACATACAAGATCCCCTTGTTTCTATAATCCTTGTCATCCTTCATAGCCTCTTAGTCTACTTTCTCCCCTTAAGAGGTAGCCACCATCAATTTAGGGATAATAAATATACCTTGAACTTCTCCCTTGGACAGATGCATCATCTGTACTAACTTTAGAACATCAAATAGGAGAGAGTTCTCTCTCAGCTTTTGTCTAAAGAACTCAAAAGTGTTATCATACTCTTTCTTTTTGATACTCAGGTTAGTTTTCATCTTTTTTACCCAACAAGAATTATATTTCCTTGGTCTCAATGAGATCATCACCTTCTATGTTGAAACAGTCCACCACAAGCTCTTCGAAACTTCTTTGTATGGTTTTACATTCTTCTGGATACTGAATGCAGTATTGTAGTCTTTATCTCTGGATACGTCACACATCTCAGATATTATATGAAATGTAGTATGCAGGATTATTGACCTTTCAAAATTTTGTTCCTCTTTCTTCATTTTCTACACTTTCTCAAACTTATTCCTCATATCAATAGAGTTGTTTCCCTTTCTATCCAGTTTAGAAATCTCCACAAAATTGCTTCTACAATGTCTTGCAATATGTCAAAAATTATTACAATTGAAGGACATGATATTGAAATCAACCAAAGGAGTAAATGTATTTTTGCTCACACAATCATTTTTCATTGTAGGGAACCTTCTGCAGTCCATTGCCTTATGTCCATAATGATTTCAATCAAAGAAGTAACCAAAAAAAGAATGATTGAACCTGATATTGTATACTTATTTTTCTAGATTTTTTCTTCTAGATCTTTTCTTTTGTCTATGAACCAGAATGAAACCAACATCTCCCTCTTTGTTGTCTTTTGTCATATTGGTTTATTCTGATCTTGAACTTTCAGAGCCCTTCTTTTTCAGAACTTTCACTAGTGTCTTCATGGATTGCTTAGTTGCTTTATTGTTCTGATTTTCATTAGATCCAATATCGATCTTGATGTGCGGTGACCTCTCATCTAGAATTTTAGTACTTTTTCCAAACTTTAGTTTTAACTGATTGTTTCTTACAATTTATGTATCAAGTCCTTTACAGTCCTTGTCTCTTGTTAGCAACCTTTCTATCATAACCTCTTCTATCATCTTTGCTTCTTTCACCTAAATCTTTAGATCAATGACCAACTTTTCTTCCTTCTCAAGGTTCGAAGATAATTTGTCTTTGGCTTTCACTTCTTCAACAATCCTCTTCTTTAGCATTTTGATTTCTTTGTCAGCACAATGCAATTTTTTCACAAGATTCACCTCATCATCTTCATTTTTGGAATTCACATTATTTATTTTCATTGCCATGAGTAGAGCCTTTTTACTTTCACTTCCGAAAGTGTCTTCATCATATTCATCAGATGAGTAGCCTTCTTCCTCAGCATACTTGCTACCAGTTCTTAGTTTGCATTTTGAACCAATGTGCCAAATTTTACCACAATTGAAAATTTAAAATGTAACTTACCTTTATACTTGCCAGAACCTCTTTTTAATCTCCTCGCAATGTTTTATTCTTCTGGATCAAAATCTTCATTGAGATCTGAATCCACATTCTTCACTGATGCCTTGAAATTTGCCTCATTTCTTGAAAATTTATCATTCACAACTCTCATCTCATAGGCAGTGAGGGAACCAAATAGCTCATCCATTGTGAGTTTATTCAAATCTCTGGCTTCTTCAATAGAAGAAAATTTTGAATCATACCTTTTAGGGAGAGATCTTAGTACCTTCTTACAACCAATAAATCATGTACCTCTTTGCCAAGAGTTCTGATTCTATTCACCACTTCATCTATCCAGATTAGATAGTCAGATATGTTCTCTTCTTCTTTCATCTTCAGATTTTCAAATTTACCCTTGAAGTCTGTAATTTTGCCTGATTTACCTTATCATCCCCTTCATAGAGATTTTTAAGTTTATCCCATATGTCCTTAGTTGTCTTGCACTGCATCACTTTGAAAAACTTTGTGTTAATTAGACTGCTCAAGATAGCATTCTTGGCTTTAGCATTGTTTTCACAAGCCTTCTTCTTAGTGGGATCTGTGAGAGGATTTGTAGGAATAGTATAAGCATCAATTGCAGATCTCCAAACATCATACCCTAGAGAGGTAAGATAGGATTCCATTCTTATACTCCAAAAGGTGTAGTTAGTTCCATCAAATAGAGGTGCTCTGTTAGAAGATGACCCTTTCTGAGCCATGTGTTCTAATCCAAGATCTACCTTCAACTGTTATGCTACACCAAGGAACCTTGCTCTGATACCAATTGTTGAACACATAGTTATACTAAGAGTGGGGGTGAATCAATATATCCAAAAATCTTTAAATTTAAGATGCTTCCAAACACAAGTAAAAATTTAAATCATGAGAAGTATGAGAACACACACACACACATAACATAAGATTTATGTGGAAACCCAAGATGGGAAAAACCACGGTGAGCTAGTTGCTTGGATCTCCTATCCAAATCTAGCATCACAAAAAAAATGAAGTATTAAAAAGAGTTTTATGGGAACCAACCCAAAGGAGACACCAATCCCCTATTTATGAGCACTAACTCAAAGGAAGCACCAACTCCCTATTACAAAGTTTATGGGCACCATCCCAAAGGAAGCACCAACTCCCTAAAGTGCTACAACACTTACAACACTTACAAGATGAGGCACCAACCTCTGTACCAAAACACTTGACCGATTCTGATGGTTCAACCACCTCCATAACATCCTCTTCTTTAACTCTTTGATATTGACTTATTTAGATAACCTCAACACCTCCACTCTATCATCTCTTCTATCTTCCAAAACTTAAAACATTTCTGTAATACACTACTGACTCTGTTATGAATTATGCATCATAGCCTCCAGAGTTACTTCTCAATTTCTGGATCATTCATCTTTTTCACACACACTCTCTCACCTTGAAAAAATCTTCTATCCTTCATATATATCCTCCGTAAGTCTTCAAAACATCATCTTTGTCATCCTAAATGAAACGTGTAACATGAAACATGTAACGACCTTGCTTGTCATCTCCCACATCATTTGCGGTAATGTAGGAGTGAAATCCCATCATGTGGTTCATACCAAGAGGTCTATTAGACCCATTTTACCTTCTCCCAACCTTTCCTTCTGGCACACACTTCCATACACATGGCACAATCACTCAAGTATGCCATGTCGACACTGCAAACACTTATCCTTTCATACATTAGCTTCAGACTCTATGTGGTTCATGCCATGAACACTATATGACTTGAAAAACCTTCTCATGCACTCCTCTAAATGAGCATATATACTAACCATATGAACTTATCTTTCAATTAGAAAATCTAAACATCAAAGTGTGGTGAAATGTGGTGACTTTCTATTCTATCTCTGATAACCTTGCACATTAATGTGACATGCTCTTACCTTGCTATTTTTGGAAAACTCTTTGGTACTTGGTATCCTTTGAAACTTGAGCATATAATTCTTTTACCTTTACTTTACCAAATCTCCAAACTGCCAAGTCATACATGCAAATGAAGTGAAATGTGATAGCTTTGAGTTTCATACCTAATTACCTTACACTATGATAGCCTTATTTTTAGTCTGCTGACTCTAGATGTCCTTGCGGTAAATCTTATGCTCTAAAACTTGTATCATGCATACCTCATAGTTGTCTCCAGCTAACCTCCAAGCTGTAAGGCCATATATTCATCTGTGGTGGAATGCGATATATTTTCCTAAACTTGTGACACCCTTATATCTTTCATCATCATTGCTCCTCTGATCATTACTCCTTTGACAACATATACAACAATATGCCTACCACATCACAACACCTTTGATCACTACTCCTTTGACACAAATGAAAACATATGCAATAGAGGACATATCTAGCCTTAGTGAAAGATGGATGGGGAAAAGCCCCAGATACATCACTGTGAACAAGCTCCATGATCAATGTCACTCTCTGTGATTTGGCTTTGTCAAATTTTTCTTCAAGATGCTTCTCAAGGGCACATCCCTCACAAAGACCCTTAGAGAATCTGACTCTAGGCAATCCTATAACCATATCATGTTGTCTAAGCTGATCAAGATAGAGGTGATTGAGATTGCCAAATCGCTCATGTCTTAGTTTGCTAACCCCATCAGAATGAGTAAGCAATGTGGTGGGAGAACACACCAGGGGAAAAATGTGAGAAGGTATATGGTCTGGCTTGGTGATCTACCCTTCCCAATGCTACTAATTTGTTGTTGTGTAACTCTCTGATCTCAACTGAATCTAGTGTAAACTATACTCTCATGCCTTTACCTATGTGAGTAATCTGGTGTATGGCTAGGAGATTAGCTGAAATTAAATGTACACTAAGAACATTAGTGAATGTTTCCCCCTCAACTTCAACAGACCCTCTGCCAACAACTATTGTTGGAGTGTCATCACCTAAGGTAATAGTGGACATGTTGTGGGGTTCTAAGGAAGTGAACTCAACCTATGAAGAACCCATATGGTGCAAGGCACCATAGTCAATGATCCATGAAGATGTTGAAGATGTAACTACAACAAGAGCCTTTCCCTTGAATTTCTCTTTACCTTTTGACTTATAAGTTTCTTGGGTTGATGAGGACTCTTTGAAAGATTCAGGTACATCTATGTTGTTCTTCTCTAGGAGATGTGTGAGGTGATCAACCTTCTTCTTCATACACTTGTGTTCATCATGCCCTATCTTCTTATAGTAGGCACACTTTACTTTGTCCTTTTTAGGTTGCCCTTGATTGGATGAAGTTTTTGTGGGACTCTTAGAGGTCTCAGGTTTCTGTTCTTTCTTTGTCTCCTTATCCTTTTGAGAGTTATGTTTCTTTCCTTTGATGCTTGAAGCATGTCATTGTGTACCATTTCCATCTATTAGGGCTTGATTTTTTTTTTTGCAAGTATGTGCAGTCAATGTTGTCATTGATGTCAACAAGCTTGTGTTGTCATTGGTGTCAACTATGTCTACTGATTGAGCAGAGATGAGGTTGTTGTAAGTGTATGAGTTGTTTGGTTGAATTGATTTGTTAAAGATGATTTGGTTTCTTTGAAGAAGTTCTAAAGATGTTACGAATATGTTTCTTATGGTTGGTTTCCAAGTGCTTTTGAGAAATTTTGATTAATAAAGGAAACAATGTGTTTGGCTTAACAGAGTAGTGTTCTGGTTTTGCTCTGCATTTCTTCTATGTTAAGGATCTATCTTTGCAATTTGGATATGTTGTTTAGGGATGTTCAAACATGTCATATTCCAAATTTGGTGTTCCGGTTCATTTTTTAGAGGAAGTTGTGTTCACCAGAGTGTGGACAGTGTTTCTAAGTCTTGCAAAGGCGTCTGGGAGAAACTATTTTGCTCCGCATTTCTCTGCAAATTTGTTTTTGTCTTTACAATTATGGATTTGTGCTTATAATTCTTATATATTGCTTCAATTCAAGTTGTTTGTGGTTTGGTACTCCACAAGTTAATTTCTTGAGTTGTAGTGTATGACAGAGTTGGTTGAGTGCTCTAGTGTGAACTTTAGTCAGGTGAAAGTTGTTGCGAAGGGATTTGATTGATTTTAGGATGTTTTAGGATGTTTGTGGAATACTCTAGATTGTGTTGAAGCCTTGCATGTGGTCCACAAGTTGTCTTTGGGTTTGAGGAAGCGTGTACTTAAAAGTTCATTATGTTAACACAAGTTTGGTTGACCTTGGGTGTTTACACTATTTGTGGAGGTGCTTCGGTGATTGTGAAAGTGTAGAGTAGTGTGCTTGGATGAATTTAGGTCCAAACTAAGATGTGTTGTGGTCTACCTTAATTCCTTTCCACCGTAGGTATGTTTAGGTCCAGACCTAATTTGAATTTTCTTGGTTAAGGTGATTTGCCAACCTTAGAGAATGCTCTCAGGGTTGAAGACAGTATAAATGAGTGTCAAGGGATCGTGATTGTGTGCGCGAGTGATGGATGTGATGTGAATAATAGTGTGAGTAAATGTGTGATGTGAGAAGTGCATATGGAAGAAAATTAAATGAATGTAGAGCAGTAGAGTCTGGTATCTCAGAATAGTGTGATGAATATTGTTTCAGTACTTTGAGCTTCATTGGAACTGTAGTCCATGCATATGTTAGATGCAATTATAATAGTTCAATTTTGGTAGTGAACCACCCATTCCCCTCTATCTCTTTCTTTCAAGACATTGAGTCCTTTGGCAGTGAGCCACATGCAATGAGCATTCTTGGATAGTGAGTCCACCAATTGTATCAACCTTAAAAAGTTGCTTTATTAATATATATTGTGAGATAATCCTCACTGTGGTTTTTCACTTTTTGGGTTTTCCACGTAAAACTCCTGGTGTTCATGTGTTATGAGTTGTGGTTGGGTTTTATATGCTTAATTTCCTTTAATGTGATTGTATATGCTAGATGGATTGAATTTTTGAAGGATATATGGTTTAATGTAATACTAATTCACTCCCCCCTCTTAGTATTTTGGGTGTTCAACAGTTTTGAGGACTTTCACAATGCCCATGTGGATTAACTTATCTTGCTCTCTGGTTAAGTCAGAAATAAAGTCATCGAGAGATGGCATCATCCAGGTACTTCCAAGTGCTCTCTTCATGGAATAGAATGTAGACATGCAAACACAGAGTATTCAGGACCTATTTTGGAGAGAATTGAGAGAACAAGTTGATCATCTTTCTTGTCAATTCCACACTCTTTCAATTGCAACCTGACATATTTAAACTTGGTGAAGAAGTCTTCTAAGGTGGCAAATGTACTTAGACTTAGACTAATTAGCTCATTCTCCAACTCATGAGCTCTCATCTCATCAACCTTCCCAAATAGTTTCTCAAGGGTGAGCCATACCTCATTGGGAGTTTTCAAGGTTTCCACGTGAAAAAGGAGCTCAAGAGATAATTGGACACAAACATCCAAAATCCTAATCACATTTTTTGAACCACTTCACCTTGGCATCATCATCAGAGGATTCCATTTTAGTTCCCATTTTAACCCTATATAACCCCTTTTTTTTAACATAAGTTATATTTTGGATTTCCAGTCATGATAATTAAATAGGGTTGACGGTGTAATAGCTTGATTAAAGTCCATATTGCAATTGAACTAAAGAAATGTGGAAAGAGAAAAGAAAAACCACATGGCACGAGACAAATCCCTATTATTATTATGTGATCCCCTTGATTTGGCACTTTATAATGAGTGTGTGAGAAAAAGTGAATCCAATTTTAGGTTAGAAATGGCACTTTATAAAGAATAGTGCGATCGAGCCCAAATTGGTCTAAATTTTGGCAATCAAAGGAGTTGCCAATTACAAAATTGACTTTTTCCTAAAACACACTAATTTAAATGCTCCTTAGTTTTATTTGTCAAAACATATTTTTGGACAAAATAAAACTTTACAAAGAGAAGAAAAACAAAAGAAGCCCTTTCAACCAAAAAGTGGATTTTATCTTTAGAAAAAAAACTTTTTAAAATAAATATAAATATAGTTTTTGCTAAAAAGGAAAAAATCCACAAATTAAAAAATGAGGGCACAATTCAGGGCGAATTTAGAAATTTGTTCCCTAAATTGGGTGAAATCTGCAAACATAGGAAAAAGAAAGATAAAAAATGGAACGATTCACTTGTTTGCAAGTCGATTTTCCTTGTTTGCAGGGCATTTTTGTTGTTTGAGGGGTGAATTTGTAGATTTCTAGGCTGATTTTGCAGGTTTGCAGCGATGTTTTGAGGATTTAGGGCCACTTTAGGCAGGTCACACATTCCTCTACCCAAGGTGCACCTTCAAACATGTCACTTTCTTCCTGGTTTGGGCCTTAGTGCCTTCAAACACCCTTCAATCTACCTTCAAATGTCCTTTGGTCTATAGGTGTGGTTTCTACACCACAACAAACAACAAATTGACCTCTATTTGATCGCTTAGCCTCTATGTGATGTGAATCGACCTTTATTGGATGCTTTAGAGTTTCCACACCCTGTGCATGCCTAAACACTGGATGTGGATAGTTTCCATACCCTCTGGATCAGCCTACATGTAGGATGTGGATTACCCTCAACACCTTCATGATTCCCTCTATGGATTAGCCTTAAAACACACAATAGATCTTCTACACAACCTAGCAGTAAACACCAAGATAGAAAAGATATGTTATGCTCAAAATTATAACAATGCAAAGTTACCAGACTTGTAATTTACACTAGCACCGCTCTAATACCATGTCAAAATTAGGATCAACTAGCAGAATGCAAGTACTAAGTCATGAGTGATAAGACAATCACACACTCAACACTATGAAAACACGAGAAATACATGCAAAGCAAAAGAGATGAATGAATTAGCTCAATAATCAAGTACATATAGGTGTTTAGTCTCTAAGAATAGACATGCTTGAATAGGAAAAAGTGAACCTAAGGATAGTAGTGGCCCAAATGATAGGCATGTAACTACTTACGATAAGCTAGTCTAGACACCTAGCTAAGCATAGACGTGCTAATAAAAGCAAAAGAACATGGGTCTAATCTTAGTATGTGCCCAATTAATGAATGCATAGCTAAATATAGTTGTACCTAAGTGACCTTAATTTACACTAACATGAAACACTCCCAATATGCTCAGTGAATTGATGGACAATTTTGCACATGTAAAAACACATAAATCCAATTGGAACTATACTATCGATGGTTGACTTTGCAAAAAACTATACTCTTGTTCCACAAGAGTTCAATCTTAATATTATAATTCAATGCAGGTGGCCACCTTTGTTCATATTGTATACAAACATGCAGATGATAGTACAGAAGATAATATATAAAATTTTTGAGTGTCATTTCTATGTGAGTGATAACCAGTTACATTCATCAAAGTTTGTGCAGTATTGTTTTAAAGTATTTAACAAGAACTTAAAAGAAAGAGAAATCCAAATGACATGACTTCTCATATGGTCAGACAATTGTATAGGACAATTCAAAAATGCTCGAATGTTTTATTGGTTTTGTAGGGCCCATAAAGAAAACAATATCCAACATATGTGGAGTTTTTTTGAAGTTGGACATGGTAAAGGAGAACATGATGGAACTAGAGCATGGGTGAAAAGAGCTCTTGCTATAGAGCAACTAAAATTTAAGGATGCAACAAAATTTAGAGATGCATGTGCAATTGTGGATTGGTGTAATGAAAAATTATCTATGGGATCAAGTGAGAACTCTACAATTTGATGATTATTTTGGTTGGTTGAAGAGAATATTCTTACTCGACATTATTGTGAGACAATTAGTGGATTACAATTTTGACACAAATGTGTCGTCGACATGTGTGAGGTGCTAGGACTAGCTGCACCAACTCCTCCATGCTCTCTACCACTGAATTTAGCTACCATGTGGGTAGCTTGTTCAGTGAGATTTCCCAAGAGTGCACTTAGTGCTCCTAATGTCAAAAGCACTACCTAGTACTGAATGGTGTAGGAATGAAATTCTCTAATGTCAAGATAATTAGGTTTTAAACCCAATTGAAACTCCACCCATAATTTCCTAAAAAAAGTATAATGGAACCTCAAAATTAGTGTGTGGTGGATGATCAAAGACCATCCACCATCGCTCCCAAAATGTCTCGCAATCTCATGATGCCCACACCACTTAATTGAAATTCTTTCTTTTGTTAGAGGTATAGGTTGATTAGTTGCGGGGTCAAGAAAGAATGGAGCTAAGGTTTGTTTGATAATGTGAATATCAAAGATATCTCTATACAAGAGACCATCTACATAAAATTTCCTCCTCTCCTCCTGCCAAAGGAAGAATCTATCTAGATATGCATCAATGGACCTAACAAAATCAACAATGGTTTGCATTGAAGATTCAAACCATACTACATGGGGGGCATGTGAGGCTAATTTTTTCTTCAATTGTGTTTATATTTTCATTTATATTCACTCGCAAATAAGCCTCATCAGGTGGAGGGGTGGGGGGTTTTGCAAAATATCATCTATTAGAAATATTTCCATTAGATGACCTGCATTTACAATTAGAATAAAAATAAATAAATATTTAATTACTCATATATAAATATGTTTTTATATGGAACCTAATCAGACTCGTAGGTTAAATTTTCTCCACTTGTATTGGTGCAGTTTCCCCCCAAATTATTTAACAGCTAAGGGTTAGGGTTTCCGTTGATATTGTATTGTAGCATTTGCAGCGGTATTGAATTGCAAGGTTTGATGGTTGTAATCGGTTTGATTTTCTGGATAATAATATTGGACTCTTTGTTGCTGGATGTAGCCCGAGTTTGGGTGAACCACACTAAAAGTTGTCTCTCGTTGTTACTATTTCTGTGTATTTTTCATTCCTCTGTTTAATCTTTATTTGCATTTAATTGATATCTTCTACATGCAATTCTAACAAAATATTCATATCAAAAACTTACAAATGTAAGTAACTAGTCATATGTACAATTAAAGTATATCCATGTATTGAAAACTTACAAATGTAAGTAACTATCCATATGTACAAGTAAATATCCATATTGAAAAGTTACAAATAAATATCTAAATAAACATTTAATAAGAATTACTAATAAATAATGAGGGTTAAAAATTATCCATAGGCAATGGTTGTTGAAGGCCTAATGGTATCATTATTATTTCTCTTTCATTACATTATTGAAGTCCATTAGGACCGTCATCTTAGGTTTTGTTGCAAGTATGTGCTAATCGGTGTTGTCATTTATGTCAACATGTTTGTGTTGTCATTGGTATCAACTATGTTCTCTATTGTTAATATTGTTATTTGATTAAGTTATTGAATTAATGATGATGTGATTGCCTTGAACAAGTGCTAAAGGTGTTAAGAATATGTTCCTCTTGCTGAGTTTCCAAGTGCTTTTGAGAAAATTTCATTAATATTGGAAACAATGTGTTGAAGAAGTCTTCTGGCTTACAGAATACTGGTCAAGATTTTGCTCCGCATTTCTTTTGTGTTGGAGATTTGAGTGTGTGGTTTGGATATATTGTTGAGAAGTGTTTGACGATGCTAAATCCAAAATTTGGTACTCTGGATTGCTATGCAGTAAAAGTTATGTTCACCAGTTTGAGATAGTGTCTGATAGTGTTTGCAATGTGTCTATGAGAGAGTATTTTGTTCCACATTTCTCTGCAGAATGGTTTTAGGTGTTGTGGTTTTGCATATATGCTTATAAGGTCCTTATATATCGTCTATCCAAAAGGTTTGTGATTTGGTGCTCTAAAAAGCAATTTATTATGTGGCAGAGTTCGACAGTGTTGTTTGTAAACATATTGTGAACTTCCTTCAGGTGAAAGTTGTTGTGGTTGAATTTGTTGGTTTCCAGGTGACTTCAAGTTGTTCATGGATGTTTTTATACTATGTTAAACCTTTGTGCAAGGTTTGCAAGGTGTTTTTATCTTTGAGGAAGTGTGTGCTCAAAAGTTCTTGGTGTTAACATAAGTTTGGCTGACTTGATTGTTTTCACTAATTCTAATTATTCTTTGGTGATTGTGAAAGCGTGTTGAAGTGTGTTAAGAGTGGATTTAGGTCCATGCTAAGTCATGATGTGGTCTGCATTCATTCCTTTCCTCTGTGGGGATGTTTAGGTCCAGACCTAATTTGAATTTTATGGGTTAAGTTATGTTGTCGACCTTGGAGAATGTTTTCACGATTGATGATGGTATAAATAAGTGTCAAGGAGTCGTGGATTCCTATATGCATGGGGATATGATGTTGTGATTTGAATTTGAACAGGGCAGTTAGGGCTTTCATGTGTTAGGCTACCAGATGCAGTGAGCAGAAGGTGTCTACAATATTCAGTGATGTTACGAAGGTGTTGTGTATGTTGTGGTGTATATTGAGCTTCATTGGAACTAAAATCCATGCATAGGTAGATGCAATTATATCAGTTCAAAGCATGGCAGTGAGCCATTCTTCTCTTCTTTCTTTCTTTTTCAATGGGCAGTGAGTCTACTTGGATAGTGAGTCCACTTGGATAATGTCTCCCTTACTGTCATGCCCACATTTCCCATGTGGTCACAACACGCAACACACGTGTCATGTCCACATTTATCATGATGTCATGACATGAAATATCAAAAAATTTCCATGCATCCCTAGAAACCCCCTTGCACGTGTCAGTGTGCTCAGTGGCAATATGCATAAGGTGTAAACATGTCAATCAAATTTGAGGTAATGCGATCACATGCACATTCCCCTATGCGATGAAGGCCAACTAAGGGGGTCAATGCGATGCGATAAGCATCGTCTTTAGGGTTAGGATCAATTAATCGAAACCCTAAGCTTTCCTATGTGAACGAAAAGATTTCAACACAAGTCGAAATCAAAAGACTAATTCAAAATCATAAATGAATTAAATAATAACTTATTTATGATCATCAAGTTTGTGGGAACGTCAAACATTACTCTACACATGATTTAAAATCGCTAAATTAAATTAACCATAGATCCCAGAAAAATCTGGCAGCATAATGCCTCATGGGCATGAATAGGGATTATTCTAATAATTAATTTTAAACAAAGGTTCCCTAGGCTCACTAAATTGGATTAACGACTAAATTAATTAATTAATTATTACACACTAGATTAAATAGATTAAAGCAACTAATCTAATTAAAAAATAAATAAAATTAACCTCATTGATTTATGACCACATGCAATAAATTAAAATCAATTAATTTAGAATAAAAATAAATACATTTTCTAAAGTTAAGTTCAAGAGGAAATTAAATAAATTAATCAAACCCACATCAAATATTTTAAATCAATTCAATAGTTTCCTCAAGTTAAAAACATTATTCTACAATGACCCCTATCAATATAAATAGATAGAATAATAATTCCTACCCTCTAATAATTGAAATATCAACTAGCAAAATTAACTTTACTAAATATAAAATAGACCCATTATTAAAATTTCCCCTAACTCCCTAATTAACTAAAAAAAATAACAAAAGGAGTTTAAGTCAAAAAGAGGGGGAAATAATAAAGTCTAATTTAAAATTCCTATTTGTCCTAAAAGCTCACCACAATAAAAAAAAAATAATGTCCTTATGAAAATGAGGTCAAAACCCTAGCCTCCATATTCTTTTCTCATTTTGTTTTCTCTTCTCCATTTTTCTTCATTCTTTTTTTTTTGTTGCAGGTTTTGAAATGGGGCATCCATGGCCACCATGGAGGTATACTCATAATGTATATATATATATATATATATATATATATATATATATATATATATATATATATATATTGGTTTAGAAACAAGGGTTTTCTTTTTTTTAAAGTAACAGACAAGGGAGAGATACACTATATATATATATATATATATATATATATATATATATATATATATATATATATATATATATATATATATATATATATATATATATATATATTCTTATGTATATACATCATTAATAGCAAGAATGCGTTGCAGGCTATAGTGGGCCGAAAGGCCAAATCCCAAAAAGGAAGAGCGACGGACGCTGTCGTAGTAGGCGACTGTGTTCGCAGTAGATAACAGAGATTACATTTTGTTTTAAGGAAAATTGGATGTGGGGAGGGGGCCGAACCCCCATCCACACCCATAGGAGTGTGGGTGGATGTTCGACCCCCTCCCCACACCCCTTCTAAGATCCCAAAGGTTGTGTGTGGGCAACGGCATGTGGCCGTCGTCCACACACAAACCCTTATTATTATTTTTGTTTTCTATTAACAAAAAAAACACAGACCCTCATACAGCTGGAAATGTAAGTGCATACAGATTCGTTTATTATTATTTTTGTTTCTCTATTACACAAATCCAATATAAATATATATACATAATGAAATATATATATATATTTCAAATGTATATTCACAGTCCCCAAATATTGTGTATTATCCAACAATAAAAATAAATAAATATATATATATATATATATATGTTTAAAATACAAAATACAATTTTCAACAGTGAAAATAAACACATTTTTCCATATATATATATATATATATTTCTTCCTTCTATTCAAAATTTATATTTCTTTTGTTTTAAAACAGCAACTACCAAGAGAGTAAATATCTTTTCTTTCTCATCTATGCAATTAAGTAAAAAATAATAATAATAAAGAAAATAACACAATCTCTATCCATATGTTTTTTTTTGTCACATCCGCAATATAATTTTTTTATTTTTTTTTGTAAGATAAATACAACAATCTCTTTTTTTTTTTTAAACAATATTACAAATAGCAACCTTTCTTTTTAATCACTTGAAAGAAACATATGAACCCACTAATAAATTTGAACATACTTGTTTTTCTTGCATGCACATTTTCTCAACCAAATCACTTTTAAATCAGCAACTACTCTTTTATTTCCAACTTCAAATAAGTCAAATACAACCAAATGAAAACATTTATTTTTACATATCAAGAGAGGTATACACTCCTCTCTTTGCTTTAAAACATATACACAAGACCAAACTTGGCCATGGCTCACAATAGCCAAAATGAAAATGAACAACAACCACAAAATGTCTTTTTCTTCCACACTCCATAGCTTCAAATAACTTGCAATATAATACACATGGAAAGGGGAATAACTTGCAATATAACACACATGGAAAGGGGGAAAATGCCACTAAAAACTGCTCTTCTCCCTACCATAGACTCACTCATGAGTCACCCCTGATCTTGGAGGTCATCCTCACACAAGGAACACACACTCCACGTCACAACAAAACACTCAAACAAAGGCAAGAAGAACACCCATGGCTTGCACAAAACAAAACTCATAAAATAAGTTTAATGGGGTAGGGGAGTGGACATCACTCAACTCAAGAGCGCCACTCCAAATATCTCCCAAAAACTAATTTTCACAAGGCCTCAAGCCATCACATAGAAACCAATTTTCACATAATTTTCCCATGGCTCTCAAGCCATTCAAATACTCGTTTTCACTACTTGCCCTCAAGGCCAAAATACCACAATAAAAAGGATATGACCCCGAGGAGGTTCACTCCTCCCCCACCCCACACATGTTGAGCATTTTCTCCAAATGGAGAGACTCTTACAACACCTATAAAAATAATTTCCACAACACAATATGAAAATACACACACACAAGCATCACACACGAAATGTAATATACATAAGGAAAGGCCAAAGCCTTGAATCCTACCTTTAATAGCCAAAAAGGAAGATAGTTGAGAAGAGCCCTTCCAACTCCACCTCCAAATCCTTCTCCAAATGAGCCTCCAAATTCTCCTCTAACTCTCTCCCCAAAATTCAAATAAAAATCAAAATTCCAAAATAATTCAACAACCCCCTCCCTCTCTTCAAGAGGGATTAAAATAAGCTCTCCTCATGAGCCTTGAGGAATGGAGAGGTGACACATGTCACCTCCTCACTCCTCCACACAACCACTTGCAAGCTTCATGGAATGGGGTGGTGACACATGTCATCCACCCATTCCACCAAGTCTTGCCTGCTCCACTTGTGCTCTCTCACACATGTGGGAGAGAAAAGTGGAGCCAAAGAAGGAGTGGGCATTACAACTGCCCCAATCATATCCTCCTATGAAAGCCCACAATACCCCAAGGTACCTTCACCAATTGTGGGAGAGCCTTGGAGTTATGTTCTCCATAATTTAGGGGTCTTGAAGACTCCTCCAAACCTTGGAAAGAGGAGTGGATGAGGTTGAGTGTTTGACCCAACCTTCCACTCCTTCCCAAACTTCCATTTTCGTCACTTTACTTCAGGGTGAAGTTTAAGTGACCAAATGGAAGTTTACCTAAGGTTAGACAAGCTCAAAAGGTCCCTAGACCCTAGGGGTACAACCCAGGGTCACTTTTAACCCATTTTGAGCACCATAGGGTGAGTAAAATCACATAAAAAAGGGTCACAAAAATAAAAACTCAAAAATAAAAATCAAATGAGCATTACACATTTACAACACCAATTACAAACAAATATAAAAGGGGTAGACCTAACCCAAACAATATCACACAATAACATTACAAAATTTCATCACGCATAACATAGTTGATCTTGGTTCCTCTTGGAACTAGATCGCCTTACACGGGAATTCACAAAGTGTGTGGGATAATCTTTGATTATCTATGGCTTAGTTAGAACACCTGCACACTTAAACAAAAGATTAATCCGACATGTATATCATAGCCGAAGCAAAGTAAAACATACACTCACATCATCACATGATCATATAAAATATCATAAAATCACATCACAATAGATTCATAATTTGCATTTCAATAATCCATCTCAAGATAACATCACATAATAAATCCATAACATAAGCACATAACTAATATCTCAATTATGTCATAATGCAAATCATATGTCAATATCCTCATCAGTGAATCAAATCAAAATCTAGTCTTGTCACAATCATGCTTAACATAATAAATCAAAAGTAAAGCATATAGTCTAATAGTCCTGCATATCAGGATCAATAGTCCCCAAAAGTCCAAAAATGTGTCTCCAACCATAATATAAAACTTGTCAAATAAGGGAGTGAAAAGGTAGGTCTCACATCCTCCCCTCGAAGACTAAACTTCCTCCTGGAAGTCATCAAAGAGGTGCAGATAAAGTGCCCTCAAACTAGCTGCATCCTCCCAAGTCGTCGTGACCTCATTGTACATGTCCCACTGGACCCTAACCTGGTCCATCTCTCGACTTCAAAGGCTCAGCATCCGACGAGCCAATATGCAAACTGGCAACAAATCCAACTGATTGTCTACCTCTACTTGTAGAGCACTCCAATCTAATACATGAGATAAATCAGATATGTAACACCGCAAAACTGATACATGAAAAATGTCATGGATGTGCGATAGGCTAGGTGGCAAGGCTAGATGGTAGGCTACGGGTCCTATCCGCTCCAAGATATCAAAAGGTCTAACAAAACGTGGTGTAAGCTTAGAGCCCTTTCCATAACGGATTGCACTCTTGTGCGGTCGCACTCTCAAAAATACTTTGTCCCCAACCGAGAAGCTCCGATCTACTCTCTTGGCATCGACGTACTTCTTTTGTCGATCATGTGCCTCCTGAAGTCTCTACTGCTCCATATCCTACACCAACTCTGGCCCTAACACAACCCTGTCCTCAATATGGTCCCAACTCAAAGGTGTCCTACAAGGTCTGTCATACAATGCGTGAAAAGGAGGCATACCCAACAAGTTGTGATGCCCATTATTGTAAGCAAACTCAACTAGATATAGGTACTCCTCCTATCTAGACTGGTGATCCATGATGTACATGCAGAGCATATCCTCTAGAACCTGATTAACCCTCTCTGTCTACCCATCTATCTTAGGATGATAAGAGGAACTGAAGTTGAGCTGTGTGCACAACGCCTGCTGCAATGCCCTCCAAAAGGCTGATGTGAACACTGAGTCCCTGTCATAAATGATACGGCGAGGTACTCCATGTAATCTAACAATCTCATCCAAGAATACTCTCGCCACTGATGGTGCATTGTACGTCATGCGTATAGGTGAGAAATGCACCACCTTGGTCAACTTGTCAACTATCACCATGATGGCATCATGGCAGCAAGAAGACATAGGAAGACCAACAATGAAGTCCATGGAAATGGTGTCGCATTTCCACTCATGTATCTTGTGAGTGTATAAAAGACCTGCTGGATGCTGATGCTCGGCCTTGACCCTCTAGCACTCAAGGCAATGAGAAACATACTTTACAATATCTCATCTCATACCCACCCAATGGTACAACTATCACAAATCAGCATGCATCTTCTTCACCCCTGGGTATGTTGCATAAGGTGCTCTGTGAGCCTCGAAAAGAACTACTACATGAAGGTCACCCACACGAGGTACATAGATGTGTTGTCAATGTCTAAGTAACCCATCTGCCTCAAGGGAATATCCTGCAAACTTTCCCACAAGGGCCCTCTATGACTGGATCTCCTACTACACCTCAAGAAACCATTCATCCTTAGGCAGATGCTGAATGATGCACTCTCTCAAGTCTACACTCAAGGTCAAGGTCAGGATCTTGTGGCACCTCCAACTCAATGTGTCGGCAACCATGTTCTCCTTCCCTTTGATGTAGTGGACATCAAAGTCATACTCACAAAGAAACTCCATCCAACGCCGCTGACAGGCATTCAAATTTGATTGTGTGAATATGTACTGCAAACTGTGGTAATCTGAATGAAGCTCAAAGCAACGACCCAAAAGAAAGTGTCTCAAATGAATGAGAGCATGAACCACTATTGCAAGCTCTAAATAGTGAGTAGGGTAGTTTAGCTCATGGGTCCTGAGCTTACGCGATTCATATGTGATCGCTTTACCACCCTGCATAAGCACGGCTCCCAAACACTCAAGTGATGCATCTGTACAAACTACAAAATCCTCTGTAGGATTAGGAACCACTAAGATGGGAGTGCTGATAAGGCACTTCTTGAGGACCCCAAAGGCCCTCTTGTACTACTCATTCCAAGTGAAACTCTTCCCTTTTCGTTGAAGGGAAGTGATGGGGTGCGTATCCTGGAAAAGCCATCTACAAATCTACGGTAGTAACTGGCTAACCCCATGAAACTCTTGACCTCTATCACACTGGTGGGTGCTGACCAATCTCTAATAGCCCTGATCTTTGATAGATCTACGGAGATTCCATCGCTAAATAGGATGTGTCCCAAATACTGCACTTCAACCCTAAAAAAGGCACATTTCACCAGGTTGCCATAAAGTTGTTGCTCTCTCAAGCACTGCAAAACCAGACGTAGGTGGTCCTCATGCTTCTCCTTGGTCCATGAGTAGATCAAAATATCATCAAGGAAAATGATCACGAATTGATCTAAGTGTGGAACACCCGGTTCATGAGACTCATGAACACTGCAGGGGCATTCGTCAAGCCAAAGAGTACCATAGTGAACTCATAGTGGCCATATATAGTCTGGAAAGCGATCTTATGGATATCTGCCTCTGTGATGCGCAACTGGTGATAACCGAACTTTAGGTCTATCTTAAAGAACACTTTGGCTCCCTACATCTGATCGAAAAGGTCATCAATCCTAGGCAAAGGATAATGGTTCTTCACCGTCACCTTATTAAGCTTCCTATAATCCATGCACAAATGAAGAGACCCATCCTTCTTCTTCATGAAGATAACCGGTGCGCCCCAAGGTGAAACACTAGGTCGAATGTGCCCCTTCTCAAGAAACTCCTCTAACTGCAACTTAAGCTCCATGAGCTCATGTGTGGTCATCCTGTAGGGTGCACGAGACACTGGCTCAGCACCCCGCACTAGATCAATATGGAAGTCTACCTCTTTGTATGGAGGCATACCTGGTAACTCTAGTGGAAATACATCAGCAAACTCCCTCAAAATAGGATGGTCATCTAATGATGCCTCTGGCTCATCCTCTAATTTATCGCTAACAGTGATGGCAAACAACTGGCATCCCTTCCGCATGCAGTGCTTAATCTATTGACCGGATATCAAATAAACTGTCGTGGACTTCTGAATGCCCACTATCTCGTCTAACATGCCATGATCATCTAAATAGCTAATCACCTTTCAGTGACAATCTAGCTTGGCTCTATGAGCTGCAAGCTAATTCATGCTTAATACTACACCATAGGTTCTTAAAGGCATAACCCTAAGGTCGCATAATGTAGTGAAGGCACCCAAAAAGATCTCACAATCTCAAACCAAAGCATCTACTGACATCCTAGCCCCAGTGGCCAACTCAACCTCCCACCTATCGCCCTGCCTAGAGGCCACCAGCCTGCAATGCTCCACTAATGATGGGGAAATAAATGAATCAATACCACCAAAGTCAAATAAAATAGCAATGGGGACATCCCCAATCATACTTGTTGTCTCGATAACTGAGGCCTGGAAGTCAGCCTGGCGGTTATCAACCACTGTAAACATATAGTGGGATCTACCCACATCACCAACTGTCTACTCTAAACCTCCTGCACGAGGCTGTCCCCCTATCGTAAAGCCCTGTGGGCACTCTTTGGCCAAATGTCCTACCCCACCACATACGTAGCATGGGTCCCTAACCTGTACCTATCTAGTCTGAGTCCTACTACTCTGCTGATGTCCAGTCCGTCCTGTGGACCCCTGAGAACCCCTGTAGGACTGCTGTGATCTCGCAGGTCTCACAGGTGGTCTCTGCTGTCTCTGATCCCTACGCAGGCCCTACTAATGCTAACCTTGATTTTGTCCTCCCTGTGCCCTCTATTGATATTGCTATTGCTGCTACTATGGAGGCCTAGGAGGTAAAGATGGAGAACTAAATCCTCCTCTCTATGGTGGTGGTGGTGGTCTACAAAAATTCTGTTGCTGCTGCTACCTATGATCCTGAAAATGGGGTCGTGAACTCTGACCTCGTCCCTGTATCTCCTCAACAATGTATGCCTTCTCAGTAGCCTCACTCAAGGTTTGGGGGTCTGCCATGCGCACAGGCCCTGATATCTCCTGATTCAAACATCTGATAAACTTGTGAACCAGAAGTTTTTCATCATGGAGATACTCTGCACAACGTGATAGCTCTGTAAACCTGCCCTCATACTATGCTATAGTAGACTCTCACTATTGTAAATCATGGAACTCGTCAATACGATGTTGCCTATAGTGGTCTGTTAGATAACGTACATTAAAGTGCTCAATAAAAGTGTCCCATGAAAGTGTATCCAAAGACAAGCGGTGCTTGCACTCCTTAGTGTGCCACTAAGTCGTTGTTGTATCTCTCAACAAGTGAACCACCATGCATACCTTTGTGTTGCCCTCGTAAGGATGCAATGCAAAACATCTATCTAAACTGATAAGCCAAGCCTCTGCCTCAGCTCCCTCTGTGGTACCTGCGAAGGTAGGTGGATTCAGCCTCAGCAAATCTCTATTGAGGTCCCCACGGTCTTTTTGTCCTCGGATAGGCTCATCCACACCATAACCATAAAGCCCTTGAAAAACTTGCTCTACTCTCACTGTCTCCTCTCACCTAGCATGATACGAAGGGCTCCTACTACGAGCTCTGTAAGCCGAACCAACCTCCTCCACTATCGTATCAGGCATCTCAGCATAAGGCTCTACATGTGGTGCCACTCGCAGCTCGATGTGGGGCTCTACATATGGCTCCACATGTGACTTAGCACGTGGCTCCTCTCATAGATCAATGCAGGGCTCGACACGTGGCTCGTTACGCGGCTCAACTGTGGTCGGTGGTAACCTATCTAGCACTGTCTGTAATGCCTGTAAGATATGTGGTCCTATATCAGGTGCGAGTGGTGCTTATGGTGCTTGTGGTGTCGGCGGTCCTTGACCCTCAGCTGATGAGTCGCTATGCACCTCTACGGACTCAGTGCGGCGTGAATGCACTTGCCTTGTTCTAGGTGGCATCCTACAAGAACAAGGTAGTCATGAATCAAATGAATTTACAGAATAAGTAACGTGCCCAAACAAGCCCAATGTTTAAACTTGGGCTCTGATACCAAATGTCATGCCCACATTTCCCATGCGGTCACAACACGCAACACACGTGTCATGTCCACATTTGTCATGTGGTCATAACACGAAATATCAAAAATTTTCCATGCATCCCTACAAACCCCCTCGCATACATCAGCGTGCTCGGTGGCAATATGCATAAGGCGTAAACATGTCAATCAATTTCAGGCTAATGCGATCACATGCGCATTCCCCTATGTGATGAAGGCCGAATAAGGGGGTCAATGTGATGTGATAAGCATTGCCTTTAGGGTTAGGATTGTTTAATCGAAACCCTAAGTTTTCCTATGTGAGCGGAAAGATTTCGACACAAGTCGAAATCTAAATACTAATTCAAAAGCATAAATGAATTAAATAATAACTTATTTACGATCATCAAGTTTGCGGGAACGTCAAACATTACTCTACACATGATTTGAAATCGCTAAATTAAATTAACCCTAGATCCCAAAAAAAATCTGGCAACATAATGCCTCACGGGCGTGAATAGGAATTATTCTAATAATTAATTTTAAACAAAGGTTCCTTAAGCTCACTAAATTGGATTAACAACTTAATTAATTAATTAATTATTACACACTAGATTAAATAGATTAAAGCAACTAATTTAATTAAAAAATAAAATAAAATTAACCTCATTGATTTATGACCACATGCAGTAAATTAAAATCAATTGATTTAGAATAAAAATAAATACGTTTTCTAAAGTTAAGTTCGGGAGTAAATTAAATAAATTAATTAAACCCACATCAAATATTTTAAATCAATTCAATAGTTTCCTCAAGTTAAAAACATTATTCTACAATGACCCCTTTCAATATAAATAGATAGAATAATAATTCCTACCCTCTAATAATTGAAATATCAACTAGCAAAATTAACTTTACTAAAATATAAAACATACCCATTATTAAAATTTCTCCTAACTCCCCAATTAACTAAAAATTAATAACAAAAGGAGTTTAAGTCAAAAAGAGGGGGAAATAATAAAGTCTAATTTAAAATTCCTATTTGCCCTAAAAGCTCACCACAATAAAAAAAATAATTTCCTTATGAAAATAAGGTCAAAACCCTAGCCTCCATATTATTTTCTCATTTTGTTTTCTCTTCTCCATTTTTCTTCATTCCCTCTTCTTTGTTTTTTTTTTGTTGCAGGTTTTGAAATGGGGCATCCATGGCCGCCACAGAGGTATACTCATAATGTATACACATTTTTTTTGTTTATATATATATATATATATATATATATATATATATATATATATATATATATATATATATATATATATATATATTCTGGTTTAGAAACAAGGGTTTTTTTTTAAGTAACAAACAAGGGAGAGATACACTAAATATATATGTATTCTTATGTATATAAGTCATTAATAGCAAGAATGCATTGCAGGCTATAGTGGGCCGAAAGGCCGAAAGGCCGAATCCCAAAAAGGAAGAGCGATGGACGCCGCCGTAGTAGGCGACTATGTTTGCAATAGATAACAAAGATTACATTTTGTTTTAAGGAAAATTAGATGTGGGGAGGGGGTTGAACCCCCACCCACACCCATGGGAGTGTGGGTGGGGGTTCAACCCCCTCCCCACACCCCTTCTAAGATCCCAAAGGTTGTGTGTGGGCGGCAGCCTATGGCCGCCATCCACACACAGACCCTTATTATTTTTTTGTTTGTTGTTAACAAAAAAAATACAGACCCTCATACGGCTAGAAATATAAGTGCCTACAGATTTGTTTATTATTATTTTTGTTTCTCTATTACACAGATCCAATATAAATATATATACAGAATGAAATATATATATATATATATATATGTTTAAAATATAAAATACAGTTTTCAACAGTGAAAATAAACACATTTTTCCAGCAACAAGAATATATATATATATATATATATATATATATATATATATATATATATATATATATCTTCCTTCTATTCAAAATTTATATTTCTTTTTGTTTTAAAACAACAACTACCAAGAGAGTAAATATCTTTTCTTTCTCATCTATGCAATTAAGTAAAAAAAAAATTAATAAAGAAAATAACACAATCTCTATACATTTTTTTTTTTGTCACATCCGTAATATAATTTTAAATTTTTTTTTTTGTAAGATAAATACAACAATCTCTTTTTTTTTTTTTAAACAATATTACAAACAGCGACCTTTCTTTTTAATCACTTGAAAGAAACATATGAACCCACTAATAAATTGGAACATACTTGTTTTTCTTGCATGCACATTTTCTCAACCACATCACTTTTAAATTAGCAACTACTCTTTTATTTCCAACTTCAAATAAGTCAAATACAACCAAATGAAAAAAATTATTTTTACATATCAAGAGAGGTATAAACTCCTCTCTTTGCTTGGAAACATATACACAAGGCCAAACTTGGCCATGGCTCACAATAGCCAAAATGAAAATGAACAACAACCACAAAATGTCTTTTTCTTCCATATCCCATAGCTTCAAATAACCTGCAATATAACACACATGGAAAGGGGAAAAAGCCACTAAAAACCACTCTCCTCCCTACCATAGACTCACTCATGAGTCACCCCCGAGCTTGGAGGTCTTCCTCACACAAGGAACACACAATCCACGTCACAACAAAACACTCAAACAAAGGCAAGAAGAACACCCATGGCTTGCACAAAATAAAACTCAGAAAAATGAGTTTAATGGGGTAGGGGAGTGGACATCACTCAACTCAAGAGTGTCACTCCAAATATCTCTCAAAAACTAATTTTCACAAGGCCTCAAGCCATCACATAGAAACCAATT
Organism: Cunninghamia lanceolata; assembly: GCA_027924645.1. Taxonomy (NCBI): domain Eukaryota; kingdom Viridiplantae; phylum Streptophyta; class Pinopsida; order Cupressales; family Cupressaceae; genus Cunninghamia; species Cunninghamia lanceolata. Next base: position 237,821 of record BSBN01000134.1, read on the forward strand.
TTCACATAATTTTCCCATGGCTCTCAAGCCATTCAAATACTCATTTTCACTACTTTACCTCAAAGCCAAAATACCACAAGAAAAAGGATGTGACCCCGAGGAGGTTCACTCCTCCCCCACCCCACACATGTTGAGCATTTTCTCCAAATGGAGAGGCTCTTACAACACTTATAAAAAAATTCCCCACAACAACACAATATGAAAATACACACACACAAGCATCACACATGAAATGTAATATACATAAATGTAATGTCCCTTTTTTTAGCGCATTGATTTTTGTGCGCGTTATGCTTGGTCCTAGTCTCAATGGCTATCTGATATGTTGGTGGGAACTCCAAACTTCTTGGAGTAATCATGTTTCTATCTGCAGTGCAGTTTTGGGTATCTCAAGTTTGCATTTTCATCAGGGATGGTCGAAGTTATTTGCCAAGAATAATTTGGCCCGGTTTAATTATCAAATTTGGAGTTTATTTAATTTGGTAATTAAACAGTTTATTTTAATTATTTATTGTGCACTAAAGTATAAGGTTGGATTATTTAAAGTGACTTAATGTTATGTCTTGAGGGGAAAAAGGGAAATGTTTTATTTTTTAGTCCCTAGTCACTTAAAGTGTGTACATAACTTGGAAATAGAAATATTTTATAAGTGGGAGGTGAAAAAGCCTCTATTTTTAAGAAAGATCATTTTGTAACTCCCGGAGGCTTTTAAAAAGGGAGTGATAGCTCATTTGGAAGGCATGCCTGGGATTTGTATTGTTACTCTATTGGATTGAACCTGCGTGTTCTTCCTTTGTCTACCTTTTTGTGGATGGAAACCCACTCGAAGAAGATCAGTTTCGGTAGTGTGAAATCTACCCTAGCTGGTAATGGTGGTTTCCACTTCAGGGAATCACATGGAGCTGATCAGATATTGTTAAATTTGTTGTGTTTTGCATTGTAATCCTATTTTGAAGGTTTGGAATATAGTTTGGGGTGATTGATAATAGTTTTGGATTTGAATCTTGTATTTGCTGTGAGTTTGCTAACTTGGTCGTACATGTTGAAGTCTTATGTTGCTGATCATAAATTATTAAGATTGTTTTAACATTTCCTTATGTTTGCATTATGATTGGCCTACCTAGACAATCATTTTGGATATGATCTTCAGTGGATTAAATGTGTTTTTGAAATTGTTATGGTGGTGTCTGTACTGTATGAGTTGTACCAACTGAAAGTGATCGAACCATATCATAAGTTATTAACAACTCCTTTATATTGAATATGGATTGTAGCATTTTTGTATGGTCTAGGAGATTCTTTTGAGTATATTTGGCAGTATTTTTAATGAAGGATTCATAAGATATGAAAAAGTCATACACCTGTGCCATACGATGCTGTCTAGAGGGTGATCAATTCAAATGGGAATTAGATCTTAAATCTTTGGCTTCCTTTCTTGATTGAAGATTAATTGTTGAGCATAGACAAAGACATTGGGATGGTATGCAGAGTGACTGATTAAGTTTTGGAATTTTTCTTGGCTAAGTCCGTACAGTTGCAGGCCGTACTTCCTGGGAAGTACGATTTGTTCTTGAAAAATCTATACTTTGTTATTTGTTAAGAATTTGGATTGTAATGTTATTAATACCTCTGGACACCTTGTTTCATGACAAATAGTATGAGTTTAATGCTGAGTTTGGGTTGTTGGGAGGATGTCGAACTATCAGATAGTACAAACCTATAGCAGATATTACTATCTTTTCAGATGATATATATATTGTTATGGGTCTTCTTTCATGTTTAATTAGCGTGTTTGGGTATGTCAATAAAGATTTTGAGAGTTGTTCATAGTCATCCTGCATTATGAATTATGATTCCATGATTTGGTTTCTATAGTGCCATACAACCAACATTAAAATCTGAGTAATGTTTTATGATTGGGGCCTGAGGTTGATTGGACAGTGTTGGGAATTTATTGTAGTGTTAATTGTGAGCTAGAGCATCAATTTATTGGTAGTTGTTCTTCCAAGTATTTAGTGGCTTGATCCTTGACAGGGTTGACGCTCACTGAAAATACATATTACTTCATAACTTGTGTTATTTCGTTTTGTACAGTTCTGCATGATGTATGTAGTGGATTGAAGGTAGTTCAATGTGGGAATGTGTCTTAATATATATTGAAGAGTTGTGTTTCCATTGGGCAGCTATATAGCATTGGTAACAGTTGATTAATTTCAGTTGGATCTGCAGAGTATTCAGGGAATCAATTTAGTTAGGACAGATTGCGTCCCCTTTCTTATGATAACTAATCCATGGTTGTAGGGTATACAATGATGTCAAGACTCAAATCAAATGGCAAGTAATATTCAGTTGATGCATCATTGTAATCTTTCCTTATATTGCAAACATATATTATAACCCCTGGATGGTATACCGCCAAAGTGAAGGAAAGAACTTTTCTTTATTGTTTGCACCCACTGAATAAGTGGAGTATCCCCACTGAATAAGTGGATGGCTTGCAATCTTTCTTGCTTGTTCTCTACCCACTGGAAAGTGGTGAATTGCCACAGTTTGTGGATACCCACCACAATCGATGAACTGTAATCTCATATTGCATAGTTGCTTATTGTAAGCCTATCACCGTATGCTCTCACCTTGCCCATTTTGGGATCTGGGTGATCAGAAAGTGTAAGGAAATTAGTTGGTTATGCATTGATGCTAACACTAATAACATTGTCTTGTCATTGTATGTGATTTAAAAAAAAAATTGGGTTAGCATCTTACAGTGGTATTAGAGCTAGTTTCTACCTGCCAACCTATTGGGTGATAGCTTTGTACAGAGTGCATGTTCAAGTGTCCAATTGCTTGTCAGAAAATTTTAGTGGTTAGATGAATTCATTGTTGCCGGTCAGGATGGATACAACTTTGTCTCAGAGGAAGACTCTATCAAGAGAGGATCAGAGCAGAAGTCCACTTTCTAAGCACTTCAAGGATTCTTTTATATATGACCAACCTAGTAACTTGCAGAAAGGAGTAGTGGGAAGCTTGCTATTTGCATTAGGAAATGAATTGGAGTTGTTGTACAAGTCTAAGTATACACTCCTCAGCAAGTTGGGAGAAGTTGAGAGTCATATGACCAAGATCAAACAATCAAAGTGCAGGAATTTGAAGTGGGCTTTGAAGCCATTAATGATTGCTTTGGTTCAACCCAAGCTGATGAAACATCCTCATGAAGATGTAAGACTTGCAGTCACTCTTTGTCTATGTGAGGTCACAAGAATCACCGCTCCTGAAGTTCCTTATAAAAAAACCATAATGAAAGAAATATTTCAAGGGATTATTGAAAGTTTCAGTGGATTAGATGATATAGAAAATCCTTCCTTTGTTAAGAGAGCTGCAATACTTAGAATTATTGCAACTTTTGGTTTTGGGAACATCATGCTAGATATGGAATGTGAAGAAGAGATTCTGCAATTATTTCATTATTTCTTTGCTACCATTAGCATGTTTCATGAAGACCAAGTTATAACAGCCATGCAAGCCATTATGTCCCTGATCATTAATGAGAGTGATGAGGTATCTCAGCCACTCTTGTCTATTTTATTGGCTAATCTAAGAAAAAATGATCAAGAATCCTTATCAATAGAACAAGTATTAGCTGAAATGGTTTTGAGTCAATGTGAAGATAAATTAAGACCTTATTTGCCAAAGTGGGAAGAGGATGATTGCACGAGGATGGAACAAGTTGATGGGAAAGAAATTGCTGATGTGTTTGATGGAGATGACAAAGCATTTACTTTGGAGCAAGTTTGTGAAGCTTGTGAGAATCTTGTTGATCTTGAAGACATAAAAAAGTATGATGAATTTTCAAATGTGTTGGTTGGAAATCCAATGGCAATGGATGAAATTGAAGGTTAGAATTCTCCTGCTGAAATCAGTAAAGAAGAAAGAGAGGATTTTGCAAGTCCTAGATTTGATGAAGGGGTTGAAGATTTTGAAGATTTTTTTCTCTCGAAATAGAGATGAAAATGATTAACAAGATGTTTGATGGTGATTCTTCTTGTGAGCCTGTGATGATACCAGCAGAATGCCCTATTGAAGACATAAAAAATAATGAAGTTATAGCTGGTAAAGAATCTGAAGCTGCTGAAAATTGGGGAACAACCCTTAATGTTGAGTTTTTTCATCATCCTGAAGAAGGTAATGCTAATTTCACATGGGAATATCGTATGTCAACTGTAGGACCATTTGTCAATTCTAAAGGTTCAGTGGTAGAGCATGATGTTAAATCAGCCCTTAAAGATAACTTTATGCTTGAAGATGGAGCTGCTATAATTTTTTATCAAAGTGACAGTGAAGAGTAGACCACTTTCGTGGGATTGAATGGTCATGACGAAGATAACTTAAAAGTATCTGATTTCAAGAGTCATGCCTTTAAAGATACAATAGGAAATTTGTTGTGTGTTGATTTGGATTTTAAAAATCAACCATTAGTCATAGAAGACAAGATTGTGCAAGCCTTAACACATTTGGACAGCACCCATAAGTTTGTTGAGCATCACTTTTGGAAGGCACAAGTTGTGAAGAGACAGAAGGGCATGGAAGAAGGACCTTCACTTGATGATTGGCATGTTATCAAAGGGGCTTTAGAAATAGTAAAATCAGATTACTTGAGTCTTCATTTTGATCATGATCATGTCATTGAGTTTGGTGATCGTATCAATGATGCATTGAGAAAAAGAGGTAGAGGATGATAAGCTCACATCCGAGCTTAAGTCAACTAAGACTTCTTTGGAGTATACTCAAAGGGCTCTTTTAGAAGTGGAAAATTAGTTTGAAGTTGCACATCAATTAAGGGAGCAAAAAAATATTGTATTGACAAATGCAATCAAGCTGGTAATTGAAGAGCTTGATTTGATCCAAGAAGATTTTAACTTAGGACAACTTCCAAAGTATGCAGATTCAGAATTAGAGCAATATGAAGAATTATCTGAACATGAAGATGAAAACAACTTCCAATCATTTGATAATCCTCTTCTTGATCTGGGAGTTGAGTTAACTTTTGACAATCCTTTTTTTGTGTTGGATGATGAAGACCAATTTGATGTGAGTAACACAGATGAGGACAGTAACAGGATATGGGATCCTAGTGAAGTGCACTCATGGGATGTTAATTTGTACAAAAACTTCATCAACTGGAAGTCTTCATCAGTTGTTGAAGGTGGGCATAAGGTTCAAGTATACAATGAATTAAGTTCAATGATAGCTTACTTTCATAATGGAGTTTATTTTCAGGGTTCTATGGAGGATAGTGGTGTTGGTAAGATTGTTTTATGGATGTTTTTGGAGTCAAATTTCTATCATGAAGCTGTTGTCCTTACTCCTATTAGCCATCATAAGTTGTCAATTGCATATTTTTTTTATGGATTGGAGAGAAATTTTGGTAATAACTTTGATGTATGTTGGTTGGAGATGGCCTAAAACTCTTGTTGTTTCCATAAGATTTCAGTTTGGTGATGGTTGTTCCATTATTAATTTACTGAAATCAGAATTTTATGAAGTTATATTTAATTGTTGCAACCATGAGATTGCATCTTTTATTGTTTCTAGCTATGTTTGGATGGATGATAGAAGGTTTCAGCTGAAAGGGACAAGTGTTTCAGCTAATTTTGCTCTTTTGGATGTTAAAAATCAGATAATTCATGGTTGTTTAGAGTTACTTGTAGCTTTTGTTCAAGCTAATTTGTGTTCTTCTTTAGAGGAACATTTCAGTTTTTGGTTCCCATCTATTGTTTCAAGTTGGATGAACTGCATTGATGACTTGTTGGAGGATGCCAACTCCTTCACTTTCATGGTTAAGAATGATATAGATTTTTGGGATCCAAAAGGTTGGGTGATTGGTAGAATGTTTCAACTTATTATACAGAGTATCAACTGTATAGTTACCAGACATATCAAAGTAGCGCAGCGGAAATGGTATGGAGCATTCTTGAGGTTAACTTGGGATCCAGGTATATTATTGCTAATCATGCAAGTTACTCTGTTGGATGGCATGTATTGCTTGAGGACAACCAATCTTGAGTAGGGAGGACTGTAATGTCCCTTTTTTTTTGCGCATTGACTTTTGTGTGCATTATGCTTAGTCCTAGTCTCAATGGCTATCCGACATGTTGGTGGGAACTCCAAACTTCTTGGAGTGATCATGTTTCTATCTACAGTGTAGTTTTGGGTATCTCAAGTTTGCATTTTCATCAGGGATGGTCAAAGTTATTTGCCAAGAATAATTTGGCCTGTTTTAATTATCAAATTTGGAGTTTATTTAATTTGGTAATTAAACAGTTTATTTTAATTATTTATTGTGCACTAAAGTATAAGGTTAGATTATTTAAAGTGACTTAATGTTATGTCTTGAGGGGAAAAAAGAAAATGTTTTATTTATTATTCCCTAGTCACTTAAACTGTGCACATAACTTGGAAATAGAAATATTTTATAAGTGGGAGGGAAAAAAAGGCTCTATTTTCAAGAAAGATCATTTTGTAACTCCCGGAGGCTTTTAAAAAGGGAGTGATAGCTCATTTGGAGGGCATGCTTGGGATTTGTATTGTTAATCTGTTGGATTGAACCTGCGTGTTCTTCCTTTGTCTACCTTATTATGGACGGAAACCCACTCAAAGAAGATCAGTTTCGGTAGTGTGATATCTACCCTAGCTGGTAATGGTAGTTTCCACTTTAGGGAATCATATGGGGCTGATCAAAGATTGTTAAGTTTGTTGTGTTTTGCATTGTAATCCTATTTTGAAGGTTTGGAATATAGTTTGGGGTGATTGATAATAGTTTTGGATTTGAATCTTGTATTTGTTGTGAGTTTCCTAACTTGGTCGTACATGTTGAAGTCTTATGATGCTGATCATAAATTATTAAGATTGTTTTAACATTTCCTTATGTTTGCATTATGGTTGGCCTTCCTAGACAATCATTTTGGATATGATCTTCAATGGATTAAATGTTTTTTGAAATTGTTATGGTGGTGTCTGTACTGTATGAGTCGTACCAGTTGAAAGTGATCAAACCATATCATAAATTATTAACAACTCCTTTGCATTGACTATTGATTGTAGCATTTTTGTATGCTCTAGGAGATTCTTTTGAGTATATTTGGCAATATTTTGAATGAAGGATTCATAAGATATAAAAAAGTCGTACACTTATGTCGTATGGTGTTGTCTAGAGGGTAATCGATTCAAATGGGAATTAGATCTTAAATCTTTGGCTTTCTTTCTTGATTGAAGATTGATTGTTGAGCATAGATAAAGACATTGGGATGGTATGCAGAGTGACTGATTGAGTTTTGGAATTTTTATTGGCTAAGTTCGTACAGTTGTAGGTCGTACTTCCTGGGAAGTAGGATTTGTTCTTGAAAAATCTATACTTTGTTATTTGTTAAGAATTTGGATTGTAATGTTATTAATACCTCTAGATGCCTTGTTTCATGACAAATAGTATGAGTTTAATGCTAAGTTTGGTCTATTGGGAGGATGCCAAACTATCAGATAGTACGGACTTGTAGCAGAAATTACTGTGTTTTCAGATGATATATATATTGTTATGGGTCTTCTTTCATGTTTAATTAGGGTGTTTGGGTATGTCAATACAGATTTTGAGAGTTGTTCATAGTCATCCTACATTGTGAATTATGATTCCATGATTTGGTTTCTATAGTGCCATACAACCAGCATTAAAATCTGAGTAATGTTTTCTGACTGGAGCCTGAGGTTGATTGGACAGTGTTGAGAATTTATTGTAGTGTTAATTGTGAGCTACAACATCAATTTATTGATAGTTGTTCTTCCAAGTATTTAGTGGCTTGATCCTTGACAGGGTTGATGCTCACTGAAAATACATATTACTTCATAACTTGTGTTATTCTATTTTGTACATTTCTTCATGATGTATGTAGTGGATTGAAGGAAGTTCAATGTGGGAATGTGTCTTAATATATCTTGAAGAGTTGTGTTTCCATTGGGCAGCTATATATCACTAGTAATAGTTGATTAATTTCAATTGGATCTATAGAGTCTTCGGGGAATCAGTTCAGTCAGGAAAGATTGCGTCCCCTTTCTTATGATAACTAATCCATGGTTGTAGGGTATACAATGATGTCAGGACTCAAATCAAATGGCAAGTAATATTCAGTTGATGCATCATTGTAATCTTTCCTTATATTGCAAACATATATTATAACCCCTGGATGGTATACCGCCAGAGTGGAGGAAAGAACTTTTCTTTATTGTTCTCACCCACTGAATAAGTGGGGTATCCCCACTAAATAAGTGGATGGCTTGCAATCTTTCTTGCTTGTTCTCTACCCACTAGAAAGTGGTGAATTCCCACAATTTGTGGATGTCCACCACAACGGATGAACTGTAATCTCATATTACATAGTTGCTTATTGTAAGCCTATCACCATATGCTCTCACCTTGCCCATTTTGGGATCTGGGTGATTAGAAAGTGTAAGGCAATTACTTGGTTATGCATTGATGCTAACACTGATAACATTGTCTTGTCATTGTGTGTGATTTTGAAAAAAAATTGGGTTAGCATCTTACAATAAGGAAAGGCCAAAGCCTTGAATCCTACCTTTAATATCCAAAAAGGAAGATAGTTGAGAAGAGCCCTTCCAACTCCACCTCCAAATCCTTCTCCAAATGAGCCTCCAAAATCTCCTCTAACTCTCTCCCCAAAATTCAAATAAAAATCAAAATTCTAAAATAATTCAACAACCCCCTCCCTCTCTTCAAGAGGGACTAAAATAGGCTCTCCTCATGAGCTTTGAGGAATGGGGAGGTGACATGTCACCTCCTCACTCCTCCACACAACCACTTGCAAGCTTCATGGAATGGGGTGGTGACACATGTCATCCATCCATTCCACCAAGTCTTGCCCCCTCCACTTGTGCTCTCTCACACATGTGGGAGAGAAAATTGGAGCCAAAGAAGGAGTAGGTACTACAAGTGCCCCAATCATCTCCTTCTATGAAAGCCCACAAAACCCCAAGGTACCCTCACCAATTGTGGGAGAGCCTTGGAGTTATGTTCTCCACAATTTAGGGTCTTGAAGACTCCCCCAAACCTTGGAAAGAGGAGTGGACAAGGTTGAGTGTTTGACCCAACCTTCGACTCCTTCCCAAACTTCCATTTTCGTCACTTTACTTCAGGGTGAAGTTTAAGTGACCAAATGGGAGTTTACCTAAGGTTAGACAAGCTCAAAAGGTCCCTAGACCCTAGGGGTACAACCCAGGGTCACTTTTAACCCATTTTGAGAACCATAGGGTGAGTAAAATCACATAAAAAGGGGTCACAAAAATAAAAACTCAAAAATAAAAATTAAATGAACATTACACCTTTACAACACCAATTACAAACAAATATAAAAGGGGTAGACCTAACCCAAACAACATCAGACAATAACATTACAAAATTTCATCATGCATAACATAGTTGATCTTGGTTCCTCTTGGAACTAGATCAGCTTACACAGGAATTCACAAAGTGTGTGGGATAATCTCCAATTATCTGTGGCTTAGTTAGAATACCTGCGCACTTAAACAAAAGATTAATCTGACATGTATATCATAGCCGAAGCAAAGTAAAACATACACTCATATCATCACATGATCATATAAAATATCATAAAATCACATCACAATAGATTCATAATTTACATTTCAATAATCCATCTCAAGATAACATCACATAATAAATCCATAACATAAGCACATAACTAGTATCTCAATAATGTCATAATGCAAATCATATGTAAATATCCTCATCAATGAATCAAATCAAAATCTAGTCTCGTCACTATCATGCTAAACATAATAAATAAAATATAAAGCATATAGTATAATAGTCCTGCATATCGGGATCAATAGTCCCCAAAAGTCCAAAAATGTGTCTCCAACCATAATATAAAACTTGTCAAATAAGGGAGTGAAAAGGTAGGCCTCACACCTACAATGAGCATTCCTTTGGTAGTGAGCCTTTTGTAATTCAGTATTGTTACTATATTATATTGTGAGCTAATCCTCACTATGGTTTTTCCCTTTTAGGGTTTTCCATGTAAAATATGGTGTTCTCTTGTGTATGGTGTTGATGTGTTTATTTTTTGTTATTTGCTTCTCATGTATAATCATCATAACAGATTAAGGGTTTAAGTGACTTGATGTGGATGTGAATATATTTATGAGGGTTTGAAATTTATGATACAACTAATTCAACACCCCCTCGCAGTTGTTTTGTGCATTCAACAATTGGTATCAGAGCAAGGTTCCTTTGAAGAAAGCATAACAGCTTGAGGTAGATCCAGGATGGCACACAAGAAGCAAATTCCCTTGTTCTATAGATCTGACTATGCACTCTAGAAAGTAAGGATGGAAGCCTTTCTAGTTGATCTTGGTTATGATGTATGGAAATGCATCAAGTCTAATTATATTGTACCTCAGAATGGTATAAATACTGAAGATGAACTCAAAGTAGTTGAAATTGATGGTAAGGCAAAGCATGCTCTCTTAAGTGGTCTTACTAATTCTGAATTGATAAAGGTTGTCAATTTGAAAACTATTAATGCGATTTGGAAAAAGTTGGAAAGTGTTTATGAAGGAGATGATAAGGTTAAACAAGTTAAAATGCAAAATTTGAAGCTCACATTTGAGACCATGCGAATGTCTGAAGATGAAAACATTACAAGCTACTTATAGAAGGTGGATGAAGTTGTCAATGGCATCAACAAACTTGGAGAAACTATGGATGATAAAGAAATGATATTGAAGGTACTCAAAACTCTTCCTAAAGCTTACAGTCATAAGGTTTCTACTATTGAAGAATTATAGAATTTGAATCAATTTACCAAAGATCGGTTACTTGGCACCCTAAATGCTTTTGAAATAAGAGAGTTTGGCACACCTAGTGGAACTGCAAAGGATGAGACTACTTTTAAAGCTGGAAAATCAGAAAAGACTTGTTGATGATGATGTTAGTCAAAACAACATGAAATAAAAGTTACACAACAACCGTTATTTATCTTGAAAGATACGATAAATTCAGAATGAATTTATGATCCCAAGTCTCCATGCATTAGTTCATAATGATCTAACATTACTCAGAGGTTGATGTGTGTTGTTGTTAATCAGTTTGGGGCCTTATGTACTTCAATAATTTCTACAAAGTTCTTCAATATTCCTTCAAATATCCTGTCCTTTATGCCTACTCTGCACAAATCTCCAATAATTCTGTCAAATCTTATATTATTAAGTCAGGATTTAAACAAATAGACATTAATTCAATTCTAACTTTGAGTAATTCACCGGAATTTGTGTCTGATTTAGACTAATTCTGAATATATTTCTAGATTCAATTAGTTATTTTGATATTATCCATATATGAACTAATATTTGCTTATGCACTTCAAATCTACTCAAAGATTGTGCCTATAAGCATGTATTTCACTATCATTTGCCATTATTTGCATGATATTCATTATAATGTGGAGTTCTTACTATAATATGCTCTAGATATATGATTATTTGCACTAATTCAACATATTTTCATTGTATCTGCTTATAATTCATCCTCATTTCTCAATATTTGCATGATATTTTCAACATGACATGCTATTTTGCTCAAATATGCTAATGATATTCAATTATCCCTATTAATTTAGCATATTATATCTATATCTGGTTGTTATTTATCATTATTTGTAGCCCTGATGTGCTGATTTAATGAAATTTAAGAAAAAGAACTAAAGCATTCTTAATCTAATGAAATTAAATGAGTCTTTGACAATTGATCCATATGCATCATTTAACATTTCATGAAATAGAGATTAAAAAAAAATCAAACTGTGTTGCCAGGTCATTCCACAACTTCACATAGCGGATGCTAATCTTCTAAGGTAAAGATTGACAACAATATCCACCAGTTGATATGCACTCCAAGGGATGCAGCACACCACAATGAAATATCTAGATGACATTCACAAAGATTACTCAGAATTTACGATGTAGTTGTAATCTAATCTCTATTTCATTACTATTCAAAAGCATGCATGTTTACAATCTGTCTTGAGAAAGTATCATGACATTCAACAATCCTATCTCAATTAAGTCTCCCCTCCTTTACAAATGACAAACCATCTCCTTTGATAGAATAAGGATAGGATTCAATTATGACAATCCAATGGATAGGATCCTCTCAAAACAATCAACGGTGGCCATTTGAAAGCAGCACATGGGTGACATCAGGATCTTGACAACTGGCACTTGGAATATCCTTAGCATATTCCTCTCCTCTAGAAAGCTCCATCTTAAGTTGGTCATAATTTTAATTTCCTGCCACTGAAAACAAATAAATTCGTCAAATATCAATACCCCTACAAAATTAATGTGCATTCACATTTTTAATGTTTTTGAACAGCATCTTGATTTTTTTTAATTTCAAAAAATGATTTCTGGGTTTTGTTTCCCTTGTTTCAAGATTTCTAGATCATTTTGAATTTTTAAATTTCATTGAGAAACGAGGGAGATATCACGATTTTAGTGAATGTGCAGTTGCACATGGATATCAAGATATCCAGTTGGTCAAAATATCTAGTTGACCAAATGGGCAAAATGTCTATGAGGCCTACTTTTTCATTCCCGTATATTTGACTACTTATTTTACTATTGGTGATACATTTAGACTTATGGGACTATTGATCCTAAATTTCCAGACTATTAGACTTTATGATGTATGTGGATTTGTTATGATTAGCATGTTTACGATGTGTTTAGACTTGGATATTGATTCACTGATGATGTTAGACATATGCTTTATATTATGATGTTATTGGGAAACTATTCATGTGATGTTAGTTAGAAAATTGTTATGTGATTCAATCTTGGGAATGGATGTTTGAAATGCAGAATTTAGAATTTAACTATAATGTGATTTCCTTGATGCTTATATGAACATGTGATGTTGTATGTGCTTGTTTCACTTTTCTTCGGCTATCATATACATGTCAGATTAACATTTCATTTGAGTGCGCAGGTGTTTCTAACGAAGCCATAGAAATTCAGAGATCATCCCACACACTGTATTGTTTTCCTTTGTGAAGCCGATCTAGTTCCAACATGAACCAAGATCATCTGTGTATTGCATGATGAATTTTCGTAATGTTTGCATATGGTGTCCTTGGGGCTAGGTCTAGCCTTTTTCAATTGATTGTATTATGGTGTTGTAAATGTGTAATGTTTATTTGACTCAATTTTTGTTTTAAGTTTTTTGAAACCCCTTTTCATGTGATTTTCTACATCCTAAGGTGCTAAATTTGGGTTAAACTTGACCCTAGGTTGTACCCCTAGGGTCTAGGGGTCATTTGGGCTTGTGTAACCCTAGGTAAACTTCCATTTGGTCACTTTAACTTCACCCTAAAGTAAAGTGACGAAAATGGAAGCTTAGGAGGGAGAGGATGAGTGGGTCAAACACTCAACCTCTTCCTTTCCTCTTCCCTAGGATTGGGGGAGTCTCCAACACCCCTTAATTGTGGAGGACTTTACTCCAAGTCTCTCTCACAATTGGTGAGGGTACCTTGGGGTTGTGTGGTCCTTCTTAGGAGGAGAGGATAGGGGCACATGTGTCACCCTCTCCCTCTTAAGCTCCACTTTTCTCTCCCATATGTTTTAGAGAGGACAAGTGGAAGAGAGAGAGACTTGGTGGATGGGTGAGTGACATGTGTCACCACCCATTCCAAGGGTCTTGCTTGTAGTTGGGAGGAGTGAGGAGGTGACACATGTCACCTCCCCATTCCTCAAGGCTCTTGAGAAAAGCCTATTTTAATCCCTCTTGGAGGGAGGGATGGGGTTGTTGAATTTTTGGCAATTTTATTGATTTTAATTATTTTGGGGAAAAAGTTGGAGGAAATTTGGTGGCTCAATTTGGAGAAGGAGTTAGAGGAGCTCTACTCAACCATCCACCAATTGGGATTTTTAAGGTAGGTTTCAAAGTTAAGGCCTTCCCTTATGTATTTTATTTACTTGTGTGATGCTATGTGTGAGTTTCCATTTTGAGTTTTTTTTTACTTCTTGTTGTGGGGAAAAATTGTAAGGGAGTTGTAAGAGCCTCTCCTACTTGGGAGAAGATGCTCAACAAGTGTGGGCTGGGGGAGGAGTGAACCTCCTCGGGGTCATTTCCTTGATTTTATGGAGTTGTAGCCTTGAGGGCAATATGAGAATATGTGCAATATGTGAAATGGCTTGAGAGCCAAATGGAAGCTTTGTGAAACTATGTTTAAAAGTGTTGGCTTGAGGCCTTGAGAGGTATTTGTATTGGGAAGTTTTAGGAGTGGTACTCTTGAGTTGAGTGTTGTCCACTCCCCTACCCCATTGAACTCATCCTATGTGAGTTCTTATGTTGTGTTAGCCATGGGAGTAATTTTGTGTTTGGTTGTTGAATGCTTTGTTGTGTTGTGGTTTGAGTTTCCTAGTGTGAGGATGACCTCCCTAACTCAAGGGTGACCCATTAGCGGGTCTATGGTAGGGAGGAGAGCAAGTTGTTGTGGCTTCTTTCCCCTACTTGTGTTATTGCAGGATATTGGGAGCTTTGTGAAGTTGAAGAAAACACCATTATTCTTGGAGTTGTTGTCTTATTTCTTAACTCTTGAGAGAGCAGGGTCTTGTTAGGCCTTTGTATTATTTCTAGATTTCAAAAGAGGAGAACCTTGTTCTCTCTCTCATGTTATAAAAGTATATTTTACTTGTGTGTATGAATTATTTACATTTGCAATAGAAATTTTAGTTTGCTAATTTCAATGCTATGATTTAACAAAAAAAATAGAGTAATGAATGAAAAATTTGGCCTTAATGTTATTTTGTTTGTATGTTTTTTTTTTAAATAAACAAATAGGAAAGTTGTTTTATTGTTGAGAGACAAAAAGAAAATTTTATATTTTTCTTATGAAAAAGAAATTTAGTTCATGTTATATATTAGAAGTATTCAATTAAATGCATTTTTTTTTTTTAAGAAAATAATAATAATACAATGAATATATTTTTTTTTTAAAAAGAAATGTTCATTTGCTTATATAAATTTGATATAACAAAAAGAAAAAATATATCTTTGCTTATTTGTCAAAAAAGGAAATCTGTGAGTTTTTTTGAAGGAATTATGTATTGGAATATATATATATATTAAAATATAAACTGATTTTATTATTCTATCAAACAAAATTAAGAGACTGTATTACATATATATATAATTGTATTTGAATTAAAAACTATGATTTTAAATTTAATTGTGTTTTTAAAAACTGTGATTTTGAATTTAATTGTGTTTTTATTGTATATATATATATATAAAAACCCAATGAAAATGAATGCTGTGAAAAGAGAAGCAACTGTGTTTTTGAACAGATCGCAGATTTTTTTTTTTAAAATGTAAGTGGTGGGGGGGGTTCGAACCCCCCCACCGTCGCCATTGTTTTAGTAAGGGTGTGGAGAAGGAGGTGAAGCCCCCACCCACACCCCACTATGTGGGATGTGGGTGGGGGCTCTGCCCCCCTCCCCACACTCCCCACACCTCTCCTCTCCCCGCGGGTAATACTCCCCATGCAGACCGCAACCCGGCGCCCATCTCCCTCTCACCTCCGCCGCGGCTCCCTTTACACCCTACCGTCGTTGTCCCTCCGCCGCACCTCAGTCACAACTCCACCACCGCCTCCTCAACGCCGCTGCCTCCACAACGTCATCCCTCCTTTCTGCCTGCCATAAGATTTGGGGTTTTAGCAGAATATATATATATATATATATATATATATATATATATATATATATATATATATATATATATATATATATATATATATATATATAATATTTATATTATTAAACCCACAGCATAAACAATATACACATTATATATATTTATATATATATACACATTTCATCCATGGAGTCCCCTCCATTAAACCTATAAACTTCATCCAAAACAAAATGAGAGAAGAAAAAGAAACAAGAGGAGAAAAGAAAATGAGTTTTAAAAAAAATAGGGTTAGGGCTTTTTGCCCTTAAGGAAATTTATATTTTATTGTTGGAGAATTTAGGGCTTTGTAATTTAAAATTGCCCTTATTTCATTTCCCACTCCCTTTATTATTTTCCTTCATTTGCTTTAAAATTTATATTTGTTTGAATGAGGTTTTTTAGATAAATGCAAAATTGGGTAATATTTAATTCCTTTGGGGAATGTTTCTATTATTATTATTATCTTGGGTTTAGAGGAAAGGTTGTTTAATAAATAGGGTATTCTTTTATAGCTAGAGGGAATTTATATTTTATTGATTTTTAATTTGATTTTTGAAGAAAAGGATTTATTTGTTTCAATTAAATTTTACATAATATAATAATTTGAGATGTATTTATTCTAACAATTGAGTTAATCCTTTAATTATAAAACCTAATTCAACGAGGTTAATTTTAAGCTAGATTGTTATTAATTTAATAATTCCTTTTTAATTATATCTAGAACTATTTTATTAATTTAATAAAGACGTCGTTCAAACCAACTTGGATACCTGGTAAACTATTTAAGTGAAGTTAGTATAGCATGTATCCGTGATCTGATCTACTAAGAAATTAGGAATAATGTAAAGGATGCAGTGATAACTCTGATTGATAGAAAATGTGAAGAAGAACAAATTGATCGAGCCTTGTTGAAAAATGTTTTAAATTATAGAAAACGTGAAGAAGAACAAATTGATCGAGCTTTGTTGAAAAATATTTTAAATTATAGAAAACGTGAAGAAGAGCAAATTGATTGAGCTTTGTTGAAAAATGTTCAATTAACTTATTCAACTGATCTACCAATTCAACTAGTGAGACGTAGGTAATATAAACCAACCCAGTAAACTTTCGATCAAAATTAGTTTTATTAAAATAAACCCTAATCACACCCGTGAGGCATTATGCTACTGAATTTTTATGGAATTTAGGGTTTAGCTAGATTAGTGAAATTTATCCTTGTTTAGGACTATATTATTGTTTTTTGCTGATTATCGACATTAGATTTTTGTGTTAAATTATATCTTTCTCATGCACTTGAATTTGACTTTCGATTTTGACTTACGTCAAAATCCCATCATTCACATAGGTTAACTTAGGGTTTCAATCATTGATCCTAACCCTATTGGCAACGTTAACCGCGTCGCTTCGACCCCCTAGTTGGCCTTCATTGCGAATGGTATGTGCAAGTGAATGCATCACCTCGCATTCCACTGTCATGTTTACACCTTATGCGTAACGTCACCGAGCACGCTTATGCATGCGAGGGGGTTTCTAGGGAAGCATGGAATTTTTTTTGATATTTCATGTCATGACCACATGACAAATGTGGACATGACATGTGTGATGCGTGTCGTGACCGCATGGGAAATGTGAGCATGACAATGTCCATATGATGACCAAATTTTCAAATTTGAATTTCAACAAAAGATTTCTTTGTTCTGTTCCTCTCATTGCAAGGTTTCCAGATCATTTTGAATTTTTGAATTTCATAAGAAATGAGAGAGATATCGCAATTTTAGTGAAATATCTTGATGGATATGGATATTAGGAAATATCCAGATCT
Organism: Cunninghamia lanceolata; assembly: GCA_027924645.1. Lineage (NCBI taxonomy): Eukaryota > Viridiplantae > Streptophyta > Pinopsida > Cupressales > Cupressaceae > Cunninghamia > Cunninghamia lanceolata. Next base: position 255,460 of record BSBN01000134.1, read on the forward strand.
TAAGTTAAGATCCTGACATCCTAATGGGCGAAATATCTTGATGATGACCAAAATTTTGAATTTTAAATTTTGAAAAAAGGTTTCTAAGTTTTGTTCCCCCATCTCAAGCTTTCAAGATCATTTTGAATTTTTGAATTTTGTTAAGAAATGAGGGAGATATCGCAGTTTTAGTGAATGTCCATATGAATATGGATATTTAGAAATATCCTAGATATTAAGATGCATCTAGATATCCTGATGACCTTTGACCAAGCTTTGACCATGAATAACTTTTTTGTCTTGATGAATTTCAATATGATCCAAAAGGCAAAGTTGCTTAGAATTTGATCCTCTATCCATCCATGGTCTTAGATGAGATAGGTACATAATACAAAATTTCAACAGGATGTGGATCTAGATATGGATCTGGATATCCAGTTGACCAGAACTTTGACCAAGCATAACTTGCCCATTTTAACAAATTTCAATATGATGTAAAAGGCAAAGTTGCTTAAAAATTGATTCTCTATCCATTGATGACCTTTGTAGGGAGATATTCTGAATTGAAATTTGACTTAGATTTTGAGGTGACATGACTTCTACCATACCGCCCAAAGTAGGGAAACACACAAGTAGAAGCAAAAAGTTGGGTCCCTATTTTGCTAAGGCAAAATGGGGCATGTTGTGAAACCTCGCAACAAGACTATTGAATCAGATCCGGAAGACTTTGATGAAGTAGAAGCTAACTTTGTGAGAAGAATGAAAAAGGGTACTAGAAAGTTCAGTGGTAAGTTGCCCTTTAAATGTTTCAGTTGTGGAAAAATAAGTCATTGTGCTTCAAGATGTCCAGATAGAGCTCTGAGAATTAACAATAGGTAAAATAGAGGAAGGATAGTTAAGAAAAGTTACTATGTTAGAGAAGATGCAAGTATTTTTTATGATGGATCTAATCATGAGGATGATAATAATGAATGCTTATTTATTACCCTAAGAGATGAAATTGGTTTTGCTAACCTTGGAAGTTGTGTAAAGGAAAAGGGTCCAAAAGTAAGTGCTAATCCTAAAGGCACTATAATGTCTGCCTTTCATGCTAAGAGTGAAAAGGATGACTGGGTTATTGATAGTGGATGCTCAAATCATATGACAGGTGATAAGAGTAACTTTGTTAAACTTGAAAAATTTGATGGTGGAGTAGTTAGGTTTGGTGGTAATGAAGCTGCTAAGATTTGTGGAAAAGGTTCAATCAATTTTGATGGAAAGCACAACACTGATGATGTTCTTTATGTCAAAGGTTTAAAGCATAATCTCTTGAGTGTTGGATAGATGTGTAGTAAGGGTTACAATCTTATGTTTCAGGTTGATGGCTATGAGATCAAAAAAAGCTCTGAAACAGTAATTGTTGTTGGAAAGAGGATAGGTGGAAATGTTTATCATCTCAAAGGTGGTGTTAGTTACTACCTTATGACTCAGATCAATGAGAGTTGATTATGGCATAGGAGATTATGTCACATCAATTTTCATAGCCTAGTAAGGATAAGTTCAGTTCAAGCTGTGAGAGATATGCCAAATATTACAAAACCCTCCAATGTTGTCTGTAAGGAATGTCAGTTAGGAAAGAAAACAAGAAGAAGCTTCAAAAGCAAGGATCATTCATCTATCAAATTGTTGGAATTGGTGCATACAAACCTATGTGGTCATACCAAAGTAAGGAGTTTTCAAGGTGAGAGATATTTTATGTTATTTATTGATGATTTCTCTAGAATGACATGGGTCACTTTTCTTAAGGAAAAATTAGAAGCCCTAGATAAGTTTAAACCTTTTAAAGTAATGGTTGAGAATGAATTGGATATGAAAATCAAATGTTTGAGGTCTGACAGAGGTGGATAATTTACTTCTAATGAGTTTAACATGTTTTGTGAGAATCATGGGTGTATACGCCTAAAAATGACATGATTCACATTCTTCTAAGTTAATTAAATATCAAAATATTTAATTATCTCTTCTAAGGTCAAAATTAAATAAAATCCTGTATTTAATTCAATTCCTTCAAGCAATTAAATAATTCTTAATTATTTAATTAATTCAAAATCATTCCTCCAAATTTAAATAAATCATTCAAATTTATTTAAATTCTCTCAATCTCCACAAATAAAATAAAATCAAATATTTTATTTATTCTTCCAAAATCATGCACAACAATTAAATAAACTTATTTATTTAATTAGCTTTCTTATCTTCAAATTCTTCAAATATTCTTTCAAATCTTCTAAAAATAAGTCTTCTTATCCATGCACACACAATTAAATAATTTATTATTTAATTTCTCTCAAAATCATGCAAAAGCAAATCTCAAGTTGAGTTATCTATTCAATCAGCTTTGTTTTTATCAATATCTCTTAAATTAGAAGAAAGCTTTCTAATTTATGAAAAGCATGTCTTATCTTTAGAAAAGAAAGTAGTTAACTCAAATAAAACAACTTTTGTGTGACACTTGTCTTCTTCTTATTCATTGCACGTTCCTCATCTATTCTCAACTGTTGATCTTCTCATTCTTTCTATACTGTTGATCTTCATTCTTTCAAGTCTATAAATTCAACATCATTCTTCTATTTCAATCATCCAAGCTTTTAGTATCGTTACTCTGTCAAATTACAACGCGCCTTTGGCACCCTCGTTATTCTTCCAATTGTTTGTGATCGCCCTTGTTACCTCGCACTATGCATCATTACCATAGCCATTCACACTCAAAATTCTTGAACAGAGCAAAGAAGTGCTCTCTGAGGGCATCATTCATACTTTCGAAGAATGATTTGTGATAGGCAAACAATGGAAGTTTCAATATGAGGAAGGTTTGCATTGTATTGTTCATTGCTTTATTTGATTAATCTCCTTAGTTTCACTATTTGATTGAGTTTGGGTATCTGTTATTGTTTATTTATTGATATTCATTGTCGATCCAATTTACCCTTACAATGGGATAAAGAGGCATTTATCTGCTCCTAGAACCCTCAGCAGAATGGAGTGGTTGAAAGAAAGAACAAGATTGTTCAAGAAGTTGCAAGGACAATGATAAAAGAAGCAAACCTACTGAAAGTCTACTAGAGAGAAGCAATTTTTACTGTTGTCTACATAAAGAACAAAGTACAGGTAAAAGCAAATGACACAAAGACTCCCTATGAGTTATGGTATGGAAGGATTCCTATTGTTAAATATTTCAAAGTTTTTCGAAGCAAATGTTATATAAGAAGAGATGAAGAACTAGGAAAGTTTGATGCAAGATGTGATGAAGGCATTTTCCTTGGGTACTCTAACAAAAGTAAAGCTTATAGGTGCTATAACAAGAGGCTAAGAAAGATTGTTGAAAGTGCTAATGTTAAGGTGGATGAAGACATACAGAAGATTTTAGAAGTTAATGGATATGTATCAGACTCAAATGAGTCCTCTTGTGGAGAAGAAGAAAATGTTGTTGAAAAGGTAGTACAGAATGGAGATGAAGTAGAAACCAGAGAAAAAGGAGTGCAAGCTGAAGAACAAGAAGCTTTAGAAAGAATCCCTAGAACACCCAAGTATGTGCAGAGGCATCACACTAAAGACTAGATCATTGGTGATAAGAGCAAAGATGTATTGACAAGAAGCAGAGTTGCTGAAGAATAGGTAAACCTATGTTTAATTTCTAAAGTTGAACCTAAAATAGTGGTGGAGGCATGCAAAGATGAGTATTGGGTCAAGGCTATGGAAGAAGAACTAATGTAGATTGAGAAGAATCAGACTTGGGAACTTGTTTCAAGACCATAGAATAAGAATCTGATTGGAACTAAGTGGGTATTCAGGAACAAATTGAATGAGAATGGAGAAGTGATAAGGAACAAAGCAAGACTTGTGTGTAAAGGGTACTCACAAGTGGAAGGAATAGACTATGAAGAAACTTATGCTCCGATGGCAAGAATGCAGGCTATTAGGTTGTTTCTAGCGTATGCAGCACATAAGGATTTCAATGTGTATCAAATGGATGTGAAGTCTTCTTTTCTAAATGGTGAGTTGGAAGAGGAAGTATACATAGAGAAACCAAATGGATTTTAGTTGTCAGAAAACTGAATATTGTATGCAAATTGAAGAAGGAATTGTATGGATAGAAGCAAGATCCCAGAGCTTGGTATGCAAGATTAGACATGAATTTGTTGTAGCAAGGATTTAGTAAAGGGTCTGCAGATAGTAATTTGTACATCGAGGTAAGAAAAGATCAAATCTTGATTGTTGATGTCTATGTGGATGACATAATCTTCAATGGAAATGAAGGTATGTGTAAGGACTTTGCAGATGAGATGCAAAAAAAATTTTAGATGTCAATGTGTGGAGAGATGAACTTCTTCCTTAGGTTGTAAATTAATTAGATAGATAAAGGCATTTTCATTTCACAATTAAAGTATGTCAAGGAATTATTGAAGAAGTTTGGAATGGAAGATTCCAAACCAGTTTGTATCCCCATGACAACTGGTTGTAAACTAAGAAAGAATGATAAATCACCTAAGACTGATCAGAGAAAATATAGATCAATGATTGGAGGACTGCTATATCTAACTGCTACCAGACCTGATATCATGCATGTAGTTTTTCTTGTGGCAAGATTTCAAGAAGATCCTAGAGAGTCGCATGTCATGGTAGTGAAGAGGATATTCAAATACTTGAAGGGCATTCTGGATCATGGTTTGTGGTATCCTAAGAACAATGACTTTACCCTAAGTGCGTACATAGATGCAGATTGGGTTAGATGTGTAGATGATAGGAAAAGTACAAGTGGTGGTGCATTCTTTCTTGGAGATAGAGTTGTGTTTTGGCTAAGCAAGAAGCAGGATTTAGTGTCTTTATCTACTACAGAGGTAGAGTATATTGATGCAGCATCATGTTGCACATAGGTGTTATGGATGAGACAAATATTGAAGGATATCAAGTTGTGTATGATGAGCCAATTCCTATCTTTTGTGATAATACAAGTGCCATTAACATTTCAAAGAATATAGTGATGCATTCAAGGACAAATCATATTTCAATTAGGTATCACTTTCTAAGAGAAGGTTACAGAGAATCAAGTGAAGCTTGAGTATGTGCCTACAAAGGATCGGGTTGATGCCATATTCACTAAGGCTCTTCCTAAGGATACATTTGAGTATCTCTCAGAGAAGTTGGGGGTTATTTCCCCTCCTTCATTGAACTAGATACATAAGGAGATGCATCAGTCTCGTATGCTTTGAGATTCATTCTTCTTTGGACTGATGATGGAGGCTACCTCTCAGGGAGAGTAGGTAGTGGTGTTGATGATTGTTGCAGATAGGGGGAGTAAAAGTTGATACAGGTTGGTGTGTACTCCTAAGGGGGAGTATTCAGAGCATTTGAGATCAGTGCAAGTATGTGCAGTATCATAATCAAGAGAGATCTTGAAAAAGATGTGTCACCCTTTTCCATTGATATCAAAGGGGGAGAGAGTTCATGTGTGAAAAACAAAGGGAGAGAAAGAGAGAAATATGTATAAAAGAAAGGGGGAGAGTGAGATTAGTGTAGAGTTGTGTCATGATAGTTTTTCACATCACATGTTGCCATCAATGACAAAGGGGAGATTGTTGCAAGTATGTGCTAATCAATGTTGTTATTGATGTCAACATATTTGTGTTGGCATTGGTGTCAACTATGTTCTCTACTGTAACTGTTGTTATTTGATTAAGTTGATGAATTAATGATGGTGTGATTGCCTTGAAGAAGTGTTGAAGGTGTTAATAATATGTTCCTCATGATAAGTTTCCACGTGCTTTTGAGAAAATTTGATTAATATTGGAAACAGTGTGTTGAAGAAGTCTTCTGGCTTATAGAATCAAAGGGAGAGAAAGAGAGCAAGATGTATAAAAGAAAGGGAGAGAGTGAGATTAGTGTAGAGTTGTGTCATGATGGTTTTTCACATCATAGGTTGCCATCAATGACAAAGGGGGAGATTGTTGCAAGTATGTGCTAATCGGTGTTATCATTGATGTCAACATGTTTGTGTTGTCATTGGTGTCAACTATGTTCTCTACTGTTACTATTGTTATTTGATTAAGTTTCTAAATTAATGATGATGTGATTACCTTGAAGAAGTGTTGAAGGTGTTAAGAATATGTTCCTCTTGTTGAGTTTCCATGTGCTTTTGAGAAAATTTGATTAATATTGGAAATAGTGTGTTGAAGAAGTTTTCTGGCTTATAGAATATTGGTCGATCGTTTGCTCCGCATTTCTTCTATGTTGGTGATCTAAGTGTATGGTTTGGATATTCTATTGAGAAGTGTTTGAAGATGCTAAATCTAGAATTTGGTACTCAGGATCGCTATGCAGTAAAAGTTATGTTCACTAGTTTGAAGATAGTGTTTGCATTATGTCTAGGAGAAAGTATTTTTCTCCGCATTTATTTACAGAATGGTTTCAGGTGTTAGGGTTTTGGATATATTATTTTAAGGTCCTTATCTATCCTCTATCCAAAAGGTTTGTGATTTGGTGCTCCATAAAGTAATTTATTGTGTGGCGGAGTTCAACGATTTTGTTTGTAAGCAGATTGTGAACTTCCTTCAGGTGAAAGTTGTTGTGGCTGAATTTGTTGCTTTCCAGGTGACTTCAAGTTGTTAATGGATGTTTCTAGATTATGTTAAAGCTTTTTGTAAGGTCTACAATGTGTTTTTATCTTTGAGGAAGCATGTGCTCAAAATTTCTTGGTGTTAGCACGAGTTTGGTCGATTTGGTTGTTTTCACTAATTTTGATTATGCTTTGGTGATTGTGAAAGCATGTTGAAGCATGTTAGAGTGGATTTAGGTCCATAATAAGGAATGATGTGGTCTACATTCATTCCTTTCCTCTGTGGGGATGTTTAGGTCCAGACCTAATTTGAATTTTATGGGTTAAGTATGTTACCGACCTTGGAGAATGTTTTCATGATTGATGATGGTATGAATAAGTGCCAAGGAGTCATGGATTCATGTGCACATGAGGGATATGATGTTGTGATGCAAATTTGATCAGGGCAGCGAAGGATTTCATGTGTTAGGCTACCAAATGTAGTGAGCAAAAGGTGTCTACAATTTTCAGTGATGTTACGAAGGTGTTGTGTATGTTGTGGTGTATATTGAGCTTCATTGGAACTAAACTCCATGCATAGGTAGATGCAATTATATCAGTTCAAAGCATGGAAATGGGCCATTCTTCTCTTCTTTCTTTCTTTTTTAGTGGGCATTGAATCCACTTGGACAGTGAGTCCCCTACAGTAAGCATTCCTTTGGCAGTGAGCCTTTTGTAATTAGGTATTGTTACTACATTATATTGTGAGCTAATCCTCACCATGGTTTTTCCCTTTCAGGGTTTTCCATGTAAAATATGGTATTCTCTTGTGTATGATGTTGATGTGTTTAAGTTTTGGTTATTTTCTTCTCATGTTAAATCATCATAATAGATTAAGGGTTTAAGTGAACTAATGTGGATGTGAATATGATTATAAGGGTTTGAAATTTCTGATACAATTGATTCACCCCCTATCTCAATTGTCTTGTGCATTCAATAGGTTTAACAAAGTCTAAAGTTAGAAAGGGTTGCCCTCTCTTAGCTATTGGCCTATTATTTATCATATTCTAATCACAATTTCTAGTTCATCATGCTAGGTTGATATTCATCAAGCCTAGGTTTCAATTTTTATTTCTAGGATTTGTGGAGCTATATATTTCAGAGGCAAAACTATAATAACATATGTTGGAGGGTTAAATCTAACCATTGGATCATCTCCCTCATGCACACACCATCTAATCTTCTCCACACAGTATCACTATTTATCCCTTTGTTATTAGCTACTCTAATTCAACACTTAAGTGGCACTTGCTTCTTAAGTGGCACTTGCTTATTAAGTGGCACATCCTCATTGGTCCATAGATATTTAGTGAAAACTCAATTCCATGTGGTAGTGTATTAGGACCAAGTTCTTATTGTCATGTGTATCTTGGTGACATCATCAATAGGACCCATTTTTTTAATCTATAACTACTTAGTCCTTTATGATGGGCTTGACCTCTTCCAACATGGACTTGATAGTGAATAATTTCTTGTCACATGTCATCTTTTGTATGATGTAAAGGGACCTCCATGTTGTTCTAGGGGTAGAGAAGAATTAATATCAAGTGAAGGCACTAATTGATCCAAGGTGGATGTTCTTTTGTACAAGTTTTTTCCTTCCAACTTGCGTGTGTTTACCATGCCTAAGATCTCATACCGATGTGACATTTTGAGTGGATATGTCCACCCCATTGTTCCTACAGAAAATATATTAGGCGTTATAAGTATATATATAGAAAATTTGGAAGTCAATGGTTGTTGGTGAATTGGCTATAGATCAATGAGCTAAATATTTGTAAGGCAAAAGAGTTATCTATCTTATAATAGTCTTAGGGGATATGTAATGTTCTATGTTGAATCAGATTCCATCTTGAAAATGTATCTTGTACTGAGTTTGAAGGAGTATCTATCCATACATATAGTTTGTTAAATCTATGAATGTCTCCATATGTTTTGGATGAGATTTTGGGAAGGATGCTTGTTCCTCTAATTACATTTTTTAGTGAGTATTTAAACTATGGTAACTTGATAAAGACTTATTTTATGGTAATTTATTTGTATCACTTCATAAGGGCTTAAAAATTATATAGTTGCTTTGATATCATTGAGATCTTCTAGTTAGCCTTTTTATTAACAATTATAGATCAAACATCATTAACCTTCACTATCACTTTACTAGGTTTAATGGAGAGCTTAATAGTCACTCAATTAAAGTTTCCCCTATGTGGTCTATCATGTATCTTGTTTTCAACATAATGATTTGCAAATCATGTGTCAAAAAAATAAATATAAAACATGATCTAAAAAATATATGTATTTGTTATCTAGAAAAGTATAGTTTCTTTACATTTATGAGATGGGCCTTTTGGTGTTACAAATTATACCTCACAAGTCTAGAGAATGGAGATACAATCTATAGCAAGGAACTGTAGACAACTAAAATTGGACTGCTCTGCAAACCAATTTTCCGTACCTCGCACTAATCCATTCCCCCAATCTGCATATCCCTGGTGATCAATTAATTCACCTAATAATCCATTTAACCTTACAACCCTATCCTATTAATTGAATGAATATTCCTAATATTCATTTAATTGATTTATCCATTTCCCTAATCCCTGATTAATTAGATAAATCATGATTATCTAATTAACCTAGACTTAAGTTAATTAAGATGCCACTTAATTAACCTTGTCCCCCACTCATCCACTCACTGAATTTAATATTCAGATGTCTCCCACTCACTGAATTTAATATTCAGATGTCTCCCACCCACTGAATTTAATATTCCCATTTTGGGAAGAGTGGAGGAGTGTGGGGGACATCTGAATTTAAAATTCAATGAGTGGGAGACATTTGAATATTAAATTCAATGAGTGGGAGACATTTGAATATTAAATTTAGTGAGTGGGAGACATTTGAATATTAAATTCAATGAGTGGATGAGTGGGGGACAAGGTTAATTAAGTGACATCTTAATTAACTTAAGTCTAGGTTAATTAGATAATTAGGATTTATCTAATTAATCAAGGATTAGGGAAATGGATAAATCAATTAAATGAATATTAGGAATATTCATTCAATTAATAGGATAGGGTTGTAAGGTTAAATGGATTATTAGGTGAATTAATTGGTCACCAGCGATATGCAGATTGGGGGAATGGATTAGTGTGAGGTACGAAAAATTGGTTTGTAGAGCAGTCCAATTTTAGGTGTCTACATTTGCCCCTCTTTGAGATGGTGTTGTGGCTAAGTAACACCATTTCAAAGAAGTTAGAACATAGAGTTGGATTGGATAGAAAAAAGATTTTGGTTTGGAAGAATAGGGTAAGGTTTGGGGATAACTGGTAAGGGTGATGCCCCCTCGAGAGGATAGGCGGGTTGCAAGAACACGGTTGTGCTCTCGAAATGGATGGGACAGATTGGTAGATGTGAGCAGAGGATAAGTGGTGGGATAAAAGGATGATGATGTTCAGAGATGATTGGTGGATGATCATTGTGCTGAAACTGAATTTGAGCAATCCTAGGTTTGATAGAGCAAACTGGATATGTTCACCAAGGTATAGAAGACCAAGGTGATGATGTTTATCCAATGTTTGCATGGACTAGACACGCAGACAAAGGGATGAGCTCATGCATGCCCAAGATAGTACAACCTTGTCTAGACGAGGGAAGGGGACTCATAGCATAAGCCCTTAGTACAAAAAAGGTATGATGAACCTTAGATGCATAAGAAGATCAATATGCTAGAACCGACCCTATGATCGATCAAGATATGAATACTAGCTTGGAGTAATGAGACCAACCCACAAGCACAGCATACAAAAGCAAGACTATGCCCCATTCTAGATGTTTTCGCCACATACCATGATATAATAAGATCAAGGTAGCTTTGATGTGATCATCGAATAGGACAAAAGATAAAAATAAAAAACCAAAAGACCAACGAACCAAACAAGTAACCATTGTATCTTTTGCCAAAATGAATGATGATTTGATAGATTCTGCCTATAGTAGGAAAGATATATCCTAAGGCAGGAATTGATAGATGATTTGGTGATGTTGTAAAAGTGGCTCAAGATGTGATGGTGACAAGTTGTGATTGATGCTGATTTGATAGTTGATGATTTTGATTAAGGACAATGCTTTGATAGGTGATGCGATGCTTGGATCTAGTGTAAGTTTATTGAGGATAGATGTGATGATGATGTGGGATGATGATAAATGCGATGATGATGAGAGTGTGATGGAAAGTTTTATTTGTGTGATGGATAGATTATTTTTGGAATTTTGTGTTTTCTATTGTTTTGGGATTTTTTGATGTTTTGGGGTTTTTTGATTTTGTGATGTTTTTGAATTTTTGGATTTTGTGAAAAAGGAATGGTTTATTATGAGATGGTTGCATTGGATTTCATGTGGATAGCCTTTGCGCTAGATACCAATGACAAGGGAACACCAAGTCTAGAGGTGAAGGTGATGGGGTGGGATAGGGGAATTGGCGATGAAAGGATAATGGATAGGAGATTTGATAGATGAATGGACAAGTGATAGGGATGCATGTTAGATAGATGGAAGATTGGGATGAGGATTTTCTCCAAGGGCTGGGTTGCAAGGAATCATATGCCCCAATGTCTAAAGAATTTTGCATGATGGGCTCATGTGTGAATGGATGATCTTTGCAATAGATGAATGGAGGATATACTTAGAAAGGGAGTATGCCAAGAGGTCTACAAAGCATGTTGTTGATATGTTGCCCCTTGTCTTTATCAAGATCTAGGGTGAGAGATGGTTAAAACAAGATATGATGGATGGGGAATGATAGGATGAATAGGGGATGTTGGATAGGAATATGAGAGGATAACGATAAGACAGTGGATAAGATGTGCAAGGAGATGATGGATGTGGATGAAGGATATAGTTTTGTCCCCAAGTGTAGGGATGCAAAATGGATGGAGAGGGGACTATGCATGACGCCCACAAGGGGTTTTCATCAAGGTACTTGCCCAAGGTGCCACAAGGAGTGGTCTTCACCATTGGACGGATTTTTCTCTTTACTATTTTCTTAATTTTTGATTTTTTTGCTTTTTTGCTTTTTTGACTTTTTTGATGGAAGAGGGACTCTAGCGTCTATTTCCATAGCAAGGAGAATATGGTCCCATGTTGGATAACATTTTGGATGATGATTGTGTGAGATAGGAGAAGATGGAATGGATTATGGATAATGGATTATGTGTGTTATGATGTGGATTATGCAAAAGCATGGACCATAGGAATGTGACAGAGAAGATATGTAGGATAGTGAATGAAAGATGGAGAGACAGGGGTATGAGGGAATTGCAAGCGGTGGAGGGGAACCAAGACCAATGGTTGCACACATCGTGATCTATTTGGAAGCTTGTACTTGTGATGTGGAGTTGGGAGTAATGGGGATTGGGATGGGGGATATTTGGATGGTCGATTTGGGGTTTTAGGGACCCAAATAGACTTAGACTTTGGGGGATTTTTAGATGGGGCGGGGGATATTTGGAATTTTGGGGTGGATTGGGATGTGGATAACTCATTAGAGTTTGGTGCTTTTCGTTTGGGGACCCACACCATTTTTGTTTTTGCTTTTTCTTGTGATGGTGTGGGATTTGATAGCCTTTTTGTTTTTTCAGGTTGATTGGAAGGGATAATATCCTTAGGCTTTTGTGCTTTATGAGTTGAGGCATTCAAATTTTTGAATCCCATGGATTTGGTGGAAGCTTCATGTTTGAAATATGTGTGCTTTTGTTGGTCTTGATTGGGGATTTTAGTGGATTTATGGATAAATGGATGAGGAGATTTGAGGATGGGGATATTAGGAGTTGGGAGGATGGGAGGATAAGAGGATTTGGTAGGGATCTTTGGAGTTGGAAGTAGTGGAGGTAAATTGGATGGAGGGAGATGGATGGTCACATGCTTTTTCAAATGGTAGGATGATGGAGGAGGGATGGTGACATATGTTTTGGAAGTGCGATGAGATGCACCATGTTTGGGATTGGATGAATGGATTTTGGGAGGTGGGTGGATGGTACCAGCTTATGTAGATTGTTGTTCTTGGGATGCATAGCCAAGGCCATGTGAGGATGGATGAAATGTGGTGTGAATGGGCTCCAAGATGCCTTGTTCATGAAGTCCTAAGCCTTTGCCTTGATAGTTCATGTGTTGGAGCATGCGACATGCAATGAGATGTTTGGTGCTTCGGAAACAAGACGTGAGTCCATTATTTGTTGGAGAAGAATAGGTGGTGGATGGAAGTTGTTCGCTTCCTACAAGGGAGTCACCATGGATGAAAGTGCTTGTGCCAAGTGGATAAGGGGATGGATTTTGGATGGGATTGGTAGATGGAGGTGAAGGATTCATGGGTTGACCAATAGATGGGAGGGGATCGGGGATGGTATTAGATGGGATGGTTAGATCTTGACTAGGAGAAGAGGTTGATGTTTCAACATGCTTTGGATTTATTTCTTGACATAGCTCGTGTGCTTGGATAGAAGTGGGAGTGACTTGGATAGATTCTTGAACATGTTTGCATGATGGTTCTTGAGTTATGATAGGAGATTGTTCAAGCGGTTCGGTGGGTGTTGGATTGCATGAGGGTGTTTGATTCCTTGCAATGAGCTAATGGATGGCATCCTTCAGGAGTGAATGGGTGGAAGAGAAATATAATGGATGGATAATGATGGAGGTTGGTGTGGGGTTAGGATTGGGATTGGATAGGTGAGTGATAAGATTAGATAATAATGGTTCTTGGATGGGTTTAAGGACAGGTGTTGGACTAGATAATGGTGTTGGAGGGCACTCTAGATTGGTATCTCCCTTGTCAAGGGTTATGATATCTTGCCTAGGATAACTTGGGCTCAGTTGACTTATGTACAAGGGACCACTTGGACTTGCAGGTGCTTCTTGTTGCAAAGGTGGATTTGGGCTCACTAGTGCTTGGATTGATGTGATAGGTGTAATGGTAGGATATGTAGATGAAAGGTTTTGGGGTTGGTATGAAGTTGAGGGTTGATATGAGGATGATGGAGGTTGATATGAGGATGATGGAGATTGATATGATGGAAGTTGATATGAGGTTGAAGGTTGATATGAGGATGATGGAGGTTGATATGATGGAAGTTGATATGAGGTTGAAGGTTGATATGATGTTGAAGATGATATGTAAGGTGGTTGTGGAATTTGTGGATGTTGGGATGGTGTTTGGACTTCTTGTTCTGATATGATTTGTTGTTGATGTTGGTAAATGTGTTGATGTGATGATGATGGAGGGGTTGCATAGGCTAATGATTGTTGTGATATGGATTGATATAGATAAGGGCTGTGATAAGTTGTGAAAGGGTTGATATGACATGTGGATGAATTTGGTTGATATGAAGTGGCATAAGTTGATGCAGAATTGGTTTGATGTGTAGGTGGATATGATGGGATAGGTGCTAGATAGGATGGTTGTTGGACTTTGCAAGTGGCCAAGAGGTGTTGGATTTCTTCCGAGAGGTATTGTATGTGTGAGGAGTGGCTTGTTCAACCTATTTGAATCAATGCTTGAATGCTTTGAAAGGTTCACTTCTCTAAAGGGGATTGGCTTGCATGCATTTGGTGAAGCATATGAAAGAGCTTTTGGAAGTCCTCTAAGGTTGACATGATGTCACACAAGTGGTCAAATATTAAGTCCTTTTTGGCAAGTTCTTGGTTATGATGATGATTGGATTTGAAATATGGTTTGGAAGATTATGGATTGATGTTGGTTGGATTTTGGATTTGATTTGGATGAGATGGGATTAGAATGATGTGGATGAATTGGATTAAGGGTGATGAGAGTGATTAGGATAAGATTAGATTGAATGATTTGGATGATGATGTGGATAAGGTAGGTGATTAGGATGATTAGGATAGATGAGTGATGGGGTTTGAATGTGTTGGAAGGACTTGTCTTATGTGTTTGATGTTTAGTTTGATTTGGCAATGTTTAGCAAATGATCACATATAAAAACAAGAATCACTCACACAAGACAAGCAATTTTGAATTGGAAGAATATGGTGATGATTAAACAAGCATATTTGCAACACAAACCAACATGCCCTATTGTCTAGTTTGATGGGGTATGGCCAGTTAGGTTTGGTCAATGTTTAGACGAGGTTGACTAATGATTTGAAATTGAAATCTTGTCACACAGCCAGGAGAAGGGGGTAACCCACCCTTCACCTTCACTTCCCAAAGGTAGAAAGTTCTTTGGGGCTTAGCCAAGAGTGACAGGATTCTGATTTTCAAAGAGGGTGTCTTTCAATTCAGCCTTGGATGAGGTCATCCCTAGGGGTGATGAAATCCCCTAGCAGGCCTCCTAGGATAGGGTAAACAAAAGCAAATCAGGTGAGGTGTTTTTGATCTCCAAGATCACCTTGCGGTGCGAGGAGAGAGCATACACACACCCACTAGATTCACACTCGCAGTTGATTAACTGCCCTTTAGAAAATGAAATATGATGAAAAACACATCAAGCAGTGATTCTTTTTAGCCCAATTTTAGGATGTGATTGAAGACACTGATTTGTTTTAAACCTGATTTCAATGTGTGATTGAAGACAATGTTTTTTTTTATGCCCAAACCGAAGTGTGTTTGCAAGCAATGATTGAGAGATAAAGGATGAAAATGGATGCACTTGATTAAATTGCTGTCCAAATTGATGTGTTTGCTGCTCCTGATGTTTGTCCAGTCCCGAATGATCACCTGCAAGTCACGAAACGAAAACAAGGCAAGTAGACTAACCAAATAGATTGTGATGCAAAAAATTGATAATCTGAGAAAATTTGATGAAAAACGAACTGATGCAAGAAATCAGATTGCATAAACAGATTCTTCAGGAGATTCTATGCGATTTCAAAAAAAAATTTACAAAAATTTGATCAAAAATGCAAAAGATATGACAATTTGAAGTTTGCAATGAAGTTTGACTTTGACTGGTAAAAAAAGTAGGAAAAAGGTACCATCACTTGATGAAAACCTCACAACTATGAAGTTCTCGGAGTCCTCTTTCTGACGAGTCCTTGTTTGCGCGATTTCACCTCCGTATGCGAAAGTTATGAAAGTTTGAAAAAATCAGTCTCCTTCGGTGTGTAGAAGGCACTAGGAGATTAACTGGCAATTTAGGTTAACCGCAGGCAGTTTATTGTTGACCTGGTCACATGCTACAGGTTTACTTCTGATGGTTTGTTTGGGGGTTAAGTTGGCGGTTTAACTTAGCCCTGCCCCTAGTCATCCATGTGACCAAGGGTCCAGCGAGGGCAAAAATACAACCCTAACCTAACTTTTAAATTTTGAACAAAAACTTATGGCAGTGGTTTTGTTTTGTGCAGGGAGGCGGAGCTAGTTTGGCCGAGGGCGGCGGCAGGGTTGGGGCACGTGCAGGGGTGGAGATCTACTGGAGTTCAGGATGTTTGGTTGGTGGCACCGGGAGATTGAGTGGTGAGAGGAGACAGAGGGAGGACTAGAGGTCGGGGGGGCCGGGGGTGTGCAGCGCAGTGTGGTTAGAGGTGGGCAATGGTAGTGGAGACAGGGGGAGCTCGGCGAGGTCAGCTGGAGGGATGTCGTAGGAGGCGGGTGTTGCGGGGAGTGGCAGGGGCATGTTGGTCATGATGTTAGTCACAAACAAACATAGAATAAAAGTACACATTAACCTTTATTCATCTTGAAAGATACTATGAATTCAAAGAATTCATGATCCCAAGTCTCCGGTGATTAGGTCTTAATCGTCTGAAGTCACTCAGAGGTTAATGTGAGTTGCTGTTTCCATTTTGGGGCTTTACGTGGAAATTTATCATCATCATGTCATTCCTACAACAATTCTTCACAGAGAGGTCATGTTATGCAGTTGCTTGATGAAAAGATGCAGAAATACCTCAATCTTTGCATGATATTTTCAATTGTACATGCTGTGTATTCAAATATGCTAAATATTTACGATTATCTACGAGATGTCTGCATATTTGTGTTATTTGCTTAAGATCATCAATTATTTGCAATTATGGAGATGAAATGCTCTGAAATTTAAAAGAAATTAAAGAAATGCTTCTAATTAAAGTTGAACCTTCAGTTATTAATCCACATACATACTTGATACTGTCATGAGGAGAAGAAATCAAACCATATGTTCACCAGGATATTCCACAGCTAGATACAGTTGATGCAAACTTCAGAGGATGATGAATGAAAACAATACATGTAACATGATGAGCACTCTAAGGGATGCAGCAAATCAAAACATATATCTAGAATTCAGACACAGATTACTCAAGATTTACGAAGATTTGTAATCGGAATACTCTTCTCTTTCATTAAGTATGCAAAAGACATGTACATATACAATAACTTTGAAAAGAGCCCTGAATATTTCAGCAAATAGATTTCAATTAAGTTTCAAATGTTTACAAAAAGGCATTCCACCACCTTTTATAGAATAAGGTGAGGAATCCGTTACAAAAGATCTATGATCCTGATTTTTCAATACAAATCTACGGTCATGATTCACTTGACTTTGTCAACTTTTACAAAATGGCACAAGTTGCCAGCTGGCAACTATCTATATTATTTATGCTTATATCCCCTTCATGATGTGTCTTCATCATGCTCCTCAGCTGATTCATGTGGATCATCATCATGTGTGTCGCTTCCTGAACTTTTGCTATCCTAATGATGATGATGCTGCATATGGGGCTGCATACTACTGCGGACTTGCTCATATGAATGCACAACCTGATCTATCCCTCTACCATCTTGAGTTTTTGCTTTAATGGTGGCATGCTTATGTGCTTCATATTTGTCCCTGCTGTTATCTAGCTTATTTTTCCTATCCTGTAGTGTTTCTTTATATTTCTCCATCTGGACCTTGATCCTCATTATTTTATCTATCAGTTCTTCTGTCAAGTGGACAGGTGGACTATCTATTTCTAATTGGAAATTATTGTGTACTGCCTTGATGGAAAACTCTTCATCTTGATTTTCTATTTTTCCTTCCACCTTGCCTTCCAGTGTTTCCAATATCATTGCCTCTTCAGCCATTAAATCACATAGCCTCATGCTGATATCTCTCAGCTTATTATTGCATCTTTTGAGGACTCTGCACTCAAACTGAGTGTCTTTATACCAGATATCTATCAATAATGTGGTATTACTGTTCAATACCTGCTTACTGATAAGCAATTGAGGATTTATCCCCTTTACTCCTCCCAAAAGGCTCAAGACCCTTTCCAATTTATAAGACCTTTTCCCGGTCTGCATTTGCAATTTATCTACCTTGGTCTTGGAGTCACTTAATATGCTCCACCTCTTCAAAGAGGCCTTCATTATTTCTATAGCATCATCCAATGCGGATGACATCCATTTTCTTATTACTGACGCCTCATGCTTCATGAGGTCCAATTTATTTACCTCCTCCTGAGAAATGGCAGTCAATGGGACTGCATGTTCAGTTGTGGTATCATCAGGATTGGTCAGTCCTTTGATATAGGCATGCAACTGAGCAATGTGCTCTTTATGTTGCTTATTCTTCTCCTTCTCTCTTTTCACCTTTTGAATTAGAGAGTCAATAATATCTTTGCCCTCTTGACCTTCTTGGTCCTCATTGGCAAAGCCCAAATCTACTGTACTGATTTGAAATTCATCTACAGTGATTTTACCTTTTTCTTTCTCCACCACAAGTATGGCAATTTGTGTGGTCCTTCTCCTGGTTGCCGGATCTCTTTTGATGGCCGAAGTCATTCTGGCCTTCCTCTTGGGTTTCATTATGTCCGCGGAGAACAAGGTGGAGACATCAAATTCTTGAATTTCAAGTTCTTCCTCAATATTTACTTCTTTTGCTAACCATGGAGGCACCTGATCATGTTTCTCAACATCATCATGATGTTCACCCATATCTCCCATTTCTATCTACAGATGTTGTGGAGATGGTGACTTTTCCTTTTCTTCTTCTTGATGCTCGCTTTGTTGTTGATCTTGCGGCACCTCCTCCTATTGAGGAATTTCCTTCTCTAGGGGAGCATCTTCTTGGTGTGGGGAACCTTGCGGTGCATCTATATGTTGATCATGATGATCATGATCTTTCTCTATCATTATTTCATCTATTTTTACTTCTTCCCCTTGTTGTTTATCTGTTGCACTAGATACCGGGGATTCTGCCTGAGGTGCTGGCATTTGCTCTGCGGCCATTATTTGCTCCTGACCTGCACTGTCAACCTCCTGTGTCTTAGCAGCAGGATCCTCTAGTGCTTCCTTCTTTTCATCAGCCTTTATTTCTTGAACCTCTACTATAGCAGGTTCTGCCGATGTATCTTGTGGATCTTGTTGGCCCAATTCAAGAGTATGGCTTTCTGTTTCTGCCATCTCTATTTCTTCTGCTAGGTGCTCCTTATCAGGTGATCCTGCTGTCCGTTTAGGACTTGCATCCTGTTTCTCTGTCAGGTCTACCACTACAGGACTTGTCACCTCTGTAATCAATGTATCTAGCCCTATCTCTTGAGCTACCTGCTCTGGGCTCTTTTCTTGCTCTTCTTCTGCTTGTTTCATCTCCTCAAGCACAGTTTGAACTGGTGGAGGCTTGTGAGGAGTCATACTTATATCGCCAGCAAGTGTTTCCATCTTCTATGTAGCCACATCCTGCACCACCTCATCATCAGACAAATTTATTGTCTCATCAAGTGAGACATGTCCTTCTGCTTGTGTCTGGGAGGTTTCTTTCATTTGTTCCTCTGCAAGTTCAGTTTTGAGCTTGACTATGGTAGGAAGTGGAACATTATGCTGAAGTTCCTTTGGCACTTCGCTACCTACCCCTTGTAATACTGCAGGGGGTTGGCTTATTCCACCTCTCATGGAGGTTCTTTGTTTCTTAGGTGTGGTGGACACCAGCGCCTGTGGAGCTCTCCTCTTTCTTTTTATTATCAATGGAGCCTCTTCTTCTTCTGGCTCTTCCTCCATGAGGATATTCTCTGTATCATGTTTCCCTGAGGATTGACCCACTTCTAGGGTCCCAATGATTCCAGCCTCTGCTGTCTTACTCTTCTTGGGCTTTTCTTTCTTCGGAGGGGATTCTGACTCTAATCCTGATCCTGATCCTGATCCGGCTACCTCCTCAGCTGTAAATACTACCCTGTCGATTATAACCCCTTTGGGTTGTTTATCCACTTTCTTGCCCCTTGGGGGTCTTTTGCTCTGTTGTTGTGGTGGAGGTAACTTATCTCCCTTAGTCTTCCTCTTCTCCATCAAGAAGTCATCATATACCTCCCCAGGAATATCTTGTTCCTTCTTTTTGTTGTCCACCGTAATGGCAACACCTTTCTTTTTCAATGCCTCCACTTGATTGTCAACCCAAGCTTGAGTTAGTTGTATGGTCCTGGCAATGAACGGGTCCAAGGATATGTCCTCCTGCATGGTGAGGTCAGGTGCAGAGATAGTGTCATTGTATATCTTCTTTTGTTCATACTCATCTGCCATTATCCTGCCATCATCCTTCTTCAATTGTTGGGGAAGGGAGATACAATCAAAAGTTTTAATTTGGTTCAGAGTCAGCCTCTGATACCTTCTTCTCCTGGCTTTTGCCTCATCTTCACAGTCAGCCCAAAAATCCTCTAGGTGCCTCTGATGAATAGGCTTTCCTAGTATCTTCTGTATCCTGTCGTAAGGATCATATGGTCTTGTTATCAGAAAACGCTGTAAATTCATTTTATTTAGGGTGACCATCACCTTCTTTATATTGTCAGAATCAGGGCACATATAGTGGCCAATGCTGACTGGGAACAAAATTGGTGGCAGCTTCTTGGCATCCTTGTACATTTTTATCATTACGGAGCCCTGCCTGATAAATTCCATTAATATTACTGCATCGGTAGGATACCTCGGCAGCATGAGGGGATGTTCCTCAAAACCCTCAACCCTTATGTAAGAAAAGGTTGCAAACTGGATGTACCAGGCCCCATGCCTATAAACTACTTCTTGAGCTTCCATGCTCAATCTTTTTGTTCTATCCTCTTCCATGGTCCTTACCAGATGCATAGAGAATGCATCATTGACCAATTTGTAATCTTTGAGGTAGTTGGTTCTCTGCAGCTGGGGATGATGATCCCAGATATATGCAGCATTTGTGCCTGTGAGCTTTCCATCTGTAACTAAGGCATCAAAAGTGCCTTTGTAAGCACAAGAATAAACAATGTAAGATGTCATATAAAATGCACAATTTGAACCTCCCAGGTTCATCAGCTGCTCGTGCAGAGCATCACTTATTATCTGGCCCCATAGTGGCTTAATGTCTGAATACAGACACATCATGATTGTCCCATACATCCAATCTCTGAAACTACCAGCATCAGGCTGGCCTGTTACCCTGTTTAGGAGTGTAATCATGTATTGGTACTCCTCACTGAAATCATACTTGAACATGTGCACATGAAGTTTGGCTGCTGCAGGATATGTGTTGTTCTCAGCCTGCCATTGATACATGTTCTTCCTGGCTGATTTCTTGTTGGCCTCATACTCTTTTCCTGACTTCTTGAGGTCCACACTCTTAAC
This sequence comes from Cunninghamia lanceolata, assembly GCA_027924645.1. Classification (NCBI taxonomy): domain Eukaryota; kingdom Viridiplantae; phylum Streptophyta; class Pinopsida; order Cupressales; family Cupressaceae; genus Cunninghamia; species Cunninghamia lanceolata. The sequence continues at coordinate 276,627 of BSBN01000134.1, forward strand.
TTTACTGCCCAATGGCAGTCCAAATGTCTAGGAGAGACCCTTGATGGAGAGGTCTGCATATATCCTCCCATGCTTCACCACTTGCCTTGTCTGAGGATTGTAATTCTGGGCACATTCTATGACTAGTTCTGGAGATTCCATGGAGTATGGAAAACCGGCAGCGTTCCACATCCTTGATACGAACACTGCATCCAACACCGGACTCTTATCGTTTCCATCATTCAGCTTAGCTAACCAGGCCTCCAAATTGGTGCTTCCTTGATGGGTATCTGTAATTGCTCCATATTTAAATAGGACCCCCCTCTGAGAAGAGAACATGGGCTTACTGAATTCCTCTTGACACTTAACAAACCGTTTGTCAGCCATGGATACCTACAATTAACAAAATCCTATCTCACAACAGGCATACACATATATGCATATTACCATTGACTTCATAAATCACTATGCCTACTGTATCACTTCAACATTACTTAATCATATGGGTGCATAAACCAAAACTTACATCATCATACCAGAATGGAACAACGTGATGAGGGTTTCATTTACTTACCTGATTATGCAGATTTCTCTTTTATACCAGTAGATTGCTAGCGACGTTCTTAATTTAGCTGATGATCACTTCCTTCCTTCTGTCTGTAAGCTCAAATCGTGCAACAATCGCCTATATGAGGATGCGAAAGCTGGTGCTCTGTAAAACAATTTTATCGCAAGGTAATTGTGAAAATGGCAGTTGAATTACCTTTTAACCTTGCAATTAGGGTAAATTTAGGGCAACTCTGACAAATCAGATCATATTCCTTGATTATTCGTGCGACAACGCAGGATCTCGCCAGGTGTTTCGTTGGGTTCCGGGGTCGGCGGGAACCACCTACCATGTCTGTGCACATTAAATGATAATGGCAGCCACGGGAGCGGGGGGATATCCATATGACAGGATATCATGAGGGCAGGATGATATTCGCAAATATCGGGTCGAGTTTCAATATCATCCTCCCCCACCAAATTGGAATAGTTATCACGACAAGAATCAGGTGACAAAAGTACCCTTTGGTTATGTATGTTACCTCAGGAGGATATTTCGATGTATCGGGTGATGTTTCAAATATGATGATGACGAGACAAACTTTACTTGTCTCTCCTTCAGAATATCGGGATGACATCATCTTGATATATCGCTCTTAGTATCGGAAAGGCATCATGACGTCATCGTCATATTAGGCGAACATGATCATGTTTAGAAAATATCCTGTCGAGATGTGAATGTGATGATGATGTCATCATCATGTTGGTTCCTTCGTTTAATGGGCTTTGATGACGTCATCAGGATATTTGCTAAGGGTGATATTTCGCGGCAGGAGGATATTAAGAAATATCGAGTTACATTCAAAAACATGACGCTCGCGATACAAAAGACCGCTTGACGAGGAAGATTTACTACCACTTAAAGTTGACGTCTAGATATTTGAGCCGCATGACATATCGGGGATGTTTCAAATATGATGATGATCTTCAAAACATGACCGGCTATAAAAAATGATCTTCCTCTTGCGAATATCAGGTTTGACCAAGACTTTGACTGTTCATAACTTTCACATCCTGAGGAATATCTGGGTGATGTAAAAGGCAAACCTACATGGAATTTAATGCTCTTTCAGAATATGAGGTCCCAGACGTGAAATGCAAATTTTGACAAACTAACCTCATATTGGGGACTTACCTCATCCTGACTCTGCATGATCATGCACATGACTTACTTTTTACCAAACTGCCAAAAAGCAGACAACACAAGCCAAGCCAAAAAGTTGGGTCCCTATTTTGCCAAGTCAAAATGGGGCGTGTTGTGTAACCACACAACAGGGTGCAGGAGATGGTGGCGACTGCGGGGGACAGGGGTGGCGACAGGGAAATGGTGTGGTGTTCGGGCAGTGGTCAGGAAGGAGGAGGGAAGCGGGGAAGGCGAGGCTGCGGTGATCAACAGGTGGTGATGGGGTGGCGACCACAGCGACAGGGTGGCGACCAGGCGGATAGGGTGGGTTTTGACCAGTAGGTGGCGGGTTTGTGCCAGCGGCGGCGGCTGAAGCGGTTGTCGGGGTTGAAACACCTGCAAACAAACCACGTTAAACCTGCACAAGAAATACATAAAACCTGCAAACAAACAAAAAATCCCTGCAACACAGCTAATGAATGATCAGTGCACTAGGGGCCGCAGGTTCCGTACGGTACGGCCTAGGGCCCTAAAAAAATTTCAAAAAATATAGCGAACTTTATAGTCAAAATTCATGGAATCGATGTCCTGAGCGTGAAAATGCAGTCCGTTTTTGCGTAGGATGCAACCTGCAACACTTCCTCACCAAAACTTGCAAAAAATTGTTAGAAAAACGAAGATTTTAACAGGAAACCTTCACAAAATGACGAGTAAATTTGAGACCGGGCGTGCCAAAGTGATAAGTGAAATCAGATGAAGATAATAACTAATCTAATGCATAAACAAAACGATTATACCTTCATTGAGACCTCACGAATCCATGCGGGAAGGAGATGCGCCTACGTAGCTCCTCAAGATTGTTCCCTTGATCAGAATAACTAATGTGGATTGCTCAATGCATACAACACAAGGTGAATGAGATTAGATGATGGATTGGATGGGATTAAGACAAGATTTGGAGTGATTTGGACATTATGGAGGCATGATAAGGGGATTTTGGAGTGATTTTAACAGAGTTCTGATGCATTAAGTGGTCTTATGAAAATGGCTTGGGAGAGGCTCAATTTATAGAATTTTGGAGATGAGGATGGAGGGTGAGGATTCATTTGACAAGATCAAGGGCTAGGAATAAAAGTGAATCTTTTATTCCTAGTGGATGAATTAAAAATTCCCATTTTGGGAAGAGTGGAGGAGTGTGGGGGACATCTGAATTTAAAATTCAGTGAGTGGGAGACATCTGATTACTAAACTCAGTGAGTGGGAGACATCTGAATATTAAATTCAGTGAGTGGAAGACATCTGAATATTAAATTCAGTGAGTGGATGAGTGGGGGACAAGGTTAATTAAGTGGCATCTTAATTAACTTAAGTCTAGGTTAATTAGATAATTAGGATTTATCTAATTAATCAAGGATTAGGGAAATGGATAAATCAATTAAATGAATATTAGGAATATTCATTTAATTAATAGGATAGGGTTGTAAGGTTAAATGGATTATTAGGTGAATTAATTGATCACCAGGGATATGCAGATTGGGGGAATGGATTAGTGCGAGGTACAGAAAATTGGTTTGCAGAGCAGTCCAATTTTAGGTGTCTACAGGAACATGGATAAATTCATACTAAAAGGGAAAGACTCGTGATCAAATTGCATGCAATTGTGAACCAATTGACAAGAGCATGTAACTCTACTACACTTCTATCTTTCTAGGGTCAAGGAGTGTAGATCTTCCAGTAAATATTTATAGGATAATTAGAGGGAAATGAAAAATAGAATAGTTCACATAGCTTATCCACACTCTTTGTATAAAGATATCCCAAACATTTGTCTCAAGACACCCTTTATACTACCTTTCTAGTATTGCAAACCTAAAGATCACTTTATAGTAGGTTGGGTCACACATACAACTAAAGATGAAAAAATGATTCATATCCCCATAGGTTAATCCCCTTATGTTTTTTCTACTTCATGTAGAACTTGGAATCCAAACATGAATAACTCTTTGAATTTGCATAACACATGCAAGTTCCCTTAAGATTTGGGAAAGGTAAGTATCAACGAGTTATGCAAACTAGTAGAACCTAACAAACCCTAATATACCAAGGAACACAAGAAGGATACTTTAAATAAAAATAATAAACAAATTGATCAATTTAGTAAAGTACAATCAATTCTTAGTCCATTCGATGAAGAGTCAAGGTTTAAAGAAATATCTAAACACTCTTATAAATGTAAAACAAAGTACTAGTAGTACATCTAAAATCCCATCATTCTAGGTACAATTTCATTTATATTCAATAAAAAAACTCAAAAAACATCACACAACTATATTTACTTTAACAATCCATAACTAATCAATGTAATCCCATATGTTATTCTAAAATAATTCTTTGATGACTTTGAAGAAATTTTACATCTATTATAATAGTCAACTATAAAAAAATGACAATATATTAGCAATTGTAACCCCATAGACATATATATTATCCCCTTAAACTCTTAGACAACTATGGAGACATCTAGATCATGAAGAATATTTCAGCTGGACAAAATCTTCTCCAAATTTTATAAAATAATGAATGACACAAAGACTTTAGACTTGATTTACAACACTTTATGCCAAAGATTACACTAACTAGAGGACACCTATATAGATTTGGCCTAAATCCTAAGTACTACAAGCAATCTAAAATTTGGTAAAGATCTTTGCTCCTAAAAGAAACTTGTATATAACTAGTCAATCACCCCTAGATAAACTATGCATTTGACACTTGTAATTTACACCATTACTATCACACCCCAAATTTTGACTAATATTTACTTTTTACTTGCACATAATTAGTAGTTAATTATGCATGAATTAATGATTTGATGTTAAGTTAAAATGTCAGGAAAAATCAATGATATCATGAGTTTATGTTTATATGATTAGAATTTAGACATGTGATTATAAGATGTTATGATTTCATAAGGTTTATGAATTGACTAATGATACACTAATCCCAATTGGGTGATTGTAAGTTGTAACTAGGAAACAAGTTTTCCATCCTCCGAGAAAGAGAGGGAGAGCATCATCCGAGAGAAGAGAATAGACATATGGATAAGAACAGATTGTTTCCATCTAAGTTTTGTACTTTCATAGTTTAGTGAACCTTCATCAAGTTTGGTAAGTTGTGTTTGACCAATTGGTCTAAGTTTGATGTTGATTTAACACATCGTCGATTGTCAACTAGATCTACTAAGCTTAGGTTTTGTCGAAAACTAAGTCAGGATAGTATGATTGTCAACAAGGAATGGTTGATAGTCATTAATTCTTATGTGATATGAATATAGATTATATTCAAGAGAAAATATTTTCTAGTGGTTAAACTATTTCATTATCGGTAGTTTCTGATTAAAATTCCATTATGATAACCTATCTATTTTGGCAGTAAGCAATATTGAGAGAGGGAGAATACCTCAACCCCATTCTTGTATCTTGTCAAGTGCTAGAAACAATGTAAGTATATGTAGTATGCATCTACATTGCATTGTTATATATACATATATATTTGATATAAATTATTAGTTTTAACCTATTGATTTGTTGTCGATGAGCTTCTTAAAGAAGGTGGTATAATTGCAAATTAAGTGCAATCACTTCTTGCTAAGTTAATGATGCTCGACCCCTTATTCTCCATGATGGATTGGAGAGTATGGAGGAGCTCTTAATTAGAATGGGGAGTGGTTTTAATGACCAGTCACTCCACCATCGAACTGCTTGCACCATGAAGAGTGATAATAGGCTTCATTTTGGCAAGGAATCTCTATGGTAAGGGAGAGAAAAACCTTAAAAGGCTATATTATCATGGTCAAAAGATAGACAGAAAGGAGGGTGAGATCCTTTTTTTTGTATCAGGCAATTGATAGAGCTAACTGTTGTCTCTCAGATTTGTACCCTTGCTGAGTTGTAAAACTTAGCAATTTGGAGAAACATGGGATCTTTCCAGGTCTGTGGGTCACCTGTGTTGGAAAGAACCTCCGGAGAAGGCTGGCTTCCTAGCTAGTTATCACCTAAAATCTACTGGATTTGTAGAGGAAAAAGGAGAAGGAATGCTTTTAAGAATGAAAGTTAAAACTGGAAAACTTGAAAATAAGGGTGATTCACCAAACTTAATAAGGTAAAATCAAACTCAGACCTGCATACACTTGGCCATAGACAACAGAAAATAAGACCTGCACAACCTATCACTGTATGTTTGCAAAAGCACTTCACAAAGAGGCCTAACTGCATTAAAATCTTTAAAAGGAAGCTAAACTTCACAATTTAAAGCCTTATAACACTCTAAGACACAGTTTGCAACCTGCATAAACATAGCTTCTGCAAAAAAAGGGTATTGAAAAACATAAGATAGTCACAAGAAAAAAAATTACCTCACAAATGACTTGTTCAAACACTTAATGACACCTAATACTACTACATTCTATTGCCCCAGAGTCATTAGGTTATAAACACATACAGAAGTATGGTTAGATTGAATGAAAGCCGAGCAAATCGTTTTAACCAACCTTAAAAGTTTTGACAGAGAAATTTTTCATCAGGCCACAAATGGTGGAATGAGATTTGCGGTGGAGCAAGATTTTTTACTGTAATTTCTTACCTAGGGTTTTTTACTATAATTTTCTACTCAGTTTTTTACCCTATTTTTACCTAGGGTTTTTGGAGGGTGTTTTGTCCTCTTTGAGCATGGAGGGTGCTGCCGATGGCAGTACCTCGAAACCCCCACCCGTAAAGGGTGTTGTTCAACAGCCCCACTGGAAAAATGCCCTAACGGGCACTGTTGCTTCTCATTCCACCATCACTCAACTAGCGGACTGCCAGCTTAAGGAATCATCGGAGTGTTCATCCCTGGTCATCCCTGATAACCTCGTGGACAGGATTGTCTCCTCTATGGATCTTACCCTAGTGGGTAAATTCTTTTCCCTTCGCCTGAGCATTGACATGGTTCAAAAATGGATTTCCACCCGATGGCATCTTAAAGGCAGCGTTTTGACAATGGCAATGGCGCACGGGATGTTCTTGTTCAGATTCACGAGCAAGGAGGACATGCTGTCCATTCTATCTGGAGGGCCTTGGCTTTATGGTTCGCATTCCCTCTCTGTTTGCTGCTGGAAACCTGGATTGGACCCAGCTACAGATCTCAACCGCTGCGCCCCTATTTGGGTAAGATTACCTGGTTTCCCCCTTGAGTTTTGGGATGAGTCTATTTTCAAAACTATCGGTAATTCCTTTGGGCATTGTCACTTGAGACATTCCTACTAGTACCAAGACTCACTTTGTTTACGTGAGATTCTATGTGAATGTTGAAATTCATAAAACTTTACCCTCCTCCATTGAGCTTACTTCCAAGTTTGGTATATGGACCTAGCCCATTTCTTATGAGAACTCTACTCTTTTTTGTCAATTCTGCAAGAGGAAGGGGCACCTTATTTCCCATTGTAAGTCCAAGAGAACTGAAGAAGGTAGGGATAGAGGTAAAGACAAGTTGACAGAGGAATGCTCAATCAAGCCTACTAATAATGGGACAGTGGTGGATAAGGATCTTATTCCTCAATTAGGGGTGCCAAAACCCGCTCCCAGCTGCAGGAATGTGGATTATGAGTTAACCCCTTTATTAGAAGAAGGAGAGATTTTGGAAACGGTAAAAGAGACCCAACACCTGGACATTACTGATGCTAAGTTGGATGAAGATTTGATATAGAAGAAGGTTAGTCTGGTGAAGGACAAGATCCCCTCGATGCAAGAAGAGGATAATGTATTTCAAATCCAAAGGGATCCTGTAGTTGCTCAGGAAGCCCCTTCTCTGATTGATAGGAATGTTTCTGTCAAAGAAAACATCCCCCCTTCTCAGAACCTAGATCATATTTCCCCTGTTAAGCTGGGCCAGAATTCTTTAAAAAGGATCTCATCCCCTGGGCAGAAAGCTTCCATAGTGAGTTCACCTGGAGCAAGCACGAGTGCTTCGTTAAGTGACTAGGGGGAATGGACATCTCAAAAGAAAAGAGGAAGGAAACCCAAAAAGACTACTGATGTTGGTATAGATCCAGCAAAGGGCAGGCCCTCCATCTGGGAAACCAGACAAAGAGAGGCAGTGCGGGAGATTGCCAATGGACGGCAGCAAACTCTGGAGACTCACTCCAGGAAGATTTTTACATGAAGTTTCTCTCTTGGAATATGAGGGGTCTCAACAACCCCTCAAAACAATTCGAGGTTAGAAATTGTATTTTGGATTACAAAGTTGACATTTTGCTGCTCCAAGAAGTCAAAATGACAGAGGATAATTTCAAGACTATTGCTAACAATATCTGGCCCAATGCTTCCTTCCTCGTTAGCCCGACGATTGGAGCCTCTGGTGGCATTGTCACTATGTGGAATGCTTCAAAGATCAAAGGATTGCTTATTCACCTTAATAAGCATTGTTTAGCTATTGAGTTCTCTTTGCCTTCATTCAGTTGGTGCGTCATTAATGTGTATGCCCCTAATACCCGTGTTTTGAGGAAGAACCTCTGGGAGGATCTTTCTGGGAAACTCAATTCTCACATAGCCTCACACTGGATGCTGGCTGGGGATTTTAATACCCCTTTATACCCTTCTGAGAAATCTGGAGGTATTGTGGATTACTTGGACAGTATGATGGATTTGGCAAACTTCATCAACACCTGTGGTCTTACGGATATTGATTTGACTAATCAGTAATTCACTTGGTCCAATAGAAGGAATGGAGAACACTTAATTCAAGTCAAACTGGACAAGGTTTTAACCTCTAATAATTGGCCCCTCAACTTCGCTCTCTCTCTTAGAGCACTCCCCAGAACGGTTTCAGATCATAACCCCATTGTTTTGGAGTGGGCTGATGATAGAAGAAAAGGACCTTTTCCTTTTAGATTTGAAGCAATGTGGATCAAGCACCCTAACTTCATAAATCTCCTTTCTAGCTGGTGGCAAATTAAGGTGGTTGGTACTCCTATGTTCCGTCTTCACAAGAAACTCCTCCACATCCGACATCAGGTTTATGGCTGGAACAGGTATAGCTTTGGTAATATCTTTTCTAAGAAGAAATTCATCTCTGATAATCTTGAGGACATACAGCTTAGGATTGCCCAGGGAGATAGGTCTGTGTCTTTGGCTAGCTCCAAAGACAACCTCATTAAGGATTGGAAGGATATCATGTACAAGTAAGAATTTTTTTGGAAACAAAAGTCCCACATCCAATGGCTCAAAGAAGGGGATCGGAACACGACCTTCTTTCATAAATCTGCCCTTAAACATAGAAAATTCAATACTATATCCTCTATTAAATTGGAGGATGGTAGTCTTATTACTGGAGATGAGGAGATTGGAGATAATGCTCTTAGTTTCTTTCACAACTTGCTGTCAGAGCCTGGGCCAATTGCTGACAATTCGCTGTCTGTCTCTCAACTGTTAGAAGAGTTACCTTCTGTTTTGACTGTGGAAGATAATGCTGACATTTTGAAAACTGTTACTAAGGATGAGGTCAGGGCTGTTGTCTTTTCTATGGGCCCTTATAAAGCTCCTAGTCCTGATGGTTTTCCTCCGGTGTTTTTCCAAGAATTCTGGGAAACCATTAGGTTTGAGGTCACTACTTCTGTTAAAGACTTTTTCAGGACTGGTAAGCTCCTTATGCAATTTAATAACACCTATATTGCTTTGATTCCTAAAAAACCCAACCCTAATATGTTCAAGGATTTTCGGCCTATAAGCCTTTGTAATACCTTTTATAAAATTTGCACTAAGTTGTTGGTTTTTAGATTGCAACCTTATCTGGATAAGATCATTTCTCCCATGCAAAAAGGTTTTGTTCCTGGCAGGCAGATTTTGGATGTTGTTCTTGCTACTCATGAGACTATCCATTCCATGGAAAGAAGTCAGATACCTAGCATGGCTCTCAAACTTGACATCTCTAAAGCTTATGACCAGGTTTCCTGGCAGTTTCTGTTTAAAATTCTTCACAAAATTGGTTTTAATGATAAAATCCTCATTCTTGTCAAGGAAGTTGTTACTACTGCTAAATATTCGGTCCTTGTGAATGGTATCCCAAGAGGGTTTTTCTCCCCTTCTAGGGGGATTCGACAGGGAGACGCTCTCTCTCCCTACCTTTTTATTATGATTGCTGAGGCGCTAGGTAGATCCTTTCTAAACAAAGTCTCTTCTAATGTTATCACTGGGATTAAACCTGCCACCTCCCTTACTCCTATGACGATTCAATAGTTTGTGGATGATACTATTCTTTTTAGCATTTCTTCCGTGGTGGAGGCTTCTGCTTGGAAAAGGGTTCTGAATGAGTATGCTAAGGCTTCTGGGCAATATATAAATTTTCAGAAGAGTAATGTTTTTTTCTTCAATACTCCTGATAATCTCTAGAGAAAAATTGTTAAGATTCTTGGTTGTGCTGCTGCTAATCTCCCTTCTATCTATTTGGGCCTACCCCTCACTGTTAAAGATGTCACTCCTGCCTTTTGGCACAGCATTATTGAAAGAACTCAGAGGAAGCTCATGGGTTGGAAAGGCAAACTTCTTAGCAATGCTAGGAAACTTCAACTTTTACGTGCCTCCCTTCAAGGTATTCCCACATACTTCCTCTCTCTTTTTAAGATGCCTAGATACTTAGCTGAAAAACTGGAACAAATACAAAGGACTTTTTTATGGACAGGTATGCAGGAAAAGAAGAGGATTTCTTTGGTCAAGTGGGAGCAGGTCTGTTGTCCTAAATCTCATGGGGATCTTAACATCAAGACTTTCCAAAGCATGAATAAAGCTCTGCTGTCCAAGGTAATGTGGAACTTCATCAACAAAAATAAAGATTGGGGAGACATAATGAAAGCCAAATATCTCCAAGATTCTGATAGCTACTCGGTTCTTCATCATGAAGGTATTCCGTCTGGTTCTGCCATCTGGAATAAAATGCTAAAAACTAGGAGCATCATTAGAAAAGGAATGAGATGGAAATTAGGGGAAGGTTCTCTCATCAACTTCTGGATGACCCCTGGTTAACTAATCAGGCTCTCTCAGCCCAAGTTGATAATAAAGATATTGTTGATTTGGCCAAGCAATTTTTTGGCTCTAAAGTTAGTAATTACCTTACCCAAGACCATGGGCTTAAAAGGTGGAAGAATCTGTTACAATGCACCAAGAATAACCCTAAGTTTCATCAGAAACTGAATATGGTTCAACAATTACTAATGGATATCAGACTCCCTTTATTCCCTCGGAAGGACGAACTCCTGTGGCATGCTGACAAAAAAGGGAGGTTCTCGGTAAAATCTGCTTACCTTCTGCTGGTGGAGGATGTCAACAAAGATGAGATATGGGAGAAAGTCTGGAATTGTAAAAGTCTTCCTAAAATCAACTTCTTTTGGTGGATTGCCACCCATAATAAAATTTTGACTCAGGATAACCTCCAAAGTAGAGGGTTGCAGCTTGTTAACAGATGTGTTCTTTGCGGCAATCAAGAAAAAACTGTGGCACATCTCCTCATTCATTGTGACTTTGCCCGTGAGGTCTGGAGTAGAATTATGGAAAAATTTGGTATACAATGGGTTTTTAACAGAGAGATCCATGATTGTATCGCCAGTTGGAATGTTCCCCTTAGTCACCCTTGGTTGTGGGAACTGTGGAAGCAGACCCTTCCTTCTCTTGGGTGGGCCCTGTGGAAAGAAAGAAACAATAGGATCTTCAGGGACACTCATAGGTCTCCGATGCAGGTTTGGATCTCTTTATTTAAGACTATTGTTGAAAATGTTTCTAATGCTAACATCAAACCTGCAGATCAACCTTTGATCAAACAAGATTCTTGGGTGGCTTCTAACTGGGGTTTGCTGAACTAAATCCCAGATTTTGATGACATGAAACTTCAGAAAAGACTTAACACTATTTGGACCCCGCCAGAGTCGGGGTGGTTGAAACTTAATTTTGATGCTGCTACTAAAGCTAATGGTTGCACCAGCGAAGGAGGTATATTTAGGGATGAACATGGGGATCTTTTTGCGGCTTATGCCAGAGGTCTTGGAAAGCATTCTAACAACTTTGTTGAGGCTCTGGCCCTCCTCTAGGGTCTCAAAGTGGTGATCTCTATGGGGATTAGCCATCTCCACATACAAGGTGACTCTAAAATCATTCTGGATGCGGTGACTGGTCTCTCTACTTGTGGGTGGAAGCTGAGTGACATTATTTCTGATATTCAAACCATTCTCCATGGCATCCCCAATGTCTCTTTCTCCCATACTTATATGGAAGGCAACTCGGTTCCTGATGGTCTTGCCAACTTTGGGCAGGAATTTCAATTCTGGCAGGTCTGGCGCCAAATTAGCAGCATTCTTGGTCACATTGGAATGCTTATTCAAAAGGAGAAGAATGCTATTATTAATGATGTCCAATCAAGTGTTGAGTGATGAGGTGGCGTGTTCTCCCACCCTGTCTAGGCCTATGCACGAGTCCCGTGTGAATTGGCAGTGGCACCTGTACTCCCTCCAGGCGAACTTAATCTTCATTATTTCACTTGCACTTTGGAACTTAATGTTTCATGATTGGCGTCAACTAGGTTTTAATCATATGAATACCGCTTGCTGGATTCCTCTGAAGGGTATTCTGCAAATTAATCATCTTCTTCTGCTGGGTATTGCAGTGTGGGCTTCCATCATGGGCAGTGAAAGAACTCGCATTGAACCTAACACCTACAATGATTTCAAAGATAATGCCATTGTCTGGCATTACTGCAAGGAAGGGAGCATAATTCCATTCCTAGAATGCCTTAACGGGCATGATGAATCGTTATCCATCCAGTGTGCTTCTTTGTGGGTTGACAGATGGGTCACCATTGGCAGTGTTAGCTTTGAGTTTTCAGAGAAAAGTATTGCTAAGGTGACGGGCTTATCCCTCAAAAGCATTAAGCTGCCAAGAAAGAAGAGGGTTTCTAAAGCGCAGAACCTAAAGCTTTTCTTGGGTGATGGTGAAGAGTTGGTTCCCTACCAGGGAGGGTTCGAGAGGGCGAATCTTCCTCAGCCATGGGCGGACATGTGATTTTTAATTATGAAGTATTTCACTTTGGAAGGCCGCTATGCCAAGTTTTATTACTACCATCTTCCCCTGCTCAATCATTTTCATAGAAACTTGGCTATTTGTTTCCCTTATTACTTGCTTTCTTCTTTAGAGCACTCGATTAAAATGGTTCATAAGAATTTAACCTCCAAGCTGTTGGAGAAGCCTGTGCCCCTTCACCAAGGCCTCATTCACAGGCTCTACTAGTTTCACCTGGCCCTGATGCCCCCTGCCACTCTCTATTACCCGGCTGTGGAACCCTCCCCCAATACTCCATCAGCTTCTATCAAATGTGATTCCCTCCACACTCCTGTGACTAATAGTCATGATGGCCCAACTTCGGCCTCTGTGAAAACCAATACTCCCACTCCTGGGTCTACCTCTACCCCTAAGAAGAAGGGCTCTGTTAAGTCTAGGAAGCGGCTTCATCGCCTCTCTGAGCTGGCTGAGGAAGCGGCCATTCTTAGCTCCCTCAAAGATAGTCAGGAGACCCCCAAAGGTGTTAACTTGTCTGCTGAGAATCCTGCTAAAAAGACTAGGAAGGGTAAAGAGAAAAGCATTTCCACTGGTGTCAGACACTCTACTAGAATTGCTGGGAAGCCAGCCCCCATGGTTAAACTCATAGACTACTCAAAAAGTAATTATGAGGCTTCTTCTCACGACAAGGAGGCTGATAGTGATGATTTGCAGGAAATTTACATGGAGGATCCTGTTTCTAGGGGGCAGTTTGATGACCACGAATCTCCGCAGAATGTTATAGGGACAGCCCTGAGAATGTGATGGATACTGGTAGTGATAAGAAAGAAGTTGACCACCAGAGCCCTGTGGAGGCCCAATATGATACTGGCGAAGGAGAGGGGAACTTTAATGACCAAAACCCTACCGGTGCTGAAGAGGTGGAAGCGAACAATTAGTATGTCCCTGAAGAGGATGATGTCAGGGCTACTGCTAAGAATGACAATGGGAATGAGGGTAGGGACAGTAGCTCTCTCTTTGCTGAAGTGACTCAGTTAAAGGACAAGATGGTGGCTCTGCAACTCAAGATGTCTACTCTTTGCAAGTTCATTACTCGCATGTTGTGCAGGTCTTCCATGATCAACTTAACCCTTTTGCAGGATATTCAACTTTTCTCCCAGGGAACTGACAATGACAAAACTCAAGAGTTGGACAAAATCTTTGAACTGCTTGCTAATGACTAGGAGGACTCTCTACCCTAGTGTGTCTTCTGCTGCCCAGTTGCTGGTTTTTTGTTGTTGCTTACTTTCTGCCGGTTGTTAGCTGGTGTTTCCTGGGTTTTATTTCTAGGCTCTTTTTGTTTTCTGAGCCTATGCTTTTTCTAATGTTATCTCTGTAAAGGGTTTGGCCCCTTGTTTTTGCAGCCTGTTGTAATAAAAAACACCCAATACTACAACACAAGAAGGAAAAATCTGACTATCAGTGGAATCCAATGTGTTCTCTGTATTTCATATGCCCAAAAAGTTACAAAACATACTCAAACTGAGTAGGATTTAGAAAAAATCACTAACTCCAGAATGGTACATGGAAAGAACTGTTGTGTGGTTACACAACACGCCCCATTTTGACTTGGCAAAATAGGGACCCAACTTCTTTTGGCTTGGTTTGTGTTTCTTGCTTTCTGGCGGTTTGGTAAAAATCAGTCAAATGCATCATCACGTTGAGTCAGGATGAGGTAAGTCACCATTATGAGGTCAGTTTGTCAAAATTTGTATTTCGTATCTATGACCTCATATTTTGGAAGCACATTAAATTTCATGCAAGTTTGCCTTTTACATCACCCTGGTATTCATCAGGATGTGAGAGTTATGAACTGTCAAAGTCTTGGTCAAACCTGATATTCGCAAGGGGGGTCATATTTTATAATCCTAGTCATGTTTTGAACATCATCATCATATTTGAAACATCCCCCGATATATCCTGCGGCTCAAATATCCTGACGTCAACTTTAAATGATAGTAAGTCTTTCCCGTCAAGCGGTCTTTTATACCGTGAACATCATGTTTTCAAAAGTAACCCGATATTCGTTAATATCATCCTGACGCGAAATATCACCCTTAACAAACATCCTGATGACATCATCTGAATACGATAAACGAAGAAACAAACATCCTGATGACATCATCATCATATTTACATTTCGACAGGATATTTTGTAAACATGATCATGTTCGCCCAATATGACGATGACGTCACGAAGCATTTCCGATATAAAGAACGAATATCATGATGACGTCATCCTGATATTCAGAAAGGAGGATGAGCAAGCTTGGTTCGTCATCATCATTTTGTTTTGAAACATCACCCGATAAACTGAAATATCCTCCTGATGTGCTAAAATGTAAACAAAGGGTGCATTGTCACCCGAATCTTGTAGCGATAATAATTTCGATGCTAGGGAGGATGATATCAAAACTCAACCCGATATTTGTGAAATATCATCCTGCCCTCATGATATCCTGTCATATGGATATCCCCCACTCCCTTTGCCGCCATTATCATTAAATGCGTGCAGATATGGTAGGTGATTCCCGCCGATCCCGGAATCCAATGAAATACCTGTCGAGATCTTGAGTTTTCGCACGAATGATCAAAGATTGCAATCTAACTTGTCAGAGTTGCCCTAAATTTACCCTAACTGCGAGGTTAAAAGGTAATTCAACCGCCATTGTTACGTTTACCTGCGTTAAAATTATTTTACAGAGCACCAGCCTCCATATCCGCATAATAGTTACCGTTGCGCAATTAGAGCTCACAGATAGAAGGAAGGAAGTGATCAGCAGTTGAATTAAGAGCGTCTTGACGATATACTGGTATAAAGAAAAATCTACATAACCAGGTAAGTGAACTGAAACCCTCATCATGTTGTTTCTAAATGATGTTGTAAGTTCTGGTTATGTATCCATGTAAGTAAGTAATGTGAAATTGATGCAATAGGCATGATATTTGCAATATGTATGCATGCATATCCCTGTTGTGAGAAGAAATGTTGTTAATTGCAGGTACCCATGGCTGAAAAACGCTTAGTCAAGAATCAGGAGGAATTCAGTAGGCCTATGTTCTCTTCCCAGAGAGGGGTCCTATTCAAACATGGGGCGATTACAGATACCCATCAGGGGATTACTAACCTAGAGGCCTGGTCAGCCAAGCTAAATGATGGACATGACAAGAGTTCGATATTGGACGCAGTGTTTGTATCAGGTATGTGGAACGCTGCTGGCTTCCCATACTCCATGGAGTCTCCGGAGCTAGTCATTGAATGCACCCAGAATTATAACCCTCAGACGAGGCAGGTGGTGAAGCATGGGAGAGTGTATGCAGACCTATCCATCAAAGGTCTCTCCCGGACATTTGGACTGCCAATGGGCAGTAAGGTAAAGAGTGTAGACTTGAAGAAGTCTGAAAGAGAATACGAGGCCAACAAGAAGAAGGCCAAAAAGAACATGTATGCTTGGCGGGCTGAGAACAGCACATACAATGCAGCGGCCAAGCTTCCTGTGCACATGTTCAAGTTTGATTTTAATGAAGAGTATCAGTATGTGATTGCCCTCCTGAACAGGGTGACTAGCCAGCCTGATACTGGTGAATTTAGAGATTGGATGTACGGCATAATAATGATGTGCCTGTATACAGACATCAAGCCACTGTGGGGCCAAATAATAAGCGATGCTCTGCATGAGCAGCTGATGAACCTGGGAGGTTCAGATTGTGCATTCTACATGACCTCTTATATTGTTTATTCCTGTGCTTATAGAGGCACTTTTGATGCCCTGGTCACAGATGGAAAACTGACGGGCACAAACGCAGCATATATCTGGGATCATCATCCCCAGCTGCAAAGAACCAACTATATCAAGGACTACAAACTGGTCAATGATGCATTTTCTATGCATCTGGTAAGGACCATGGAAGATGACAGAACTAAAAGACTGAGCATGGAGGCTCAAGAGGCAATATACAGGCATGGGGCGTGGTACATACAATTTTCCACCTTTTCCTATATCAGGATAGAAGGTTTTGAAGGACATCCCCTGATGCTGCCAAGATATCCTACTGATGCAGTAGTGTTAATGGAATTTATTAGGCAGGGCTCCACCATGATACAGATGTATAAGGAAGCCAAGAAGCTACCACCAATTTTGTTCCCAGTCAGCATTGGCAACTACATGTGCCCTGACTCTGACAATATAAAGAAGGTGATGGTCACCCTGAATAAGATGAATTTACTGCCCTTCCCAGTAACGAGACCATATGATCCTTACGGCCGAATGCAGAAGATCCTAGGAAAGCCTATTCACCAGAGGCAACTAGAGGATTTTTGGGCTGACTGCGAAGATGAGGCAGAAGCCAGGAGGAGGAGGTATCAGAGGTTGACTCTGAACCAGATCAGAACATTTGACTGCATATCCCTCCCTCAGTAGCTAAAGAGTGATGACGGCAGGATAATGGCAGATGAATATGAGCAGAAGAAGATTTACAATGATACCATCTCTGCACTTGACCTCACCATGCAGGAGGATATGTCCTTAGACCCATTCTTTGCCAGAACCCTACACTTGACCCAAGCTTGGGTAGATGCACAGGTAGAGGCATTGAAGAAGAAGGGTGTTGCCATCACGGTGGATAACAAGAAGAAGGGGCAGGACATCCCTGCAGATGAATATGATGACTTCCTGCTGGAGAAGAGGAAGACTAAGGGAGAGAGGATCCCTCCACCATAGCAGCCTAGCAAAAGGGCCCCAAAGGGCAAGAAGGTGGAAAAAGGACCCAAAGGGGTCATAATTGACAGGGCAGTATTCACAGCGGAGGAGGCAGCCAAATCAAGATCAGAATTGGATTCTCCTCCAAAGCCTAAGAAAACTAAGACAGTAGAGGCTGGAATCACAGAGACCCAAGAGGTGGGTCAGTCATCCAAACAACCAGGCAAAGCTATCCTCATGGAAGAGGAGCCTGAAGAAGAGGAGGAAGCTCCACTAATAATAAGAAGAAAGAGGAGAGCTCCGCAGGTGTTGGTTCCCACCACACCTAAGAAACCAAGAACCTCCATGAGAGGTGAGATAAGTCAACCCCCTGCACCGGTACAAGGGGCAGGTAGTGAAGTGCAGAAGGAACTTCAGCATAGCGTTCCACTTCCTACCATTGTCAAGTTCAAAACTGAACTTGTTGAAGAGCAACAAAAGGAAGTATCTCAGACACAAGCGGAAAGGCATGTCTTGCTAGACGAGACAATAAACTTGTCTGATGATGAGGTGGTGCAGGATGTGGCTGCACAAGAAATGGAAACACTGGCTGCTGGCATTAGTGTGACTCCTCACAAGCCTCCATCTATCCAATCAGTGCTTGAGGAGATGAAACAAGCAGAAGCAGAGTGAGGAAAGAGCCCAGAACCAGAAAAGAGCCCAGAGCAGGTAGCTCAGGACATAGGGCTAGACACACTGATCGCTGAGGTGACAAGTCCTGTAGTGGTAGACTTGGCAGAGAAACAGGATGCAAGTCCTGAGAAGCCAGCAGGATCACCTGATAAGGGCCACCTAATAGAGGAGATAGAGATGGCAGAAGCAGAAGGCCATGCTCTTGAATCAGGCTAGCAAAGCCCACAAGATACATCAGTAGGACCTGCTATAGTGGAGGTCCAAGAAATAAAGGCTGATGAGAAGAAGGAAGAAATAGAGGATCCAGCTGCTAAGGCACAAGAGGTGGATAGTGCAGGCACAGAACAAGTAACAGCTGCAGAACAGATGCCATCACCTCAGGCAGATCCTATGATATCAGATACGGTGGACATACCACCAGAAATAGAGAAACAAAAGGAGGATGATCAACCTCCACAAGGGGAAGAACTGGGGACAGGTGAAGAAATGATGGAGAAAGATCATGATCATCATGATCCACATACAGGTACACCGCAGGGTTCCCCACACAGAGAAGATGCTCCCCCAGAAAAGGAAGTTCCTCAACAAGAGGAGGCACCACAGGATCAGCAGCAAGGCGAGTATCAAGAGGGAGAAAAGGAAAAATCACCATCTCCACAACACTTGTTGATGGAAACGGGAGATAAGGGTGAACAGCATCATGATGCTGAAAAGCATGATCAGGTGCCTCCATGGTTAGAAAAGGAGGTAAATGTTGAGGAGGAACTTGAAATCCAAGAGTTCGACATCTCCACCCTGTTCTCCGCGGATATAATGAAGCCCAAGAGAAAGGCCAGGATGACATCGGCCATCAAGAGAGATCCGACGAAGGGAGAAGGACCGCACAAATTGCTGTACCTGCGGTAGAGAAGGAGAAAGGCAAAATCACTGTGGATGAATTCCAGATAAGCACAGTTGATTTGGGTTTTGCCAACGAAGAGCAGGAAGGTCAGGAGGGAAAAGACATCATAGACTCTCTAATTCAGAAAGTGAAAAGAGAGAAGGAGAAAAATAAGCAACATAAAGAGCACATTGCTCAGTTGCATGCATACATTAAAGGTTTAACCAACCCTGATGATACTACAAGTGAAGCTGCAGTCCCATTGACTACCATTTCTTAGGAAGAAGTAAATAAATTGGACCTCATGAAACATGAGGCTTCCGTAATAAGGAAATGGATGTCATCCACATTGGATGAGGCTGTTGAAATAATGAAGGGTTCTTTGAAGAGATGGAGCATATTAAGTGACTCCAAAACCAAGGTGGACAAATTGCAGATGCAGACCGGGAAAAGGTCTTATCCTCAGCCTGTTGGGAGAAATAAGGAAGATAAACCCACAACTGCTTATCAGTAAGCAGGTATTGAATAATAATACTGCATTGTTAGTGGATATCTGGTACAAAGATGTACAGTTTGAATGTGGAGTCCTCAAGAGATGTAATAGTAAGCTGAGGGAGATCAGCATGAGGCTACGTGATTTAATGGGCATTGAGGCAGACATGCTAGAAACATTAGAGGGCAAAGTGGAAGGGAAGATAGAGAATCAAGATGAAGATTCTGCCCTTAAGGCTCTGCGCAGTAACTTCCAGATGGAAGATGATGGTCCACTCATCCACTTGACAGAGGAGATTATAAATAAGGTGATGAGGATCAAGGTCAAGATGGAGACCTACAGTGAGACATTGCAGGATAGAGAAAATAAGCTGGATAACAGCAGGGATAAGTATGAGGCACACAAGCACGCCATTATCAAGGCAAAGACTCAAGATGGCGGAGGAATAGATCAGGTTGTGCAGTCATATGAACAGATCCAGAGCAACATGCAACCCCATATGTAGCAGCATCATCATTAGGATAGCGAAGGTTCAGAAAGTGATGCACATGATGATGATCCGCATGAATCAGCTGAAGAACATGATGAAGATACATCATGAAGGGGAATATTTTGCATAGGTAATATAGATAGTTGCCAGCTGGCAACTTGTGCTATTTTGTAAAATTGACAAGTCATGAAATGATGACCGTTGATTTGTATTGACATATCAGATCCGTAGATCTCTTGTAACGGATTCCTCACCTTATTCTATAAAAGGTGGTGGAATGCCTTGTTATATTCATTCAAAACTTAATTGAAATCTGTTTGCTGAAATATTCAGGGCTCATTTCAAAGCTGTTGTATATGTATATGTCTTTTGCATACTTAATGAAAGGGAAGAGTATTTTGATTACAAATCTTCGTAAATCCTGAGTAATCCGTGTCTAAATTCTGGATATGTGCTTTGATTTGTTGCGTCCCTTGGAGTGCTCATCATGTTGCATGTATTGTTTTCATTCATTATCCTCTGAAATTTGCATCAACTGTATCTAGCTGTGGAATGTCCTGGTGAACATATGGTTTGATTTCTTCTCCTCATGACAGTATCAAGCATGTATGTGGATCAAAAGCTAAAGGTTCAACATAATTAGAAATATTCCCTTTAATTTCTTTCAATTTCAGAACATCTCACCATCACAATTGCAAATAATTGATAACCTTAAGCAAATAACGCAAATATGCAGACATCTCGTAAGTAATCGCAAATATTTAGCATATTTGAATAAAAAAAATATGCACAATTGAAAATATCATGCAAAGATCGAGGTATTCCTACATCTTTTCATCAAATAACTACATAATTTGACTTCTCTGTAAAGAATTTCTGCAGGAACGTCATGATGATGGCGCAATTTCACGTAAGGCCCCAAAATGGAAACAGCATTTCACATTAACTACTGAGTAACGTCAGTCGATTAAGACCTAATCACCGGAGACTTGGGATCATGAATTCTCTGAATTCACTGTATCTTTCAAGATGAATAAGGGTTAATGTGTACTTTTATTCTATGTCTGTTTGTGACTAACATCATGACCAACATAAATTGGCACTAGAAGGAGGGCCGAGTCCAGAAAACCACACTCATCATCATTATTTTCAGGTTTGATGACGCATAGCGTAAGGTAACCTCAGATCGCCTGTGAATTTGAGTAAATTACGTAAATATTTACTGTGATAAGTTTGTACATGTTCATTCTATGTAAAGATTTCCAGATCTCACGTAAATATTGCAAGCTTTACAATAGATCGTTGTGAATTCACAAATATTGGCCAAAGATACGCAAATTTGTTCAAAATTTTGAAGAATTTAGGCCAGAGGCACTTTAGATCTCGTGCTACGGGTCATGATACCCCAATATCCTATCATATTTACAGTATCTTCGCAAATATTTCATAAATATCCAGTCTGATTTGCCATCTGACCGCAAATATCACCTCATCCGGTGGAATCCAGCCAATATTTGCAAAGTTTCAGCCAATTTGCCTCCAATTCAAGAAATTCTGGCTCACAGGATAAATACCAGGTCTAGACCTAGTGAAATTTTTGAAGAATTGCCTGTTAGAGGTTTCAGACCTAGGACTGTAGACATTCATCATACTCCAGGGTCTAGTGCGTCTAGAGCTTCACTAGGACCTCCTCCTGTAACTCCTGTTGGTTTACAAATACCTTCTGGTATATCTGTGACACCTCCTGTTCAACCCCAGGGTGTGCCTTTAGTTCAAACTCAGCCAGCTGCACCACCAGTTCAAGCCCCTTAGGCTGCAATGTCGTTCTTTGCAGCAGAGTCACCTTTGACCTTTAATGCATATCATGAGTTACCAAAGAATCCAGACAAACTTTGCCCAAAATACCATCCCTATCAAGATGCTGATGATCATATCAGGACATTTAAGGAAGCTTGCTGCAGAGCCAGAATAGAGCATCAGGACGTGGTGTGCAGATTGTTTCCTTTTTCCTTAGGGGAAGAGGCTTATAATTGGTTCATCAGTCTGGGCCAAGCCTCTATTGGTTCATGGGCTGTCTTAGAGAAAGCTTTTCTTGACAGGTTCAAGGTCCCTATTGATCCATCTATGAATTATCACATATTTGCTACAATCAAAAGATTTGAGAATGAGCCTATTGCTAATTTCAATGCTATGTTCCAGAAAATGTTGTCCAAGCTAGTTGCCCCATATGTAGTAACTGATGCTGCTGCTAGGAGTATCTATTATTCAGCCCTGGATCCATTAACTTCCATGTTCATCAGGAGAACACATCCAGAGATCACTACATTGACAGGAGCTTTTCAAGAAGCTATCAAGGTAAATCAGCAATTGATACCTGCTCCTACTCCGAATATAGTATTCCCTACTTTGCCTGGCATGCAGTCATAATATCCTGCACTGTATTCACCTCAGTATCCTGCACAATATCCAAATGGAGCAGTGATACCTCCAGCAGTCATGCCTGCACCTTTGCAAGTACCTCCATTGAGCATTATGCCTCCTCCTAATGGAAATAGCCAACTACCACAATATCCTGCACATGCTCAGACACCTCAGGGTATCGATTTATCCAACAATAACCATGGATCTTCTTTTTTCAAGCCTCAGACTGAAAATGTAGTTGCCAAAGCTCAAGAGGAAAAGGAAGAAATCAAAGAAATTTTTGCTCAGTTGAGAAAACTCACCACCGAAGTAACACATTTGAGAAATCAAGGGTTTTATGCACAGTTAGGTCAGAATAGGAATTATTCCAATGACAGACCAAACTACCCTGACAGAGGATATAACAACAATAACTTCAACAATAATGGTGGAACTAACAATAATCCTCCTAGACAGCCTAGAATATGGAACTCCAGGCCAAATAACGGCTCATTACCATCACCCCTGGATAATCAGCCTCCGGGTGAAGCTAAACAGACTACTAGAGTCAATCTTGCTGAGGCAGCCCTTACCAATTGGTGTAGGATCCACAATACCAATGCACATGCAGAATTAGATTGTCCACAGTTTAGGATTGCTGCCAGCATCTTTCAGACTGAAGTATCCAACACTTCTGGAAATCCACCTCAGGCAGAAGGAAATGAGATCGCTCCTTGTGGATATGACTCAGCTTTTGTGCTAGAAACGTACACTAATCAGCCTCATCCGAGTTATGATCAAACCTGTGAAGAATCTGCCTTAACCTTTGAAACAAATTATGTTTTTCCTTTTGAGGATGAAAATGAACCTGCAAGAGAGCATGAGGAAGTACATGCATACCAACAGCAAAATCCTGGTAAGCACAATTATAACTTGAGAAGTAGTGCCAACAGACCTACTGGTCCATTGACATCATCTTTGCCTCCAAACAACTTCAACACACCTCCTGATCCTAAGGCTAACAATAACCCTGGGTTCCCTAAGGTGAATGCTCAGTACTTGTCACCTCAAAACACAGTAACAAAGGTCGTAAATGCACCTCAAGAGTCTGACAAGTTAGTCAGCTATTTGGCTGATGAAATGAAGAAAATCAAGATCAGCCTGTCCTTATCGGAGTTACTGAAAACTCCTGCCATCAAAAAGGCATTCATGAAGTCACTAGATGATCCTG
This sequence comes from Cunninghamia lanceolata, assembly GCA_027924645.1. Taxonomy (NCBI): domain Eukaryota; kingdom Viridiplantae; phylum Streptophyta; class Pinopsida; order Cupressales; family Cupressaceae; genus Cunninghamia; species Cunninghamia lanceolata. The sequence continues at coordinate 300,312 of BSBN01000134.1, forward strand.
CTCCTAAAGAGGATAGTCATCTTTCAAGTCAATCCAATGGCAAAGATCATGCTGCTAAGGATAATATTATCAAGCCTAAAGTGTCAGCTATAGTCCAAGCTGCTGAAACCTCTCACATGACCTTGTATAGAGATAAAACTGAATCACCTCCGTTTCTCCTCACCATAAGAATGTTCAGCAAGAACTTGCACAACTGTTTGGTTGATTCCGGAGCCTCAACGAATGTTATGCCTTTGTCAATATGCAACGCATTAGGACTACATCCGGCTAAATCCTTAAAGAAGGTCACTCAACTGGACAAGATAGAAGTAAGTGTAGTAGGAGAACTAACTCACATCCACATGCAGCTAGCATCTGATCCTAGGATCCAGTATTACATTGACATTTAGGTAGTTGACATACCTGATACTTATGGGATGTTGCTTAGCAGAGACTGGTCCAAAACGCTTAACGGATATATGTCCACAGATTTCAGTCACATGTGGTTGCCATGGAAAGGTATACCTAATCAGATCAGGATTGATGCTGAACCTAGGATGAAACATATGATCACGGAATACAACAAAATGAATGAGATCATGTACGTAAACGTAGAACCTAGAGTTTATTGCATCAGGCCGCAGACTGTTAAAATAGAGGAGATCATGATGCTTGATGTTCATCATCATCATGATGATGATTATCATGAGGACATGTCAAGTATGGAATTTGACAAGGATCTAGATAATGAGAACGAAATAGATCGCTTCAGAGATTTTGAGATGCATTTATCTACTCAGGTAAAACGTTTCCAATTATTGAATATACCTGCTAATGACATTTTGATTGATGGATGGTGCAGATTACACGGCGAAGCACACTCGGAAAAGACTTGCGAAACATGCTTAGACATGATGATACTGGAGCAGACATATAGTGAAGCATCATCATCATATTCCGAGGTGAGTGCTACATCTGATGATGATGACGATACTAATTCTTATCTGTCTTCTGCAGGAACAGGAGAGTTAACAGATCATGATGAAGATCGTGTCCTGAAAGTAGAAGAGATCCTGGTTTCCAACCAGATAAATGATGCAGAAAAAGAAAAGATCACCCCTGGTAGCGATTGCTTCATGGAACCAGATTATGAGTTGTCTGATGAAGACAAAGGTAGTGACCTGACGAAGTTCGAAGAATTTCTGGTAAAAGAAATAGAAAAGATGACGCGACAGCGTAAATCTCCCCAGGAGGTTTTAATTAAAGGTTGGTGTAGGCTGCATGAGGTGCCTCACTCAGAAACAACTTGCTCACTATGTTTACACATTTTGAAGAAGCATGCAGCTGTAAATCTTGAACATCATCCTCTTGCTGATATAGAAGAGAAAACAGAAAAGTCATCAGGCTCACAAAATAAAGGAAAGAAGAAACTTGAGGATGATGACATCCCTAAGTTAAAATGGATATCAGGCGGAGCAGCAGCCAGAGCTGTAAAGAAGAAAGGAGGACCAAATAGATATCCTACTGAGGATAAGTGTCCTGCTGAAGATAAACCTTGGATCCTGAGGTTTGATGGATCCAAATCTAAGCAAGGTGCTGGGGTAGGAATAGATCTCATTGATCCATTAGGAAAATCCTATTTAGCAGCTTACAGACTACAGTTCCCCTATACCAATAATGTCGCAGAGTATGAAGCTCTGATTCATGGAATGTTGTTTGCTCATTAAAAAAAGTAAGGATCTTGCATGTCTTTGGGGATTCAGAACTAGTTGTGAGGCAAGTAAGAGGAATTTACTCCTGTAACTACAGAAAACTATCAAATTACAGACATCGTGTGTGGGACCTGATTGAAGACTTTGATGCCTTTAATATCATTCACGTACCAAGGGAACAGAACCAGAGGGCAGATGCACTCGCCCAGGCTGCCAGTACGTTGGAACCGCTGTCTATATCTGGTCTAAAGAGATTTTCAGTAGAATTGGTGTCAGTGCCTTCAGTACCTGACAATGTGACTAATCTCCAGGTGTTTGATGATGATCAGCACATTCTGGACTTCATATCAAACAGAGACATATTCGAAGCTCAGATCATAGATGAGAATGGTATGGAAGATCATGTCTGGGAAGAAGATGAGATATTAGAGTTGCCTAGCAACAGAATTCCCAAAGGTATGATTGAATTAGAAAGAGCTTTTGATCTAGATAATATGCTTAAACATAAAGATCTGCCTAAGGCAGATGGAGGTCAATATTCACAAGTGAATATTGGACAAGCTGATGACAAGAGAAACGTCTTATTGGGTAAGGTTTGTACACCAGAAGAGTTAGAAGGAATAACTCAGGCCCTTAAGGATTACATACATGTAATTGCATGGACTTATGATGAGCTAAAGACATATGACACTTCTGTCATAACTCATACTATACCTCTCAAGCCAGATGCAAAACCTTTCAGACAGAAGCAGAGGCCAGTCAATGCTCTGCTTGAACCAATCATCCTTGAAGAAGTTAAGAAATTGTTAAATGCCCGGATAATATTTCCTGTAAGGCACTCCACTTGGGTGGCAAATCTTGTGCCAGTCAGAAAGAAGAATGGAGACATCAAGTTATGTGTAGATTTCAGGAACCTGAACAGAGCATCAGAAAAGGATAATTATCCTTTGCCCTCCTTAGATGAAGTTCTACAGATTGTAAATGGAGCCAAAATGATGTCCTTCTTAGATGGTTTTTCAGGATACAACCAAGTGATGGTTGATAAAATTGACAGATTGAAAACTGCCTTCACCACAAAGTGGGGTATATTTGCATATAGACGTATGCCATTTGGACTCATAAATGCTGGAGCTACATTCCAGCGAGCAATGGACATAGCCTTCAGAGGCTTAATAGGAAAGTGTATAGTCATCTACATGGATGACCTGACGGTTTTCTCCAAGGAAAGGGGAAATCATGTTGCTGATCTCAGAAGTGTACTGAAGAAATGTGAAGAATATGGAATATCTTTGAATCCTAAGAAGTGCATATTCAGAGTCACAACAGGAAAGTTACTAGGCCACCTGATCATAGAAGATGGAATTATCATTGATCCTGACAGGGTGGAGTCTATTATGAAGTTACAACTTCCAGGAAGCAAAAAGGAACTTAAGTCTTACTTTGGTAAGATAAATTTTGTGAGGAAGTTCATCACCGGCTTTGCTGAGATTGTCAGACCACTAAATGCCATGTTGAAAAAGGATGCACAAATTGAGTGGACACCAGAAGCCAAGGCTGCTTTTGAAGATATAAAGAAGGCCATTTCAGATGCTCCTGTCCTCATTAGTCCAGATTATACAAGAGATTTCTACATCTACTCATTTGCCTCAGAACATACTTCTGCAGCAGTGTTAACTCAAAGAAATGAAGAGAAAGAAGAGAAACCAATTGCTTTCATGAGCTGTCCTTTCAGGGATGCTGAATTGAGATATGTAGATGTTGAGAGATAGGCACTTGCATTAGTCAGAGCAGTAAAGAAATTCAGACATTATATACTAAGAAGCAAAGTGATTGCTGTGGTACCAGATGTAGCAGTGAAGATGCTGCTGATGCAAAGTGAACCTGGTGAAAAAAGAGCCAAATGGATTACTGTATTACAGGAATATGACATGGAGATCACACCAATGAAGCTGGTGAGAGGACAAGCTTTGAGCCAGATGATATCTGAAACGGATCCAAACATCATCAGTCAGCAGTATGTGATCAATGAGAAAGATAAGAGAGAATGGTATTCAGATATCAGGCACATCCTGATCACTGGAAGATGTCCTTCAAGAATGCAAGCTTCACAGAGAAGAGCCTTGAAGATAAGATCCCAGAAGTATATGATGAAGGGAGGAACCTTGTTTAAGAAGAATTATGAAGGAATATACCTGAGATGCTTAGAGAAGCTTGAAGTAAATAAAGTTTTAACAGAGTTACATGACAAGTTTGGAACGGCACACGGATCAGCACTGGCCACAACTCATGCAATCCTCAGAGCAGGATACTACTGGCCTACAATTTTTAAAGACACAGCTGATCATGTTAAATGTTGTCATGTCTGTCAGGTTGCTGCCAACAGAGAGAAATATCCTGCACAACCGTTGCAGCCAGTGGTGGAAGAGCACCCATTTGCACAATGGGGCATGGACTTCATAGGACCAATCAATCCTTCGTCTTCCTCAGGCCATAGGTATGTCCTAACGGTTACTGACTATTGTACTAGATGGGCTGAGGCTATCAGCAGCAAAACTTGCACTGCAGATGATGTCATCAAGTTTCTGGAAAGCAACATTGTCACCAGGTATGGAACTCCTTATGCATTGGTAAGTGATAATGGTTCTGCCTTCATTTCCACCAAATTGTCAAGTTGGGCTTTTGATCATGGGATCATACTTAAGTTTTCATCCAACTACTATCCCCAGGGAAATGGATTAGCAGAATCCACCAACAAGAATTTACTGAGTATCATAAGAAAACTGATAGAGAAAAATCCCAGGGAATGGAACTCATTTCTGAAATATGCCTTATGGGTAGACAGAACTAGAATGAAAACTGCATTAGGAAACTCACCCTTCCAACTAGTATATGGGGTAGATCCCATCCTCCCTGTAAATTTGAAAATTCCTACTCTACAGTTTGCTCAAGAATATCTAGGCATAGATAATAAGCAGGAAGTCAGGTTGCTTCAGTTGATGCACCTGGAAGAAAAACAGAGTCAAGCGATTGACCAATTTGCAAAACATCAGGCTGTTGTCAAACGCTGGTTTGACAAGAGAGCCAGAATTAAAGCTTTCAGGATATCTGATTTAGTCCTGATGTGGGATAAAGCCCATGAAAAGAAAGGTGATCATGGTAAGTTTGATAGATTATGGATAGGTCCCTTTCAGATTTCTGAGATCTTAGGAGACAGCACTTATAAGCTTAAGAACCTGACAGGTGAGGATGTCGCATTGCCAGTCAATGGACAATTCCTCAAACATTATTTCCAGGCCTGAATGACTTCGTGATAGTCATATGTATCATAATGTATATGTATATAGTTGTTTGTACAGTTTGTTTGTTGTGCTTGTTTTGTTTTGCTGGTTGGGACCTTTGTTCTGGTAAGTCAGGATGATGCACTTCATCACCCTAGAAAATAATTAAGTTGTTGAGATTCAGATGATGAGATCACATTTAAACATAGGTTATGATTCATTCAAAGAAGTGTTCATGATCAGGTTTGTGATGTCTTTTCATCAGGGTGCTTTTTCTTGGTCAAAGTGAATCCATCACAATGAAACACCTAACAGCCTTGGGTTTGTTGAACACACTAGTATAGGTGTTAAGTGAAAAATCTAAAGGGACTCCCTTGCTACCAGTGCAATCTCCAACCTAAAGCTGCAAGTGACTATACCTTGTACAAATGAGCTGACATGGTGATATCAGATACAAATTTTAAAAGAAAATCAGAAAAGAAATAAAATTAGGCCATCTAAGTAACTCTACCGGGGCTATGGACGCCTACTGGCAGTGGGGCTCTACTTAGGGAGATTGTATAGATAACCTTGCCGGGGCTATAGACACCTGCTGGCAGCAAGGCTCTATCCAGGTTGGCTATGAGGGATGATCTCCAACTATGTAGTTTAACACCAGTTACTTACGTTTTCAACTTACTTTCAAGATGAGGATAATTAATCATATGCACACACCTGATCCTTTGTTAGCATTATCACCATAATAAAATTTTATCATTCAAAGGACTATGATGCTTACCCTTAGACAGAATTAGAGCACTATAGATAAATGTGATCACATCACTTGAATCATTGGAATTTGTTCATTTTCTTTGGTGGCAAGTTGTTGTGTGGTTACACAACACGCCCCATTTTGACTTGGCAAAACAGGGACCCAACTTCTTTTGGCTTGGTTTGTGCTTCTTGCTTTCTCGCGGTTTGGTAAAAATCAGTCAAATGCATCATCACGTTGAGTCAGGATGAGGTAAGTCATCATTATGAGGTCAGTTTGTCAAAATTCATATTTCGTATCTATGACCTCATATTCTGGAAGAACATTAAATTTCATGCAGGTTTGCCTTTTACATCACCCTGGTATTCATCAGGATGTGAGAGTTATGAACAGTCAAAGTCTTGGTCAAACCTGATATTCGCAAGGGGGGGTCATATTTTATAATCCCAGTCATGTTTTGAACATCATCATCATATTTGAAACATCCCCCGATATATCCTGCGGCTCAAATATCCTGACGTCAACTTTAAATGGTAGTAAGTCTTTCCCGTCAAGCGGTCTTTTATACCGCGAACATCATGTTTTGAAAAGTAACCCGATATTCGTTAATATCATCCTGACGCGAAATATCACCCTTAACAAACATCCTGATGACATCATCTGAATACGATAAACGAAGAAACAAACATCCTGATGACATCATCATCATATTTACATTTCGACAGGATATTTTGTAAACATGATCATGTTCGCCCAATATGACGATGACGTCACGAAGCATTTCCGATACAAAGAATGAATATCATGATGATGTCATCCTGATATTCAGAAAGGAGGATGAGCAAGCTTGGTTCGTCATCATCATTTTGTTTTGAAACATCACCTGATAAACTGAAATATCCTCCTGATGTGCTAAAATGTAAACAAAGGGTGCATTGTCACCCCGAATCTTGTAGCGATAATAATTTCGATGCTAGGGAGGATGATATCGAAACTCAACCCGATATTTGTGAAATATCATCCTGCCCTCATGATATCCTGTCATATGGATATCCCCCGCTCCCTTTGCCGCCATTATCATTAAATGCGTGCAGATATGGTAGGTGATTCCCGCCGATCCCGGAACCCAATGAAATACCTGTCGAGATCTTGAGTTTTCGCACGCATGATCAAAGATTGCAATCTAACTTGTCAGAGTTGCCCTAAATTTACCCTAACTGCAAGGTTAAAAGGTAATTCAACCGCCATTGTTACGTTTACCTGCGTTAAAATTGTTTTACAGAGCACCAGCCTCCATATCCGCATAACAGTTACCGTTGCGCAATCCGAGCTCACAGATAGAAGGAAGGAAGTGATCAGCAGTTGAATTAAGAGCGTCTTGACGATATACTGGTATAAAGAAAAATCTGCATAACCAGGTAAGTGAACTGAAACCCTCATCATGTTGTTTCTAAATGATGTTGTAAGTTCTGGTTATGTATCCATGTAAGTAAGTAATGTGAAATTGATGCAATAGGCATGATATTTGCAATATGTATGCATGCATATCCCTGTTGTGAGAAGAAATGTTGTTAATTGCAGGTACCCATGACTAAAAAATGCTTAGTCAAGAATCAGGAGGAATTCAGCAGGCCTATGTTCTCTTCCCAGAGAGGGGTCCTGTTCAAACATGGGGCGATTACAGATACCCATCAGGGGATTACTAACCTAGAGGCCTGGTCAGCCAAGCTAAATGATGGACATGACAAGAGTCCAGTATTAGACGCAGTGTTTGTATCAGGTATGTGGAACACTGCTGGCTTCCCATACTCCATGGAGTCTCCGGAGCTAGTCATTGAATGCGCCTAGAATTATAACCCTCAGACGAGGCAGGTGGTGAAGCATGGGAGAGTGTATGTAGACCTATCCATCAAAGGTCTCTCCTGGACATTTGGACTGCCAATGGGTAGTAAGGTAAAGAGTGTAGACTTGAAGAAGTCTGAAAGAGAATACGAGGCCAACAAGAAGGCAGCCAGAAAGAATATGTATGCTTGGCAGGCTGAGAACAGCACATACAATGCAGCGGCCAAGCTTCCTGTGCACATGTTCAAGTTTGATTTTAATGAAGAGTATCAGTATGTGATTGCCCTCCTGAATAGGGTGACTGGCCAGCCTGATACTGGTGAATTTAGAGATTGGATGTACGACATAATAATGATGTGCCTGTATGCAGACATCAAGCCACTGTGGGGCCAAATAATAAGCGATGCTCTGCATGAGCAGCTGATGAACCTGGGAGGTTCAGATTGTGCATTCTACATGACCTCTTATATTGTTTATTCCTGTGCTTATAGAGGCACTTTTGATGCCCTGGTCACAGATGGAAAACTGACGGGCACAAATGCAGCATATATCTGGGATCATCATCCCCAGCTGCAAAGAACCAACTATATCAAGGACTACAAACTGGTCAATGATGCATTTTCTATGCATCTGGTAAGGACCATGGAAGATGACAGAACTAAAAGACTGAGCATGGAGGCTCAAGAGGCAGTATACAGGCATGGGGCATGGTACATACAATTTGCCACCTTTTCCTATATCACGATAGAAGGTTTTGAAGGACATCCCCTAATGCTACCAAGATATCCTAATGATGCAGTAGTGTTAATGGAATTTATCAGGCAGGACTCCACCATGATACAGATGTATAAGGATGCCAAGAAGCTGCCACCAATTTTGTTCCCAGTCAGCATTGGCAACTACATGTGCCCTGACTCCAACAATATAAAGAAGGTGATGGTCACCCTGAATAAGATGAATTTACTGCCCTTCCCAGTAACGAGACCATATGATCCTTACGGCCGAATGCAGAAGATCCTAGGAAAGCCTATTCACCAGAGGCACCTAGAGGATTTTTGGGCTGACTGCGAAGATGAGGCAGAAGCCAGGAGGAGGAGGTATCAGAGGTTGACTCTGAACCAGATCAGAACATTTGACTGCATATCCCTCCCTCAGCAGCTAAAGAGTGATGACGGCAGGATAATGGCAGATGAATATGAGCAGAAGAAGATTTGCAATGATACCATCTCTGCACCTGACCTCACCATGCAGGAGGATATGTCCTTAGACCCATTCTTTGCCAGAACCCTACACTTGACCCAAGCTTGGGTAGATGCACAGGTAGAGGCATTGAAGAAGAAGGGTGTTGCCATCACGGTGGATAACAAGAAGAAGGGGCAGGACATCCCTGCAGATGAATATGATGACTTCCTGCTGGAGAAGAGGAAGACTAAGGGAGAGAGGATCCCTCCACCACAGTAGCCTAGCAAAAGGGCCCCAAAGGGCAAGAAGGTGGAAAAAGGACCCAAAGGGGTCATAATTGACAGGGCAGTATTCACAGCGGAGGAGGCAGCCAAATCAGGATCAGAATCAGATTCTCCTCCAAAGCCCAAGAAAACCAAGACAGCAGAGGCTGGAATCACAGAGACCCAAGAGGTGGGTCAGTCATCCAAACAACCAGGCAAAGCTATCCTCATGGAAGAGGAGCCTGAAGAAGAGGAGGAAGCTCCACTAATAATAAGAAGAAAGAGGAGAGCTCCGCAGGTGTTGGTTCCCACCACACCTAAGAAACCAAGAACCTCCATGAGAGGTGAGATAAGTCAACCCCCTGCACCGGTACAAGGGGCAGGTAGTGAAGTGCAGAAGGAACTTCAGCATAACATTCCACTTCCTACCATTGTCAAGTTCAAAACTGAACTTGCTGAAGAGCAACAAAAGGAAGCATCTCAGACACAAGCGGAAAGGCATGTCTCACTAGACGAGACAATAAACTTGTCTGATGATGAGGTGGTGCAAGATGTGGCTGCACAAGAAATGGAAACACTGGCTGCTGGCATCAGTGTGACTCCTCACAAGCCTCCATCTTTCCAATTAGTGCTTGAGGAGATGAAACAAGCAGAAGTGGAGCGAGGAAAGAGCCCGGAACTAGAAAAGAGCCCAGAGCAGGTAGCTCAGGACATAGGGCTGGACACACTGATCGCTGAGGTGACAAGTCCTGTAGTGGTAGACTTGGCAGAGAAACAGGATGCAAGTCCTGAGAAGCCAGCAGGATCACCTGATAAGGGCCACCTAACAGAGGAGATAGAGATGGCAGAAGCAGAAGGCCATGCTCTTGAATCAGGCTAGCAAAGCCCACAAGATACATCAGTAGGACCTGCTATAGTGGAGGTCCAAGAAATAAAGGCTGATGAGAAGAAGGAAGAAATAGAGGATCCAGCTGCTAAGGCACAAGAGGTGGATAGTGCAGGCACAGAACAAGTAACAGCTGCAGAACAGATGCCATCACCTCAGGCAGATCCTATGATATCCGATACGGTGGACATACCACCAGAAATAGAGAAACAAAAGGAGGATGATCAACCTCCACAAGGGGAAGAACTGGGGACAGGTAAAGAAATGATGGAGAAAGATCATGATCATCATGATCCACATACAGGTACACTGCAGGGTTCCCCACACAGAGAAGATGCTCCCCCAGAAAAGGAAGTTCCTCAACAGGAGGAGGCACCACAGGATTAGCAGCAAGGCGAGCATCAAGAGGGAGAAAAGGAAAAATTGCCATCTCCACAACGCTTGTTGATGGAAACGGGAGATAAGGGTGAACAACATCATGATGCTGAAAAGCATGATCAGGTGCCTCCATGGTTAGAAAAGGAGGTAAATGTTGAGGAGGAACTTGAAATCCAAGAGTTCGACGTCTCCACCCTGTTCTCCGCGGATATAATGAAGCCCAAGAGAAAGGTCAGGATGACATCGGCCATCAAGAGAGATCCGGCGACAGGGAGAAGGACCGCACAAATTGTTGTACCTGCGGTAGAGAAGGAGAAAGGCAAAATCACTGTGGATGAATTCCAAATAAGCACAGTTGATTTGGGTTTTGCCAACGAAGAGCAGGAAGGTCAGGAGGGAAAAGACATCATAGACTCTCTAATTCAGAAAGTGAAAAGAGAGAAGGAGAAAAATAAGCAACATAAAGAGCACATTGCTCAGTTGCATGCATACATTAAAGGTTTAACCAACCCTGATGATACTACAAGTGAAGCTGCAGTCCCATTGACTACCATTTCTTAGGAAGAAGTAAATAAATTGGACCTCATGAAACATGAGGCTTCCGTAATAAGGAAATGGATGTCATCCACATTGGATGAGGCTGTTGAAATAATGAAGGGTTCTTTGAAGAGATGGAGCATATTAAGTGACTCCAAAACCAAGGTGGACAAATTGCAGATGCAGACCGAGAAAAGGTCTTATCCTCAGCCTGTTGGGAGAAATAAGGAAGATAAACCCACAACTGCTTATTAGTAAGCAGGTATTGAATAATAATACTGCATTGTTAGTGGATATCTGGTACAAAGATGTACAGTTTGAATGTGGAGTCCTCAAGAGATGTAATTGTAAGCTGAGGGAGATCAGCATGAGGCTACGTGATTTAATGGGCATTGAGGCAGACATGCTAGAAACATTAGAGGGCAAAGTGGAAGGGAAGATAGAGAATCAAGATGAAGATTCTGCCCTTAAGGCTCTGCGCAGTAACTTCCAGATGGAAGATGATGGTCCACTCATCCACTTGACAAAGGAGATTATAAATAAGGTGATGAGGATCAAGGTCAAGATGGAGACCTACAGTGAGACATTGCAGGACAGAGAAAATAAGCTGGATAACAGCAGGGATAAGTATGAGGCACACAAGCACGCCATTATCAAGGCAAAGACTCAAGATGGCGGAGGAATAGATCAGGTTGTGCAGTCATATGAACAGATCCAGAGCAGCATGTAACCCCATATGCAGCAGCATCATCATCAGGATAGCGAAGGTTCAGAAAGCGATGCACATGATGATGATCCACATGAATCAGCTGAAGAACATGATGAAGATACATCATGAAGGGGAATATTTTGCATAGGTAATATAGATAGTTGCCAGCTGGCAACTTGTGCTATTTTGTAAAATTGACAAGTCATGAAATGATGACCGTTGATTTGTATTGACATATCAGATCCGTAGATCTCTTGTAACGGATTCCTCACCTTATTCTATAAAAGGTAGTGGAATGCCTTGTTATATTCATTTGAAACTTAATTGAAATCTGTTTGCTGAAATATTCAGGGCTCATTTCAAAGTTGCTGTATATGTATATGTCTTTTGCATACTTAATGAAAGGGAAGAGTATTTTGATTACAAATCTTCGTAAATCCTGAGTAATCCGTGTTTGAATTCTAGATATGTGCTTTGATTTGCTGCGTCCCTTGGAGTGCTCATCATGTTGCATGTATTGTTTTCATTCATTATCCTCTGAAATTTGCATCAACTGTATCTAGCTGTGGAATGTCCTGGTGAACATATGGTTTGATTTCTTCTCCTCATGACAGTATCAAGCATGTATGTGGATCAAAAGCTAAAGGTTCAACATAATTAGAAATATTCCCTTTAATTTCTTTCAATTTCAGAACATCTCACCATCACATTTGCAAATAATTGATAACCTTAAGCAAATAACGCAAATATGCAGACATCTCGTAAGTAATCGCAAATATTTAGCATATTTAAATAAAAAAACATGCACAATTGAAAATATCATGCAAAGATCGAGGTATTCCTACATCTTTTCATCAAATAACTACATAATTTGACTTCTCTGTAAAGAATTTCTGCAGGAACGTCATGATGATGGCGCAATTTCACGTAAGGCCCCAAAATGGAAACAGCATTTCACATTAACTACTGAGTAACGTTAGTCGATTAAGACCTAATCACCGGAGACTTGGGATCATGAATTCTCTGAATTCACTGTATCTTTCAAGATGAATAAGGGTTAATGTGTACTTTTATTCTATGTCTGTTTGTGACTAACATCATGACCAACAAGAACTCCCTACAAAGAGTCAAATGAATGACTATATACTCTCCAAAATAGCTGCCATGAGATAAGGATGAGCCATCTCCATTTTCATGTATCTCATAAATATCTCAAAAATATTTGCCCAAAGTCCTCCAAAGTTTGCTCACAATGCATAAAAAGTCAAGGCATGCCATCACTAATAATAAAAGCACCTGAAAATGACTTTGAATACCTTTAAATGATCTTTAAGGCCACTGAAATAAGTCAAAGCTGTACAATAACTCCTGCCCCTGTTTGTCAACTCCACCCTGCAGCATCATAAATGTCTGATATTTTCCCAATAAATGACATAAATACACATTTTCTGAATTTAATTAACATTTGACTAAGAGGTTTATAGTTACAACACCTTAGTTAATGTTTTACAATCCAAATTTATACAAACCTATGTAGAAAAATGGCATTTAGGACACAACATTTAATTCCCTAATTTTGCATGATTTAGGGTCAATTAAATGTCCTGAAAGGACGACAAAGTAATCATCAAGATTTACTTTGTCATTTGTGATAAATCTGCCTAATGTTGCCTCTTTACATTTTTATTACAAACGATAAAGTAATTCATAATTTATTACTTTATCGTTTGTTTACAACATTTAATCTATCCTAGATTATGCAAAAATGACAAAATAGACATCCTCAGCTCCTAGGCAAAACAAACACGACTCCGCACACTTGCATATTCACTTGTGTCACAAGGCTATATCAAAGCTTCCTATAACCCCTGGCCATTCATGCGTTCACACATATCTATCATCATGTCCCTACAAGGTTTAATGAAACACATTTTTTTAAAAATGACCCTTGTGACTCCCATATACACATTACCATGCCTTAGCTTCCACTTCACTTTTATACCACCTTACAACTCCTAGCCATGATTCACAAGATATATTATTCGGCCTTGTGTTTCTCCTAATGCATTTTGACTTGTCTTTAAAAAAGAAACAAAAGGCAGATAAAGACATGCCACGGCCCCATGTGGAATGTGGTTAGGCTTTAAGACTTTCAAAGTCTTTACAATGGCTCAAATCGATGTCAATGATTTTTTGAGTTTTCAAGTCAAAAAAGATGACCAAAATCGCTCATTCTATCATAACCAAATAGGGTTCGAAACCCTATCTTTTATCATTTTGATTTTGCCATTTTGCTGTGACTGTCTTGAGCTGCCGCCATAGAGGGTTTGGCAGGTAAAAATGGATGAATCTGGGGCAATTTGGCCAATTTCCTGAGGTGAAATGCAAGGTGAGTTGTTTCCACTATGATTTTGAACCTTTGCTGCGGATTCTAGGCTGATTTTGGTCCTTTGTGGTCACGAATTTACTGGTTTTTTGGTGCATTTTCTAGCTTTGATGTGGCTGACTATCTATATTGCTTTTCACTATTCGAGGCCACCATGGGAAGGTTGCCTAAGGGAGAAACTATGACTTGGCACAGTAAATGGCAAAAAACCACAGAGGTAATTCCTCACTGTCAACCTTCTCTCATTTTTTTTTAGATCTTGTATATTCACTGCCAGAAGGCACGATTTGGACATTCTATGGGCTTTTCATTTGAACTAAGTTAAAACCTTGCATTTTTCACTTTTATACGAATGATTCCTCTAGAAGGAACCTGTATTTGGCCAATCCTGTTCATGATTCCCATTGGCTACCATGTAAGGAACCTTTGAAGCAACAGGTTCTATTTGACATGTAAATTGATCCCACTGAAAAAGGTATCCATTTGCATAAACCAAGTCCCCAATATGAAAGACTATGTCAATGTTCCCCAAGTCCTCAATTTAATCAATCAGTAGTGCTAAGTGACCTAGGCTGGTAGTTGTTAGACTCATTATATCCATCACGTTCTGCCTTTCCTCTAGAATGTTGCATAAGCACATCATATAAAAATGTTTGGAGGCACTTCTCAAAGAGAAAGTCATTTTTTGCAGGGGCATATCCAAAAACTCTAGTGGTCAACTTTACAGGTCTCATTTCTTCTCCAAATCTTTTAATTCCTTGGCTGGGAACCATTAGCCATTCCGCAAGGTCCTCTATGTTTGGGATTGTAGCAGAAACAACAACAAATCTAATATTTGCAAGAGGGCATGAACTCATTCCTGGATTATGTGCAAGCATTTTTATTCTGCTTATGATTGCTTCCAAAGATGCTCCTCGAGATTCACTAAGGAGATGGACTTCATCAATAAGTATGAGTGCAATATCCCAAAAAAAAATAAACCACCATTCTTTATGCAACGCCTGGTAACTGAATCAAACTTCTCTGGAGTAGTCAAAATGATATTTGTTTCTTGCATATCCCATGCATCATAAGCTTCACTATCTCCTGTAAGCTCCATGCACTTTACACCCAAAGATTGCCCAAACCTCTGCTACCCCCTTCTTCTAGCCTTGATTGAATTTTGACTTGACCAGCTTCAAGCTATTGCCTTAATGTCATAAGCCCATCCTGGCTAGTCATCACAATAATACCCCTCCTTAATTGATCAAGTTCATTCCTCAGACTGGAAATTTCCTTGTATATAGTCACTATCTCTTTGAAACCCTTGAGACATTCAATCAATCATGCATGCTATTGACTGCTGTCCTTGACAATACCACAATCATTCTATTGACTGCTGTCATAGTCCTCCTGAGTTTCAAACATAGTTGACATGACTATCCAATGCAGTCATATGACTATTCTTCCCTTTTGTTTTAGACCTTAGAAGGTTTGTACAACTATCAGACATCATTCAAATCTCTCGGCAAAATGGAATACAAAAATTATATAGATCTAAGACTTTCACAACCTTCATCAGAAGTTTCCTGGGTCTAAAACATAGAACACACATATACAATAATGTTCATACCTGGACTTGCTCCTATATTCCTCATGTACTTATGCTAACTATTTTCAAGACTATTTTTACCTCCATGGACTGTTCATTGCATCTTTTATTTGGTAACTACTCTTGATGACAGTCAGCTATCCCTCTTAGTATGAACCTTGACCTTATTTTGTCCTTTTCTTCTAAGTCCCTTGCTCATTGCAACTCTGTCTACTTTGTATGGAAACATTTGGCCTCTTATAATCTTATAAAGGTTTTCAATATGTTAGGCAACTGTGCACCTAGCCAGAAGGTTGTCTCAACAAAGACTATCGACTGCTAAGATTGTCTGTGTCACTCATACTTATGACTCCTTGACAGTCGTACTGCTGCAGATTTCCTTATAACTGTTGATGTTGTTCTATCTTTCATTCCTTAGCACCTATTGTTGCTCCATAGGACTATATATGTATTGGAAAATTCATGTTTTCTACTAATGATTGAGACAATTTGAGAATGAAAACATTGGCAATGATAAACTCCGTCACATGGCTGTACCTTCACAATGTCGCTCTCTCTTTTTCTTGATTGATTTCAGATGACTATTTTGCTGATTGACCTCATTGGTGACTGTTATGCAAGACTTAATGTCTATCCTACCACACCTCCGTTTATGACATGTCTTCCTTCATTACCTAGGCTCTGTGACTATGCATGAAATGAATCCATATGGCCTTCTCACCTTAAGAAATGAAGTCTTCAAAACTGTTGACAGTCTCCACCTTGCATGTCATGGTCCACATGGATTTTGCTGCTCCTTTGTCCTACATGATTGTTGTCCATTTATTATGACAATCTATTGTTCCATACAATCTCTTTCTATGACTATCTTTTTGCTGTTGTGCTTGAAACCAGTTTGTTGCTCTATTTCTCGATAGTTGACTGCTGTTAGCATGCATTCATTCTAAGCACAAGATGTTGTTTCTAGTTTACCTCTGATGGATGGATTTATTGGACAGTCATTTAACCATTCTGAACTATCTGATGCTATGGTCAATGAGATGATTGTCCCTACTCCTTATTGCATATCCCATTGTCTTCTTGTTGTAGCACTCATACACTTCCTGTGACTTTCCATCTTTGTTTCTGTAAGTTCTCTTATGACAATCCTCACCTTCCTGGCAGTTTGTCTTGCATTTGTATATGGCATATGAAATGTTTCTGTAAGGACTATGAGCTGGGCTCAACCCTTGTGGGAGCCACATTTCCTCCACTCATAATGTAACCTGATGAATCAAATAGAAACATAATTACACATGTATTTGCACATGAAGCAAACTTGTTAGAAAATAAATGCATGTCACGGATGTGTTTGATGACTGATTGTTCTCTAGGACATCCAAGGTATACAATTCTTGTTTAATGTAATTGAGGAATAGTTTATACATGTATGGTATCGTGTTCATGTATGGTTTGGGACCATTCATTGCTTAGAGCGTTGCTCTAACACCATTGTTTTTGCCAGATGCAAGAACCAGGGACGACATGAAGCTAGGAAGGACAAAGACAACTCGGGGCGACAGGACAACACGCCAGAACTAGAACCAGTCATTCTCAGGCAATGACTGGCCTCTGACCCTACATGCACATTACTTTATTTACTTATTCATGTATAGATTGTTCTTCTATTTCATTGAATAAGACAATTAACCTCACAGCTTGTGTGAGATAATGAACATTTTACATTCAATAAAGATTATTTATTTTTTTGGAAAAAGTTTTGGATAAACCCTTCCTATGTTACATGCACTTGGATAAATGCAATAAACTAATAAACATAATCTCCTAAATTATTTCATTATGCACTTGAATGTAATATATGAAGGACCAGATGAGATTTACCTTACAAGTTTTGAATCAAAACTCTACTTGAAATGAGCCGTAGTGAAATTTAGGTAACATCTTTGGCAACATCTGCTATATGTTCACCTACTAAACATCAGACTAGTTGCCTAAAGCTTAACCATTGGGCATAGAGTCACACATATTTGTTAAAATTTTGAAAAAACACCTCCTTCCATTGCTGCAACTCACTTCTGACTGCTATCTTTTCTAATCCATCAAGTGCATGGTTATGGTTGGTGACAGTGAACCAATAAAAAAAATCACTATTACTAATGATATACTTCTACTTGATGGGTTAGAAGGGATAATCGACAAGAATACCTCCTTTGCAGACTGCTGCAATTTATTACAGTCCTATGAGGATAGGTATGATGTTTGACAGTGAATACATGTATTCACTGTTTCATATGATGGATGTACCACATACAGCTGTAGTACATTACATTAGTTTCAAACCTTGCACAACTAAACCTAGGAATAACTAACAACTATGTAGAAATGCACTTAGGGAAATGAAATTTGCATCTAATCTAGTGTGCAGCAGCACTTATTTAACATAAAAAAAATTAACCTACCCTCCGTCTAATCAGCAGAGGTGTTGTTCAAACATGACCATTCACTGGTTCTTTGAAATAGCTTCCCATCCTCAACAACTTACAATATCTCACATGCTCATGAGCAACCTCAAGGAGGTTGATAATTGACAAAAGTATAACCAACTACTGTAATGAGCTTTGGAGAAAGAAAACAAGTCCACCTACCTCTTGATTTTGATCATGCTTGTTGTTGTTCTGAGGCATGTAGGCAGATTGAACCTGCTATTCCTCACTTTCAATCCTCTCCTTAGGATCAAGCGTGATTGAAAACTCTTTGTTAGGCTTGACTTGAGCTAGATGTCTGATAGGACATCTGTTTGAACTAATGAACCTCACTCTCTCTTTGCTGGCTTCTTGCTCATGTATTACTGATTCCTCATCTTGTTGATTGGACTACCCCATTTGTAGTGTAAGATTTCCTTCCTCCAAATATGTTTCACCTTCTACCTCAATTTCAATCTGATGTGGAAGAGTTGGTTCACATGAATGAAATGGAGGAATGCCTGCCTCTTTGATCTGAACAGGTTGATTGCATGTTGTTGGCTCATATGATACTAGCTTATCATTGATGTTAGAGCAAAAAACCTCAATGATCCTTGAAAACATGTTCTCATCTAACTCATGACTTTGCATTAAATCTAGATGAGCTTTGTCATTCTGCTACTCGAAAATGGGCACTGATGTTAGTACGCATATGCCATCTTTATTCTCATTTACATATTTAGGTAATTCATCAAACAAAACAGCTAAATCCTGAGATTCAACCTCTATTTCATTTTCCAAAACATGTTCAACCTAATCTTGTCTACCATCTAATTTTGACAGAAAGGATTCAAAATCATTCCAAAATGAGTCATCATCAAATCTTTCTTGGTCTTTTGATAAAAAGGGAGTGCTTTTTACCTCATGAACCATCCTTTCTTCATGTTCATTTTCATCTTTCAGCTGCTCCAAGACTTGATTATCACATTGATTGTCTTCTGTTAGCAGCTCATCAGATTGTTTAACCTTTTCCTACTCATTCAGCTTGACAAAAGAAGGGAGTTCATCGAATAAAAACATGAAATCATTGCCTTTGATACTTTTTACAAGCCTCTCAACCTGCTGTCCTGACTGATCATGTTCATTTTCTTCTTGCAAGATGTCTAATTTTTCCTCTTTTTTGTCACATATAGGTTCATGAATAGCAGGTTCTTCTTTTATCTTAGATAACTCATTCCTTTGTCCATTAAACCAGCTATCTTGATAGACAATAGGTCCACCTGGACAAAGACGGATAGTAAAAGGACAGGAAGGCTGATTCGACAAGGAAACCTGAGGAATTGGCCTGGTCTCTTGCAGACATATAGGTTGTTCTTGTTCAAGTATAGGTTCTTTCAGTGGATGAGACCCTCTAAAACTTGGAATATTTAATTTAGGAGACTTAGGAGACTCACCTTGCTTGAAGCTTGGTATTCTAAACTTGGAAACCTCTTCTTCAAAGAATGGATTTGGAAAAGAGATAGCTGATTGAGTTTCCAACCTTTGAAATGGAGCCAACAAAAGCCTCTTCTGCTCTTCTTCTGCAAGATCTTCCTGTGCAAGCTTTTCCTCGTATTGATTTTTTTGCATTTCTAGCTCTTGTTGACGCTGGGTAGCCTGGTAAGCTAACTCCTCCTGCTACAACTTGAACTGTTGTTGCCACTTGATCTCACCCAATTGCTAAGTCCAGTCCATCAATATGCTTTTGATATCACCAATCCCCAAGTCGTCCAAATTTTGAGATCGACTCTGGTGATTAGCATGTTGGTCTGGCATGAAGTTATTTTCTTGAGGGTGATTTTGAGCATACATGGACTGAAATGAAGTGTGAGCAAGGGTGGGTGGGTGGTAAGCATGTTGGATTTGCTGGCTACTTGCAATCACAGGGCTATTTTAGACAAAACCAACAGTATGGTTACTTCGATATGGCTGATTAGAAGAGGTATGAACAACATTATCATGAAATGAAGGGTGATAAGGCATATTCCAATGAAACATAGACATGCCTATCACTCAAAAAGGTGGAAAATCAGAATAGAGTACATTTTCTTGATTAAAACTTGAATCACACCAGCACTTGAACTACTGAAACCAGTAGATGATTTCTTTAGAGTTGCCAGATGTGTAAAGAAAATACCTCCAAAAGGCTAAAACTACTGTTGTACACACCAAACAGTAGTAACAAAATGTATAACATGGACTTCACGGTCCCACCGGGCATGCCAAAAACTGTTGTCTCTCATATTCACACCCTTGTTGAGTTGTAAAACTTGGCAATCTGGAGAAACATGGGATCTTTCCAAGTCTATGGGTCACCTGTGTTGGAAAGAACCTCTGGAGAAGGTCGTCTTCCTAGCTAGTTATCACCTAAAATCTACTAGATTTGCAGAGGAAAAAGGAGAAGGAATGCTTTTAAGAATGAAAGTTAAAATTGGAAAACTTGAAAATAAGGGTGATTCACCAAACTTAATAAGGTAAAATGAAACTCAGACCTGCATACACTTGGCCACAGACAACAGAAAATAAGACCTGCACAACCTATCACTGTATGTTTGCAAAAGCACTTCACAAAGAGGCCTAAGTGCATTAAAATCTTTAAAAGGAAGCTAAACTTCACAATTTAAAGCCTTATAACACTCTAAGACACGGTTTGCAACCTACATAAACACAGCTTCTACAGAAAAAGGGTATTGAAAAACATAAGATAGTCACAAGGAAATAAATTACCTCACAAATGACCTATTCAAACACTTAATAACACCCAATACTGCAACACAAGAAGGCAAAAGCTGACTGTCAATGGAATCAAGGGTGTTCTATGTATTTCATATGCCCAAAGACTTACAAAAACATACTCAAACTGAGTAGGATTCAGAAAAAATCACTAACTCCAGAATGGTATATGGAAAGAACTCCCTACAAAGAGTCAAATGAATGACTATATACTCTCCAAAACAGTTGCCATGAGATAAGGATGAGCCATCTCCATTTTCGTGTATCTCATAAATATCTCAAAAATATATGCCCAAAGTCCTCCAAAGTGTGCTCACAATGTATAAAAAGTCAAGGCATGCCATCACTAATCATAAAAGCACCTGAAAATGACTTTGAATTCCTTTAAATGATCTTTAAGGCCACTGAAATAAGTCAAATCTGTGCAATAACTCATGCCCCTGTTTGTCAACTCCACCCTGCAACATCATAAATGTCTGATATTTTCCCAATAAATGACATAAATACACATTTTCTGCATTTAATTAACATTTGACTAAGACATTTATAGTTACACCACCTTAGTTAATGTTTTACAATCCAAATTTATACAAACCTATGCAAAAAAATGGCATTTAGGACACAACATTTAATTTCCTGATTTTGCATGATTTAGGGTCAATTAAATGTCGTGAAAGGATGACAAAGTAATCATCAAGAATTACTTTGTCATTTGTGATAAATCTACCTAATGTTTCCTCTTTGCATTTTTATTACAAATGATAAAGTAATTCATAATTTATTACTTTATCGTTCGTTTACAATGTTTAATCTATCCTAGATTATGCAAAAATGACAAAACAAACATCCTCAGCTCCTAGGCAAAACAAACACGACTCCGCACACTTGCATATTCACTTGTGTCACAAGGCTACATCAAAGTGTCCTATAACCCCTAGCCATTCATGCGTTCACACATATCTATCATCATGTCCCTACAAGGTTTAATGTAACACATTTTTAAAAAAATGACCCTTATGACTCCCATATACACATCACCATGCCTTAGCTTCCACTTCACTTTTATACCACCTTACAACTCTTAGCCATGATTTGCAAGATATACTATTCGGCCTTGTGTTTCTCCTAATGCATTTTGACTTGTCTTTAAAAAAGAAACAAAAGGCAGATAAAGACATGCCATGGCCCCATGTGGAATGTGGTTAGACTTTAAGACTTTCAAAGTCTTTACCACGGCTCGAATGGATGTCAATGATTTTTTGAGTTTTCAAGTCAAAAAAGATGACCAAAATCGCTCATTCTATCATAACCAAAAAGGGTTCGAAACCCTATCTTTTATCATTTTGATTTTGCCATTTCACTGTGACTATCTTGAGTTGCCGCCATAGAGGGTTTGGGAGGCAAAAATGGATGAATCTGGGGCAATTTGGCCGATTTCCTGAGGTGAAATACAAGGCGAGTTGTTTCCACTATGATTTTGAACCTTTGTTGTGGATTCTAGGCCGATTTTGGTCCTTTGTGGTCACAAATTTACTATTTTTTGGTGTATTTTATGTCTTTGATGTGGCCGACTATCTATATTGCTTTTCACTATTTGAGGCCGCCATTGGAAGGTGGCCTAAGGGAGAAACTGTGACTTGGCATAGCAAATGGCAAAAAACCACAGAGGTAATTCCTCACTGTCAACCTTCTCTCATTTTTTTTGAGATCTTCTTGTATATTCGCTGCCAAAAGGCATGATTTGAACATTCTATGGGCTTTTCATTTGAAATGAGTTAAATCCTTGCATTTTTCCCTTTTATACTGATGATTCCTCTAAAAGGAACCTGTATTTGGCCAATCCTGTTCATGATTCCCATTGGCTACCATGTAAGGAACCTTTAAAGCAACGGGTTCTATTTGACATGTAAATTGATCCCACTGAAAAAGGTATCCATTTGCATAAACCAAGTCCCCAATATGAAAGACTATGTCAATGTTCCCCAAGTCCTCAATTTAATCAATCAGCAGTGCTAAGTGACCCAGGCTGGTAGTTGTTATACTCATTATATCCATCACATTTTGCCTTTCCTCTAGAATGTTGCATAAGCACATCATATAAAAATGTTTAGAGGTGCTTCTCAAAGAGAAAGTCATTTTTTGCAGGGGCATATCCAAAAACTCTAGTGGTCAGCTTTACAGGTCTCATTTCTTCTCCAAATCTTTTAATTCCTTGGCTGGGAACCATTAGCCATTCCGCAAGGTCCTCTATGTTTGGGATTGTAGCAGAAATAGCAACAAATCTAATATTTGCAAGAGGGCATGAACTCATTCCTGGATTATGTGCAAGCATTTTTATTCTGCTTATGATTGCTTCCAAAGCTGCTCCTTGAGATTCAGTAAGGAGATGGACTTCATCAATAAGTATGAGTGCAATATCTCAAAAAAAAAAAAACCACCATTCTTTATGCAACGCCTAGTAACTGAATCAAACTTCTCTAGAGTAGTCAAAATGATATCTGTTTCTTACATATCCCATGCATCATAAGCTTCACTATCTCCTATAAGCTCCATGCACTTTACACCCAAAGATTGCCCAAACCTCTGCTGCCCCCTTCTTCTAGCCTTGACTACATTTTGACTTGACCAGCTTCAAGTTGTTACCTTAATGTCATAAGCCCATCCTGGCTAGTCGTCACAATAATACCCCTCCTTAATTGATCAAGTTCATTCATTAGACTAGAAATTTCCTTGTATACAGTCACTGTCGCTTTGAAACCCTTGAGACATTCATTCAATCATGCATGCTATTGACTGTTGTCCTTGACAATACCACAATCATTCTATTGACTGCTGTCACATTCCTCCTAAGTTTCAAACATAGTCGACATGACTATCTAACACAGTCATATGACTATTCTCCCCTTTTGTTTTAGACCTTAGAAGGTTTGTACAGCTATCAAACATCATTCAAAGCTCTCGGCAAAATGGAATACAAACATTATATAGATCTAAGATTGTCACAACCTTCATCAAAAGTTTCTTGGGTCTAAAACATAGAACACACATATACAATACTATTCATACCTGGACTTGCTCCTATATTCCTCATGTACTTATGCTAACTATTTTCAAGATTGTCTTTATCTCCATGGACTGTTCGTTGCATCTTTTATTTGGTAACTACTCTTGATGACAGTCAGCTATCCCTTTTGGTATGAACCTTGACCTTGTTTTGTCCTTTTCTTCTAAGTCCCTTGCTCATTGTAACTCTGTCTACTTTGTATGGAAACATTTGGCGTCTTATAAGCTTATAAAGGTTTTCAATATGTCAGGCAACTATGCACCTAGCCAGAAGGTTGTCTCAACAAAGACTATCGACTGCTAAGATTGTCTGTGTCATTCATACTTATGACTCCTTGACAGTCGTACTATTGCAGATTTCCTTATAACTGTTGTTGTTCTATCTTTCATTCCTTAGCACCTATTGTTGCTCCATAGGACTATATATGTATTGGAAAATTCATGTTTTCCACTAATGATTGAGACAGTTTGAGAATGAAAACATTGGCAACGATAAACTCTATCACATGGTTGTACCTTCACAATGCCGCCCTCTCTTTTGCTTTACTGATTTCAGATGACTATTTTGTTGATTGACCTCATTGGTGACTGTTATGCAAGACTTAATGTATGTCCTACCACACCTCCGTTTATGACATGTCTTCTTTCATTACCTAGGCTCCGTGACTACACATGAAATGAATCCATACGGCCTTCTCACCTTAAGAAATGAAGTCTTCAAAACTATTGACAGTCTCCACCTTGCATGTCATGGTCCACATGGATTTTGCTGCTCCTTTGTCCTACATGATTGCTGTCCATTTATTATGACAATCTGCTATTCCATAGGATCTCTTTCTATGACTGACTTTTTGCTATTGTGCTTGAAACCAGTTTGTTGCTCTATCTCTCGATAGTTGACTGCTATTAGCATGCAGTCATTCTGAGCACAAGACGTTTCTAGTTAACCTCTAACGGATGGATTTATTAGATAGTCATTTAACCATTCTGAACTATCTGATGCTACGGTCAATGAGATGATTGTCCCTATTCCTTATTGCATATCCCACTGTCTTCTTGTTGTAGCACTCATGCACTTCCTGTGACTTTGCATATTTGTTTTTGTAAGTTCTCTTATGACAGTCCTCACATTCCTGGGAGTTTGTCTTGCATTTGTATATGGCATATGAAATGTTTTCGTAAGGACTATGAGCTAGGGTAAACCCTTGTGGGAGCCACATTTCCTCCACTCATAATGTAACCTGATGAATCAAATAAAAACATAATTACACCTATATCTGCACATGAAGCAAACTTGTTAGAAAATAAATGCATGTCATGGATGTATTTGATGACTGATTGTTCTCTAGGACATCCAAGGTATACATTTCTTGTTTAATGCAGTTGAGGAATAGTTTATACATGTATGGTATCTTGTTCATGTATGGTTTGGGACCATTCATTGCTTAGAGCATTGCTCTAACACCATTGTTTTTGCCAGATGCAGGAACTAGGGACGACATGAAGCTAGGAAGGACAAAGACAACTTGGGGTGACAGGACAACACGCCAGAACTAAAACCAGTCATTCTCAGGCAATGACTGGCCTCTAACCCTACATGCACATTACTTTATTTACTTATTCATGTATAGATTGTTCTTCTATTTCGTTGAATAAGACAGTTAACCTCACGGCTTGTGTGAGATAATGAACATTTTACATTCAATAAAGATTATTTATTTTCCTGGAAAAAGTTTTGGATAAACCCTTCCTATGTTACATGCACTTGGATAAATGCAATAAACTAATAAACATAATCTCCTAAATTATTTCATTTATGCACTTGAATGTAATATATGAAGGACCAGATGAGATGTACCTTACAAGTTTTGAATCAAAACTCTACCTAAAATGAGCCGAGTGAAATTTAGGTAACACTAACATAGCGGTCAGAGAAAGAGTAGGAAGTGTAGGAAAGAGTAGATTAGGAGAACTCTGCTATCACAGAGAGCTCGGTCTCATATAGCTGTGGGAGAAACAGTTTTAGCAGAGAGCTCTATTTATCCACATAGGGGAGCTCTATTATCGTTTCATTTTCTAAGAGAGTTCATTGTTATCATATCTAAAGTGAGAAATAGTTATGTGACCTTCCAGACTCGTGGGTGTAGACAACGAGAGATCACTAATGCCATATTTGCAGTGAGGGAGAGCGGTGATCGCCAAGCATACGTATCAATGCATAGGAAAAGCATAATATAGTGTGCATGACAGAGGTCTCGTTATCTCCTTTAAGATTATTATCTTATTCTTAGACTATGAATAAGTATTTTGTAGAAGCTTATAGATATTTTTTTAACATAGAGAAAGTATTTAGATTACATAAAACAGTGATTTTAAGATCATGAAAACTATGCAAACATAGTTTCATAGGAAAGATAGATAAATTATCTTGTCTAGATATGAAATGGCACTTAGAGTGCATGTAACCATTGAGCCGAACATATGATAGCATAATTTATTTAAAACAACAGTTTAAACTGTAGAAGGGAATCCATAGAATGTTTTAGTTTACTTCTAAGATGCTATAGAAGATAGCATTTCTTGCCATTGTATTGTATTCGTGAACTTATAAGAGTTGCTATATTGTTAACATTAGTCATTTTTGAAGAGACTAAAACATGGTTTATGGTTTGAATAACTCTATTGATTCAAAGGATTTCAGTCTGTAGGAAGTTGTTTCATACTATTATGGAGTAAAAAGTGGACACATGCCTTTTGACCTCCTAGTTTAGCTCCTAGGTCCCTGTGTTTACACTCTACTGATGCCAGAGCATCCGAAAGAATTCAAGATAGTTGAGATAGTTGATAGTGAAAACAGAGTATTTAGACAGTGAATTAGGAGATACTACATTTGAGTATGAGAGACTGCAGAGCTGGAATTAACATCTAGACATAGTCAGTTACAACATATCAAGAATTCAGATCATTTGGCTTTGATTCTGAAGAGATATCGCTATCGGAAGATTGACTATTTTTGCATAACAGAGCCGACTATGTTCAGAGGAGTCTAAATCAGCTTGCAGAGCAAATCCATGACTTGCGGAGCATTGTTCGATGAAGTTTAGGACTTGGCTGACCTTCTGTAAGATCTACACAAAGTTCTATACATTTGCGGAGCAGTGCCTTATGTTTAGGCCCAGCCTATTTTGTGTACACGTTTCATACTAGTTGTTGCAATTAGGCTGACTTGATAATGATTTGAAGGCTTGCAGAGGATATAAATAAAGGATAATGATTTGTTGCAAGGTATTAGTGATGAAGTGATTGACAGTATGAAGATATAAAAGTGAGATCTTAAGTTGTTTTGATCAAAATGAGTAGTAGAACAGAGTAGCAGGCAAAATAGGAAGCAAAATGAGTTCCAAAGCAGAGAATTGAGCTGTAGAAGAAAGAAATCATGAAAGAATATTGTTGTATGAATCTTTTGTAATCCTTGGGCTGCGGCCTAGCATCTGTAAAGCCCTTGAGGCACGTGTAATTCAATTTGACGTATAATATATGAAGAATGAGCTTTGAAGGTTGGGTTTTTCCCTATTAGGGTTTTCCTAGGATACATCATGTGTTATGTGTTCATGAATATCTTTTAGCTTTCTGTTGATTAGCTATTAGCTTCCATTGCATATCCATTATGATCATGGTGTTAGTTGATTAGGCTGCAAGGTTGGACAGTCCCTCACCAGACCCTCCTACCCTTGACTGCATTAAGTGGTATTAGAGTTGGTTTCAAATCTGTTGGGCTAGTTGCAAATCTGTTAGAAGATGGAGAACCTGATAAAGTGTTGTGTGAAACCCTAGAAGTAACAAGTGTCATCGCAAAAGAAAGATCAAGGCGAGAAAGATTCGTAAGATTTTCAAATTAAGTGTTTATCTGATTTGTTTCAATGGGGAAGATGGGAAAGAGGATGAAGAAAGAAAATGAAACCCTAGTATGCAAAAAGGATATTTTGGAAGGAGAATTGTGTGAAATCAAGAAATGTAATTCAACATTGTTGAAAAAGATGAAAGATCTAGGAGTGGACAAGTTTGATGCCCTTGAAGAAGAACTAAAAGATGTAAAGAGTAGAAATGAAGACCTAGAAGCAGAGCTAAAACTGTTTGAGGATGTTGAAAAGAAATTTACAGAACTAGAAAAAGGATTTAGGTTGTTTTATAAGGTTGAACAGAGGAACAGAGATCTAGAAGACAGTTTGGAAGAATTGAAGGAGAATAGTTTGCAAAAAAGTGAAATATCAGAATTAAAAGAGCAGAAAGATTAGTTAGAACAGTCACTTGTAGCATGCAGAAAAGAAAATGAGAGTCTGAGATATAAACCTGAATTTTGTGATGTTTCTTGTGATACTAATGATTTGTGTGATGTTGCAAAAGTTGCTTTAGAAAGTGCAGATGAAAATAACAGTGTGACTAAACCTGGAGTTGTTGGTGATGGTATTGGTTTCAAAATCATGCAAAGAATGGGATATGAAGGAAAAGGATTGGGAAAGTGTCAACAAGGAATTACAGAACCTATTGAACCAGTAATCAGACCAAGAAGTGAAGGGATTGGATATGACAGAGCTAAGGATGTTATGGCAAACTTTAACAAATCAAGTCAAAGCAGAAAAGGTATGTATTGTTTACATTGTAATAGGCATGGAAATGAAAAGGAATCTTGTTGGGATATATACCCTTGTGGAATCTGTGGATTGAGTAACTATTATGAAAAGTTGTGTTGGAACAAGATGAAGAGGAGAAATCCTATGACAGGTTGCATACATAAGAATTATGGATGGATTAGTGGACAGGAATGGAGAAATGTTACTGGTATGTTTAGAGGTAGATATAGACTGAAGTATTCATATATTGGAGAAGGATGCAAGGAAAGAAGACCTTATGTAGAGAAGAACAAGGATAGTAATTCAAACTACAAAGGGAGAGATGACAAGAGTCATAATTCTTATCACAGTGCAAGATACAGAAGAGATGAAAGAAGATTTGACAGAAGACCATTCAAAATAACATGTTTTCAAGTTTCGAGGAGGAAAGAATCAAGCAATGGATGTCAACCAGAACCTGTTACTAGCAAAGATAATGAAGGAGAAGCAGTACATAATTTAGAAACAATTTGTGCAAAAGAAGAACCCTTGGAATCACTAAGTTTGACAGAAGAACCAGAAGAGAATGATGCAGGGATAGTTTATGCAGAGGAAGAAGAAGAACCTTTTGAATCAATGAGTATAATAGAGAAACCAGAAGAAGGTGAAGCATTGATCATAAGGAGATTTGTGTTATAGAATAGAGGAAGCAATGCAAGAGAAAGTTGTGTGAACAAGTGTAAAGCATAGCAGAGAAAAGAGTTCGTGTGACAAGAGGAAACGACAAGATATCATATTGGAGGTGAAGGATTGTGTACTAGATTGAAGTGATTATGGTAAGGGAAACAAAGTGAAGTATAGAAGCAATATAAGAAGATTGAAAGCTATAAGATTTTGATGAGTGCATTGAGAGTAGACAGTGTTGCAGAGAAATTAAGAGAGTGTATTGACTGAATCAGAAAGTAACTTGATCGTTCCAGAGGATGCATGAATGAATTTGATTGAAACAAACATTGATCTTGAGGCAACTTGCGGACGAGACTTGCTCAGACCGTCGATCATTGAGGTAGTGCAAGGCTTACAGGTAGACCACCGAACCTAGACCATGACAAGATGATGAACTTGAGGCAGTTTTACAGGGTGGACTTGAATAGATCACCGACTTAGAGGCAGTTACAAGTACCTGAAAACAAATCGTCGAATCTAGATTACTTTTGAGGTAGTTTTGTAGGGTGGACTTGGACAGACCGCCGACCTTGAGGCAGTTGCAAGTACCTGAAGACAAATCACTAAACCTATTTGATTTTGACATAATACAAATCCAAGTGATGAGGCTCACTTTTCAAATAACCCCAAGAGTCTGATGCAGGAGCATCTAGAAGAATTCAAGACAGTTGATAGTGAAAATAGAGTATTGAGATAGTGAATTGGGAGATACCACATTTTACTGCATTTGAGTATGAGAGACTGTGGAGCTGGAATTAACATCTAGACATAGTTAGTTACAACATATCAAGAATTCAGATCATTTGGCTTTGATTCCAGAGATATCGCTATCAGAAGATTGATTTTTTTACATAATAGAGCCGACTGTGTTCAGAGGAGTCTAAATCGGCTTGTAGAGAAAATCCATGACTTGCGGAGCAAAAAGGAGCATTATTTAATGAAGTTTAGGACCTGGCTAACCTTCTATAAGATCCATACAAAGTTCTATGCATTTGTGAAGCAGTGCCTTATGTTTAGGCCCGACCTATTTTGTGTACACGTTTCATACTATTCGTTGCAATTAGGATGACTTGATAATGATTTGAAGGCTTGTAGAGGATATAAATAAAGGATAATGATTGTTGCAAGGTATCAGTGACAAAGTGATCGACAACACAAAGATTAAAAGTGAGATCTTAAGTTGTTTTGATCAGAATGAGTAGTAGAACATAGAACATGAAGTAAAATGAGTTGCAGAGCAGAGAATTGAGTTGTAGAAGAAAGAAATCATCAAAGAATATTATTGTATGAATCTTTTGTAATCTTTGGGCTGCGGCCTAGCATCTATAAAGCCCTTGAGGCATGTGTAATTTGATTTGAAGTATAATATATGAAGAATGTGCTTTGAAGGATGGGTTTTTCCCTGTTAGGGTTTTCTGAGGATACACCTTGTGTTATGTCTTCATGAATATCTTTTATCTTTCTGTTGATTAGCTATTAGCTTCCGTCGCATATCCATTATGATCATGGTGTTAGTTGATTAGGCTGCAAGGTTGGACAGTCCCTTGAACCGAACCCTCCTACCCTTGACTGCATTATCTACAAAATAAAATATTCATCCCGATGAGAAATCCCCCTAAAACCCATGTCAAATGGGAACTAGGGGCCCATTTAATGCTTAGGTCCTAACCAAAAAGGCACCTTGGGACTTGGGTGCCAGCGCCCAAGTCCACCCTAATTGGTCGGGGTAAAATTTAATATATGTCAGCATATAACTCTCAAATGGGTCCTCCCTTGTCGACTCTTTCAATTAGTTTGTGAAAGTTTAACGGGATAGCATATATAAACAAGTGTTTCAATTCATTTTGTAACAAGTAGATGATAGCAAGGTTATGATATTGTGCAAAGGTGAATTAAAGGTATTCATTGTGTTTGTTGCAAATCTATGTTAGTATTGTGTTTTTGCAGATTTGGAATCATCATCAACATCCTTATGAGTTGAAGAATCTTCATCCTCCTAAGGACTTCAGCTCCAAGGTGACATTATCATTGTGTTTGAATCATTTCATTATCATTTGGATTATCTTTAGCCTCTATCCTGTAAGGACACACTCTTTCTCTAACAACAATGTCGGGAAAGCTTGAATGCTAACACGGGATTTGACTGAGGCAAATCCCTAAACACCACAACCCCCAAACCCCTTTTTTCTTATGTGCAAGTTACAGGTGTGGGAATTATAGAAGTACAGGTACATGGAGGTTGCTTAAGGGTTAAAGATTCAGAATCCAAAAATAGAGTTCATAAATTCACCAATAGCAGACTTGGGGGCTAGCCACAGTCTCCAACAGGCAAAACAAACCCTAAATTCAACATCAAGGCATCATTTATGACATTTTTCCAGTTTTGAGCTTTCAGATATTGGGACTTTCTAGACTCGGGTGCTGGCCCCATAGTCTTTCAACATTTCAACTTCTAAGGGATAGGTTTGGACATCTCACTGATCACCTTGGTACTTTCAAATCTTGACTTGTTGTTTCTCTTTATAAGCTGATTGTCATAATTCTAGGGTTTGGTGCATTGATTGGCCTAGGGTGTGATAAAAGGCTTGGTTTAATCACATCTTTCCTCTACAAAAAAGAGTACAAAATCAGTAGCTGAGTCCTCTTCCATCTTGTAGTGACCTGGCTCAGTTTTGTCCTTGAATGTTGTAGTGAAAGGAGGGTTTGATCTAGTGTACTCACATACTTTGTATCTCTCTCTCTTTTCCTTACTTAACAATTTGGTGAACCCATGTTTTAAAGAATTTGCATCTTTCTAAGTGTTGAAATCAGATCTTGCATAAACTCATATCATAATTATCATTCTTCATTGGAAATCTAGAATACATTTGAAAAAAATTTGAAAAAATAAGCATTCTAGGCTTGCATAAAGGCATAGTTTTGCATTATTTTCATTGCATATCATTGGAAGCTTTTGATTTCCTGATTTATACATCAGATTTGATCCCTATTACAACAATTAATCATTTCATAATATCACATCTTGCATTTGCACATTTCATTTGTTAGGGTTTTGTTGAAAACTTGCATCTTTCATATAACCTAATCATCTGCAAAGCTAGGGTTTGTAGTCAAAATCTTATTTCAGATTTTACTACTGTCATAAACATTTCAAATCAGATCTTCCATTGATTTCTTTGCATATTCATTCAAAAATTTTGCATAATTTTGGGACAAAGTGCATAATTACCATACTTTTGCAATTACACAATGTGTATTTTGATATAAGAGAGTAAGCATTTTTTTCACATATTTTGCAAGAAATCAAAAAATTGTCAATATCACCATTTGTGCAACACTTTTAACATTAAATTCATTTGGTTTGTAGTGACACTAGTGTATTTTTGATCTTTATAAAAGCTTCAAAAAAACCAGTTTCCTCAACCTAGTGTTGTGGTGTACAAAAAGCCTCTCATATTGGTTGTCTTGATAAATGAATAGATCTTATTACACATTGTTGTTCCAATACATTCCGTTGTGGCATCTTCTAATTATTCCTCTTTGGTATTTTTGCATGCATATATCAAAGATTTTGAAAGTTTTTTTAAATTCGTTAATATGCATCCTTATGTTTTGACTCATACAATTCATGTATGATAAGGATATCTTTAAATGCTCTTCATTTGAAATCCTTGATTATGTATCTAATTTTAATAACTTCATAACTCTTACAAATAAATATCCTTCGATATTAAAGGACTTTACTAATTTCATCTCTAAGAATTGTCATGAGAAAGATGATGGTGATTTGGATTTCTCCCTCAAAGTTGTTCTGACTTGTGAGGACATTTTGGTGCAAGAGGATGAAATCATTGATACATTCCTTAATATCACCCTACCCTCTCTTCATTCCATTTCTCTCCCTTCAAAAGATGAAGCATTGGTGGATGAAGAAAGATCTCTCACATTAAATCCTTTAGGGATGGATGTTGAGCTTAATCAAAGTCTAAAACATGTTAATTCAATCATCACTAATAGACTTATCCCATCTACTAAGGGGATAATGGATAAGTGTACAAATGTTCCAAAACTCATTGTGCATGGGGCACCCAATGTGCCTCCTTGCTTTAAACCAATGATTATGGTTCAAGGTGCTCCAACACCACCTAGACTCCCAGGTTATATTCTTAATTTTGCAAAACAAATTACTCAAGGAAATCAAGTGTATCAAAATGTGTCACAACCGACCCTATCACAATGTGGTTGCTCACACATACAATATGCAAAATAATAAGCAAAGTAAACAACAATCGAACATTCCGATCACTTTAACAACTTCTGAACCTATGCTTCATCAACCACCTTGTCTTACTCATAAAGGTGGTCAAGATTGTGATCGTGTTGAGCAGCTCCATTCTACTCCCTCTAAGATCTCTCTTTGGGAACTCATACAAACATCGCCTACATACCATAGAATGCTCCTAGATGCTTTACAAAAGGTGACTGTACCACCTATTGTTAAGCCTAATGATGTAGCAACTCTGTTAGATTGAATGCATGCATGTTATGCCCTTACTTCTATAGTGTATATGGTTATGAATAGTTGGCTTGTGGCTATCTTAACTCTTAATTAAGTCATATTATCATTATTATATTGTTATTTAGTTGTTTAGGTTGGCCTAAGGCTTATATAGGTCTATCTAAGTCGGCCTGGGTGATATCCTAGGCATAAATAGGTATATATAGGAGGTAGTGAGTCTTATTTCATCATGATATTGAATAGTGTGTTCTCATTGAAGACTACTGGAGGTATCCCCCTCGAAGTGGATTAGGAGGTTGCCCCCTTGAAGTGGCATATTATTATAAAGTATTTGCAGCATATTTACTATTATATTCAGATATTGTGCAAGTTGTTTCATTACACCAGCACTGATGATGTGACCTAAGTATAACAACTTGGTCATGCCAAACTCACACTTCGACATCTTGGCGTACAGTGACTTACGCTCAAGAATGCTCAACACAATGTCTATGTGCTTCAGGTGTTCCTCCCATGTCATGTTGTATATAAGTATGTCATCAAAGAATATGGGCACAAACCTCCGCAACTGCTCTCTGAATACCTTGTTCATATAGGACTGGAAAGTGGCTGGCACATTGGTCAAATCAAAAGGCATAACCAGAAACTTGAAATGCCCATAATGGCATCTGAATGTTGTCTTCTCAAGGTCCTCCCTGAACCGTATTTGATGATAATTGGATCTCAAATCAATCTTTGAGAAGTAGCATGCTCCATGCAATTCATCTATGAGCTCATCAATACGAGGGATGGGGTACCTATTTTTTATGGTCTTTTTGTTCAACTCCTTGTAATCTATACACATCCAAAGTGTCCCATCCTTCTTCTTTACTAGGACAACAAAAGAAGTGAATGGACTCTTGCTCGGCCTAATGTGCCCCATTTCGAGAAGCTCCTTAATAGCCTTCTCAATCTCGTCCTTATACCTTTTTAGATGCCTGTATGGTGTAGTAATAACATGTTTGGCACCCTCTTCGAGCTCAATGACATGATCAATTCCTCTATTAGGGGGTCTACCTGGTGGTATATCACTAAACACTTTGGTGTGTTTAGCTAATATAGCCTGAATGTCTGGAGGATACTCATGCTTCTGCTGCTCAGTAGTTGCTAGCACCACCATCACCTCTACTGCCCACTGAACCTGATCATGGCATATCATTCGCTCCATCCTCTTAAGTGAAACCACTCTCAAACCACCATCTGACAACCCTCTAAGCACATGTCTTCTCCCATTCACCTCAAACTTCATTTCCATAGTCTTCAAGTTGAGGGTGAACTCCCCAATGTTGTGAAGCCATCTCATGCCCAACACAACATCCATCTTACCCATGCTAACCACATAAAAATCTGACTGGCAAATGTAATTATTCAACTAAATGGTTAGGTTGGGTATCCTCTTGGTACAGGTGAGAACAAAACCATCTGCCACTCTCACCTTAAATCCTTCAAACTCTTATGTCTTGATTCCTCTCTTTGCAACCAAGCCTTCGTCTATAAAATTGTGAGTAGCACCAGTGTCCAATAGGGTGATCACTTTCTGCCCACCAAGTACTCTAATCCTAAATGAACCCTCTCTTTGAATGTTGGAAAGATGTGTTGTGGGTAGAGAAGTTTGCTCCTCTTTATCTGATGCCTTAGATGAACCATCTGAACCTATATCATTGGCTTCTAATTGCCGATCTGATTGATGTTCTGACTCCAGTGACTCATCGGCAGAAAAGTACTCCAACTATTTTGCCTTCCCTTGGGTAGCACACTTGTGCTTAGGATCCCAGGGCTCTCGGCAATGAGAACATAGTTTCTTTCTCCTAGGGCCATTAAGCTGATCATTATCCAACCTAGGAGAACCTTTGGGTTCCTATCTGGGTTCCTTTTGGAAGTGTCTTATGTCCTTATCTTTCTTATGAATGAACCCTTTAGATTGAAATTTACTCCTCCATGCAGAGGACTCCATAT
Organism: Cunninghamia lanceolata; assembly: GCA_027924645.1. Lineage (NCBI taxonomy): Eukaryota > Viridiplantae > Streptophyta > Pinopsida > Cupressales > Cupressaceae > Cunninghamia > Cunninghamia lanceolata. The sequence continues at coordinate 335,953 of BSBN01000134.1, forward strand.
TACATGCCTTCTTCATGGCCTCTTGGAGAGTTGGTGGATCAAGGCCTTTTATACATCGACGCAAAGGGTTAGATAGCCCATAAATGAAAAGAATCATTAGCCTGCGCTCTGAGATATCAGAAACCATCACAGATAACTCCTGAAACTCTGTAATGTAAGAATCAATTGAGCCCACTTGCTTGAGTTGAGCTAACTCCTTGAACTGCAACTCTAGATCCTTTTTATCAAATCTGTCAATTAATCTGGCAGTAAACTCAACATAAGAAGTGATCTAATCATGGCCCAATGTGGTTTTACCATTACTCCACCATTTGGGAGCGCTACCCTCTAAGTGCAAGGCTGCATAAGTGATTGCATCAACTTCAGGCATAGGGTTGATATGAAGGTAACTATCCAATTTCTGAACCCATGCTCTAGCAGTGGTTTTGCTTGAACCATCAAAGTAAGGCAAGGTTATCTTACTGACTTTCTTCTGAAGCTCCTGATTGTGCTACCTATTACCCTTGTTGGGTCGGTGTTTCATCCTGAGATCAGAATACTCCCTAAAAGTCATCTCAGCTCGGAACTCCTCACTGGAAGCTCGCCAATCCTTCAAAATCACATCTTGGAATTCTACCTGTGTAGGCTCCTGTTTGGGTACATTGTTCCTAGGTGCAAAAGTAGGTATACCAGGTCTATCACCAGTTGTATACTATGTAGCCCCCTTGTTAACTGATGCTTCCCCCTCATTATCCCTGTCTTTGTGCCTATCTCTAATGTTCCTGTTGCCACCAATGTTATTTTTGTTCCTGTCATTTTGATTATTATTCTTGTTATTATTCATCCCAACATTGCCAATCACCTGGTGTGCTAAAAGATCACAAAGACAGTTAAAGTTATTATGCAAATCTCGCTGTCCCCTGGCCAAATCATTAAGGATATCCTTGGTGCTAGGCTCCTCTCTGTGCCTGCCACCCATCTCAACCACAACTGTGTCTGGACCTGCAAAGGGATCAATATGAGGTGGCATGGCAAGATCTGGCTATGACCTGTTCCATTAGAGATAATACTGATGTATACCAGGTTGCATGTCTCAGTTCATCTTTTGCATGTCTACGTCTGACCTCACAGGATGACAGGAAGAGTTGTGCTCTGATACCACTGTAATGTATTGCACCTGTTTGTTCTTTGTTTAATCTTAATCATGTTATTTTATTATTTTTTTGTGATCTTTCAGAACTAGACAGAAGTTGCAAAAGGGGTTTTTGTTTGCATGTGTTTTGTTTTTGCCAGAAACAATAGGAAATGGAGCATACAAATGAAACCTAGAAAAAGTACAATAGATATGAACGAAATATGAGAGACCCAATTCATGAAATCACATAAAATGAATTATCAGCACATATACCCATGTCAAAAAATCCAACTTTGTACTTTTACTATAGCTAGACCAGCAATATGGGTAGCATAGAACTCCTCCAAGGCACTTACAAATGATAGAATGTTGGCATACAATGAAAGATATAGTATTTGAGACCCTAGACGCCAAGAATGAGGGGTATAGTTGCTGCCAAAACAATGTGAGATGACTCCCAGCAAACCCACGTCACCCCCAGTTGTTGTACGGCCCAAGGGAGGTGAATGTCAGCCACAGTACAAGTGAATAGGGCTAAGAGCTTATGGCAACCACAAGTAAGAAGAAATAAGCACCAAACAACCACAAATACCCCCAGCAAGTGGTACGGTCTTCCCTAGAAAAGGTATGGCCAACAAGAAATAGTCCCAAACTCCACACAAACGGTAACAACCGAATCAAATCTGCATTTCTACCATTGTTATTAGCTACTCACCATGAATCTGCATATGATATGATCAATGTGTTCTCAAACCCTCACCACAATGAATCCTATTGAAGCTCAAATGCAAACATTGGTAGTATTTGCCTCACTAACACCCTCGGATGGTATTGCACACTTGCAAAATGCTGTCATTGTAGGAAGTTTTTGTTTCCAACAGCTTTGGGTTTGAATCTCTTCAAAACCCTCCAAAGCCTTTGCAGAGCAAAAACAAGCAATATCAAGATATCCACGCATAAAGCAAATGAGGCTCTTTTTCATCTTTTATTTCCCCAGGAGGGGTCGATGCCTTTTGGGAGGGAAATATTTTATTTTAAAATCACTTTATGAGTCTCCAAGGTGGGCGCCCAAACCAAGCTTAAGTGACTTTTATTATTATTTCATTTATATCACTTAACTTTAATATTTCCAAAGTCCCATATTAAATAATCTTATTAATTTTTGGACTTTAAAACAGAAGCTCAATTGTACTTGGATTTCAGTGTTCTATAGACCGTTGGAAAGGTCATGCCAAGATGCATCAACTCCAACACTGAAAATCCCAAAACGGCACAAACCCTAATTTATTAAAAATAGCAAGTCCGGGCCCAAAGCACACAAACCACCTTAAGAAAGTGCCAACTGAAGACCAAACTAAACCCAAGCCAACATCCACTCAAACTGATCAATTCATCCAAGTCACTGCCAACCATGGTTCCCTAACCAAGCTAGTTAGTCTACGGGAACTCGATAATAAACTAACTCTGTCTAGAGAAAGGGGACATTACATCTACCCTATAACCCGAGTTGAACACAATGCCCCTTCTCTAATGCTCATAGCCCACCAAACCACCTTCTACATAATAAATATATAATATATAATATATTAAGAGGTGGTTTCCAAACCATCACAACCTTTCACATTACAATTAATATTTAATTAATTTTTTACTTTGTTTTCTATTGAGTTATTCAGTCTACTTATTTTTTACAACCTTTTCTAAACGTAATTAAATATTTGTCTTTTACTTCTCTTTTAACTTGAGAGTAATTACATCAACTTTTATTTTTCTCTCCTATTTGAAAATAAAACTTTCTTTTAAAGGTGATTGTAGGTTGGAATTCAAACTTCGAACGTGCTGAGAAGCTTATTTAGTGAATTAGTTTTGATGTTCCTAAAGGTAGCTTGACTGCCTTTTATGAGTATTTGAACAAATTTCCAAGAGTAAATTCCACACCAAAAGGTCCCAAAAATGCAAAATAAGAAAATATAGAAAACAAAAAAAATTTAAAATTTATTCTTGGGTGATGGGCAATTCTTTTTCAGGTATTGGAGATGGCTATTCAAATAATATAAAGAAATGAATAATTAAATTTTTAAATACACAGCCATCAAATGGCACAACACCTTTGCCCAATTTGGTAACCAGACCAGATCTAAAACTAGATCTTTCTGTTGTTAATCAGGATCAAAGCAAGCATCTTGAGACTATATCAACATCGGTATGCGTAACACTTCACTGTTGTTATCGTATTGTTTAGTTTTTTGGGGTATGGGAAAAGATACATTTATAATGACGGGCTAAAAGCCCAAAATTGAGATCTCATGCAAATCAGTATTTTATTACTGGTGAAGAGGCCATCTATAGACACAGAAGAGGCCTTCACAATTTTTGAAAAGATCAATAGAACTGGCCTTCACTTTATAATTTCTGGAAAAATCAGTTTAGACAATTGCTTTTCTAGTTCAAATTTGTAATTGAAATGACTATTGTCCTGGTAAAGAGATCAGATACTTGTAATTCTTGACCTTGAAAATGTTGCCAGGACTGAAAAAAAGATGCCATAAAACTGGTATGATACTGAACTACCAGAAAATGAAACGATAAAACACTATCTTGTAGACTACTAAGATAAACCTACCAGACCGATCACCAACTGATAACACCATCTGAAATTTAGTGACTGCAGATGTCAGGAAGAACTAATTTTGATGCTGTATATATTATATTTGATATTCCATGTGTTACATCCGTTTCTCCATGATCACGAATGCAAATCTCTTTTTTTCTTGCATCAGTGATTCAGCAAACTCTTATCATATTATTTATCTGTATCCTTTTTTAAAAATTCTTATATTGGTTTTCAGAACTATTTATTGACAGTAGGAATGTAGCATGCTGGGTTTCTGCTTTGTATATTATGTGATATCCCCAGAAACGTCCCCCAAATTGAAGGGATGCCCCCCGATTCGTTGATTTTTAAAAAAATCCAGAATTCTGTTCAGAAATACCACTTAGATGACCAGACTGCTCCCCATAGCAACAAGAAAGTTGACTTTGACTAATTTTAATTTCCTTATACATTTTGATCCATAATTGTCTATTCTCTGTAAAAGTACAGCTCAGCAAACATATCTTTTAAAAAAAAAAATTTTAAAAAGAGAAAACTAGGGTATTATAATGATTTCAAAATCTTTATACATTTCTGGATGTAGGAAAGCAACAGAATATATTGAACCATAGATCGTTTTAGTTGAGGCCAGTGCCTTTCCTTTGAAGGTATTGGCTTTGATTCGGATGTTAAGTTATTTAAAGAGAAAAGAGAATAGAGAACATGGCCCTGGACCGTTGGTCCAAAATGGAAGCGGAGGAAAAGTTAAATAGAAGGAAGAGCACGTGGATGAAACAAAATGCCAAGTAGATGAGTAAGTTGGAGATTACCTTGCAAGAGTGTCCAAACACCAATATGGAAATCAAAAGATATGTGAGAATGTCAAGGCAACCATGTGGGCAAAGCAACTTGGGAGGAAAAGAGAATACTATGTCAAACATTTCAATTCTACATGTGACCACAAGCAGAAGGATTATATAGGAGCAAAAATAAAATGGAAAGTAAAAAAATGTTAATAGCTTAGCTAAGGACTAGCTCACATCATCTTAGGTGCAGACCAGAAGGTGGACAATGTTTAAGAAACAGAATATGTTTTTTTGTACTTTAGGGTTAGTGGAAACGGAATGGCACTACATTGTGGAATATCCAGCTAACAAGGATATACGGATCAATTACAATAATATTTTAAATGTTGGTTCCTTGCTTACCTTGTTTGAAGAGTTTCTAACAAAAACAGCAGACTATTTGATCAAGATTCACAAAATCCAAGATAAAAAACGAAATAGATGTCAATCAGAAATAATACGGGCAGCCCTCCTGTTAGAACTTATATACATGGCAGTGTCTTTTAATATCCTGAGGTCCCATAGACTAATTGGTCTCATTGAGATTATTGAAAACTTTACTTTCATTTCATTGTAGACCAATATTCTAATATTCTTCAAACTTTATATGTGCATGAAAACAACTACATTATATTTTGAACAATTTAAAAAAAAACTGCACGGCATGGATGGTATAGATATTTAACACGGAGAAACCATTCCCTAATGAAAAATCTGGAACTTAATTTATTCTTTTTGGAACACTTTTTTATGACAGTTATAGAGATATTTGTTCAACTTGGAACAATTACATTGTTATTCCGCAGTTTCAAAAATTACTATAGTAGTTTCCTTTATTTATTGGCTATTTTCCTCCATCGAAATGATCTTGTATGATGGTTATGTATATATTTTTTTCATCAATTATTTCGTTTTGAAAATGGAAAGCAACCAAAGTTACAAAAAATTCTCGTCTTCCCCTCAGTTACTTCATAAATCTTGGAGAACGAAGAATTATTAGCTTGTCTGAAACTGAATTATGGACTTATTCAAATTTTCACCAATTTATTTCACATTATTTTTCATGAGTTGCGTCCACCCAAAATTGAAACACATTTCACGAATTACCCTTCGAAACGTTTCAAAGTTGGCATATATTTCTTCTATGTTTGGAGGGTATAAAGGGTGCTGCCCCTTCCCCCTGCAAGGGAAAAGGAGGACGTCCTGATTGGGGTCTGTGTGTGCCAAAGAAGCTTCTACATTGAACTACAATTTGGATAAACTTTACCCCCTCTCCCTGTTGGGCATTTTTTCTGTGATCCATTACAGACAACAATATTTATAAATCAAAGAGCTCTCTAAACAACTTAACAAAATTTGTATTACATTTAAATCAATAGCAATATCCACAACCTATACATCTCAATCAATCCAACTAATGAGATATTTAAAAGTCCAAGTTATCTTTATAATTCCTTCTTCTGAAGGAAAGGTTTACCAATGGTTTAAAGTATTTGTTTTCTTAATTATCCAATGTATTCAAATAATTTGACCGTCTCTAATTTTTATAGATAGAGGCTACATTGTAGTTAGTTGGAAAATCTAATTACATGAATACAAACAGTTGCGGGGAGTTCTTTATTTGGTTAATCTTTTCTTTTCACTTGTCAGATATTATATTTGATGTGGGAGTTCCCAATTTGGTTAATCTTTTCTTTTCACGTGTCAGATATTATATCCAATGTGTGCCACTGTTTTCAGTGTCGTGAAAAAATGTTGTGAGCGTTTGTTGTCATCCAGGAATGTTTCTGTCCTGAAAGGATATTGTTACCATCATAGGTACAGTTCACTGTCATCCATTGCAAGTCTCTGTCAGCAATTGTTTGGTGTGTGTTCCTGGGTTGCTGGATTGTAAACTTTGTTGGCTGAAGCTGAATCCTTCCACATATCACCTTAACTCTCCACTAAGTTCATTTTATCTTTCAATGCAATTGGATAAATACCTATTTTGGCCATATGTCCTTATTTCTAGAATTTCTTTCTTTCTTTCAATTAGATGATTGATAGAAATAGTGTCATTCCTATATTTGTAGATAAAAAAATTATAAGAAATAAGGAGATTGCAGTTATTCTTGATATAGTGAGGAATGAGGAGCTATCGTACCATGCCTTAAAAGTGGATAAATGCCTTTCAATACCTTACACCAAACATGGTGTTCACTTTTTCCTGTCTCTGTGTATATTTAATAAGTATGTCCAAATAGACTGTAAAGCATGATTTCAGAGTTATCATGCTATTGTTTAGTAGAAATGCACAAGCTCTTTAAATAAAGTTCTACATTATCGAGGCCACACAGAGACTTTATGACATCCATGGTGGCAGGAGAATCCATTCGGAAGTGTTTGTCATTATCTGTTGGAAGCTCCTTGCGTGCTGCTCTTATAGCTTCTCTTATTGCACAGTGAACAGATGCTGCTAGAAGCAAAGGTGGTTCACCAGAAGCTGTAAAATAATTGTCATGCACAAAATACCAAGTTAAATCAATATCACCATATTAGCGAACAGATCCTTTGTTGTAATCTACAAATAAAATGTTTCTATAGTGCTGAAGGAGACTCAAAAGCAAACCTTTTGAAGATAGAATGCGTTTTTGGTGTAAAGGGCTATTAAGTATCTCAACATTAAACTTTCGAGGTATGGTGTCAATTGTAGGAACTTTGTATGTCCATGTTCCATCAGATACAAGCTTTCCATTCTTGTCAACAACATGTTCCTCCGTCATGAAGAATCCAACTCCTTGCACAAAAGCACCTTCAATCTGCATCATGGACTCTCTTTCAAATATTAGTTGATTATATGAACTAACTCATCATCTAAATCCTTCAAACAATGAGAACATAAACTCAGTTTCTACAAGTTAGTGGCTACTATTGCATAATGCAATTCCTAAAATTGATAGAATTCATTGGTTTATTAGGTATAGAGGGGAAGAGATCAAATAAATAAATAGTAAATATAGTCAAGGCATTTGAAGCAAATAAGTGGGAAATGCTGCAACTAATGTCCCAAATAAAATCTTCCTTTTTTTGGTACCAACTGGAAAACTTGAGGATATCCCTTTTTATAACACACTAGGCATTAGACAGGCAAACAGTGGAAACATTAGGTCAAGAGAATACCGCATGGGCATGGAGAAACTTCTTTGGTGCATGACAAAAATCTATTATAATTCTTCAAATTCATTTATAGATCATTAATATTTCATATTTTCTTTCAATAAATACCTACTAATCTATCGAAGGGGTAAATTTTATTTGAGAAATATGATTCGCAAATCTTTGAAGTGTCATGTTATTCCCAACTTGCTTCCTTCCTGTACAACTGATAAAATTGCAGTAGGATAGCATATATTTTTACGAATGTCACTCTTTTTCAAGCACCAATAATTACACTCTAGTAGATAGATATTATAAAGTAATTGGGTTAAACAAGAATTCCACCTGAAATGAAACACATAGAGAGGTTAAACCTAATCTTGAAGATAGATTCTTGCCAAATTATTTCAGGAATTTCATATTGCCTTGGGCTGGATCGAACCCTTCAACAATGCAAATTACCAACATATGAAACTTTGTTTTGGGGCATGTCACAAGGATTGCGAGATGTAATAAGATTTCACTGGCAGGTATTTGGTGATTATGCTCCTTAATTAATGCCTTGAATGTGGATAGTTGTGTTTATACTGGATGTTTGCAATATGGTCAAAACAATATTAGAAAGGGAAAACAGTTCTTTTACATTCCATCATTTCATGCTATAAATTCATGAAATGTTGATTTTACCTTATAGGTATTTTCCTTGTTTGCATGAGCTGCTGGCAATGCATATTGTTGCAGCATTGCGATTCAAGAATGACTGCAAACTTTGTATATGAGGCCATTGTCAACAAGTTGAATTAAGACAAACTTATGATTCATGTCACTGAATATTTGAGGAACAAGTAGGACAATTCAACAGAAGTCAAGAGAGTACAATTAAGGTGTTTAAGAGACAATGACAAATAATTTCAAATTTGCAAATAATCTGGAGGGTGAACGGGTTTACCGATCCATAATTATGAAATTGCTAATACAAGATCTGCCCTAAAATCTGAGTTTTATTTTCTGATTTCTGCCCTACATTTCTGCACTTTAGAATTATGCTCCAAACCCTAGAATTCTGATTTACTTTTCTGATTACAATCAAAGGTGGACAGCGAACATATATGCATCCAAAATGCTCAAACAATGTGCCAATAATGAACCCTTATGATAATAGTTTCAATCATGAACTTAACCACAACATATGAACATCCACAATGCAAACAAAATAGGAAACAAATCTGATTTCTGTATATATCAGACTGTTGATAATTGAGGGGGGGGGGGGCGGGGTGAATCAGTTATCCTTAATTCGCTTCCAATTCAAACACTTATATCCACTTTGTTAATCAATAGCATAGCAATTAATCATTCATGAGAGCATAAGACATAAACATCAGAGTAGATACACATCAACACATGAAACACCAAGATTTTGACGTGGAAAACCCGGTTAAGGGAAAAACCACGGGGTGATTAACCCAAGGATTATTCTCTGTTAGAAGAATAAGAAAAATGGATGGCACATGCCAATTAGGGCTCACTACCCGAGCACACTGCTCACAGGGAGGCACACTGCCTACAAGAGACACACTGTCTACAAGATGATAAGTTTTACAAACTTGAACTGGAGATTGACATCTTTACCATGTCTGGATTAGTTCCATTTAAGCCCGAGATACTTTTGCTCTGCCTTTCGCTCTTTCACTATACCACACTCATCCGCTCCATGACACCCTTCGAAATGAATTCACAAACCTTTATTTATCAAGGCATTGACTTAGGAACAATCATCTAAGTCGGCAATCATCCACAAGAACATTCGCAAGATGAATAACTCATCCGGTCGGCCATCACAAGAACATTCGCAAACAACTCATCCGGTCGGCCAGTCTGAACAAGAACATCTTCATCCGGAAGTATATTTCCAATTCCGGGCTCTAACACTGATGCGGACCGACAACACAACCTCAACATGATCCAAGAACCTTCACAGGCTTGCCTGAATGACCAGGTACATCCGCACTTCCTCTACTTGCTAGAATCTCTTCTCTCCTTCATCCGGAACTTCAAGAACACAGTCTATTGCCACTGTCATACTGAAAAAGGTGCTTCCGGACCTCCAAACCATGAACCAATCGAAATGACACATCATAAGGACATCCCAAACACTCATTCCAATCCGCAGAATAGGACAATGCACTTCCGGATCTCACCGGACCTTTTTGTAACACTCTGTCATTCCGGAACATCTCCTAGAACCGGTTCTACTTGATCGATCACAACTTCTTAAGATCTTCATGCGGACCTCTGAAATCTTAACTGGAACATCTCAAGACTCATATCTACAAACCCTTTAATCCGCATCCTCTGATCCTCAACCTATTGAGTACTTTTGCCTTCTTCTCATCGCTGTTCTTCACTGTTTCTGATTGAGACTAATTTTCTCAATATCCTCAGCACACAGCTCATCCAATCCTTCTCATTGAGCAATATGAGTATGTTGACATCAATGACAACACTGGTTAACCTCATACTTGCAACAATCTCCCCCTTTATCATTGATGGCAACATATGATGTGAAAAACCATCAAGACAAGAACTTCTCTTCTCTGTCACAGCTCCCCCTATCAGCAACAACTCTTCACATGTCTTCTCTTCTTTTACTGCTCCCCCTTTGATCATCAACCACTTGTTTTTCACATGTCTTCTCTCCCCCTTTGACATCAATGGCAAAGGGCTCATACTTGCAATTCTAACACATCAGAATCATACCAACTGCTACTCCTTAGTAGCAGCTCCCCATCATCAATCTGGATCACAAGATATGACTGTGATATCCACCGGACTGATGCACATCAGTGCATCCTAGTTCATCACCGGAGGGGCCATGACCCCTAACTTCTCCCTGAGAAACTCAAAAGAGTCCTTGGGAAGAGGTTTAGTAAAAATATCGGCAAGCTGATCATTGGAGGGCACATACTCCAATCTGACTTCACCCTTGTTCACTTGTTCTCTCAAAAAATGAAATTTGATAGATATATGCTTGGTCTTAGAATGTAATACCGGATTCTTAGAAATATTTATTGCACTTGAATTATCACAGAAAATTGTGATAGGCTCCTCATATTCTACTTGAATATCTCTTAGCATTTGCTTCATCCATAAAAGTTGAGTGCAACTACCTGCTGCTGCAATGTATTCTGCTTCTGTTGTAGACAGGGATATTGCTTCTTGTTTCTTGCTTAGCCAAGAAACCAATCTTTTTCCCAAAAAGAATGCTCCTCCACTTGTACTCTTCCTATCATCCACATCTCCTGCCCAATTTGCATCTGTATATGCATGAAGAGAAAAATCCTGATCTCTAGGATACCATAGGCCATACTCAATTGTTCCTTTTAAGTATTCTTTTGATTGCCATGACATGAGATTCTCTTGGATCAACCTAGAATCTTGCCACAAGACCAACAGCCTGCATTATATCTGGTCTAGTCTGAGTGAGATACAATAATCCTGCAATCATTGATCTGTACTTGGTCTGATCTGTCTTAGGAGAGTCATCATCTTTGCTCAACTTACATCCGGTAGCCATGGGAGTGTTCATAGGCATTGAATCTTCCATTCCAAATTTCTTCAAAAGTTCTTTTACATATTTAGTCTGAGAAATAAAGATGCCTTTCTTTGTCTGAGTAATTTGCAGACCCAAGAAGAAATTCATTTCACCAAGCATTGACATTTCAAACTCACTTTTCATTTGATTTGCAAAGATTTTACACATACTGTCTCTTCTTCCAAAGATGATATCATCAACAAATACTTCAACAATCAAAATGTTTTCATGATCAATTTTGAAATATAAGTTACTGTCAGCAGTACTTTTGTTGAAACCAATCTGCACAAGATGCTTATCCAACCTTTCATACCATGCTCTTGGAGCTTGCTTTAAACCATACAATGTCTTCTTTAATTTGCAGACCATATCACCATGCTCAGATAACTGAAATCCATCCGGTTGTTCAATGTACACCTCTTCTTCTAAGTCACCATTCAAGAAGGCAGATTTGACATCCATGTGATACACTTTGAAATCTTTGAGGGCAGCAAATGCAAGAAATAGTCTGACTGCTTCAATTCTTGCCACTGGAGCAAAGGTTTCCTCAAAATCAATCCCTTCTATTTGAGAGTAGCCTTTGCAGACTAATCTAGCTTTATTTCTGATTACTTCACCAACTTCATTTAGTTTGTTCCAGAAGACCCATTTTGTTCCAATCACATTCTTGTTACTAAGTCTAGAAACAAGATCCCAAGTGTGATTTTTTTCAATTTGCATCAGTTCTTCTTCCATAGCTTTGGTCCAATTTTCATCATTGCATGCTTCATTTATTGTCTTAGGTTCAATTTTTGAAATCAGACAACATTCATCTGAATTTTGAGCAATTTTCCTCCTTGTTTGTACCCCTTTGCTTTTGTCACCTATGATCTGATCTTCAGAGTGATTTAGAGTTACATACTTTGGAACTTTGGGAGTTTCTTGCACTACTGTTTCTTGATCAGGCTCATCCAGACAAACTTCTTCTTCCTGATTTACCGGATCAGTCTGAATCTGACCTTCAGGAGAGGATTGAGTTCCTTGAATCAGAACATCATTCTGATCATCTTCATCATACTCATAAAACCTTGAGGGCTTTTCAATTCCTTCATCAACCTTCACATTTGCACTTTCTATCATCTTTCTCAGTCTCTTATTGTAACACCGGTATGCTTTGCTTTGAGTGGAGTATCCCAAGAAAATTCCTTCATCACTTATAGCATCAAACTTTCCTAAATCTTCATCTCTTTTAATGTAACACTTGCTACCAAATACTCTGAAATATCTCACAGTAGGAGTGATGCCAAACCAAAGTTCATAAGGAGTCTTACCGGTATTGCTTCTGATTTGAACTCGGTTGAGAGTATAGACTGCAGTGCTGACAGCTTCTCTCCAAAACATCTGAGGAACATTAGCTTCCATCATCATTGTCCTGGAAGCTTCCTAGATGGTCCGGTTCTTTCTCTCAACTACTTCATTCTGCTGTGGAGTCCTAAGAGCAGACAACTGTCTCTTTATACCATGCTTCTTACAAAAGTCTATGAATTCACCGGATGTGAATTCACCACCTCTATCAGACCTTAAGACACTTCAATTTCAATCCGGTTTGATTCTCTACCATAGCCTTGAAAATTTTGAACTTCTCAAAAGCTTCTGATTTCTCTTTCAGAAAGGTAACCCACATGATCCGGCAATGATCATCAATCAGTAACATAAAATATCTATCACCTTACATACTCTTGATTCTTGTCGGACCACATAGATCAGTATGAACTAACTCCAATAATCTGGTAGAGGACTGATCCTTGCTTTTGAATGAAACTCTGCTCTGTTTACCTAACTGACATTCTTTGCACATACTATTTGTAGGTTTTACCAACTTTGAAAGATCTCTTACAGCCTGAATATTGCTTATCTTGATGATGTTATCAAAATTTACATGACACATCCTTCTATGCCATAACCAACTCTGATCAACTTGAACAAACAGACAACTTTTATTAGTGCCAACTAGATGGAAGATATTACCTTTAGTTTGAGTACCGGATGCAATCTCAGTTCCGGAGCTTTCAAAGATCCTGCATCTTCCATTCTTGAACCGGAGATCATAGCCTTTGTCCACCAACTGACCAACACTGAGAAGATTGTGCTTCAATCCTTCAACATACAGTACATTACCGGTTTTGTTCTTTCCATCAAAAGAGATAGTTCCCCTACCTTTGATTCTACCAGCAGAATTGTCACCAAACTTTACCATTCCTCCTTCATACCTTTCCAAATCTAAGAACTTGTTCTTGTCACCTGTCATATGGTGAGAGCATCCACTGTCAATAACCCAATCATCCTTTTCTTCAACTTGGGCAGCCAAAGCTCTTTCTACCACCTTATGATTGATAGATATTGGATCTTCTTCCTTGATGGCAATAAACACCCATTCATTTCCGGATTTGTCTCCTATCTCTGATTCATCATCGGATCCTCTTGGCAGTCTTTTTGCAATGAGGGCTTCAAGTTGAGTTGTTTCTACTTCTTCCTCTTCCATGTCTTTCCTTGCTTGATCATACCATGACAACTTCCTTGAAGAGTTTTCTCCCGGATCAAATCTTTGTTTGCCTTTCACATAGGCACTGACTTTGAATGCAGATTCAGTCTTGGGGGAATCATCTCCAAACTCGGTCATTTCAAATGCAGCCAGTTTGTCAGCCAATTGCTCTCTTGTGATAGTTGTATGGGCTCTGAATTCATCAATGGCAGCAACCTTGATTTTGTAGGCAGCAGGAAGGGATCTGAGAATTTTGCAAACAATCTCATTTTCATCCAGAACTCCACCAGCATTCCTAATTCCACACACTAGCTCATTTACTCTTGGCATAAAAGTAGTGATATTTTCATCATCTCTCATCTTCAATCTTTCAAATTTCCCTTTGAGACTTTGCAACCTTGCACTCTTAACAAACTCATCTTCTTCATGCAGAAGTTCCAGTTTAACCCAGATCTCATAGGCAGTTGGTAGGTCAATGACATTTGAGAGCTCTGAGTCAGTTAATGCACTTAGAAGAGCTTCTTTTGTTCGCAGATTGTTTTCAGCATCTGTGATTTCATTAAGAGTTGTCGGACCACCCTGTGGAGGTACATATGCCTTTGTGACCATTAACAAGTATGCTTTTCATATACACTCCAAGTGACATTTCATGCGACCTTTCCAGAGAGAGAAGTTGGTTCCATCAAACTTCGGACTATCCTTCTCGTATGACGACATCCTGGATCTCCTCAAGCAGTTAAGCTCCTTTTAGAGGAACTTGGCTCTGATACCAATTGTTGATAACTGAGAGGGGGGGGTGAATCAGTTATCCTTAATTCGCTTCCAATTCAAACACTTATATCCACTTTGTTAATCAATAGCATAGCAATTAATCATTCATGAGAGCATAAGACATAAACATCAAAGTAGATACACATCAACACATGAAACACCAAGATTTTGACGTGGAAAACCCAGTTAAGGGAAAAACCACGAGGTGATTAACGCAAGGATTATTCTCTGTTAGAAGAATAAGAAAAATGGATGGCACATGCCAATTAGGGCTCATTGCCTGAGCACACTGCTCACAGGGAGGCACACTACCTACAAGAGACACTGTCTACAAAATGATAAGTTTTACAAACTTGAACTGGAGATTGACATCTTTACCATGTCTGGATCAGTTCCATATAAGCCCGAGATACTTCTGCTCTGCCTTTCGCTCTTTCTCTATACCACACTCATTCGCTCCATGACACCCTTCGAAATAAATTCACAAACCTTTATTTATACAAGGCATCAACTTAGGAACAATCATCTAAGTCGGCAATCATCCACAAGAACATTCGCAAGATGAATAACTCATCCGGTCGGCCATCACAAGAACATTCGCAAGCAACTCATCCGGTCGGCCAGTCTGAACAAGAACATCTTCATCTGGAAGTATATCTCTAATTCCGGGCTCTAACACTGATGCGGACCGACAACACAACCTCAACAAGAACCTTCATAGGCTTGCCTGAATGACCAGGTACATCCGCACTTCCTCTACTTGCTAGAATCTCTTCTCTCCTTCATCCGGAACTTCAAGAACATAGTCTATCGCCACTGTCATACTGAAGAAGGTGCTTCCGGACCTCCAAACCATGAACCAATCGAGATGACACATCATAAGGACATCCCAAACACTCATTCCAATCCGCAGAATAGGACAATGCACTTCCGGATCTCACCGGACCTTTTTGTAACACTCTGTCATTCCGGAACATCTCCTGGAACCGGTTCTACTTGATCGATCACAACTTCTTAAGATCTTCATGCGGACCTCTGAAATCTTAACTGGAACATCTCAAGACTCATATCTACAAACCCTTTAATCCGCATCCTCTGATCCTCAACCTATTGAGTACTTTTGCCTTCTTCTCATCGCTGTTCTTCACTGTTTCTGATTGAGACTAATTTTCT
Source organism: Cunninghamia lanceolata (assembly GCA_027924645.1). Lineage (NCBI taxonomy): Eukaryota > Viridiplantae > Streptophyta > Pinopsida > Cupressales > Cupressaceae > Cunninghamia > Cunninghamia lanceolata. Next base: position 351,700 of record BSBN01000134.1, read on the forward strand.
CAATATCCTCAGCACACAGCTCATCCAATCCTTCTCATTGAGCAATATGAGTATGTTGACATCAATGACAACACTGGTTAACCTCATACTTGCAACAATTCAGACTGCTGCTACAAATCAGAATATCTAAATATGAAATTACATCAATTTCATAGGCTCAAACATGCCCAAATATATCCCAGAAATCTGCCCTTACAATTCAGACCTAATAATAGGTTTGTACATATCAAAATGATGTAGAATGAAGGCTCAAAACAAACCCTAGCTGGGCGAACTTCTTCATCTAGGCGGCGCTCCCTTGTAGAGGACAAAACACATGCAAAATGAGGGCGGCTAGGGCTAGAACTGATCAGCAATGCTTCAAGATGAAATTGCCCAACCTAGGGTGAAAACCCTAGCTCCAATGATGCACAAATACCTCCAAAAGGTGGCGCTCCAAGTCTGATTTGAATATCTGATTTTTCCTTCACTTCTCCAAATTGTATTTGGTACAAATCTCACAATTTGGCCTTAGGGTTTCTACAGAAACAAATATGGCTTTGTCGCTCCTTCCCTTGCAAATCTGCAATGAAGTACAATTATGAACTCCGTATGAGTCCACCTCCAAAGTGTGATTGGGTTTTCGTCCAATCCACCTATCTTCCTAAGGGTTTTCGTCCTTGGAAGGTGCTGAACCAAAAGTTGCAGCCAAGAGATAAATCTCCAATGAAAAGGAATATGAATGAATGATCATGGAATGAGCTCAAAACACCTTATATTTATACATGATTTTATCTCCTTCTCAAGCTAGCTGACCACATGGGATATTTCCTTCTAATTTTTTTTTATTTTCTTTCTCCCTAGGCCGACCTCCTTTTGGGAACCAACATAAAGAAATATCATTATTTTATTTTATGCTATTTTTCCCAACTTGGGCGAACCTCTTAGGCACATGATACATCATATTTTTGACCTCAAATGAAGTCGCCCTCCTCAAGGTAAAATATCATAAATTATTCTTTATTTTTCCAAATGCATTTTGCATCTATTTTCCTCTTTTTTCCTTCTCCTCCTTGGTCGCTCCACATTAGGGCAAATTATTTTATTAGTGTTGACTTCATAAAAAATCCCACAAAAACATGCCAAGTCATCTTCCACTATCATTTTGCCCTACAAAATTGGCTATGAAATCTCGCCAATTAGATCATTCCCTGAGCCCTCTGGCTTAGCCTACGGGAATAGGATAGGGCCTAGGCTAACCAAATCCACTAAGTGATCACTTTGAAAATGGGGACATTACAATCCTCCCTTCCTGGAATTGCTTGCCCACAAGCAATTGTAAACCTATATAATGTAAAAAATCATCAAGTGGCAAGTATCTCCATGTGATCACCTTGCACCTCAACCTGTGGTTGCATCTCCCATAATGAATATGAAGAATGATATGCAAAGTGAGCTCCAGTGGCCAGCAACGAAACAAAACTAGCCAGACACACCCGAACTCAATTTAGCTCCATTCCCCTAATTCTGAAATTTTGCTCCTCCTCCATGTGCTCTACCTATGTAGCTGTAGGAACAAGAATGCAAAATCATCAACCACAAGTACGGTATGGGTACGGGTGCGAGTACGGTATAGCGGGGGGTTCACCTAGGGTTCTTCTCGGGCACCCTGGGAAGAACCCAGGAGAACCCACGGGAGGGATGCCCAAAATGGTGTCAAAATCAACTTTTTAAAACATTTTTTTAACCTTTTTTAAACTTTAAAAAAACTTAAATGATTCTATTTCGCCCTAAAACTAAAATTTATCCAAGTATGACTAAAAGTGAAATAAAGTTTTTAAATGAACATTTTAATGATTTGGCATTCCAAAATAATGAAAATAAGATCTTTTGATAAGAAGTATGAAGTTGGAATGTAAAAGAGATATCTAATTTTTTTGGATAATCTTGTTCTTATAGTTTGATAAAGCAATTGGGAGGTATAAATCCAATCTCCATAACATTTTCTAGCATCCTCCAAGCTTGTGAAAAAATAGGAGCTTTAGAATAGGGTGTGGAAATCTATCAAATCACAATGGAAAGAGGATTTTGTCCGACATAGTAGCTGCAAATGCCTTGGTACATATGTATGCAAAATGTGGAACAATGGAAGCATACATAAGGCAAGTGAACTATCTGACGAAATACATCAAAAGAACATGGTTTCATGGACTGCAATGCTTATAGGATATACACAAAATTGGTTTGTGCCATTAATTGCTATTAATGACTATTTCTTTTTATCAAGTGTTTTATTGTTAGGACATATAGTTTGTATAGAGTGTAACATTGGTTTTTGGTTTGAATAAATTAGATATAGATTTAATGGTTGGTCATACCGTCATAGTCTTTACAATAGTATATAGTCCTCCATTAGATGGAGCTTTTTTTAATCAACAATACATATATTACATAATTGGAATTTGATTTCTATTGCTTTGATGGTGCTACTTGGATTCAATTATGACTTTGAAATCACTGAATTATGAATTTAAATTCATGAGTATTTTGAATTTTCATTATTACAAGTTATGAGATATATTTATGTTGTTGTACCGTACTTGGGCCAAAAAAAATGTTGTATCTGCATACCCGTACCAGGATCGGCAACTTAGAATTAAAACACTGTATTTTCCAATGTAAACAACTATGATGATTAACACCCAAACTGCTACTTAATGTATGCAAATTGTTGTTATGCGTTAGAAGATCAGACATATATGCAAGAATGTTTATTCATGAAACCCTAACACCAACACTTAACTCCTCACATCTGTTACAGTTATATGACTGCACCAAAAAAATTGTAATGTCCCTTTTTTGTATTTTACTAAACCCTACAAATTTTTGAGGTTCCTAGCGAGGCTAGGGTTAGCAACTTGCCACTTTATGATCACCAAGATTCTATGAGGGCGAGGTGAGAGCATACGGTGAACAAGCCAAGGGATCAGTCACTATGTATTTACTAAATATAATGAAAACACTGTATTTTCCAATGTAAACAGCAATGATGATTAACACCCAAACTGCTACTTAATGTATGCAAAATGCAATTGTTATGCATTAGAAGATCAAACATATATGCAAGAATGTTCATTCATGAAACCCTAACACCAAACTTAACTCCTCACAGTTGTTACAGTTATATGACTGCACCAAAAATTTTGTAATGTCCCTTTTTAGTATTTTATTGAACCCTACAAATTTTTGAGGTTCCTAGCAAGGCTAGGGTTAGGAACTTGCCACTTTCTGATCACCAAGATCCTGTGAGGGCGAGGTGAGAGCATACGGTGAACAAGCCAAGGGATCACTAACTATGTATTTACTAAATATAATGAAAACACTGTATTTTCCAATGTTAACAGCAATGATGATCAACACCCAAACTGCTACTTAATGTATGCAAACTACTATTGTTATGCATTAAAAGATCAAACATATATGCAAGAATGTTTATTCATGAAACCCTAACACCAACACTTAATTCCTCACAGTTGTTACAATTATAGGACTGTACCAAAAAATTTGTAATGTCCCTTTTTAGTATTTTATTGAACCTATAATGTCCCCATTTTGAGCTAGGTTATATTTGCTAGTTGAGTTTGCTTCTATACATGGAGAACCAGAAAGATGGTATATGTCTACACATGGAGAACCGGAAAGTTAGCTCAACTAGTATTTGGTTGATTGGAAAATACAATATTGAAATTGTATTTTCATTTGATTTGATGCAAGCAGCCACCGCCATGCAAGGAGGATCGATTCATATGGGAAATGATTTTAAATGATAAAACAAGGATTCTAAATGATTGATTTCAGCCGCCCAAGAAGATATTAAATGCCAACATCTAAGGAAGGGATCGATTTGTATGGAGAAATGAAATGCAATTTGTATTGCATTTAAAATTATATAGATTATTTTTAAATGCTTGTTTTGACATAGTCCGGAATTTAAAATAGTTTGATTGAAAGCAATTCTATTGGTGGACTTCAAAATATGACCAACTTGCTCAAAGAATGGGACGTCCAGCCAAGGAGAGGTTAAATAGAGACTTCCATCTTCATTTGAAGGTTATGTTGAATTTGGTATGTTTTTTTCTAACTATACTTTACTACTGAGAATTCCGATTTTCAGCTAGTTTTCAAGGAGATGACCCCTTGAGTATTATGGTGATGACCCCATAATGATTTCTGAGATGTTTTCATGGCAGATTACATCATGTTTTGAAGTTGTTGAAGTTTTAGAGTAATTGAGAACCCTTGGTTTCATTGCATTTCAACCAAGGTATCATTCGTTGAGTTTGGAAACATTGTTGGAAGCTTTTGTCTAAATTTGTGAAGTCTGAATTTCTACAACAGTCACCTGATATAGATGATATACAGGGTTTTATGATCAGATATTGTTCAAGGACTGATACAAGAAGACTTTGGAGCCTTTGGATGATCCATCACTGATCTAAGGAGAAGCCTAATTGGAGTTTGTCAGAAATCTGGGCATGTTGCAGCCTTAGAAAAGTCTGATACAGTCATAACAGCTTATAGAACTTTCATATCAGTCAATTGTTCAGGGCTGTTATAGCATGATTTGATAGCTAACATCATTCTAAAGTGTTTGGACACTATCTCTATGTAAGATTTGATTAATTTGGGCACTATATATGCATATAATAAGGTCTGATAATAATCAGACAGTGACTGAATTTTGATAACAGCAGGTGTATCTGAAGACATTTCATTTCCAATTCATTGAAGAATGCAAAAGGATTTGATGGTTCTCAAATGTGTTGAATTGTATTGATGATTTGTTTTGATTTGTGCAAGACTTTTTATCTAAAATTAATCAATATTTTCAGTCATATATAATAAGGTCTCTTACAGAACCCTACAAATTTTTGAGGTTCCTAGCAAGGCTAGAGTTAGGAACTTGCCACTTTCTGATCACCAAGATCTTGTGAGGGCGAGGTGAGAGCATACGATGAACAAGCCAAGGGATCACTCACTATGTATTTACTAAATAGAATGAAAACACTGTATTTTCCAATGTAAACAACAATGATGATTAACACCCAAACTGCTGCTTAATGTATGCAAAATGATGTTGTTATGCATTAGAAGATCAAACATATATGCAAGAATGTTTATTCATGAAAACTTAATGTCGCACAACAGCAATCACACTGAAATCGCAAACTCACAAGAATATTTGAATAGCAATACATAGAAATATAAGAACAACGAACTCCTTTATATCAATTATTACAATGAAGTGGTTGTGCCACAATAGGACATATATAAAATCCAAATGCTCACAATGTCCTTTGACAATCTCCATTACAAACCAAAACTGAAATCCAACTGAAATACTGAAATAAGCACACCACACTAAAAACACACACTGAACTTACATACTAAACTGGAAACTAGAAACACATTGTAATCTTCTCAGCACAACTGTGATTCTTGAATGAAACTGCCTCAAAGAACAAAGGGTTTTTGTCCTCTGCTCTTGCCTAGAAACCAAGATGGTTTTCATCCTCTGAATCTCTGAGCTCCAAGGGTTTTCATCTTTAGGAGAAATAAATGAACACAAGTGCTCAAGATATTAGATAAAGGGGGGTTTTTTGATTTCATAAATCAGATGATCTCCTTGAGCGAATGGCTCTCTTTTATAGACTCCAATTTGGCACCCAGATTTTGAATTCTCTTTTCCCTCCAAAGTGCTCACTCAAAACATTTTAATAAAATATTGCAAAAGGCCTTATGTCCTATTTAGACAACACACTTTATCTAACTAATAATAATATTCAAGTTGTCCTTTTACAATGTTTTCAAATAATATTACTAAAACTAACTTACAACATTATTATTAAAATATTTCCCTAACTTTATCCCTTAGCCTACGGGAAATAAAGAAATAGGATTTGGGTATCCTAATTATTTTAATTAGAAAAAAGGGTCATGATAGTCTGCCCTTCCCACAATTGCTTGTCCTCAAGCAATGCAAGTTCCGCAGCTCTGATTCTTCAATGCAAGTTCCGCAGCTCTGACTCTTCCCAAATGATAATCTTTGTAATACCGGGATCCCAAATCATCCTTGAGAGTTAGCGAATCCATGTCCTCAATTCTTTGTGCGATGCAATAGGTTCCTTCAACTGTATAACTTCTATTGAGGTCTATTCATGTAGTTCCATTGAACCCTGTAATTCAAATTTGAGGAAATAAAAATGCAGATTGGCTGAAAGTGTAATAACTAAATTTCTTTGTCCTAGTGATGCATATACTTTGCCTTTCTCATTCTCAAAATTGCTTTTCTTGTTGATTCATAGTCCCTTGTAAAGCTCTTGTGGATCCCTTAGTCATGCCCAACTCTTTTGTTTGTTTTGTTTCTACAACTTCTAGCTTTCCTAGTGGCTGTCTTATGTGAATGAACTCACCACCATGTTTTCACTACACCACTTTGATATAACTAGGAGCTAAAAAATCTACACCAAACGATATTTCTACAACTATAAATTTTTTTGTTAAACTTGCTCTCTTATAAAGCTCAGATTTACCTGAAGGTTGTAGCTTTGATATTGAAGGAAGAGACATGGGAAGAGCAATTTCTACTTTTGCTTATAGTATGTTATGAACTATAGCCACAATCATGTTTGATTCGCTGCCTAATTCAAGATGCAAATTTTCATGCTTCTTTGTTTCTACCAGATGTGAATAAAAAACCTGAAATCTCCAAACAAGTAGTAGGGAAAGCATCATCATAACCTTATTGAATTCTCCATACAAGAAGTAGGGATGTATTGGAGTTTCTATCATACCTAGGATGTATCTCAACAATTTCTGTCATTTTGACAACTTGGTTTGTCATTACCACCAAATTTGAAATATAGATATGTGGCCACTGTTGTTGGACAAATTTGGCAAAACTTCCTAGTGTAGCAATATTTTTAGAAGCTTTCATGGGGAAATCTTCTAATTCATTATTTAGGCAGTTATGACCCTTGATTGCTTTGAAATTATTCTAAAATTTCTGAAATCTTAATGCATTAGCAATTAGTTGAAAATGTAATTGTGAAATCTGATCAATACATAACTGTACCTTTATTTTTCCTTGGCTGCAAGCTTCTTCTTCTTGTTGAAATTTGACATATGATAGGTGGTGTTATAACAATGCTCCCCTAAATATAACCACCTAATCCAAGTCTTTTGTTGCCCCGCAACATAATTGTGCAAATATCCTTCCACCCATTTGTTCACAATCTCTGTCTGTCCATCTGTTTGAGGGTGGTAGCTAGTGCTCGAGGTCAACTCTGTACCAACCAATCTGAATAGCTCCTGCCAAAAAACACTAGCAAAGAAATAGCAAAGAAATGTGCATATTTAGTTAACTTGTCAACAACAACAAATATGCAATCTTTGCCTTGGACTTTTGGAAGACCAGTGATAAAGTCCATGTATATACTCTCCCACTTCTGCTCAGGAATAGGCAATGGTTGAAGTAATCCTGTTGGGAAAGTATGCTTTGACTTGTTTTGCTAACAAGTCACACACTCTCGAACATATCACAAGACATCATCCTTGAGACCCATCCATGAGAATCTCTCTCTGATCTGCCTATAGGTCTTGAAGTAACCAGGATATCCTGCAAGTGGAGTATCATGAACAACCTTCAAAATTTTCTCTTTCATCTTAGATTCAAGTACCAAATAGATCATGTCCTTGTAAAAGATAACATCACCAACCACCTTATACCTGGCATCCTAAATCTTACCGTCCATGAGCTCACATGCAAATATATTTTTGGAATACTCAACCAAAAGGTGAGCCTTCCAATCAGTTGAAATCTCCAACAAAGAGCATAGAGTGGGTTTTTAGGATAATGGATCCGGTACCACATTCCATTTCCCCTTCACATATTCAATATCAAAGTCATAGGCCTGGATTTTGCTAACCCACTTTTGCTACTGCTCATTCAAATCCTTCTGCTCTAAGAAGTATTTCAGGTTGTTATGTTCTATTCTAACCACATTTTCCACCCACTAGATATTGTCTAAACTTTGCCAACACATGCATGATGGCAAGCATTTCTTTGTCATAGGTGGAATACAATCTCTTCACACCCCTCAGCTTCCTGCTCTCATAGGCTATTGGATGCCTATTTTGCATAAGTACAACTCCTATTCCCTCACCTGAGGCATCACACTCCAATACAAACGACTGAGAGAAATCATGTAACGCTAAAACAGGACAAGTGCTCATTGCTTCTGTCACATCCCACGTCAAACATGTGGTTTGCACGTTGGATTGACACAAAAAAAGTAATAAATAAAAACATTTTGGCAAATCAATACGTTGATTAAAGTTGAGGGGAAGCGAAAATATTAAAGGAGGTATGGTGTGTTAGGTTAGAAGCAAATGCAGTTATGGATGTCCATGAAAAACATAAAGAATAGAGAAATTCAGAAAGACTAAAATGGACGACAGGAATTGACTTCGTTGCAGATTGAAGAGGGAGAAGTAGAGATAAGAAAGAGGAAATTTAATGCTATTAAGAGCTATCTGCCACGAGAGGAGACAAGATATTGCGAGGTATGGGAAGAGCTCGACTATGCCATTACTAAGGAATGGCACCTACCTTCCCACCTCACCTCATTCATTTATTTGTAGGTTGTATAGGAATGAGGCATTGAGGGGAATAAATGAATGCTAATGAAGTTTCACGCCACCTCCTCAATTGCAGGAGCTCTCTCTAAGCAGTGGACATATTTCTTTTATCATATCACGAATCTTGGTCATAAATTCACAGAGAGCAAGAGTTGTTTTCGTGGCAATTAAAAATTTCTGGGTCGGAAGCTATTTATCTATTTTCCAGGGACAATTTGTTGATGGATTAGGATGCCATGGAGTTTTAAAGTCATCCAATTGAGACATGTGAAGTCTTCTGCCATCCTCGAGCTATGGAGGAGGCGTGCTGGGTCTAGAGTTCAATGGGAGGTTTAAATTAAACATAAATAGTGAAGGCCATTCAAAGGATCTTAATTATTTGGATGTTGAGTCAGCGAGGCTTACAAATTGTTATGAGGCATATCTTACACTTTAGTGGATGGTTTCATCTACTATGGGGGCATTTTATTAGGGTCATAGAAATGCAAAAGACGAGATTGTTTTTCCAGCCTTATAGGCCAAGGAGGCTCTTCAAAATGTTAACCATTTATATACTAATGACCACTAGCAAGAGGAGCAACTTTTCGATGACATTTCACGTGTCCTTGTAGAGCTCTCACGGCTGCATGATGATGCGACTAGGAATGAACTAGAATGAACTCAAATCTACAATAAGGAAGCTCTCAAGTGATGCTTCTTTGGATCCATACCAGAAAGCATATTCGTGTTTAGACTTAAATGGGCATCAAGTTGGGTTTTACTTCTTCCAAGAGTCTTCCTCTAGGTGATCCAGGTATGTTCCTTGTATACTGATATGATCTCAACATATTTACTGAGCTGAATATTTATGGGGTTAGAAGGAACCAATGTATTGCAGTGATAGGATTGTTAGTTGTATATTTTAGCTTGGAAACTAAATAATTTGAAATAGAAATATGAACGTCCCTTGCACATTATGGAAGATGAGTCTAATGTACACCGAACATTGATAACATAGTTATTTGTATAAATAGAATTTCATGGTCAAAGACTGAGATAACCTTGTAGGGAAATGACGAGTCATTCTTTGGTTATGGGTTATGGCCTGAAGGTTTCAATTGAAACATAAATATCCTTGAATGACTTTTTTATTCAATAAGAGAAATATTCTTATGGTGATGATTAAAAATATGATAAATCACTGTATGATACCACAAGACGATACATTGTATTTTGGCAATGGAAATATCATCACCTTTGGTTGACAATTGTATTTCACTATGCCTATCAGGGTAAATGCTCAATATTCTCAGTGAAGGGGATTATAACATCAATATTTCCTTCATATGGTGGATGTGGTAAAACCATGTAAATATTGAGTTTCCTTGGTGGTAGTAACAAGTCTCCCTAGTATGATATGTTGGGCTAGATGGTATCGCCCCATATATTGCGGTGATATAGGTTCATATTAACACACCTTATAAGCTAGTACATACTCTATATCCTTGTATATAGGATAATGTTATTCTTAGTTTGGGCAAGTATGTTGTTCTCAGCGTCTCTACATTCTATGACTAATAGCTTAGGTTATAGCTATTTATGGAAGGTGTTATTGAGCTAACCCCATTGACCCTAGTTTTATGAACAACATTTGTATGACTTCCATTGGCGTTATGAGTAGAAACTTGTTATCATGACATTTGAGACTTAAGTTATAGTCATTGTATATCAGATGTGGCATGACATCCTTGATATAGTGAATGGCTATCTTGGGTATGACTTGTGTAAGAATGCCTTCTTATTCTGCCCTATTTTTTTAGTTTTGGTAGTTTGACATTTTGTCAAACACTTGTCATGCAATGTCACTGTCTTCTGATTTCTGAGTTTAATGTTTGGTTTTGATGCTTGTTTGAGATGGTTTTTGTTGGAAATATATATGCCAATATATAGAAAATATAACCAAATACTTTGCATGCATAAACATCAAAATACCAACACCAAATATGCCTTTATTTCCATCATATCAGGTCTGATTACAATGTTTATGGAGTCTGATACAGAGTGTAACAGCGAATACAATGCCTATTCAAATTAAATATTCAAATACCAAAACATCTACAACATACCTGGATGAAAAGCTACTTCGATTAGGCATGAAATGAGTTCATACAAGGAAATATAATAGCTGATACAAATTGATATGATGCTGCTGTATGGACTGATGTCTGATAAGGACTTGGCTGATGTAGTATGTGATATAACAGCTCCTCCCTATCCACGAACTTCTCCAAGTATGTTGGCGCCTAAACCCTACGCGATGGTGAACACAAATTGATGCCAAAGTCTCCTCAAAAGCCCATAACTTTCCTAGGAGGTGATGCGCCAAGCTCCACAAATACCATCAATTCCTTGGACCAGCAAATGCTCCTAAACTGGTCTGCCTCCTTGCATGCTTCGATCCCTTCACAAATGCTAATGATGTCAATGAAAATCAAACCCTAAGCGACCAGCAATAGATTGTCTTCAAATCGCCTTAATTCCAAAATGATATTTGGACAAATCTTCATCATTTTGGTTTCCAAACCCTATCCACCCATAGCTGATATAAACCTGCAAAAATAATGTCCTCCTTGAAGCTCCAACTGATGCCAAAAACTTGCAATAATGCTCTATAGCAAACCATGAATGGATTGACCTCTCAAGTGGTATTGGGTTTTCGTCCAAACCACAAATGTCTAAGGGTTTTCGTCCTTAGAACAAGCTGAACCAAAAGTTACAGCAGAAAGGAAACTCTCCAATATGCAATTGACAAAATGATAATAATGATGAAATAAATTCCAAATGACCTCCTTATAAAGTCTCCAAGAGGTCCGCTCCAATTCGCCATTTTTAATCATTCTTTGACATCCATAAGTGGTGTGCCCCACTTGCATAATAAAATAATAATTTATTGACATTTTATTGTATTTTATTATGTTACTTCTTTACTTTCTCCAAGTCACTTTTGTAATAAAAATAGGCCCAGCTAATTAATTAAATATAAATAACGCAAAATTGACTTAGGATTATTTATTATTTAATTAATCAAATTATTCCCTTGTATCTCCCAACTTAGCCTATGGGAATAAAATAGGCTAGTGAGCCCTACTGGATGATCACTCAGAAAATGGGGACATTACAACTTGGTAATGTTCATGCTTAAAGCAAGTTTATAATTATGGTTGTAAGTCTTTCGAAGTTTGGAATCTTTCACATGGCTTTGATGATTCATGATATGTTTTAATTAAGAGAGATATCATAATATAATATGATTACAATGCTTGGTATCATTGATTCATAATATAGTGACACAACATGAAACCGTATCGGGACTTTGCATATTTGTTACATGGTGAAGCTATTATGTTTGTTGATGTCATGTGCTCTGTGATGAATGATTTATTTTATATTGAATATGTTGTTATACATATTTTTTGTGTATGGTTCATTCTAACAATATTAGTAAATGTTGGAATGGAATTTGGGTAATAATCGTACTTGACCTTCATTTGATAACTTGGATATAAGTAGGAACTAGCGTTGGTTGGGTTAAAAGTATACATAGTCGACTCTATATCCTATTATTGTTAGCATGAGGTGATACATAAATATATTATATGTTGACATTAATAAAGGTAGCATTTTGTACCTAGTGGGGAATTTGAAAAGAGTTCTAAAGAACTAGTCTAAGTCACTTATCCTAGCAGTTTGGTGCAAGCACTTGAACTTGTGAATACTTCAACTTGTAAGTATTAAGGATTACATGATTTTGGTCATAATATGACTGTGTGAACCAAGAGAATTATAGGTTGGTAGGTAATCAACCTTGCATCTATGTTAAGGATATGAACTTGTTAAGGTTCTAGCATGTTTATGATGAATTATGACATTACTGGAGGAGAGGTCTAAATTTGAGGTCTCTGTGTCTTTAGGGGAAACAACTTTAGCACTAAATTGCTATAGTGGAAACTTAGTTGGGTTCCCTTGCCTACTATTAAGCATTACCAATTGTTGGGACTCATTAAAAAGGAACCCTGTTGGGTTATGCAATAGTAATCAATGAAACTTTAGGAGTTATGGCCTTGTTTTAGAATGGGTAATGATAAATGGTGGTTTGTTCATTTTTTGGGTTTAATCCTTGCTATGGTTTTCCTTATAGTATATTCCTTCTATCCTCTTTTCCATAAGGAAGTTATTCCAGTGGTCATGAAACCTTGAGGGTAGGAACCTATGTATATAAACCCTTGAGATATTAAGTGACTTCGATCCTAATTGGAAGCGGGTATGTAGGTAGGTCTTGGGTGAAGGATGCCCTTGGACCTCAAGTCCGTAGGGGTGGGGTTTAGGGAATGACTCTGAGGCATGGGGTGTTCCTAAACTTGATCAACCTTCCCTCTTCAATATGTTTCAGCTTGAGGCTGAGACTACATGATGGAGCTATGAACCCACCTTCCAATTAGTGTCATTATATAGGCCTGAGTCAGAAAAAGGCACTCTATCAGCACTAAGCTCCTATACTCTGAGGTTGTTGGGTTAGGTTCTCTAAATCTACCCCAATCTTTGATGGGCTTTTAGAATTATTGTTTTCACAGTTCGTCTCTAATGTGCATATATGAAGGTGACTTTGAACTTGTCTAATATTACTATTGTGGGTTTGACTTATGTATAATCTATGTTACCAGTTTTGTAGGAAAATCCCCTAGGTCCCGGTTCGGTATGGCCCGGGTCCGATCCTCCCGGGGATCTGGCCAGGGTTTGACCAGGGGCCTATGGGTCCGTCCGAGCCGAACCCAGACAAAACCCGGGCAGAACCCGCGGCAGGACGGCGGTTTAAGTCATTTTTTGACTGTTTTTTAATAAAATTTGACAATTTTTTATTATTTTTTGTGATTTAACTCACTCCAATCCTAAAAGCATCATTTGGAGTCATTTTAAAGACAAAAAACATTCTATTTACCTCATTCCAAATGCAAAATAGAAAACTCTTCCATTTTGAGCTGAACTCTCATTTTTTCTTGCCATAAAAGAAATAGAGTTGAAGATTGATTGGTGAAGGATCCAAAGTGATTATTTTGCTATTCCTACGGGTGTGCAATGGCTGGTTTGCTACAAAGGATATTGTAGAGGCAGATTTTTGCAAAAGAGGTTGGTTTTTTTGGTTTTTTTTTTCTACATTTTTGTTTTGTTTTGAATTTTTTGTGGTCTTTTTCTAAATTCTTCTATCTACTATGAATCAATGGCACGTGTAAAGCTTTTAAACTCAATTAGGTTCTATAATTTATTTTTTTTGTTTTCATTTGTTTGGAACTTTGGATTCTTGGAATGTGTTGTTTATTGATTTTTTTGGCACAGGGATTACAATGGCAAACGGTTCAACCTCATCGGAGAAATCCAAGTTCAAAACAGATCCAAATTCACCCCTTTGGAAATATGTTAATATGTTAGAACCACTTCCAGGCGGTGGAGGTTATATATGGATGTGCAATGGGTGTGGGGTTCTGTTGATGATTGTTTTTAGACAACTCAACAATAGAGTAAAACACTAAGTATCCCACTCTCTCTTGAATAAAGTCTCTCAAAAGCTAAGCTATGTGATCCAGTGAGACAACTTTAAGGTTCCTTATTCGTGATTTGCATTGGATAGACTCAGTGATTTGATGTGATCTTGCTGATAATCACAAAGGGACTTACACAAACTTCTTACTCGATTCAGCTTCTTTCTCCTTTCAGTGTAGATGACATATGTACAATGCTTCAATAATTAAAAAAAAGATAAAGATAAAGGTTTAGAGAAACTAATCTAAGGTCAATGAGGCAATGATGATGCAAGAATAGACAAACTCCTTAATCAACCTAACTCCACTTCGCCAAGGATGTCTACAACTACATGAAGTTGGTGCAATCTCCTAAGGATAGCAAAAGGTTTTCAAATCATAAGCACCCGTTAGACGGCATCCACAATGGAACTTAAGCAAATGAAGCTCAGACTAGCTTTACACAACACTTCACCAACGATGAATATCAAAAGCATGAGCTAGGAGTTGATCAAATATTCAATACAACATACGTTACATCAATGAGCTGCTAATCTACTTTAATCTACTTAGAAACATCTCTCCACTTCATCACGATACAAGAAACCATGTTATTCCACAAGATAAAACTTAACACCAAACAAGCTCCAATGTCTTTGCATTAATCTTGAAAAATATTTACAACTTCAAGTACTTTCAGAGAACTTCGAGAGTCTCTTTTACTCTACTCTACTCTACTCTACTGCACTAGCTATTATTTTTACAAATGAGGCAACAAGGCCTTTATATAGAAGTCCAGAATTACAATGAATGGCCTGGATCAATTCAAGTAGCCAAGGGCCAGGATCATGCCATCTCAGCAGTTAGTTACAACAAATTGCTATTTTTAGTACATAAGAGAGGCAATAAAGGCATGTTTTCCAAGAAGATAAGGATGAAATGGAATCTTCAGAGCATCTTCCACATAGGTGTCCTCTTTAGCTTCTTGCTTATTGAATGATGTGGCGAACTGTGATTGGTTTGATGATGTATACATGCCATGTAGGTGCCATCTCAACAAACTTGTGGATTTCAACTGTTTATTCACTTTGCTCTGTGGTGTCTTCGAACATGATTGCTTTGAATGAACTTGAACATTTGGGAATACTCCTTGTTGATCTTGCCTTGTTCTTCTACAAGTTGGATGTGTATGATATATGTTGCTTCATTTGTCTAACTCTGTGTACTTTCTTCTCCTACAGGATATATATTTGATCTTCTTTGTAGCTTCTTCATGGAAAGTAGAGTAGATATGATGATGCTTCCTTCATGACTCGAAGTAAGAGACCTCTCAGAGACTTGAAGTATGATGGATGAATGTCCTTGCTTAATGCATATGATGAAGTGTACTTGCACATGAACTTGATGTGTTCCTATGGAGGGGTAGTACGACGTTTCCTCGCAGCAACTTCCTCTTGACATCATTCCTCACTTGAAAGTGACTCTAGGCATTTGGCTCCTTGAATGATTCCTAAATCCAATCTACGCTCCTGCAACACAACAACGAAAGATTATCAATCACTTTACAATACAAAGAAAACATCTTTAAGCATTTTAAAACTCCTTTTCAAATCTAAGTGCAGATTTAAGTGAATATGGACTGAACATGACGCCTTATATATTTAATTTGCTTTTTATCCTTCAATGATTCCTAACTCCTATTTATTCTTTATCTTGCAATCAGACTTGGTTATGTCAAACTCAATGATCTTACAGATGAGGGGTTGATTTGAATGTCCATGAAACTCCTTAATTGCTTAGGCGCTGATTTGATGAATTCTATTCATGATATGCCCCCTGAATTTGCTGATTTGAATTTGGACCAGAATATGCGCCTAACTCAGAAATCCTTCTTTCAACTTTGATTTTCATTATCTATAAGGTTGTGGAAGCTACAAATTAGCGCCTAAGTGGATGAGTGAGGTTTTGATTCTTTTATGTACTTGGAAGTCCACTCATGGCACCACATTTGGAGGATTTTGATGAAATCAGCGCCCTGTATTCAAGTGACCTAGAAGCTATCTCCATTGTAGGCGCTGATGTTGGTGAAAACTAGTGACATATGCGCCTAACATTGATGAATGGTGTCTCCTTCCTTGGGCGCACTTTGAGGTTGAAACTGGCACCTAAGTTGGATTGATCATTTCCTTGCTATTTTGTAATAATTATGTCTTAGAATGACTTTATACTTTAAGCACCCAATATCTAATATGGATTGATGCAGCTTATCCAAGGTGCAAATTGAGGATGTTCAAGCTGAAATGTGCGCCTTACACCTATGGGCTCTATGATTGACACTTATGACTCCTATCAATAGGTGCTTATTAATGAATAAGTAGAAACTAGCACCTAGCTTTTGATGATATTCAAAAATTTTCCTAGGTTTCAAACAGTTCTTATTGCTTCTAGGCGGAAGATAAGGTCTTTGATATCTTGAAGTGGAATCAGCGCCTCAACATGAATTTACCTTCTCCTTACCTTAGGCGCAGTTTAAAAGTCTTAAAAACTCCCTAATCCGCTAGGCGCATTTTATGACTTTTGGGGGTGAAATTAGCGCCTCAAACTGATGAAAGTTCACTTTAGCATGGGCATTGATCTGAGGTCTCTTGAATTAAAATTTGCGCCTAGCAAATTCCTTAGCTGATTGATTAACTTTAATCTCAAGCTCAAATGCTTATAAGACTCTTCTTTACCTTGAGCGCTACCTTCATTTAATGTTCATTTTGATGTTCTTCATTAAGGCGCTAGAATTGGGTAAAAAAGACAAGGAAATGCGCCTTTGTCTTGGAGGAATTTCATATTGATTTCAAACATGTTTCAACCTCAAAACATCATTAGTGACTCCTAGGCGCATTTTGGAGTTGAAATGATCATGAATTGGCGCCTAAAATGCTTAATGTTTCCTTCACTCTTCAAGGCCTCATACTTGTTCAAGGCGCCCAAGCTAGGTGGAATAAGCAAGGAAATGCGCCTAATTTATAATGCATACCTCTAGGCGCTCAAGATGGATTAAACTTCAAGAAATGGCGCCTAGACTTTTAGTGGATTTCATCTACTTCCATATGTTCAATTCATCATAGTTGTTTTCAAAGATTTCTCTAAATTGATTAATAACTTGTTTTCTTGATGTTAAGATCCTTCATTCACTCCTCCTCCCTAGGCGCTTGAAATGACTAAAACCACAAGAAATAGCGCCTAACTCTTAGATGATTTCTTCCTCCATTTAAGGCGCACTTTGGTGAAGATTAGGATGTGATGAGGCGCTTAAACTCTAAGTTTACTTCTTGAGACTTTAATTCCACATTCCATCAAGGCACTCCTTCATTAACAATGAACCATGCTTCTACAAACTAGGCGCTAAAAGGTGATCAAAATTTCAAGTAATGGCGCCTAAGATCTAAGATGATTTCTTGACTTACTCATATGCATGGTGATGTTATCTGATCAAGGCATGTTGTTTGAAAGTCTCCTATTCAAGGTGATATTTACAACTTGAGACTCTTAGCCTCTATCTCTTGGGCGCAAATGTAAGGTTGTTTTGAGTTGAATTGGCGCCTAAGTAAGATGAGGTTCCCTTTCACTCACCTTATCCCTCAATCACTGTAGTTGATCTCAAAAGACATCATCAAACATGAGAAACCTTCAAAACTTGTAATTGTAAGTTGATTTCCTCCAAGGCGCTCATGTGAGGTTATTTAAGTGCAGATTTGCGCCTAAACTACTTGGCTTGCTCTTTCTTGCAAAATCTTAAAGTTTAAGGCATTTTCAAGGTCAACACTTCATTCTTCATGAAGGATGTCTTAGTCATGCCCTCACAACCTCAAGTAGTTCGTTCTCTTGCAAGATTTTCAAAGTCTAAGTCCCTTAAAAATCAAAACATCAACTTTATTAAGGCATCAAGGTTTAAGCTTGTCATTGGTTGTAATTTAGAAATGCCTATTCGCTCAGGATCATGCAAGTCACCCCATTATTACTACTGAATTCATCATGAAACAGAACCTAAGACATCATTCGGGACTCAAGCAAAGCATTGGATCACAAAAAAAAGGGGGTCCCCATTTGCAATGGGGCGATGTGTGATTTGGTCACAACAGGTTCAATATAGAAGGTCTTACAATCGGGTGAAAGCCCATTTGTGTAACATTCCTGGGTTGGGCATCAAAGCTTGCCCTTGAAAAAATGGTGCACCCATCCCACAAGCTCAAGTCCTTGCATATATTCAAGAGCAAGAAAAAGTAGAGGAAGCATCAGGTCATAAATTAAATCACCCTTTGCTAAGAAAGGATCTCGAGGAATGAAGCCCCCTTAATCAGCATCACCATCTATTCTTGAACCTGTAGAGAGCCACCCATTTTTGCCCACAGTTGAACAACCTGTACCAGGTAAGAGATCAAAGGGACCATTGGAAACGACATTTCACAATGAGTCTCGTGAGATTGCTGATCAACATATTGCAAGATGTCTCTATGCGAATGGCTTAGCTTTCACCATATTGGAAACAAATGGTGAAAGCAATTAATGATGCTCCAAAAGGGTACAAGGGTCCAGGTTTTGAGAAGGTGCATGTTGTGACCAAATCACACATCGTCCCATTGCAAATGGGGGCCCCCCTTTTTTTTGAGCTCCTATCTTTTGCATTGAATTTTGGATGATGTTTTATGATCAGTCATTAGTGTGTGGGTCTGTAGCATTGCTAAGGTGTCGAGTAGTTTGAGAGGGATAATATTACAACATTAGCAAGAAGTGATTTTAAGATTTTAATTTGGGTTTCAAACATTGAAAATGACTAAGTTTGTCCGAAAATGACTAAGTTTGTCCGAGCACGACTAAGACTTCCTACATGAACAATGAAATGTTGGCCTTCAAAATGCTTTAGACACCAAAATGAAGTATGAATGTCAGGACATCCTCTTAAGCCTTCATAATGACTTGGATCCATTAGAAACCAATACATCAGTTGGAAGTCACTAAATTGAGCAGAAACATATGATGAATTAAGACACATATTTTACCGCCTAGCCTTAAAAGGCATAATTCATTTGTCTAAAGTCATAATAAAAGGAGTGAAGGTAGTTTAGGCGCTTATCTGCATTGGTTAAGTCATCTTTTTGCGCTGATGAAACTTCATACAGTAAGTACTCATCCAAATCAGGGCGTTGATTTACACCTGTTCAACTACTAAATTGCGCCTAGATGGGAATATGCTAGATAAACTTCCCTTTTAGCTAATACATTGGTTTGAGGATTGATAAAATTGAATAACAAATTCTCCTAAGTCTTCTAGGCGATAATCCAGGTCTGTAGACCTCCTGAAACGCGCCTAGATCTGGGTAAGGTAAGAATAACATTCAGACATTCAGAGATTTCAGTTTGCACCGAATATCAACTTGGAATGTTTAACTTAGAAATATTTTTGAAGTATTGCAAGGTAAGTAGTTAGGCGCAACTTGCAGCTGTGAAATCAATCTTGAGCGCCTAGGCAAAAGAGGATTTAAAGCTATGGAATTTGATGTCATTTTTAGGTAAGAAGTCTTCTCAGTATCTATTCACTAATTTGAAACTCAAGTTGAAGCAAGAACATCAGCTAAGTAAGTCAAGGTGCTAATTTTCAACCAGAGAACCTCAATAATGCACCTAGAGTCAGTCAAAGACAAAGCGCTCATTATCAGAAAATACAAAAAAAAAAAAAAAAAGTTCAAAAATTAAAAAAAAAGCAAAAAAAAGGCAAAAAAAAATCAAAAATACAAAAAAATCAGAAGATGGAGTTCTCAACCATGGATTCTAGTTTGAATATGCGGCAAGTTATCGGCTATAATCCTGCAAATTCAACTCCAATTGTTCTCCAACTATGGTGGTCATTGAATCAACGTCTTGGTGGCAAGAGTTTGAAAGACTTCAAGTGCAAGTATGGATGTCGTATTCATAATACAGGTGATCATAGAGAAGCAGATTGTATAACATTCCTATCAAGGATGGACTTAGCAGTGCAGAGGAAGATTTCATTCTTACAAGTACATGAACCAGTAGTGTTTTCAAAGATAGATCCTAATACTCCTGTCGATGGTGAAGCATTCAAGAAGTTGAAAGAAAAAGTTAAGAAGGAATTGAAGAATGCTAAGGATTTAAGTGTAGAAGATATATTGCTTTCTAGAAATTGGTGTAGGGTACATGATGTTGATCATTTGGAATACACTTGTGAGAAATGCTGGGAAGCAATTCATCAAGCCATGCAGGAAGTAGAAGTTGGTGTACCTGTTGAGGAAGAAGTTTTCACTACAAAGAACTTTGGTAAGCAATGTACCAGTGAGAAGGAATATGAATATGAGTTTATCAATCCTGAAGAGATAGAAGCAGTCAAACAAAAGTTATCAAAAACATTAGAGGATTGTAAACAGGGTTTAGAAGATGTTAAAGCACTTGAAGCGGCACTTAAGGAAGAAAGAAGCTCAAGCTTGTGGTAGGAACCTGAATTTGACGAAGGCGAATTTCTTGAGGAGTATGCATCTACATTACATCAAGAGATCCTTGAGAATGAGCTACAAGAAGTACAAAGAACATTGTTAGAAGATCATGAGTTGGAAGCTTGGCAAAGAAATTTAGAAGTCATCATTCAAGAGTATGCAGATGAAGAGCCTGTAAGTAGACAAGAGCAATTCGGGTTGACGCTCGATGCTTCTATCATTATACAAGAAGATATCAAGCCGAAGAAGAGACAGACAGTTGAAGAACATGTTGCTGTTATGGATCCTGAGATTAAGAAGCTATTGACACCATTGCTAGAGATCACGAAGGAGCTCGATGATGAGATCATGCAGTATGAAGAAGATGAGAACCTCATCCACCATCAATGGCGACCTCCCGACGGATGTATAGAGTATGATCAAATGCTTGGTAGGCCATGTCTCATTGAAAACAACGAGCATCAGGTTGTATCTTTCCCTTCTATTGATTGGAAGAATTTTGAATTTGAACATCCTGAACTTCTAATTGATAGCACTGATAGTAATAGCATTGATAATAATCTTGAGCATATCGAACATGTTGAATATGAATTTGATTACGGCGAATTAGGTAGAACAACCTGCATTTGGATAGATCATGGTCTCGATGAGAATCCTCAATTGACCATAATACCTCCAGAAATTTTTCCTACATTTGAGGACTGTCGCCTAAAAGATGAGTTTTTCTCTGAATTCAAAGATCAATTTGCCCAGTTGAGAACTGTCACTGCCGCATTGCTGCTTTTGTACATACTGAATAATCATGTTAGGGCATGTATATACTCTGTGTCCTGGGTTGCATCTCTGTTGTTCGTATATAGCTGGGTTAGAGTAAGGTTTTCTTTCATGTGGTGTCTTAGAATAAATTTGCTCCTTGAGGTCATTTGACTCAAGTGTTGGTTTGTCCTTAGCTTTGTTTTGCTTTCATGTTGTTTGTCTGTTGTTGTCTTTTCCTTAGCTTAGTGGTTTGCTTTCATAGATTAGTTTTTTGTTTTCTTAGTTGTTGTCATCTGCTTTCATAGGTGTTAGTTGTCGGTTGTTTTGTTTAGTTTGTTTGTTGTATTGGGTTTCCTATTTGTAAGGAGGTGATGTTATCCTAAACACACACTCTAGTTTCAATTCAGGATAACGTGTTAGTTCATTTCTTAGACATCCATTCATGAAAGTCTTGGAGTCTGAAGATGTTTTTCTTTCTAATTTATCATCTTGTTAGACTTTGAACTTGACTTGGAAGTTAATCATATATTGTGTCTTGACACTATTGTCTTTTGATCATAATGTTCTAAAATGCCAAATCTAAATTTTATGAATTCTTATGTGTTCCGTTGAGAAACTTGGGTCATGATTGATGGATTTCCCGTGGATTCCATCACTAGTGTCAGATAGCATGACTGCTTGCTCTTGGGAGATGAGTCAGTTGTTCAGTATTGACTGAAGTATTTTGAGGTTTTATATCTTACACATTTTAATGATCCCGAAGTTGCTAGGAAAGTCTTTGTGAGCCTGGATCAAGTGAAAATCTCAAGGTAATTCATGATTTCAAACCCATTCCATAATAAGCATTTGCATAATTCCATCTCCGTCATTCCGCTTACCACATCTCATACTACAATAAAATCTTCCATCCATTTCATTTGAAAACAGTATTGTTTTCAATCCACGTTGCATTTTCCATCCAATAATGAGCTCAAGTCCGATATCTGAATCATCTATATGGTCCTGTTGTTCATTGTATACTCCAGAAGGATAAAAGTTGAAGTCCTTATGAATCATTTGGAGTATTTTCATGTCAATATCCTTTCCAAATGACCTTAGTCACTGCATACAAGGCAAGGTCAAGATGTTGTTGTTCTTATCCGCTCTGTCTAAAATCCATCATTTTCTATTATCTACCTATTACATGATTCACTCTGCCTTCGTTACTATGCAAAGTTTCAAAGCATGTAACTATCCATACTTTCCGTAATCCATCCTTCCTCCGCTTTTCCCAAATCACATTACCATATCCTTTATCCCTTTCACTTCTTCCCTAATCATGATTGATGAATGTGAGTGTTGTCTAGACAAGAAGCTTGCAATCCTTCCATCCCCATATTTTCGCAAAATAAAAATTTGGATGCTTCATACCTGTTGAGCAAAGAAATTCCTGAAAATTCGAAGATCTTTATGTCACCTGGTACAAATGCCAAAATCCTAAGCAAGGCATGTTCAAAAGTTACTTCATTTTGTACTTCCAAATCAAGAGATACTTAAAGAATAAAGCTCTGAGTACTTGTAGCCGAATCCAAAGAGGCTAACCGCATCCAATTCATCTAATCATTCCATTCTATTTTTCCACTTCATTCGTTACTTCATCCTGCGAACCAAAATAAAAAAAGAAAATCCTAAGTTTGTGAAGGATATGAAAGTATCATTACTAGTTATCATTCATCCCGTTCCCTGTCATATCTCCCTTCCACCTGCAAGCTTCGAAGTTTAGGTTGATATAAACAGACGTTAATCATGATTCCATTCCATTTCGTCCAATTGTTCACCATCCACTATCTTTCCCATCATCCAATATATCACATCATTCATCTGGTTTATGTCTGAGTTCACTTTCATCTACCTGCTTTATATAATCCGCATCATAATCCACCGTTTCTGTTCACCGTATCATGTTCGTCATTTCTTGCCAACATCAGTAAGTGCAACAACTTGACATGGTTATGGATCACTGTGTTATATGCAGAGTCAGACTCTAGAGTTCTGTCTATTCGTTACCTCGGTGAATACCTGGCAAACAGGCGCCGTGTGTAATGGTCATCATTCAAAAAGAAAAAAAAAAAAAAGAGAAAAAGAAAAAAATGAAAAAATGAAAAATAGTAAAGAGAAAAATTTCGTCCACTGGTGAAAACCACCTCTGGTGGCGCCTTGGATAAGTATCATGACGAAAACCTGGCAAACAAGCGTCATGGTAGAGACACAATGTCTTATTGCATTTCACTCCTTCACGTCATTCCATTTCCGATCATTTCCATATCACCCTGTTTAGTCATCGCTCCATTCAATGTCATTGCATATTATCACTGCCCATTTCATCCATATGCACATCTTTCCGTCCATCCGCTTTCATGAATTTACCCAGCTCAAGACAGGTAAACTTAGATGATTCTAATTTCTAAGGGATGGGAATGCACTCAAGTGCTTCCACTTCAAACCTCAAATATGGATAGTCGCGCTGGCAATTGGTTTTGATTCTCTGATTGGGTAGTCGTGTTTATTTGATCTAATGTTTGGGTGTACATGGAAATATTGAAACTTGACATTTGTTTATCTTTGAACATTTAAGAAGCTGTTTTATTGAAACTTATCTTTAATCACACATCAGAAGGTGTAGTGTCTTGATCCAATCTATGATTCTTTTCCTTTTCGATTTTGTTGTCTAGCTAGTTGATAGATAGAAGAGGAGTGTCTGAAGTTTTTTGAGTCTGGATTGAGTTTTTGTCTCTAAAATGTTCAGGAACATTTATTCGGGTTGACGCTAGATGTTGTGACCAAATCACACATCGCCCCATTGCAAATGGGGACCCCCCCTTTTTTTTGAGCTCCTATCTTTTGCATTGAATTTTGGATGATGTTTTATGATCAGTCATTAGTGTGTGGGTCTGTAGCATTGCTAAGGTGTCGAGTAGTTTGAGAGGGATAATATTACAACATTAGCAAGAAGTGATTTTAAGATTTTAATTTGGGTTTCAAACATTGAAAATGACTAAGTTTGTCCGAGCACGACTAAGACTTCCTACATGAACAATGAAATGTTGGCCTTCAAAATGCTTTAGACACCAAAATGAAGTATGAATGTCAGGACATCCTCTTAAGCCTTCATAATGACTTGGATCCATTAGAAACCAATACATCAGTTGGAAGTCACTAAATTGAGCAGAAACATATGATGAACTAAGACGCATATTTTACCGCCTAGCCTTAAAAGGCATAATTCATTTGTCTAAAGTCATAATAAAAGGAGTGAAGGTAGTTTAGGCGCTTATCTGCATTGGTTAAGTCATCTTTTTGCGCTGATGAAACTTCATACAGTAAGTACTCATCTAAATCAGGGCGTTGATTTACACCTGTTCAACTACTAAATTGCGCCTAGATGGGAATATGCTAGATAAACTTCCCTTTTAGCTAATACATTGGTTTGAGGATTGATAAAATTGAATAACAAATTCTCCTAAGTCTTCTAGGCGATAATCCAGGTCTGTAGACCTCCTGAAACGCGCCTAGACCTGGGTAAGGTAAGAATAACATTTAGACATTCAGAGATTTCAGTTTGCACCGAATATCAACTTGAAATGTTTAACTTAGAAATATTTTTGAAGTACTGCAAGGTAAGTAGTTAGGCGCAACTTGCAGCTGTGAAATCAATCTTGAGCGCCTAGGCAAAAGAGGATTTAAAGCTATGGAATTTGATGTCATTTTTAGGTAAGAAGTCTTCTCAGTATCTATTCACTAATTTGAAACTCAAGTTGAAGCAAGAACATCAGCTAAGTAAGTCAAGGTGCTAATTTTCAACCAGAGAACCTCAATAACGCACCTAGAGTGAGTCAAAGACAAAGCGCTCATTATCACTCGTTCAAACATGAAACTAGCGTCTTGAAAAGGAAAGGTTAGGTGTTCCTAGGGGGAATTAGCGCCTTGGAGATTGAATGATGTGAGATCTAGCACCTAAAACATTAAGGAAAGGCGTCAAGTGGTCTAAGTTGAACATAGAAATGAGTTTACAATCACAGAATTTAATCAAGGAGTTTTGCGCGCGCTTTCTTATCTACATAACCCTCAATGTGCGCCCTCATTGAGATAGGATTAATTCAATGTGAATCCTGGTGTCATAATAGAAGTTGATCACTTGATCCTTCAAAATGCTTTAGAAATTGGAAGTGACTAACTAATTCTAGGCGCAAATGCACATCTTTATAGACTCTAAAACCGCGCCTAGAATTAGAATCTAATTTCCTTCGGGACTGAGGGCACAAAGTGCGCCTTCCAAAAGCAATACTTGAAACCATGAATTTGATAAAGCAAACGCTCCTCTAAATGCCCCTACACTTGCTTGATACCATCCACCTGAGCTAAAAAAAAAAATGACTAGGTCTGTCTTGGGGCGAAGTGCATCTGTAGGATTTCTAAGGAGCGCCTAAGGCTGAATGGAGAGGGTACATTACCTGGAGACCCAATCTTACGTTGGAAATTAACATGAGATGATTTAAAACTTGTCAAAATTTGGGAGAACAAGCCTAGGAAACTTTAGGTGCATTCTTCTATCACCACCACCCTGAAAGTGCACCCTAAAGAGGTAGGTGAATGAAGTCATGTCAGAGCGCGCTACAGACCTTAAACTTGCGCCTAAGATAAGATATGTCAAGATTTCATGAGGTTTGGGTATTGTGATTTCTCCTTGAGCACGGTGAATTGTCTTGGTTTATGAGAATTGAGGAAGACATAAGCAACTTTGGGCACATTTTCACTTTCATACAAACTCAGTTTGGCGCCCGGGAAGCATAAAGTTTTATATTAATCTCAATAAGCGTCTAGGTGAAGGAGAGACTTGTGAAACCTTCAATAAGTGTTTGAACTCATTAAAAAAATGTATTAAGTATTAAGGTGCACCTTCCTTTATCTGCAGCCCCATATGTACGCCCAAGCTGAAGTATACGTTTACTCATCTCAAGGTGCCAATTCAAATCTATCACATTAAAGATATGTGCCTCAAGTAAAGTCTCATCAAGAAATTCGGCTAAGTGTGTTAGGCGCATTTTGCGCTGAAACAATCCTATGTGAGCGCCTTAGAAAAGAGTGGTGAGTTGAAATGAATCTAGACGCATTTCATACCTTGAAGAGTTCACTAAGAGCACCTAAGCAATCCAAAAGTCCATTCAGATTTAAAACAGCGCCAGAATTGAAATAAGCATTCATCTATTTTAAGGTGCCGATTATCACTTATTCAATCTAAAAGTGTGCTTTAGGGAGTAAAGTCAGGAATCGAGAAGGAGAAACATTAGATTGTCCAAGATTGAACATAGATTATCCTCAAAGTGAATTTGAAATCATGAAGTAGACCAAGTGAATCTGAGCGCAAGTCATCATTTTGCGCCTTGAAGAGAGTTTGATTTATTAAGAATACCTTTAAGCCTTCAAGTCTAAAGTGTATTCATTCAGCATAGGCGCCTATTGTCATCAATAAAGTCATCATTTTGCGCCTTGTGAGGGGAGAATTTGAGGACGTGAAATTGGAGGTTATTCAAGTGTTAAAGTTATCAAAAATCCAAGGAAATATGCTAAGTGAGTTAGACGTTTTGCTTGTCACTCCTACCTCATATGAGCGCCTAGATTGAAGTTGTATCCAAAAACATCATCTAGATATCTAGATTTGCGCCTAAGGGGTCATTTAACTTAGAGTTTTTTGATTTTCAAGTAGGGCGCCCTTTGTGTTTGAAAACTCATTATTTTGGCGCCTAGGAGAAACTTGATTGCTTAAGAGAGTTTGGGTGTCTAGGATCACTGAGGTATACACTGGTCAATTTGAAGGAGTAGTCATGAAGTAAAGTTGATCAAACATGTTGAATTAAGTCATAAAGTTGGGCGCTATTTTCAACCAAAATCACCTCATTTTTGCGTCTAAGGAAGAAATTGCATTGAAAGACACCTTTTGAATGAACCTCTTAAGTAAGAGAAATCACTTTAAACTATTGCCGTCGTTAGAAATCATTTAAACTTATGAATGTGGGATTAAATTGTAGTAGGCGCATTTTGCACCTTTCTAACATCATATAGGCGCCTAGACTTGAAAAGACTTACTTGAATATTTAAAGTTATTCCTATCTTATGAAGTGATTAATACTACTTCTCTTGTATTGCAGGAAGGGAGCTAAGAGATGTAGGCGCTTGGAGTCACCTTCACCCAAGGAGTCATCTTAAAAGGGCAAGTATCTAAGTAGCTTTCAAGTTGCAGAGGAGGGAGTAACACTATTCTAAAGGATCATACCTCAAGTCTTCTACATCAATGATATCATGTTAGATCACATCAATTTCAAGTACACTTCATCTTCAAGTTGCATCATGTTCGAAGGACATTCATCTATTCAACTTCCAGTTCCTCTTGAAACTTCAAGTCCAAGAGAGATTTCCTACTCCAATTCAAGAATGAAGTCATCATCATATCTCTACTACTCTATATCAAGAGCATCATCAAAGAAGATTCACATCAACCTACCTACAAGAAGAAGAAAGAATCATGAGGTTAATCAAGTGAAGTAACAAGTATCATACATCCAGTCTACAAGAAGAATGAACAAGACAAGATCTACAAGATGTATTCCTAAACATACAAGTTCAAGCAATCACATTGAATACATCACCACATTAATGATACAATTTTCAAAGTATGTTGAAGTGGCATCTATGTGGCGAGTACACATCAATTCAATAGCATTAAATGTATCATTTAATAAAAGAAGCCAAAGAGATTCCTATGTGGAAGATATTTTAAATGATTTCGCCTTACCTTATCACATTGGAAAACGTGCCTTCATTGCCTCTCTCATATACTAAAAATAGAAAGTTGTTATAACTACCTGTGAGGTGGCATGATCTGAGCCCTTGGCTACATGAAATGATCTAAGCCATTCATTGTATTCTGGACTCTATATAAAGGCCTTGTTGCCTCATTTGTAATTCAGTAGAGTAGTTCAGTTGATAGTTTTGTAGGAGTAGAATAGGAGAGACTCGAAATTTCATGAGAGGACTTGAAGTTGTTGTAAATATTTCCCAAGAGTAATGCAAAAACATTGGAAATCATTTGGTGTTAAGTGTTGTCTTGTGAAGTGACATGGTTTCTTGTACTTAATGAAATGGAGAGATGTTTCAATTAGATTAGAAGTAGATTAGAAGCTCATTGATGTAATGTATGTTTGTACTGAATATCGATCAACTCCTAGCTCATGCTTTTAACATTCGTCGCTGGTGAAGTGTTGTGTAAAGCTAGTCTGAGCCTTATAATTTGCATAAGTTCGATTGTGAATGCTTGTTTGAGCTGCGCCGTCTAATGGGTGCTTGCATAAGCTTTCATGATTTGAAAACCATTCGCATAACCTTAGGAGATTGCACCAACTTCATGTAATTGTAGGCACCCTTGGCGAAGTGAAGTTAGGTTTATCAAGGGGTTTGTCTGTTTAATGCATCATCATTGCCTCATTGACCTTAGATAGTTTTCCTAAACCTTTTCCTTTTTTTTATTTTCTTTATCATTAAGACCTTGAATATAAATCATCCACATTGAAGGAGAGATAAGCTGAATGAAAGAAGAAAGATCTGATGTAAGTCCCTTTGTGTTTACCAGCATAATCATACTTAGTCACTGAGCTATCTCTTATAAAATCATAAGAAAGGAACCTTGGAGTCATCTTGTTTGATCACATAGTTCAGCCTTTGAAGAACTTTATTCAAGAGAGAGTGGGATACTCTAGTGTTTTACTCTATTGTTGACTTGTTTAAAAACAATCATCAATAGTGCGTACCACCTTATTGGAAAAGGAAGTGAAGTTTGTAGAGGATTCATTGAAGCCCATAAGGGATTCTTGGGCTGAGACAGGTTTATCCATCGTTTCTAACAAATGGAAAGATTCAAAAAATCGGCCATTGATCAATGTTATTGCAGTGTGCCCTAATGTAATGTGCCGCACCTATTGGTTCTTTTTAAAGTCTTTTTAGTGTTATTTCTTAATTTTTATTGTGTTCTTTCAGACTAGAGAAAAGATGCAGAAGGGGTTTCAGTTTTCCTGCAGATGTGTGTTGCCGGAGCATACAATGTATAGCATATAATGCAAACCCATAAAATATACAATAGATATGAAGAAAATAACAGATACCCAGATGGTAAAATGGCCAAATACTAATTACTATCACATACCCATGTTCAAATTTGCAACTTCAGATTTATGCTGCTGCCGGACCAGCAAATGGGTACAAACAAATTTATCCAAATCTCCAAGGAATAGCAAAGATCATGCATACAATTGCTAACAACAATATTAAAGGCTCTAGACACCCCAAACAGACAAGATATGAAGTTGTAGACAAGTAACTAGTGAGTCTCCAAAGACCCACGTCCTCCAAGCAACATGGTACGGCTGGCTATGTGAGTAATCTGCAACAATACCACTAAAATCTCCTTGGAAATGTTCTGATATAACCTGCAATAAGTCTTCAAGGCTGGGCGACTAAGGTAAGATGGGAAAATATGCAAAAACTACACCAAACAGCCCCCAAATATGGTACAGCCTGCTGCAAAAGTGTACAGCCAGCAATGAGGATATGTAGCAACCACCAAACCTCCACGAGCTCACTCCAATCTGCCCTCAACAATGGTATCGGCTTCTCAAAGGTAAATTTGCAAGCGATATGATAAAAAAACCCTCGAAATCTCATCCAACGAACTCCATTTCAGCACAACTGTGAACACTGAGTGCATCCACCTCTAATACCTGTTGGTGATGTTTTTGTGACAACACAACAATATAATAAAATACCAAGTATCCTATCCTCTCTTGATCAAAGCCTCTTGAATGCTGAATTATATGATTAAACAAGAACGCTCCAAGGTTCCTTTGATGTCAAGTCTTGACTTGGACGTGGATAGACTCAATGATTTGATGTGATCTTGCTGATAATCACAAAGGGACTTACGCTAAATTCCTCCTCCTTCACGAACATGGATGAAATTCCTTACTTCTTGGATGTGAATGAATGGAACTTCTTCAATCAAACTTAAAAGAAAATGCAAAAGATAAGGGTTTAGAAAATCTATTCTAAGGACAATGAAATAATGAAATATGCAAAGATAGACAAATTCCTTGAAAACCTAGCTTCGCTTCACCATGAGAACCAACAATTACACGAAGCCAGTGCAATCTTCTAAGGTAATCCAAGGATTTTCATATTGTAAACATTCATCCAAACACCCACAGCTGGTGCAACTTAAACAAGTATTCACAATCAAACTAGAGCAAACGTGGTTCAAGCTAACTTTGCAAAATGACTTATCATCGACAAATCACGAAAAGTATGAACCAAAAAGGAATTCATCAAATATCTCCACATATAAACATTACATCAATCAACTTCTAATCTACTATCTAAGCTACTTGGAAACATTTCTCAGTCATCTGTGAGAATTTGAAACCATGCGAACATTCCATAATCACACAAAATCACCATGAACAATCAACAATGAGCTTGTATTGATCCGGGAAGTATTTTTACAACAATTTCACAATATCTCTTTAATGACTTTGAAGAGCTTCCTCTACTCTACTCCTACAACAACTCTAATTCTAATCCCCTTACAAATGAGAGAAGTGAGCCTTTTATAGACTTCAAGAATTACAATGAAAGGCTAGGATCGATTAAAGTAACTGATGGCTGAGATCATGCCACATCAGCAGTTAGTTATAACAACTTGCTATTTTTAGTAAGAAAGCAAGAGCAATGAAGGCACGCTTTCCAAGATGATAAGGATGAAATGGAATCTTTGAAGCATCCCAAGGTAAGCGCCAACTTCAACCTATTGTTTGTTGTAGATGCATTGAATGTAGACAGGCGATGTGGCGAACTATAATTGGATTGATGATGTGTACACGCCACCTCAGCCTAGAGCGAACTGGTTTGATCTTCAAGGTGTTCACACTATTTGGAATACTTCCCAAATTATGTCATTTTTCTTTAAACTTGGATTTTCACCTTTGGAACTTTGCATCTTTCAAACTTGCAAATTTGGGAGTTTTGAAATTCTTCAAATTGTCCTTCATGCCTTAGTGAAATTTATGAATTTCTTGACGATCTTTGCTCATTTGTAATTTTGCAAAATTCTAGTTTCTTGTGCAGGCTTCAACTCTAGATGGTGCAAGAAGATGTCATGTGCGTGCATCCTTGGAGTAGATTTCATGATTGATGCTTTGTCCTTCTGGCGCATGGAATAAAAAATGAATCCCTGGAAGTGAACCTCTGGATGGATGTTCCTCTCATGATGCTTGATTCTTGAACATGCAAGGTGGGGTGATCCTCTTCGTTTTTTTATGATTGAACTTGCAAGATGATGAACTTCCTTCACTCCGGCGATGAAATTCTCCTTTGGAAGCAAGATGATGGCGAACTTGATGATATTTCAATAAAGTATAGTGTTTTTCCGCTCTGATGACGACGCCTTCTTTGGGTGTAAGGTGAATGCGCTTGATGATACTTCGATCCTTTGAATGCTCCTCTTCATGCTTGCCTCGGAATGCTTTGATCCTTCCTCTTGGTCTTCATCCATGTAGATTTGCTCCAAGTCGGTATCGCTCTCCTTCAACACTCGACGCACCTTTAGCATATATCAACCTACAAGCGAAAACACTTCAAGTTAGTACAAGGATGTGACATTTGATATAAAGGAAATTCAAAGACTATTTTCGCCCTCCTTATGAATGTGGGATAAAACATCATCATGAATAAAACTCAATTTCAACACAATTTCATCCAAAACCACTCAAATTGAATGCAAGAAAAGCACAAAAATCCTTTACTATTTCTTGCTAAATTCAATCTTTTATCAAAAATACCACTAAGTCTAATTTTTTTTTATTTCTGCAAGTTTGATTTATTTTTGCAGTTCTGCCCTTGGAAGGAATTCAAACTTGGTGAAGAAATTATCCCCTCCTTTGGAGCGCTAGCCTTCCTAGTAAATTCGCCTTCCTTTTAGGATGAAATCTGCCCCTTCTTGATAAAATTCTGCTCTTCTTCCAATTCACTGCTGCTCTGCCTCTTTTTATTTTAGATTGAATGTTGAATAATGAAGTTTCAAATCTCCCTTTTATAGCATTCGCCCTCCTCTTCCTAGGCAAGTCGGCCTACTAGTAAAGCAATTTTTTTTGTTTTAAAAGTCACATCTTTCTCCCTAGGCCGACTTATTCAACTTGCAAAGCGAATTTGGTTTTTGATGAAAATTTGTCAAAGGTGGAAATTTCTCCTTGGTGAGGAATTCGCGCCCTAGCAAGAGCGCACAATGCTCATTGATGAGCATTTTCCTTGATTTTGGACTTAAACACTTAGTTTTTTTATCCTGTTGAAACTGACTTGTCTTGACTTGGGCAGAATTTTGTTTGCAAAGGATAATTATTTGGGAGCGCAAATTCCTCATGTATGAGGATTTTCTACCTTATTTTGGAGCGCATAATCCTCTTTAATGAGGATTTTCCCTCATTTGCACTTAGATTTTTTCTCAAACTTTCTCTTTTCCTTGGCGAATTTATCATAAGTTTCAAATGATTTTCATTGGATCTCCATGGATTTTGAAATGAACAAGGGTGACTTTTCCTCAAAAATGGAAGGAGACTATAAAATGGTGCATAATCCTCATTGGTGAGGATTTTCCTCTATTTGAAATTAAACTTGTCATTTCTCTCCATTCAACATTCTTATGCCCTTAGTGAGTTCTTCGAGCTTCTTGATCTTGATTCTTCATAAGATTGTCTCTACTTGCAAGGGCGCATATTCCTCTTTAATGAGGATTTTCCTCCATTTTGAACATCTTCACTTCGAAACTTTCATTTCCCCTCACTCCTTTAGGCGAATGATGTTGAGATCTCTTAAAAGTTGTTTGAGGATTGATGATGAATCTTAGGCGTATTAAATCCTCATAAAATTGTATCACTTGCAAGAATTAGATGTTTTCTCGTGTGCAAGGCTTCTCCTCTAGGTGGGCACATAATGCTCATTGATGAGCATTTGTAATGTCCCCATTTTCATGAGCATCAATTCGCAGAGGGTTTAGCCTATTCCTGGCTCTCGTAGGCTAATACGGTTTGATTAGAGGGTCTTCTTG
Source organism: Cunninghamia lanceolata (assembly GCA_027924645.1). Classification (NCBI taxonomy): domain Eukaryota; kingdom Viridiplantae; phylum Streptophyta; class Pinopsida; order Cupressales; family Cupressaceae; genus Cunninghamia; species Cunninghamia lanceolata. The sequence goes on from BSBN01000134.1 coordinate 385,368, forward strand.
GCAGTTACCCAATCAGTGGTTGGCTTTCTTTCATGAATTTGGTTCTACTATGTTATTACAAATGTTTCTAATTTGGGAAACCTCATGTTATATTTTGACATTATGTTTTGCACTTTATATATTTTAATGTTATATTATAATATTATAATAAAGTGCAAATATAAAGTATATCTTTTATCCCACATTGACAAGAAAGTGTGTGAGCTTCCCCAAGAAAAGAATAAAAGGATCTTATGAGCTCATTCTTGGACATGAAGAATTGGATATTTGACTTAAGTTTGTTTGGTGGTGAGCCCAGCTAGGGTTCTGCCATTTTTTCCAGCCATTGGGAACGAAAACTCCCAATTGGTTATGCAATTTTGAGGTTGTGAAATATCAGCTGAATTATTGCTTCATTGTGGGCTTCACTTTAGGGGTCCAATCTGTGCTACATTGGAGGATTTAGATATTTTTAATTAGAGTTTATTTTCAGTCATTGGAAGGGTTTTCTAAAGTTTGCAATTTTACATCAATCTGTTGTAATGGGGTTTGAACAGCCTATGTGAGACATGGATATTTGCTCATTGTGCACTGCTGAAGCATCAAATCGTTCTGGGTATTTGAGCAATCAATTCCTTTTGCCGAGACAATCATTTCAAGGGCAAATTGGAGGAGGTTCAAGGCTACAATTAATTAATTTTGAGGATTGATATACTACAGCAAGGGTGCCATTGGCAAGACATTTTTGTTCATATCTCATTATTCAAGCATCCTATGGTTCTGAGTATTGTTGCATTTTGATCCTTTGGTCCTACCGATCATTTCAGGTGCCAAGAAGAGTTTAATTGTTGCATTTATTTATCTAAAATATTGCCAGGCAAGGGTAGGGGTGACTTCACACATAGAGGGGCTATTTCACCATTTTTAGTGGGGTTTCATCATCAACAAGTGCTGCTTCAATATCTCAGGCATATCAACTATGTGTATCAGGTTCCTTGATGTTTTGTTAGAGTATTTGCATTGTTAAGTCAATTTGGATTAGGTGCTGCTGTAGATGAACATTTATATCAGATTGGCATTGTATTGGGATTTCATTGTAAGTCAAGAGTATTTGCTAGTTATATCAGCATTGTACTAGAGATTGCATTCAATTAAGAAGGGAAAATTTGTACGCCAATTATTTGATGTAATGCTTATATTGATTGAGCTCTAGATTATCATATGAGTATGCATGCCAAATGTTTGTGAAAATGCCTATTGGCTGAAGGTGGTTGTTTGTATAGTGATTTGCATATTTTGTCAAGAGCCTTTGCTTGCCAAGTGTTTGCATAAATGCCTAGTGGATCTGGGTGTATATTGGCTATATTGGGATGCATGGAAAGTGTTTGTCTTAATGTCAACTAGCTGTACTAGTTACATACAGTCACTTATATATATGCCAAAGGTCTGAAACAGCTAGTATATCATTTCTATAACAACCTTGCATTGTTAGAAGCATTCAATAACATCATTAGCAGCCTATGAACTCAAAGAAGACAATCAGAAAATTCATAGCAGCAGGTTCAGACTTTGTATGCCAAGTGTTTGACAATATTCCTTGAGCTTTATATCAGCATATTGAGTTCAAAAGTAGCAAGGGATATTACAGTGGTATCAGAGCGGTTTCTTGCCAGCCTGATTGGGTCATTCAAAACTTGAGTTTCAGATACAAGCATGGCTTCAACAAGTGAAAGAGATTTGGAAGAAAGAATTTACAGGGCAGGGAAGAAATTAGAACATCCATCTCAGCAAAAGGAGGTTCTTCTAAGTACTTTGGAGGAGGCAGAGGCTTGTTTATACAAAGTTGAACAAGATCCATCTCAAACAATGCAACTTGCTATAAGTCCATTGGTAAGTTCTTTGGTTGAGCCACAACTTATGAGACATCATGATGAGGTGATAAAACTTGCAAGTATCTCATGCATTAGTGAAATTATGAGGATAACAGCTCCTAATGATCCTTATAACAGCCATATTATGAAAGAAATACTTCAGATCATGGTGGCAAGCTTCAAAGGTTTGGATGACATCAAAAACCCTTATTTTTCTAAGAGGGTAAAACTACTTGAAATATTTGCAACGTTCAGATTTGAAAACATTATGTTATCCATGTATTGTGTAGATGTCATTCGCAAGATGTTTCATATATTTTGGAGTGTTATTGATGAGGTTCATCCTAGCACCGTGATTACTTCAATGCAATCCATCATGTCTTCAGTTTTGTATGAGGATGATGCTATGATAAATGACCTATGGGCTTTTTGAAAAGGTGAGCAAGATGTGTCACCCATTGCACATGAGTTGTTAAGGAGATTGGTTGAACAACATAAGGATAAAGATACTTCACATATATGCAGAAATCTATATGATGACTTTGTTATACATGCTGATTTGACTCAAGAGGATATGAGGGCAGCCATGGGGAATGAGTTGTCTACATCATCTTTGCAAGAAGCTTCACTTGAGACTTCTATATTGGAGGCCAGCATAGATCATGCTAATGATATGGGTAGCAATGGTATGGACTCTTTGGATGATCATGAAAAATCAGACTATGGCAGCCAAGGACAATTGGAACAAAAGCCCTTGGTTTGGGAAGATTTGCAAGTTCAAATGGTGGTGAAGGAAGATGGAATAATTCATGCTTTGTCAAGAATGGATAGCTCTTACAAACACCTAGAAGACCTCATTTGGACAACTCAAAGAGAAGAAAGACAAAAAGGAATGGGACATGGCATTCCTCATACACTTTTGCATTCTTTCAAAGAAGCTTTGGAGTTGATAAAAGAAGACTATCTACAAATGGTTAGAGATAGGGATATGGCTGTCCAATTGGTGAAAGATCAAGATAGAGGGATCGCAGACCTTTGTCTACTTTTGAGTAGGCATAATCTCTCCTCTCATAATTCAAAAAATCAATCCTTTATAGCAGCTACTCCTAGAAAAGAAGATGAGATAAATCAAAACTTGGTGGTGTTTGATGACTACAATGTAAAAGAAGATTCCAAAGATCTAAATTGGGACAGTGATATTCTTCCTCATTCTTATGAGATTGCTACTCTTACACATGGGAGAACTTGTGAAGATGAGTCTACAAGTGTTGGTTCACAAAGTGTAAGTGATGGGCTTGAAAATTTCAATAAAAATGCACTTGTGAAGCCTGAAGAATATGACAGGTATACTGATGACAGCAGCCACATTTCATTACTCCATGAGAAAAAACTTCTTCAACATGAGAATGATAAGACCATGGAATTGTTTATAGACGGCACATCAGAATGGAGGGTTAAAAATGGGATTTGTGGGATGAATACAAGTCATGAGCATTTTGATTTTTTATATCAGACTTGGAAGGATGTGGAAAGGACACAAAACTTATGCAATATGTGGTCACAAAGGGCCAAGGAGGCTAGATTAGTGGCTGCCAATGCGAGACAGCATCTTCAAAACATAAAAGGAAGGGTCAATCTCTCCAACATGGCAAGGCAAAAGGGGATAGATCACATTAGGAGACTCCTCATTCAAATGAGGGTTGAATCTGAAAATACACTTGATTCCCCTAAGGTTAGTTCCATGTCAGGTGATACAAAGCAGGACTATGATGGTCAACTATTGACGGAGGTTGGTGCTTTTTACCATGACTACATAGTGAGGAGAGTTCATCACCTTTCTTTTAGTTCACATGCAGAGGATTGGTTGATGCATCGATGTGGATTGATGGGGGGCTTATACCATCCATTGTGGGATGAAGAGTTGCCATCTACAGAAGATGGAACTAGAGCCTGCAAGTACCCAACTCAGTTGTGTATGGGGAATTACTTGCAGGGACAACAGTCAGCTATCCATCATGCTAATACAAATCTGCTAGGGATTGCTACTCTTATATCACAGAGATTTCATACGGATACATGGTTACAGGATGGTTATGGTGTTAGTAGGTATGATGGCTTGATTAGTTATCACATCCAGGAGGGTTTGGCAGATGGATGTGAGTACAGATTGTATTGGGATCCAAGAATCATTTTGTTTGGTAGATTGATTTTCGTCATTATAGTTGTTCACAACAGTGCTGAGCATGATTTAGTATCTTTCCGAGCACTCTACAGAGTCATTTGGGATCCAAGTGGAGTAGAGTTTTCTTGGCAGCTGAGATTGCTTGGGGACAAGCAATTTCAGGGAGGGCGGACTGTAATGTCCCCATTTTCATGAGCATCAGTTCGCAGAGGGTTTAGCCTATTCCTGGCTCTCGTAGGCTAATATGGTTTGATTAGAGGGTCTTCTTGGCAGTTACCCGATCAGCGGTTGGCTTTCTTTCATGAATTTGGTTCTACTATGTTATTACAAATGTTTCTAATTTGGGAAACCTCATGTTATATTTTGACATTATGTTTTGCACTTTATATATTTTAATGTTATATTATAATATTATAATAAAGTGCAAATATAAAGTATATCTTTTATCCCACATTGACAAGAAAGTGTGTGAGCTTCCCCAAGAAAAGAATAAAAGGATCTTATGGGCTCATTCTTGGACATGAAGAATTGGATATTTGACTTAAGTTTGTTTGGTGGTGAGTCCAGCTAGGGTTCTGCCATTTTTTCCAGCCATTGGGTGTCATATCCTTATATTGAATCAATTATATATTAATATTATAAATCAAATATCCCGACATTAAATACTATAGATTGAATATATTAAAATACTATATATATTGGTTCAATATTATGAATTAAATAGTATATTATAAACCAAATATTATTTAAAATATTATCATTATATAATTATATAAGTATCAATTATAATCATTATTACATGTAATATAATACTATTTATATTATAATATAAATTATAAGCTTGTCTTAGCAAGCAAGCCATGCTAAGGCAGCAATCATGTTTGAAAGAGTAACAAATAAAAGACAACGATATTGTCTCCTAATGGAAGACCGAGCATCGATTCCAAAAACTTAGAACTAATTAAGGATGAACTTCAATTATATTATAATCGAATGCATATAAGATGAGCTGGGAGTTTCTTTAAGCTACGGTCACACTTAAAGGAATACAATTATGATATAAACAACTGCGATTAATACGTTTAACAAGGTAACGCTAATATGAAGGGAGACGTCCCTTTGTTAAAGATGAATGGTCAAGTATAAAGAAAGATCGATGCAAGAAGAAGGAAGAACGAATCTCATTGGAATACTTCTCATCATGGAGAAGGATGCGATCAGCCATGTTAGAATGTATTACATAATGAATATGGATATTGTTATAGATAAGTAGAATTTACGAATAAGGATGATGCTGTCCAAATAGGGGACAAGTTCTGATTTGAAAGTCCAGTCAGCAATTTGAGAAGAATAAATTAATAATTCAAGTGCAAATGGTTAGTGGATTGTGGGTCCCTCCCTAGAGCTTCCTTAGGATAGTAAAGTTTGTTTCATATGTTTGAAATTCCTTATAATGGAAGGTGGAACCAATGCCTTGGAGGCTGTTAAATCAGTTTGAAAAGCTTACGTGGTGTTGTGACCAAATCACACATCGCCCCATTGCAAATGGGGACCCCCTTTTTTTTGAGCTCTGTGCTTTCAATGTGATTTTGATGATGTCCTGGCTCATCTTCCTGTCCTAATCCAGTAATGATTTCCTCTTCTATGATCTTCGGTTCATGATTAGGCAGATGAACTTGCAGTAATGAAGAATCTTGATCAAATCCCATCCAGATAATGAATAATGAGACCCTTCCTGAAGTATGTTTGAGACCCTGAAAGACTAAGTCTGGAGCCTGAAATCCTGAAAATCCTGAAAAAATGGCTAAGTCTGAAATCTGGTGAATCCTCCAAATTCTAGATTTTGCATGTTAAATCCGGTGGATTCGGGACCTATCTCAAACATCCTGAAAGGTATATTGAAAAATATTTAAAGTATAAATATATTTTTCAATATACCTTTACCCTCGCGACCCTGAAAAACGCCTGACTTTTCCAGAGGATTCAAAAAGCTGATCTAGTGCGACGGGATGTCCAAGTGGCGCAAAATCTTGGCGCAAAATCACGAGGGAAAAAGCGCTTGAAGATGATGATTTCCACTTGATGAACCAATGCGCCCATCTAAAACCTTGATCTAATGCGAAAAGGCATGAGGATTTCAATCACTCATCTACTGCGCCCAAACTAAAAGTATCATTTTGAGGGAAGAGATGAGGATTTAAAACACTCAACTAATGTGAAAACGAAAAGACAAACCTTGGAGCGAATCTTGGAGCGAATTAAAAGATGATAAGTGTCAGAGGATTTCTAAAGCTCAACCAATGCGCTAGGAAGAAGGATGGATCCCGAAATCTAAAATTTTAAAAAGAGATTAGAAGATTTGGAAAGCTCAACTGATGCGCCACTAGAAAGAAGAAGAAGTCTTAAAGTTTTTTGACTTAAGAAGAATCTAGCTTGAATAGGATTTCAAAAGCTTATCTGATGCGCCAAAATCTAGAGGATTTTTATCCCTCATCTAATGCGCCCATCTAGTAAATATCATGTGCTAAAACTAATCCACCAATGTGAGACTAGAGGATTTTTATCTCTTATCTAATGCGCCAGAAACTTGAGGATTTCAATTCCTTATCTAATGCGCCTATCCAGTCAAGCATCCAAGGCGAAATCTAGAGGATCTCCAATGCCTTATCTAATGCGACCTCATGAAGGGAAACTCCAGAGATTCCAACGTAGTGATCCAATGCGCCCACTTCAAGGTTATCCAATGCGCAACATATAAGGGAGAAGGAAGTTTGTTTTTGAAGATCTCAAATTACCCATCTAGTGCGCCACACATAAGGGAGAAGGAAGTTTGTTTTTGAAGATCTCAAATTACCCATCTATTGCGCCACACATGAGAAGAACTCAAGTTGCCCATCTAATGCGCTAAGAGGGAAGAGGGTAGAATGCTAAGTCAAACACTAATCTTGAGGGGATCTTGTCACCTTCATCCAATGCGCCACTCCCTTGTAAGTTAAAACGAGTTCAAATCAAAGTAATGTTGAGAGGATTTTAATCCTTCATCCAATGCGTAATGCTAGGAGGGATAAAAAAACTTGATCCAAAGCGCCATACATGAGGATTTTGAGGGTGTGATCTAATGCGACTATCAAAGAATTAAGTCTTAAAGTGAAATGCTAGAAGGAATCAAAAACTTGATCCAACGCGCCTAGAGGGTTATGAAGGGAGATCAAGGTATTTCAATCACCTCAAGAAGACTTCAACATACCTAACCGGTGCGCCAGACAAGAAGAGAGTCAAACACTAATCCAATGCGACTTATCTAGTGCATCAATTCCAGGAGAAACTAAAACCTTTGTCTAAAGCGCTACCTTATGAAGGGAAGTAAAGTCAAGTGTTGAAAGCAAACTCTAGAAGCTTATCAAGGAGGAATCTAGGAGGAATTCACTTATCTCAACCAGCACGCCATCTTAGTAAAGTTTTCATATCATTCAAGTTAGGCATCAAAGTCCTTAACTCATGTGCTTAGATTAGAAATGCTTGTAATGATTCTTATGTATTATGTGTTATCGAAAGGGGATTGATGCTGTTTCTTTACTTGTGTTGCAGCAAAAAGGAGGAATCATCTAAAGATCAAGTGATAAGAACCTTTGACAAGCAAGGAATGAGAAAAGAGCAAGGCATCATGTAGCTGTTTCAAGGGTATCCTTCATCATCCTTGTGTTGGAATTCTTCATCAAGTGGCATCAAGTTAAGATTGTCTAGAAGACATCCATCCAAAGGACATCATCTTCATCAAGACTTTCCAAGACATCCAATCTACTTCAAGTTCCTTCGAGCTTCAAGATCATCTTCAAGGAAGCATTTCATCAACTACATCATGATCATCAAGAGCAAGTGTTTGAATCACTTTCACCTTGCGGAGGGAACACTACTCTAAAGGATTATACCTCAAATCTTCTACATCATCGAGTTGGAACACTTCATTGAAACTTCCAAAGGCATTCATCCATCTAAACTTCAAGACTTTACAATTTCAAGTCCAAGAGAGTCTCCTACTCTTACATAAAGGAAGCATCATCATCATCATATCTCTACTCTACTCTCTTCAAGAGGATGCATCCAAAGAAGATCATTCATATCTACATCCTACAAGAAGAAGAAACATTGCAAAGTTATCAAATGAGCTACAAATATCATACATCCAGTCTACAAGAAGAATGAATAAGGCAAGACCAACAAGATGTATTCCCAAACATACAAGTTCAAGCAATCTCAATGAATACATCACCACAATTTTCAAGATATGCTGAGTTGGCATCTATGTGGCGAGTACACATCATTCAATTTTGATTAGCCGCATTATTTTAAATGCATTAAATGTATCATTTAATGAAAGAAGCCAAAGGGATTCCTATGTGGAGGAATATTTTAAATGCTTTCGCCTTACCTTATCACATTGGAAAACGTGCCTTCATTGCCTCTCTCTTTTTTGCTAAAATAGCAAGTTGTTGTAACTACCTCTGAGGTGGCATGATCTAGACCCTTGGCTATCAAATTGATCTAAGCCATTCATTGTAATCTGGAGCACTATATAAAGGCCTTGTTGCCTCATTTGTAATTCAGTAGATCATTAGTAGTAGTAGAGAGTAGATTTTAAGAGTAGAATAGAAGAGACTCTCAAAATTCTCTGAGAGAACTTGAAATTGTTGTAAATATTCCTCAAAGTTAATGCAAAGACATTGGAGCTACTTGTTTGGTGTTAAGTATTATCTTGTGGAGTAACATGGTTCCCTGAATCTTGATGGAATTAAGAGATGTTTCAAATAGCTTAGAAATATATTAGAAGTGCATTGATGTAATGAATATGCGTAAAGATATTTGATGGATTCTTCTGGTTCATACTTTTCGTGTATTGTCGAAGGCAACCCACTTTGCAAAGTTAGACTGAACCTTCATTTTCTTTAGTTCGGTTGTGAATGCTTGTTCAAATTGCGCTAGCTGTGGGTGTTTGGATGGGGATTTACAACATGAAAATCCTTGAGTTTCCTTAGAAGATTGCACCGTCTTCGTGTAGTTGTTGGTTCTCATGGCGAAGCGAAGTCTGGTTTCTTGAGGAGTTTGTCTATCTTTACATGTTTCATTATCTCATTGTCCTTAGATTAGCCTTCTAAACCCTTACCCCTTTTTTCATTTTCTTTATCATTGAAACTTTGTACATACATCATCCACACTGAAAGGAAGAACAAGCTAAACATGAATGAAGAGAAGTCTGCGTAAGTCCCTTTGTGTGTTAACAGCAAAATCATACTTAGTCGCTGAGCTGTCTCTTACCAAAATCATCAGAAGGAACCTTGGAGTCATCTCGTTTGATCACCTAGTTCAGCATTCGAGAGGCTTTGCTCAAGAGGGAGTCAGATACTTTGTATTTCACTCTAATTGTTGACTTGTCGAAAAACAATCATCAACACGTGGGAGTAAGAAGAATCCCATTGAGGAAAATATTGTGGCGAGTAGTGGACCGTGGGACCCACAACACTCCCAATTCTCATTCTTTATCACATTGCAATCAATGTTTATAAGAATAAAATATATATACCTGAATTTATAGAAAAAGAGAATATAATTCTGAGATTAAGAGATGTATTTCGGCATATACATTTCCGGAAATAGACATACATATTTCTGATTTTTATGTCTGGAGATATAAAGGGAATACATAGGGAATATATATTGGAAAGAAGACATAACAGCAGATTTGATAAAGGAATTATATCATCTAAACTCAGCAAACACATCATAGCAAGGTATGCAACATACTCGTCTCTTCTTAAGGATGGAATATTGTGTTTATAAATAATATTGCTGAGGTTCACATGCTATTGTTATGGCTGACTATTAATATTAGAAATAATATAGTCAATTCTGATTACAAATGTGAATGAACTGTCAAATGCTTATAGTTATAATGTTAATCATAGAAGAATGAATGAACTAATTTAGATATGAATATAAATGTGCATAAGAATAAACTAATATGAAGAATAAACATTACTAATGATATATGATCAATTCTGATATAAGACCATGATGTCTAATATAAGATATCTTGTGTAAAATGTTAATAGGAACAATTATGATATTTATCAAATCAATGAAAAAGACAAATTGATGATATGCTTGGAGCTGACTTGGACTCTCCCTTTAACCCCTCTATCACCTCTAAGGTATGACATAGTTGGAATAGTTTGTTTTAACCTAGGTATCTCTCGACTGGACGTAAGTCCCTCGAGCCAAGTGATGAGGAACCCCACGTGTGGGTGAAATCCTTGGGCCTAGAAGAACTTGTAAAAGTTAATTTTGCTCTACGGATGGTGACTCTCGTCTGGATGAGGTACTCCATGTGTGAGTGAAATCCCACGAGCCAAATGGTGAGGGACTCCGTGTGTGAGTGAAACCTTTGGGCCTCTGTAAGAGATGGTGGAAGTATTTCCTTAATGAAATCATACTTGGTGATCTAGAGCTGGTTAACGCAAGAGTCTACCATAAGTCCCTCACAAGTCATATCATGAACCAATGATAAAAAGGAATAACATATATGTCAATGTATTTATGAATTGGAAATGTTATAATGATGAAATGGATTATATAAAATATAACGTGAATATAATCTAATATGTTATGGTCTTAATGATTCCATGTTGAAAGAAATGATAAATAGATTACTAATGCTCTCTTTTACTAAGTTGAAATTGTGCAAGGTGGTGAAAAATTTCGGCTTACTAGAAGGGGACATTACATTGGGAACGAAAACTCCCAATTGGTTATGCAAGTTTGAGGTTGTGAAATATCAGCTGAATTATTGCTTCATTGTGGGCTTCACTTCAGGGGTCCAATCTGTGCTACATTGGAGGATTTACATATTTTTAATTAGAGTTTATTTTCAGTCATTGGAAGGGTTTTCTAAGGTCTGCAATTTTACATCAATCTGTTGTTATGGGGTTTGAACAGCCTATGTGAGACATGGATATTTGCTCATTGTGCACTGCTGAAGCATCAAATCGTTCTGGGTATTTGAGCAATCAATTCCTTTTGCTGATACAATCATTTCAAGGGCAAATTGGAGGAGGTTCAAAGCTGCAATTAATTAATTTTGAGGACTGATATACTACAGCAAGGGTGCCATTGGCAAGAAATTTTTGTTCATATCTCATCATTCAAGCATCCTATGGTTCTGGGTATTGTTGCATTTTGATCCTTTGGTCCTACCGATCATTTCAGGTGCCAAGAAGTGGAGTTTAATTGTTGCATTTATTTATCTAAAATATTGCCAGGCAAGGGTAGGGGTGACTTCACACATAGAGGGGCTATTTCACCATTTTTAGTGGGGTATCATCATCAACAAGTGCTGCTTCAATATCTCAGGCATATCGACTATGTGTATCAGGTTCCTTAATGTTTTGTTAGAGTATTTGCATTGTTAAGTCAATTTGCATTAGGTACTGCTGTAGACGAACATTTATATCAGATTGGCATTGTATTGGGATTTCATTGTAAGTCAAGATTATTGGCTAGTTATATCAACATTGTACTAGAGATTGCATTCAATTAAGAAGGGGAAATTTGTATGCCAATTATTTGATGTAATGCTTATATTGATTGAGCTCTAGATTATCATATGAGTATGAATGCCAAATGTTTGTGAAAATGCCTATTGGCTGAAGGTGGTTGTTTGTATAGTGATTTGCATATTTTGTCAAGAGCCTTTGCTTGCCAAGTGTTTGCATAAATGCCTAGTGGCTGTGGGTGTATATTGGCTATATTGGGATGCATGGAAAGTGTTTGTCTTAATGTCAACTAGCTGTACTAGTTACATACAGTCACTTATATGTATGCCAAAGGTTTGAAACAGCTAGTATATCATTTCTATAACAACCTTGCATTGTTAGAAGCATTCAATAACATCATTAGCAGCCTATGAACTCAAAGAAGACAATCAGAAAATTCATACCAGCAAGTTCAGACTTTGTATGCCAAGTGTTAGACAATATTTCTTGAGCTTTATATCAACATATTGAGTTCAAAAGTGGCAAGGGATATTACAGCATTTTCCATTTTTCAAAATTACAAAATTTCAAAGTGTTAAAAATGACTTCTTCAAAGGATTTCCAAGAGTTTTCACCATTCAAACCTTCATTGCATGATTATCTTCACTTCCAAATGCATCATGTCTCAGGGCGCATTCTCCCTGCTAGTGAGCATTTTCCACCCTTTTCTGGAGCACATAATCCTCATTGATGAGGATTTTCCCTCCTTTAAACTTAGTCAATTTTTAGAACTTTCCATTTCTTTCAACTTTCATAAGCCATTTCATATGATCTTCATATGCATTTTCTTTTGAATTTGACTAAGGAGAGAAACAATTAATTATCTTAACTCCCAAAATAAGATCTTCATTAGGGCGCATTATCCCCATTGGTGAGGATTTTCCACCTTATTTTGGAGCGCATAATCCTCATTGATAAGGATTTTCCTCCATTTGCATTTCCCATAGTCAAATTTCAAGCTTTGATCTCCTATGTTCATGAATTGACGAAGTCTCATTACTTCACTTGCCTGGATTGACCTCAGTGCTTCCCAACCGTCTGGCAGATGACCTTCATTTGTATGGAGATTGAACAAGACTCAAAACACTAAAACTACAAAAGCAAAAGCAAAAACTTGGGGGTCCCCATTTGCAATGGGGTGAGTTGTGATTAGGTCACAACATCTAGTGCCAATCCGAATAAATGTTCCTGAACATTTCAAAGAAAAAGACTCAATCCCTACTCAGAACCTTCGAATAATTTCTCCCAAACTTATCAACCAGTCAAAAGATGGACTTGAAAAGGAAAAGAATCATAAATTGGATCAAGACACTTCATCTTTTGTTGTGTGCTTAAAGATTGATTTCAATTAAAACAGGGTTCTTAAGCATTCCGAAGATAAACAAAAGTCAGGTTTCAAAATTTCCATGTACACCCACACACTAGACCGAATAAACATAACTACATGATCACAGAATCAAAACCAACTGCCAGCACGACTATCCATATTCCAAGGATCCAAGTGTGTGCGCATGCGTTCATTCCCATCCCTTAGAAACTAAGATCATCTAAGCTCACCTGTCTTAAGCTAGGTAAGTTCATGAATGGTGGACGAATGAAGGGTATATACACATGGACGAACTGGGCAATGATGGTATGAAGTATATAGAAATGGTAAAATGGGATGGATGGGCGGAATGAGACAGTGTGTCTCTACGCATGACACCTATTTGCCAGGTTTTTATCATGGTACTTATCCAAGGCGCCACCAAAGGTGGTTTTCACTTGTGGACGAAAGGATTTGTCTTTACTAATTTTTTTTTTTTTTCATTCATGAGATGGAAGGATATGGACGGAAGGGACTCAAGAATCTAATTCCGCGAAAAATGATAGTCCATGCATACTATGACGTGGATTATGCTGCAATAATGGTGAATGGAAGGTATATCTGAAAAGTATTTATCCAAAAGCATAGACCAAGGGAGTGGTGGAATATGTAGGATAATGGGGATGGAGGGAAACAAATGGTATATAGTGGAATGAATGAAATGAAATGAAACCATAATCAACGTTTGCATGTACCGAACTAAACTTCGAAGCTTGCAAGTGGAAGGGAGGTGTATGAAGGAACGGGAATTATGGATAGTGAATGTATGGAGCAGTAACTTCATGACCCACACGAACTTAGAATTTTCTTTTGATTTTATTTCGTGGGATGAAGTAATTTGGAATTTTGAATGGAATGGAAATGGAATGGGATGGATGAAGGTGGATTTCTTTGGATGCGGAAGCCTCTTTGGATTTAGCTTCTTAGACTTAGGTACCCAGACTTTTGCCTTTTCGTTTGGAAATATGGAGTGAATAGCCTTTTGAATATACTTTGTTTCTACTTCTTGTATTTGTACTCTAAGGCATAAAGATCTTTAGGATTTTCTTTCTCATGGGTAAGGGCATCTAGATATTTATTTCATGATACTATGGGATGGGCGGATGGGTGCAAGCTTCTCGTTTAGACGACACTCACATTCATTGATCATGATTAGGGGATGGGTAAATGGATAAAGGAATATGGTAATAGGAGTGGGAAAAGTGACGGAAAGACGAATGGAGGAAGGTATGTAGTCATACACTTGTGGACTTTGCATAGTAATGGAGGTGAAGTAGATACATATGTAATGGATAAATGATGGAAAATGGTGGATTTACGTGGAAGTGGATGAAAATACCAACATCGTGACCTTACTTACCTTGCAATGACCAAGGCTATATGAATCGATATTGACATGGATGAACTCCAAATACTTCATACATAAAGGACTCAACCCTGTGCCTTGATAGTGCGTTTGGAGTATAGAGTGAACAACTGGACTATGCATGTGATTCGGACATCAGACTTGAATTCATTATTGGATGGAAAAGGGGTAAAGTGGATGGAGACTTTTATTGTGTATATGAGGTGATGAGTGGAATGGATAGATGGAGGGATGCAAAATGCTTATAATGGAGTGGAGTGAAACCATGAACTACCTTAAGATTTTCACTTAATCCAAGCTCACAAAAACTTTCTTAGAAACTTCAGGATCATTAAGATATGTAAAATATAAGATCTCAAAATACTTCAAAGTTCAAGCCATACTGAACAACTAACTCATCTCCCAGGAGTAAGCAGTCATGCTATTTGACACTAGCAATGGAATCCACGAGAAATCCATCAGTCATGACCCAAGTTTCTCGAAGGAAAACATAAGAATTCATAAAATTTAGATTTAGCATTTTAAAACATTATAACCAAAAGAGAACAGTGTCCAGACACAATATATGATTAGCTTCCAAGTCAAGTACAAAATCTAACTTGTTGATAAATTGAAAGAAAAAGATCTTCCGACTAAGAATTTCATGAATAATTGCCTAAGAAATGAAGTAACATTATATAGCAAAATGACGCCAAAGTGTGATTTTGAAGTATATCACCTTTCTCACAAATCGGGATCCCACAAAGGAAACCTAAAGCAAACAACTAAACTACTCAAAACAAAACTAATCTATAGAAAACAAAACTTGAGTCAAATGACATCAAGGACGGCAAATCTAAACTACGACAAAATGAAAAAGAAAAGCTACTCTAACTATGTACAAAGAGCGGACAAGATTCAAAAGACTGAAATATATACATGACCTCAAATGGTTTCTCAAAATGAATAACAGGAGCAATTTGCAAGTAATGGTCCTTAATTTGCAAACTTATCTTTGAACTTGGAAAAGTGTTCTCTCACCATACATTTTTCATATTCAGAAAAAAATTTGCCTAAAATTATAAGCTGTGGCAATTCATTAGGACCATGATTTATCCATATACAAGTTGTCTTTCCTAAATTCCCATAGTCAAATTCATAATTTGGAAGTTCATAACCTTCAAATTCGTAATCTTCACAATTAAGAGCAAGGAAAGATACAACCTGGTGGTCTTCATCTTCAAGTAACAATTCTTGTTCGTCGCCTACCAACGTGTCGGGGGGTCGAAGTTGGTGATGGATCATCCCACGTGCGTCTGAAATATGCAGCATTTCATCTATAAGCTCCTCTTGAATCTCCAGCAATGGGCTCAGCATCAATTTGACTTCGGCTTCCATAACAGCAACTTGTTCATCTTGTGATAATTTTGTCATTGATTCTTCTTGTACCTCCTGTATGAAAGCACCTAGCGCCCCTCCGAATTGCTCTTCATTTGATGACTCTTCGATGATGGCTTGAAGTGCTTCTTGTAATGCATGTAATTGACTATCTTCCAACAACTCTTTCTCTACTTCCTGCAACTCATTGTCAAGAATCTCCCTGTGTAGCATGAATGAGTGTTCATCAAGGAATTTCTCTTCTTGTTGCAATGAACTTGAGTCATTTTCTTCGATGGAGGAATTGACATCTTGTTCATCAATTGCTTTCATTTGAACTTCTATTGTCTTTTCAACTTCTTCAACGGGCTCATTCTTTCTTGGAAGAATATGTGCAAATATGCTCTCCACTTGATTTTCAATCTTACTCGTGCTATCTTTACTGTTGAATAACATGGGAACGTCTTCTCCTTCGGATGTCGAATTAATTTCTTGAAGACATTTGCTCCACAAGTTGTCCAATCTTAATTGTACTTCGGATTCTTCTTCCAATCTTAATTCTTCCTTCACTTGATGAATAGCTTCCTGACAAGAGGAACAGGTGAGTTCTGAATGAGCTGTGTTATGAATTCTACACCAACCACCAGGAATCAACATGTCTTCGGCAGGCAAGTCCTTCTCAATACTCAATCTCTTTTTGATCATTTCCTTGAAACTTATGAAGAATTCTCTTTCATCAAATAGGGTGTCGGGAACCACCTTTGCAAGAACAATCGGCTCATGTACCTATGAAAATGAAATTTTTTCTTGCAATGCTAATTCTATTCTTGATAAAAATGCCATGCAATATAGCTCCTCATGTCCGTTGGTGTCATGAATTCTACATCCCTTCCTTGATGCAAAGTCATCCAAACTCTTAGGATGAAGCCGTGCATTCAAAGTCCACCAAAGCTGTAAAATATTAAATTGAGGATGATCCACATTGAATTGCCTTGAAGATCCTGAGAAATCCATATCTATTTTTAATTTTCTAATTTTTTACTTTTTTTTGTAATTTTGATTTTTCTACTTTTTTTGTATTTTCGACATAAGAGAGATCTTGAAATCTCGAATTCTTCCTTGAAAGCTCGCTTTGGTTCCACATTCACAATCCTTCATTCAACATTCCTACGATTCTTCTTTCAACTTTGGAATGAATGGAGTAAGTTGTTGTTCATGCCGGGAAAATGGAGTAATTCGTTGTTGAGCCCTCCTCCTTGCTAAATTCTGTCGAGCAATGAATGATAAAACGCCAGAATATCTTTTGTATGCTTGAAACAAATGGAGCAATTTATTGTTCTCGCCCTCCTAGCGCCAATTCTGTTGATGTGTTTTTATGCACATGCAAACTTAGAATAAAATACTAAGTATTCTATCCTCTCTTGAATAAAGTCTCTCGAATGCTAAACAATGTGATCAATCGAGACAACTCCAAGGTTCCTTATTCGTGTTTTGCTATGGATAGACTCAGTAGTTGATATGATTTGCTGAACTTCACAAAGGGACTACTCCTTACTCCAATCAAATATGTTACTTCTTCCTTATGAAATGGAACTTTTCTAATCGGCTACGAAAGAAAATGTAAAAGGAAAGGGTTTAGAAAACTATTCTAAGGACAATGAAATAATGAAATATGCAAAGATAGACAAATTCCTTGAAAACCTAGCTTCACTTTGCCATGAGAACCAACAACTACACGAAACAAGTGCAATCTTCTAAGGAAACTCAAGGATTTTCATATTGTAAATCTCCATCCAAACACCCACAGCTGGCACAGCTTGAACAAGTATTCACAATTGAACTAAAGCAAATGTGGTTCAGGCTAACTTTGCAAAGTGAGTTGTCTTCGACAATTCACGAAAAGTATGAACCATGAAGGAATTCATCAAATATCTTAACATATAAACATTATATCAATGAACTTTCTAATCTAATGCTACTCTACTTGGAAACATCTCTCCATCACATCCAAAAAATTAGAAACCATGTTAACATTCCGCAACCACACAAAATCACCATGAAACAACCAACAATGAGCTTGTATTGATCTCGGTAGTATTTTTACAACAATTTCAATGTCTTTTCAATGACTTTAAGAAGTCTCCTCTACTCTACTTGCTATTCTTCCAACTTCTAATATCTCTAATGTATCCTTCTTTACAAATGAGAGAAGTGAGCCTTTTATAGACTCCAAAAATTACATGAACGGCCAGGATTGATTTGCAAATCAACGGCCCAGATTGAGACAATAAGGCAGTTTGTTACAAAAGTTGCTATTTTTAGAACATGACGGAGGCAATGAAGACACGTTTCCCAATGTGATAAGAATGAATTAGAATCTTGGACAAATGATGTGGCAAAATATGATTGGACTGGTGACGTGCACGTGCCACCTCAGCATCTTGAAAACTGGTTTAGTCTTTTCGGTGTTCACACTGCTTGGAATAACTTCCCAAATTGTATCATCTTTTATAGAATAATCTTTGAACTTAGATTTTCACCTCTGGAACTTTGCATCTTTCAAACTTGCAAATTTGGGAATTTTGGATTTCTCCTTGTTGTCTTGATGTAATTCATGGATTTGCTTGATGTACATGCTCATTTCTCATTTTGCGAAATTCTTGTTCTTGTGCAGGATTCCTTCATTCAGGCTTGTTGACGAAAGTAGGAGATGTCTTTGTTCATGACTTCTTGGAGTAGATTGCATGATGCTTGCTCTTGATCTTTCTGGCGCATGAAATGGATAATGATCCTAGAACTTGGAAGTGATCTTCTAGATGTTCGGATGATGGAACTTGCGAGGTGATGATGACATTTCTCATTCCAGCGATAAAGTTCTCCATTGGAAGTAGGATGATGGTGAATTTATTGGTGTCTCAATCCTCTGGATGCTCCTCTTCCTCGGATATGTGGCTCACCTCCGGATTCTTCAATATCTGCAAGATAAAAATTCACAAGTCATAGTACTCGATAATGGAAGCATTATGTCAAATTCTTTTACCTTTATGCATGTGAAGAAGTTGAAAGGCAATTCATTGCATTTCACAAAATTTCATCATCATTCTCTTAACACAATCTCATTCCAATCAATCTTGAAGCATGGAAAAACATGATGAAATGAAACCTTTATTCTCCTTTCTCTCACTGAATTCGCCTTCCTCTTACAAAGATTTCTACAATTCCCTGCCCTTTCTCTCGAATGGATTTCTGCTCTTCTAGATGGAATTTATGTTCTCCTTTCAGTGAATTTTACTTCTCAATTTCTCATCTTGCTTGTGAAATTTGCCTTGCTTTATAAATTTCTGCTCTTCTTTTAATGAACTTCTGCTGTTCCCAGATGTACTTCGCTGTTCCTTTGAAATTCGCCTTGTCTTGGTGGTGAAACTCTGCTCTTGGATTAATTCTGCTCTTATCCTTGGAAATTTTCCTTGGATTCGCCCTTACTTCATGGGAATTCGCTGCTCCTTAAATCTGCTTTTTGCTTTGAATCTGAATGTGGAAAATGATAATTTGATACCTCTTTCCTTCACCAAAATTTCTGCTTCCTTTACAAGTAATTTTGCTCCTAATTCGCTGCTCTGCTCTGAATTTTCTGCCTTTTCAGTTTTGAGTTTGAATGTGTAAAATGAAGATTCAATCCTTCTTTAATAGCAATTCGACATCACCTTCTAGTGCAGGTCGGCCAGCAAGTTGTGAATGATTTTAAAACTCAATTCTCTCTCTCCTAGGCCGACTCACTCTGGACTCAAGCAAATTTTGACTTGTGAAAGATACTTCCAAAAGGATGCATTATGCTCATGAACAAGGATTTTGCACCTAATGTGAGCGCATATTACTTGTCAATGAGAAATTTCATGATTTTCAATTTAAACACATAGAATATTTTGGTTTTTTTATTTCAACTTTCCTCTTTCCTTGGTGAATTTCAGGTATTTTTGCATATATTTGTGAAGTGAATTTCAAAAATTGTAAGTGGAATTCCCTCTAGTTGTTGGGCGGATTCTTCTTGTGTGAAAGGACTTTGATCTTCTTAGAGCGCATTCTCCTTCTTGACAGGGAATTCCCATCATTTGGGAGCGCAAATTCCTCATTGATGAGGATTTTCCGACCTTGCAACTTTGGTATTTTTACTTTTCTCCTTCAAACATTCATTTCCCTTAGCCAATTTTTCAAAATTTCCAAAAGATTGTGCATTGATTGTCATGAATTTCGGAGTGATTCTTTGAAAGTTGCTAAAATGGATACTTGGATTTTAGGGCGGACTCTCCCTATGTATGAGGATTTTCCCACCTTCATCTTAGGCGTTTTTTTTTAAGTTTCAACTCCTCTTCCTTCTTTGTCATGGACACTTAGAGATTTCAATTGATTCTCAATGTAGGTTTCAAGCAAGTTTAGCATGTCTTCATATGAGCGCATAATCCACCTTGATGAGAAATTTGCAATCAAACCTTGATGTTGATCTTCAAATTCAAACTTTCCAACTTCCTTAGTAAATTTCTTCTGAGTTCTTTGCACTAAATCCTCATAAAATTGTATCAACTTGCAAGAATTGGATGTTTTCCTCATGTGCAAGGATTCTCCTCTAGATGGGCGCATAATGCTCATTGATGAGAAATTTCCAACCTTGCAACTTTGAGACTTTGCAAATTTTTTTCTAAGTCTTTGAACAATCTTCATTAGGCAAAATGCTTTCTATCTTCAAGTTGCAAAATGATAATCATGATTTTCTTGTCAAAACTTCCCTTTACCCTAGAGCGCATTTTCCTTGTTCATGGGAATTTTCCTTCATTTGCAACTCAACTTCTTGTTTGCATTCCTTTGAACTTTTGCTTATACCTTAGTGAAATTTTCAAGTTTTTGGCATTGGATCTTCATGAAATCACCTCTCCTTGCAACTTTCCTTCATTTGCAACTTTCAAATTTTTCGCCTTTAGCGAATTCATTAGGTCTCTAGATCTCATCAAAGCTTCATCGAGTTGTAAGTTGTTCTAGGAGAGCGCATTCTCTCTCTTGATGAGGATTTTCCATTTTTTCCTTTAAACCTTCTTCAAACTTCCTTCAAACTAGCGGATTCTCCTTGTGTATGAGGATTATGCGCTCCACACTTAGGCGTTTTTGTGTCAAGTTTTAATTCCTTTTCATTAGTTCTCAATGCATTTTGACGAGTTTCAAGCAATCTGACGAATTTGAGCAGGTCTCTATATGGGCGCATAATGCTCATTGATGAGCATTTTCCACTTTTGACACTTAGCCAATTTCTCAATCATAAAATTTCTAAGCATTGAACTAAGCTCTTTAAATGATCTTCCAAGAATTTTGACCATTCAAACTTGCATTGTATGATAATCTTCATTTCTACATGCATTATTTCTCAGGGTGCATAATGTATGCTCAGAAAGAGTTTTTACTAGGGCGGATTCTCCTCACTAGTGAGAAATTTCCGCTCATGCTTGATGTGGATTTTTCAACTTATTCCTTGGCGAGGATTTTCAAATGGATTCTCTTGAAATTCAACTAAGGGGCATGATCAAAAGGACTTCAATTAGGGCGCTTTTTCCTCACTAGTGAGGATTTTCTACTCATCCTGGGCGCATTGTCCTCATAAGCATGGAATTACCTCTATTTGAAGCGCAAATTCCATGGGGTCAAGGAATTTCCACTCAATCTTACTTGGATTTTCTTTCTAACCTTCGAACTTGACAAATTCTCCAAGAATTTTGACAAATTGTTCATGAGTTTCAAATACATCTTCCATAGGTTTGAAGTGCCTTTCCAAGATTATTGTGCAATTTGCAATATTATTCCCATTACTTAGACAAATGAGATCTCCTTTCCCTAGTGCAGATTTTCCATGTGTAGAAGGAATTTCCCCATTTTCACTTTTCTATGACATTATTTTCCTAAGGATTTATCACTGATTTTCCAAATTATTTTGATGAATTTTTTCACACTTCTTACAAAAATACATGCCAAATGTCTTGGGCGCATATTGCTTCTCTAGAGGGAATTTCCCTGAATTCCTGGGCAGGAATTCCATGAGTGCATGGAATTTGCGCTCATCCTTGATACTTAGTCATTTTCAACATTTCAAACTCTTCATTCCTCTGTCCTCCGATGTTGTCAAGATTTCTTCATTGGCGCATTTTACTTGTGTGAAAGGAATTCCTTCTTGGAGTGCATATTCCTTGTGCCTGAGGATTTTCCGCTCATCTTAGGCACATTCTCCCCCTGCATGAGAAATTTACCGCTCAAAGTCCAAGACTTCAACTTTTTGACTTAACCATTTTTTCAGTATCCTAGGTGGAAGTATATTTGAAAATATATTGAAAATTTCCTATACTTTAAATATTTTGAAATATACTTCCAGGGTGTTTGAGATAGGTCCTGGATCCATAGGATTTAACATGCATATTCTAGATTTTTGAGGATCCACCAGATTTCAAACTTAGTTTTTCAAGATCTCAGAACATCAGACTTCAAGACATCAGACGTAGCCAATTTCAGGGCTTCAAGGCCTACATCAAGATGACAGGATATGGACTCCTTAGCCAGAATATGTCGAGACTTGAGCAAAACAACACTACCAAACCCTACAAGCTCAGAGAAAAAACTAAACCTAAAGTAAAACAAAGACAGAAAGCAGGAAAAAAGAGGGGGTCCCCATTTGCAATAGGGCGATGTGTGATTAGGTCACAACAGCACCTTTGGGTGATCTTGCACCCCTGTAGAATGACGTTACTCAGGGAGGTTTTCCTCTCCAAGAGCCTCTGGTTCGAATCCTCAAACCCTCACAATCCAAAACCCTAGCAGAGCCAAGAAGTAGCATATCATAAACATAGCATCTCCCAAATGAACTCCTTTTTGCCTCTTATATTTCCCTCAAGTTGGGCGTTGGGTTTTAAGAGGGAAATATATCATTTTAAAACACCTTTTGCACTCCTAGGGATGGGCGCCCAAACACATTAGTGACTTTGCTTTATATTTTATTTTTCATAAAGTCACTTAACACTTTATTATAGTCCCGTCAAATAAACATTATATAACTTCGGACTTTAAAATAAATATGAAGATGATATCGCAATGCCATGATCTTTAGCTCGCTGGAAAGGTCTCAACGAGACAAATCCAGCCCCACTCTGAAAACCCCAATCCGACACCGACCCCAACCCCGAACTTACTAAAAATAGTAAGTAGTCCACAAGGCACCCCAAACTGCCACCGACACTGCCAACTGGATCCAAACCACATCTAAACCTCTGAGTCGTCCATTCAAGGCCAAACCACCAAGGTTCCCTAACCAAACTACTAGTCTACGGGAACCCAATGATAGACTAACATTGTAGCTAGAAGGGGGCATTACAGTCCGCCCTCCCTAAGATTGCTTGCCTCAAGCAATCTCAGATCAGGATGCTCCAATATCTGCTCATTTTCCCAAGTAGCAACCTCCACTGGTAGGTTTTTCCATTTTACCAGGTATTCTCTGATAGTCCTCCTCCTCAAGGTGCGTTCCCTTGTATCAATAATAGCCTCGGGTACCAAAATCAATTTCCCCTCTTCATCAAGAGGAGGTAACTCTGCTGAAGGTGTCACATTATGCCCTAGCACCTTCTTGAGGTGAGATACATGAAACACATTGTGTACCCTGCTACCTGCTGGCAACTCTAACTCATAAGCCACTTCTCCAATTTTCTTGGAGATCCTAAAGGGTCCATAGTACCGTGGCTTAAGCTTCTCTGCTCCACTCTTCTTGAGAGTGGACTGCCCATAGCACTGCAGCATTAAGTAAACCATGTCACCTACCTCGAATGATCGCTCAGTCCTCTTCTGATCTGCATACTGCTTTTGCTGATTCTGAGCCTTCTGTATGTTCTCCTTCAAAGACCTCATAATATCTTGACTCTCATGTAGGTCTTTGGCCTTAGGCACTCTGCTATCACCAAACAGCAAATCCACAAAGGTCGAGGCCTCATACCCATACAAAGACATGAAGCGTGACATCTGAATTGACATGTGATAAGTGGAATTATAACAATACTCGCCCATGTGAAGCCACTTAATCCATGCCTTTTGCTGCCCTGCTACATAATTTCTGAGGTATCCTTCCACCCATTTATTGACAATCTCTGTCTGGCCATCTATCTGTGGGTGGTAGCTCGTGCTGGGGGTGAGCTCTGTTGCTGTCAACCTGAAGAGCTCCTGCCAAAAATTACTAAGGAACCTACTGTCCCTATCACTGACAATGTTCCATGGCAACCTGTGAAGACGGAATACCTCTCTAACAAACAACTCTGCAACCTGAGCTGCAGTGTAGGTGGTAGGGATGGCAAAGAAGTGTGCATACTTCGTCAATCTGTCCACTACCACATAGATACAATCCTTGCCTTGGACTTTAGGTAAGCCTATGATAAAGTCCATAGAAATGCTATCGCACTTCCTCTTAGGAATGGGCAAGGGCTGGCATATCGGACACTCTCTCACATACTGCATAACTTTTGTTGAGGCCCTTCCAAGTGAATCTCTCTCTGACCTGCCTGTATGTTTTGAAGTACCCCGGATGTCTTGCCATAGGCAAGTCATGGAATGCCCTCAAAACCTTCTGCTTCATCTCTGATCCTGGCACTAAGAAGATCATGTTCTTGTAAATGATTAAATCATTTACCACTGAGTATCTGTCGTCCTTGATAGTGCCATCTATTATCCTAGTAGCCCATTTGTCCTTCACATATTCTGCGGATATCATCTCCCTCCAATCATCTGAAATAGCACCTAGTGCACGCAAATGGGGTCTCCTGGACAAAGCGTTAGCAACTATGTTTTTCTTGCCTTTGACATAAACAATGTTGAAATCGTAAGCCTGAAGTTTGCTAACCCACTTCTGCTGCCTCTTATTCAGGTCCTTCTGACCAAGGAAATGTTTCAGACTGTTGTGATCTGTCTTCACCACAAATTTGCTGCCCACTAGATACTGTATGAATTTAGCCAACGCATGCATGATGGCTAACATCTCCTTGTCATATATACTGTAACTCCGTTCCACACCCCTCAACTTCCTACTCTCAAATGCTATAGGGTGTTTGTCCTGCATGATTACAGCACCAATGCGTTCTCCTAAGGCATCACACTGTAACTCAAAAGGTTTGCTGAAATCTGGAATAGCCAACACAGGACATATACTCATAATCTCCTTGAACTTGTCAAAGCACTCCTGTGCACTACCTGACCAACTGAAAGCATCCTTTCGAGTCAAATCTGAGGGGGGCAGCTGACTGTGAAAACCCCTTCACAAAACGGTGGTAATACCCACAAAGACCAAGGAATCCCTTAAGATGAGAGATTATTTGGCAGTGGCCAGTCAACAATTGCCCGAATTTTCTCCGGTTCTACCTTCACACCACCAGCACTGATGATATGACCCAAGTATAACAACTTGGTCATCCCAAACTCACACTTTGACATTTTTGCATACAATGACTCCCGCTCTAAAATGCTCAGAACAATGTCAATGTGCTTTAGATGCTCCTCCCAAGTCCTATTGTAAATCAATATGTCATCAAAAAATATCAACACGAATCTCCTTAACTGCTCTTTGAACACCCTGTTCATACAGGATTGGAAGGTGGTTGGTGCATTGATCAAACCAAATGGCATGACCAAGAACTCAAAGTGCCCATAATGACACCTGAAAGTTGTCTTCTCCACATCCTCATCTCTTACCCGAATCTGGTGATATCCGGATCTCAAATCTATCTTGGAGAAGTAACAGGCCCCGTGCAACTCATCTATCAGCTCATCAATGCGGGGAATAAGGTACCTATTTTTAATGGTCTTATTGAGCTCCCTGTAGTCAATGCACATTCTGAGAGTCCCATCCTTTTTCTTCACCAAGACCACTGATGATGTGAATGGGCTTTTACTTGGCCTAATGTGCCCCGTCTCGAGAAGCTCTTTGATAACCTTCTCGATCTCATCCTTGTATCCCTTCGGGTGCCTGTAAGGTGTAGTAATCACTGGCTTGGCACCCTCCTCCAACTCAATAACGTGCTCAATACCCCTATCAGGGGGTTTACCTAGTGGTATGTCACTAAACACTTTGGTGTGTTTAGTCAAAAGAGCTTGTATGTCAGGTGGATACTCCCACTTCTGTTGTTTTGATACTGTAGGCATCACCATCACCTCTGCTGCCCACTATACCTGATCATGTCGAATCATCCTCTCCATCCTCTTGAGCAAAACCACTCTCAACCCACCATCTGAAATACCCCTGAGCACATGTCATACCCCGTTCACCTCAAACTTCATCTCCATAGTCCTCAAGTTGAGTGTAAACTCTCCAATGTCATGCAACCATCTCATGCCTAATACCACATCCATCTCACCCATACTAACAACATAGAAATCTGACTGGCATGTGTAATTGTTCAACAATATGGTGAGATTAGGTATCCTCCTCGTGCAGGTGAGTACAAATCCATCAGCTACCCTCACCTTAAATCCTTCAAACTCTTTAGTCTTCAACCCTCTTTTTGCAACCAAGCCCTCATCTATGAAATTATGAGTGGCACCTGTATCGAGTAATGTGATCACTCTCTGTCCACCAAGTACTCCTCTCATCCGAAATGATCCCTCTCTCTGAATGCTCGAGAGATGTGTTGTAGGTAGGGCTATCTCCTCCTTATCTGATGCTTCAGATGCAACATCAATCACTGAATCATTATCTTCTGATTGCTGCTCTGAATGTGACTCTGATTCAATGGACTCATCGGCAAAAAAATATTCTAACTATTTAGCTTTCCCTCGGGCAGCACACTTGTGCTTAGGATCCCAAGGCTCTGGGCAGTAAAAACAGAGCTTCTTCCTCCTAAGGTCATTCAATTGGTCATTATCCAACCTGGAAGAACTCTTGTGCTGCTGTCCGGAATCTCTCTGAAAATGTCTTTTGTCTTTCTCCTTATCTCTCCTATGTTGAAAACCCTTCGATTGAAACTTATTTCTCCAAACAGAAAACTCCATATCATGGGCCTTCTTCATGGCCTCTTGTAATGATGCAGGGTCTAAACCCTTAATCCAACCCCGAAGTGGATATGACAACCCATCAATGAAGAGCATGATCAGTTTACGCTCTAAAATATCTGAAACCATCACTGAAAGGTCCTGGAATTCTGATATGTAAGAATCTACAGAGCCCACCTGTTTCAACTGAGCCAAATCTTTGAATTGCATTTCAAGATCCTTCTTGTAAAATCTATCTGAGTCTGGCTATGAACTCCACATAGGAGGTAAATTGTTCATGTCCCAGAGTGACCTTGCCATTGCTCCACCACTTATGCGCACTGCCCTCCAAATGTAAAGCGGCATAAGTAATAGCATCTTCTTCAGGCATGGGGCTAATCTACAAGTAACTGTCCAGTTTTTGGACCCATGCTCTCGCGGTGGTTTTACCAGAACCATCAAAATATGGGAGCGTCATCTTGCTAACCTTTTTCTGTAGCTCCTGGTTTTGTGGTTTGTTTCCCCTACGGGGTCTATTTCTCATCCTAATGTCAAAGTATTCACCAAATGTTATTTCAGCCCTAAACTCTGCACTAGATGCTCTCCAATCTCTCAGGATCTCGTCCTAGAACTCAAGCTATGTGGCGTCCTGTTCAGGAACATTGTTCCTGGGTGCAAATGTAGGAATACCAGGTCTATCCTTAGCTGTTAGCTGGGTAGCTCTCCTATTCGTGACCGAGGCTTCACCTTCATCCTCTATATCTCTGTGTCGATCTGCATTGTGCTTGTCTCCATTGTTCCTGTCGCCCATACGCCTATCACCACCATTATCTGCTCTGTTTCTTTCCCCAAAAAAGTTCTTGTTTCCTCCATTATTATTGTTGTTCCTGTTATTTCTGTTTTCTGGAAGTACCAACCAGCCAGCCAAGGGTACGGTTCAGTTCTGCCTGTGACTCTTTGAAAGTCTCGTCTATCTGCAAGAGTCCTCTCTCTATATTTTGTTGTCCCCTCGCCAATGAGTTTAGAATATCCTGCAAGCTGGGTTCCTCAAGATCTCGATCACCCATCTCCTCAACCTGTGTTGGAACCAGACCTGAAAAGTGATCTGTCCTTGGTATTTCAATATCTTCCTCGCTATAAATGACCACTGGTTGTTCCTCTGCAGCTACTACCTCTGTATCTGTATTAAAGGGATATGTCTGTGAAACCTGTAAATCGGGCTTTGACTTGTTCCTTCTGAGATAATACCTACTAGTACCCGGCTGCATGTCTCATGTTTTCTTCTGCATGTTTGAATTTGACCTCACAAGATGGCAGGAAGAGTTGTGCTCTGATACCACTGTAATGGGTCGCCCCTGTAGGTTCTTTTTAAAGTCTTTTTAGTGTTATTTTTTAATTTTTATTGTGTTCTTTCAGACTAGAGAGAAGATGCAGAAGGGGTTTCAGTTTTCCTACAGATATGTGTTGCCAAAGTATATAATGTATAGCATATAATGCAAACCCAAAAAATATACAATAGATATGAAGAAAATAACAGATACCCAGATGGTAAAATGGCCAAATACTAATTACTATCACATACCCATGTTCAGATTTGCAACTTCAGATTTATGTTGTTGCTGGACCAGCAAATGGGTACATACAAATTCATCCAAATCTCCAAGGAATAGCAAAGATCATGCATACAATTGCTAACAGCAATATTAAAGGCTCTAGACACCCCAAACAGATAAGATATGAAGTTGTAGACAAGTAACTAGTGAGTCTCCAAAGACCCACGTCCTCCAGGCAACATGGTACGGCTGGCTGTGTGAGTAATCTGCAACAATACCACTGAAATCTCCTTGGAAATGTCCTGATATAACCTGCAATAAGTCTTCAAGGCTGGGCGACCAAGGTAAGATGGGAAAATATGCAAAAACTACACCAAACAGCGCCCAAATATGGTACGGCCTGCTGCAAAAGTGTACAGCCAGCAATGAGGATATGTAGCAGCCACCAAACCTCCACAAGCTCACTCCAATCTGCCCTCAACAATGGTATCGGCTCCTCAAAGGTAAATCTGCAAGTGATATGTCACTAAACCCTCGAAATCTCATCCAACGATCTCCATTTCAGCACAACTGTGAACACTGAGTGCATCCACCTCTAATGGCACCTTTCGGTGATCTTGCACACCTGTAGAATGCCGTTACTCAGGGAAGTTTTCGTCTCCAAGAGCCTCTGGTTCAAATCATCAAACCCTCACAATCCAAAACCCTAGCAGAGCCAAGAAGTAGCAAATATCATAAACATAGCATCTCCCAAATGAACTCCTTTTTGCCTCTTATATTTCCCTCAAGTTGGGCGTTGGGTTTTAAGAGGGAAATATATCATTTTAAAACACCTTTTGCACTCCTAGGGATGGGCGCCCAAACACATTAGTGACTTTGCTTTATATTTTATTTTTCATAAAGTCACTTAACACTTTATTAAAGTCCCGTCAAATAAACATTATATAACTTCGGACTTTAAAATAAATATGAAGATGATATCGGAATGCCATGACCTTTAGCTCATCGGAAAGGTCTCGACAAGACGAATCCAACCCCCCTCTGAAAACCCCAATCCGGCACCGACCCCGAACTTACTAAAAATAGTAAGTACTCCACAAGGCACCCCAAACTGCCACCGACACTGCCAACTAGATCCAAACCACATCTAAACCTTTGAGTCGTCCATCCAAGGCCAAACCACCAAGGTTCCCTAACCAAACTGCTAGTCTACAGGAACCCAATGATAGACAAACACTGTAGCTAGAAGGGGACATTACACCTAAAGGGGCTATGTTTTTGAAGGCAGTCGATTGTGAAGGGGAGGTGAAGGATGATCCATTTATTGCTAATATTCTTTGTAAAGCCATTGAGAAAGTGGGGTCCCGAAACATTGTTCAAGTGGTAACAGACAATGCAAAAAATTGTAGAGCCACTGGTTTATTGGTTGAGGAGCATTATTCACACATCTTTTGGACACCTTGGGCGGTCCACTCCCTCAACCTTATGCTACAAAAAATTGGCAAAAAAATTGATTGGATCAAACAAGTGTATAGTGAGGCAGAAGACATCCAGATGTTCGTCACCAACCACCATATGTCACAAGGCATTTTCAGATCATTCTCAAGATTGGAGCTGCTAAAGGTAAGTGAAGCATTTTTTATTTTTTCTTAAGTTTATGTTTTGAGTTTTGTAAACTTATTTTTTAAGAAGCCTTATTTTTTATTTTTTTTATTTTGATTTTTATAGGTTGCTGAGATCCGTTTTGCCTCCAACACAATTGTCTTAAGACGGCTTGTGAAGGTTAAAGAGGCACTCTCTAGCATGGTCACCAGCCAAAATTGGTCCATATGGTGGCAATCTAGCATTGAAAGGGCAACAAAAATTAAGCAAATGATCCTAGATGACCATTGGTGGGATCGTGTTGAGTATCTCCTAAGTTTTACCGAGCCCATATTGAGTATGATCCGTTATACCGACATGGATAGGCCTTGTTTGGTAGAGGTATATGATGGCATCAACTCAATGATTGAGAAGATGAAAGCCATCATAAATGAACATGAGCGAGATCCTAGAGAAACTTTCTTCAATCAAATACACCAAATTATTGAAGAGAAATGGGAAAAAATGACCACTCCATTGCATCTTCTTGCCTTTGCACTGAGTCCCAACTATGTCATGTCCCCGTTTCCGGCTTGATCATCAAGTGAAGAATGGATTAGCCTATTTCTCATTCCCGGAGGCTAATTCTAAATGATAAGGAAATGAAATTGGTTTTTGCCTAACTCAATGTTGTGTTTTTGCAGAAATAAGTCAAAAACTACTTCAAGGGAACGATGACAAGACTAGCAAATTTGGCTAAGTCTGAGAGTCATTATCAGCTCAAGCGGTCACATTGTCAAGTGATATTATCGTGATGTTTGGGCGCATCTCTAGGCAATTTAGGCTCATTATGGTGCCTAGCTTTCAAGATCATTTATAACACCAAGTGAGGGATCTAACTTGAGGCACTCTATATGATTAATCTCCTCCAACCTAGCGCCTAGTACTAAGATAAGTGGAGTGGATATGGATGAAGTTTTCATGCTTGGGCACAAATGTCATGATGAACCTACCAAATGTGCGCCTTGGATTTTGAAGGCAATAATCAAGAGGATGGAGTCATCTTTGGATATGTTGAACATCAATTGGGCAAATTGACTCATCAAACTTGAGTTTGGGATCATTGAAGAAGTCCAAGTGAGTTAGGCGCACTTCATAGCTCTCATAACCCTCAAAGTGCGCCTAGTCCTCATAAGGTGCAAATCCAGGATAAAAACATGGGCGTTTGAGTTGAGATGGTTGATGGGATCAACAGGAGTGGATGAAGTGAGTAGCTCATGCAAAGAGGAGTCTTAAGGCATCTAGGCACCAATTTCATCACCAAATTCCCAATAGTGCGCCTAGACTCTATTGCACTTCAAACAAGTGATAAACTCCTTCAAGATTGATCAAGTGAAACCTCACCTTCAATAAGATCCAATGGAATGATTGAATTGATCAAGTAATGACATCTTGTTATCTAGGCACATTTTTCCTCTGGCAACTTGTCAATGAGCGCCTACTATAAAAAGGGTCTCTTTTGGCGTTGGAAAATGATTTTGGGATGAGGCACTCCATTTAGCTAAGTTTCTTCACTAGGGCGCCTAGATGGATGATGAAGTTTGGGTGACTGTTTTGCGGTTTCAAGGCCTAGGTGCAGATACCAGTTAAGACTACCTCAAAAGCGCGCCTAAGGTAGATATAAGTCCTCAAGACCAGTTTGGATACAAGGCGCTCCATCAGGGGGGCAAGATCATATCCATTTGAAGTCAAGTGCTTTCAAATTGCCTTGAAAAGATGATAAGTTGGAACCTAGGAGCAAATTCTTAGCTAAACTGACAGTAAGTGCGCCTAGTTGAAAAAGAGACATCTTCAAGGGGGAGATTGTTGGGCGCTCATTCCATAGGAGTTAATCCAACACTTAGAAGTTCTTCTGTTTGTGGAAAAGTGTCAAATCCATCTCTAGGCGCCAAAACCTCTATAAATCCTCCAAATGTGCGCCTACCCTGTAAGGTGATAAGCTGAGCATCCCAAATCATCAAATGATAAAGTATGGATCCAGAGTTCACTTCACAAGGCAGTTTCATCCAAGGTTGAGGATTCATGACTTAGACGCACTTCCTGGTGAGATCTCCCAAATCTCGTGCCCCAGTCAGAAGAACCCTAAAACTGCGCCTAAGTGTTTCTAGAAGAGGATAAGGTAGTTACACTACTTGAATTCTCATTGGTCAAAAGGATAGCATTGGGATCCGTGTCAGAGTCTTTGGGTAAGATTGCCAATTCAGGATGAGTTGTCAAGAGGAATATTCTCCTAAATATGCTTCTTGGAAAACGTGCCTTCATTGCCTTTGGAAGGCCTATAAAAGGAGGAGCTCTCATTCATTTGATCATCTTATCTTTTGGCGAATTTTCTCTCTGCAAAGCTTTATGCTTGTGATCTTAAGGCCTACAAGTTTCAAGAGTTGGGTGATGCTCCCTCAACTAACAAGGTGATGCTCCCTTGTTGCATTGTGAGGTGTTGACATCCAGTTCACATCATTAGGTTCAATTGAAGTACTCTAGTTGTGAAGAAGTTGAAAGCATTGTATACATCTAGGCTTCAAGGCCTTTTCTTGTAATCATTTGAATAAGATTGTATATTCATACCATTGTGGGCAATCATCATTGTAATAAGACATTTGCATTGAGTTGAATCAAATAATAATACAAGTACCCAACTTCAAGTTGATTCATGCAAGTTGTTATCTTTCCATATGTGATGTTAAGTAGACTAAGTAGTAGAAGAGTTAAGTGCAAGTAAATTTGTCTAAGTAAGAAAAATTTCAAGTAGTACTAGTTGGGTATCTTACAAAATATTATAGTATTGAGCTCCTTTTTGTGGTGACAAGGGTTGCCCCATATAGAGATGTTGAAGTCAGTCGAGAGTACAAGGCAGCATTTCGCAGACTCTTCGTTGATCCTGACACACGAGATGCAGTTAGAATCGAGTTCATGGATTTTGTGAGCTCCAAAGACATGAGTGTTGATGCTCTTCGTGACAAATATAAGGTTGATGCTCATAGGTGGTGTGTAACATACACCCTTGGATATATGTTTGTTCTGTGCCAATTTTTTCTTTTCTAACTGTTTGATGTTTAGGGTTTTATAGCATGTCTTTGCATATGTGTTTTTGCATGAAATGCATAAGAAATGAAGCATATAACAAAAACCCAAAAAATATAAAATGATTTTGCATAAACAAAAGATGACCCAGATCATAAAATACTCCAAAACTAATTAAAATGAAATACCCACTTGGAAAACTCCAACTTCATTCCATTGCCGAAATTGTTCCAGCACTACATAGCCATGGGAAACACTCCGGATCTCATACAATGCAAAGATAATGCAGTTTACAATGGCTGCGACAAAACAATGAGCCCTAGGCGCCTCCAAAGACCTCTTTTGCACTCCACAAAACAAGAGAAATGACCTCCGGTACTACTGTTGTACTTCCTTGCTGGTACGGCCTCTGCTGGAAGCATAGATCAGCAAACCACAATCCAAAATCACTCCAAAATGCTTTTGTTTTAGCTCAGAAATGTTCCTCCACCTTGGGCGACCACAACATGATCATATTGGCATCCAAGCTCCCTTAAAATTGATCCCAGCAAGATGGTACGGCCCTATGAGAGGTACAGCCTGCTATAGGAAGAGTACGGCCAGCATACACCAATAAATACAGCCTTAAATCTACTCAAAACTGCATCAAATCTCATCATTAAACCTCTGTCCTCAATTGCAAGTAGTTTACTTGAAAGATATGACCTTGTATCATTCAGAGGGACTCCAAAATACCTCTGTGAATGCACAAATGGAACCCCTATATGAAGCTCCCTCAAAACCCTCTCATGATGCACTCTCTCATACACGAGGAAAGTCGAAATGCAAAGGTTTCCGTCTCTGCAATTCGATAACCAAAGCCAAAGAGCCAAGCTCGAAACCCCAATGCTGGAGCAAACTCAATATGAGAGCAAATAACATAAGCAAGCATAACCAAATGAAGTCTCTTTTTGCTCTTTTAACCTCCTCCAAACCCAACGCCCAAGAATGAGAGAAAATTTAATTTAATTTTTTTATTTTAAAACATCACCTTGTGTCCTCATGGGATGGGCGCTCCTCCCTAGGCATAACACTTTTTAACTTTAAGTTATAACTTAAGGTTATAACATTAAATTATAATACAACTTAAAGTGACCACCAAATGTATAAGTTAAATCTTTAATTTAACTTATATTTAATCAACATATCTCCAGAAGATTCGACTCCCGAATCTCGTGCCCAGGCTCCTACACTGCCCTGCTAAATATAGAAACTCGCTCTGTCACAACTTACTATAAATAGTAAGTCCTCAACTAACTCCCTAAACACTACCGTTAGCCTATGGGAGTCCTGTGATAGGCTAACCCTGACCTCCTAGAGTGATGAGCTAAGTGGGGAACATTACAGTCCTCCCTTCCCAAGATTGCTTGTCCTCAAGCAACCTCAACTTTGGATGCTACAAAATTTGCTCACCCTCCCATGTTGCATCCTCAACTGGCAGATTCTTCCACTTGACCAAATATTCTTTAATAACCCGTTTCCTCAAATGTCTCTCCCGGGTGTCAATGATAGCTTCGAGTACTAGGATCAACTTACCTTCCTCATCCAATGGTGGAAGCTCTGCAGAAGGAACTATGTTGCGGCCAAGAGCTTTCTTTAGCCTGGAAACATGGAACACATTATGTACTCTGCTGTTTGATGGAAGCTCAAGCTCATAAGCCACCTCACCCACTCGTCTGACAATCCTGAAAGGACCATAAAACCTGGGTTTTAACTTCTCTTCTCCACTCTTCTTGAGAGTGGACTACCTGTAGGGTTGGAGCCTCAAATACACCATGTCTCCAACCTCAAAACTCCTCTCCACTCGGTGCTGATCAGCATACAACTTCTGTTGATTCTGGGCCTGTTGTATATTCTCCTTAAGCTCCCTGAGAATGTCCTGGCTATCCTGTAAAAGATCCTTAGCCTTAGGCACTCGACTGTCACCAAGCAAGAGATCTGTGAAGCATGAGGCATCATAACCATATAGTGCCCTGAAAGGAGTCATCTGAATAGACATGTGATGTGTAGTATTGTAGCAGTACTCCCCTAGGTGCAACCATCTAATCCAGGCCTTCTGCTGCCCCGAATCATAATTACACAGGTACCCCTCTATCCATTTATTTACCACCTCTATTTGTCCATCAGTCTACGGGCGGTAGCTAGTGCTAGGAGTCAACTCTGTACCACACAACTTGAACAACTCCTGCCAAAAAAATACTCAGGAACCTACTGTCCTGTTGATGAGGTTTTTGTGACTACAACAACATTAGAATAAAATACTGGGTATCCTATCCTCTCTTGAATAAAGCTTCTCAGACACTGAACTACGTGATCGAATGAGACTGCTCCAAGGTTCCTTTTATGTCAGGTCTTGACGTGCACAGGGATAGACTCAGTCAAATGATGTGATTTGCTGGTAATCACGAGGGGGACTTACGTGGGCTTACTCCTTCGTAGACATGGAATTCACTCCTGGGACTCGGACTTGGACTTGTGGGTGAATGAAATTCTTTCACAGATGGACAACTCGGAATTCTAAAGTTCCATTCTTGTAGAGGCAGATGATTTGGCGATGAGGCTCTGAAAAACTAATCCTAATGAAGATCTAAAAGAAAATGAAAAAAGATAAGGTAAGGATTTAGGATTTTAACTAATCGATGGAAGAAAACTATTGCTGAGGATAGAAACTGGAACCAGTCCTCTGCTTCGCCATGAGACAACAACTAGGCAGGGATGGTGCAATCTTCTGGGGTAGAATAAGGATTTTCAGACTGCTTCAGTAAGAGACATGGATTTGGTCATACGGAACAATCGAAGTTAGATTTGGATTTAGTTCAGGCTAACCATGCACGATGACTTGCAGGCCACAAATCACCAATGGTATGAACAAACAGATTCAATCATTCAACAGTAATAATCTCCATCATTCTAACTAATGAAAACATGAAAATACAAGAAAGAACTTCAATATCTTTTAGATTTGCTCCAAGAAATCAATAAGACCATGCCAAAAATCCAAAGAAATATATGAACACCATTCTTCAATGCATATATTTTTGCTTCAGAAGTTTATATCACAACAATCCACCTGATTCTGGGAGTTTCAGCTCATAAAAGTCATGCAGATATAAAGCTAGCTACTAAGGTGCTCTAAGAGCTTCAGAATGATTAAATTAGAAAAGGAGAGAGAGATACAATGAGGAATCCCTCAGCCTTTATATAGGCTCTCAAAAATATCCCAGGGCAAAAGGAAATCAGATTTCTTTGAAACATGTGCCCTGGGTTACAAATCCTAGGAAAGTAGGTGGGGGCGTCAAAATGTTCATGCAGGAGACCGCCACCTGTCTAGGTCGTCAGAATGTGTAAGGAAAACTTCCAGCTGTCCTGGGCGCCACCTGTCTAGGACTCCTGGATAGGACTGTCCTGTCTGTCTAGAACTTCCTCCTGTTCCTTTGTCTCTGCCTCTAGGAACCTGGTCAGGACAACTTCCAACTCCTCCATAGGAATACTGGGCAAGTTCTCAATCCGGAACTCCATGACGGATGCGGTGGTGGTGCAGGCGACAAGGACATTTTCCCAATCCGCCCTCAGCTCCTGGATACTGTTAATGAGGATCAGAAACGAGGATGCATCCTCAAGATGGGATTCCTCAGTAGGATAAGTTGCTTTGAAGTATATGCTCCGCATCTTGCCTTTCAATTCTTCCAAGTCAATGATCCCAGCTGGTGCTACATCCAAATCAAACCAGGTCTCCAATGATACAAGGATTTTGTCCTAGATCTCCTTCAACATGGCGTGGGCCCGGGAAGTGTCACCTTCAATCTTCTCCAAGTTATCCCTCTTCATGAGCAAGGCAGAATACCAGTTGAGGAAGTCATATACTGATCCTGCATGTATTACCTTGTTCTTGATCAAGTCTGGCTGCGGAGTGTTCATTAGTGCCTTTAGTCTAGGGATAGTTTCCTCCCAGACAACTATGAATTGCTGACATGTATCCAGAATTGCATGAATCCTGTCCAGAAGTGTCGTAACTCTGCCATTCACTTCAACAAGGTCTTCTATGAATCTATGTGCTCTATCCAAGACCCTCTCTATTCAACTTTTTGTTGTGTGGCCGACTATCCTCAACACTTCAACCTCAGCTAAGGAATCTTTGGTTATGCTTAGAGGTTGGGACGTTGCTCCTTGGGCGGACTGCAATGGGCCCATGAGCTACTGGATGTGTCGCCGTAGTTCCTCGTTCTCTTGCTTCAACTGGTTCTTCTTTTCTTCTTCCTTTCTTAACCTTTCTCGGATGGCGGCAACGGAATCCTGCAATTCTTCCATTTCTTGATCTTTTGTAGTTGGTCCAAGGTCAACCTTTAAGATGTCAAAATCATCCGGACTGATGTCCTCCTTTGCCTCGGTTACCCTGGGAATTGCCACCTCTACTCGGCGGGATCCGGATTCATCTCTTGTAATCCTAGAAAACTTCTTTGCCTTCTTTGGATCTGCGGACTTCCCTATCCTGGCCAGAAAATCACCAAGTGCGGTGGAAGGATTATTCTTCCTGATTGTCTTCTTTTGCAACCTGTCCTGTAACCAGTTGGGCCTTGCGGATGGATTGGCTTCCTTCTGTGGTCCCTGGGGAACTTGACCAACTTGTGGCGTGGAGGTCGGTACTTCTCCATAATTGAACTCCTCGTCGAGGAATTCCAAATCAGGATGGTGGAGCATGTCTTCAAGATGGGCTTCCCCTGGATTCCGCGGTAGAGGGTTGGGTTGATTTCCTACTATGAGGCTGGGAGTCCGTTCCCGGGTGGAATCCATGGACTCATTATCTCCCTAATCATCCGGCTCATTTGGGACCACTACCTCTTCCATGGGTCCCTTGCCTTTAACTGTTTGCACATCTCCAAAAAGATCCACCTCCCGGATGGAAGAAGTGCTGGCAGAGTGAGGTCTGGATGCATTCCGCTCCTCCTGGTTGGGTCTGCTGATAAATTCCTTCCGAGCCTTCACCCTCTTTACTGGTGGATCTTCCGTAGCTGGGCTCTTTACTTCCTGTCTTCCCGCCTCTTGTGCTTTCACAGGAGTGTCCTCGGCCATATCTTCTTCGGAAGCCTGAGAATCCAAGTCTCCCATTAAGTCGTAAGTTGGACGGATACCCATCTTATGCATTTTCTCCATCTGCTGACTTATCCATTTCTGTGTTATCGTTAGCACGGGTGCCATTAGATCATCCAAGTGGGTGACCTCTGAATCAGACCAAATTAAGGGTGGAAGAGGCTTATCCTTTTCCTGTTCGAAGAATGGTTGGACTAGCTTACCATCCTCCTTGACTTGATCCGGGACTGGAAAGATCCCGGTGGCCCTGATCATGTCCACTGAAAGTCGGGAACACATCCTCCTTCGCACCTCGAAGTCATCCTCAGCGTTTGCCCAATGGTCCTCCAGGTGTATCTTATGCCTATGTTTCCTTCCGCATGCTATTCGGGTGGTGTTGAACGGGTCAAAGTTCTCCCGTAAGGAATGAGTCACTAAGTTGTAGAACTTCAGCTCCTCCTCGGATCTTTCGACGACTAGGAGAGATGGGCATGACTCGACTTCACCTTCCGTCTGGATTGGATAAGTCACCCCGGCCTTCTTCTTCTTCTGGACTTTGTCATACGCCGAGAGTTGCCTTGTTAATTCCAACAGGACCATTTTGTCCGACGGATACCTTGGTAGTCTGTATGGATAGCCGGAGAATCCTTGTACCCTGACGTATGTGAACTTCGGGAACTGGATGAACCAGGAGCCATATGTCCTGATCAACTACTTGGCCTCGAGTGATAGTCTCTGGTGAATGCCTCCTTGGAGGGTCCTGGTAATATGCATGGCGAATGCGTCATTGAATCTCCGGAAATGGTTTATGTTCTGGAGATGGAGCTGGGGATAGCAATTGTAGACCATGACTTGTCCTTCCTGATTGCCAATACGTCCTTTCCATGACAGTCCTCGATATTTGTTGTTCCTCGCCATCATGTAGATCACATAGGAACTCATGTAAAAGGTCTTCAATTCCTCCAGGTTTTGGAATTGTGCATCAATGCTGTCACTGAGGAGTCGAGCCCAATCAATCATCTTTGTTCCAGCAAGGACTTCTTCGATGTAGTAGAACATCCATGGCTCAAAGGTAGAGGACTGCTGACTTCCCATGATCCTGTTCAGCATGACGACAAGGTCTCCATGCTCTTGCTTGAAGTCGGACTTGAGGAGTGTCCTTGGCAACTTGGAACGATGAGGCCTTTTCTTCTGCATCCATGTCTTGTTGACGACTCCGAAACAGGTTGCTGGATCAGCTTGGAACATTTCGGCTGACTCCTCCTGGCTCATGAATTCGATGGGACTATAGACAGGAATGTTGAAAGCTTCCGCAATCTTTTCCCTGGTGAAATAGGCTACTACTGTGTTGTTGCGATCGATGACCATCCTTCGCTCTGGATCATAGTGCATGAAACATTCCACGATCAGCTCGGGACAAGGAATGGCGGGTGGGAAGCATGCGGCGGCGGCAACTTCGTTCTGGACGATCTTGGCTGTAAGCAGGGATGGAGGATGTCCAGCCGTTCCATACATTCGCTTCCCAATTTCTTCCATGACTGAAGGATAGATGTTGGTGTCTCCCACCTTTGCCCATTTCGAGATGATCTTGAACTGTGGAAGTGTTCCCTTGAAGGCGGCCTTCACCTGAGTTTGTCTCGAGGAACCTGCCTTGGCACTTGCCATTTACCTGTGAAGTTGAAAAAAAGCAAAGTATGAGTTTTCCAAAGGGGTAAGGATAGAGGAAAGACGGAGAATTTTATTCCCGCACATGGTATGTTAGTACATCATTTTATGCATGTGGGACTAAAATCATGAATTTTCAAGTACATAGGAAGGACAAAATAACAATTTTCCAAGTAAAAAGGAATTTCTCCTATGCAGTCACATACCTTTTCTTGCACGAGGAACTTTTGACCTTCTATGGAATTTCTGATTTTTTTATGGATTTCTTGACCTACTAATGGATTTTCTGATTTTTCTGCAGAAATTTCTGAGTTTTAATGGGTGCTCCAACAAGAAATCTGCCTTAGGAATATTCAGAAATATGAGTTTTAGTGAAGAACTTACCTTGGAATGGAGGAGTTTTGTCTTGAAGAAGGAATTTCTGCCCTTGAAGGATGAATTTCTGCTCTTGGAAGGTTCAAAATCTGCCTTAAACCTACAGAAATTTCTGCCCTAATGAAGAATTTGCCTTTGGAAATGGTAAAATCTGGAATCTTCTTGGTGAAAATCGCCTCTCTAGTGGTGAAATCTGCCCTTGGAAGGTAATTTCTGCTCCTAAGAAGTCTTTTTCTGCTCCTCCTTGGTTTGGATTTGAATTGGAATGACTGAAAATGACTTGGGCGTTGCCTTATATAGGCATTCAAACCTCCTCCTCAACTTGGCCGACCTAGGCTAGCTTAAAAAAAACCTAACCGCCATACTTTGTCACTAGCCGACTTAGCTTTTTGTCCTTTTCTCCCATGTCAGTAGTCGGGGATTTATGAGTGTCGGGGATTCTGCAATGTCGGGGATTTTGCAATGTCAGGGAATTCCTGAGGTTTGGGATTTTGCGACGTCGGGGAATTCCTGAGGTTTAGGATTTTCTTCCTTAGAATGATCCTTGAACTTTTTGTCAAAAAACCAGCTAAGTCTTGGAATATTGCCCCTTGGAGGATGATTCAGACGGAAGTGTCGCAATTTTGCTTTCTGTGGACAGGAATTCATTCAAGCTGAAACTCCCGGAAGGAGTTGGAATCTGCCTGGCACGTCCTCCTACAGGTCCTGGATCAAGTTGTTCAGCAGCATTCATGATTGGGTGAGGAGGATTGTTTTCGCAGGAATTTCTAAGCTCTAAGATCCCATGACGGACTGAAGTCTTCTGTTTGAGAACTAGAGGGATTTGTCCTGGAGCGCAAATTCCTGAAGGTCAGGGATTTTGCGTCCTGAAGGTCAGGGATTTTGTGCTCAAGACAAAATTTGTCCTGGAGCACAAATTCTGGAAGGTCAGTGGAGCGCAAATTCCTGAAGGTCAGGGATTTTGGCCAAGGACTTATAGTTTTTTCAGTTTTGGATTGGGAGCAGGTTCATTTTCTTAGCTTTTCTACGGAGGTTCAGTTGTCAATATGAGATCAAAATTACGGAGTTCGTTTCTTCCATCCTCGTTTCTTCCATCCTCATGGAATCTGCTTTCGATGGCGAGACACAAAGTTCGTTTGTTCCATCCTTCGTTTCTTCCATCCTCCGGGAATCTACTTTCGATGGCGAGACACAAAGTTCGTTTGTTCCATCCTTCGTTCCTTCCATCCTCCGGGAATCTGCTTTCGATGGTGAGACACGAAGTTCGCTTGTTCCATCCTTCGTTCCTTCCATCCTCCGGGAATCTGCCTTCAATGGTGAGACATGAAGTTCATTTGTTCCATCATTCGTTTGTTCCATCCTCGTTTGTTCCATCCTCCGGGAATTTGTTTTTTGATGGCGTTCAAATCAGACTGTGAATTCCAGGGCTCAATCATCCTCAAAGGAGTCAGGGAAAGATTTTTAAGTCAACTGCACTGACTTGACAGGGATGAAGGCAGAACTGGACACTTCCAGTCCTTGGGCGCAAAATCCAATAGGTACTGGATTTTGCGACCCGGACAAAAAATTGTCCTGGGCGCATAATCCAGTACCTACTAGATTATGCGCTCAAGACAAAATTTTGTCCTGGGCGCATATTCCAGTTGGTACTGGAATATGCGACCATGAATGTTCATTGGTCTGCATCTCCAGTTTCTTTCTGGTGTCTGGAATAGATTTCGCCCTGAAACCATCATAGGTTCCTGAAACAGGAATTCATCATTTCGAATATCCTCTGAGTTATGGAATAAGGTTGAGTGCCGGACCTGGATTTGAAGAGATATCCCCTAGATTTGACCTTTCGGACTGAAGTTGTCGGGCCAGGAAACTTTCCCATGTAGGATAGATCATGCCAAGGAGTGACAATCCCCAATGAATTCCGCAATCTTGGTTGGAAGAAGAATCTAGATAGGCTTTGAAACGGGATTCTGGGCAAGAATTTCTTGAGCAAGACTCCGGGATAGGTACTTCCGGACAAGACTTCCAGATTGGACCTCTGGGCTAGATTCCTGGACTGGAGTTCAGGAATGATTTCCTGAGTGGGACATGGAGGCCAGGAACAAGACTAGAATTGAGTTTCACGCCGGGACTAGAGTGGGTTCACTACCTAGGGGTGGAAAGACAAAATCCCTTCCTTGAGGATGAAAAAACAGAACTCTTCCCCGAGGATAGTCCGGACTGGGCAATTTTAGGGTTCGGGGCCTATGCGGGGAGAAATCTATGTATTCAATTCTCTTTCACACCGACGAGCCAGCCAAGCCATTGACATTGTCTGAGTTGCGAAAATATTGCCGGATCAGAGTATGGGATTAGAGCAAGGATCCAGACCAGTCAAAAAAAGGGGGACCCAATTTGCAATTGGGGTTGATGTTGTAAAAGGTCACAACATGTCCTTGTCACTGACTATACTCCTGGGTACCCCATGTAACCTGAATATCTCCCTAAAGAATAGATCAGCCACCTGAGCAGCTGTATAGGTTGTTGAAATAGCAAAGAAATGTGCAAACTTGGTGAGTCTATCAACCACCACATAGAGGCAGTCCTTACTGTGCCGTCAATGACTCTTGCAGCCCAAGAGTCCTTAACATACTCTGCCATGATCTCTTTCCAATCAGCAGAGATCTCCCCTACCAAACACAAGTGAGGTCGTCTAGACAAAGCATCTGCAACTACATTTTTCTTCCCTTTGACATACTCTATGTCAAAATCATAAGCCTGCAGCCTGCTGACCCACTTCTGTTGTCTGTCATTCAGGTCTTTTTGGTTCATGAAGTATTTGATGCTATTATGATTTGTCCTGATTATAAATCTACCCCCAACCAGATACTGCCTAAATTTGGCC
This sequence comes from Cunninghamia lanceolata, assembly GCA_027924645.1. Classification (NCBI taxonomy): domain Eukaryota; kingdom Viridiplantae; phylum Streptophyta; class Pinopsida; order Cupressales; family Cupressaceae; genus Cunninghamia; species Cunninghamia lanceolata. Next base: position 428,344 of record BSBN01000134.1, read on the forward strand.
AATGCATGCATAATGGCAAACATCTCTCAGTCATATACCGAGTAGCTCCTCTCCACACCCTGAAGTTTTCTGCTCTCAAAAGCTATCAAGTGCTTCTCCTGCATAAGCACAACCCCGATCGCCTCTCCAGAGGCATCACACTGTAACTCAAACGGTTTAGCAAAGTCAGGGATTGCTAAAACGGGGCATGTAAACATCAAGTGCTTGAACCTGTCGAAGCACTGCTGGGCTGTGTCACTCCATTCAAAGGCTCCCTTCTTCGTCAGATCAATCAACGGTGCTGCTATCTGTGAGAACCCCTTAACAAATCATCTGTAGAACCCACAAAGCCCGAAAAACCCCTTAAGCTATGTAAGGTTTGTGGGTGGAGGCCAATCAAGTATTGCCTTAATCTTCTCTGGATCCACTCTAACTCCCTCTGCACTGATAATGTGGCCAAGGTAAAGTAATTTTGTCATACCAAAATCACACTTAGATTCCTTGGCATAGAGTGAATTACTCTCCAAGATGCTCAGAACCTCCTCTAGATGTCTCAAGCGGTCCTCCCAAGTCCTGCTAAATATCAGAATATCATCAAAGAAAATCAAAACAAATTTCCTAAGCTGCTGCCTGAAAATTTGATTCATACAGCTCTGAAAAGTAGCAGGTGCATTAGTCAAACCAAAGGGCATGACTAAAAACTCAAAATGACCATAGTGGCATCTAAAAGCAGTCTTCTCAATGTCCTCTACCCGCACCCTGATCTGATGGTATCCAGATCTCGAATCAATCTTAGAAAAGTAACAGGCACCATGTAGCTCATCTATCAATTCATCTATCCTGGGAATTGGATACCTTTTTTTTATTTTCTTGTTTAAGGCCTTGTAATCAATACACATTCTGATTGTCCCATCCTTTTTGACCAATACAACTGGAGAAGCAAATGGGCTTTTGCTAGGCCTAATATGTCCCATCTCCAGAAGCTCCTTAATGGTTTTCTGAATCTCATCCTTAAGCCTCTTTGGATGGCGGTATGGTGTGATCATAATGGGCTTAGTCCCATCCTCCAACTCGATGACGTGCTCTATGCCTCTATCAGGAGGCACTCCAGGTGGTATATCCCCAAACACCTTACTGTGCTTGGTTACCAACTTCTAAATATCAGGATGATAGCTATCCTTCTGTCGTGGTGGGGACTCTGGCATAATAAGGCACTCTGCTGCCCACTCAACCTGATCATGTCTCAAGAGCCTCTCCATTCTCTTCAGTGATACAACTCGAGGTCCACCATCTGAAATTCTCCTAAGGCATATTTTCCTCCCATTATACTCAAATCTCATCTCCATTTTCTTAAGATTTATGGTGAACTCCAACTAGCTCAGCCAATGCATGCCAAGCACTACATTTGTTTCCCCTATACCAACCACATAGAAGTCATCAACTAGCTCATAATCACCCATGATGATTTTTAGCCTTGATATCTTGCTAGTGCAATGCATTTTGAATCCGTCAGCCACCATCACCTTAAAGCCTTCGAATTCTTCTGTTTCCAGCCCCCCTGCGAGCAACTAAACCCTCATCAATAAAATTATGAGTGGCTCCCGTATCAATAAGGGTGATAATACGCTGCCCACCTAGTACATCCCGTACCCTGAAAGAGCCAACTTTCTGAAAACTCGACAACTGGGCAATAACACCTCCACTATCAACACTGTGATGTGAAGCTCTCTCATCCCCACTGTCACTGTGTTCTGAATGCTAATCTGACTCTGTATCTGATCCCCCTGAATGTGACTCCTCAGCTGAATAGTACTCAATTAGTTTGGCCTTAGCCTTATGTGAGCACTTGTGTGAAGGGTCCCATGGTTCTTTGCAGTGAAAGCACAATTTCTTCCTCCTGTACTCATTCAACTGATCATCTGTTAACCTGTTGGACCTATCCTTGTGCTGATCAACATCTCGGTGAAATGGTTTCCTTTCCTTCTCCTGGTCCCTCCTGTGAGAAAATCCCTTAGACTAGAAGTTACTCCTCCACACTAATGACTCCATATCACGGGCCTTTTTCATGGCCTCCTGGAGTGTAGCAGGGTCAAACCCCTTAACCCAACCACGAAGTGGGTTTGACAATCCATCAATGAAGAGAATCACTAGTCTGCACTCAGACAAATCTGGGACCATAACTGATAGGTCCTAAAACTCAGAGATGCAGGAATCTAACGATCCACTCTGCCTTAGCTGTGCTAACTCCTTAAACTAAAGTTCCAGATCCTTCTTGTCAAATCTGTCGATCAGACGGGCTATAAACTCCACATATGAAGTGATTTGATCGTGCCCCAATGTAATCTTCCCATTACTCCATCACTTGTGTGCCACTCCCTCCAAATGTAATGCAGCATAAGTGATGGCATCCTCCTCAGGCATAGGACTGATCTGTAGGTAACTATCCAACTTCTGCACCCAAGCCCTAGCTGTGGTCTTTCCTAAGCCGTCAAAATAGGGAAATGTCATTTTGCTTACTTTTTTCTGTAGTTCTTGGTTCTGAGGTCTTCCTCCCCTCCGTGGCCTATTGCTCATCTTGATGTCTAAATATTCTGTGAAAGTCATCTCTGCTCTAAATTCTACACTAGAGGCCCTCCAATCCCTTAGAATCTCATCCTGGAATTCTGCCTGTGTGGGATCCTGTTCAGGAACTTGATTCCTAGGAGCAAATATAGGGATACCAGGTCGGTCTCCTACTGTAAGCTGTGAAGCCCTCCTATGAGTCACTAAGGCCTCATCCTCGTCATCTCTTCCCCTGTGTCTGTCACCCTGGTTTCTGTCCCCATTATTCCTGCCCCCTTGATTCCTGTCACCATTATGTCTATCACCCACGTTTTGCCTATTCCTATCTTTGTCATTGTTCGGGTTCCTGTCACCATTATTGTTCCTATGTCTATCACCGTCGTTTCTATTCCTGTCACCATTGTACCTATTCCTGTCATGGTGATTTTCCCTGTTATTAAACCCATCAAGCAACTGTGCGAGGCAATGTCCTATCTCAGCCTGTGTCTCCATCATCTCCCGCTGAGAATCCCTCAACTCTCTCTCTAAAGCCACTGAGCTCCTGGTGAGCACATTCAAGATCTCTCGTAAACTAGGCTCCTCAACCTCCCTGTCACCCATTTCTTCTGTGTGTTCTGTAACTGGTGGTAACTCTCCTGAAAATGGGTCCGTGTGTGAAACTAAGGAATCTTCGTCAGTAGCTGCAACCACTATCTCTTCCTCAAATGGATCAACTATAGGTACTAGTTGCTCAGGTTCTACTAACTGTGGTATTTCTCTTTCCTGTGTTCCTTGCCTTGCCCTAGTATTTCTAAAAGGATATCTGTTTGTCGGTCGCATGTCTCATTTTTCAACTGCATGTCATATTAACCCCACAGGATGGCAAGATTTTCTACTCTGATACCACTGTAACATACACCCTTGGATATATGTTTGTTCTGTGCCAATTTTTTCTTTTCTGACTGTTTGATGTTTAGGGTTTTATAGCATGTCTTTGCATATGTGTTTTTGCATGAAATACATAGGAAATGAAGCATATAACAAAAACCCAGAAAATATAACATGATTTTGCATAAACAAAAGATGACCCAAATCATAAAATACTCCAAAACTAATTAAAATGAAATACCCACTCGGAAAACTCCAACTTCATTCCATTGCCGAAATTGTTCCAGCACTACATAGCCATGGGAAACACTCCGGATCTGATACAATGCAAAGATAATGCAGTTTACAATGGCTGCAACAAAACAGTGAGCCCTAGGCACCTCCAAAGACCTCTTTTGCACTCACAAAACAAGAGAAATGACCTCCGGTACTGCTATTGTACTTCCTTGCTGGTACAGCCTCTGCTGGAAGCATAGATCAGCAAACCACAATCCGAAATCACTCCAAAATACTTCTGTTTTAGCTCAGAAATGTTCCTCCACCTTGGGCAACCACAACATGATCATATTGGCATCCAAACTCCCTTAAAATTGATCCCAGCAAGATGGTACGGCCCTATGAGAGGTACGGCCTGCTATAGGAAGAGTATGGCCAGCATACACCAATAAATACAGCTTTAAATCTACTCAAAACTGCATCAAATCTCATCATTAAACCTCTGTCCTCAACTGCAACTAGTTTACTCAAAAGATATGACCTTCTATCATTCAGAACGACTCCAAAATACCTCCATGAATGCACAAATGGAACCCCTGTATGAAGCTCCCTCAAAACCCTTTCCTGATGCACTCTCTTATACACGAGGAAAGGCGAAATGCAAAGGTTTCTGTCTCTGCAATTCGATAACCAAAGCCAAACAGCCAAGCTCGAAACCCCAATGTTGGAGCAAACTCAATATGAGAGCAAATAACATAAGCAAGCATAACCAAATGAGTCTCTTTTTGCTCTTTTAACCTCCTCCAAACCCAACGCCCAAGAATGAGAGGGAATTTAATTTAATTTTTTAATTTTAAAACATCACCTTGTGTCCTCATGGGATGGGCGCTCCTCCCTAGGCATAACACTTTTTAACTTTAAGTTATAACTTAAGGTTATAACATTAAATTATAATACAACTTAAAGTGACCACCAAATGAATAAATCTTTAATTTAACTTATATTTAATCGACATATCTCCAGAAGATTCAACTCCCGAATCTCATGCCCAGGCTCCTACCCTGCCCTGCTAAATATAGAAACTGGCTCTGTCACGACTTACTATAAATAGTAAGTCCTCAGCTGACTCCCTGAACAGTACCGTTAGCCTGCGGGAGTCCTGTGATAGGCTAACCCTGACCTCCCGAAGTGATGAGCTAAGTGGGGGACATTACATGGTGGTACTTCCATGGTCAATCATTCACACACCTACAACCTCTTACAATAAAAATTTTAGCGCAAGTAAGTTCTATTATCTTTTAGATTTTTAAGTTTCATTTCTAAATTAGTAAATTCTAATTTATAACTCTAACTCTCTAATGTTGTCTTAATAGGTTGCTAGTTCATCAGCATCTGAGAGGAATTGGAACACCTACTCTTCATCCACTCAGTAAAGCATAACAGGCTGCACTCAAAAAAAGCCGAGAACTTAGTGTATGTGCATTCCAACTTGCGCCTCCTTACACACGAAGACAGGGATTACAAGGAAGGGGACACAAGGAAGTGGGATATCGAGCCAGAGCATATTGACCTGGATGCTACCATTTCCCACCTTGCCGCACTTGAAGTTGATGCTGATGTCGAGCTTGGTAGTGGGCATGAGAGTGCTAGTGCCACTACCACTACCACTGCTAGTGTGAATGCTACTGCCAGTGCTAGTGCTAGTGCCACTTTTTGTGGTTCTACTAATATACCCGCATCATCTAATATGGATTGTGGTGATGATATTTTTGAAGACCCATATGACAGTGATGCCTAATTAGTGATGGCTGATTGTTGACATTTCGCATTATAATTTTGATTTTTGAATTGTAATAACTATATACATCATGACATTTGACATTCGTGTTTGACTAATTCACATATTAGTGTTTTTAATTTCTAATACTAGTGTGGTTTTGTTTATTATATGATCATATTCATGAGGCTATGGTATTCTGAACTTAATTACTGCTACAAATATGAATATATTTTTGATTTTTATATGTTTTTGTATGGACAAACCCACATCCAAAAAAAATTTTGACTAAACCCGCGAACCCGAACCCGAACCAGTACCAGAACTGGTAACTTAGTGTATAATGCATATTGTGTTTCCAAGTGACAACTAAATGTATGGAATGGCCCTTGATATTACTTTGTGTTTGTATATGTTTATGCATATGTGACCAGATAGAATCTAGCTCATGTGGGTCCAATATGTTTATTGAGTGTTAACTTGTAATTTAGACCCCTGGACCTAAAATGACCCTATGTATTGATTTATGGACCTCTATGTGGCATGTAGCCAAGTCAACATAATCAGTGTTGGTGAATCCTTGTGACATTTTGATTGTGTTTCCCTTGGCTATAAGATGACCCACATGTTGGGACTAAGTCTGATATAGGTGTGGTAAGCCAGCTATCACCAGTATCGTGCAAGTGACGGATGCCAGGTGCTATCCACCGTATCTTAGTATGAGCCGATTGTCGCCAGTAGCACGGAGGTGACAGATACCAGGAGCCATCCAGGTTATGATACAGGTGCAGTTTAGCCGATTGTCACCAGTACCGTGGAGGTGACAGATACCAGGTGCTATCTGCCGTATCTTAGGGTTAGCTGGTTGTTACCAGTACCATGGAGGTGACAGATGCCAAGAGCTACCCCTTGGTATGATAAGGCTTAGCCGGCTTTCACTAATACCATGCAAGTGATAGATGCCAAGAGCTAACCCATACCAGGTCGAACTGACTTTCGCCAATGGCATGAAGGCGATAGATGTCATGATCCACCGACTAGATGTCTTCTTAATAGCCACATGTGATGTATGTCGTTACACCTACTCCTTAGCCAGTGATGAAAACAAGTAGTATGGGATGCTTGCTTGTCATCACAGTTGGTTGTGAATGTGTATGTTGTTACACCTAGTCCTTAGCCAATGTTGACAACAAGTAATATGGGATGCTTGCTTGTCATCATAGTTGGCTATGAACCGGGAAAAGGATGGGAGCTTATGTGTTAGTGAACCAGGTAATGATAAGGTGCATGTAGTAGGTTACATCCACATTCTATTACTAGTTGGTCACTATGTATGTGAGTCAATCATTGTGTGCATCTATATTAGGGACCTTATGTGTTATGCGTTATTGCACTTGAGCCCTTGCCAGTGATGACCGCAAGTAGTATGGGATGCTTGCTTGTCATCATAGTTGGTTGCAAATCAAGAAAAATTATGGAACCTATGGTGTACCATTAGATATACCAACATTCCTTTTTCGGGTTAGAATATATTTGAGGACTTATGGGCTAGTGAATCAGACAAATGGGAAGATGCTTGCAATATGGTCGCAACCATTCCTTTTTGCTACTTGGTCATGATGTAAGCCTATGATGTGCATATGATGCCTACACAAGCTATTCACATTGTGTATATGTGTTTCCTGCCTGAGTTATTCACATTGTGTATATGTGATATAGGTGTGAACTAAGCACCTTGTGAATATGTGTTGTATGCATGAGCTAGTCACTCTGTGTGTATGTGACGCATGCATGAATTATTCTCCCTGTGCATATGTGTTGTATGCATGAGCCAGTCACTCTTTGTGTATGTGACGCATGCATGAATTATTCTTCTTGTGTATATGTGTTGTATGCATGAGATAGTCACTATGAGTGTATGTGATGCATGCATGAATTATTCACTCTATGTATATGTGATATGCAGGAGCTAGTCACATTGTGTATATGCGACATATGGATGAGTTATTCACTTTGTGTATATGGTTTGTACCTATAAGCTAGTCACACTTGTATGTGTGACCCGTGTGAGTGATAGTCACATTGTGTACAAGGAATGCATGCTTGAGCCTATCACTATGTGTGAACAAGTAATGCTTATATGAGTTGGTCATTATGTGGTTTTGTGTATTTTCATACATTGATGTTGGCATTGAGCTAATCTTTGACTAGATTGCATTTTCTATCATACTATTGAATATGAATTGAATTGGAATCATAGGTATTACTTAAAAGCTATGATTTAAGAGTGAGATGAGAGATCTCATATCAAAGGAGAGGATGAAGCCTCTCTATTGTTGATGTACGAACTACAGAGCTTTTGATTCCCACGAGGGGATACGTAGGCAGGGCCATTATGAATGAACCCTCGAGGTTTAGGTCTAGTTCTATGGATGACCCTGATCCCATGACTATGGTTGGTAAGTCTCTGTAGATGGCACTTCTAAATTAGAGAGAAGATGTTTGGATGCTTAAGTTAATACTTGATGTGTAAAAAAAAAATTAGTAACCAGGTTGGTTAATACAACTTCTTTGAGTCTATCAAATGTGTGTTGAGTCTCATTTGACCATCTGAATGCACCCTTCTTAGTGAGATTTGTAAGAGGTGCAGCCAACTGAGAAAAACCCTGATAAATCTCCTATAATAGCTGCAGAAACCAAAGAATCCTCTCAAATCTGAAATTGTCTTCGGTGGCGGCCAATCCAGAATGGCCTGAATCTTTTCCTGATGGACCTTCACCCCATCAACACTAATCACATGCCCCAAGTATAAAATCTTTGTCATGCCAAACTCACACTTGGAAGCCTCCACAAAAAAGAGATTGTGCCTCAATAATACCCAACACCTCATCAATATGCCTGAGGTGATCAATTGGTATGTTGCATCTCTGATTTTGTAGCAGCAGTCTATGTTTTGTACTTGGCTGTCATAGAGCCATGAAATTGATGTAATGAGCAATAGAACAAATCTGATTTCATAACAAGAAGGTCTGATTGAGGTTATCATCCTTTTGCTATCATTTTGATATGTAAATCATGATGTGATTCATAGTAGAGAAGACTGCAGATATATGTTTTCTTTTGCCATCAATTCTTGCACATGTTAGTCTATGTTCCATGTTTGTTGAAGTCAAATTGAAAGGTGAAGAAGTAAAAATCAGAAAATCAGTCCTAGGGTTTCAAATTGAAGCATTACAATTTCAGAAATTTTGTTTAAACCCTAGTTCAGCACATGTCAAATATCAGCCCATTCATTCTCGAACATCTGAACTTTAGCAATAAACATCTCTTATTCTCTGAGAATAAGATTGGTGGACGAAAAGTTTGTTTCCTACTACTTGAGACCAAATACAATCTCTTGATTCTACTTTTATCTATACTTATAGCTTAAGTGTTCATATATTAATTGTCCAATTGCAAATCTTGAACTAGTAACTGATACATTCATGTTCTGTTCAAAGAAAATTGTACTGCATCTAAAGATTATACTTGGAAACCATGGATCATCAAAGCTAATTTCCTCTCTTTGTCCATTAAAAAAAGAAGTGGACAATGAACCATTCTGGTTCATCACAATGGGAAGAAGAAAATGAGGCTTGCTTATATTTCTCTGCAATTTGAGAAAATGATAACTAGTGGCTCTAGACATTTCATTATCATTTCACCTGACCAAACCATGAAACACAATCAATACATGATGTAGGAATACTTGGAACAGTATTGTTGTGAAGAACTTGTCATGCGAGATAGTCTCAGAGCAAATTGCATGTCTTCTAAATTTTTAAACTTATCCTCATACTCATCATCTGGCTTAGCAATATCTTCTATTGATTGGAGGTTATAAGTATTTAAATCAAGCTATGTAGTACCCTTTATGTTTTTAGTGGTTTTGCCATTAGATGTGTGAAGATAATTTTCAATTTGTTTAGAGAGAGAATCCTTAGAAGCAAGAGAGTTATTCAGTGACAACTTTTGTGCTAGGGAAATTTGTAATCATTAACATATGACCACAACTTTGCATGGACTACTCCAAATTTGTTCTTTGTAGGCACATATAATTTAAAAGTTAAAACATGAGACAAAAATAAAATTTATTCAAGTTTCAGACAAAGGAGACAGTTCAACACTGCTTGAATCAGAATAATTCAATATCCATATACCCAACCTGTCCAAGGTCCACAGCAGGATTCAAGCTTCTTCCACAGTCATATATGATATCTGTTTGAAGGATTGTAGTTGCTCCCGAAAGGAGATCAACCTCAACCTGTCAAATGAGTTTGACATTAATACTTCTGTAATATTACTATAATGATAAAAATCAGGAAGATAATTTGCATTCTCACCTCAGTTGCTCCAGCACCATAATTGAGATATTGGGATGCACTTGAATCAGGAACCCAGTAAGTTTGTGCAGAAAGATCCACTGATTGGACTTGAGCCTGTGAATAAGAAAAAATCTCAGGCTTTGTGTTCCATTATTATTTGAGGATTTTCAAACTATTTCTCACACTAATGCCTGAAGTGGCAACACACATACTACTAACATCTTCAGTTTGTTTTTATAACGACTGTGATAAGAGCTTCCATTTAGACAAAGCTATTGACACGTTGAAGTATTTGATCTTTATTTGTGAAATATATCAATGCAATATTTGTATTTTTTATTTTATCATTAAAGTTCAGAAAGGAATAGTCATCAATAAATTGGTAGCATGTGTGTCTGCATCCACCTTACACTCTAGGATGTCCATGAATTTTTCCATACTCATGTGAAGCTTTTAAGAAGTGAAGGAGATTCTCTCCCATTAAAATAAATAGATAAGAACTAGGAAAATCTACCTTTTGTACCCCTCTGAATGGATTGAACCATTTACCAGTGTACCCATTTAATAATTTATTGACATTTGGAAGATAGGAGTTGTTATGCATTTTTTGATCCAACTGATAACTTGATTGTTAAATCCGTGATGCAAACAGCCCCATGATGCCTACATTTCCTATTCCTAATTAGTTACTCTTTACTTGGACCCACATCTCCTTCCTTGTTGTCGAAAATTCTCCATGCTAGCAGTGTAGAATAATATGCATTTTCCTGTTGTTACAGTTATTTAATGGAGCATACACCAGGTGCTGAAGCTGTTTATTTTGTAAAAGAATGAGGTCCTACAGCTTAATATTGATCATAGAATAAGGTGGATAGCGGAGGATTGAATGTTGTCGGCTGGCAGCGTCTATTTTGAGCACCATCTTTTATTTAGCAATGTCAGCTGAAGGCTTTTTAATATATCTCACCATGGTGGCTCTAGTACTCCAAGGATACAGTTCTTCGTTCATATTTAAGGTGGACTTTGGTATTTGGCTCAGTAGGGAATTGAAAGAGAAAATTTAGAAAAAGAGATATGAATTATCATGTCTGTCATGGGTTTTAGCAGTAGTTTGCTGCATTTCTTTGTTAGTTCAATCTATCATAGGAATTTGAATAAGTCATGCTGTCCAGTTTGTAGTGTTGGACGTAAAGTATAATAAGCAGGACTGTAGCATGATGTTTTTGTAATGTCAAGGCATAGTTTATTTGTTGGAAGTTGAGTCTGTATTGAAGATCTCCATGTTTGGATGACTCACGTAGTTGTTGGCATAGAAATGTTATGTTAGGTTGTTTGTAGTAGAGTTCAGTATATGTAGTTGTTTACTTTTTCTGAATAAGAAGGATATTTGCTGTGTTTTCTGTTTGGTGCTTGAAAGTGTCTATATCATTCTTGAGTGCTTCAGGAATTAAACTGCAAGTAAAAAACTTACACACAGTTTAATTCCTGAAGCACTCAAGAATACTATTATGGACTGTGGAAATCTGATGACTATTAGTGTCTATATCAATTTTTGGTACCAGAGCAATCCACAATGGCCCAGAACTAGGGAAGAAGAGGCAGGAGGAATGCAGGCCCTCAAAGATAATGCGTGTCCAGTCTAGAGGAGGTGTGCCTAAACAAGGGAGGCACGCCAATGTAGGAAGGCGCATTTAGAAAAGTGAAGGCACGTCTATTTGCATTAAGAGGCACTTTTACAAAGATAGGAGCACCTATTATTGGTTGGAAGCGCCAGCTATTCTTAAACTCCAATTTAGAAGACTAAAACAGACTGACAACTTTAGTTTCAAAGAGTCACCCTTCTTCATGCAAACTTGCACCTCTTTGGAAGGCTATTAATAACAATGGAACTATAATTGTAATAAATGCAATTGTTAGTTTAGTTGATTTTTGCATGGATTAGTTTTCTTTTAGAGGATTATTTTAATTTGCAAATAAAACTTGCATGCATGCAAGTCTAGTTTTAGAATAAGGAGTATCAGTTGAACTCCTTTATCTTTCATGCAATTCTTTGTAGAGGGTATAAATAAGTGCCTTCTATGCACTCATTTTCTTAATGGTGAATGATAAAGTTTTTTTTCTAATCTCTTGTTGTTCAATTATCTTGTGTGCTATTTCATTGTTCCTTTTTGGGTTAGATATTCTTATTGAGTCTAATAAATTTTGCTTTGTTAGGGTTATGGGAAGAGTAATTGTAACTTTGTGTACAATTGTTCATGTTTGGTTCATTAGTAGTGCTTGGGAATCTAAATTGTCTTCATTCGATCAAATCATTGTTCATTTGTATCTTTCAATCTCTGAATTTAGTTGAAAGGTATAAACGTTGTGATAGGAATAATTTAATTTTTTGCAATAGATTAGAGTGTTCATAGACAAATTCTCTCCTTTTGCAGAAGTGCTGAAAATCGCCTTGTGCCCGTAGCCGAGAAAACAAAAAAGATAAGAATTTAGTTTGTTTTTCTTTAAAAATCTCTAAGAGGGAGCTTCCCCTTCTAATTTGAAAAACGGTTTTACTGTACACGCTGTTTCGTTTTGTGTCACACTGAAAGGTGCGAATTAAAATGCTAACAACGTGATTCCACTTGTATTCAACCAGTTTGGTTTGATCAGAGCTTGCATTCACTATCAGCCAGTTTGGCTTGATCGATTCTATGTTTCTACTTATATCGTAAGTTGGGCAGCTTGCCGCCAACATCTCTCAATTAATTCCATTGTCCTCATTCTAATCTCTATATGCTCTCACCTTGCCCACAACAGGAACTTAGTGATCAAAAAGAGTTAGAATTTGAGTTGATTGCAAAAGTTTTAAAGGATTCGAGCTAACGGTCTGGAAAGGGACACTACAAAATAAATTGGCGAAGAGTTGCAAATGAGCCCTCACTCCCTTTTTATAGACTCTCAAGGAAATTAAAATAAAAATATTCACTTTTCCCACCAAAAAATCTATTTTAATCTACTTTTGTAACTCTACCCCTAAATAATAAAATATCACTAAGAGTTACATAAGGTTTTATTATGCCCTATTTAGGTAGCCTAGAAAATAATAATAAAGTTGTCTTTCACAATGCATGCAAAAATAATATTAAGACCAACTTAATTATTATTTATTAAAATATTTTGCTAACCCAACCCATTAATCTATGGGAAATTATAAAATAGGCTAAAGGACCATGATGAACGCCTAGGGCTGAAAAGGGGACATGACATTAGGATGCTCTAATACACATTTAAATGTCCTTTATTTGATTTTAATTACACACTAAAGAAAGATAACTTACATTTTTTATCTTTTAAGTCCTACTTCTGTGATATTTTTGCCAATTCACCTATTAACTATTGTTCTTGGGCAGCCATTGTGTTCGTGAACGTTTGTTCTTTAATATTCTTTCGTAGCTAGGCAAGCCTTGATGTCACTTCTTTGGACCAAGCAAAGGTATTCTTAAATTCATTTCTATTCCATTCTTGAATTCAAAATTTTAAGTGGTCTATGTTTTTCATTTATTTTCTTATGGCATGTCCTTTGATATGCTGAGATTAACCACCAGTGGGATACCTTTGTGGAAAAAAGTGAGCCACATGCTTTCAAATCTAAATTAAGCCTTTCATGTTGTAGCTATATTTGAGATTTCTAATGTGTTAGGCCAATGGTTAGAAAGTGTTTGGTCACTAACACAGGCATTGATTTGTGTGTTGGATGAGATCCATTGGCTGCAATAATTATCAATCTAAAATTTCTGCAATATAGTGTGTTTTCTTCAATTTGTCTAGGTGAAACCTCCTTGAGAAAATTCCATATACATCTTACAAGTAGTCTCAATAAGAAGGACCTTAGAGCATTTGTTATTATAGTGTTAAAATGTTTTCCACCTTTTCTCTTTTCTTTAGGTGACTTGACCCTATTGAAATCTCTCACGAGGAAAGAGTTTCTAGCTTGTATTAGTTGTTACTCAATCTTTGATTAGCTCAAGAGCGGGAAATTCTAGTATTTCTTTATGGAGGAATATAGAAATTTACAATAGTGAAATTTGCCTACAATTCATAAATCATAAGAATAGAAGCAAGAAGCCATCCCTCATGGAAGGGAGGTATAAGAGTGGGAAGCACACCTTGTTGAGTCCCACTAAACAGATACCTTTGAATTTACATAAAAGGATGTATTTGTTGCCCCAAATTCCAGAAGATATGATCCTCTGTAGATTGTTGGCTCTTGTTGTTTATTCATTATTGCATCAAAATTAAATCAATCTTTCTATCCCTGACTATCTTTGAACATTAGACATTTTTTGGATACAATTATACCTCATATATTCCATGATAATATCTGCATCAATAGGATATATAGTCTTATTTGAAGATTTCCTTTTTTCCTTAAGTCTCTTCCATAGACTCCCAGATCAATAAATTTCTTAGGAAGAGATCCTCCTAAGGGATGTTGATTTTTATTGATCTTTTTATTTTCTAGTGTTTGGCTTGGTTGAATTAGTCTTCCATGTGAATTGGATAGGGCCTTGTGGCTTTCCTTTTTACTTGGGTTCCTTTTTTGCAAATTCCTCTGGATGTTCAAGCACCAAGAAAACCAGTTTTGGAGTAGACTGGACATCCTTCATATCTATCTCCTGTTCCACAAGGGCTGCAAATCGATTTGTCAAAGCTGTTTGGCTTCCCTTTCCTATTGTTTCTTTCCTATACCTTGCATAGAATTATTGAAATTTGTTTCCATTGTGGTTCTTGTTCTAATTTTGTTGCTGATAGGTATGATCATGTGTTGAATGTGTAGTTGTTTCCTATTTAAGGACTTGCTGTTCTTTTTGATCTTGGACTGCATTTTAATTTTCTGCTTGTGAATTTCCTGTAAGGGCATAACCTTGATAATATTGTGACAACAAAATGGGATACCTTCATAGTCCAAAGCATAGTTTTAAAACTCGCTGAGTAATTGTGAAACTTTTTTGCAGCCGAGAAACTCATCCATTTATGCACGAGTGAGTTTCGGCGAGTTATACAGAGAAACTTGTGGTGAGTACTTGATGAGTCTGCAGGAGAAACTTGTGTACTACAACTTTTTCCAAGTTGTGAGTTTTCAAACTATGGTCCAAAAGATGCTCCCAAGTTTTCCTCCCATTTCCAAAATTAATCTGTGGATAAGGCATTTTCCAAGTTCAAGTTCACACAAATCCATGAATAGTTGAGAACTCCTAGATTTCTTGTAAATTTTGATGCTACTATGTGCTCATCAATGGCATTCCCAATCTTTTTCAGAGAGGTAAGGTGCCAATATTTGCTTGGAAGTAGAGGCAATCTTGCCTATACTTGGACAGTACTTGGTAGATCCTCTAGTGGATTGAAATCTAGAGACCGATGTTTCATAAATAAGCCGGGTTTCTTCATGAACCATGGCCCTTTGGAAAACTTGATCATTCTCATGTTTTGATGAAAAAATGCCCAGAAATATCCCTTGGGAATCATTATTTCTTCAGAGCCTAGGGCCTTCTAGTACTCCTGGAGTATTGGTTCAAGGAAGGCACAAATGAATCTCATATGAGAGTGCTTCCTTTCAGCATCGAAAGATTTTGCTCCATTTCATCCATTGAGAAAAAGATCATTGGCAATGTTTCCATTTTAAGATAGTACCTATTTTCCTTTTTTATGGGGAAGTTGGGCCTAGTGATTTTTCTTCTGCCACAGTGCTGATGGATCCTTGTAGATCTTTGTGGATTTTTAGTGCTTTTTGAAAAACAACAGATCTAAAATTGTGGTTTGAATTTTGAGGAATATTTCTTCAAGAGGAGACCATAACTTTCTCTAGAAGGAAAGCATTATGTTGAATGATCTGTTGGCTGTATGGGTAAAAAAGTTTATGGATTCGTATGGAAGGGCATGGATAGGATGGGGTTCCAGCTAAGAAAAAGAGTAGGGCAGGGATATACTGGATGTTCTAGATCAAAACTAAAATGTTTCTATCAAAGAGCTCAACCATTTAAATGGAGCTCACATAGCATCTCACAAAATCTATCAAGTTCTCCTCTTTAACTGGTATAAATTCATCTTCCTAAAGCCCAAGTCATCTCCTTGGACATGGTAGTGATATCAACTCATACAGATAGTTATAATGTTACTTGTAGTGTAGTCCATCTAAAAGACTGAAAGCAAACAAAGATATCAACTCTTCCTTGGAAAGAGGAACAAATTTAGCACACCATTCTTCTTCTGTTAAATCTCAAAACAAGTCAAAAACATTAATGTTCAAAAATGAAAAATAAAAAATTTAAGTAGATCTCTTCTTCAATGCCAAGAGTTGCCCATGCAATCAACAAACTTTTCACTGTTCATCTCTTGTTTGATGCCAATAGTTGCTCATGCAATGAACAACTTTCTGCTGAAAAGGGAACACACTAAGCTAGGCAAGCAATGGACCAGAACTAGGAATAATGATACGAAAAGATCCATCCTATGTATAGAGGATTATACAGTTAAATAAAAGAATTAGCATTAAAACTTTGACAATTCAATAAAATTTCATGAGTTAGACAAGAAATGTTCCTATCCTTACTTTTTAATTTTTATAGCTAGGATCTTTATGATTAGATTCACAAGCATACCTGAAAAATCAAATCCATCCAGGAGAAACCATTTGGATTACTCTTCTTTAAGAGAGTCTGAACTGGGTGAAGTCTCCCAACTAATATGTCACAAGCATGTCGAACTGCTTCACAGCTTTCCTCGGATGTGGTGCTTCCACCTGTAATACCTCCATGTGCTAAGCTGATACTGTCTGACTGAAATAGTCTAACTTTTGCCATAATATCTCCACCTAAACCTGGCCATAACTGACCAAGAGCATATGCTGTCATCTGCTTTACCTTAGTCCAAATTCCCTGACCTAACTCAACTCCTCCTACCTCTACAGAAATAGAACCATCTTCAAATATGCTTACTCTTGCTGGTCTGGAAGAAAGATTTACTGGATAAAAGCATGGTACCAAGGATAAGCCTCTTTTAAGCCATCGGTTAGTAGCATTAAACTCTCTAATATTCTCCATTCTCTCATACAAAGATGCAGATTGCTTTAGTTTCTCCCATATTGAAGGCAATGTATAACTAATAGGACTCTCCGCACAAGAGCCATAGAAGAGCTTGGCACTTTCAAGTGTGTGGATGTTCTTCTCTCTCACAACAACTGAATCCAAACCTAGAATTGCGGCAACATGCTCAATAATGGTTTCAGCAATGAAAGATCCCTGTGTTTCTCCAGGGGCCCTCATTGCAGACTTGCTTGGTAGATTTGTTTTACATACTTTATAGTCAAATGAAAGAGCTCCCCAGTTGTATTTCTTCATTGCTGATATTATACAATGGGGAACCAGAGGGCTAAAATCGACTGTAAATCCTGCATCAATGAATAAATTCACATGCAAAGCTGTAATTTTTCCATCATTTTTTAACCCAACTGTATAGTTTGCCTTGATAGGGTGCCGTCCACCAGCTATGATCATGTCTGTTTTACGATCAAGGTATATTCGCACAGGACGCTTCAGTTTGTATGCAGCCAATGCACATGTAACTGCAACCTGAAAATATTAAAGGAGAAATTGAATCCAATGCAATATATTCTTAAAAGGAAAACATGATGCAATCTGTGTGGAAGTATAGTAGAAGTTCATTTCAAAATAAACATATAAAGTGAATTCTGTTATCTCTCCAAATAAAATATTCTATAAAATTTGTGGGGCTACAAAATTGTGAAATCAGAGTAGATGACTGAAAAATTAAAAACTGACTAGTTAACATAAAACTAATAATGCTTTTTCAATTCAATGGACATTGCTTCTTTCCTGCAAGAAACGGCTGTGATGAAACTTTTGATAAGATTCATGTTTCGCAATGGACTGGTAAGCATAACTGTAAACATATTCAAAAAGGTGTTTTCTGCCTATACACCTTCAAGACAACTTGTAATTATTTTCCTTTCATCATATCAGACTGCTTTGACAAAGTCCTTTATGCAGCAATGGATTTTTCTTGAACCACCTTAATATATATTAGCAACACACTCTGATTGTACAAGATTTTCTCAATTGCTTCTAATTATTTTCAATTTAAGTTCCTAATCAATCTTTATCAAAGTGAACTCTATCACAGAGCATTATTCTGGCTTGAATATATTGTCTAATCATTAGCCAAATTGATAATGGAATGTGTGCCTTCACTTTAAGTTTGCTTATGAATTTTGAAGATTGAAGACATCTTTTCATGCCCAAGATTTTAAGTGATCCAAGACAATCTGGAAGTGAAATTTCTTCAACTTGAGGTTTTCCACAACTGATCAGCAATAGAAAACACCTGGTTTTCTAAGCAGAATGAAACAGCCAGTTCCTACAGGGGAAAGGGAGTTTGAAACCAGTTCCCCAATAGGGGCAGTTTCACAATGGCTGAGGTGGTTACAAAACTGTCTATCGGCTTGAAGGGGCAGTTTTGTGTATGCTCCGATGCTGGGACCTTCGAGTGCACAAGGAGGACACCCCAACATTTATATAGTGGCACAAGGAGGGTGGGTTGCATCATTGGAGGCTTGTGTGAGTGTTGTAGCGATCGAATTGAGGAGTCTCAGCTTTAGCAGACATTGGAGACTTAATAGTGAGCAATTGGAGCAACTAGAAGTTGTATCTACTCTCTATACTTGTTGTTTCTTGATTAATAATATTTGATAGACATACAATTGCCTCTACTAGCTGTCTTTTTGACTTTTCCCCTTCTTGGGGTTTTCCAAGATAAATTTTTAAGTTTTGTGTTGATTCCTTCTTCATTTCTGCATTTAATTATCAGAATTGCACAACATTCTAACCTCTAATACTCTCATTTGGATTGAGTAAATAGGACAATTGTTTGAATTGGTGATTTAGTAGTTTCTATAAGCATTTGTTAGAAATTATAGATTATTTTGGTAGGAGAGCGGGTTCTAATTTTGTTGGATAAATGAGCAAAACCCAAACTATAAAAGGACTGATCACAAAGTAGGCTAGTAGTTCAGTGATAGAGCACCCCGGTAGCAAATGGGAGGTCCTAGGTTTGAGTCCTAGTTGGTCCATGGAAAGTTTGACATGGTATCAAAGCCACCTCCACGTCTTTAATTTTGCCTTTTCCACTTGGGACGTCCAAATCTAAGAATAAAATATTATTTTATTATGGAGGTGGACTTGAAAGCAAAATAAATTATGGTGAATCTGGGCACCCAACTTGTGGGTTGACATTTGGAAGACATTTTTCATCATTGTGTATTTGTCATTTGATATTGGAGATTTTCTCTTTGGCTGCAACGGAAGTTGAGCTACGAAATCAAGGAAGAAAACCCTTGCATTTCAATGTGAGTTGGATGAAAACCTAGCTCATCAATTGGAGATTCCATGACGAGGATCTATTTGTGCTCCATTGTTGATTGTTGGTGAAGAGAAGCAGAATTGCATAATCAGATTTGCAAATCAGACTTGGAGGCTCCATCATTGGCGAGTATTGTTGCATATTGGCAAGGGTTTCCACCCTAGGATTTAAGCGCCACCATCTAGGCTTGGAGCGACTTGGCTTGTGAGGCGATTTTTGGTGTTTGTTTGCTGTTAGGGTTTGAAGAAATATTCAGATTTGTAGCAGCATCACAGCAGACATGATTCACCCTTGTTAAGGAGTGATCTTGGTGCAAGGATTCATCATTTGAGATAGGGTTTTGCCCTACTTTGGAGCGCCATCACTTGGAGGTATTTTGGAGGGTTGTTGTGCATCAATTGTCATCATTTTGGATCAGCAAACCCTAGCCGATTAAGTGCAGACCTGTGTGCATCATTTGGAGCAGCCTTTGGAGTGGTTTGAAATCATTGACATTAGGGTTTCATGCCCTAACTTTGGCGCCACATCTTGGAGTGCAATTCCATCATTTTTTTGGAGGTCTTTTGCATTGTTTGGTATGTATAAACCCTAGGGTTTATAGCTGAGCATATTTGGCTTGTTCGCCCATGATATTTTGATGTAATTGCAGGCTTCATAATTCTGATTTATAACAGCAGACATCTGATCCGTATTTTCAGTCATTGTGGTTGCTTTGTGGTGTGGATTCATTGTGTATTTCATTGTGAAATTCAACTATGTTGTTGGCAATCATATTGGCATGGTTTTATGATATTTTGGCATGTTTATTTGGTTGTTATAAGGGTTTATATAAGTCTGATTTAAAATTTAGAACTTCAGAAAACTAGGGTTTCAGCAGAAAATCAGAAATAAGGTTAAATTTCAGAACCCTAAAATCAGAAAATTCAGTTAATATCCTAAGGGTTCTTACAATGGAATTCTACCTTCCAGGCTGGCAAGATACACTGCTCTGATACCACTGTAAAATCCCTTGCTAAATCTGACCCAAAAGTTTAGTTTTGATGCCTTGAAAATAATGTTTTCAAAACCTTCTGAATTCTTATCTGAATCTGATATACTGATATTGTGTGTTTGTTTCAATGGTTTTTAATGCAATTTTGACAAACAAACATAAAGCAAATGTACCCAAATGTATAACAGCAATATCCCACTTCAATTACAACTTTATTTCTCAAAATAAGATGACTGATTACAATAAAATCAGGTCTGATATAACTCAGATCAGACTGATAACATCATATGACAGCGATTACAAAGATGATTCCAATTAAAGATTTGAATTCTAGACTCATTACAACATACCCGATTGAAAATGCACCAATGATATGATGTTGTAGAAGATGGAAAGTCTGATAACAAGAAGATATGACTGCTGTGATGAAATCCCTGTTGCAATCAGCCTATTACAATCTTCCTTATGGCCACAAACTCCTCCTAAAGGATAGAGCGAGTGATCCTCTATATAGCCGCCAACCCTAGGAATGATGTTAAGTATCAAATGGATGACAAATATGTCTCTAAAAACCTGATTCACCAATCTGATATGACATTCTGAACGCAAAATGTTGTTGAACAATCCCTCCGAAGATGGCACCAACTCCATAGTTATTTGCACTTGTATCAGGCATTTTGTTTAGTAAATCTTATGGTATTGGAGGTACATGTTGGGTATTTTCCTAACAATTGGTATCAAAGCCAAGGCAATTCTATGATTTGCATGTGCTTACATGTGAGTTGCATGTACTTGCATGGACTTGCATGTTGGTTGCATGTTGTTGCATGTGATGGATCCATAGTGATTTGGTTTTGGGTATTCCTCCTTTCTTGATTTCTTATCCTAGAAATCTTGTGGAAATCTATAGGAAAAAGTTACTGGTAATTAATCCTTATTCGAGTGGAAGTCTTATAGTTGATCTTGTTTTTCAGGATACAGTATTAGAGGCCCAAGGGCTCAATTTGGAAAGATTTTTCAAAAAGGCGCCTAGCTTCAATTGATCATCAAGATTTTATTTGGCATTTTTCGTTGTGAGCTTGTGTTCGAATTCACAACCAAGGACAAAAATCCTTGGCTATTTCTAAGGTCTAGGAGGACAAAAACCCTCTTGGCTCTCTTCTCTTGAGGTGAAGACAAAAACCCTCATCTTGGGCATTGGAAAATTCCACATAGAGTTTGCATGTTGAGCTAATTTTAGAGACTTGTGCGAATTTTTAAGTTTTTGGCAATCAAGATTTGCAAGCAAATATTTATTGCCATCAAGGGAATCACATTTTCAGCATTTTGGAGTGCCATTGCTGGTTTGGAGTCCATTTCTTTACTGATTTTGAGGGTTTATTGGAGCTTGGTTGACATCATTTTCTGAGCGCCATATTGAGGGAAGGGATCGCTGCCATAATCCAGGGTTAAATTCAGAATTTGCATGTGTTTGGAGGCTGGCTGCCATATTTCTTTTGCAGTTTGGGCAATTGAGGGTTAAGCGCCACATTTGTAGGAGTCCGTACAATCCAAGGGCAATTTGTGCCCTCAGCCGTACACCAATTAATGCTGTTGCAGGGTTTTTCGGAGCACTGATTGCATTTGTCATCACCTGTATTGGCCAGCAGCTGGAAAAAAGAGTTTATCTGCTACAATACATTGTTCCTAGCAGTTGCAGCAGTCTTTACAGTATTAAGACAGCAGTTGGCGGCCGTACAGGTCTGCATTTATTAATTTTTCCATTTGTACAGCTTCTGTACCTTCACATTCAGGCAGTCTGTGAGTGAGTTTGGCATTTGTAATTCTGAAAATTATGCTTAAGTTCTGCATGACAGCATTGTACCTACTTGCCATTGAATAAATTATCAGTTTGGGGGTTTATTTGATGTTGCGTACCTCTGTCATACATTTTACCAGCAAATTATCATTTGATTCTACTCTAAATTTGTTGGGGTTCAATGTTTGAGGATTTCATTGGGGTTGGGTATTGAAACAAGTAATCTCAGTCATGTATTGTTGTAATTAGCACTACAAATTTCTAGTCTGCTGTTTTTAGTTAGTATTTGTTCTAAAAATTCAGAAAATACAAAAAAATCAGAAAAAATTCAAAAATTATAATTTGGGAACATTACAGAGGGTAATGCTGATTTCTGTTTAGTTGTCTTTCCTTGATTTTTCCTTGATTTTCTTCAATACTGTTTTCTTTTCACAGATTGGAGTTATTATATTAAACATATACATACGTATGGATGTATATGAGTATGTGTAAATTATGAAAATCTTGCCTAGAAGGGATTTACTGGAAATTCATTAGTCACTCTTCTAATATTCTCACATCTTACCAGTTTTTACATTTCATTTATTCAATCCATTGCTACTTCGTGAATAGCAGAAGGCTCTGTGAGCATTGGTAGGACAACTGGAAAACTAACTTGTTGCAATACAGCAAATTTTGTGAATTCATCTGCCTGTATATGAATGTTCAATGCACTTATACAAATGTATAGACAGATGTATAACATTTGAGAAAGGTAACTCTATAAGTAGTTTAAATAAAACATGGACTAAAATGAAATTTCTGTTTGCAAGAACTTACAGGTACAGATCTAAAGGCCTTCCCACCAAATGCACCACCTACTCTTCTTGTTATAACCCGCACATTATGAGTAGGAATGCCTAGACACTTTGCAATAGTTTTTTGTGAAATACCAGGGTTCTGGCATGCGCTGTAGACTACCATGCACTCATCTTCATCTGGTATAGCTAACACAGTCTGGGTTTCTAGATAGAAATAATACTGAGATCCAGTCCTGACCTGTTGAAACAACTGTTCAAGTTAGATGTGATTTCCAAGAATTATTTTACATATATCTCAAAAGGACCTTTGCTTATCATCCTATCATAGACCTTAAATTGAAATGTGCTTCAATGGCTTTTGCAAGGAACAGTGCTGCAATTGTTTAGTTGACCTCAGAACATGAAGATGAATATTTTGAACAAATTACCTCTGCAGATTCAATCCTAATATCTGCTTCTGACATTCCTTTTGCAAGATCGCCTATGGGCTGAGGAGTCCACCTTTCGGGAACTTGAAAGAAACTATTTTTTGCTCCTGCATCTTCTACAGAGAGAATAGGAGGACCTAATGTCTCACAATCATAATCTACACTCACTTTATCAGCTGCCCTTTTTGCATCATGCCAAGTATTTGCAACCTACCAAAATGCATGCAAGCAATGTAAACTTATAAGACCAAATTGTAAAGAAATGAAAAAAATGGTATAAATTTCAATAAAAAGGATTTTAAAGGTGAAATTTAATCAAGCTTGTGATGATCAAATACTACAATTAAAACACTAAAATAGTACTCTTATCATCTGTATGGAAAGTAAATATTTTGACAGCTCTACAAGCAATTCCTTGTAGTGTAATTACCATAAGTCCTATCGGTTGACCAAAGCACTCCACAGTATCTTCAGCTAGCAGAATTTCTTCGCCATACCATCCATCAACACCTATATTTCTTCCTTGTTTAGGGATATCACTATAAGATATGAAGGAAACTACACTTGGAGATTCTAATGCATCTTTTACATCGACCTTCTTAATTAATGCCAAAGCCTTTTTGCTGTAAACAAATGCCCCATATAGGCAATTATCTGGAGAAGGAATGTCATCTACAAATACAGCTTCTCCTGCACATTTTTAAGGCCATGTCAAGCAATTCCATTAAACTTGCTATTCATTTGGGACACAATGAGATGCAAATCTTGCAAACTCAAGTCATATGACATTATATCACCAATTGTACTTTACATTCCAAAGAAATTTATATGATCCATTCACAGATCACTCAAATTTGAGCTGAAAATACAGGTTTCTTTAATGTGTTACTGTATGTTCTTCTAATTTATGTACTCACAGTATGCAGCAATCATGAACTGAATTTTGAATGGCTGCTTTTCTAAGGGTGGAAACTTTCCTTTCTGCCTAATGCAAAACTCATATAGAAAAAATAGTACCAGCACTGCTCCTAGGAACATTGATCTCTTTTATCAAAATGCATCTAATAATTGCTCAAATCAATGTCACAAACATAGATGTGCAAATCTCAGATTTTAAATGCAAAGACAAATTGTTCAGATTCTCTATTAGTTTGTAAAAGAACAGTGGTGTCTAGATTCAATAATTTTATAGAGACTATGACCACTTTTCCAAATTGCAAATGGTTTATGAGTCTTTAATAAGTAGTTGATAAGGGTATGTCAAGAGACAGACCCTTTTCCAGAGTTGCAATGAAGCAGAAGATGTCTCTTGGTAAAGGTGTCATTCCACATTAGATTGGTTTAATGAGGTTGAATTAATTTCTGAGACTGCTGTGTGCGAATACCATCAAATTATGGTCATCACTGTGTATAAATTATTGGCATTGTACTGTGGTTGGTGTACAATTATTTCACATGGACATTGATGATTCTCTCTTGTATATACACATTCTCTCGCTCAGGTATCTCTCTGCATGTTTTATCATTGTGTATATTCTCTTATTGTGAATATTGTTCCATTTTTCAATAATAAATATAGTAAATTTTCAATATTGGCCAAGTCTAAATAATGGCAAGCTAACTGTTGGTCTGCCGTAGGTGTTTTGGTGCAGAATTTGAAGTCCTTGGTTATGAGGCATTTATAGGGAAAATTTTGACGTTACTATGGAAGATGCCGGCAAAGTCTGAAAGAAACATCAATCTGGGCAGAGAGGAGCTGTAGTAGAAAGTATGATGAATAGACTCAAAAATGAAACTACTTCGAAATTTCTTGGCTCCTTGGGAAGGGGTGTTGTGCTCTAGAAATCAGTTGTTGCATTGATGAAGTGGCCACAGTTGCTGTGTGACTTGGAGGAAATTCTCTTGGAGGTTGGATTAGAAGATGTTGTAAATTATGTAGTGTCCGAGGACTCAATGGGCACTTCATTATTGTTTTTGGTTCCCTGATTTTTGAAGACATTAGAAAACCTAGATAGAGATTATAATGTTCACAAATGACCAAGTTGGACAGTAGGACACAAAAGTACATTCAGTTATAATGGATAAGTACTGTGATCTGCCACAAATTTCATTTCCTTACAGCTTGTTTTTGGCTTGAGGGCAAATCTAAGAGTAATATTTATCATAAAAATTAGGAAGAATTTCCCTGTACTAAAAATACAAAAATGACTTTAATGTTGTAGAGCATGTATTTGATAATGTGTTTTAGACATCAACTAGAGATAAGGTAGAGGCATTTATTCAAAAAGAAAAAGATCCAACACACTTTTTTCTTTGAGGGAAGTATTCTTGAAGAGGTAAATGAGTACAAATATCTCAGGATTGACTTTAACAACAGGTTTAGTTAGGAGACTTGTAGAAAGAAAAGAACTTTGGGAGGTTGGAAAGCATGGTATGCCCTCCAAAACAGGTCCAAAGAGGCAGAATTATGGGATTGGAAAACTACTCTGACCCTTTTTTGGCTATTGGTAAGTCCGGTGGTACTTTATGGGTGTGAGATTTGGGCTAGCAGCATGTCTGAGTCCAAGTGGAAGCAAATAGAGAATCCAAAAGCACATGATCATTAGCAAGTTCAGGCTGAAAGCTTCAACTCCATATGAGATTTTACTAGCTGAAATAGGGGTTGTTCTGATGGAAGCCACTGCTATGGTGCGTCTCTTAAGCTATCTCAAAAGAATTGAGCAGATGGATACAAGTAGGTGGCCTAAGGTAGTCTTCAGTGAGGTTATAAGGGAAAGAAAGAAATCCTAGATGAAACAAAATAGCAAGTGGATGAAAAAGTGGAATATATATTTGAATGCTTGCCCTATTGATGGCAAAGGAATTAAAGCTTTTGTCATAGAGAAATTCTGCAAATCTATGTGGGATGGTACTCTAGGGAGAAAGAAGAGATATTACCTTGAAATGTTTAACCCCACCTGTGATCATTTACAAAAAGCGTACATTGGGGCGGATATCTCTTGGAGAGCTAACATTTGGATTGGTCAGCTTAGGACTAACTCTCATCAGCTCCAATGTGAAACAGGAAGGTGGAAGAGGCCTAAAGAAACGTGGGAAGAGAGAGTGTGTATTTTCTGCACTTCTGGGGCAGTGGAATCAGAAAAGCACTTTATCTTAGGGAATGTGACACTTACACTGACATCAGAGTAAAGTACGCAGATATCCTGGCAGCGGCTTCTTGGCATGGTCTATTTGTTAAGGGGTATTTGGATAAGGTCGGAGAGCTCATTATATCTTTGAATAAAAGTAGAACGGAAAGACAGAAGCAAATTTGATTGGGTTGGCTGTCTCATAGGCTATTTTTAGCCTCATGGATGTTAAAAGCTATTCTATTCTATGCCTTTGATTAAGGTTCTTCACTTAGTCGATAGGTATAAACCACCAAAGGTTCTTCATTAATGAGGCCAAGGAAACTGTCAAAATTTCTTATCGAGGGAAAGAATAACAAAATAGTGTGGTATATGGGATATTATTCACAGGTGGGGACAGGCCACAATTTCATATGCGTTTATGTGTAGTTGAGTACCATTTTAACCCAACATTTCTATGCGACCATACATTTGTCCCTGTGGAAGAGTTGGCTAAATGCCTCTATAAGCATATAAAAAATGTTTCTGAATAAAGAAAGCCAACGTAACATCCAGTTGCAGTTACAGGATTTTAGTTTCAATTTGCACATAGGATTGAAAATATAAATTTAATGCTGTATTCCGTTCCATCAACTCCTTAATAAAGGAGTAAAACTAAGATTAACCAGAGCTTTTACTCATCCATTTTTGCTCTTATATGTATAGTAAGCCTATAGGGTGAAATTTATTAAAGGGGTTTTGAACTTGCCATACCCATATGCAACTCGCTGCCTGAACATCAGTCGCGCGAAATTGCTAGAAAAATGGAGCAAATCACGCGAGAGGGTAAGTTGTGAAGGCAGAAACAATGAAATCGCGCCCTTTGTCATGATCAGTCCGCTGCTAAATCAAAATTGCGCGCCCTTTTTCTGTTTTAAATGGTAACGACTGCGAAATTGCGCGACAGGCACCCAAATTCTGGCAGAAGACATGAGATCGCGCGATTGGAAGTCTGTTGGTGGCAGGGCTAGTAGAGTCGCCCGTTCAGAGTCCAAAACGACAGAAAAACACATTGAAATTGTGCCATTACATCGTTCCTGTTGGCCAACAACATCAAAAATCGCGCGACTAGGGTTTTCAAGTCGGCCAAGAGCTTAAAATCCGCGCGATCAACAAATATGCAGCGGCAAACAGATGGAAGCCGCGTGAAGAGCATATTATCAGCAAATAAATCTTGGCAAAACAGTATAACAACGGTGTAGTGTGTTGCTCGAGTTTTGTTGATCAAAGAAGCCAAATCAATAAACCCGATCTTCGTCAACATGCAATACTCTTTATATCACCTCGAGAGCAATTGTGAGAAGTTGTTATTCTTTGTCTGCAGGGTTTTCAAGATCTATTGTTTGATGTTTATCAGAGGGAATTATTATAGAAGTTTGGCATCCCAAAGGTTAGAGAGATTGTATAAGATTCAGTGTTTCAGAGTTCTTACGGTTGCAATCTTTTGGTTAAAATCATCAGCTCAAAAATGATTCGAGGCTTTAGGATTCTTCAAGATCTATTGTTTGATGTTTATCAAAAGGAATTATTATAGAAATAAAGTCATCAGCTGAGATATGATTGAGGTTTTAGTATTCTTCAGATGGATCCATCCAGTTTTAGGGCTAGAAATTGCTTCAAAATCATAGGGGATGTCCATGTGTCAAGTTTTCATTTTTAACAACGACTATTTTTTGGTGGTTGTTATTTCTAATGTTATATTTCTGAATGAAGAGTTGATGCCTATTTTTAGGTTGCCTTTAATTAGTGTTATTTTATTATTTGTTTGGTTTAGCTTTTCTTTTTAAGAATTTTTTTTCCTCTCTTTATTTGTGGCTTTCTGGGGTTTGTTTTAAAACAATGAATTTTGAAAATTAAATAATTATTATTTTAAATGCTTCAAATTGGATGTTGTTTGTAACTTATAAATAAGCATTGTAGTAGATGCAATGTCTCTTTTTGAATAGTAGTAAGTTGTGGGCCCCACTCACCTATTTTGTGAAGTATGTTGAGGTGAGTGGATGTTGGTGTATGGGAGGAATAAGTATGAGTGATTATATGCACTTGTTGTGAATATTGTGCTATTATTTTTTTTAATATAAAGTGTAATAACATATATTCATCATTAAAAGAACCTATTAAAAAAATTAATAATAGAATTAAGTGGAAAAAAATTATTACTAAAAAAGACACTTAAAGAGTTTGTACCTATCTAAAAAAGTAAATAACATTATATATTACAACTAAATCTATACAATTAAGTTTTCTTCAAGTTCTCCGCACTATATAGAGAATCAATGGAGGCACTCAGAATTTTGAAGCAATTATTGAGAATCAATGGAGTGTGATGAGATTTGCTTGTTGTTGTTTTGACATGGTTGCAAACAAGCAAGACATATCATGCAATTCTCCAACAATACTAGGGGGTTTGTTTTTAGAGCATCCATTTCAACAAACGATGTTATCAAATGCAACTAACTTCCCCATCTCGAGTCTTTTGACGAGAGTTTAGGGCTTTTCTCTCCTATCCATTACACATAGTGCAAGTCAGGTCTGGATTCTCGCAGCAGGGATTTAGCTGCTCACGAGGAAGAGACCAGTGGGTCCAGCCGTGGGGGACAACTTCAACTGCCGAGGGTTTGTCGCCTCTTTTTTTGTTCCGGTCTTCTATTCTATTATGTGCGTGCAGCCAGGTGTTGGGGACTCTTGCTTTGTTTTTTTCTATGTGGGGTTGCGAACAAGAACTCCTTTTGTTTAGGTAAGTCTCGCCATCTCATCTCCTTTGTCATTTTTTGTTTTCTCAAACACCTATTTTTTTGGCAATGGAAAACCCTTCATTAGCAAACATTCAAAATGGAAACGAAACATCTAGTCGTGTGGAAACAAACTTTTTAGGTCAAGTCAAGATTGCTTTAGTAGACAAAATCGAGAAGTGGGTTTGAGTAATGTCGAACAATATCGAGGTATCCTAAAGCGTAGGCTTGCCCGTTTCAAATGGGAACAGATAAGAAGAAAACATTCCCAAAGAGGGAAAATGACTAAGGACAATAGAAACAAAACTGAATTGGCCATTTATAGTCCCACTTCCACACCTCTGACTTGGTCTTCAGATCTTTATGTGCAAGAGTTATTAAATGCCAAGACAAGGTTAGAGGATTTGGAAGCCAAGGAGCAGGAAACAGACACCAAAATCCATGAGTTCATGATAGCATATCGATCCTTGCAAGAAGCTTTATCGGTAGGAAAGCATGAGTGGCAGAGCATGAAGTTAGATTGCCAAATCAATAAAGAATCAATAGCAGCAAATAAGGATGTGGTAAAATCTAAAACAACAAAGATTGAGGCTCAAGCACTTCAGCACTTCAACAAATAAACCTTTAGGGAGGGAAGATAAAAGAAAACAGTAGGGAAGGCTTATCGAAAGAAGTCAGAGCATGGAGTCAAGTCGGTAGTGGTTCCACAAGTAGGGAGGAAGAAGCAAACACAAGTGAGGGTAGAACGCAATCAAGAGAGCTCAAAGAAAGACAAAATAGATAAACAAACCTCATTATCAGAGGTGTAAGAGATTATGGGCAAAATGAAAGCACTTTCAATCTTGTAAGTGACTTCTTAAAAGACACGCTGCATTGGCAAGGGCAAGTCTACCAAGCGAGGAGAGTAGGTACAATATGTGAAGAGAGCGTGAGACCTATAAAAGTTGTAATGGCAAGCACGCATGACAAGCATCATAGTTTAAGAAAAAAGAAACTCTTGAGGGGCTCACGCTTCTTCCTAGATGAAGATTTAACTAGTAGACAGCAAGAGGAGAGAAGGGAGGAAGTGGCAAAAATTAGAGCAGCAAGAGATGAAGGCAAACAAGCATGGATGTACAAGGGAAAAGCTATTATTGCCACTTATGGATCTCACGGTAAGGTAGGGTAGCAAGTTGGCAGCAAAGAAAAAACAATGGATTGTATAGAAGGAAGTAAAACAACAAGGCCATTATGGGTAAAAAGGGGTGAAGACTCAACTTTGAGTCTTGTGTGTCAAAATGCATAGCAGTTAAGGCCTACCCAGGTGTGCTTAAGTTTAGTATGTTGGAACTGTAGAGGTTACTTGTGGAGGAGGGGACTTGGGTTAGGGCCTATTGTAGAAGGTAGAGACATAATATGTCTCACAGAAACTCATGATAGTAAAAGCACAAAGTTGTGTCACACTTTTATAAAGGAAACAACCAACACTGATCCAACTTTTAAACTTGAATCACTAAAAAATAACATATGTTTTAAATTTTGAAATGATGTAGCCTAATAAAATATTTATTTTTAGTATATTTTATGTTTGTAATTTTTTGAAAAAATTAAAAAATTATTTGAATATAGTTTTTAATAAATTGACACTATAATTTAGTTGTTGATAAAATGCTAAAAAATGAAGTTACATGAGTCATCAATCTTTATATAGTAAATTTTATTTTTTTCCTTCAATTTTTTGTGTATTACTTAAAACTCTAGTGCATGGATTTTTTTTTTTCCAATTTTGATAAATATATACTTTTAAATAAATATTAAAATGTGTGTATTAAAACATAGTTGTTTATATTCGACGTCAACTTTCATATTAACTATTTATCTAAAATAGAACAAAAATTATACCATATTCATCTAGATTCTTTTATCTAGTGCATCATATTTTTTTCAATTTTTTTAATAGTTTTTACTATTTTTCTTTGACATGGTAATCGACCTAATGTTTTGTGTTGATAACTTATAGTAAAAATAAAAAGGAAAATATAAATAAGAATTAATGTATATATATATATGAAAAATAAACTTATAAATATATAAAAATGTATTTTTATATTTTTAAAAAATATTATTTACATGAGTAGAAGTTGTTGAAATATTAAGTTTTTCAAATAATTTTATTTTTTTGATAAATTGACCTCATCATGGTGCTACATATGCATTTAGCCAACAATTTTAGTTGGAAAAGTTGTGGACATTTCTAACTTAGCTAGAATGAATCTTACAAGATCATATGTTTGACAAAGATTGATTTTTAGTTAGAAATACTTAAATTCACTTATGTTGATAAGTTGGCTGAAAGTGTGACATAGCTTTGTGCTTTTACCCCTGAGCACGAAGGTTGCAAGGCTCCTATGTTTGAAGGGTACATGAAGTTGGTGGCTTGGAACAAGGCAGCGGGAAATGACAAAGGGTATGGTGGAATAATGGTCTTAATGAAAGAAAAAGGATGTAACATTTAGTTGGAAAGAGAAGATACAAATAAGCAGTATATTTGGTTCAAAATATCAGAAAACAAAAATCACATAAGAATTGCAGCATGTTATTTTGTTCCACAGGGTTCAAAAACTTACAAAAATAATGAGCTAGACAGCAAGGATCCATATGCAGCTCTAAAAAAGGATATTGCAATGTATTCTCAATAGGGAGATAGCATTTTTCACGGATCAAATCCTATTTGGCTTATGGAAGTAAGAAATCACTAGTGGTCAAGATGTTCAGAAGACAACAAGGATAGTAACCATTTTGGGGAGGAATTGCTTACTTTGTGTGGCACTTTTGACTTAATTATTTGCAATGGTTTGAATAGATGGAAAAAATCAGGAAACTTTATTTGTAATACTTACAATGGAGCAAGTGTCGTCAATTATGCAATTTGCTCACAAAGATTGATTGAAAGGATAGAGGAAGTTATGATTGGGGAGCATATTTGGGACCTAAAGTCAGACCATAGCCCAATTTACTTAAGGTTTTCTTAGGTAGAAAAGAGGTAGCATGGGAGGAAAACTTAGTGTCTTAAGCAAACACCTTCAAAGGGCAGAATTATGTTGACGCAAGAAAATTGTTTAATCTTAAAGGCAACGCTAGAGAGGTTATTCAATAAGGAGAAAACTTGTTTTCAAGGCCTCAACAATAATGAGTTAACAAATATAATTCAAGGAGCACTTGAGAAGTGTAAAAGAACAAATAACAAGAAATCTGAAACAAATTGTTTCCTAGTAAATGTCTAGTTTGATGAGGAATGCAAAAGGGCAAGGAAAACTTTGAAAGAGCTAAGCAAGAAGAAGATGAATATAAAGTTGTACAAGCAGATTTTAAAAAAGAAAAAAGCAGAGTTCTTGAAAACAAGATGAGAAGAGCTAATCTATCTAGGAAAGAATAATCCAAAGCTTTTTTGGAAGGAACTACAGTATAGAAAGAAGCAAACTAAAAATAACATTACAACTAGTCAATGGTTTGACTATGCAAGACAACTTTATGAGCAGAAATCAGGGGTTGAGCCTCCCCACTTAATCAACATCATTACAAAACTTTTCACCTTGCAAGAGGTCGAGACTGGTATTAAGAAACTGGGTATTGGAAAAGCAAAGGACCTAGTCGAGCTTCAAGCATAATTTTTAAAATGGGGGGTGAGAACTCTTGCACTACACATTATGAGAATATTCAACAACATCATTCAGCAAGGTTTTCCTAGTGATTGGACAACCAACTTAGCGATTCCTCTTTTTAAGAGTGGAGACATCAATAATCCCTCCAATTACAGGACCATAATGATCAATCCCTTTTTTGTGAAACTCTTTGGTAGCATGGTCGAAAATAGAATCAACAAGTGGGCAGAAGAAAAAGATAAAGAGGGCAAAAGGACAAGCAGGTTTTAGACCTAAGCACTCTACAGTTGATCATGGAATCACTTTGAGGCACATCATTGATAAAATTTGGGGGGCAAGGGAAGAAGCATTTTGTTATTTTGTTGACTTCAAAAAATCTTTTGACACGGTCCCCAGGGATAAGTTATGGTGTAGAATGGAAGAGCTTGGGATTCCTATGCATTTTAGAGCGGCTGTCCATAGGCTTTATGAAGAGGTTAGAGTCAAAATCAGAACTTCAGCAGGCATCTTGGAAACTTTTAGGAGTGACATTGGAGTCAAGCAAGGTTGCCCCCTATCCCCTACCTTTTTCGGATTATATATTGACAAACTTGAAGATTGGATAAATTTGCAAGGAGGGGATGGTGTTCGGCTTGGGGAGTTTGTGATTCAACTTCTCTTATATGCTAACGATCTTATCTTGATTTCTAAATCAGCTCATGCATTACAAGAGCACTTGTATGCCCTTGAACATTTTTGCAGAACAGTGGGGATGCAAGTCAATACCAGCAAGACTAAAATCATGATTTTCTCTAGCAGAAGGAAGCAAAGCCAGCATAAGTTCTACTTTGAAGGCAATACTCTGGAAGAAGTAATTGAGTACAAGTACCTAGGAATTGACTTCAACAACAAGCTTAGTTGGGAGAGCTGCAGAAAGAAGAGAACTTTAGGAGGGTGGAAAGCTTTATATGTTCTTCAAAATAGATGTCGAGATGTAGAGTTATGAGATTGGAAAACCACTCAGATTCGCTTTGGGCTTTTAGTGCTTCTGGTGGTGCTTTATGGGTGTGAATTGTGGGCTAGTAGTACCTCATATTCAAAGTGGAAGCAAATTGAGCAAATTCAAAAATGCTTGATCACAAGTAAGTTCAAAATAAAAGGTTCAGTTCTGTATGAGATAATGTTGAGTGAAACAAGGACTACTCCTATTGAAGCAACTACTATGGTGCGTTTCATAAGATATTTAAAAAGAATTGAGCAAATGGAAGTAGGTAGATGCCCTAAGGGCGTTTTCAATGACAACATGAGAGAAAGAAAGAAGACTTGGATGAAGCAAAACAACAAATGGATGAAGCAAAACAACAAATGGATGAGCAAATGGAATATATATTTGAATGCTTGCCCCATGAATAGTAAAGAGTTAAAGGCTTTCGTTATGGATAAGTTCCGCAAGCGTTTATGGGGGAATGTGCTAGGAAGAAAGAAGAAATATTATATTGAGGATTTCAACCCCACATGTGATCATCAACAAATGGCGTACATTGGGGCTATTATTCCATGGAAAGCAAAGTTTCTTATTGCTCAATTAAGAACTAATTCTCATCATCTCCGATGTGAAACGGAGAGGTGGAAAAGGCCTAAAGAAGAGTGGGAAGAAAGGGTGTGTATTTTTTGCACTACTGGGGTAGTGGAATCAAAAAACACTTCATTTAGAGTGCGATGTGTTTGAAGACCTCATAGGCAAATATGCTAATATCTTGACAGTTGTTTCTTGACACAGTTTATTCAGCGAAGAGGTTGTTGAAAAGTTGGGAGAGTTCGTCATCAACTTGAATAGGAAAATATTGACATGCAAACAAATATGATAAAGCCAGTCATCCCATAGACTATTTTTAGCCTCATGGACGTTAAAAATCATTCATATATAACTAACAACCTTATAATATTTTAAAAATCATATAACTAACGAACATTCTACAACTATTAGAAAATTAAAAGAATTGCTAATAATTTGAGATTCAAGTGAGAACCATACAAAGATATAGTTAGATTGACCCATGTAAATGTATACGTTATCCCATGTAAAGTTAAAAAATATAAGAAATAATGAGAACGCCTATGGATGGCTGCCACCCTCAAGTTCATGCCTTTCGCCGCTCTCCACCCACATTCTTTAAAAAATTAAAAAAGCTCCCTCTCCCCTCTCCCCCAATGTGTATTTAGGTTAAAAAAAGAAACTAGGAGTGAGCGGCCGCGGCCATGGCCAAGGCCAGGAAAGCTATTAGCGTGCTATATGGGAGCAAGAGGCGGGCCCCAGATTGCTTTTGGTTAATTTCAAGAACATGCTTGCAAACACCCAAATTTACATTAAATGTTCATCCACAGATTACTGTAGATTCTTTACTGGCATTAAGAGCCATCTGCACAAAATAATTCTTGGAGGATCTAATTGTTTCAATTTGTCTTGAATATGTAGCTTTCTCTGCAATAGTGTAGATACCTACTCTAATTTGATCTTAATAATTTAAAGTGAAGGAGGAAAGTAAATTACCTGATGCCTGAAGCTCTGCAGCAACTTTTGAAGAAGGCTGGCCTACTGGGTCGTACTCATGATGAAATTCTATTGTTTGTCTACCAGCTGTAAGGCTTTTTGGATTGAAGGACCATTTCCCATTATTGGAAGTACTGCCACTCTGATTATTGTTGACTTCCAGAGAATCAGTGATGCAAGGGGGAACTATATCTTTTACAAGAGGACTAATGAAGTCAAAAAGGAAACCAACAGCCACACTTTGCCTGTAAGCAGATTTTGGGGTACCTTCCACAGGAATGATACGTAGTTTAAGCATTTCTATTGCCTCGAGAAGAACAGCTGGTGATATAACTTTATCAACTAAGAATTCTTCTACACTGGTAGCCCTAATAGCATGTCTCACCCCAAAAGCACCAAAAGCAAGTCGAAGGCTCTTTGCAACCAGATTTCCTTGAGGTCTATTGAAAGAGATTTGAGCAAGGCAGGCAGCATTAACATAAGACACTGCATTACCAAGCGGGCGAAGGGCTGCCCTATATGTTTTGAACAACAATTTTTCATAAAATTCAGCACTGTCATTGGTACCACCATCTCCAACAGGATTACTAACTTCATTCCAGTTTGGAATAAATACTGAAAGCAATAGCACCCCTGAATCAAGACAAGGTTTATCAAGAAATTCCTCCATGGTTAACACAGATTCTGTTCTCTCAATTGAGATAATTTTGACTGATGCATTAGCTCCAAGTAGAATGGTTGCTACATCTGAATCAAATGACAATTTCTTGGCCATAATTATGTTGCCACCGATGCTAGCTGTATTTCTAATAAATCCAGAGGCTACCTTTTTCAGGTGATTGGCAATGCCCTCAAAAACTGAACTTCTAGTAGAGGTT
The DNA here is from genome assembly GCA_027924645.1 of Cunninghamia lanceolata. Lineage (NCBI taxonomy): Eukaryota > Viridiplantae > Streptophyta > Pinopsida > Cupressales > Cupressaceae > Cunninghamia > Cunninghamia lanceolata. The sequence continues at coordinate 464,488 of BSBN01000134.1, forward strand.
ACTTTCCCATGATCCAGAACATCATCTGCAATGGCATTTGTATCCTCCAAGGCTTCTATAAGCTTGGCAATGGTTACAGCTGCTCCAACTTCAATCCCAGAATCATGTCTTGTAATAATCTGTAGCTCTGATATGTTACTGATATCAACAAAAACTTTAGGTTCTATGTTTTTGTAGATTCCAGCACTTGTGTTACCTACTACCAGCTTGGGTTCAACATTTTCCTTAACAGCTTTTTCCAGAGCCCCCAAAATCTCATCCAAGCTGGATGGTCTAATCCAAACACGTTCTTCTCCACTAAACTCATCTTTATAAGAAAAATTCAATGTGGGTGTTCTAGAATCTTCACATCTTTGTCTACAGAATTTGGAATCTGTAGAAACTCCAGTTGGATTGTATTCAGGCAACTTACTTGGGTCAGGAAGTTCATTTTTTTTCCAAAAGGTGTTGAGACCCAAGTCTTCTAAATCAACATCCCCTGCAAAACTTTTACAAACATCAGCAATGGGTCGGTAGCCAGTACACCTGCATAAATTCCCTGCAATGGCTTTCTCAGCTTCCAAAACCGAAAATTTTGAAAACCCATGTCTATGATCATGGTTTCCTTTGGCTTCAGCCTGACGAAGAGCACCATAAAGAGACATACACCATCCTGGAGTGCAGTACCCACACTGTGATGCATGAAAACCTGCAACCCTTTTGTGGATAGCATGATGTCCATCCCTGCAATTCCCAAGCCCTTCAGTAGTTGTGATGGAGCAACCATCTATAGATCCCAACAGGGTCAAGCACGAACTTATTGAAAATTGATCTGTCTCCTTTGTATTAGTGTTGTATTTTGATAAATGCACAACACAAGCCCCACATCCCCCTGCAAACAATCAGATGACTTCAGGCCAAGTTGGTCTGTAGAATCTGTCAAAGATTATCTAGTATCACTATCTACTAATTTAGATGATTACCCAATATCTGTTTCTGGTTCTAAAATAAGTTCACCACAACTTATTTGATTGTCAACGAGTCTCAAAGGTTGTGTAGATACTAGATATATATTTGTAATTCTAAAATAAATTCTCCAAAACTTGTAAAGTTTTAGCTGTCTTATTTAAGATTTCATTTATTTGGGCCTTGTAAGAAAATGAAGTATGCTGCATATTGTATTATGATTAATTTAGATCCTTCACAAATCCTTTGATATTGAAGAACAGTGTTTTTGGGTGGATATGTCTACAAATAGACCCTGCTAAATCTAGAAAGCCATTTCTCTAGAAAAATCAATAGACAAGAGAAACAGAAATGTTTATGTAAAGCAAAACAAGCTATACAGTATACAATTTAAATTAGATTTTGTGTATGATAAGGCCTACCTTCTCCACAGCCCAGTTTGGTTCCTTTGTACTGAGTATGATATCGAAGATAAGAAAGCAGGGTAGTTGCTGGGTGGATTTGAGATAAATCTACTTCAGTCTTTTGGCCATTCAGCACAAAAACCAGACAATGTGCATTTGCTAATGCCATGATTCGGAACTTCTTTTGCACTCTCACTCGTTGTTTATTAAATTAGAACACAAACTCAATCCGTAATTATTCCATGGAATTGAATTTGGAGAGCTGACCCTATAAACCCTTCCTATTCTGCTTGAAAATACAATGCAAGGTAGACTGTCAACCCCCAAGAAAAATTGGCATCTTAAATATTTTATTTGACTATATTATAAATAAATTAAAAGATTCTTTAATCTGTAGCACTTTTGAAGAGGCAATTGTTTTTGTCCCGAATGAAATCCGTCCAAGTCAAAGTTGGCGTTCTGGACATTGAGCACGTGCTCATGACGTAGCCTTTAGGGAAGGTTAGAGCTTATTCAAAACACGGATGTGTAATCTTTTTCTTTTTAACATATTAAAGTGTGATTTGAAACGTTGATGTAAAAAAGTTATACACAGTTGTCTACCACAAGCTTTACTACGTAAGAGGGCCTAATAGTGGTGCAGGTATAATAGTTGTCAAAGAAGTGGTACACTGAAAGCCTAATATTTTAAAGGTATGGTACTAGTTGTAAGAGAGGACCTAGTTGAATAAAATATGACCATTAGATTCAAAAAACAACAAATTGTCCCATATCCCATTGACACACTAAAAAACATGACTTCAGTTAGGTATAACATGGATGCTATCAAAGTGTTGAATTATTGTTGGATTATATCTGTCTTTTCTCTACCACAAGGTCATAAGAGCTGCTTTGACTTATTCTAATTTGATTATCAAGTAATGAATTATTCTTAGATTATATCTATCTTTTCTCTACCACAAGTTCATAAGAGTTGTTTTGACTTATTCTAACTTGATAGATACAAATCTTTTGGTGGAGTGAACTAATGGTAATAAGGAAGATTAAAGATAATATTTGTAGATATGCAGATGATTTATGATGATACAAATTTGATTCTTTTATTCCTATGTAAAATTGAAATGTGCTCTAATAATTCTCCTCTATGATCATTTTTGTATGTTTTTAAATGCACAATGAGTAGATACTAGTCTACAAATCTGCAGAGTTTCTAAAGGCTGTATAGATACTAGATATATATTTAAAATTTTCAAAATAAAATTTCCAAAACATATTAAGTTCTAGCGGTCTTATTTAAAATTTCATTTATTTAGGCCTCGTTAAAAAATGAAGTGTGTTGCATACTATATAAAGTTTAATTTAGATGCCTTACAAATCCTTTGATATTGAAGAACAGTACTGGTTCTTGGGTGGATATGTCTACAAATAGACCCTGCTAAATCTAGAAAGCCATATTCTCTAGAAAATCAATAAACAAGAGAAACAGAAATATTTATGTAAAGCAAAACAAGCTATAGACTATACAATTTAAATTAGATTTTGTGTATGATAAGGCCTACCTTCTCCACAGCCCAGTTTGGTTCCTTTGTACTGAGTATGATATCGAAGATAAGAAAGCAGAGTAGTTTCTGGGTGGATTTGAGTTAAATCTACTTCAGTCTTTTGACCATTTAGGGCAAAAACCAGACAATTTGCAGTTGCTAATGCCATGATGTCAAAACTTCCTTTGCACTCTCTCACTCGAGTGTTAAAGTTTTCAGTGCAACTGGTTTTGATGTGTGTTAAATTAGAACACAGACTCGAATACGTAATTATTCCATGGGATTGAATTTGGAGAGCCGTCCCTATAAACCCTTCCTGTTCTGCTTGAAAAAACAATTCAAGGTAGAGTTTCAGGCCCTAAGGAAATTGCCATTTTAAATATTGGTTTGACTATACTATAAATAAATTAAATAATTTTCTAATGTGTAGCATTCTTAAAGAATCAATTGTGTCTGTCCCAAATGACATCAGCCCATGTCAAAGCTAGCGTGGTCGGCTCAAAGTTGGAGTGGCGTTGAAAATATGAAAGAGAGTTATTTTGAACAACAAAAAAACAAAATTGGACAGTGTTGCATTTTAACCCAGGTAGTGGAGACTCACTAGTGGAGTAGTTGACCATGTTTCAATAATTGTGATTATTTATAGATTTGATGTCCAAACTTACTAGTTGAGCATGTTTCAATAATTGTATTTATTTATAAATTATCTGAGTAATATTTTTAAAAGTATAGGACTAGTAGTTGTGACTTGTTATGATCTTAATATGTTATATTCTTAATTATAATAATGATAAGTACTTGTGACATACTTAACCCTAATAGTTTCATTTATTAGTTTTATTTATTCCTTAATATAACTTAGTTAGGGTGAAGGGTGTGTCCCTACATAGTTATGCATTTAAATAAGGAAGAGAGAGACTTTCCCAAACCATCATACCTTCTAATATTGAATTCATATATTATTTTCTACTTATTAGAGGTCACCCCCTCTAAGTGGTCTACTATTTTACTGGTTTTTATATTTATTTCTAAGAAATATTATAACTAGCAATTGGACCCATAGGTTCAATGGGCACGCTGATAATCGTTTACAACTAAGCAACACACAAAGTATTGGCCTACTTGCAAGGCACTTACAAAGGCAATGCCATATACACCCCTTAGATAATAAAAGAATAAAAAATCACCTAAATATGTACCTCCAAATTTAAAATAATCCTCCATTGACAAGCACTTAAACTCTTTGAAGGATTTAAACTTATTTTTGGAGTTGTGTGTGAAGCTATCTCTTTGGTCCCATTAACTCAAAAGAAGCTAATGTGGAGAAGAAAGGGCAAGCAACATGAGCTTAGGGGTTCTATTAATTGCATGGCCAAACATTTGACTATGATCTACCACTCTATCTCTTCAAGGTGTTAGTAGTGAGATGGCTACAAACACCTTGTTCAATGTTGACAAGCACTCTGCATTGGTCAACATCTACACCCATGACTGTCCAAATGGCTACATCAACAAATCAAATGGTGAGTGATGCAAATGTATGAAAGAAAGAAAGTAAGTGAGTCAACTATTTGTTTGCTTACATTGAGAGCAACAAAAGCATATAACTTGTGAGTGTCCATTAAAAAGTCCACTAGGAGGAATTTGTAATCGACTTCCTTCTCATGAAAGGAGGCCAACACATTTGTTGTGTATGTGGAGTGCAGATGACCCTTTACTTTGATTGTTTCATTGGTTATTGCAAGGTACTCGGCTTTCTAGATGAGATAAAGAGATTATAGAGGAGATCATGGAGAAATTGTGTTTTAGTTATTTGGCAAGACATCAATTTATACTCATTAAGTTTATATATTTGGGGTGGTTGCATTATGGCGCCATTTGACATGGTTTTTCCATGATAGCAAGAAGGATAACATGTGCCAAAAACTGGGTCAATATTTATCCAAAACGTTCCCATTTTTTATTAATTTTATTGGTTGTTAAACTTGTAAGTTGGTATGTGATCATCAACTATTTCTCAAATGTTCAAAACTCAAATCAATTGGATGATGGTTGTTATGTAGTTATACATATCTACAATTAAATTGTTCTTGCAAGTGTGAAGTTATACACATTCACACTCCTCTTGTTGGTTTAAAATGGATTTGGGTGTTTGTATCCAATTTACATAGCCAAAATCCTTCCAATTAATTGTATTGTCTATAAATCCATTTACCTAAAACTAAAATCTAAAAATTCTACAAATAAGAAACCAATTTTGGTGGAAAGTGGGAAATGAATAGAACTTTATTATTGCTGAAAATAAATAATGACAACTTAACATAATTTTTTAATTTCTTGAGATGTATGGATGATGGTTTAATCCAAGGGAATATGGATGCTACGTTGTGCAAGCAAAGCCTTATTCCTAAGAGTTTCTACCTTTACAAACATCTTATGATTTTTGTCTTACATAGTATATATTTATAAAACACACTCTTATGTGCAATAAAATTCATGGAAAACAGTAGTTGCTAAAAATCTCAAATATGTGTACAATCTTAAAAGAAAAAGATGATATTTAGTAATGTGCAAAAAAAAATTACCTAAATTAGGCTATGTGGTTGTTCATTGGTATTGCTACTAAATAAATCAAAATACCTTAAAAATGGACTTGAATGTATGCATTTGTTTTTAGCAAAACAATCCAACTGAAGAATGAAAAGATGAATATGACATTAAAAAACGTGCCTAAAACACAGTCTTCAATCAACATCAACAAGCCCAAAAAAATCTCCAGAATGTTTAGAGGAGTGCAAATATTTTTGAAACAAATGATAACAAGAAAGTGAATATAAAAATTAAGACCTGGAAAATGTAATTCTAATTTATGTCCTTATAAATATTATTGTGCAACACATACACGATTTTTCCATCAATATGGCTCTCTTCAATTTTTTTTCCACAATTCAAAAGTAAACAAATATTTATATATATTCTTGTTTTAGACTCCCATGTTTGTCATAGTTTTCTCCTTAATCGAGATCAATTCCTAGGAACTAGATGTGTCTAGTTTGAGTCACTTTACAGTGAGAGCAACTTTGCAACAGAGGGTGGGCAGGTGGCAGATATCAACAGGTCTTGTTAACAATGTTATGTCATCTCTAAAAAGGCAATGATATAAAATTTAATTTCAGAATCAACTATAATCTAATACTTCTAAACTATATATCCTCTAATCTAATCTAATCTAAATTTATCTTATATCATAAAATATTTATAATCTTATAATTAGAAAATACACTCTAATTGAAACCATTAGATAGTGTATTTATATATATTCATATAATTTAATTGACTATATATTCTAATAGTAAATAATTTAAATATATTATTAATAGTTGAAAGATGGTTGACTCCCAATAGTTATGTTAGAAGCATAGATGTGAACCACTAGCTTTAAAGCCACAAAATTGATGCAAATGCAATGAATTACTTGCACAGGAGGGTACAAAGTTGGGGTTGATGGGATGCAACACAAACAATTAAGCTAGTAGGTCTAGGAGGTATCCTTGTGGAGAAGCACTAGCATATTGAAAGTAAGATTTACCAAAGGAAAGGTAGTATATGTAGGATTTTTCTTACTATAGAAATGGCCTATTAAAAATGTGAATTTATAGTTCATTGTAGATCAGTGTAGTGCGGTGATTTCAATTTAAAGCAACAAGATTGTAATAGAGACAACATTACAACAACAGATGAAATAGGAGGAGGAATAAATACTATCCTTCTCGATTCTAGTTAGAAAGCAAATAGAGTCAACGAAGTGGTAAACAGTAAATAGAGTCACCAACAAAACTATCACATATTTGTCATTTTGTAGCAAATTGGCAACAACAAGCATCTCACCTTTATTAAGGACACAAAAAATGTTTAATTAGATATTGAATTTTAAACCAAAGTAATATTGTATACTCATCTAAGTTTTATTTTATTCTTTATTTTGATCTATTGATTATGGTAAATTACCCATGCCTTAGTTGATTAATATATTTATAAATTAGTGCATTCTAGGGTTACATGTTAATTAAAGCACACGTTAAAAGAAAAATTTAAAACATTGTTTGCACCATTAACATCCAAACTTGCATCTCTTCCACATTAGAGTGACACAATCTATCTAATAAGGACACTTTCTTCATGTTATATGCATCTACTTTAAGTCACATTTAGCTAAGTTGTCATAAATGCTAAGTTATACATCTTTTCACACTTTTGATATCAATATCGAGAAGGATTTCAATATTTTGACCTTGCCTCTTGTGCTAGCAAAGTTTGTATATACACTAACTTTAATATTATTTTTTTTATTATTATTTTTCATCAAGTTAAGATCACCATATAGAAATTTAAAGATTTGTCAATTTTGATCAAGTCTATTCTAAACCCATTCATATCATATATGTGAACTATTTATACATTTTTCATAACATAAAGCCATGTAATGTCAAAAGAAAACAAACAAATAAATAAAATTGAAAAAAAAAGAGTGCTCAAATGCAATTGTAGTACTATTGGGAAGGCAATGAAATTTTAAGGTTTTATGTATTCATAAAAATTGGATGATTGAAGATCTAAGTGGACCTTGAACAGTGGTGTCCTTGACGCAGCATGTTGAGAACTTGTATGGGGAATAATGTTCACTAATTTTTGCCACTATTTTATTCTCCTTTTCAATATGAATATAATGACCTGTTTGGATGGTTGGGTTACATTTTTGTTTGGGTGTAGTTTTTCTTTTATAACATGAATTGTTCACATTTTTTCGATGGCAAACATACAAAAACACTCCTTTTAATATTTATACTATTTATATTGATATGCCCCTTCATAAGATAGACAACATTAAAAGCATAGGTACTTCTCCAAGGATAGTCATCACACACTTTTTCTCCATTAGATTTTTGCATATGCTAATGCCCCTTCATAAGCTGAACAACATTCAAAGCATAGGTAGTTCTCCAAGGATACTTATCACATGCTTTTCCCCATTAGATTTTTAGATATGATATTTCACGGTGTTTGAAAATGCTAATCTACATATCAACCCTCTCTACACTGGTTGAGATTATGATCTCTTAAAGCCACTACTTGCAAGGCTAAGTATCGCATCAAGGTCATTAAACCAAACTATTGTTGTACATTACTACAGAATTGAAAGAACTATTGCATTGTTTGAGATCAAGGAGAAGTGATTCAATAGGGATTAGCTCTTGCTAAGCCATGTGGAGATTTCCTTGACCTTTATACGATGACTTAAAAGGTATAGTCAATCTTTGCTCAAGTTGATCAATACACACATATTACAATGAAGTTACTGGTTACAACATTTATCACTATGAAATTACTGGTTTGTTTGCCCAGGTTGTGTTAAATGAATTGCTCAACTATAAAATCTCCTCTAATTAGATGAAGTGATGAGATGAGAAGAAAGGATATGTAAATAGAGGAGGCTAGAGGTGAGAGAAATTAGATCCTAGAGAGAAGTACGAGACAACTAGGTGAAGTGAAGTGATGAGATGAGAAGAAAGGATATGTGAATAGAGGAGGCTAGCAGTGAGAGAAATTGGATCCTAGAGCGAAGTATGAGACAACAGTTGGGGTACTACATAAAATGCCATTTTTCTTGTTACTAGTACCCTTTCTCTTCCACTTCATCTTCTTTCCATTACCATCTTGCTATTTATGGAGTTTGAACATGGGCTTTATTCAGAGAACACATCATTTGAAGTGGGTAATTTGAAGCTAACTCTGCACAAATATGAATTTACCCATCCTAGAGGAATAAGATAGAGATGAGATGTATCTTTGCCCAACTCTGAAATTTATATAAATGTTGCAATTCAAAATATTATAAATATGGTCCAAGCATAATAGTTTTGTTTATTTTTGGGCAAAAAAGACAACAATAATAAGAACACATAAATAATCCACATAAATAATCCCCAACAAGTTGCATCAAAATTTACAAAAAATATAAAAGCAATTCCTACAACTTTGCAAAAACATTAGAAATGAAATGTTCATAGCAAAACACTGCTCTCTACGTCACACATTATTTCAACCATAAACAAAAATTCAAAACCAAATATAATATTGCCAAAGAAATTCTTGAATGGAAAATATCTCCCTTTTCTTGCCCTCATTTTTCCTCATTTTTCTCCAATTGGAATCTTTACATTAAAGATATACTATGTGAATATATATGTGAATATACACAGGTGACAAGATGGTAATATGCATGTTGACACATACTACCCATTTAAGGTCAATTTTCTTCATTTTTCCTCATTTTTCTTACATTAACAATACACTATGTGAATATATACCAATCACAACATACTTTGTGAATATACACAAGTGACAAGATGGTAATACGCGTGACACATACTACCCATTTAAGCCATGATTAAATCCCATGAATCAAATTCAAGAATGAGTAATCATGTGCATTATTTTCCACTTGTGAATATGGCTTAAAATTAAGTCCCCACATACTAGCATCCATCTTTCTTTTTTTATCTATATAAAATATTTGATTTGTATCCATGTTTGCATCTCATTTTTTAGATGTGGAAGATGTAAGGAAGCAAAGATGTGTAGAAACGCTTCCTACGCTAACCTTGAGAGGAGTGTTATGCAAATTTCAAATAAAATATTACAGAGATTTCAAGAAACACATAATTATGCAGAGATGCATTTACAATCACATCGGGGTGGGGATGAGAGCACTCATTTTTTCTGCCTAAATTTATAGAAAAAATAAATAAAAAATAAAAACCAAAAAATAGAAAAATAAAAACCAAAAAATAAAAACCAAAAAAAGAAATTGAAGAAAATAAAAAACAAAATCCAAAAAAGAAATTGGAAACTTTCAAGGAAAAAATATGGAGAAAAACACCAAAAAAAAATTAAAAAAATAAAAAACAAAAACTATTGGAATTTTTTTAAAAAAAAAAAAAAAGTGGAAAAGGTTGAAGGGAAAAAAGTGGAGAAAATCACAAAAGCTATAGAAAACACAAAAAAAACGGAGTCAATAAAATCACCAAAAAAAAAATGAAAAATAAAAAACAAAAACTATTGGAAAATAAAAATTAAAAAAAAAGGTGGAAAAGGTTGAAGGAAAGAAAGTGGAGAAAATCACAAAAGCTATAGAAAACACAAAAAAACATGGAGTCAAGAAGATATTTCTCGGCATACTTAAGATATATTTTTTAAAATATAAATATACTAGTACCATAAACACAATAACAATAAAACCATAACAAAGTGATTTACGTGGAGTCCAAAACCTGCACAATGTATTATCAAATCTTGAAATAGATTACAACACACTTGCTTTATGATTTTTCCTTTTTTTTTTCCTTTCAAAATTTTTTGGTTTTTTATTTTTTATTTTGTCAATTTCTTTTTTTGTTCCATAGTTTTATGATTTTCTTATTTTTAGTTTCTTTTTTGGTTTTTATTTTTTATTTTTTCCAATTTCTTTTTTAGTTTTCATTTTTTATTTTTTCTAATTTCTTTTTTGGTTCCATAATTTTTGTGATTTTCTTATTTTCAATTTCTTTTTTAGTTTTTATTTTTATTTTTTCCAATTTCTTTTTTAGTTTTTATTTTTGGGCTAATAAGCCATTCTCTATGTGCACACATCTTGTAATTGATAAAAATAAATTTGGTAGTCCCACAATTTTTTCATCGTCCAACAAAAACTATGGAACCAAAAAGGAAATTGGAAAAAATAAAAAATAAAAATAAAATTGAAAATAAGAAAATCACAAAAACTATGGAACCAAAAAAGAAATTGGACAAAATAAATAAAAACTAAAAACTAAAAAAAAAATTAGAAAAAATAAAAAAAATTGGAAAAAATAAAAAATAAAAACAAAAAAAAAAATTGAAAATAAGAAAATCACAAAAAACAAAAAATAAAAACAAAAAAAAATTGAAAGGAAAAAAAATGGAAAAATCACAAAATCCTTTAAAAATTTGCATGAGTGTGTTGGATAGTAACAACTTTATCCTATTATTCTATATGTGTACACCATTTTGTAAGTGCCAAAAATTTGGTAGTCCAAAAAAATATTATTTCTAAAAAAAAATAATTATAAAAAACTATGGAACCAAAAAAGAAATTGGAAAAAATAAAAATAAAAAATTAAAAAAAATTAAAAACAAAAAACAAAAAAGAAATTGAAAATAAGAAAATCATAAAAACTATGGAACAAAAAAAAAAAAAATTATATTATAAATCGAGAGTTCAAAAGAGTACATCAAAAAGGAGGGAGGCAGAGCCTCAACCAGCTAGAAGGAGATCAGCAATGAAGGAGAACCACCAAAGAGAAGAACTATCCGAGAAACATATACAGCCGAGAAGCAACAGAGTACAAGAGAACCAGAAGAGCAACCAAAAAAAAGGAATAGTCCTACAGGTAAACATCTTCAAATTTGTTGACCCAGGATGTCCAACCAAGGGGTCCCTCCATCCAGATAGCCTTTTTCTGTTCCAGCCGTTGATGAAAGACCTGAAGGTTATCAACAGAGGGGTTTTTGCTGTTTTGGATCTCCTGCATGAGCTTGGCAAGGGCTTCATCAAACGCCATCTGGTTGTCCAGCACACTAGCTAACTCATAACCATTATGCATCTCATATATAAACATTGTAGCCCGGCCATCACGCAAAAATCTGAGCAACTTCCTTTTTTCCAGGTTGAGCACGCAGCAGACCTGTGAGGCAATTTTAAAATAAATGAGATTTCTATGAAATCCAGTAAGAGATCTGGTAAAACCTTGGAACTTAGAATCATTTCTAAATTTCCATATATGCCAAAGGATGAAAGATGAGAGAACCTGCCAAAATAAGTTAGTATCTTTTCTAAGGCCATCAATAAAACCAGTAATAATATCCAAAGTATAAACATAGCGAGTGATGCAAATACCAAACATGAGCCAAACTTCACGGGAAAAGGAACAGTCGAAAAATATATGTCTCATAGTTTCAGGGACTCTACAGATAGAACAAATATCAAGGGTGGCATGCTGGTTTCTAATGGGCAGCCTGTCCAGCAGGAGCAACCATTTAAAGCATTGAATTTTAGGAGGAATAGGAGCTTTCCAGAGCTTATCAAACATTTTATGCCAATCAGAGGAGGAAAAGGAAGAGTACCAAATGACATTAAGATGTTGAGAAACAGAGGTATCATGGTTAAGAAATCGGTATATATCTTTAGCTTTGATAGAAGAGAGGTGAGTACCATTCTGCCACCTAAAAGAGAGAAATCGGTGAGAATCCAAATCAATATTACGGGGGAGATTAAGGTGAGAACAAGCCATTTTGATGAGGTTATACGTTCGCTTATGAGAAGCAGGGATATCAAATTGATTAGCAAGGTCTTCCCAACTGATGAACTGATTGTGTTCAAGGATATCCATGATATACTTAATACCCTTGTTGGCCCAAAGTTTAGCTGAACAGCCTTTAGTCAAAGCAAGGGGTTTACCTTGATGGAGAAGATTCCACCATATTGATCTCTCACCTTGAAGAGTATAATGATAATCAAAGGCTGAGTTAACAATATAGTGACGAATGTTCTCCCATGCTTTCCATAAGGAACGGAAAACCCAAGTTCCCTTCACAGATATGGGGAAATTGCCAAAAACCAAATCACTGAAGGGGAGATGTTTCCAAGATTTAGCAGTTTTATGCACTCCATTCTGAATGTTATTTCTGACAAGAACTTTCCAAGGCTCGTCACCAACAAGGGATTGAAGGATCCATTTAGAAGCAAGAGCCATTCCTTGAAGTTTGAGATCTTTAAGACCAAGCCCTCCGAGACTTTTCTCAAGATGGCACCAGTCCCATTTAACAGAATGGGCTTTCTTAGAACCGTTGCCATCTGACCAAAGAAAGTGCCTGATGGCTTTCTGAATCTCCAAGATCTGATAGTTGCTAAACATCCAGACAGAAGAGTAATATATACTATAGGAGGAGAGAATCTTTTGGCAAACCTGGACTCTTCCAGCAAGGGATAAGAGTCTATGATTCCATTTATTAAGTTTTCTAAAAATCTTGTCTTTTATCCATAACCACATATCTTTGAGGGAAGGCTTGACAGAAAAGGGGATACCAAGATACCTGACAATCTGGTTAGGTCCTCCCCAGGAATAACTGAATTGGCAAAGCCAGTCCGGAGGATGATCACTCCATCCCAGCATAATGGATTTGGAGCTGGAAATACGAGCTCCAGAAGCCTTACCAAACATATCAAGTTTATTACAAAGGCAGATTAGGTTCTCAAAACTGAGCTCAAGAAAGAGAGAAGTGTCATCGGCAAATTGAATATTGAGGAGCTCAGAATCATTAGGAAGAGTAATACCACGCACCTTAGGGGAGATGGTGTCATCTTTAAGGATATAATGAAGAGCATTGGAAGCAATGACAAAAAGAGCAGGAGCAAGAGGGCAACCCTGACGAATAGACCGAGACAAAGGAATGGGATTGGATAGGGATCCATTGACATCAATCATGGCAGAAGCATCTTTTAAAAGAATTTGAATATACTTGCAAAAGAAATCAGGGAATCCAAAGGCTTTTAGCATCATCAAGATGAAGTCCCACTCAATTCTGTCGTAGGCTTTTTCGAAGTCAAGGAGAAGCATAGCAGCCTCTTGATGAGAGGAATTGGCCCATTCCAAGGCCTCCCAGCTGGAAATGAGGTTTTCCAAGATGAATCGCCCTTTAATGAAGCCAGTCTGAGTGGAGCAGATAAACTTAGGAAGAATAGTTTCTAACCGGGAGGCCAACGCTTTCGCAAGAATTTTATAGGAGACGTTAAGTAAAGTGATAGGCCACCAATTTTTAATCAAAGTTCTGTCCCCCTCTTTAGGGATGAGCTTAATGATACCAATGTTAATGACAAATCCAAGGGTGCCATGCGAGAAGGCCTCAAGATATATATCATGGAGGTCTTTAGAAACCCATTCAACATTGGCTTTGTAGAATTCAGCAGGAATCCCATCGGGGCCCGGGGCTTTGTTATCCTTTAGCTTTTGGATGGCATCAACAATTTCTTGCTGGGAGACAGGGCTTTGGAGGGTAGAAATATCATCCTCTGAAAGAACCTTAGGGATAAGCTCAGAGCATCTAAGACGCATCATCCTCGAAGTGTCATTATCTTCTGAGGTAAACAAATTCTTATAAAAAGTTTCAAAGGCCAAAGAAATATCCTGGTCCGTAAGCAACTCTTTGTCATTATCAAAAATTCTATCAATCCTCTCTCTGCTTTGTTTCTCCTTAAGCAGATTAAAGAAATATTTAGTACCTTTGTCACCAAACTGAAGCCAATGATTCCGGGCTCTGATGAAGGCCCCTTTGGCTTTAACATATTGATGTTTTCTGAGAGAATTCCTGGCCATGGATACTTGCTCAACAAGGCTGATAGAGTCCGGTTGGGATTGGATATTATTTTCAGCCACAAAGAGCCGATTAGTCAGCACCTGCTCAATCCGTCTGTAGTCTTTGGCTTTCTTTTGCCCAAAGGTTTGAAAGATCTTGGTCCAAGAAGATATATTAAGAAGCCATCTATTGATGTGAGAGAGGGATTTATTTTGCAAATTTATGAGTCTGATCATCTTAATAGCAATGTTCACATCTTGATCCTCAAGTAGAGAAACATTAAGAATGAATTTATGGGGGGAGGTATAGGTCGGCAGGGTGAGGGTTCTGAAATTGATTTGAGCCATGATAGGATAATGATCAGATAAAGTGGCAGGAAGGGTAGTGACAGGAGATCCGCAATGATTTGGAGAAAAAGAGAAAAAATTGCAGTCAGCGTAGAATCTATCAAGCCTGGAGTAAATTCGGTTAGCCCCCTGTTGGAGGTTACACCAGGTGAACCACAGAGACCTATTCCCAGGTATATCTCCTTCAAGGGGATCGAAGAGATGAAAGTGATGCTTGAACTTGTCCCAATGTTGTTTTTCAGCAGGCCTCCACTCAAAAGGTGAGCCACCAACTTTGTCACCAGAGTTTTCAATCATGTTAAAATCTCCACCAAAGAACCAAGGGATGCTAGGAAGAGAAGTTAGCCAATCCCAAAAGTGGATTCTGTCATTATAGTCATTAGAGGCATATAGGGAACAAATCCCAAATTGAGAATTATTGATATTAAAAATCGCCCAGGCAGCGCGGTTGCAGGGGGATATTCCAAAACTAGTGATAGAATTGGTCCATTTATGATTGATGAGGAGAGCAACACCGCCCTTGCCTTTGGTATGTTCAGTAACTATCTTAAAGGAATCTTTATAGATAAAGTTAAGGGCAGTATCAAGGTTAAAGCCAACCGTCTTAATTTCTTGCAACATCATGATATCAAATTTAGCATGAGAACTCATGAAATTTTTGACAATAGTCTTGCGATCAAGAGACTCGAGGCCTCTCACATTCCAAGAGACAACTTTCATTGAGAACGTATTTTAGTGGAACTAGTAAGGGGATCAGAATCCCCACCTTTCTTCTTGTTCTTGGAACCGAGAGGTCGACCCTTTTTCTTTGAGCTGGCCTTAATCATGGCATCCTCATCTTCACTGATGTCATCAGAGACTAAGCTTGGGTCTTTCGTAATCAACTTAGAACCACCAGAGACCGGAGTAGGCTTGGCATGAATGACCTCAATAATCACATCATCATCAAGTTCGTTTAAGGAAGATGCAGGGGGATTGGGTGGAATCCCATCTGGACTGGAATCTATGTGAGGTGAGGAAGGGTCAATGACAGGGCTAGAGTCCCTAATTTCCTCCATGGGTGAAGCATTATTATTTAAATCTATCGTGCCAAGAGGAGAGGGCAAGGGAGTATCAATAGAATGAGAAGTAGAGGAGCTGAGAACATCAAACCTGTTAGCAGTGGGCTGAAAAGCACGAATGCGGTCTAAAGCTAATTGTTGGGCATTTTTTCGTTGTCGTTTGCGCTTCCCGACAGTTTGGAAATCATCAACGGCAGCCGGCTCAGGAGAGGAAAAGGTAATCGGGGTTAAAGCCAAAGTTTTGGAAGTCTGGTTAATGAATCCGGCAGATTCTGGGGTTTGGGTTTGGGTAAGAATAGGAGAGGAAGAAGGGGCAGCCATATTAGTGTTGTTGAAAATAGCCACCAAAGAGTCAGCAGGGTAATCAACCACACCTGTGGTAGACTGGTTGTGGACTCCTTTATAGGCTGGGGCATGGTTTTGAGAAGTAGCAGAGGGTGAAGCAGGACCAGCCAAATTATAATCTCTGTGCATAGCCATCTTAGAGCTACTAGGGTTACCAAGGATAACCGAGGTAGACTGAAAATTAACTCCTTCAGAGAATTGGGTATGGCTTTGATTACCAGCAAAGGGTGAAGAAGAACCACCCTCATTATTGTCATTATGCATAACCATATTGGAATTAACAGGATTACCAATTGAGCCCACAGGAGAACCCAAACTAGGTAAAGACACAGTGGAATGAATAGTTTTAGAAGCAATTAGGGTTTCATTTGTAGCGGTTTTTTTTTTATTGGTAATGATGGGGCAATTTTTCCTTTGATGCCCTTCTTTTTTGCACAGAAAGCAAGCATTTAGGCCACCTAAAACTTCAATAGGGCAAATAAAAACTTCACCGCCAATGTTAAGCTTTAGATTGGGGGGAATGTCAATACCCGGTTTAATAGAAATCAACATGCGGGCATCCATATTAGCAACCAGCCTAGCCGTTTCGTCTATACGGATGATTTTCCCAAAATTGTCCATCAAATGAGGCAAGAACTTCCAGAGGAACGGCGGAACTTCTTTCACAATAACCCATCTAGGGCAAGCTAAAGCAAGAATTTCTTCATTAATTGCATCCTGAGACCAAGCAAGGGCACGAAAGGATGTTTTCCCAACCGTCCAGTAGTGCCTTTTAAGGGCCTCAACCTGCGATTCATGATTACTAAAGAAGATGATAAACAACCCTCTTTGAATCTGTCGACAGAATGAGATTTTAAAACCTAACTTCAAATTCCATAGACTGTGAAACCAGTCGTCCATGAATTTACGGGGAGGGCATTTATCAATATCTACACAGGAAAAGAAAATAGCAGTAGAGCTTAACCGACATTTTTCGAGCGAGATCTCATGCAACATTTCATCATTGGGCATAATGCAAATATTTTCCAAGGGGTTACCAGACATCTTACCTTCGGCTCCAGGTCTTTCACTCGGAGGGGTGTAAACAAAGCGTGCAGCAGAGGAGATGCCATTGCTGGGAGGGGCAACCATTTCAACAAAAGATCTCCTCGGCGGATTTAGGGCTCCAGGGTCAGGCGGGAATTGCGGATTAACAGGCTCGGCATCCATGAAATTAATTTAACCAAACAACAATACGAAAACAGAGCAATAAAAGCATAATAAATGAAAAAACAGAGGAAGAGAGCGGGTACTCGGCGTGGAGGAGATATCTCTCCTCCACGTAATCTCCCAGTTGACGCGTTTGAAAAATATTGTCTCTGCTGTTTCGCTCCAAAAAACTTCGTCATAATAAAGAAATTGGAAAAATAAAAAATAATAGCTAAAAAGAAATTAGAAAAAATCAAAAATCAAAATCAAAATTAAAAAATAAATTGAAAATAAGAAAATCACAAAAACTATGGAATGAAAAAAGAAATTGGACAAAATAAAAAATAAAAACCAAAAAAATTGAAGGAAAAAAGAATGGAAAAAATCACAAATCCTTTGAAAGTTCCATTTTCTTTTAAAGTTGCATGAGTATGTTGGATAGTAATGTCTTTAGCCTGCTATTATATATAGAACAACAAATTTCTATCAGTTAGCATGTGTTTGATAATTTTTTGTTTTCTTCAATCCATTAGTTCCAATTAGAGAGGTATTTCTTTCAAGTATTGTCATCAGGGTGGGTCTATAAATGTTTGCATGAATGAGTCAGGTTTGAAATACTTAATACTTTTAAATTATGAATATGCATCGTCTGTAAATGGGTCTGTAAATGTTTACATCAGTAAGTGGGGGTTTGAAATACTAAATACTTGTAAATTATGAATGTGCATGTCATTGATATTTAAGAAAATTCTTGTGGGTTTGCAAAAGCCATATATGCACTAGATTTAACCAAGGTTATGGGATATTTTCCACCCCACCTTCAATGAATTGGTGATTTAGGTAACAATAACAATAATATTTAAGTAGATTGAATAGGCAATAATAAATATTCTTTCCATTGCCTCAAATTTATTTAAAATTTAAAATACCATATAGTATATTCAATTATTTTAGTTTTTTGAATGGTTAATTCTCTATTATTTATTTAGATGATAAACACTCTGATTTTTTAAATTTTTTTTATATGAATAAGATTTTCATTATTTTATATGATCCACTATGTCGAGAAAACAATTTCAATTTTAGTTTACAAGTTATTTGTTATTTTTAAATCTTTCAAATTATTTAATCTTAATTTTGGTTTGAAATTTTTTAAGATTTTTTTGAAATTGAAGAAGAAATCAAAGGTAATGTTTCTAATCTACAATTTACTTATTGATTATAATTGTGAATTTATTTATATTAATTTTTTTTATAAATTGAACTTTTATATTCAATTTCATTTATTGTTATAATTAATATATATATATATATATATATATATATATATATATATATATATATATATATATATATATATATTTGGTTTTGTTATCATTTCATTAACAAAAACTATAGAATCAAAAAAGAAATTGGAAAAAATTAAAAATTAAAATTAAAAAAAATTGAAAAAAAAAAAACTAAAAAAACTAAAAAGAAATTGAAAATAAGAAAATCACAAAAACTATGGAACCAAAAAAGAAATTGGAAAAAATAAAAAATAAAAACCAAATAAAGAAATTCGAACAAATAAATAATAAATAACTAAAAAAATGGAAAAAATAAAAATAAAAATAAAAACTAAACAAGAAAATAGGAAAATCACAAAAACTATGGAATGAAAAAGAAATTGGACAAAATAAAAAATAAAAACTAAAAAAATTGAAAGAAAAAAAATGGAAAAAATCACAAAATCTTTTGAAAGTTTCATTTTCTTTTAAAGTTGCATGAGTATGTTGGATAGTAACATATTTATACTGCTATTATATATAGAACACCAAATTTCTATTGGTTAGCATGTGTTTGATAATTTTTTGTTTTGTTCAATCCATCAATTCCAATTGAAAGGTATTTCTCTTAAGCATTGTCATAGTCTAGGTCTATAAATGTTTGTATGAATGAGTCAAGTTTGATTTAAATTATGAATATGCATGGTTGGGTCCGTAAATGTTTACATGAGTAAGTGGGGGTTTTAAATACTGAATACTTCTAGATTATGAATGTGTTGGAACTAATGGATTGAAGAAAACAAAAAATTATCAAACACATGCTAAGAAATTTGGTTAGCATGTGTTTGATAATTTTTTATTTTCTTCAATCCATCAGTTCCAATTGAAGAGGTATTTCTCTTAAGTATTGTCATAGTTTGAGTCTATAAATGTTTGCATGAATAAGTTGGGATTGAAATACTTAATACTTTTAAATTATGAATATGCATGGTCTGTAAATGGGTCCGTAAATGTTTACATGAGTAAGTGGGGGTTTGAAATACTGAATATTATGAATGTGTTGGAACTAATGGATTGAAGAAAACAAAAAATTATCAAACACATGCTAACCAATATAAATTTGTTGTTCTATATATAATAGCCAACATACTCATGCAACTTTAAAAGAAAATGGAACTTTCAAAGGATTTGTGATTTTTTCCATTCTTTTTTCCTTCAATTTTTTTGGTTTTTATTTTTTATTTTGTCCAATTTTTTTTTTCATTCCATAGTTTTTGTGATTTTCTTATTTTCAATTTATTTTTGATTTTGATTTTTGATTTTTGATTTTTTCCAATTTCTTTTTAGTTATTATTTTTTATTTTTTCCAATTTCTTTATTTGGTTTTTATTTTTTATTTTTTCCAATTTCTTTTTTGGTTCCATAGTTTTTGTGATTTTCTTATTTTCAATTTCTTTTTTGTTTTTTATTTTTTATTTTTTTCTATTTTTTTTAGTTTTTAGTTTTTTTTTTTCCAATTTATTTTTTAATGTTTTTTTTTTTTTCCAATTTTTTTTTTGGTTCCATAGTTTTTGATAATTAATTTTTTTTAGAAATAATATTTCTTTTGGACTACCAAATTTTGGCTGGGCTTAAACAACACACACTAAGCTTTGACTTGCTTAGGTGGGTGGTGGGCCCCTTCTGTTATTGACACATTAACAAGACAAAGTAAGAGAAAGGGCCCACCAACCACCTAAGCAAGTCAAAGCTTAGTGTGTGTTGTTTAAGCCCAGCACCAAATTTTTGGCACTTACAAAATGGTGTACACATATAGAATAATAGGATAAAGACGTTACTATCCAACACACTCATGCAACTTTTTTAAAAAATGAACTTTTAAAAGATTTTGTGATTTTTCTATTTTTTTTCCTTTCAACTTTTTTTTTGTTTTTATTTTTTATTTTGTCCAATTTTTTTTTTGTTCCATAGTTTTTGTGATTTTCTTATTTTCAATTTCTTTTTTGGTTTTTTATTTTTTATTTTTTCCAATTTATTTTTTAGTTTTTATTTTTTATTTTTTCCAATTTCTTTTTTGGTTTTTACTTTTTATTTATTTTGTCCAATATCTTTTTTAGTTCCATAGTTTTTGTAATTTTCTTATTTTCAATTTCTTTTTTAGTTTTTATTAAAGGATTTTGTCCAATTTCTTATTTTGTCTAATTTCTTTAAAGAATTTTGTAATTTTTCCATTTTTTTCCCTTTCAATTTTTTTGGTTTTTATTTTTTATTTTGTCCAATTTCTTTTTTTGTCTCATAGTTTTTGTGATTTTGTTATTTTCAATTTCTTTTTTGGTTTTTATTTTTTATTTTTTCCAATTTCCTTTTTATTTTTTATTTTTTATTTTTTCCAATTTCTTTTTTACTTTTTAGTTTTTATTTATTTTGTCCAATTTCTTTTTTGGTTCCATAGTTTTTATGATTTTCTTATTTTTAATTTCTTTTTTAGTTTTTATTTTTATTTTTTCCAATTTCTTTTTAAGTTTTAAGTTTTTATTTTTTCCAATTTTTTTTTGTTATTATTTTTTATTTTTTCCAATTTCTTTTTTGGTTCCATAGTTTTTGTTGGATGACCAAAAAATTATCGGACTACCAAATTTATTTTTAACAAATGGACGACCAAAAAATTGTGGGACTACCAAATTTATTTTTAGCAATTACAAGATGTATGCACATATAGAACGACCTATCAGCCAAATTACATTACATATGAGAACCTTTTAGAGATAAAGCATTTCATTTTAGAAACAACTAATAAAATCTCATAACCAACTTATCTCTATCTCCATTTAAAAGATACTTCTCAAAACAGCCGCTTTTCACCTATCACAAAATCTTGTTTTCTTTGCTCGCTTTATTTTTATTTCGAGACACTTTTTTTCCTTTTTTTTTTAATCTTTTTGTTTTTATTTTTAAAGTGCTTTATTTCTAATAGAAGATGCTTGAGCTACATAATTATTTTGTACAAATTATTTATAGACTTAAGGAGCTTCAAGTGTTCCTTTCTGTTAGATTCAATTGTATCTAGCCTTTCTAAGACAACAATGATCACCAAGAAGCCACTACAACCCAACATATATTTCATATGGTATTCAACACTGCTTAAGTTGTTGCATGTTTATCTCTAGAAAACACTAGTATTTGACCCACAAAGTAATATTAACTTCACAATGTATTAAAAATCACAATCCCCCAACTTTTGAGTTATGAATATATACCGGTACAATTTGATTGTAAATGACATCTAAAGAGAAATATTGATGTGTTTTCAAGTCAATTTTTTTCTAACTAAAATCATTAATCTAGAAAATATGTGTTGTGCCAGGAGGAATATGTCTTGAACTATATGTTTTTAACAGAGGGGAGTAGCACCAGGCAAGAAATTAATTTGATATTCTTTGGCATGCCTATGCAGAATGTGGACATATCTGCTACAAGTCATTTTAATAATCAAGAACTTTGTAAAGCTTTCGAACTTCACCAATGCTGGCCCAGGTTCAATCTACTGCCGAGCTCCCTATTAATGGCCTCTCCATCCCAGCTACCCTAAACAAAAACTAATCAAAAACCTTGTAAATCTGAAAGTAAATAATAGATGGAGTATGCATAATTGATTTGATTGGATGCTGCTACAAATAATAGATTTATCTCTAATTTTTAGTGCTACATTTTTAACTTTTAGAAGCATCTTGAGTTTCATGTATCAGTATGTGTTTATGGCATTGCTTTAGCACCTACAAAAGAAAAGTATCCATGAGCATTAATATTCATATTGCCTTAAAAACTCATATGTGTATTGAAATAAGAGTCCCTACATTCTCTCCATATAGCTGCATATAAATAGCATAGACTCTGAGCAACATGACATTCTCCACCATCACTACAAATGAATGATTAGAGGATGTATCTACATCAAGGATTCCATTGACAAATCCGTAAACCAAAACAAAGTCAATTGTCATGATTTTCGCAACATGAAAAGACCAATGCACATGTATTATTTGATTTATTCCCCTGTTTCTTTCAGCATAATCTCCTTTCCTTCGATGCCATTCAACTATGTAGTGATTTGTATTTGAGCTCTTGTAGCAACTACAAATTCACTCATATTATGAGTCCCAAGTCCCAATTTGAACCCTAAAAAATGAAGAAACTTTCAACATGTTTCTTGGCCATAACCCTACTACTAGAACTGGAAAGGATATTAAGTAGATTTACTCATACTATTAATACTAATTTGAAGCCTACAAAATTATAATAAATTCCACCAATAATATTTCTTAGTTCCAGAATCCTAAATCCTACTTGCTAACCAAATCCATTGATGAGGAAAACCATTCCGCACAGTGGTTTTTTCAATAGCCACAAGTAGCACACATAGCATCAATATTAATTTGAAAATCAGAAAGGAGAACAACAATTTTACCTATTTTAGATTAGTTCCTATACTTCTATGTCATCACGACTTAAACTGCACTTGCACTACAATAAAGCATTTTGTATAGAAAATTGTCTAGGATATACAAATTTACACAATTATACCTACCTTTGTCCCCATTTCTAAATGAATTCCTCCAAACTAGTGTATAATATCACTAAAGAAGATAGTAGCAGCCCTACATTGCTTTGAATTCAACAAAATTAGAATTTTTTCTTTTACATTATCAAAAATCTAGACCACCCACATGGAACCCAAAATAGGATAAATGATAATTTGTTATACCTTAAGATCATACATTGTTCCCAACCTTTTGGCAAAGGCTTATAACACAACTCTATTTCCCTCCATATACCACCTTCACTAGATTTGGCATCATCACAACAATCATTCTTAGTGCAGTAATCATCAACTTTGTTAATTTCAGGGACCTTGGGCAAACTTGCTATGGATTGCATGGAAAGGAAATCAATTTGCCTTTTAATAGACTGCACTTCATGAACTGATATTTCCTTCTACTCCACTAATTGGGTATAAGTACAATCACCTCTAGAGTAGGACTTGAGGCAAGACATCCTACCATGATCAATGCTCCCAAACTACTCAAATACAGAACATGCAAGCTTTCACCTTGTTGTGACTCATTTTTCATCCAAATAATATCAATTATATCCCTCACTAAAATCTCC
Organism: Cunninghamia lanceolata; assembly: GCA_027924645.1. Taxonomy (NCBI): domain Eukaryota; kingdom Viridiplantae; phylum Streptophyta; class Pinopsida; order Cupressales; family Cupressaceae; genus Cunninghamia; species Cunninghamia lanceolata. Next base: position 488,183 of record BSBN01000134.1, read on the forward strand.
TAATAAATGGAAATAACAACCATGCTCCCAGCTTGGATTACACCATATCCTACTACCAAACCTAGCTCACACATTATCCTAAACAACTTCATACTTGTACATACATGAGCAGTCACAAAGCCCCCAAAATTGAATTAGCTTTTGACAAGGATTGGCATCTAGAGCCATCCTATAGAATATAAAGCAAACCATCGTCAATGAAAATTGTAAGGCCTATAATTATAAATACATGTAAGACATCTAAATGAATGCCATGAAACCTATAATTATAGATAAATATTATAAATAAAGTATGTCCAACATTGTATTTCAGAAATCCTTATGAATGTTGAATGATAGTATGAAGAGATAAGCTCTACATTTATGAGCTTTGAGGATTCAAAAAGAGAAAGGAAAATGAAAATGATGCTTTCAAATATGAAAATAGAAGCAATCTTACAACATCAAAAAACAAATAAAAATCAATCAATTTAAATATACAATAAGCAAAAAAATGTATATATATCATGCAAAGCAAATAATTAATACAGAGGCTTGTGAACGATTCTGCATGAAAAAACTTGCTCAAAAAATTTCATTTTTGCCTGGAGAACAAAGCCATCAAACATCTGTGAAGTGTGTTTAGGGCTCGAAAGGAGAGGCACAATTACTCTAAATAACATCAAACATGAGATTTACACTCAAAAACCTAACTACCCACAAAAAAATTCAATACAAAAAACTAGTATGCCTAATACTCAAGGAAATTTGTCTTAAAAATTAATACCTCTAGCTTGAGTCATTAGTTTACAATGTTAAATTAATCACCGTGAATACATGTGTGAGGCAGAGGAATAATCTAGGTGCCTATAAAACATTGATTCTGTAGCATGAAAGTCCATCGTGTGTCCCCTTGTTTTACCATAATATATATATTTTTCAAGTCTATCTAAAAATAAGGGAGTTGTCTTTATATACACTCTCCAAACTATTGGAAATGAAGTATGAGGTGGGCACATCTCAACCGACTTACCCAAATATATCCATTTATTTTTAAAATAAAACCAAAATTTGGCTCCATTGAATGTTAAGTTCTGGCCTAGACATGAATGTCTATTGGGTAGTTTCGAGGAAATTAGGGAGCATTATTTGTCATGGTTAATGTGACAATCATACATGAGACAACGAATGTTTTTTGATCTCCCCCTTGGATGCATGTAAATTACCTATGAGGGCTCTATATATAAAAAAGGGAGATCATGTTCCAACATATCGAACCTCTCATGACACGTAACAACTCTGTAGTGCCATGATGAATGTTTGATTATGTTTTAGGCTTCACAAAGCTTAAATCCTAAATACTATTCATATTAAACAATACCCATAAAAGAAAAAAGACTAAATCACAAGCTATTGAGTTTGAATGGATACAGGAATGCACGTACTAGAGAAACACAATAAGTTGGGAATATGGACATAAAAATGGCTTTCTACTAGGAAAAATAGTGGATCTCGTGTTCCTAGGATGGTCTATGCACACACTAGCCCAATACTTGCTCTCACTGATGGTCCTCTTTGTGCTAGCCTTGTTCCACCAGGCCCTCACAACTAAGAAAAACACACAAACAAATAGCCCTTTAGTGTAACGCCTAACTAGCTCACCGCCTCTATGCAAAACCTAAACTTTTGTGCCTCCCTCCATGCTACAGCCCTCTTCGTAGCTCCTCCTGCATTCACATAAATGAAATAAAATAAAAGAAAAATTAGGGCTTCGTATGTGCTTATAAAAATAAAATGAAATCAGATACGACACCACCTATGAATCAAATAACATCATATATGTTAGATTTGGATCTGCAAACATGTAAGGTGGAGATTCAGTCAAGACAGTTTTGAAAATATGGAATCAACACGTCTGTGCAATCACCACATGAGGCCTCTATGAATACATGTTTAATGTACTTTTCCCATGCATTTTTGGGAGATATGCAGCTATCAAAAATTTGATTCTACCACAACTATCAAAAAATTTATGGATGAGATCTTTTTTTATCTTAGTCCTTTTAATCTGGACCCTCTATCTATATAATCCTTCAAGTGCTTCTCACTTAAGGAATCAAACAAGTGGTATCAGAGCTACGATTTGGGCCAACATTTTTGTTTCCACCATAAATTTCAAGCCATTGCGAGTTTGGACCTAATTTTTTCTAGGTTTTGAGGTATGTGGTAAATAAGGTTCTAGGTAAAAAATCAAGTTCTATCATAGGTTTTACACAAGTTATTTTAATTTTATTTTTTTCATTAATTAGCTCTACAAGCTGTAAATTTCAGAATTTTTTTTTAAATTTACATTTTTGGAAAGATTATGAAAAATTAAGTTGGGTTAGTTCTTTGTAATTTATTATTAGAGATAAAATATAGTCCATAATTTAGTGGTCAAAGTTAGGTCAAAATATTTTATTATTTTGTCCTATAGGCCATAATTTTTAGAATTTTTTAGAATTTTTTTACATTTTTGGAAAAATATTGAAAAATTATATAGGTTTAAACAAGAATTATTATATTAATTGAAGCCAAAACAAAACAACATGGGCATGTACTACCCTAATCGACAAAATCAAGGGATAGTACAATCTTTTCAAGGTCTAAAATTGAACCTACCCAAAATAGCTATCCCTAAATTTGATGGTATTGATGTAACTTCATGGATAACTCTCATGGAACAATACTTTAAGATTCATAAGGTATAGACAATGCAATGGTTGACGTAGCCTCACAATATTTAGAATCAAAACCTCATCTATGGTACCAATGGAGGATCAATGACAAGCAAGGGAAAATGTTTAGTTGGAAAGAGTTTAGTAATGAATTAGCAATTCTCTATGAGAAACCATGGAATGGAAGCACTATGATACCCAATTAAAAAATTAAAACAATTAAGGTCTATAGTCGAATATAATGTTGAGCATATGAGATTGGCAATCCGAGTTCATGAGGTGACACTTTATCAAAGCCTACAACTCTACATCAATGGACTTAATGATTAAATTAAGCATGTAATGTTCATTTTTTGGAACCTTGCATAGTTAGAAAAGCTATGCAACAAGCATTGCATATTGATAAGTATAACCCCACAACCAAAAGTTCCACACAAGGTCAAACCATAGGATTGAAAGACAAAAATTTACTAACCCTATTGATAGAAATGATAACTTATTTAACCTAAGAAGAATTAGTAAGCACTCTCCTCAATAAGAGGAAAATAAAAGAGAAAAAGATCTATGCTCAAATTGTGATTACAAATGGTCTAGGGGTCATAACTATGCTAATAGTGATAAAATACTAACAATTATCAAGAATGAGGTTGAGAGAGAGAGAGAGAGAGAGAGAGAGAGAGAGAGAGAGAGAGAGAGAGAGAGAGAGAGAGAGCGCTACAAAAGAACCAAATGTGGAATGTGAGCAACAAAACTCTACCACTAGAAGTTTCACACAAGGTCAAACCAGAGGATTAAAAGACATAAATAATTCTTTTGAAAGAAATGGGGACAACATCTTTAACCCAAGACAAATTAGTAATCTCTCTACCTCTTGTTGGAATGGTGATAGCAAATGACCTACCTAAGTCATAAGTGTACTAATAGTGAGAAAACACTAATGACTGTCAAGAATGAGGTTGAGAGAGAGAGAGAGAGAGAGAGAGAGAGAGAGAGAGCTACAAAAGAACCAAATGTGAAACTTAAGCATGATAACTCTAAGGAAGTAGAACGCACTACTATCTCCTTACATGCATTCAAGGGCACAAGTGCACCACAAACACTCAAAGTAATTGGTTATATCAAAAACAAAATTGTGAGAGTGTTAGTTGATATAGGTAGTACACATAACTTCATTGATAGAAAATTAGCTAATGAGCTCAATTGTTTTGTTTATCCGATTCTAATTTCCAGGTCATGATAGTTGATGGAAAACAACTCTCTTGTAGTGGTAAATACCATCATATAAAAATCTCAATGGGAAATTGTCAACTAGATTCAGAAATGTTTGATATCCCAAACGGGGGAGCAAATGTATTTTTTGGTGTTCAATGGCTTAATTAGTTAGAAACAATGTCTTTCAATTTTCATGACTTATCCATGGCTTTTAGTACACATGGGAAAAAGTATAGACTTATAGGAATAGAATCACTACCAAGTGAAATAATTAGCTCCCATAGGTTGGAGAAATTACTTAAGAAAGGGTCTTACAACATAGGGGCACAACTACATTTTTTAGAAGCACAAGATGTGAAAACTTAAGATCAACCAAAAATTTAAGAGACCCTTCAACACCATCAACAAGTATTTAAAGAACCAAAAGATCAACCCTCAGTCAGGGGCCATGATCATGCCATTGAATTAATACCAAGAGGTATTGTTCATCCCAACAAAAGTTCCTATTCATCCCCAATGATTATGGTTAACAAGAAGGACGAACCATGGAGAATGTGTCCACATTACATGGAGCTCAACAAGCTCACTCTTAAAGATAAGTTTCATATTCCTAGCAGTGATGAATTGGTAGATGAATCTAATAATGTAGTTCTCTTTACTAAGTTAGATTTTAACTTAGATTATCATCAAATTCAACTAAAGGAAGAGGATATTAATAAGACTACATTTAGAACACATGAGGGTCATTCTGAATTATTATTTATGTCATTCGGTACCCAATCAACTTTTCAAAGCCTCATAAATTCAATGTTCCACCAATTTATTCAAAAAATGGTGTTTGTATTCTTTGATGACATCTTCATCTATAGTAAAACATGGAATGATGAACTATTCATAGAAAAGATTCTAGAGTTTCTAAGCATTGAGGGTGACACTTTTCTGAAGGGGATGGGAATGTTATGATCCTAATATGCTATATTCCTAATTATAATAATGATAAGCACTTGTGGCTTTTTTAACCCTAATAGTTTCATATATTAGTCTTATGTATTCCTTAAGATTACTTAGTTAGGATGAAGGGGTGTGTCCCTACATATTTATGCATATAAACAAGGAAGAGAGAGACTCTCCCAAACCATCATATCTTCTAATTATTTTTTTCTTATTGGAGGTCACTCCCTCGAAGTGGTCTAGTATTTTACTAGTATTTTACATTTATTTCCAAGAAATATCATAACATGACTTCAAAGTCATTAGTGTTGACCATAAGTATTTATAGTTGAATGAATGTATTCTTTACATATAAAAAGAAATGAATCATATGATGCCACATTAGAACACAAATAAAACATGAATTAATGCACAACCATTATGATTTAATGCACAACTATCGATCTACCATTTTTTGGGGGTCTTTTTGGAGACCTCAACAAAAAGGATGTTGATATGGCATCATATTTAATGATGTAGACCTAAAATCATAGTTATAAGTAGGGGCCTTGCCAAATAAGTTGCTATAAAAAATTTGGAGTAATTCAAAATTACCGCATATGATTTTGAAAGGCGTGAAGCAGGGTGCTCAACTATTGGGTCCTCTCCCCTATTAACATGAACTCAAAATACAGTTTTGGCAGTCACCTCCAAAGTGAAAAAAATGTGCTTATGACTCATTTTGGTAGTCACCTCTAAAGTCAAAAACATGCTCATGATTTTTTTTAAAGGGTAGCAAGTTTTTGAGAGTTCTACTAGGCTTTCGATATTGGTTTTGTTAGTATTAGTTTGGGTTTCCTTAATACCATACTTCATTTTGAAGCAATATTTGACATTCTTTTTCTTCATTTATTGTGGCAACTTTTATACTTCCATGCTATGGGTGTTTTTGCCTATTATAAATGGCCTCAACCTTTCATAACTCTACAATTGTTGCTAGAGTTGAAGGTTTGACGATGCATGGCAATGGGTCATCTGCTCAAGCATCCCAAGGAGTTTGTATTCAAGGTGTTCCATGAGGTATGTCCATTGAAACACCTTTAGATGTGGCTCTTCCCATTCTAAAGTTTGATAGTGCATGTCGTTGGATAGAAAAATTTACTTTGATGGGGTATTTTGTAGGGAGGGTCCTCACTGAAAGAGTTCTCAAAGAATGGGTTGCTAAGGATTGGGTCCTACATAGGATTTGCCTTGATGCCAAACAAAACCTTACCAAGGGTTTCTTTCTTTTTCATTTTGTTAAAGCTAGCCATGTCAAGGCTATTCTCAAGTATGTTCCCTGGTATGCTTGTGATGCAGGAGCATCCAATGGTGTAAGGGCAATCTTGCATCACCCAAAAAGAAGTTAATTCAAAATCATTGTAGTTGTTTTCATTTCTTTCCATAATTGATGTTTCTGGTTCCATAATATCCAAAATAATGATGTAGGACTTTCAGTTTTTCCAAAACTACTAAAAATAACAACTTGCCTATTTTGGAAAGTTTACCTGCTATTTTTGGAAAGTTTGCACTTGGGCATGGATTGAAGCAAAACTTGCAGAAAGTTACTAAATGGAAATATAAGACCTTTGGCAAAGGAATCAGGCAAAGATCATTGGTGAGCTGAAAGATATTAAAGTTTTTGTTTTCTGAAAAGCCCCAAAAAATTTCTGAAACGAGATATGAGGCACTAAAACTTCCCTAAACATCCTAAAACATTTACGAAAATCTATTTATGGATTTTCAGCGTGATAGTTCACATAGCGAGCTTTCCGACACCTAAAACAGTTCGTCAATCGGACACCCGGATCAAAAATTATGCTTCCCGGAAGTTTACCTACTTTTATAGGGAGTTGTAAATTTCGAAATTTAGCTGGAGGCCACCAAAACGTGTTATTTATGGCTATTTTGGGGACCCTGGGCAGTCAGTAGAGTTAAGGGGGGCAAGTGTAGAGTCAAGAATAGGTGGGAAAACATAAACCCCTAGCTGATTTGGGGGTTACAGAAGGCGAAAGATTCCAAAGCCTGGTGATGGTAGCTGTAGTGTGTTGCAACCTGTGGAGGACTGATTCCTCTTATTGTAATTAAGCTTCTGTAATGTAATGAGTTGCCCAGATCAATAAAAGAAAGTTCTATTCTCTATGTTCAATTTCTGTTATTGTGTGTTTTTATGATTTACCCCCTTCATCAAGTGGTATCAGAGCAAGGGTTCTTGAGTGTGTAGACAGATCACCGACCGTGAGGCAGTTTGCACCAGGACCTGAGGTTGTGGGTTTGCTGTGGAAACCAGGATGCCTCCATGAAGAAATTGTGTTGGGAGGAATGCTTTGATAGAAGAGGGTTTAGAGCCCTGCAAAGGCAAATCGATGCGTTACAAGAGGAGCTACGAGAGAGGTTTGAGCCAAGGATAAGAGATGAAAGCGAAGATGAAGCTGAAGAAGAGCTATCTGAGGAAGAACAAGAAGCTGCCGGAGATCCTGTAGAAGTTAGGTTGTTGAGGGCTATTTCAAAGATTGGAAAGAGGCCCAAGATCGAGGTTTCTACATATTCTGGGGATTTGAACCCAGAATAGCTTATTGATTAGATCAATGACATGGAGGAGTATTTCAAATATGAAGATGTGGAGGACCCAGATCGGGTCAAGTTTGCAAAAACAAAGTTGAAGGGCCATGCCAATATTTGGTGGAAGGAGGTCCAACTAGAGAGGAATAGAAGAGGAAAAAGAAAGATCACCGGATGGGATCAGATGGTGGAGAAACTAAAGAAGCAGTTCATTCTGTGGATTATGAGATGGAGTTACTGAAGAAGTTGCAAGGACTGAAGCAAAGTAACAAGTCTGTTATGGAGTATATAGAAGATTTTTATAAGATCACTATCAGGACAGGCCATGGAGAGGCCAACAAGGAGAAGGTGGCCCGTTATATTAATGGGTTGAGGCCAAGTATTCAAGAGGAGCTGAGCCTAGTCAGAATGACCACCATAGAAGATGCATACCAGTTTTCCCCGAAGGTGGAAGAGAAGCTGAATAAAAGATTTGACAGCAAGCAAAGGGGAAGAGGTCAAGGTGGAAGGACTGGTGGGAGGCCCTATGGAGTCCCGTAATGAAGATCAAAAGAAAAGTGAAGAAGCTGGCACCTATCGAAATCAGAGAGGGGATAACGCCTACCGCCCTCGTGACCAGAACAATGGTGAGCAAAGAGGAAGAGGAAGAAGTAGACCTGGGTAAGGACCCGGAAGAGGAGGTTTCAGAGGAACCTGTTTCCAATGTGGGGAAGAAGGGCATCGAGCATACGAGTGTCCGCAACATCAAGGAAGGACAAAATATAAGACCTGAAGGCAATGCACGAGTTGCACATGTAGATGAAGATGCACATTCTGAGCATTCTGAAGATGCTGAAAGGGGAGAAACCCTAGTTGTTAGAAGAACCTTGCTGAATGAGGAGAAAGAACCCAATCAGAGGAAGAGTTTATTTCACACAAGGTGCAAATGTGAAGGTAAGTGTTGTGATATTATTATTAACAGTGGAAGCACTGATAAACTTATTTCAGAGGAAATGGTTGACAAGTTCAAGTTGACAAGAAGAAAGCATCCGCATCCATATCGAATTGCATGGTTGCAGAAGGACCATAGAGCTTTGGTCAATGAGCAGTGTTTAGTGAAGTTCAAGATTGGTGATTACCATGATGAGGTGTTGTGTGATATCATACCGATGGATGCATGTCATATGCTATTGGGAAGGCCATGGCAGTATGATAGGAGCGATGTCCATGATGGCCATGCAAACACATATTCCCTGACAAAGGATGGAGTTTGTCATAAGTTGAAGCCCTTGAAGGAGGTGGAAGAAAAGGTATGTAGTACTGCCAGAATTTTCCTGGTAGATGGCAGGAAATTTTGGAGGGTATGAAGCATGAGCGTCATTGCTTTGCATTGATTCCTAAGATTAGTCAAGAGAACTGTGAAGATGTACCAGCAGAAGTTTCAGATATGTTGAAGAGTTCTAGGACATTATCTCTGATAATGTACCAGAAGTTTGCCACCAGTAAGGAAGATAAGTCATCAAATGGATTTGATACCAGGAGCCAGTTTGCCAAACAAGGCAGCCCACAGAATGACCCCCTGCAAAGAATGAAGAGCTGAACAGATAAGTTCAGGAGTTGTTAAAGAAGGGACTGATAAGGGAGAGCCTAAGTCCATGTGCGGTACCTGCAGTACTAGCACCAAAGAAGGATGGAGAATGGAGGATGTGTACAGACTCTCGAGCCATCAATAAGATAACTATCAAGTATAGATTTCCATTGCCAAGAATGGATGACATTATGGATTGTTTGAGTGGAGTCAAGTATTTCACGAAAATTGACCTGAAGAGTGGGTATCACCAGATCCGTATCAGAGAAGGAGATGAATGGAAGACAGCCTTCAAGACAAAGGAAGGTTTGTATGAGTGGTTAGTCATGCCATTTGGGCTAACAATGCACCGAGCACATTCATGCGGCTCATGAACGAGGTATTAAAAGAATTTTTGGGAAGTTTTGTTATTGTTTATTTGGATGATATTTTAATTTTTAGTAAGACTTGGGATGAGCATCTGATGCATATTAGAAGAGTTCTAGAGAAGCTTAGGGAGGAGAAGTTGCTGATTAATCTAAAGAAATGTAGTTTTGCAAAGAAGGAGTTGGTATACCTGGGATTTGTAGTCTCAGAAGAAGGTCTTAAGATGGACCCAGAAAAAGTAAGGGCTATCATTGAATGGCCTACGCTAAGGAGTACAACGGAGGTAAGGACCTTTCATGGTTTGGCAAGTTTTTACAGAAAGTTTATCAGGGATTTAGTAGCATTTGTGCACCCCTAACTGAGACAATGAGAGGGGATAGAAAAGAGTTTTGATGGACTAAAGGAGCAGACAAGAGCTTTGATACATTGAAGCAGAAAGTTGTAGAGCAACCTGTTTTGGCACTTCCATATTTCAATAAGGTATTTTAGGTAGATTGTGATGCTAGTGGTAGTGGTATATGAGCTATTTTGAGCCAAGAAGGTAAGCCCATTGCTTATTTTAGTGAGAAGCTTAATGATGCCAAGAAAAAGTATTATGTTTATGATCAGGAGTTTTATGCAATAGTTCAGGCTTTGAAGAAATGGAGACATTATTTGTTGCCAAAGGAGTTTGTTTTATATACTGATCATTAGGCTTTACAGTATCTTAATAGTCAAGGAAAGTTGAACCAAAGGCACTTAAAATGGGTTGAGTTTTTGCAGATCTATACTTTTGTTTTGAAGCACAGGAGTGGGAAGTCCAACAGAGTTGCAGATGCCTTGAGCAGAAGGCAAAATTTGTTAACAGAAATGAAGATAGAGGTTGTTGGGTTTGATGAGCTCAAAAGTTTGTATCCTGAGGATCTAGATTTTGTACAGGCCTGGAAAGCTTGTTTGGAACCTGTTACTTTGGATAGGACAAGATGGTTGGATTTCATAATCAAAGATGGCATGTTATTTAGAGGAAGCCAGTTGTGCATTCCAAGGAGTTCCATGAGAGAGAACCTGATTAAGGAGAAGTATAGTGGAGGATTGGCCAGACACTTTGGTCGAGATAAGACCATTGCTATTGTTGGTGAAAATTATTATTGGCCACAGCTGCAGCAGGATGTGAGGAAGTTTGTGCAGAGTTGCAGAGTATGTTAGATGGCAAAAGGAACAAGTCAGAATACAGGGTTGTATCAACCATTACCTGTACCAGAGAAGCCATGGGATGATATCAGTATGGATTTTATTCTTGGTTTACCAAGGACACAAAGAGGACATGATTCCATTTTTGTGGTGGTGGACAGATTCTTGAAGATGGCGCATTTTATTCCTTGCAAGAAGACTAATGATGCTGTTTATATTGCTGAATTATTTTTCAGAGAGGTGGTGAAACTACATGGTCTACCAAAGAGCATAGTTTCAGATCGAGATACCAAGTTCGTTGGTTATTTCTGGAGGACATTATGGAAGAAGTTGAAGATAGATTTGAAGTTCAGTTCTGCACACCATCCACAGACTGATGGATAGACCGAAGTGGTGAATAGGAGTTTGGGTAACCTGCTACGGTGCTTAGTAGGAGATAAGCCCAAGGGATGGGATTTGATTTTACCACAGGCAGAATTTGCTTACAACAATTCTGTCAATAGGAGTACTGGTAAATCACCATTCCAGATTGTATATGGAAATAGTCCAAGAAATGCTTCAGAGTTAAGGAATTTGGATAAGGGAGAAAAGACAAGTGCCGAGGCTGAAGACTTTGCAGAACATCTGAAGAATTTGCATGAAGAGGTGAGAAAGCACATTAATAAGATGAATACTCAGTACAAGGCTAAGGTAGATCAGAAGAGGAGGTATAAGGAGTTCCAGGTAGGAGATGAAGTCATGGTTCACTTGAGAAAAGAAAGGTTCCCAATTGGAACATACAATAAGTTGAAAATGAAGAAATTTAGACCATGTAGAATCTTGATGAAGCATGATTCAGGCAATGCATATGAGGTAGAGCTGCCAAATGGGATCAATATTTCCCCTATTTTCAACATTGCTGATTTATCAGAATATCATGAAGGTGGAGCAGAGGATGGACCAATAGAAGCGCAGTGGAGTATTCCAGCATCTACTTCAATGGACGAGATAGAAGCGATCTTGGATAGCCGTGTGGGAAGAAGTACTCAGAACAAGCAATATGCAGAATATCTGGTAAAATAGAAAGGAAGGCCTATTGAAGATTCCTCTTGGTTATCTAAAATAGAGGTTGACCTTTTGGGTTTCCCTCACATAAACATCTGAGACGTGACATGGTCACTTCTCAAATTACCCTGGGTGTCTGATGCAGGAGCATCCAGTGGTGTAAGGGCAATCTTGCATCACCCAAAAAGAAGTTAATTCAAAATTATTGTAGTTGTTTTCATTTCTTTCCATAATTAGTGTTTCTGGTTCTATAATATCCAGAATAATGATGTAGGACTTTCAGTTTTTCCAAAACTCCTAAAAATAGCAACCTGCCTGTTTTGGAAAGTCTACCTGCTATTTTTGGAAAGTTTGTAGTTGGGCACGGATTGAAGCAAAAACTTGCAGAAAGTTACTAAATAGAAATATAAGACCTTTGGCGAAGGAATCAGGTAAAGATTATTGGTGAGCTGAAAGATAGTAAAGTTTTTGTTTTCTGAAAAGCCCCTAAAAATTTCTGAAACAAGATATGAGGCACTAAAACTTCCCTAAATGTCTTGAAAAGTTGATGGAAATCTGTTTACATATTTCTGGCGTGATAGTTCACATCGCGAGCTTTCTGATGCCTAAAACGGTTCGTCAATCGGACACCCGGATCAAAAGTTATGCTTCCCGGAAGTTTACCTACTTTTATAGGGAGTTGTAAATTTTAAAATTTAGCTGGAGGCCACCAAAAAGTGTTATTTATGGCTATTTTGGGGACCCTGGGTAGTAGTAGAGTTAAGGGGGCAAGTGTAGAGTCAAGAATAGGCGGGAAAACATAAACCCTAGCTAATTTGGGGGTTACAGAAGGTGAAAGATTCTAGAGCCTGGTGATGGTAGCTGTAGTGTGTTGCAACCTATGGAGGACTGATTCCTCTTATTGTAATTAAGCTTCTGTAATGTAATGAGTTGCCCAGATCAATAAAAGAAAGTTCTATTCTCTGTGTTCAATTTCTGTTATTGTGTGTTTTATGATTTACCCCCTTCATCAGCTTGTGCATATTTGTTAGTCTTCAGACCTTGGATGAGAGGCTTCATCATTTCTGATGAGAAAACTCTCTATGTCCTTATCTTGGTGGAGTTTCCTGGGTTGCCTTTGCCATGCTAGAATTTCTTGACCAAGATAGCCTCTTCCATAGGCAACAACATTTGTGTCGAACCTATCAAGTTCTTCTCAGCTTGACCCTAGAAGAGGGTCTATGTTGAGATTTACCTCTCCAAGGATCTAAAGGAGACAATTGACATACACATTATCCAATGTAGACACACTCAATGTGTCCTCTATCTAAGCCTACCCAATACATTCTATCACTATCAATTCTTTGACACAAGATTTCATAACACCCTCTATTTACTCCTTGTAACAAACATGCCACTCAACCAACTAATGATAACCCACCTCCTACAAAAAAGGAAGGGTGGTCAACTATGGTTAGTTGCAAAGCCAAGACTAATAGCAACGGTGGGACTCCACCTAATTCCTTTGCTAGAAATGGTGACTAACCATCAAAAAATCAAGGAGGTATGGTTCCAAAACCTTAAGACCTAGGAAAATATGTTATCGATTCTCAAGAGGAGGCATCCAAGGAGGTGAATAAACCAAAATTCACTAGAGCACCAAAAGAGGTGTTGTTTTATCTTGTCTATTTTATCTTCTCAAGTAGATATTGTTGTTTTCTCCCCTTCACCACCCTCGATGGTCCAAAAGAATCCCCACAACCCACTTGGGCATTTCGAAGGTGAATATGTTCCAGAGAAATGATAACCTAATTGACCTTTCATTTAGATAGACAGTTTCAATTTAGAGGAGGATTTCTTGTAGAATAACTATTCAACTCTTGATGAATGAGGATATGACCCTTGATAGCCACTCATGAATTTTATATTTTGGAATATCTAAGGTCTTATGGACCTCCCAATGAAGTATTTTGTGCATGACTCTTGACAAAGATTTCTAGGTTTGGACATTCTCTATTTGTAAGACATTTTTTCTTTTCTTTTTTCTTTCTACTGCATTTCATGTTATCTGGCCTACTAGTCATTTTTGTGTAGCAATCATGAAATGAGTCATAGTGGAGTTTTCATTTTTCTCTCTCCTATGTGGCTTCAACATTTAGTTGACTAGGGATGTCACCCCACCAATCAAGTGTTGTGGCATCTTTTCAACATTAATAATCATTTCTTTGGAGTAAGTGATGTTTATGCTCTGAATGATGTTGAACGATCTACTTTGTCAAGATGGATTGTGGATTCAATACTTTCTACCACTTGGGTTTTATGTAAAGATTTCAATATGATTGAGATGACCTATGATAAATGCAATGCTTTACCTATGATAAATTGGGGCATTTTGATCCCAATCTTGGCCATTGCCATGATCATACGACATGGTACACATGGAGTAACCTCAGAGTAGGTCTTGGTAGAGTCTACAATTAACTTGATAGAGCTATCAACTTAATCTTTCTTTTCTTTTGTCAATTATTTTTCCTTACCATTTGAGTCTTTGTCAAATGTTGTCCTTTCAAACCACTATCTAGTACAATTTTGCATTGAATAAAAAGTTTCTAAACCCAAGGCCATACAGACTTAGTTTTTCTAAACACACCATTGTTAACCCACAAGGCCACATTGGCACACATTCAACATGTTTAGAAATACCCCATGCATGATATAGGTCAGATTTCTTGGTGTAATGATGCTATCAAACACATCCTACTTCCTCCACACTTATGAGCACTGCTTGATCCATTTCCACTGCCACTCATATGAGGCCACCACCTCAGATATTTTCTAGGCCATGACCACTTTAGAGGTGCAACTATTTGATCTGGTGACACAATTGCATGTTACCAAACTCGACCACCAAAAGTAGGTTGTAGATAATCATTTAGCCTGAGGTGCCCAAATCAACACTTAGCTTCACTGGCTTAAAATTGGAGACAAGGTCTCTAAAGAATCCTAAGCCTTGTGAGCTTTTCACACATTCCAAGCCATTAAAAAAATTAACGATGGTCAAAATTTTTTAATAGAGATTCCTCACATCTTCTAGACTTTCGTTTGGCACTATGACAATTTTTTACTACCTAAGAATATACTCTTAATGGGAATATTACTTAACAACAATGCCTCAATGTGGTACCCTATCAAGTTTTTAACTCTCAACACATTCTTTATGATCAACTACTCACAAAGGAGGATCCGTGTGAGGGTGCATTCACTATGTCAAATGACAAAGCTCATGACTTGGATAAATTCCCTTGTGTTAGGAATTTACAGGTAGATCAAACCAATTCCACATAATCCAAAGGAGATAATGATGGATACAATCTTATAGATTTACCATAATGCAAAGATCAATAGTCAATCAACAAGATAACACAAGATATACCCTAGGAAAACCCTCATTAAGGGAAAAACCCAACCTCCAAAAGCATCCATACTCAATGTATTATTCAGCAATAAGAAATTACAATACACTCACAGAGTCTCCATGAACAACTCTGAAACGTCAAGCTCCTCTACTGCAACCTCCATGTATCTAAGCATGAATCCACACATCCCATGCCATGCTTTACAATGTGCACTCACAAGAGAAAACTCAATATAATGATAGCCTCTCACACAACTTGTAAAATAAGAGCCAACCCTAACCACTAACCATGTGCTTGCTTTTATAGACTCAAGTTCACACAAATACAACTTGTGGTATTGGATAAAAACAATGTGACTAAAAACCATGAGCACAAAACCATTGACCCCAAAATTAATTATTCGGCACAAATAATAAATATTTGCCTTATGTCTCCCAATATTAAATACAACTTTTACAAGTGATACCAAATAAATATTTAATGTGGCTAAACACATCAATTAAGATGCACCACAAAAGAATATTTATTTTACATAATTAAATTATTAATGTTATGCAAGGTGAACAACACCTTTTTCCCAACATTCTCCCACTTGTTGTATACATTGCATAAGGGTCAATCAATGAAATACATCATCATAGGCAAACATGAAACTAGATGAATCTTCAACATGCTCTCATGCTCCATCAAGATACCTGCAATAAAATCAAAGTAACCACCATCTCAATCAAGAACTCCTATCATCCTCCAATGTGCCACCTATAGATGAAAAGGAAAATGCCAAGGTGAAGATGCACCAATCCAAAGAACACTAGCATCAAATCCAAGTGATAACAAAAACTCCAAGTAGCTATCAAAAGGTAAAAACCCACATGACTGGAAATAGCACTCACAACATATGCTAATACATCCAACCATCCATACCTCATAGATATCAACAACATCAAAAAACTCATGCCAACAACATATCAAACCCATATACTACAATAATAAGCTCCATGTATAAAACATATCAATGAAGAACACATACATCTAGGAGCTCCCACTGCATGGGTAATGTCAAATCTAAAAATAGATCCAAGGCATACCAAGTCTACCAATCAACACTCAAACCAAGGTGTGGCTAAACAACAAGCCAATGTAGTATCCAAAACAATCACAATGATCCACACATGCAATATAAATCACTGCATACTCTCTCACAAAATGTCACCATAACTATCCCAAGTCCAACCATATCAACATGACCCTGTAGGAAGTAGCCATAAGACAAAGAGAGAAAACCTGTAAATCATAATGTCCTACCAACACCTCAAAGTGAAAATCTGTGTCAAGTACGATATCCTCTGCAACTCCAAATGAAAATCCTCAACAACACCCAATCATTCAATCTCATAGATCAAATGAACATATTTATCATGTAACCAACATGGATGTAAGCCTCTCTAACCAAGGAAGATCAAACTCATAAGCATTCCATAACCAGGAATAAGCCCAATCACATCTCCTAAACTCCTCATAATGGAAATCATAAATCAAACCTATTGTACCCAATCAAAAAAATTTCTTCATTGAGGCATTTTGAACAAGTCTAGAAAATTTTTCATCAAAAAGTCAAAAAAACAAAATTTCTAAAAATAGATGTCAGATTAGGTTTTTTGGGTTTCTTGAGATATGGATGCTGGCAAAACTTTCTAAAAATAGAATCTCTGACTCGGGTGTCGCGCTTGATTCTCATTGGTCAATTTTGCTTCACAATCGGCACGGTCCAGACAAAATCTTCAAAAGGTCAAGTTTTCTCTATTGGGTCATTTTTGGTTTTTTAGAAGGTGAAGCATGAGCTTGGAAGTCGTCAACAGAGGAAGTTCATCCACCAAAGCTTGTCAACGAGTTTTCAACATTGTTCCAACAACGCAGAACCGACAAATAGTCATCGACTTGACGACGCACGCAGAACAATGCAGGATGGATCCAAGGTGGAATGAAAATCTTGAAAACATAAAATTTGACTAAGTGTTGAGAATCCAAGCACCCCAGGTGACTTGGGGTGCCCAACCTTTCAAGTGTTAGAATTTTTTCACGTTTTTCGAGAAACGTCGAAAATGCTTCCGTCAACTCATTTTTAGTTTGTCAAACTTGGTTGAACGTCAGTCAAAGCTGGGATTTCATCATAGATATGTTCAAACTACTCAGATCACCCTTCGTCCCACCTCGACAATCATCTGGACAACCAAAATTGAAGATTGAACAGGAGCTGTGGGCACGGAAACAAGAAAAGGTACAAAAATTGAGTTTTTTAGAAATTTTTCTAAGGCATGGCAATCCAGGCGCCCCAGGTGACTTGGGGCACCCAAACTCACTAGAGTTAGTTTATTTTTTAAGTTTTCCTCAAAAAATGTGAATCTCCCTCCGTCAGCCCGGTCTGGTTCAGAGCATATCAGTTTGACACGTTTCCCAAGGTAGATAGAGAGTACAATCAGATCAATTTTCATCAGGCCTACATATTTGTCAGATCATCAAACTTAGTTTTATCCCAGCTGGTAGAAATTGACAGTCGAATAGGGGTCCTCCGCCACCGAAACATGCACGCAAATCAAAAAATTGAAGAAGTTGCAATTTTTAGAAAAATGGCTAAGGCTGGTGAAACCAGGCGTCCCAGGTGACTTGGGACACCCAACTTGACTAGAGATAGAAATTTTTTAGATTTTACAGTGTTTTTTGATAGTTGTTTTCTGATCTTCGGCCGTTGGCAGTTTTCAGGAGGTCAAACCTGGTCAAACGATGCCAGATCATCAATCGAAGGCTAGGGATGGAGTCTTAGTTGATAGGTCTCGAAAATGTCAAGATCAGTCAGTTTTTTCAGTGAACGGTGACATTTCGCCACCCTGTTGAAGTTGGAGATATGCCATATTTAAGTCAAAACGAGTATAGAAGTGTCGAAAACGAAGAAAAATTGGTTAACACTTCTATCAACTCACGTGTTCGATGACATCATCAAAAGAAGATATTTTTTGTCATCTTGCACATGAAGCCATAGGCAACTACAAAATAGGGATTCTTCCTATTCTAAGACATCCACTTGAATTTGTTCTTTAAAAGTTGCTTTCTTCATGGATGAGAGTGAAGTTTTATTCTCACACAAATAAAGCTGCCTTTTCACCCTAAAGATCTATAAAGACAACCATTTGGCTTCTTTATTTTATTATCTTTTGTAGGTTGCATCCAGAGGAAAGATTTTTATTGTTCTTTCAACAAAGATTCGAAGACCCAAACGAAGTGCTTTTTTAGCGTTCTTCATAGTTTCGGGTTGAGGACGCAGGGAGGCTCACTTTTTCAGGGTCCTTGTTTCAAGGGGATCGCTTTTCAAGAATTTGACCGAAGCTTTTTCAGTTTTCCTCGAGATGGGTCCATCCAGAATATCATCCTCTTGAAGATTGGGAGTTTTGCTTTTTCAGGAATTTGCTTTTTTCCTATTTTTTGGCAAAAATCTCTGCTTTTTCAAAATCTGACGATTTGGGTTGCTTCAAAATAGAATTGCCTACAAAACCCATGTGCCAGCTTTTTTCGTTCAGAATCTGCTTTTTAGAAGAAATCAGCAAAAAAAAAATCAATGGATGACATCACCATAAAGCATGAATGTAGATGAGAATGTGACTCAAAAGAAAGTAGCTATAAATCATATGCTTTTTGTTTTAAAGAATTTGCTTTCATCCTAAGCTCATCCATTCTTTATTTAGAAAGAAATCACTTTGTATTAGTTGGAGTTTTCTTTGCTTTAAAGTGTTTATTAGTTGTAATATGTGTCTTAGAATAGTAATAAAGCTTGCAAGTTGGCAAGTTAGGGTTAATCAAGGGGATTTTAGGGTTCCCTACTCCTTTGATTTAGTATAAATAAGGGCAGCCTTGCCCATTGTAAAGGATCGACTTCTGTGATAACATATTTTGCTGTGCCTATTCTAGCCTGCAAACTTTGTTATTCCAAGTGTTTGTTCACTCTGTGTAACCTGTTCTTTGGTGTTTGATCGCTTGTTGTATGCCTGTCGTTTGCTATAGTATTGTTGTTCTGGAGTTGTATCAACTTTGTGATATTGAATAGAAGTCTCATGCCTATTTTGCTTTGATATTCTATCTCGAATCATCAAGTTTCATTATCAGATGTGTGGCTTTTGTAGCTTTCATTTCATCTTTCATCATTAAAGTACTATAAGTCTTGTGATGTAAATCTGGGAGAAAATTGCTTAAGTTTTTGTGTTAAAAGAATCATTCCTTGTTCACTTTTAATTTCCTTTGCTCTAAATTTACTTAGGAGATTAAAAGCGTCGTTAGTCTATGCTTAGTTTTAGTAGAAGCTTTAGAAAAGGAAAAAACCTCTTCTGCAGCGTTTAGAGTTTTATAACCTTGTGCTCGCAGCTGAGAATCAAAAAGAAGATAAGCAAAATTTGGTTTTATTTATCTTTTCAGTGAACATCAGCAAAAAGGGAACTCCCCCTTCCAATAGGAGAGCAATTTATCTGTACATAGCTGTCTATTTCCAACTCGCATTCCAAAGGTGTGAATTGAAATGCTAACAAAACCAAATGAACAAAGAGATAACCATGCCAATGCCCCTCAAATGAACCCTCCAGAACCAATAACCATAGCTCAAGATCCATAACCATGAGAAGATAAAACATAAAGTAAAATGCATCTAAAAGGATGGGCAATACCTTATAGATGATAAACCTCCAAGTAGACCAAGAGTGGGGAATGAGAATGCCCCTCCAGGATACACCAAGTCACAAAGACTCTCTCCAAGAATAGTCTCCTCTAGGTCAAAATGAACTCACGTCCATATCTAGGTGTAGACTCCTCAGTCTATTCGTTGAAACCTCCAATGAGTAATCGTCTCAACAAGTGTCTCTAATCCCAAGAGAACTCCAACCTCACCTAAGTCTCCAAGTATCCAAGAGTACTTCCATGATCAATCCATGCTAAACTCCAAATACAACATCACACTATCATGAAGCTCCCAAGCACATGATCAATGTACTCAATACCAAGAGATCCAACAAGATTATTGTCAATGCTCCTATTACACATCTGCATAATCAAGAAGTCCATCACATGACATCATGATCTAACCATCTCCTCCAAGGAGATTACATGCACTGATGCACACATCCTATCTCAAAAGAACCTATATCATGTCAAAACTCCAATGCACGATCAAGAGTCTATTAAGACACAATATCAACATCTCTAAACAAAGGATCAACATGTCAAACTGACAAGTCATAAACCGACACCTCAACCAAAGACTCAAAATGTCCTCCATGGTAAACCAAGATGTCAACATCTCCAAACACATGAAGATAACCATCTCTTGTCAACAGAACTCAAAATGTCAAAGAACTCTCATTACCAAGAGCTCCTCCACGACACCAACATCCACTGCAGATCATCCATCACTAATGATGAATCAATATCACTGCCAAAGCTCCCACTGAATCGTGACACTGAGCTATACATGGCAACAAAGTAACTATCTCCTAAATGAAGATCATCCATGGCCCCAACACAATCAAGGAGTCCTACTATAACATCAACAACTCCCAAAAGGTAAAGTAAAACCATGATCTCTGAACTAAGAAGATAAAACCATCACTATCAAAAGCTCACATAAAACCATGTATCCAAGCTATCCATAACATCATGATAAACATGCTATAAGTCCCAATAACCGACTATCTAGGCAATCTAATAATCCATCCTCTCATCTCAATGCAACATAGTAATGTACAAATGAACATAGACAAGGCCAACTAACAAAGTCTGCATAAACACTGAATCAATCTCGTGGATAAAGACAATCCACATACGAGTCATCTCACTATAGGCAAGGGGCAGTAAATCCATAAAACTACATAACTTGAAGATCCAAAACACATGTAACATGCAAACTCATCATCACATTAGTAACTTGCAAACCAAGATATCAATGAAGATAACCTATAGACTCCATGACTCAAACACCAAATCAATGCTAGATTCAATTTGCCAGTCCACAACACAAGTAACCATAGTCAAGGAACTAATCAAGCATCCAGGAGATAAGAACAATCCCCTAAAAACTACACTACAACACCACCTGTAATCATGAATCAAACATCATAGCCCATACCTGTAAATCGCATACATGATCATGTCATGTCAATGCAAAAGTGTACCTGTATATACATGACACCATAATCATCATCAACGTTGTACCTGTACTCAACTCCCACTGAAACAAGACTCCAAGTCTCACACGTGTATCAATCATGTCCTCAAACCAGAAGACAACCTGTGTGTTGGAATACAAAGGATCACTGAGAGGGGGGGTGAATCAGTGATCTAATAAAACTTGTTCATTCATTAATCTTGTAGAAACAATTTCTAACATCATCATGACAAAGACATCAACAAATGATAGAATCACACAAATAAAGCCATAACACAAGATGTAAAGTGGAAAACCCTATCCAGGGAAAAACCACTGTCCAAACCTCACCAAAACTATATTAGGTCTCACTGACCAAAATCTCACTGATTACATACAAGACTCACTGGCTAGGATCTCACTGATCACATACAAGCCTCACTGGCCATAAACCTCACTGGTTACAAACAAGCCTCACTCGCAAAGGATCTCACTAATCACATACATGCCTCACTGGCAATCACATTAACTCTAATCTGAATACATAAAGATAAACACAGAGTACTATTCTGTTAAAATTGGAAATCAAAGGTTATAGATGTGTTCTATAACTCTTATACAAACACCTTATCTCTCCTAATTTTAGCACAAAAAACAACTATTCAAGACCTCTATGTATTCAATACAAAAGTACATTATTTTGATATCACAAGACAATGCACTATTCTAATTACAATGACATCATAGATTACATGGCAACATCCAAGTTCAAGAGACATTCATATCTAAATTGTACCCGTTCTTCTTTGCATACAAGATTCTTCACTATGAAAAATAAACCACAAAATGTTTGTTTCAAACATCAATTTCACTTGTTTGACAAACAATCCATTAACGTCCATCTGTATATGTGAACAAATAGTTCACTGAATCCTTGCACACATTTTGACTATTCCATTCTTTCAATGATGAAAAAGAATAATACCAAAAATAGTGATTTCCATACCCAACTACAATAACATGACCATCTTCTCATGTAAAACATATGCACACTGTCCTTCAAGAATAAATGTTCTTAATCAGATCATACTTTTTGTATAAAACTAAAAATACACTCCATTCACAGTGATATAAGAACTCTGCCATTCAACTTTCCTCACTATGCATAATCAAACCAAACCCAACACTTCAAATGCATAGTCAGACAAAGACTTTTCACCCTCTCATCATTACACAACAAAAACTCAATATACATCAAAACTTAGATTATCAAGCATCACACATTCCTAACTGATAAAGATCCCTCAAAGGAAAATACTACTACATCCTCTGCAATCCAATTCACAGCAACATATAACTATAATAAACTCTATGTCCATAGCCTTATATTTTCATTTCCATTCAACAAGTGTTACTTGATGTTTTCAGGGTAATGAAGACTGTATATGCTTTACAGAGAACCTTGAAAAAACCTCACACATGACCATATAAGCCATTGTTAATCGAACCAAGCAAAAACAATTATCAAACTTCTTGAAAAACTGCCTCAAACTGAAATCAAGTCTCATGCCCGTCAAACTTGATTGTCATGAAGGAACTGTTGAAAGTTTGAACAAGTTTAAATATTGACCTTTGATCATAGTCTTTGCGCCCACAAGAGATCAAACAAACACCATTGATTTTCTATTGGCACCCAACCTTTAAAAAGAACTCCACTGCACCAATCATCCTTAGGACATGGGGCCGATTGCCCAACGTATCCAATACCCTTAAGTCATAACTTAAATGGTGTCTAACTTGCTTAACCGGTCAAAATTATTTTCTAAGAAAAGCAACCGCCCGTCACTTGTTCAAGCTTTATAACTTATCTTTTAAGTTTTTAGGTCATATTGAGGGTTTTAGGAAACATTAGGGTTTTAGGAATTATGTCTTTAGAGAAAGTCAAAACCCTAAATTATTATACCACACACAACATTGACATTGGACACTGTGTTGCATAAAGCCAATAAGTAATAAGAACTTAGGGTTTATTATTTTTTTGTCTTTTAGTCTAGGTTCTTTGAGGAATAGTAAACCCTAATTTCTTCTCACATGTAGACATTATACCATGAACACCTGTGATAGATCTTAGATCTCTGTCGCTGAATATCATGACATGATGCTAGTAAAATGAAAGAACCATGTAATCACCAATCTCATAATGAAATTGCCCTGAATGAATAAACTCAACCTGCTTGAATGAATGAACTTCATTGCTTAATGTTGTCATCAACCTGCACTTTGCATCTCTAATTAATAACCTTGTAATGAACACCATATGAAATATCAACATCATATGATCCTAAACATGAATTCCATACCACAATGAATGCCATATGAAATCATGAAACATCTTTTACCTGACTACACTTTACTATTGGCATCAATGGCAAACATATTACACCAATATCATCAAGAATGATCAAGGGCATGATAAAGGGCAAAGCATGAACATCATATCAACTCAAACAACATGACAACCTCCAACTCCAACTTTTGACAGACCAACCAATCACACCACTATGATCTCTCAACACCATTGATCAACTAGGATGAACAACAAGGTGAAGAATGAACTCCTAAACCATAAAGTGAAACTCTTGAACTATGAGGCATGTGAACTAAACCATGAAGCATGACAAACATCATGAACTAAGAATAAACAACTCCACACTGCAACAATCACACTTTTGACATCAATGACAAACAACTCAACACTGTGTACCTGTCTCCATCAAAGCTCAAACTTTGAAAACACATGTAAACCTATAACTAGAAGTACCAAATCTAAAAACCTGCTATACCATACTAATGGTCACATATCAACATACACTCCCACAAGTTTGTGCCCAAGAATCTATTTGAATGCTCTCATAATTGCACCCTGAATATCAGCCTCCCACAAGTTATCAAACAAGTACCAATCTCTCTCTACACACCAAATTAAAAATCTACATGACCCAATCTGTAGTACATAGCAATAGCTCTCCAACGCCTATCCGAAATTAAAAATCTGATTCCGTATGCAAAAGTTATGAGTATAAAACTGTCCCGGAGCAATGGCTGGTTTCAAGGCACAAAATTATGACAAAAACAACAAAATCTGATCACCAAATCTGCATCATTGCATAGTGCTCAGAGAGACCCTTCCGACACCTATAAGAAGTCAAAAATCTGACATAGTGGGAGAAAGTTATGCCTCCTGAAAAAAATGCCCTCCGAGGGATAAAAGGGGGCCCTAGGGGATCTGTCCGTACATGCTGACATAAACATGACATCATCGTTGATGTCATCATGCTGATTGGGCTCATGTGGGTCCACTATGCTGACATGGTGTAGGGTTGGAGTCACATGGTGACATGGTGTACTCCAAAATTTTTTTGAAAACATTTTATTTTTCACAGGCTGCATTTAGGGTTTAATTATTTTAAAGTCTGAATAAAAATATTTTTTTCATTGTCATAAAAAAAGTTTCTGAGTGCTGCCATTAAAATTTTTTTAGGGCATGCAGAATTTTGTTTAAACACCCATGCGGGCTTAGTAGGTCCGATCGCCGGCCCACCAACCAGGCCTGTCGGTCTGGCAGTTTGGTTGAGACCAGGGGCCTAAGGTCCTCCGGCCATGACTACCGTCGGCCATGTAGGGACTATTCGGCCCTGCCGACAGCCCCACCACGCACAGGACTGGGGGGTACGGGTTTGCGGACCCCCCAAATACCTTTTTTTTTTTCGAATCTTGTTTTTGTAAAACAATTTCTTCCATAGTTTTTTTCAATGCGCAGGAAAAATAATTTATTTATTTATTTCTCATTGTGTACCTGTGATCGTATGACCGTACGACTGAGAGGGGCT
The DNA here is from genome assembly GCA_027924645.1 of Cunninghamia lanceolata. NCBI lineage: Eukaryota > Viridiplantae > Streptophyta > Pinopsida > Cupressales > Cupressaceae > Cunninghamia > Cunninghamia lanceolata. The sequence goes on from BSBN01000134.1 coordinate 513,232, forward strand.
AGAAGGGCAAGAATTTTCCCTGGGGCCCCGATGACAAAAACAAGACAAATAATATGTTTTTCTTCACCTCTCGGGCCTCCTAGACTCAATAGCGAGGTCCATTTTGTCCCAGGAGGTCATCTGTGAAACTTCCTCTCCAAAACCCTCTTCACGAACATACAAAAAAAGCACCTTTTTGCCATGAATGTTCAACACCTAGATCTACAATAAGCACAACAGATCTGCAATACCCAAAACCCCAAATCCCTCAAATCTGCAAAGAAAAACCTACACAAAACCTTCATATCCTATATTTGTCCAAAATCTTTCCTGCATTGTCATGGATTTATCTTTGCACCAGATCTACACAAATAAGGGTTATACCAAAACATGGATCTATAAAAACACCTATAACCATAAATGTATAGATACATCACATGCAAGCACATACAAGTAACATGCAAGTATATGCAAGCCATGAAAAGTCTTAAAACTCTGATACCACTTGTTAGGAATTTACAGGTAGGTCAAACCAATTCCACATAACCCAAAGGAGATAATGATGCATACAATTTTACAGATTTACCATAATGCAAAGATCAATAGACAATTAACAAGATAACACAAGATATGCCTTGGGAAAACCCTCATTGAGGGAAAAAACCCAACCTCCAAAAGCATCCATACTCAATGTATTATTCAGTAATAAGAAATTACAATACACTCACAGAGTCTCCATGAACACCTCTGAAACATCAAGCTCCTCTACTGCAACCTCCATGTATCCAAGCATGAATCCACACATCCCATGCCATGCTTTATAATGTGCACTCACAAGAGAAAAGTCAATACAATGATAGCCTCTCACACAACCTATAAAATAAGAGCCAAACCTAACCACTAACCGTGTGCTTGCTTTTATAGACTCAAACTCACAAATACAACTTGTGGTATTGGATAAAAACAATGTGACTCAAAACCATGAGCACAAAACCTTTGACTCCAAAATTAATTATTTTGCATAAATAATAAATATTTGCCTTTGTCTCCCAATGTTAAATACAACTTTTACAAGTGATACCAAATAAATATTTAATTTGGCTAAACACATCAATTAAAATGCACCACAAAAGAATATTTATTTTACATAATTAATTAATTAATGTTATGCAAGGTGAACAACACCTTTTTCCCAACACCTTGCAAGTTTTATAAATCTCTTTAGGATATTGTGGGTGAGGATTTTGATAAAGTATGTCTTGAAGCATTCTATTGTAATTCCTTAAGGAGCTTAATTAATAAGGGAAATATTAAGTTCATATCGAAAGTTGGTGACTTATAGGATATCCGCAACTGGTGCCCCTTCACCTTATTGAATGTCTCATACAAAATCATTTCCAACGATTATGCCCTCATGCTGCAACCTCTTCTTCCTTAGCTAGTTCACCCCCAAGGAAACTGGTTTCATCAAGTCATTGTACATCCTCGACAACATTGTTGTTGTCTGGAAAGGGATGGAAGGGGCTCAACACTCCCAAATTAAATTACCACCAACACTAGCTGTATTTCTAATAAATCCAGAGGCTACCTTTTTTAGGTGATTAGCAATGCTCGCAAAGATTAAATTTCTAGTATACATTAGTTTCCCCGAATCCAAAACATCGTTTGTATCCTCCAAGACTTCAATAAGCTTAGCAATGGTTACAGCTGCTCCAACTTCAATCCCAAATTCATGTCTTTTAATAATCTTTAGCTCTGGGATATTACTGATATCAACAAAAACTTTAGGTCTTACATTTTTTGAGATCCCAGCACTAGTATTACCTACAACCAGCTTAAGTTCAACATTTTCCCTGGCAGCTTCTTTCAATGTTCTCAAAGTCTCCTCCAAGTTGGATGGTCTAATCCAAACAGATCGTTCTCCATCAAACTCATCCTTATAAGCAAAATTCAAAGTGGGTGTTCCAGAGTCTTCACAGTTTTGGCTACAGAATTTGGGATTTGTATGAACTGCAGTTCGATCATATTTAGGAAATTTATTTGGGTCGGGGAGTTCTTTTTTTTTCCAAAAGGAGTTGAAACTCAAGTCTTCCAAATCAACATCTGCTGCAAAACTTTTACACACATCAGCAATGGGTCTGTAGCCAGTGCACCTGCACAAATTGCCTGCACTGGATTTCTCTGCTTCCAAAACTGAAAGATTTGAAAACCCTTGTCTAAGTTCATGTGTTCCTTCAGCTTCTGCCTGACGAAGAGCACCGTACAGAGACATGCACCATCCTGGAGTGCAGTACCCACATTGTGATGCATGAAAACCTGCAATCCTTTTGTGGATAGCATGATAGCCGTCCCTGCAATTCCCAAGGCCTTCAGAAGTTGTGATGGAACAACCATCTAGAGAACCCAACAGTGTCAAGCAAGAACATATTGAAAATCTATCTATCTCCTCTGAATTAGCGTTGTATTTTGATAAGAACACCACACAAGCTCCACATCCACCTGCAAACAATTAGATTACGTCAACCCAGTTGGCATCTAGGAGTGTATCCATTACTCCAGGCTATTGTCATGTGAGTGCCCAGTTTTAGAATCAATTCTCCAAATTTTGTTTAATTGTTTTACCTAAGATTTCATTAACTTCTCAGTTTAATTTCCATCCATTACAAATATATGAGTTAAAGTGGAAGGATGGTGCATCCTCTAAATTTATTATCTTCCCTGTTCAAGCTCCACCATTACAAATATAGGAGTTAAACTGGAATTGTGTTGCATTCGCTACTCTGTTTAAGTTACAGGCCTAACAAATCCCCTGTTAATGAATTGTTCCATGGGGGAATCTATGTACAAGCGGTCTCTGCCAAAACTAGATCACCACATTCTTAAAAACAAACAAAAGAAAAAGCAAGATCAGAAATGTTCAGAAAATCCAATTTGAATTAAAATTTTACCTATGATGAGTCCTACCTTCTCCACAGCCAAGTTTAGCTCCTTTGTACTCAGTATGACAACGAAGATAAGAAAGCAGAGTAGTCCATGGGTGGATTTGCGACAGATCTACTTCTCTTCTCTCTCCATTCAGAACAAAAACCAGATAGCTTGCATTTGCTTTTGCCATCGAAATAGGAAGCTGTTATTTTGGAATAGTACGTATTCAACACTTCTGGACCAGTAATGTATTTGAATACAAGTCGGGGAGAGCAATTAAGTTCTTTCTCGTCTTCCCAGTCTCCTCCATTATGATTTTGTTTTTTGCTTTCTTGGCGCCTTTTGGAATATGAGTGTCCGCACTTTATGATAAAAAGCTCGGTCCCCTATGAGATTATCCTAGCTGACGCGGGTGCTTATCCTATCGAGGCGATGGCAAATACCCGACTTCTGGGGTATCTGAAGAGAATTAAGAACATGGGGGGTACTGCTGGCCCAAAATTGCAGCGGAGGAAAAAATTACTAGAAGGAAGAATATGTGGATGCAACAAAATAACAAGTGGTTGCACAAGTGGGGCATTAACATCCAGGAATGCCCAAGAACAATTGTGGAAATCAAAAAGTTTGTGAGAGGGAAAGTCAACGCTGCCATGTGGTCTCAACAACTTGGGCGAAAAAGAGAATATTATGTCATTCATTTTAACCCCACATGTGATCACGATCAAAAGTGCTATATTGTAGCAGATATCAAGTGGAAATATAAAATGTTATTGGCCCAGCTAAGAACTAGTTCACACCATCTTAGGTGTGAAACAGGAAGATGGAAGACACCCAAAGAGGAGTGGACGGATAGGATTTGCCGTCTTTGTACGTCGGGGTTAGTGGAAACGGAATGGCATTACATCATGGAGTGTAAGGCATACGAGGACATTCGTCTCAAATTCAAGGATATTTTGAATGTTGTTTCTTTAACGGCCTTGTTTGTTGAAACAAAGATTGTGAGAGTGGCTAATTATTTGGACAGAATCCATAGAAGAAGATTGACGATTAGTAAGGAGATTGAGAGCAGCAGTCAAATTTAGTTGAGGCCACTTGTTGGTTCTTCCGTTTTACGTGGTTTGTTGTTATTGTGGGTCCCATAGACTGTTTTGGTCTCGTGGACGTCATTAAAAACTTTCATTTCATTTCATGGGTATACGTGCTCTGCTCTTGGACTTGTTCGGCTTAAATTATTTGGTGGTAGGCGAACGTGTCAAGTTTCTCATACAAAATGAGACTGGGAAAAAGTGGAGAAGATAATACCTATCTAGACTTCGGTCTTTGTGCTATTTTCTGCCTTGTATATTTTATTGTTTGACTGAGATTTTAATAATTTTGTGACAGTGGTGATTGCTATTTTGCTACCGATATTCTCCTTACAAGGACTGTCCATTATACATTTGTCACCATCCAAACTTTGGCATTTTCTCTATATTTATCAATAGAAAGCCCTGAATGAAAAAATATTTATAAACATCAGATTTCCACAGTCTAGGATAATGTAAATGAATGCTTGCATTTTGTAATATTTTTATTGTTTGGATTAAACTATGTGATAGTTTTTTAATTTTGTAATATTTTTATTGTTATTATAATTACAATGGTGTACAAGAAAAAATTTAAAAAATATATGTAATCTAATTTAATAGTACTTATACACATAAGTACAAATTAGTTTAGGTAAATAAATGTGGGTTGAGCTGATTTGTGTAATATCTTCTTATAGTCAATTTATTATGTGTGGACCCAAGAGCCTATTCTCACATTTTCAATTGGGTTAAGGGGTAAGTTTTAGGGAAATAATTTTAGTATGAGGGTCATCAATTATTTATTTCTTGAGCAAATTAGTAAATTGGGAAAAATAAATAATTTAGTATTATTATTGGTGGAATTCCCAATGTGAAACCCCCAAGGTACATGGTTTAAGCTTCATGATAGATTTTATGGAAAATCTTTACTATGGGGTTATTATTGGCATGTATGACAAAGTGGTGTTTAATGAGTTGCAAATTGACTCTATGAAGGAGCATGTTCATGATTATTTATGACAACTACAAGTGGGTGTAAGAGAGGTATCTCTCAGAGGCAAAAAAAAAAAACCAAAGGAGCTATGACATTTTTTATGGAGCCTATTTTGAGGGAAGAATATGAAAAAATTGATATTTTTTTAATCTGTAGGCAAGGGTGGCATGGGAATTTGTGCCCTCCCTTTGGCCCCTATGGTGGCTATAAAAGCCAAGCTATGTCTTCATATTAGACCATCTTTTCCTATGAAAAGAACTCTATCAAAAATTAGCCTTGTGTTTAACTATTGAATATGACAACAAAAACTCTTGGTTTCTAGAGATCAATGGACAAAACCGCATTGGTTTCTTGGATTTTGAAGAACATAAACCCTTTGAATTCCTGGGGGTAGCTTCATATGGAGGTTGTGTCTCTGCACTTCACGTTTGGAGGATTTCAACATGCATTTTGGGTATTTTAGCATTTTAGGTATTTTCACAATATATTTGTAATTGCAATAGATTTGTAATTTCAAAAGCTTTAACATATTGGGAATCAAATCTTTATAATCATTTGAAGCAGAATATATTATGTGGGGGAAGCTTGTACAAAACTATATGTATTATTCATGTGAAGCTTCAATATTTTAACCATATTTATGCACAAGATTGTTAGATCTTTCAAGGTATTATATTATTGAAAATAATACGTATAAATCATTATTCATCCATCATATGCTCTCACGTTGCCCTCACAGGATTTGGGTGATCAGAAAGTGTTAAATATTTTTTATAAAAGTTTGTTGAGGTCATTACAATGGTATCAAATCTTTGATCTTGCCACCCTGAAGGGTGGAAAGGTTTGTTGATGCTACCTAGTGAAAGAGAAACGAGATATTTTAGGAGACAACAAAAGAAGCTATAACAAAACCTTGATCCAACACAAAATATATATAAAGAAGAAGAGATGGCAAAAGAAGGAAAAGGGGAGAAAAAATTGTCAAACGAGGAAAACGCTAAAAAAATCATGAGACGTTGATAGGAATTTGAAGAGGTCAAGAACAAGATAGAACTAAAGGCACAAATGTTGTATTTTCAAAGCAATATAAAAAATCCAAAGCATGATAAAACACCTTGAGGAGAAGGAAGTTCGTTTGCAAATAACCAATCCATAATTAGCTCCATACCAAAGCCTGCTAAGCCCATGTTTTTACAAAGGGAGGAGAAAGAAAAAGAACCTAAGATTACTCTCTCAAAGGAGATAAACAAAATCTTTGAAGAGTATCAAGGGAAATATGAAGCATTCAAAACCACATTATCCTTTGTCAACTACTTAGAGATCCTCAAAAAAAGTACTCATGGTGGCAAAACCCCTATGGATAGCAGAAATGATGGGAAGAGAGGCTTGCAACAAAAGATAAGTAAGTTAAAGTACTTACTTTACACTTAACCCTATGGAGGAGGAAGATGCCATCCAATTTGTCACGTTGCATTTGGAGGGTGTTGCTTATGATTGGCGACATCATGGTTTGGTCACACAAGAGCATAGCCTTGTGCAAACTTGTGATTATTTTAGTCAAATGATTTTGGATTGTCTTAAAGATGAGGATGAGTATTTCAGAGAGCTTGCGGGAATCAAGCAACAAAACTCAATAGAATCTTATGTTTTTTGAATTTCAGTGTGTTGCAGTTATGGTACATGATGTATCCAATAAGAGAATCACTTTCTTTTTTATCGAAGATCTATTTAAACCCATCGAGGATATTGGTAAGGTTTTTCCCCTTCACTTTAAGAGGCTATCAAGAGGGCTTTAGCACTTGAACCATTTGTGTTAAAGAACAAATTCTCATCTTAACCCAAGTCACCCACCTTTGGACAACACGAGGGAAATTTCTAGAATGGAGGATTTAATTCATATTCTCAAAAAGCCACATCACAACCATCTATAGCAAAACAGGTGGATGATTACACCAAAAATGAACTCAAGAGAAAGAAATTATGCTTCTCTTGCAAGGAGCCATGAGAACTAGGTCACAAATGCCTTGTTAAGGGCCAAGTCCATTATATTAAGGTAGTATTTGATGATGGTACAAATTCTAAAGAACTGGAATCATAACTAATCACAAAGGAATGTGAGCTAGAAAAATTGGAGGATGGAGATTCAAGCACAAGAAGTAGCACACTCGTGGCTCTTTTGGGAGAAATTTTGTATCATCCATTCAAAGTTCAAGGAATGTTATCCAAACACTAGATCATAGTGCTTATTGATAGTGGGGATACCCATAACTTCACTAATGAAGGCTTGGTGGTTAAGAGAGGATTCAAAGCTAAACATTTTTCCAGATTCAATATCATTGTTGTCAATGGATTCACTATTCCATGCTCCAAGATAATTTGATAACTCAAATTATCCATTAGTGGTCATAAGGTGTGTGATGATTTCTATGTTGTGGGATTGGAATAAACTATCATGGTCTTAAGTGTGCAATGGTTGCATTCCCTAGGAAAATTTTCACATAATTATCAATCCATGGAACTAAAACTCAAGTTTGAATGGAATGATGTGGTGCTTAGAGGCATTTCTGATGGGTCACCGCAAGTGGTCATACCTAAGAGAATGGAGAGGACTTTTTGCAAGGGACAAGTTGCATGGGCAATTAGTTGCTTGGTGATAAAAGGCATTCCTACTAATTCATCTTTGGGTGAGTCTCCATTGAGGTCTTGATTTAAGACTATAGGGGTTCTTTCCAAGGGGGTTTGATCTAACCCCCTTCAATTAAACCCCTTTAGATGGAACCCCTCAAGGCTTAAACCATTAATTTTTCTAAAAAAATATGTGATTTCAGACAAAAAGTAGGATGTCCCAAGTTTGGGACTTACTATTGTGGGATCACCCTTATAGATAGATAAGAGAAAGATTCTCATGGAAGGGACTTACAGAGGATGTCCTCAAGCACAATAGGGAGTGCACAACCTGCCAATAGAATAAAGAACATGTATTTTTAGCAGGTTTGCTACAACCATTAATTATTCTTGATTAGAAGTGGGAAAGTGTGTCCATGGATTTCATCATAGGTCTCCCCAAGGTAAATGGTAAGGACTGCATTTATGTTGTTGTGGATAAGCTAACTAAGTATGCAGACTTATTTTCTATCCCTATAGAATTCAAAGCACATCAAGTGGTAGATTTATTTTTTAGAGAGGTGTTTAGGCTACATGGGATGCCTAAAAATATTATCAGAGATAGAGATAGTAGGTTCCTCAAATTTTTTTGGTGTGAGTTATTTTATTTGACTAGTACAAAACTTACTCCTAGCACCAGCTATTACCTTCAAACAAATGGAATGACAAAGATAGTGAATAAGTGGATTAAAGGATATTTGAGAAACTATGTCTTAAATCAATAATGGTTGTACCTAGGAGAATACTGCTATAATACCACCTATCACATGTTCATTGGTATGACTCCATTGATGGAATTATATGGGTATGCTACATTGAATTTCATTGATTTGGTGTTCACAGACAACATGGTACCCATAGCTAATGACTTGATGAAGAATAGTAAAGATATCCTAACATTGCTCAAAGACCATCTACAAAAAGTTCAAAATCAATAAATATTTTATGTAGATCAACATTACATTGAGAGATCATTCAAGGTTGGGGATATGGTATTTCTATAGTTGTAGCCTTATAGACAAACTTCCATCAAATGACTTGTGTGTTTGAAAAGCTCAAACCTCACTTCTATGGGCCTTACAAGATTTGAGGAGAGTTGGTGAAGTTGCTTATATGAGTTGTAATTGTCAAATAATAGTAGGGTCCATAATTTTTTCCACATGTCCTACCTCAAAAGGGAACTTGAACAATGTATCACACCTTTAGTAGATTTGCCACCCTTGGATGATGAAAGAAATCTCATATTGGTGTCAGATGCTATCCTTGATACTAAGGTTAAGAAATTGAGAAACAAAATCATTCAAGAGTACCTAGTTCATTAGAGGAACTTGCCTATAGATGATGCTACTTGGGAGGGACCAAAGATCATGGAACATCCAAATCTTTCATTTCTTGTGGGCAAGCAATTTTAGGATTGACAAACTTGTAATGTCTCTTTTTAACTAATTGTGGACTCAAGAGGTCATTCTCACATTTCCCATTGGGTTAAGGGGTAAGTTTTAGGGAAACAATTTTAATATAAGGGCCATAAATTATTAATTTCTTGAGCGAATTCAGAAAAATAAATAATTTAGTATTAGTTATCATGACAATTTTTATGGCAAATCTTTATTATGAGGTTATTATTGGTATGCATGACTGTTGCAAGTATGGGCCTAATTGGTGTTGTCATTGATGTCAACATACTCCTGTTGCATTGATGATAAGGATTGGATGAGTTGTATGCTGAGGATATTGAGAAAATTAGTCCTATCAGGAATTGAAAAGAACAGTGAAGTTAGTAAGGTAAAGATTCTAGATAAGATGAAGATCAGAGGACGCACATCAAAGGGTTTGTAGATATGTGCCTTAAGATGATCCAGTAAAGATTTCAGAGGTCCGCATGAAGATCTAAAGAAGTTATGGCCGCTTAAGTAAAACCGGTTCTGGCAAGTGTTAAGAGGTGACAGTGTGACACAGATAGGTCCGGTGAGCTCCGAAAATGCAATATCTTGTTCTGCGAATTTGGTGGAGTGTTTATGAAATCAATGTGAATTGACAACTCAATTGTTCATGGTCTGGAGGTCCGCAAGCATCTATTCCATTATGACAGTGATGACAGACTGTGTTCTTGAGGTTCCAGATGAAAGAGAAAATGATTTTAGTAAGTAGTGTGGATGTTCTTGATGATTCAGGCAAGCTTGTGGAGGTCTTTGGATTGTGTCCAATTTGTGTTGGTGGTCTGCATTAAAGATTGAGCTCGTAATTGAAGAATTACTTTTGGATGATGATGCTCTTCCTAAGTCAGGCCGACCAAATGAGTTACACATCCTGCGGATGATCTTGAAGATGTTCTGTGAAGATTGGCATGTTCCTAAAGGAAGATTGAAGTCTTAGATTTGTGTGGCCGACAGTGTGTTGATCCGCATGAAGTCTTTTTGTAATTAGTTATGTTGTATTTATGTATTTGCCCTGTAATATTTTTCGACTTGGATGATTATTCCTAAGTCGATGTCTTGTATAAATAAGGAGTTGTCAAGTCATTTCAAAAGTGTCTTATGGTGATGAGAGTGTGGTAGAGAGCAGAAGAGCGAAAGGTAGAGCATAAATATTGGGCTTAAATATAACTGACTCAAGCATGGTGAAGATGCTATTCTTTAGTTCAAGTATGTAATACTTATTATTCTGTAGACAATGTGTCTCTTGTAGGCAGTGGGCCTCTTGTGAGCAGTGTGATCAGGCAGTGAGCCCTAATTGGCATGTGCCATTTTGTTCTTTCTATTCTTCTAACAGAGAATACAATCTTGGGTTAGTCACCCCGTGGTTTTTCCCTTAATCGGGTTTTCCACGTCAAAATCTTGGTGTCATATGTGTTAATGTGTTTTTGCTCTTAAATTGATGCATTATATTTCCATGATTGATTTATTATTATGCTGCTGAATTAAGAAAAGATTTAAGTGCTTAATTGAAAGAAAGTTTTGGACAACTGATTCACCCCCCTCTCAGTTGTCTGTCCTAAATCTAACAACTGGTATCAGAGCCAAGTTCCTCTAAAAGGAGCTTAACCACTTGAGGAGATCCAGGATGTCATCCTACAAGAAGGATAGTCTGAGGTTTGATGGAACCAATTTCACTCTTTGGAAAAGTGGCATGGAATGCCACTTGCAATGTATGGGAATGTAGTATTGGATTATGGCTTCGAAGAAGTATGATCCCCCACAGAATGGTCTGTGCACTGTAGATGAAATCAGAGATGCTAAAAACAATCTGTGGGCTAAAGAAGCTCTTCTAAGTGCTTTATTCTATTCAGAGCTGACAAATGTTGTTGATCTAAAAATTGCATATGAGATTTGGCAAAAATTGGAACTTGTGCATGAAGGAGACAAGTATGTTAAATGTGCCAGGCTACAAAGTCTAAAAGGAAAATTTGAAAACCTAAAGATGAGAGAAGATGAAAATATCACTACATTTATGCCAAGAGTAAATGAGCTTATTTGTGGCATTAGATGTGCTGGTGGAGTCTTGGATGAAGATGAAATTGTTGGCAAAGTTCTCAGATCCCTTTCTGATTATTACAAATATAAGGTTGCTGCCATTGAAGAATTCAGATCCTATTCAGGTATCACAAGAGATCTTGGTTGGTAAATTGGCTGCATTTGAATTGACCAAGTTTGGAGATGGCCCCCCCAAGACCGAATCTGCATTCAAAGCTAGTGCCTCTGTAAAAGGAAAACAAAGGTTTGATCCGGGAGAGAACTCTTCAAGGAAACTATCATGGTATGAAAAATCAAGAAAAGACCTAGAAGAAGATGAAGTAGAAGCTGCTCAACTTGAAGCCCTTATTGCAAAAAGACTGCCAAGAGGATCCGGTAAGTATGAAGGAAAATTGCCTTTTAAATGTTTCAACTGCAATAAGATTGGTCATTTTTCTTCAAAGTGTCCAGAAAGATTTTCAAGGCCAAACCCTAATAGATCAAGGTTCTAAAAGAAATGTTACTATGCATGAAGATGATGATGATGAAGGAGTAATAGATGATGAATCAGAGACAGGGAACAAATCCAGAAATGACTGGGTGTTTATTGCCATCAAGGAAGAAGATCCAATGCCCTCTGAATCTTTCAATCATAAAGTTGTAGAAAGTGCTCTGGCTGCCCAAGTTGAAGAAAAGAATGATTGGGTCATTGATAGTGGATGCTCCCACCATATGACAGGTGAAAAAAATAAGCTCATAGATTTAGAAAGGTATGAAGGAGTGGTAAAATTTGGTGATAACTCTGCTGGTAGAATTAGAGGTAGAGGAACTATTTCTTTTGATGGAAAGAACAAAACCGGTAATGTACTATATGTTGAAGGCCTGAAGCACAATCTTCTTAGTGTTGGACAGTTGGTGGACAAAGGCTATGATCTCCGATTCAAAAATGGAAAATGCAAGATCTTTGAAAGTTTTGAAACATAGATTGCATCCGGTACTCAAACTAAAGGTAATATCTTCCACTTGGTTGGTACTGGTAAAAGTTTCTTATTTGTTCAAGTTGATCAGAGTTGGTTGTGGCATAGGAGAATGTGTCATGTGAATTTTGATAATATCATCAAGATAAGCAACACTCAGGCTGTAAGAGATCTTCCAAGACTTGTGAAACCTACTAATAGCTTGTGCAAAGAATGTCAGCTGGGTAAGCAGAGCAGAGTCACATTCAAAAGTAAAGAATAATCTTCTACCAGATTATTGGACTTAGTTCATATTGATTTATGTGGTCCGACAAGAATCAGAAGTGTGCAAGGTGATAGATACTTCATGCTATTGATTGATGACTACTCCCAGATGATGTGGGTGACTTTTCTGAAAGAGAAAACAGAAGCTCTTGAGAAATTTAAAATATTCAATGCCATGGTAGAGAATGAAACCAGATTAAAATTAAAATGTCTGAGGTCTGATAGAGGTGGAGAATTCACATCCGGTGAGTTCATAGAATTCTGTGAGAAACATGGAATAAAAAGACAGTTGTCTGCTCCTAGGACTCCACAACATAATGGAGTAGTGGAGAGGAAGAACCGGACCATCTAGGAAGCATCTAGAACCATGATGTTGGAAGAAAATGTTCCTCAGATCTATTGGAGAGAAGTTGTAAGCACTACAGTCTATATTCTCAATCGAGTACAAATCAGAAGTAATAACGGTAAGACTCCTTATGAACTTTGGTTTGGCATCACTCCCACTGTGAGGTATTTCAGAGTCTTTGGTAGCAAATGTTACATTAAAAGAGATGAGGATTTAAGAAAATTTGATGCTAGAAGTGATAAGGGAATATTTTTGGGTTATTCTACTCAAAGAAAAGCATATCGATGTTATAACAAGAGATTAAGGAAGATTGTGGAAAGTATAAATGTGAAGTTTGATGAAGGTATTGAAAAACCCTCAAGGTTTTATGAATATGACAAAGATGATCAAAATGATGTTTTTGTTCAAGAAGTCCAAGCTCCCTTTGAAATTCAGATTCAAACTGATCTGGTAAATTAGGAAGAAGAGATAAGTTTGAATGAACCCGTTCAAGAATTAGAAGTGCAAGAAACTCCCAAAGTTCCCAGGTATGTAAGACTGAATCACTCTGAAGATCAAATCATAGGTGATAAAAGCAAAGGTGTACAAACAAGAAGAAGGATTGCTCAAGATTCAGAAGAGTATTGTCTGATTTTAAAGATTGAACCTAAGACAGTGAATGAAGCTTGCAATGATGAAAACTGGACTAAAGCAATGGAGGAAGAGCTGATGCAAATTAAGAAAAATCACACTTGGGATCTTGTTCCCAGACCTAAAAACAAGAATGTGATTGGAACCAAATGGGTCTTCCAGAATAACCTGAATGAAGATGGTGAAGTAGTCAGAAACAAAGCCAGATTGGTCTGCAAGGGTTACTCCCAAGTAGAAGGAGTTGATTTTGAAGAAACGTTTGCTCTGGTGGCAAAAATTGAAGCAGTCAGATTATTTCTTTCTTTTGTTGCCTTCAAGGATTTCAAAGTATATCAGATGGATGTCAAATCTTCTTTCCTGAATGGTGACTTGGAAGAAGAAGTATACATTGAGCAACCGGATGGATTTTAATTGTCTGATCATGGAGATATGGTTTGCAAGTTAAAGAAAGCACCATACAGGTCAATAATTGGAGGACTATTGTATCTCACTCAAACTAGACCTGACATTATGAATGTTGTTGGTCTTGTTGCTAGATTCCAAGCTAATCCTAGAGAATCTCATGTCATGGCAATCAAGAGAATTTTTAGATATCTAAAAGAGACAGTTGAGTATGGTTTGTGGTATCCTAGAGACCATAATTTCTCTCTTCATGCATATACAGATGCAGATTGGGCAGGAGATGTGGATGATCGGAAGAGTACTAGTGGTGGAGCATTCTTTTTGGGGAGGAGATTGGTTTCTTAGCTAAGCAAGAAACAAGAGGCAATATCTCTGTCCACTGCAGAAGCATAATATATTACAGTAGCAGGTAGTTGCACTCAAGTATTGTGGATGAAGCAAATGCTAAGAGACATCAGAATGGAGTATGAGGAACCTATCACAATCTTCTATGATAATTCAAGTACAATAAATATATCAAAGAATCTGGTGTTGCATTCAAAGACTAAACATATATCCATCAAGTTTCGCTTTTTGAGAGAGCAAGTGAACAAGAATGAAGTCAGATTGGAGTTTGTGCCTTCCAAAGATCAGATTACAGATATTTTTACTAAACCTCTACCTAAGGACTCTTTTGAGTATCTCAGGGACAAGTTAGGGGTTATTACCCCTCCGATTTTGAATTAAGGTGCACTGATGTGCATCAGTTCGGTGGATCTCATAGTCATATCTTGTGGTCCAGATTGATGTTTGGGAAGCTGCCACTCAGGGTGAGCAGCTGGTATGATTCTACAGTAATGCAAGTATGTGCCCTTTGCAATTGATGTGAGAGGGGGAGAGAAGACATGTGAAAAACAAGTGGTTTCTAATCAAAGGGGGAGCAGTAAAAGAAGAGAAGACATGTGAATAGTTGTTGATAGAGGGAGTTGTGTCAGTGAGGAGAAGTTCTTGTCTTGATGGTTAAAACAGTTTTTCACATCATCTGTTTCTATCAATGACAAAGGGGGAGATTGTTGCAAGTATGGGCGTAACCAGTGTTGTCATTGATGTCAACATATTCCTGTTGCATTGATGATAAGGATTGGATGAGTTGTATGTTGAGGATATTGAGAAAATTAGTCCTATTAGGAACAAAAAAGAATAGTGAAGTCAGTAAGGTAAAGATTCCAGATAAGATGAAGATCAGAGGATGCGCATCAAAGGGTTTGTAGATATGTGCCTTAAGATGATCTAGTAAAGATTTCAGAGGTCTGCATGAAGATTTGAAGAAGTTATGGCCGCTTAAGTAAAACCAGTTCTGGCAGGTGTTAAGAGGTGACAGTGTGACACAGATAGGTTCGGTGAGCTCTGGAAATGCAATATCTTGTTCTGCCGATTTGGTGGAGTATTTATGAAGTTAATGTGTATTGACAACTCAATTGGTTCGTGGTCTGGAGGTCCACAAGCATCTATTCCATTATGACAGTGATGACAAACTGTGTTCTTGAGGTTCCGGATGAAAGAGATAATGATATCAGTAAGAAGTAGTGTGGATGTTCTTGATGATTTAGGCAAGCTTGTGGAGGTCTTTGGATTGTGTCCAGTTCGTGTTGGTGGTCCGCATTAAAGATTGAGCTCGTAATTGAAGAATTACTCCTGGATGATGATGTTCTTCCTAAGTCAGGCCGACCGGATGACTTACACATCCCGCGGATGATCTTGAAGATGTTTTGTGAAGATTGACATGTTCCTAAAGGAAGATTGAAGTCTCAGATCTGTGTGGCCGACAGTGTGTTGATCTGCATGAAGTCTTTTTGTAATTATTTATGTTGTATTTATGTATTTGCTCTGTAATGTTTACCAACTTCGATGATTATCCCTAAGTCGATGTATTGTATAACTAAGTAGTTGTAAAGTCATATCAAAAGTGTCTTGTGGTGATGAGAGTGTGGTAGAGAGTAGAGGAGTGAAAGGCAGAGCAGAAATATTGGGCTTAAATGGAACTGACTCAAGCATGGTGAAGATGCTATTCTTTAGTTCAAGTATGTAATACTTATTATTCTGTAGACAATGTGTCTGTTGTAGGCAGTGGGCCTCTTGTGAGCAGTGTGCTAGGGCAGTAAGCCCTAATTGGCATGTGCCATTTTGTTCTTTCTATTCTTCTAACAGAGAATACAATCTTGGGTTAGTCACCCCGTGGTTCTTCCCTTAATCGGGTTTTCCACGTCAAAATCTTGGTGTCATATGTGTTAATGTGTTTTTGCTCTTAAATTGCTGCATTATATTTCCATGATTGATTTATTATTATGCTGCTAAATTAAGAAAAGATTTAAGTGCTTAATTGAAAGAAAGTTTTGGACAACTGATTCACCCCCCCCTCTCAGTTGTCTGTCCTAAATCTAACAATGACAAAGTGGAATTTAATGAAGAGTTACGAATTGACTTTATGGAGGAGCATATTCATGATTATTTGTGACAATTGTAAGTGAGTGTAAGAGAGATACCTTTGACTGGCCAAAAATAATCGAAGGAGCTATGCCATTTTTTATGAGGCCTATTTTGACAGAAGAATATGGAAAAATGAATATTTTTTATTTTCAAGCAAGGGTGGCATGGGAATTTGTGTCCCCTCTTTGGGACCTTAGTGGCTATAAAAGCTAAGCCATTTCTTCATATTGGACCATCTATGTTTGTCATCATGATACTATCATGGTGATAATAGACAAGATGACCAAGGTTGCCCATTTCTCACCCATGAGGTCATCTTGTAGTGCTACATTGGTAGCATGTGCTTTATTGGAGGACATTGTACACTTGCATGGAATGCCTCATAGGATCATATATGACCATGGTCCTATGCTCATATCATATTTGTGGACATCTTTGCAGCATGCATTAGGTGCTCAACTTAATTTTGGCTCAACCTATCACCCTGGGATAAATGGTCAGACAGAGAGGGTGAACCAGGTGCTTGAGGATATGCTATGTATGTACATTATGGACCAGCAGTCTAGATGGAAGGACTATTTATACCTAGTTAAGTTTCCCTATAATAATGAGTACCATATTTCTCTTAGTATGGCACCATTCCAAACCTTATATGGATGCCTGTGTCATACTCCTCTAAATTGGGATAAGCTTGAAGATTGATTTATTCTTTGTCTTGAGATGCTTCAAGACATCAAATAGTAGGTAGTTCAAGTCAGAGAGTAGTTGTTGACTACCTAGGATAGACAAAAGTATGTTGATTCCAAGAGATTGGATTGACACTTCTTAGTTGGAAATCATGTGTTTTTGAGACTACGACCACATAAGAGCCCAAATCATAATAAAAATGTTCTAAGATCGCACTACATTTTGTTGGTCCTTTTGAGATCCTTGAGAGGATTGGTCTAGTTGCATATTGGCTTGCCTTGCTTCTCAGTCTCTCACATATACATGATGTGTTTGATGTTTCTATTCTTATATAGTACATTCCAAATTTGACACATGCTCTTGAGTGGGGCACCTTATAGGTCAAGGAGGGTGTAAAGCTTTCTTTAAAGCTTTTCCATATATTACAACACTGGAGGTTGGGACTTCAAGATCAAGACCTGGATCAGGTAAGGGTTCAATGAGAACTGCTTGATGATTCTACAACTACTTGGGAGGATGCTACATAGCTGAGGATTCTTTATCCTCAACCTACCCTAGTTTTAGGGGGGAGGATGTAATGCCTCTAGTGTTTGTGCCTTATCATCTGTTGACTTTTTCTTTGGATCTACTAATATTATTAGTGGTGATATTTTATTATACCATTTGTTGGAACCTCATTTCACAGGTCTCAAAATTTGCAAAAATCCTAAGTTTGGTGCCCTTTTACATTACCTTAGACCTATTTCGTCCATCATTTATAACCAATATGAGAAATCCACTAATGGGCCCTCCCTTGGTCAAATTTTGTCTTGAAGTTCCTCTTTGCCATCCCTTATGTTCTCATTATGTGCTAAAAGTTGCAAACATCTAAGAAAGTTCTAAGTATGGGAAGTTTCAAGTCATTTTTCTAGTGTTTTGCAGATTTGTAGACTTTTAGTGGACTACCAAACATTTGTTCTTCACCTCCCATCCAGTCCTCACTTCCTTTCCTGCATAAAAATTCCACAAAACCTTATCAAGCCCTTAGTCTTTTTCATTCCACCCATTTCCTCCATTTTGCGAAATCCCACTAGACTACTAGACTTTAGTTTAGTATCTCTGACATCTAGTCCTCATGTCCCCTTCCGCATTCCTGCTTTTATCCTATTCAATATTTCCTCTCTTTTGGTTTCCTTTACTTCGCATATTGTGGAACTCTATCAAACTTCTTCTATTTTCATTATCTCCAAACATCCCGACCTTCATCATTTACCCACTTTCCTTCAGTTTGCCTTGATTTCCATTTTGTGAAAATTCCCTCACCTATTGGACATTTCCACCTCCGATCCTCCCTAGCTTCTCTACTTTCCTCTTGGCCCCTTTTGTGAGAAACCTTTGATCTTCCAAACTTCCTCCACTTGGTCCCTCCACTTCCCACATCTAGCTCCATGTCAATTTCCTTTGAAGTTCCCTTGGTCTAACCTATCACCTCCCTCATTTGTGTAGATTTTCCATGGATTTCTAGATATGATCATATCTTGTCCTAATCTTCAGTTTCGCATGAAATTTCCACATCTTTTCCCTTCAATTTCCTCTTTCAGTGGAATTATTTTGGACTTTGTGCATAGAAAATTTCCACTTTTGAACTCCTATTCCACATTAGGTTCCCACAACTTTCCCTTAGCCTGATTTACCACTTCTTTCTTACATGCAAAATTCCTACTAACTTCTAAATGTGTTCATAACTAGTCCTGACATCTTGTTCAACAACTTTTCCATACGTTTCTCCCATCCATCCTCCCAACATCTCTCACTCACTCATTTCATCCATTTGTGAAACTTGTTGTTGCTTCTGAATTTATTCATATGGATCCAATATCCAATCCTCATGTCCCGTCCTACTTCAAAATCTCACAAATCTTCCAAATCTCTTTGAAACGCTCTAGAATGCTTCAACAACTTCTTGGTTTGCCATTAATGTGACTTGGTTTGACCCCTGCAACTACTCAAAAGCATTTTTCCTACCCAAAATTCATCACTCATCTCAAGGGTGTGATTCAATTACAGATTTTAATGGTGGATGATGAGATATGTATGGATCACCATGAATGTGGTGGTTGAATTTTTAGCTACCGATTGTCTTTACATGAGCTCCACGTTATTCATCTTGAGTGGGAAACATTATGGGATACGGATTTCATAGGATCACATGTAGTTTGCATTCAACGCTTCAACCTCCAGAAGTACATCAAATTCTCACAAACAACCAATGACAAGAAATTGATGTGCTATATATAGATGTCGAAAAGATATAAAAAGGGTTGGTCATCGAGCTTATTTTTTTACTGTAAGTGCTTTGAGTTTGTTTCAAGGCATCAATCGATGCAAGTCTAGTCTGTAAGGGATGGAATCCATTTTATGATCCATAGGAAGGTTATGTAATGAGCATTTGCATGTAAATGGTATGTCTCTGATAGTTTGTAATGATTTAGGGGGATGCTTGAACCTAGTTGTTCATCCTCTCTTATCACATTTTTTGGTATGAATGTTAGAGAATCATGTCATGCATGCCTACTCCTTGCAATTATGTATGAAATGTTAAGTGGGTTCACTTGTGGGTATATCATGTTGTTATCATCTATAGGTGCATATGCTAGGTTATAGTTTCATCTTAACTAGAGGTTTTACAGGCAACTAGTTAGTCTTTGACCTAGTGACAACTATTGGAGTCAAGTGTACATTGGATATAGATTTCATTATTTTAGTCATGATTCATCTTAATCGGATAGATGTCCTATTAAGGATACCTCTAGGAAGACCCTCCTAGGTCTAGCTAAGCCCAAAGTGAAGGAGAGCATGCCCACTTTCAGCAGTTAGCCTCTAATCATTCATATTATGTTGACAAGCTATTGATTTACCCTTCAAGATGATAATTTCCCAGTCTTGAAGTGGATTGATTCCTCTAGGAGTGTGAGCAGTGATTTTAGGAACCAACAAAATGGCACCATTGTTAGGGATAATTTGACTTTGGTTTCTATCCTTCACAACACTGCAACTTGAAAGAAATTTATGGCAAACTTAGTTGGTTGATGTGTTAAGTTAGAAGCCCATCAACTTATGCCAAATGAATGGTGTCATTGCCAAGGATGATTTAGTTTGTCTTTCATCTTAAAGATCTTGGTAATTTAGTTAAGAAGGTTTGCATTTTCTATGTGTTAAGTTGGAAAACTGTCAACTCATGCAAACAAAATGGTGTCATTGTCAGAGAGACATTAATGGGTTGAATTTAATTGAAGACTCTATTGGCGAGCTAAACTGAAACCAATTTCTTGTCTTGGAGATTAGATGTGCCTTAAGGTATCCCTGTTTTGAAAGAGGCGGCAACTCTTCTATCGAGAAAGAAGTTTGATTGTTGATTCTACCTATTTGGTGTTGGTGCTTCAAGAATACACCTCAAACTTGTGACAGCAAGTGATTAAGGTACATGAAAATGTTTCTTATTTTCTTCTCATGAAGAAAGACTTTGTTATGCAAATAAACTTTGGCTTGTAAGAGGTGTAGTCCTATTTTAGCATATTATCAATTTGTAATCATGGACTTTAGATTTGAAAATTTCTTTAGGGTCGCTCCTTCATATCCATATTCTTATAATTTAAAACCTAAGTATTATGCTAATGAGTGTGGCTTGGATCATTATAGTGATACATGTTATTCTAGCTTTGGTAGTCATACTCCATCTCCAAGATGAAGAGGACAATATATGCACCTAATCTTCAGTTGGATAGGTCATGTTGGAAACAAGGTAGATAACTGAGAGGGGGGGGTGAATCAGTTATCTCTAATAACTTTACTTTATTTTTACTTTTATAATTTGAGCAACATCAAAACACATAAGCATATATAATCATGAGAGCAGAAAAGAAATAAACACACATAACACAAGGATTTTAATGTGGAAAACCCTATTAAGGGAAAAACCACAGGGTGACTAACCCAAGATTGTATTCTCTGTTAAAAGAATAAGAAGTACAAAAATGACACTTACCAATTAGGGCTCACTGCCTGAGCACACTTCTCACAAGAGGCACACTGCCTACAAGAGACTCACTATCTACAAGGTTTATAGAAGGTAACTAGGTGTTTGAACTGATGAGAAGCATCCATATATGCTGAGGTTTAGTTCCGGTTAGGCTCAATATACTGATCTAATGCACTTCATTCTCCCTCTGCTTTTAGTGCTGCTGTTCTATCACATACCGGACTTGTATTGCTACTTCCACACTTATCTCTGCCTTTCCTCGCACACTTTATATACATACATACTTCTTCATACCAAAATCCATCTAGTACATATATCCACATCAAGGATTTCAACATCTTTCTAGTTGGCAACCGAAATAATCAAGATATTTACAAAATATTGATCTGTCAGCTGATTCCATGCTTAATATGTGATGCATATCAAAAACATAGACATAGAAGTCATCAATCATGTCAGCCACCATGTATGATCCCTCAAATAGCTTGATCACCATCAATTTCTCATCTGAATTAAAGTCTAATGCTCTGCTAGTTAGTTCTTCCTTAGTCTGCTTTGTCTGTCTGGAACCCAACACTCAGATGCTCATATCTTTTCCATGATTCATCACTAGAGGCTCAATCTCTAGAATTTAGTAGTCATGATACTCCTCTTGACTTTCCCAAGTCCACACTTTGCTGAGTTACACCCTCTGAGAGATCCGGACCCTTGCTGCATGCTCTGTTCTTGTTTACCAGACCAAAACACTCTTCAATCTGACTTCCAGTATAGGCATACTATGCTCTACGGATGTGTGGGATAGACTTTGTTGCCATCAATGACAACAATCATGAAGCCACACAGTGTCTCTTGCCAACAATCTCCCCCTTTGGCATTAATGGCAACACTTAGTGAGAAATGACCAAGTGTCGTAGCAAACTCCCCCTTGGCTGATGCTCTGTCTTATGTACACTTTTACCAAAACTCCCCCTTAGCTAGATTCCACATTTTTCACTACTCCTCACTCCCCCTTTGACATCAATGGAAAAGGGTGAAATCCACACACCAAAATTTGCAAAAATCAACCTATACATAGCCGCATAAGTATATATACATGTTATACTTACATATACTTAAGTATATCCGCAAAGATGGTCTTCAACTATACAAATTATGTCACCCAACTCTGCTTCATCCTATCTAAAATTGAGATGTGACCACTTAACAAAAATGCATAAGCTTCTGCCCTTCTTAAGTCTGTTGGATCACTAGTCTGGGCTATAGTCTAAGCATCAGTTAGGGCCTCATGCATTGCCTCTAACTTAGGGATAATTATCCCTCTAAGTTCACTCATCTTGCTTATTATATTCTTCTTCTCCTTTTCAATCCTCTTTATTTCATTTATAATGGCAATAGCCTGACACTCTTGATTCATTATGGATGTGGAGAGGGGATCAAAATTATGAGATAAACTTGACAGTTTACCCTCTTTTTCTTCCACCTTCTTTGCAATGTCTTCTGTCACTGTGGACCAAGAAAGACAAAATTTGTACATTTCTCTACCATCTTTAAGAGCATTTTCTAGGCTCTTTATCCCAATATCTAGGGTTCTCCTATCATTAGCTATGAGTCCCTGTACTTTAGAGAATCTCTTTCCCAAAAATTCTTTCTGGACCCTTTCTTCTGCCAATTTTCTAAGGAATCAAAATGAGTGTTGACAGAGTTTATCAGAGATTTAAGGTTACCGGATGGAGAGGCCGAAGGATCCTTTTGGAGGGATGGCATGATTTTCTCCAGCATTCCTGATACAATCTCTATCAGCTCACAATTTTCCATGTGAGACTTCAGAAGCTTTTCTTTTGCCTTAGCTTGGGCAAAGGATGCTATCTTCATTGTCTAGACCGGAGAGAGGGAGTCAAAATTGAGTGGTCCTTGAAATAATTTTGGTTCATCTATTTCTATCATTTCTTTGTTCAAGAAGCTCTTTACTGCCTCTGCAGTGTCTCTTGCCAGAGACAGTCTTCTTTCCTTTGGCAACCTTAGAACTATCATCAGGGATATTCTCTGTTTGTTCTTCTTCTCTTCCCTTTACCTTCTCTTCTTGACTCAATTTTTCTTCTTTTGTTCCTTCTCCTCCAATTCTTGAGTCTGTAGGGGCATTTGGAGTAGAGATGTTAACTTCTTCATGGACTTCCTCTTCCGGAATAGAGGAATCCAAGTCCTTAGACTTTTCTTCAGCTATCTCTTTTGACTCTTCTATATTTTTCTCAGTAGATTCTTCTTCTGATGCACTTAATCCTTCGACATCCATGGTAGAAGGTTCTTCATCTATGTCCTCTATAACAGGAAGATTGAATCTTTTAAAGACATTCCGGAGGATGTCTTCTATTTTTCTTGCTACTTGATCAGTCTCTCCAAGCATAAGTTTGTTCATTCTTGCTTTGCTCCAGAACTCATCCTTGCAGTCCTTAAAGATCATGTTGATTTGTTTTGGAGTAATGGAAGGATAGAGCTGAATAGCAATCTGTACTCGGATCTCTAGGTCCTTTACCTTAGCATTCTCCTTTCTTAGTTCAAGTACCTTCTCTAGACTTTTGGCAATTAGAGAGATGATTTCAATGGATGCTTTATTATAAATGTTTAGGTACCTGACTGTAGCATCTTCCAAAATTCTCTTGTCAGTGTCACTATATTCATCATAAAAATTAGTGACTGGTTGTAGCTTCCCATCCACTGTGACTGCCTTGATGATATCATCAATAGAGAGAGTAGGCCTTTCAACAAATTCTTCTGCCTCTTCTTCTTTATTTTTACCAGTAGAGGATTCTCCGGATGTTTTCTTCTTCTTCTTCATTTTCTTAACTTCCTCATCAGACTCTATTTCTTCATCATCCTTTTGGCTTATGTATGACCTTGTGGCCTTTGTTTTCATTCTCTTCTCTCCCTTTTTGGATGTCTTGGCTTCCAGTTTTGAGGCTCTTGAGCTCTTAGAGGTGGCAAGTGTAGAGCTCTTGGAGGATCTAGTCCAGGAGGAGGCTTGTACTGGAACAATTTTCTTTTTCTACTTCTTGTTTCTCTTTTTCAGCTCTTTCTATTTTCTCTCTGTTTGCATCAACTGCCTCCTTTGATATGCCATATTTCTTGGCAACTTCCTCTACTTCCCTTCTCACTTTTCTTTTCAACTCTGGTTGTCTTAGTTCAACATGTATCTTTACACTCAATTCTTGAAAGGTTCCAAACCTTTTTGCCTCAGGGTCCTTAGGCTGACTTAGCAAGTGTTGGACATGCAGCTCCAGGATTTTCTCATCTACCTCATATCCCAGTGGCATAATCCAAACTGTTATGGGCTCAACTGCCTCCATTAGGCATTGATCAATGTCTACCATGAAGCATATTGTATCCTTACATTTTTCAACTATTGTTTGAGGAATTCTTTCTCTGGCCTGCATCAAACTTTGGAAGTTTTTAAAGTACCCCCAGAGTGCTGTACTTTGAGCCTTTGCATCACCAAGCCCATACATATAGTCTCTAATTTGTATGGCAACCGGTCTATCATTTTTCCATACCCAACCACTTGATTCGGGTAGCTCATTCATATAGTAAAAGAACATACATAGTATTAAGCCACCATACTTGAATGAGTTCTTATCCTTCTTGATCTTCTGCAAATTTTCTAACAGTTGGTTCAGAAGAAGATCACATAGGTTATAATTAGTATTTTTCCTTAGCATCTGATATACTGTATAAATTGCAGTTCTGGACACAGAATTCTCCCTGCTAGAATGATAGATTTTATAGCCAATTATCATAGAGGCAAATTTGATATCCAGATCTTTGATATTGATGCAAAGGGCTAATCCAACCTATACAAAAACCCTAACATACATTCAGAATAACATACAATCAGCATTGTATGTACAAATCTCCACTTCACTTGTCCATCGGCAACACATCCTTCTGTCGGCACCACCTTTACTTCCTCTGCCGATTGCTATCCTCTTGCCGATGAAGAATCAACTTTTCACCTATCGGCGGGATCTTCGCTATCGGTCAACACCTTAAGCCTCTTGCTGATCTCCTTTGTCTCCTCGACACTACCAATGCCGGACTCCACCATCGGCCAGACCTCTACCGTCGACCCAACTTTGAACCCCTTCGCCGATATCCAACCTCACATCGATACACTCGGTAACCATTACACCAATGCCCTGATGATAGCTCTCATCGCCAAGACTTTCCTCATCGGTGAAACATTCACTTCTGCCTTCGATATCATATCTCATGCCGATGTGCCTACCATCAACTCACCATCGATAGGACTTTTCACATCGACGAATTTCAACTTCGCTCGGCCGATACCCTGACTTATGCCAATATACTCTTCGTCGGTGACACTTTGCAATTGTCACCTCGATCAGTGAAAGTGCCCCTTGTCGACTCAATGCAACTTTCTCAACCCAATAGTTCTTCTCATACTGATGCCTTCACAAATTTGCACTGAAAACTCTGAGCTCAACCCGATCCGCTTACTTAGCAATCTCGACATAGATTTGCTTCCAGGGGGTTTCTAACTTGATTTACCCTGCACATCCTAGTACATACCCATGCTAGGGTTCTTCAACATCTCTGGCCTACGATCCTGCAAACATGCATGCGAACAGAAACAAAAAACACACAACTAAAACCTAAACTACTGTACATGACCATTCCTCTGATTCGCAAAATTAACCGGGGGAATGGATAATCAAATCCATCCAGCCTAAATACAGGAAATCAATTACACAATGAATTCAAATGCAACAGGATCTTATTAACTTTCAAAAGATGCGATTACAGTACTCTGTTTTCCAACAACACAATTCAACTGATTGATTTCAGCTACTACAAAACCTAGATGCCTTCATCCATAAAATCCTAGGGTATTTATCTAGTTACCACTGGTAGTACAGACTTGCCTCCAAGCGGCTGGGAAATCTCTCCAAGTGGCTGGGAACTACAGCTATTCAACAGACTCTAACTAACTCTAACCAACTGATCTAAAAATAGCATACCTTGGTCAAATAGAACTTATTACATTTAATGTCCAATTAGGACCTTATTGAAAACATAAACAACCTTAAAACTAACTAACTGCCTCATGTAGGCCACTGTAGGATAGGTGCTCCTGCACCATACTCCCCAACAGAAAAAGAACTCATGTCCCATGAGTTAGGTTGTGGAAAAATTCCACCTTTACTCTTTGCCATCTCAGTGTTCTGACCTATTCCAATTTTATACTCTGCTGTCTCTTAGCTGCTCCAAGTTTTTAGAACTGTAACTTGTTGTCTTGCAAGTAAACCCTCATGCCTGTCAATGTAGGCTCTGTTCATACATACCCTGTGTTTGCCAGTTTGTCTTACCAGCACCTCTGTCTGTATACCTGGTTGAATAACCTTAGGAATTGCTTCTAGAACTTCTGCAATGTTCAAATCTGTCTTCCTTTCAACTTTTATAGGACAAACAATAGTCCCAACTACAATCACATCCTTGTCTTGTCAATCAATTTGTGGCTGCTCATAAACCTGCTATTTGGTTTGTTGCTGACCTTTGTCAGTCAAAACTAAACCTTTCTTCAAACTGTTGTCCTTAACAACTTCTTTCCCTACAGTATCCTCAACTGCCTTTAGGCCTGCTGCTGTAGGCATCTTCACAAACTCCTTCTTTCCCACTAAAATGATTTTCGCTACCTTCTGTGCTACAGCTTCTTCCTGTAATGGTATCAACACAATAGTTTTACCATCTTTCTTGATGGTGTAGGTATTTGCATACCCATCATACAATGCTCTCTTATCAAATTGCCATGGCCTACCCAATAGTAGGTGACAACATTCCATGGGCAATATGTCACACAAAACTCTATCATGATAATCCCCAATCTGAAAATCCACATATGCCTGTTCATATACCAAAAGTGATTGGCTATCACTCACCCAAGATGTTTTGTAAGGGTTTTGATGTGAATCCTTTCTAAATTCAGTTTATCTACCATTTCCTGAGATACCATATTATTTGTTGAGCCAGAATCAATTACAACCTTACACACTTTGCCTTTGCTTTTGCAATGTGTCCTGAATAGAGCTCTTTGCATCATCTCCTTGTCTGTCAGCAAACTAGTTCTCCTTAGCATCAATGCTTCTCCCTCCTCCAGATACCCATAATTATCAGGAGTCTCCTTCACACTTTGCTGAGTGTTTGAGCTGCTTGCACTTTGTTTATCAGCTTCTTGGACCCGATTTGCCCTCTTTTCTCCTCCTAAACTTGTTGCTTTTGTTGGACATTTGAAAAATGGATGCCCATATTCACCACAAGTGTAACACTTACCAGAAAATGTAGTAGAACCTCTACCACCTCCAAATCCTCCTCTAGTACCTTTCCATCCACCTCTAAAATCAGACTGCTCTTGTCCTTTACCAGTGTCTTCTTGATCCTCATTGGTTTGCCTCATTGTAGGGGCTGATCCTCTTCCCCTCATATTGCTGCCTCTTCCTCTCATGGACTTATCCTGTCTTCTATTCATCTTTTCTTCAATCCTGATTGCCATTTGATAACAATCCTCTACACTCCTTGGGTTAGCTAAAACTAACTCATCCTATATGTTCAATCTCAAACCAGCCAAGTATCTAGCCACCTTTTCTATCTCATTCTCATGATGACCAGATCTCATACTCAACTTGTAAAACACCTCAGTGTATGCCTTCATATCCATTTCCTTTTGCCTTAAAAATTGCAGTTTCTTAAACATCTGAATTTCATAATCCTTGGGCAAGAATTTACCTTTGATCCTTGCTACCATTTTATCCCATGAAGTGATCTTTGACTTTCCTTGTTTCCTTCTCTCGGATTGTACATAATCCCACCATACCAAAGCATGACCTCCCAACTTGGTCTTTGCAATCTTTACCTTCTGATCCTTAGCAACATCTTCACATTCAAAGTGATTATTCAATGCAACAATCCAATCCAGTAACTCATCTTCATCCAAACTTCCATTATACTTTGAAACATCAACCTTTACCTTAGGTTTCTCACTCTGCATTGCCTTTAACAGTTTTGTAAATCTCTAATCTTCAGCATTCAGATCTTTAGCTACCTCTTCATACTCTTCAGCATCATCTTCCTCTTCTTCTGATTCACTGTCTTCCACTTCCCTCTTTTTGTTCTTCTCCAAGGCTACAAACCTGGCTTGAAGTGCTTTAGCAAGCTCCTTCATCTTCCTCAGCTCTCTGGCATGTTTTTCCTTCATCTCCTGCAACTCCCGTGCAGTACCATTACCTTTAGGAGGCATCTTGTCAACCTTTCACTCCTCTACCTCTGTCTTCTCAGGGACAGAATCAACACACAAACAACCCAGACCTTTTGCTGAGCTCTGATACCACTATGATGTAGAGGGCTAATCCAACCTCTACAAAAACCCTAACATACATTCAGAATAACATACAATCGGCATTGTATGTACAAATCTCCACTTCACTTGTCCATCAGTAACACATCCTTCTGTCGGCACCACCTTTACTTCCTCTGCTGATCGCTATCCTCTTGCCGATGAAGAATCAACTTTTTGCCTATCGGCGGGATCTTCGCTATCGGCAAACACCTTAAGCCTCTTGCCGATCTCCTTTGTCTCCCCGACACTACCAATGCCGGACTCCACCATCGGCCAGACCTCTACCGTCGGCCCAACTTTGAACCCCTTCACCGATATCCAACCTCACATCGATACACTTGGTAACCATTACACCGATGCCTCGATGATAGCTCTCATCGCCAAGACTTTCCTCATCGGTGAAACAATTGCTTCTGCCTCTGATATCATATCTCATGCCGATGTGCCTACCATCAACTCGCCATCGATAGGACTTTTCACATCGGCGAATTTCAACTTTGCTCGGCTGATACCCTAACTTACGCCGATATACTCTTTGTCGGCGACACTTTGCAATTGTCACCCCGATCGGTGAAAGTGCCCCCTGTCGACTCAATGCAACTTTCTCAACCTAATGGTTCTTCTCACGCCGATGCCTTCACAAATTTGCACCAAAAACTCTAAGCTCGACCCGATCTGCTTACTTAGCAATCTCGACACAGATTTGCTTCCAGGGGGGTTTCTCTGACCTGATTTACCCTGCACATCCTAGCACATACCCATGCTAGGGTTCTTCAACATCTCTGGCCTAAGATCCTGCAAACATGCATGTGAACAGAAACAAAAAACACACAACTAAAACCTAAACTATTGTACATGACCATTCCTCCGATTTGCAGAATCAACCGGGGGAATGGATAATGAAATCCATCTGGCCTCAATACAAGAAATCAATTACACAGTGAATTCAAATGCAACAAGATCTTATTAACTTTCAAAAGATACGATTACAGTACTCTGTTTTCCAACAACACAATTCAACTGATTGATTTCAGCTACTACAAAACCTAGATGCCTTCATCCATCAAATCCCAGGGTATTTATCTAGTTACCACTAGTAGTACAGACTTGCCTCCAAGCAGCTGGGAAATCTCTCCAAGCGGCTGGGAACTACAGCTGTTCAACAGACTCTAACTAACTCTAACCAACTGATCTAAAAATAGCATACCTTGGTCAAATAGACCTTATTACATTTAATGTCCAATTAGGACCTTATTGAAAACATAAACAACCTTAAAACTAACTAACTGCCTCATGTAGGCCACTGTAGGATAGGTGCTCCTGCACCAGATATCTTCTATTGTCATGGCTCTCTTGTCAAACTTAGATCCGGTAGCCTCACTTACTGTCTGGTTCTTGACAGATTTGAGTTCAGGCAACCCATCGGATGAGTGCAATCCAGTTACTCTCCTAATTGCATCTTTTGTTATCTTGAAGGGCTTCATCAACCACATGAAGTTGTCATGTATTCTGCTAAGAACATACCGGACCCATTCATCTTTTACGAAACAGGGAAAGTGGATGCAATGTCCAAAATACTTATCCCGGATGGCCTTGTATTGAGGTTTGAGTTCAAAAGTTTCATCTATTAATTGTTTATGGTAGATATCCATCAGCTTGGATTCTCCAAATTTCTCAATATTGGCATGGATGTACACCCTAGCATCTTCTACGTGCAGAACCCCATGTAGAATGCTAGAAAAAGTGCCTAAGGGATCAACTTCTAGGGACTTGTGGGGGTGTTTCTTAAACTTTGGGTGTGGGCTATCAGTGATCTTAACAACCATTGGAGAAGCCATCTTTACAAAAGATTCAGAGAGAGATATTCAGAAATGGAAATACCTTTTTACGCTTTTAGGGTTCACAATAATAGCCAAAGCAGGTCGCTGGTTGAATCAGATTCTACGGTTGATCTTTGATAACATTGTGAAAACTTGATGCAGAGCTCTTCCTTTCTTCTTCTCGAATGCAAATGTGCAAATGATGAGTAAAAGAACCCTTTTATCTTTGCACAAACCCTAATTTCCTTTTGCAATAAATGCACAACTTAAGTCATTCAGTTGCTTTATTTTGAGAGATCTTTCTGAATCACTGAGATGCACTTAGAATCTTTTTCAGTGATAATTGGCAATGTGTCTTCTTTCCTCCAATCATGCCATGAATCCGTAGATCAAGATATTTCTATTTTGAATCATACCAGATCTATCTATGAAGATCCTACTTTACCAAATGGCTGTCAAACCAGATCAATCTTGGCTGATTAAACTCTTCAAAACTCCTTGTGGATCTTTCATATTTTTACCGAGGGTTATTTGGATATTTCTCTAAGAACCCTTTAATCTGCAACATTTCATGTGCCAAAGTTAGGCACCAATTGACTGGCTGGGGGAATTTATTTTCCTTTGTGTCTCCCCCTGATCCAGAGCTCATATGTTTAGTTTCTGAAAGGAATATTAGCACCAAATTCTGGTGCAGATCCATCTCCAACATTTTCTATACTCTTCTTCACCCAAATCTTGTTCATCTCCCTTTGAACTTCATCCACATTCACTTTGCCTTTTCCTTTATCTTGATTTTGATTATGATGTACTGGACCCTTTTTATCTTGATTCTTACTTCTGTAGAATTTGGCAATATGACCGGATCTATTGCAATTGTGGCAAACATTTCTTTGCATATTTGACTGATATCCTCTTGATTTGCATTGATTAGCCACATGTCCCATTCTATTACATGCAAAGCATCTACCATTGAATGAATTGTTTATTTGCATGTTTCTGCATTCATGTGATTTGTGACCATACCTTTTGTAGTTAAAACATTGTCCGGAGAAGGATGAATTAGTCTAATTCATTCTTCTTCTACACTAAATTGCTTTATGACCGAAGTTGTTGCAATTGTAGTAGTATCCATTAAAGGATGGATATCTTTGAGCATTTGGTTGTCTTACCGGAGGTCTTCTAGGCCTGTTCCTTAGATTTCCTAATCTAGAGTTCTTCTGATTGGATATGGAGCTTTCACCTTTCTCATGTCCCAAGCCACACTTGTCATCTACCCTCTTTTGGCTTTCAAGAAGAACTTCAAGTTGAGCTGAGCTTATCTTGAATTTCTCTTTGTATTCATTTGTTGTTTGAAGATCCCTTTTAAGAGTGTCTATCTGATTCTCAAGTTGTTCTTCATTATCTCTAGCTTCTTCAAGATCAGATTCTAGATGCCTGATTATTCTATCCATTTTGTGGCAGTCCTCTAACTTCTCCTTGAGAGATTGTTTTAGATTATATTCAATTTTTCTTTTCTCTTCAATTTCTTGGGTGAATCTCATAACCCCTGATTCCATTTCATGTCTTACCATAATGACTTCTTTTGATAGCTTCTCACATAGCTTGTTTTTCTTATTCAGATCTTCATTAGTATCATTGGCTTCATTTTGACTTGCTAATTGTTGAAGTAGTTCCTTTCTCTTTTTCACAGAGATACTCAGTTTTTCTTTTAGCTCATTTATGAAATCATCAGCTTGTTTGAGTCTTTCTCTCAAGTTATTGACTTCAGAGTGAGATTGCTCAAGATCATCTAGGGTAGACTGAAGTTGTTTCTTCATACCATACATATCCATTGAGATTCCCAGATCTTTCTCAAGCTGTTAGGCTCTATTTAGAGGAACTTAGCTCTGATACCAATTGTTGGAAACAAGGTAGATAACTGAGAGGGGGGGTGAATTAGTTATCTCTAATAACTTTACTTTATTTTTCCTTTTATAATTTGAGCAACATCAAAACACATAAGCATATATAATCATGAGAGCATAAAATAAATCAACACACATAACACAAGGATTTTAATGTGGAAAACCCTATTAAGGGAAAAACCACGGGGTGACTAACCCAATATTGTATTCTCTATTAAAAGAATAAGAAGTACAAAAATGACACTTGCCAATTAGGGCTCACTTCCTGAGCACACTGCTCATAAGAGGCACACTACCTACAAGAGACTCACTGTCTACAAGGTTTATAGAAGGTAACTAGGTGTTTGAACTGATGAGAGGCATCCATTTATGCTGAGGTTCAGTTTTGATTAGGCTCAATATACTGATCTAATGCCCTTCATTCTTCCTCTGCTTTTAGTGCTGCTGTTTTGTCACATACCGGACTTGTATTGCTGCTTCCACACTTATCTCTGCCTTTCCTCACATGCTTTATATACATACATACTTCTTCATACCCAAATCCATTTGGTATATATATCTGCATCAAGGATTTCAACATCTTTCTAGTCGGCAACCGGAATAATCAAGATATTTACAAAATACGGATTTGTCGGCTAATTCCATGCTTGATATGTGATGCGTGTCAAAAACATAGACATAGAAGTCATCAATCATGTCAGTCACCATGTTGATCCCTCAAATAGCTTAATTACCATCAATTTCTCATCCGGATTAAAGTCTGATGCTCTGCCAGTCAGTTCTTCATCAGTCTGCTCTGTCTGTCTGAAACCCAACACTCAGATGCTCATATCTTTTCCATGATTCATCACCGGAGGCTCAATCTCTGGAATATAGTAGTCATGATACTCCTCTTGACTTTCCCAAGTCCACACTTTGCGGAGTTACACCCTCTGAGAGATCCGGACCTGATTGTCAGACCTTGCTGCATGCTCTATTCTTGTTCACCGAACCAAAACACTCTTCAGTCTGACTTTCGGTATAGGCATACTATGCTTTGCGGATGTGTGGGATAGACTTTGTTGCCATCAATGACAACAATCATGAAGCCACACATTGTCTCTTGTCAACAGGTCATCTGTTGGAGATGATAATGATGAAATACATGATGGCCTTCAATTTAAAGTTGAGGTATGTGGCCCTACCCCTTGTAGTAGCCAAGTATAGAAAGAGAAATGTGTGTGCACAAGTGTGCAGTTAGATGGATTGTTTGGTGAGATTAATTATGATGATTGGATGCATGCATGTGATGTAAAAGATGAACATGGGATTAGTTCCTTATTTGATATATTATGTTTCTTTGTTCCATTGAATGATGATGAAGCTATTGATGTTTGTTTGCGTGAGGGTGACACGGATGTGATTGCACTTAATGATAAGATTGTTGATATAAATGACAATGCAAACATTGATTTTTAGTTTGAAGGCTTTGCCCTTGATGATTGTGAAGATGATGATCATGTGGACTCATATGAGTGCCTATTTATTTGGTGCAAGATTTGTTGTCTCCCCCATGCTGACTGTGCTTCAAGTGGGCCATAAGGAAATGTTGTTAGAATGGTTAAGGAAGAAAAGGCAAGGTGGTACCAACCTATTTTTAGAATGAATATGACACAGTAATTTACCAAGATGAACATGAAATAGAGAGGGAATTTGAAGAACTTGGTTCTTCATTTGAAGTGTCTCATGATGTCAAAATTTATGTTGATGGTTTGAATTGTGACTTGAATCATGCTTATGATTCAAATATTGAAAAGTATATCAACACATGTAAAAGTGATGTATGATAGCCACATATTGTCCAAGAATTTGATGAGAACACTTGTGACTATGAAGCTTTCTTTTGTGATCAAGGTCAATTTCCTAAGTCTATGGATGATGATGGTGTTGTTGAATTAGAATCCTTTATGTGTGTCTAGTATACAAGTGAAAGTGATGTTGAGTTGCAGTACTCTAATGAACATGAAAATTAGCATGTTGTAGCCCAACTTGATGTACTTGAGCTTGAGGCATTCCAATTTAGAATGCAAGATGATTTTCCTCCTTGTGCTAACCAAGTTTGTATTCAGGTACGCTTTTTCTTGCCATATGAGTTGGAGGTGTTCTCTTTTTTCCTTGATTAACATAAGAAGGTCAACAACTATGATAATCTTGTTGTCTTGGATGATGTGTTTCTGCTTTCATCCATGAGTATTGATGTTGAATTGAATTTTGGTGCTTCATCCTATATGCGTACATAAGAAAATTAACTATAAAGAACAAGCTAATGCAATATTAACCTATTCTATTCATGATCAAATGCAAGCTCGTGATAGAGCCAAAGGAATGCATGCATGCATAAAATTAAGTTGTCTAATTAACCCCAAATGCAAACCTTGATCTTTGGATGTGCTCCTTGATGTTGGATATGTTGATTACTCCTCAAATTGATAACATAACCTTGCATAACATGGAGACTTGCAAATGGCTTGGTTGATGTTGAATTTATATATTTTTGGGATGATGGATGGAGGGCTAAGATCAATGGCTGAGGATTGTTGAGAGGATTGGATTGATGAGAGGTCACCAAGTGGCATGATAGGATTGGAAGATAAAGATGGTCCTTGGATCAAGGAAAGTGATGAAGGGGGTTAATCATAAAACACACAACAACATAAATTGCACACAGAAAATAGAACTTTCTTTATTGATTTAGACAACTTATTACATTAAAGAAGCTCAAATACAATCAAAGGAATCAACCCTCCACAGGTTGCAACACATTACAGCTTCCTTTCACAAGACTCTGGAATCATCTGCCATCTGTAACCCCAAATTTGCTAGGGTTTCTGTTTTCCTGCCTATACTTGACTCTACACTTTCTCCTTTAACTCTACTACTTCCCAGGGTTCCCAAAAATGGTTATTAATAGCCTTTTTGGTGGCCAACAACCTAATTTCAAAATTTGCATCTCCCTCCAAAAATAGGTCAACTTCCGGGAGCCATAACTTTTGATCCAAGTGTTCGATTGACGAACCGTTTTATGCGTCAGAAAAATCACGGAGTTCTCTACGCGCTAAGAACCTGCTCTACTGGTTTTGGCCATTTTAAGGTATGTACGGGACCATTTAGTGCATCAAACCTGAGTTTGAATAATTTTCAGGCATTTTTCGGGAAACAGAAACTTTAATATCTTTCAGCTCAAAAATGATCTTTGTGTGATTCCTTCGCCGAAGGTCTTATTTTTCAGTTACGAAGCTTCTTGTAAATTTTCACTTCAATCCGTACCCAAATGCAAACTTTCTAAAAATAGCAGGTTGCTATTTTTAGCAGTTTGGAAAAACTGAAAGTTCTACATCATTATTCAAGCGATTATGGAACCAGAACCACAAATTTTGAAAAGAAATGGAAAGAACATCAACAATTTTGAAACACATCTTTTTTTGGGTGATGCAACATTGCCCTTACACCGCTGGATGCTCTTGCATCAGACACCCAAGTTAATTTGAGAAGTGACCTTGTCACGTCTCAAGTGTTTGTGTTAGGAAAACCCAAACGGTCAACCTCTGCCTTAGAGAACAAAGAAGAATCTTCAATAGGCCTTCCTTTCCATTTCACCAGGTATTCTTCATATTGCCTGTTCCGAGTACTTCTTTCCACATGGCTATCCAAGATCTCTTCTATCTCCTCTGTTGAAGTAGATGCCAGAATACTCCACTGTTCCTCTGTTGGTCCATCCTTTGTTCCACCTTCATGGTATTCTGATAAATTAGCAATGTTGAAAATAGGGGAAATGTTGATCCCACTCGGCAGCTCTACCTCATGCATTTCCTAAATCATGTTTCTTCAAAATTCTGCATGGTCCAAATTTCTTCATTTTCAGCTTATTATATGTTCCAATTCAGAACCTTTCTTTTCTCAAGTGAACCATGACTTCATCTCCTACCTGAAATTCCTTATATCTCCTCTTTTGATCCACCTTAGCCTTGTATTAAATATTCATCTTATTAATGTGCTTTTTCACCTCTTCATGCAAATTCTTCAGCCTCGGCACTTGTCTTTTCTCCTTTGTCCAAGTTCCTTAACTCTGAAGCATTTCTTGGACTATTCCCATATACAATCTAGAATGGTGATTTACTAGTACTCCTATTGACAGAATTGTTATAAGCAAATTTTGCCTGTGCTAAAATCAAATCCCATCCCTTGGGCTTATCTCCTACTAAGCATCATAGCAGGTTACCCAAACTCCTATTCACCACTTCAATATGTCCATCATTCTATGGATGGTGTGCAGAACTGAACTTCAAATCTATCTTTAACTTCTTCCACAATGTCCTCCAGAAATAACCAACAAACTTGGTATCTCGATCTGAAACTATGCTCTTTGGTAGACCGTATAATCTCACCACCTCCCTGAAAAATAAATTTGCAATATGAACCGCATCATTAGTCTTCTTGCAAGGAATAAAATGTGCCATCTTCGAGAATCTATCCACCACCACAAAAATAGAATCATGTCCTCTCTGTGTCCTTGGTAACCAAGAACAAAATCCATACTGATATCATCCCACGGCTTCTCTGGTACAGGTAATGGCTGATATAGCCCTATATTCTGACTTGTTCCTTTTGCCATCTGACACACTCTGCAACTCTGTACAAATTTCCTCACATCCTGCTGCAACTGTGGCCAATAATAATTTTCACCAACAACAACAATGGTCTTATCTCGACCAAAGTGTCCAGCCAATCCTCCACTATGCTTCTCCTTAATCAGGTCTCTCTCATGGAACTCCTTGGAATGCACAATTGGCTTCCTTTAAACAACATGCCATCTTGGATTATGAAATCCAACCGTTTTGTCCTGTCCAAAGTAACAGGTTCCAAACAAGCTTTCTAGGCCTCTGCAAAATTTGGATCTTCAGGATACAAACTTTTGAGCTCATCGAACCCAACAACCTCTATCTTCATTTCTATCAACAAATTTTACCTTTTGCTCAAGGCATCTACAACTCTATTGGACTTCCCACTCCTATGCTTCAAAACAAAAGTATAACTCTGCAAAAACTCAATCCATTTTAAGTGCCTCTGGTTCAACTTTCCTTGACTATTAAGATACTGTAAAGCCTGATGATCAGTATATAAAACAAACTCCTTTGGCAACAAATAATGTCTCCATTTCTTCAAAGCCTGAATTATTGCATAAAACTCCTGATCATAAACAGAATACTTTTTGTTGGCATCATTAAGCTTCTCACTAAAATAGGCAATAGACTTACCTTCTTGGCTCAAAATAGCTCCTATAGCACTGCTGCTAGCAACACAATCTACCTGAAATACCTTATTAAAATTTGGAAGTGCCAAAACATGTTGCTCTGTGACTTTCTGCTTCAATGTATCAAATCTTTTATCTGCTCCTTTAGTCCATCTAAACTCTTTTCTATCCCCTCTCATTGTCTCAGTTAGGGGTGCACAAATGCTACTAAAATTCTTGATAAACTTTCTGTAAAAACTTGCCAAACCATGAAAATATCTTATCTCGGAAGCACTCCTTGGCATAGGCCATTCAATGATAGCCCTCACCTTCTCTGGGTCCATCTTAAGACCTTCCTTTGAGACAACAAATCCTAGGTATACCAACTCCATCTTTGTAAAACTACATTTCTTCAAATTGATCAACAACTTCTCCTCCCTTAGCTTCTCAAAAACTCTTCTGATATGCATCATATGCTCATCCCAAGTCTTACTGAAAATCAAAATATGATCTAAATAAACAATAACAAAACTTCCCAAAAATTCTTTCAATACCTCATTCATGAGCCGCATGAATGTGCTTGGTGCATTGGTTAGCCCAAATGACATACTAACCACTCATACAAACCTTCCTTTGTCTTGAAGGCTATCTTCCACTTGTCTCCTTCTCTAATACGGATCTGGTGATACCCACTCTTCAGGTCAACCTTTGTGAAGTACTTGGCTCCATTCAAACAGTCCATTATGTCATCCATTCTGGGCAATGTAAATATGTACTTGATTATGATCTTATTGATGGATCGAGAGTATGTACACATTCTCTACTCTCATATTTCTTTGGTGCTAGTACTGCAGGTACCGCACATGGACTTAGGCTCTCTCTTATCAATCCCTTCCTCAACAACTCCTGAACTTGTCTATTCAACTCTTCACTCTCTCCTGGAGTCATTCTATGGGCTGCCTTATTAAGAAAACTGGCTCCTAGTATCAAATCTATTTGATGACTTATCTTCCTCATTGGTGGTAAACCTTCTGGTACATTATTAGAGACAATATCTTGAAATTCTTCCAACATTTCTGAGACTTTTGTTGGTACATTTTCACATTTCTCTTGACTAATCTTAGGAATCAATGCAAAGCAATGACGCTTATGCTTCATACCCTCCAAAAATTTTCTACCATCTACCAAGAAAATTTTGGTAGTACTACATACCTTTTCTTCTACCTCCTTCAAAGGCTTCAACTTATGACGAACTCCATCCTTTGTTAGGAAGTATGTGTTTGCACGACCATCATGGACATCGCTCCTATCATACTGCCATGGCCTCCCCAATTACATATGACATGCATCCATCGGTATGATGTCACACAACACCTCATCATGGTAGTCACCAATCTTGAACTTCACTAAACATTGCTCATTGACTAAAGCTCTATGGTCCTTCTGTAACCATGCAATTCGATATGGATGCAGATGCTTTCTTCTTGTCAACTTCAACTTGTCAACCATCTCCTTTGAAACAAGATTATCAGTGCTTCCACTGTCAATAATAATATCACAACACTTACCTTCACATTTGCACCTTGTGCAGAATAAACTCTTCCTCTGATTGGGTTCTTTCTCCTCATTCAACAAAGTTCTTCTGACAACTAGGGTTTCTCCCCTTTCAGCATCTTCAGAGCACTCAGATTGCGCATCTTCATCAACAAGTGCAACTCGTGCGTTACCTTCAGGTCTTCTATTTGTTCTTCCTTGATGTTATGGGCACTCGTATGTGTTGCAAGTATGGGCCTAACCAGTGTTGTCATTGATGTCAACAGACTCCTGTTGCATTGATGATAAGGATTGGATGAGCTGTATGCTGAGGATATTGAGAAAATTAGTTCTAATCAGGAACAAAGAAGAATAGTGAAGACAGTGAGCTAAAGATCCTAGCTAAGACAAAGATCAAAGGATGCGGTTCAAAGGGTTTGTAGATATGTGTCTTAAGATGATCCAGTAAAGATTTCAGAGGTCCGCATGATGATCTGAAGAAGTTGTGGCCGCTCAAGTAAAACCGGTTCCGACAAGTGTTCAGAGGTGACAGAGTGACACAGATAGGTATGGTGAGATCTAGAAATGCATTATCCTATTCTATGGATTTGGTGGAGTGTTTAGGAAGTCCATTTGGAGTTACAACTCAAATGGTTCATGATCTAGAGGTCCGCAAGCATCTATTCTATTGTGATAGTGATGATAGACTGTGTTCTTGAGGATTTAGATGAAGGAGATAAGGATTTCAGTAAGCAGATGTAGTGTGGATGTTCTTGATGATTCAGGCTAGCTTGTGGAGGTCTTTGGATCATGTCTAGTTCATGTTGGTGGTCTGCATTGGAGTTTGAGCTCACAATTAAAGAATTACTTCTAGATGATGGTGTTCTTCCTAATCCTGGCTGACCGGATGAGTTACACATCTTGCAAATGATCTTGAAGATGTTGTGTGAAGATTGGAGTGTTCCCAAATGAAGATTGAAGTCTCAGATCTGTGTGGCTGACAATGTGCTGATCCGCGTGAAGTCTTTTTGTTATTAGTCATGTTATATTCATGTATTTTCTCTGTAATGTTTGCCGGCTTAGATGATCATTCCTAAGTGGATGTCTTGTATAAATAAGGAATTGTAAAAGTCATTTCATAGCCTATCGTGTGGGTATGAAAATGTGGTAGAGAGGAGGAGAGCGAAAGGCAGAGCAAAAGTTTTGGGCTTAAATGGAACTGACTCAAGCATGGTGAAGATTCTATTCTTCAGGTTAAGTATTTGACACTTATTCTTCTATAGATAGTGTGTCTCTTGTAGGCAGTGAGCCTCTTGTGAGCAGTGTGCTCGGGCAGTGAGCCCTAATTGGCATGCGCCATTTTGTTCTTTCTATTCTTCTAACAGAGAATACAATCTTGGGTTAATCACCCCGTGGTTTTTCCCTTAACCAGGTTTTCCACGTCAAAATCTTGGTTTCTTATGTGTTGATGTGTTTCTATTCTTGATTTAATGCATTATGTTTCCATGATTGATTTATTATGATGTTGCTAAATTATAAAGTGGATTAAATTGTTTAATTGGAAGAAATTTTTGGACAACTGATTCACCCCCCCTCTCAGTTGTCTATCCTAAATCTAATAATATGCTCGATCTCCTTCTTCTCCACATTGGAAACAGGTTCGTCTGAAACCTCCTCTTCCAGGTCCTTGCTCAGGTCTGCCTCTTCCTCTTCCTCTTTGCTCACCATTGTTTTGGTCACAAGGGCGGTAGGTATTATCTT
Organism: Cunninghamia lanceolata; assembly: GCA_027924645.1. Lineage (NCBI taxonomy): Eukaryota > Viridiplantae > Streptophyta > Pinopsida > Cupressales > Cupressaceae > Cunninghamia > Cunninghamia lanceolata. The sequence continues at coordinate 553,792 of BSBN01000134.1, forward strand.
CTCTCTGATTTCAACTGGTGCCAGCTTCTTAAATTTTCTTTGAATCTTCATTTCGACCCCCATAGGGTCTTCCACCAGTCCTTCTGCTTTGACCTCTTCCCCTTTGCTTGCTGTCAAATCTTTTATTCAGCTTCTCTTCTACCTTCAGGGAAAACTAGTATGCATCTTCTATGGTGGTCATTCTAACTAGGATCAGCTCCTCTTGAATACTTGGCCTCAACCCATTAATGTAAAGGGCTACCTTCTCCTTGTTGGCCTCTGCATGACTGATTCTAATAGTAATCTTATAAAAATCTTCTGTATACTCCTTAGCAGACTTGTTACCTTGCTTCAATCCTTGCAGTTTCTTCAACAACTCCATCTCATAGTCCACAAGAATGAATTGCTTCTTTAGTTTCTCCATCATCCAATCCCATCTAGTGATCTTTCCTTTTTCTCTTATATTCCTCTCTAACTGGACCTCCTTCCACCCAATACTGGCATGGCCCTTCAATTTTGTTTTTGTAGACTTGACCTGATATGGGTCTTCCACATCTTCATACTCAAAATATTCCTCCATATCATTGATCCAATCAATAAGCTGTTCTAGATTCAAATCTCCAGAATATGTATAAACTTCGATCCTGGACCTCTTTCCAATCTTAGAAATGGCCCTCAACAACCTAAATTCTGTAGGATCTCCTACAACTTCTTGTTCTTCCTCAGATAGCTCCTCTTCCGCTTCATCCTCACTTTTTTCTCTTGTTCTTGGCTCAAACCCTCTTCGCAGCTCCTCTTGCAATGCATCGATTTGTCTTTGTAGGGCTCTAAAACCCTCTTCCTTCAAAGCATTCCTCCTAATATGATTTCTTCATGGAGGCATCTTGATCTCCAAAGCAAACCCACAACCTTAGGTCCCATTGCAAATTGCCTCACGGTCGGCAATCTATCTACACACTCAGGAACCCTTGCTCTGATACCACTTGATGAAGGGGTAAATCATAAAACACAAAACAACAGAAATTGCACACATAAAATAGAACTTTCTTTATTGATTTGGACAACTTATTACATTACAGAAGCTCAAATACAATCAAAGGAATCAACCCTCCATAGGCTGTAACACATTACAACTTCCTCTCACAAGACTTTGGAATCATCTGCCATCTGTAACCCCAAATCTGCTAGGGTTTCTATTTTCCTACCTATTCTTGACTCTACACTTTCCCCCTTAACTCTGCTACTGCCTAGGGTTCCCAAAAATGGTTATTAATAGCCTTTTTGGCGGCCAACAACCTAATTTCAAAATTTGCATCTCCCTCCAAAAATAGGTCAACTTCTGGGAGCCATAACTTTTGATTTGGGTGTCCAATTGATGAACTGTTTTATGCGTCAAAAATCTTGCGAAGTGCTCTATGCACCAAGAACTAGATCTACCAGTTCTAGCCATTTTTGGAGCCTGTACATGACCATTTAGTGCATCAAAATTGAGTTTGAATAATTTTTAGGCATTTTTTAGAAAATGGAAACTTTAATATCTTTTAGCTCGTAAATGATCTTTGCATGATTCCTTCGCCAAAGGTCTTTTTTTCAATTACAAAGCTTCTTGTAAATTTTCACTTCAATCCGTGCCCAAATGCAAACTTTCTAAAAATAGCAGGTTGCTATTTTTAGCAGTTTGGAAAAACTGAAAGTTCTACATCATTATTCAAGCGATTATGGAACTAGAACCACAAATTTTGAAACACATCTTTTTTTGGGTGGTGCAAGATTGCCCTTACACCACTGAATGCTCTTGCATCAGAAAGATCAAGGGTGAAGGATGGTCTTGGATAAAGTGGATGGAGAGGATGAAAGGAGGACAAAAGGAACTTTTGTACAAAAGATTTGCCCATTCCTTTGTAAAAGACCCATGTGATCTTGTACAAAAGCCCATACCTTTGTACATGTTGGAGGATGTGAGGGGTTTAAATGGATTAATGATGGGTTAGGATTGTGGAAGCATGTGATTAAGTTGATTAAGTGGATTAGTCAACTTAATCAAGAGTGCACAAAATAGGGAATTAAATAAATAGGAGTATTTATTTAATTTTTGGATGAGGATAAGGATATTAGATAAATAAATATTTATCTAATGTTGGACCATGAAAAAGGATTGATTAATTGAATAAATAATTAAATTTATTCAATTAATGCTAGGAGATGGTATGGATGAATAGTGCATAAATAGTGATTTAATAATAAAATATCAGTTAATCATGCCAGAAGGGGGATTGATTAATTTTAAATTGTCTAAATAGATGTTTATCTAGTTAATTATGGAAGAAAGGGGTTTAGGGATGTCTTGATTGGGGTGAAACGGTGAGTGGATGACTTTAGGTGTCTACATTTTTCCCCTCTTCGAGATGGTGTTATGAATCAACATCATTTCATAGAAAGATAAAACATAGCACTGGGTTGGATTAGAAGAAGATGGTAGGATTAGGGATGTTCATGCCCCAACCACTCGAAGTAAGAGTGATGAGGAGGAATAATGGTAAGGATGATGCCCCTCAAGAGGGCAAGTGAGTTTAAAGAACACAGGTGTGCTCTTGAAAGGATGAAGATGGATAGATTAAAAAGATGAGAGTGGAATTTAAAGAAAATAGATTTGGGGGATAGAAGTGATTAGATGCAAGGGATTGGAGGAAAGGGGTGATGGGAGATAAAAGGGTGGGGATAGATGGATAGGGATGGATGGATGGAGAAGGATGGATGGGATGATGGGGTTATGCGTTATGTTGTGTTGGATGGAAGAAATCTTATTTGATATGGCATGAGACATTATTCACCAAGGTATGAGGAACCAGGGTGACAATGTGTCCCATGTGTAAAAGGATGCCCTAGCACATTGTTGGTGTCATCCACCTCCCAAGAGCACAACATGCAGAACTAACCTTCACAATATGAGAGAAGCAAAAAGCTTTTCACTAGAGGATGAAAAATGTATTGAGATGCAAAAAATATTTACAAATGTACAATATATAGGTGTGTTCAGGAGCCGGTAGGTAAAAACTACCCAAACGGTAAACTACCTAACTATTAAATTATTTATTGGTTGCCTAAGTAAACTTAAGTAAATGTAAATAGGTAAAAACCTATTTACTCCAACACCCCCCCTTCAGTGCAACTTAGGGAGATTATTATGCAATATCAAGATGCAATATGGATCCTGGCTACACAACCATGTTAGGTAACCATTTACAATGTAATGCAATCTCTCACAAGTAGAGAAAAGGAGAAAAACCTTGTGGGAGAAAACTCCTCTCCAAAAGAGAAAAAAAGATGAAAAAGTGAAAGGAAGGAAGACTCCCCAAGACCCTCCAAGGACAACTTCTGTCACTGATCTCAACAAAATACAAAATGAGAGAGACTATGTAGCCCCCCATTGTAAAGAATAGAAATGCTGAAGATCCCCCCATGATGAAGAAACTCTTGTGCCAATCTTGGAAGCCTGAAGAAAAAAGAATATCCAATGTCTGCAAACAACATGCCTCCCTTTAGGGAGAAACAATACCAACCACTAATGCAAGATAAACTCCAACTCTGAACACAAGAGAAGGGAGAGGAAGAATCAACACGAAAGATTCCTTTGAAAACTATCTTGATGCCTCCACATAACCAAATGTCACATCATGATCAGGTGCAACCTCAACTGAAGAAGGTGGATCAACAAGACCATGTGGAAACTCTAAAGCAACAATCTCCAAAGACATAGATGGTGTGACAACAGTGTTGATACTATCATAAACAAAAGGGATATACCCTAAAATACATCATCCAAATCAGCAATGTGAGATTCACAAAACAACTTTGAAAGACCTATCAAGTGACTATCCCACAAAGCAAGATCTAAAGGATCAAGAACATCCTATTGTGTTGAAGAATCAACCTTTGTAGCAAAATGATTTGAAGTAGGAGAGAATCAACACAGGTATGAAGAACTCCAAAGTTCAAATGACCAATCTCACCCAAAGAATTGCTACCAACACTAGCAAGTGGAGTGCGAGGCTCATAATCATTATCCTCAACAAAATGAGAAAAAGCATAGAGATGAGACTCATGATCAGCTTCACCAACTACAATGACTTTGCCAGTATTAACCTCTCTAATGAAAATAGAATCTGTAGTGAACTCTATAGTCTTAGGTACCTCACCACAAGTAATCTGATAAATAGAAAGAAGATTTGTGTACAAATCAAGAATACAAAGTGTTACCTAGATTTCACTATGGTTCATTCAGGTAGAGTTTTTGATTCAAAACTTGTAAGGTACATCTCATCTGGTCCTTCATACATTACATTCAAGTGCATAAATGAAATAATTTAGGAGATTATATTTATTAGTTTACTGCATTTATGCAAGTGCATGTAACATAGGAAGGATTTACCCAAAACTTTTTCCAAGAAGTAAATAATCTTTATTGAATGTAAAATGTTCATTATCTCACACAAGCCGTGAGGTTAACTGTATTATTCAATGAAATAGAAGAACAATCTATACATGAATAAGTAAATAAAAGTAATGTACATGTAAGGTCAGAGGCCAGTCATTTCCTGAGAATGACTGGTTCTAGTTCTGGCGTGTTGTCTTGTCACCCCGAGTCGTCTTTGTACTTCCTAGCTTCATGTCATCCACAATGCCTGCATATGGAAAAAATAGTGGTGTTAGAGCAATGCTCTAAGCAATGAATGTTCAAAAACCATACATGAACAAGATACCATACATGTATAAACTGATCCTAAATTGCATTAAACAAGAAATGTATACCTTGGATGTCCAAGAGAACAATCAAGTCATCAAACACATCCAAAACATGCATTTATTTTCTAACAAGTTTGCTTCATGTGCAGATACAAGTGTAATTATGTTTCTGTTTGATTCATTAGGTTACATTATGAGTGGAGGAAATGTGGCTCCCACAAGGGTTGAGCCTAGCTCATAGTGTTACAGAAGCATTTCATATGTATTCATCAGATGCAGAGTACAGACTGTGTGAAAAGAGAAGTAAGCATCATGTAATGAGGTCCATACAAGGAACTGTCAAAGACAAAGAAATGAGGGTAAAGTAGTTAAAAATGATGACTATCAACAAACAATGGGGTAGTCTCATTCAGAAGGCAGATGTCATGAAGGCTGCAATGATTCCTATATTAATCAAGTGCTAAGACTGGAAACAAGTAGGCAGTCCTGGAAAACATAGAGAGGGATAGTCTGTACATTCCAGGACAATCAATCAGTATGATATAACAGTAAGGTAGGATAAAAGCATCACAGTCTCATGGGAAAATGATTGTAGCACTCAATAATGACAGTAGACAGCCACCAAGTCTTTTAGAGAGAAGACATTCAAATACAAAGCTCTACTATTTAAGCAGTGAAAGAAGATTAAAATATAAAATGAAGTGACTGTCATAACAGTCTTAAGACAATTTCAAAGACTGCAATAAAGAAATAGCATGCAAAAGTTTCATGGAGTAGTAGAATAGCATAAGGAACAGTTTATCATAGGTTATCACATGATACAGTCATCATTCAAAGATGATAATCAGCAGTAGTTTCTGAGATGATAAAGAAGACAGTTTTTTCATAAGCAGTGAAGGCACCTAATGAAAGGTAGTCGCAATCACCAATCACAAGGAGAAACAGTCAACAGTGGTTGATGCTAGTAGCAGTCTTCTAGATTTGAGATAGTAAGCTTCACAAAGGAATAGGTTTTTTAAAGGCAGGTACAATGACAATGAAGATAAAAATAGTGTTAGAATGAATCAAGATTCTATCCTCAATTGCCAACATAGTATACAATACAAGTAGTGGTGGAAGTTGTTTGAAGCATCAAGATTTTTGTTTCATGAAATAGTCACAAAGACTCCTAACAAGGATATATAGAAAACAGTGGACCCTATGGAAGAAGATAGTGGTCATGAGGACAACCAGTCATGTAGGGATTTCTCAAGAAAATGCATAAATATTAGGAAGCCGACATTAGGATAGAAAGACATAATCCAAAAGATATACCAAGTATTGGCAGGTGTAAGCAAGAGACAGTCCCAAGTCATGAGAAAAAAAATGTTGAAGACCATGAATAGTGCAACAGTAGCATGAGAGTCCTTCAGTATTGTTTAAGCCTACTATCTGCATGTACTTAGGATAACATGCTCAAACCTACATACTCATAAATGGAACATTATCAAGTAAGTGGTTGAAGAACATTGTGAACAGCTTTGTCATGCTCTGTAATAATAGTCAAGATGATTTAAAGAGTTTTGTTGAGTGATTTAAGGTCTTAGTGTGATGATGGCATGGACTGTGATAGGATAGTCACATCAAAGCACTTGAAAGACAACAATAAAAGAAATAAAGAGAGTCAAAAGACTTTATGACAAAGATATGACAAGAACAGCTTGTGGCAACCGAGAATAATCATTTTGAAGGTAGAAAGTAAGGTCACAGTCATGCAAAAGTGTTGATGATAATAAGGAAGCATCGCACCAAAGATGGCTACACCAATCTCATGGAGTAGCAGTCATGAAAGAAATCAGATAGTTTTTGTGCCATTATCACAATGAGAAAGCATGGTGATTGAAGTCTGCATTTTATGACAGTCATCAAAGGTTGGATGTAGCAGTGATACATGAACAAAGAGACTTGAAGGTAAAGATGACTGTGAAGAGTAGCAGAAAAGGGATGTGAGATAGCAGTATAGTTATCATAGTGTAAAGGATAGCTTACAAAACAACATCTAGGACAACATTAGGAAAAGCAGTCAAGGAGAATGATTATAACAGTCAACTAGCAGTGGCTAAAGACTCATTTGAGAATCAATGTAAGTCAAGTATGCTGTAGAAGTCATGATTGTTATAGTCAAGAGAGCATAGAAATAAGACTGTGTACCCAGACAGGAGTGGATTTCAGAAATTCCAAATTTTTGTCCATTTTGAACACCTATAGGATTCAATGGTATAATACATCATGGAAATGCTATAAACATCATACGAAAGTGATTGTTATGATGATCAGAAAATAGAATACCCAAATCTTATACATTTTGTCCATAATGAATAGCTACAGTCTTGTATAAGACAGAGCACATAAATCATCAGGATGTGCTATGAATAATATATAGAAACTACTAACAGAATACTCAGAGAAGATAAGTGTTTAGAGTTTTAGATCTTTTCAAGTTCATGACATGTACAGAAAGTATGTCCTTCATTTTAAAATGCCAATATTATTCTAAACTGTAGCAAGGGCATATGCCAGAAATGCAAAGTAGAAGCAACATCTTTCTAAATATGCTACAGAAATTATTCCATGTAAAGCTACAATGAGCTCATAATAGACGAAAATGTAGAGCCGCAGAGGTAAATTTTGAGATATAGAGAAAGATATAGTTAAGGTTTTGAAATCCTAATAAAGCGATCTTGTCAGAGAACATAGAAACTGCTATCAAATGGTATGTCATGATCAGTAACAAATCTAGACAGAACTAAGAGGAGCGACGAATGCAGCAAGACTGAAGCTCATTTTGAGCTAATAGCAAAATATAGAAGAAAATACAAATTTTTAGGTAGTGTGCTCATATTTTCATAAAATCATGCCTCCGTTACAGCTAAATGCAACAAAGAATTCATAAAATGAAGAGAGGGTTTGCAGATATAAGGAGCAGTGACATCTTTTTTAAACTCATTTCAAAAGGAAATACTCAGATTTTCTTCAAATTATGCCATAGCAGAGTCATATACATCAAGAGCCACAACTCAGTATAATGTCAAAAAAAGAGAAGCTTTATTTTTTGCATTTTCAGGGAATAAAGAGCAGTTCATGATGTTCATACCATAAAGAAGGAGAAAGTGACCCATTTTCAACTCATTTTCAATAGAAATAGACTAGATTTAACCAAAACCCAGTTCAACAATGGCGAAAGTCCATATAGATTTGCATTTTATATGTAAAATTAGAAGCAAAAGAAGAGCAATGTGATTGCAGATCAGAAAGAGATACAAGTCTCGAGCTATGAGGGTTCGACGATGTCCAGAAATGATGGTGATCGGCCACAATAGCCGCGGCCCAGTATAATGTCAAAAATGAGAGGCTTAAGTCTACTTTGGGGTTTGTCTTGAAAGTAGATACAGAGAAGTAGAGAACTTTCAAGCTCATGTAAACACCAAAATGCCTAGAAATGCTCAAATCTCACCTCAACACAAAGAAAATGTAGATTTTTGAATTCAGAAAGGCACAGAGATCTTCTCTTTTACAAAGTTTTTTTCATGGGTCGAGTTGTGAGTTTGTTTTGAGCTAAAAGTTGTAGATACAAAGAAAATATAGATTTTCCAAGTTCAAAATGCTCATAGAACCCTCCAAAAATCACAGAAAATGGAGTTTTCAAGCCTCACACTACAACCAACAAAAAAAAATGCAGATTTTCAAGAACAATATGCTCATATTTTCATGAAATCGTGCCTTTGTCAGAGTGAAATGCAGAAAAAAATTTAGAAAATGAAGGAAGATTAACAGTAGAACGAATTACCTCTGTTCTTTCTACCATTGAGCAAGGAGTCAACTAGACGTATACAACAGATGGTTTGCAACTTTCACTCGAGTTTCAAGGGGTTGGACTGATGCTTGCCTTACAAACATCACCCAAGAATGGGTATCTAACTGCCTCTACTTACAGATATCCCTGCTGACATACAACCTTCTCCATGCTCAACCTGAAACAGTTTAATCCACTCCTTGAATGGAAGTTAGAGATCAGGCATGTGATACAGAACCCTGTATCCTAGAATCAATGAAACCCTTAGCAACCAGATTCAAAAGAAGGAAAGGCATGCAACAAAGGAGACAGACAGATAAACACATGCAGTATAGCATTTTTCATTTATATCAACATGAAACTGAACACATGTACAAAATACACTCATGTTGCAACTCATAAACTCCAAAATGGGATAGAACAACCAAGATCATGCCCTGTTCTTCATTATTTACACAAAAATACCTTAGGCCTTCAACAACCTTGAATGAATAACACAGTCTGCATTATATAGCAGGAAGGTGTACCCATCATTCAGTACAATGGCGCTTCAAAATATCTGCCAGATACCACGCGTCATGAGGAAATGGCACTCCAACATTCAATGTAGCAGGTGGAGGAGGGGACAGGAAGAGATCTCGAGCCTTGTGCCGCCGCTCGTGGAATCACATCATCAATCAGGTGGTTGAAATGTCCACGCCATCACCCATACCTCTGCAACAACTACCATTAATGGCGTACCAACCCGCGGCCTTGGGAAATGCAGAATATTGTACATCGCGAACCTTTCCTACCAAAATGTATCATCTTGATATTTTAAATCATGCAGGATCTAATTATCCCACATGCACCCAATGGCAACCTCCTCATCACCTTATATACTAGGTCGTGAGCATATATGATGTCGGTGATTTTGCTCCTGACAGCACCAGCCTAGACTTCATCATCATCATCCTCCAGCATGATATCTGGATACTCAATATCACCCTGACATCAGCAAACCACCTGCTGAGCTCACCTTGATAACCAACCTTACCTTCGCGTGAGATATCAACCTGATATTCACCTTCATCGGCACAACCTGATGCATCGGAGGAAGATCCTCCTGCTTAACCGATACCAAATGTTTGGCTGATGAACATCCTGATGACGTCACCGTCATATCCTACTGACGTCATCAGCATATCTGCCTATCGTGCACCACCTTATATCCGGATGATGTCATCGTCATATTTGCAAATATCAGGGGATCTCCATAAAATGACTAATGTTAGAAATATGACCCCCCGGACCTTGATGACGTCACCACCATATTCATACATCGGGGTGATATTCGGAAGATAACCAGATATTTTAAATATCACCCCCACTTCGAAAATATCATGATGCAGACAGGCAGAAAAGAAGATATCACCTTGACATAAGAATGACATCAGCATCATCAGGGTGAGAAAACAACGAATATGAAGTGATAAAACAACATCAGGATGATCTTAACAAAGATCACCCAATGTTTAAATATGATGACCCCGATGAATATCGGGTCATACTTAGAACCTTGCAGCAACATCATCAGAATGATCTTAACTAAAATCACCCGATGTTAAAATATCACCTGGCGGGCAGAAGATCAGGTCGACAGAAAATATGATGATGACCCCCGTGAGAAACAATAGGGTGATGACTGGAAACATGATGATGATGACCTCCTCCAAAGAAAATATGATGCTGCAGTTGAAAAATGCTGAGGAGGCCGAAGACTTAGGACTTCTTTGGATTTTTTGGGAAGGCGCCTGCATGATACCCCAAACATAAATTATTACTAACAAATACAACAAAAAATTGCATCAAAAACAGTCAAAACGCGACCATAGAGGCCTAAAATCAGCCCAAAAAATTGACTTCAAAGAGCCAAAACCTCAAAGAATTCAAAAATACCTTGTATTTTTCCTTAGAGAAGCAGCCAGATACAGTGTGATGACCAAGAAAAGAGGGAAATAAATGCATCAGATGTGCTAGGAGCCGCAGCTAGGAGCCAAACAATTGCAAGAAATGAGGAATTTTTTTCTCTTCAAACCCTACAGAGGCCGCGACTGGGCAAAAGCGAGTCTTCTCTCAAGAAAAAAAATTGACAAAAGGCAAAATGATGCTTAGGGTTTTCAAACCCTTTCTTTTGCTAGTGTTCGAATGGGCATTTTGGTCTTTTTTTTTTTACTTGTAAACTCAAAAAATCATTGACATCTATTATATGCCCGTGGTAAAGACTTTTGAGTCTTTAAAAACTTAATCATACATCAAGGGGGCTGAGAGTTATGTTTTTCCTGCCTTTAGTTATTTTCCAAAGCCAAAGAAACATTATAATATTTGAGGAGGTCGAGTGCCATTATATTTTGCTAAGGCATGTTGGTGTTGAGATCATAAGGTGGGTGAAATGTTTTATGTAAAGCATGGTGATGTGTTTAGGGAGTCATAAAGGGTCATTTTTCAAAATGTGTTGCATTAAACTTTGTAGGTACATGATGTTATATATTGTGAAACACATGAATGGCTAGGAGTTACAAGGTGGATGAAGTGTAGCCATAAGGCATGGTGATGTGTATATGGAGGTATAAGGGTTATTTTTGAAATGTATTGTACTAGGCCTCGTATCTTGTTGATAGAGATGTATACGAAAATGGAAATGGCTAGGAATTGTAAGGGGTTTTGATGCGGCCTTGTGACATGTAATATGATGCAGGTGTGTGAGTCGTGTTGTTTTGCCTAGGAGTTACAGGTATTGTTTTGTCCTTTTTGCATAATCTAGAAATAGATTAAATATTGTAAATGAACGATAAAGTAATGAATTATGAATTACTTTGTCATTTGTAATAAAAATGCAAAGAGGCAATATTAGGTAGATTTATCACACATGGCAAAGTAAGTCTTGTCGATTACTTTGTCGTTCCTTCACAATATTTAATCTGTCCCTAGAATATGCAAAATCAGGAAATTAAATGTTATATCCTAAATGCCATTATTTTCTACATAGACTTGTAATAAATTTGGATTGTAAACATTAACTAAGTGGTGTAATTATAAATCACTTAGTCAATGTTAAATTAATGCAGAAATAATGTGTATTTATGTCATTTATTGTAAAAATATCAGACATTTATGATGCTGCAGGGTGAAGTTGAAAAATAAGTTGGGGAGTTATTGCACATATTTGACTTATTTTTAGTGGCTTTAAAGATCATTTAAAGGCATTTAAAGACATTTTCAGGTGCTTTTATGATTATTGATGGCATGCCTTGACCTTTTCTGCATTGGAAACCCATTTTGGAAGACTTTGGGCAGATATTTTGGGCACATTTATGAGATACACGAAAATGGAGATGGATCATCCTTATCTCATGGCAGCTATTGGGAGAGTATATAGTCATTCATTTGACTCTTTATAGAGAGTTCTTTCCATGTACATTCTGGAGTTAGTGATTTTTTCTACAATCCTACTCAGTTTGAGCATGTTTTTGTAACTCTTTTGGCATATGAAATACATAGAACACCTTGGATACCATTGATAGTCAGATTTTGCCTTCTTGTTTTGCAGTATTGGGTGTTATCAAGTGTTTGATCAAGTCATTTGTGAGGTATTTTGTTTCCTTGTGACCCTATCTTATGTTTCAACCCTTTTCCATAGAAGCTGTGTTATTCAGGTTGCAAACTGTGTCTTAAAGTCTTATAAGGATTTTAAACTATGAAGTTTAGCTTCCCTTTAAAGTTTTTAATGCAGTTAGGCCTCTTTGTGAAGTGTTTTTGCAAACATACAGTGATAGGTTGTACAGGTTTAGTTTCTGTTGTCTGTGGCCAAGTGTTTGCAGGTTTGAGTTTCATTAACCATATCAAGTTTGGTGAATCACTCTTATTGTCATATTTTCCAGTTTTAACTTTCAATTTCAAAAGCATTCCTTCTCTCTTTTCTTCTGCAAATCTAGTACATTTTAGGTGATTACCAACTAGGAAGTCAGCCTTCTCTGGAGGTTCTTTCCATCACAGGTGACCCATAGACCTGGAAAGATCCCATGTTTCTCCAGATTGCCAAGTTTTACAACTCAGCAAGGGTGCAAATATGAGAGAACAATTTTTGGCATGCCCAGTGGGACTGTGGAATTAGAAACAATTCAAATACTACCTTTCATTGCTAGTTTTGATGTGTAACCAGTGATTTTTAGACCTGTAAGAGGTTAAAACCTGCATATCTGGCAACTCTGAGTTTTGGTTTAGCAAAATCATTATATTTCTGCTTATGAAAAGAATACCAACAAGAAGCAGTTCTTTGTCTTTTGAGTATTTGCAATTATCCCCACCTAGGAGAAGAGGGATAATAGCTGAGAAGCCCAAGAAAACTTGTGTCTATTCTAGGAGAGCCAAGTCTACTCCTTCTGTTTGAACTCATACTGTCCCAAGATTCCTAGTTACAATGATTCTTGGAGCTAGAAATCAGTCGTTTGTTGCATTTAACCAAGGCAGCCCACTGAATTTAGCTCAGCATGATGATATTCCTGTAGTTGCCTTGAAAAGTTTAGCATATTTTAATGGTGAAGATCAGACTACTCCGGCTGAACACATAAAAGATGTTGCAAACTTGTGTGCTGTCCATCATGTGACACAAGAGAATGTTGCAATCAGGTTATTAGCAACTTCCCTCAAAGGGAAGGCTTTGCATTGGTTCAGAAGCCTGCTGGTGAACTCCATAGATTCATGGGATCATTTGGGAGAGGAGTTGTGCAGCTTCTTTGAAGAGAAATCAGACCATTTGTCATTGGTGGAACAACTATCTACGATTAAGAGGGCTCCTCACGAAGTTATGTCAAACTTCAACCGCTATTTCTAGAAGACGTGGGATAGAATCCCACCAATGGTAAGGCCTACTGTTGACCATGCTTTCTTATATTATTTGAGAGCTTTGAACAACGATATCTCTATCATGATTCAATCTATGGGAGGAGATTCTTTACCATAAGCTTATGCTATAGCCATAAGAGTTGAGAACAACCTCATACAGGTTGGTAAAATTGCCCCTAGGCCTCCTTTGCCAATATTCCCTGCTATTCAGCCACCAATGCCAATACATGTGCCTCCTATAGCTATTATACCTGTTGCACCGGCATTATCAACACCTAATAATCAGCCTAATAAACAAGAAAATGTTGTTCAAACTCAATCCTTTGAGTTACATGAGATCAAAGGACTATTGCAATCTTTTGGTAATGAGATAGTGAACCTCAAGAGGTAGCAAGGTCAAAATTTCAAACCTTACCAACCCCCATTCTAGTCCAATTACCAGCAAAATCAGCCAAATAGGCCACCTTATTAGCCTAACAATCAAGGTCCAAGGCAAGCCTTTAACTCTAGACCTTATCAGGCCTACAATCCAAATGCTGCTAGTTACTCGAAGGAAGTTGTGCCCACGCAAAATAATTTAGCTCAAGACTATGACTGGTGCTTTCCTTGTAACCAGCCCCATAACCAAAATACATGTGCCAATGGGGTGATTAACCAAGCTCTGATGGTTCAGAATAGTCCAGCAATGCAGTCTAATGTGCCTGTAGAACCTCTTGTTCAGTAGCAAGAAGAACAGGTACATGAGACAACACTCCTAAACTGGCAAGGAGAAGAATTCTATGATATGAACCAAGTCGGTTCTTCAGTTGCAGACAATACACGTAGAAACAAAAGGGCTATGATGAATGGGCAGATCAAACTCAAGTAGTTGATCCGTGTGAGCACTTGGAAGAGGCTGGTTTGGGTGTGTATATGATGCACGAAGCTGATTCATTTCTGCCTAACATTGAAAAAAGTGCATAACATCAGGATGGGCAGCAAGATAATGAGGTCTGGGAGCTATTTTTTGACAGCTTAAGGAGTAGAATGGGTGTTGGTGATGGATGCATGCTCGTTTCCCTAAAGGCTAAGAGGTACTATTTAGCTTTTAGATTTTGTTTCAGCTGTACTAACAACGTGGCTGAATATGAAGCTCTTATTCAAGGCTTGGAATGGGCAAGACAAAAAGGTATTGGTTGTCTGAAAGTTTATGGGGACAACGAACTGGTTGTAAATCAGGTGAGAAAGCTTAATGTCAAAAAAAAAAGATCTACTTAAGTCTTACAAGCATAGAGTATGGGACCTCTTGGAAGGATTTGATGCATTCAATTTGATATCCATACCCAAAAATCAGAATAAACATGCTGATAGGCTGGCTGCTATAGGGGCTAAATATGACATTCCCAAGGAGATTAGTAGTGATAAGACTAATCAGCATATTAAGATTGTTGTTAGGCCTGCTGTGCTAGATAAGAACATACATTGGCAGGTGTTTGATAGTGATCAGCAAATTGTAAACTTCTTGAGAGAGGAAGCTAAATTCTCTCATACCAACCAAGAGAAGCTACATCACCAGTACGGTGACCAAATCATTTAGCTGAAGAATAACAAGATGCCAAAGGGTTTGGTCACCTTAGAGTCCATTTTTAACACTGATGATGAAGCTACAAAACCCAAGTCTAGCCTACAAGTTCAGCAAGATCACTATGAAGAATTTGAGATCTTTAAGGGTAAACTCCTTAAACTAGGCAAGGTAGGTACAACAAAAGAAAAGCATGCATTTATTCAACTTTTTCAAGAATTTAGTGACATTTTTGAATGGGAATATGGTGATTTAAAAGGGTTTGATCCCCAGCTTGCTCAACATACTATTGAACTTGAGCCTGATGCCAAGCCTGTTAGGTAGAAACAGAGGCCTTTGAATCCTAAATTAGAGCCTCTCATGAAAAAGGAACTGAACAAGCTGATTGAGAGTAGCATAATATTTCCTATTAAGCACACCTCATGGGTTTCCAACATTGTGCCAGTTAGGAAGAAAAATGGGGAGATAAGGCTATGTGTAGACTTTCGTGACTTGAATAGAGCTTCCTTGAAAGACCGTCATCCTTTTCCTTCCATGGAGCAGATACTCCAAGTAGTTTCAGGATCAGAGAGGTTTTCCTTACTAGACGGCTATTTCGGTTACAATCAGATTTTAGTAAGAGAGGAAGACCAGTATAAAACAACCTTCACCACAAAATGAGGGACTATGGCTTACAAGAAGATGCCTTTCGGTTTGTCCAATGCTAGAGCAACCTTTCAAAAGGCTATGGATATGGCCTTTCAAGGCCTAATGTACAAGACCGTCCTAGTCTACCTTGATGACATTATTATTTTCTCCAAAGAAGCCAAAGATCATCTAAATCACCTAAGGCAGATTTTTGAGAGATGTAGGGAGTTTGGGATATCACTTAATCCCAAAAAATGTGTGTTTTCTGTCCATGAGGGCAGATTGCTTGGTTACGTGGTGTCAAAACAAGGCATCACCATTAACCTAGAGAGAATAAGTGCAATTTTGGCTCTGCCCTTACCAACACACAAGAAAGGCCTATAGAGTTTCATTGGTAGGATCAACTTCGTCAGGAGGTTTATCCCTGATATTGCTAATTTGTTAAATCCACTAACTGCTATGTTGAGAAAGAATGTGTCTTTTAGCTGGACTAGAGAAGGAAAACAAAGTTTTGAGCTTATTAAAGAGGCTTTAGTTGCTGCACCTACACTTCTAAATCCTAATTTTTCTAAGGATTTCACTTTGTATGCATATGGTAATGTTGATTCTGTTTCTGCTATGTTGGTATAGAAAAATGAGCTAGAAATGGAGCAGCCTTTAGCTTTTTTCAGTCAAGCGTTGAAAGATTATGAGCTGAGGTACACTTTCATTGAGAAACTTGTACTTGCTATTATAAGGAGTTTTAAAAAGTTTAAACACATGTCAAGTAACAAGATTAATCTAATGGTTGCTCATCCGAGCGTGAAGGAATTTCTGCTAAGTAAGGATCTCAGTGATAAGAGAGCTGGTTGGGTGACTAAGGTAATGGAATATGACGTGGACATTAAGGTTACCAAGCTGGTTAGGGGGAAAGGGCTGTGTGAATAGCTTGTTGATGGTGTTATCAACGAAGAAGAACGTGATCAAGAACAAACAATTGTTTCAGATCCTATTGCTGATTGGGTGCAAGAAATGGTTCATTTCTTGTAGACCGGTGAGTGTCCTCAGGGCTTGGATAGAGCCAAATGAAGGTATTTTAGATTGCAGTCCATACCTTATGTGTTCATTAATGACTTGCTTTCTAAAAAAGATTTCAATGGAGTATTGTTGAGATGCATTGGACCTAACCAAGTTGAAAAAGTGTTGCATGAATTTCATGAGGGGTCAGCTGGAGGCCATTTTTCACCTAGAGCAACAGCTCTTAAGGTGATGAAAGGTGACTATTATTTTCCCAATTTGTTTAAAGATGCACACTTATGGGTCAGAAAATGCAAAGAATGTGCTGTGTTTACCGGAAAGGAGAAGTTGGCAGCCTTACCTTTGTAGCCAGTTCAGGTTGAACAACCCTTTATGAGGTGGGGATTAGACTTTATTGGGGTTATAAACCCTTCATCTAGTGCTGTCCATAAGTGGGTTCTTACAGCCACTGATTATTTCACTAAGTGGACTGAAGCAGTCGCACTTAAGGAAGCCAATGAGCCTATTGTTCTAAATTTTTATGAAGAGCTGGTTATTAGATTTGAAGTGCCTGAGTCCATTATTTCAGACAATGCCCTTGCTTTTGTTGGTTCCAAAATCTCTGATTGGGCTGTAAAGAATGGCATTTATCTCAATACATCCTCCAATTACTATCCACAAGGAAATGACCAAGCATAATCCACCAATAAGAACTTGATCAGAATTATCAAGAAGACCATGAAGGGCAACCAGAGAGCCTGGCATACACAGTTAAAGTCAACACTATGGGCTGACATAATTACTACAAAACGGTCAACAAGGCATTCACTTTTCATGTTGGTATATGGCAAGGAAGCAAGGCTTCCTATCACACTTGAGTTACCAGCACTTGATTTGGTGAATCAGCTGGACATGCTAGAAGAAGGCCCTATGACAATAAGGCTAGCTCAACTAGTTGAGCTTGAAGAAACTAGAAATGATGCCATGAGAAACATAGAGCATCATCAAGCTCAAATGAAGAGGTCATTTGACAAAAGAGCATCTCCAAGAACATTCCAGGAGGGTGACATAGTGCTGAAATGGGATGTGTTGAAAAGCAAACCTGGGAAGCACTCTAAGTTTGACACTTTTTGGAGTGGGCCCTATATTGTTTTAGAATGCAAACAACATAATGCTTTCTAGATATCTAAGCTAGATGGTGACATCAAGCCAATCCCAGTCAATGGGATTCACCTCAAACATTACTTCTGAGGTAGGATCTTTCATGTTTGTACATATTTCATGAAGTTTTTATTGTTGAATAAGTGCTGCTGCACAATAGATTAGATGCAAATTTCATTTCCCTAAGTGCATTTATGCATAGTTGTTAGTTATTCCTAGCTCTGGTTATGTGTGAGGATGAAACTACTGTAATGTATTATAGCTGTATGTGGTACAACCATTATATGAGACAGTGAATACATGTATTCACTATCACACATCATACCTGTCCTCCTCATAGAGCTGTAATAGATCGCATCAGTTTGCTAAGGAGGTATTCTTATTGATTATTCCCTTCTAACCCATCAAGTAGATGCATATAATTAGTAACAGTGATTTTTTTTGGTTCACTGTCACCAACCGTACCCATGCTCTTGATGGATTAGAAGAGATGGCAGTCAGAAGTGAGTTGCAGCAATGGAAAGAAGTTTTTTTCAAGTTTTGTCAAGCATGTGTGACTCTATGTCCAATGGTTAAGCTTCAGGCAACTGGTCTGATGTTTAGCAGGCAAACATATAGCAGATGTCGCTAAAGATGTTACCTAAATTTCACTACGGCTCATTCAGGTAGAGTTTTTGATTCAAAACTTGTAGGGTACATCTCATCTGGTCCTTCATACATTACATTCAAGTGTATAAAGGAAATAATTCAGGAGATTATGTTTATTAGTTTACTGCATTTATCCAAGTGCATGTAACATATGAAGGGTTTATCCAAAACTTTTTCCAAAAAGTGAATAATCTTTATTGAATGTAAAATGTTCATTATCTCACACAAGCCGTGAGGTTAACTGTCTTATTCAATGAAATAGAAGAACAATCTATACATGAATAAGTAAAATAAAAGTAATGTGCATGTAAGGTCAAAGGCCAGTCATTGCCTGAGAATGACTGGTTCTAGTTCTGGCGTGTTGTCCTGTTGCTCCGAGTCGTCTTTGTCCTTAGTAGCTTCATGTCGTCCCTAGTTCTTGCATCTGGCAAAAATAGAGGTGTTAGAGCAATGCTCTAAGCAATGAATGGTCCCAAACCATACATGAACAAGATACCATACATGTATAAAATGATCCTCAATTGCATTAAACAAGAAATGTATACCTTGGATGTCCTAGAGAACAATCAAGTCATCAAACACATCCAAAACATGCATTTATTTTCTAACAAGTTTGCTTCATGTGCAGATACAGGTGTAATTATGTTTCTATTTGATTCATCAGGTTACATTATGAGTGGAGGAAATCTGGCTCCCACAAGGGTTGAGCCCAACCCATAGTGTTACAGAAGCATTTCATATGTATTCATCAGATGTAGAGTATAAACTGTGTGAAAAGATAAGTAAGCATCATGTAATGAGGTCCATACAAGGGACTGCCAAAGACAAAGAAATGAGGTTAAAGCAATTAACAATGATGACTATCAACAAACAATGGGGTAGTCTCATTCAGAAGGCAGATGTCATGAAGGCTACGATGATTCCTAGGTCAATCAAGTGCTAAGACTGGAAACAAGTAGGCAGTCTTGGAAAACATAGAGAGGGATAGTTTGTACAGTCTAGGACAATCAATCATTTTGATATAATAGTAAGGCAACATAAATGCATCACAGTCTCATGGGAAAATGATTGTAGCACTCAATAATGACAGTAGATAGCCACCAAGTCTTTTAGAGAGAAGACATTCAAATACAAAGCTCTACTATTTAAGCAGTGAAAGAAGATTAAAACAAAAAATGAAGTGACTGTCATAACAGTCTTAAGACAATTTCAAAGACTGCCATAAAGAAACAACATGCAAAAGTTTCATGGAGCAATAGAATAGCATAAGGAACAGTTTATCATAGGTTATCACATGATACAGTCATCATTCAAAGATGATAATCAGCAGCAGTTTCTGAGATGATAAAGAAGAGTCTTTTCATAAGCAGTGAAGGCACCTAATGAAAGGTAGTGCCAGTCACCAATCACAAGGAGAAACGGTCAGCAATGGTTAATGCTAGCAATAGTCTTCTAGATTTGAGATAGTAAGCTTCACAAAGGAATAGGTTTTTTTAAGGCAGGTACAATGATAACAAAGATAAGAACAATGTTAGAATGAATCAAGATTCTATCCTCAATTGCCAACAAAGTATACAATACAAGTAGTGGTGGAAGTTGTTTGAAGCATCAAGATTTTTGTTTCATGAAATAGTCACAAAGACTCCTAACAAGGATATATAGAAAACAGTGGACCCTATGGAAGAAGACAGTGGTCATGAGGACAACCAGTCATGTAGGGATTTCTCAAGAAAATGCATAAATATTAGGAAGCCGACATTAGGATAGAAAGACATTATCCAAAAGATATACCAAGTATTGGCAGGTGTAAGCTGGAGACAGTCCCAAGTCATGAGAAAAAAAAATGTTGAAGACCATGAATAGAGCAACAGTAGCATGAGAGTCCTTCAGTATTGTTTAAGCCTACTATTTGCACGTAGTTAGGATACCATGCTCAAACCTGCATACTCATAAATAGAACATTTTCAAGTAAGTGGTTGAAGAACATTGTGATCAGATTTGTCATGCTGTGTGGTAACAGTCAAGATGATTTAAAGAGTTTTGTTGAGTGATTTAAGGTCTTAGTGTAATGATGGCATGGACTGTGATAGGACAGTCACATCAAATCACTTGAAAGACAACAATAAAGGAAATAATGAGAGTCAAAAGATTTTATGATAAAGATATGACAAGAACAACTTGTGACAACCGAGAACAATCATTTTGAAGGCAGAAAGTAAGGTTATAGTCATGCAAAAGTGTTGATGATAATAAGGAAGCATCACACCAAAGATGGCTACACCAACCTCATGGAGTAGTAGTCATGAAAGAAATCAGATAGTTTTTGTGCCATTATCACAATGAGAAAGCATGGTGATTGAAGTCTGCATTTTATGACAGTCATCAAAGGTTGAATGCAGTAGTGATACATGAACAAAGAGACTTGAAGGCAAAGATGATTGTGAAGAGTAGCAGAAAAGGGATGTGAGACAGCAGTATGGTTGTCACAATGTAAAGGATAGCTTACAGAACAACATCTAGGACAACATTAGGAAAAGCAGTCAAAGAGAATGATTATAACAGTCACCTAGCAGTGACTAAAGACTCATTTGAGAATCAATGTAAGTCAAGTATGCTGTACAAGTCATGATTGTTACAGTCAAGAGAGCATAGAAATAAGACTGTGTGTACCCAGACAGGAGTGGATTTCAGAAATTCCACATTTTTGTCCATTTTCAACACCTACAGGATTCAATGGTATAATACATCATGGAAATGCTATGAACATCATATAGAAGTGATCGTTATGATGATTAGAAAATAGAATGCCCAGATATTATACATTTTGTCCATAATGAATAGCTACAGTCTTGTATAAGACAAAGTACATAAATCATCAGGATGTGCTATGAATAATATATAGAAACTACTGACAGAATACTCAGAGAAGATAAGTGTTCAGAGTTTTTAGTAGATTTTTTCAAGTTCATGACATGTGCAGAAAGTATGTCCTTCATTTGAAAATGCCAGTATTATTCTAAACTATAGCAAGAGCATATGCCAGAAATGCAGAGTAGAAGCAACATCTTTCTAAATATGCTACAGAAATTATGTCATGTAAAGCTACAATGAGCTTATAATAGACGAAAATGTAGAGCCTCAGAGGTAAATTTTGAGATATAGAGAAAGATACAGTTAAGGTTTTGAAATCCTAATAAAGTGATCTTGTTAGAGAACACAGAAACTGCTATCAAATGGTATGTCATGATCAGTAACAAATCTGGACAGAACTAAGAGGAGCGACGAATGCAGCAAGACTGAAGCTCGTTTTGAGTTAATAGCAAAATACAGAAGAAAATGCAGATTTTTAGGTAGTGTGCTTAGATTTTCATAAAATCATGCCTCTGTTACAACTAAATGCAACAAAGAATTCATAAAATGAAGAGAGGGTCTACAGATATAAGGAGCAGTGACATCTTTTTAAAACTCATTTCAAAAGGAAATACTTAGATTTTCTTCAAATTATGCCACGACAGGGTCATATACATCAAGAGCCACAACTCAGTATAATGTCAAAAAAAGAGAAGCTTTATTTTTTGCATTTTCAGGGAACAAAGAGCAATTCATGATGTTCATACCATAAAGAAGGAGAAAGTGACCCATTTTCAACTCATTTTCAACAGAAATAGACTAGATTTAACCAAAACCCAGTTCAACAATGGTGAAAGTCCATATAGATTTGCATTTTATATGTAAAATTAGATGCAAAAGAAGAGCAATGTGATTGTAGATCAGAAAGAGATACAATTCTTGAGCTATGAGGGTTCGGCAATGTCCAGATATGATGGTGATCGGCCACAGCAACCGCGACCTAGTATAATGTCAAAAAAGAGAGGCTTAAGTCTACTTTGGGGTTTGTCTTGAAAGCAAATACAGAGATGTAGAGAGCTTTCAAGATCATGTAAACACCAAAATGCCCAGAAATGCTCAAATCTCACCTCAACACAAAGAAAATGTAGATTTTTGAATTCAGAAAGGCACATAGATCTTCTCTTTTACAATTTTTTCTGTCATGGGTCAAGCTGCAAGTTCGTTTTGAGCTAAAAGTTATAGATACAAAGAAAATACAGATTTTCCAAGTACAAAATGCTCACAGAACCCTCCAAAAATCATAGAAAATGGAGTTTTCAAGCCTCACGCTACAACCAACAAAAGAAAATGCAGATTTTCAAGAACAATATGCTCAGATTTTAATGAAATCGCGCCTTTGTCAGAGCAAAATGTAGAAAAAAATTTTAGAAAATGAAGGAAGATTGACTGTAGAACGAATTACCTTTCTTCTTTCTGCCTTTGCTTTGTTAGAAAACGTAGTTTCTTTCTCAAACAACTTCCAATTGCGGCCCCTTACACAGTCAAAAGTGAATGCATGGTGGTCGGCCATAGAAATACAACAAAAAATTGCATCAAAAATAGTCAAAACGCGACCACAGAGACCTAAAATCAGTCCAAAAAATTGACTTCAAAGAGCCAAAACCTCAAAGAATACAAAAATACCTTGCATTTTTCATCAGAGAAGCGGCCAGCTACAGTGTGATGACCAAGAAAAGAGGGAAAGAAATGCATCAGATGTGCTAGGAGCCGCAGCTAGGAGCCAAACAATCGCAAGAAATGAGGAATGTTTTTCGCTTCAAACCCTATAGAGGCCGCGACTGGGCATAAGCGAGTCTTCTCTCAAGAAAAAAATTGACAAAAGGCAAAATGATGCTTAGGGTTTTCAAACCCTTTCTTTTGCTAGTGTTTGAATGAGCATTTTGGTCTTTTTTTTTTTACTTGTAAACTCAAAAAATCATTGACATCTATTCTATGCCCGTGGTAAAGACTTTTGAGTCATTAAAAACTTAATCATACATCAAGGGGGCCAAGAGTTATGTTTTTCCTGCCTTTAGTTATTTTCCAAAGCCAAAGAAACATTATAATATTTGAGGAGGTCGAGTGCCATTGTATTTTGCTAAGGCATGTTGGTGTTGAGATCATAAGGTGGGTGAAATGTTTTATGTAAAGCATGGTGATGTGTTTAGGGAGTCATAAGGGTCATTTTTCAAAATGTGTTGCATTAAACTTTGTAGGGACATGATGTTATATATTGTGAAATGCATGAATGGCTAGGAGTTACAAGGTGGATGAAGTGTAGCCATAAGGCATGGTGATGTGTATATGGAGGTATAAGGGATATTTTTGAAATGTATTGTACTAGGCCTCGTATCTTGTTGATAGAGATGTATGCGAAAATGGAAATGGCTAGGAATTGCAAGGGGTTTTGATGCGGCCTTGTGACATGTAATATGATGCAGGTGTGTGAGTCGTGTTGTTTTGCCTAGGAGTTACAGGTATTGTTTTGTCATTTTTGCATAATCTAGAAATAGATTAAATATTGTAAACGAACGATAAAGTAATGAATTATGAATTACTTTATCATTTGTAATAAAAATGCAAAGAGGCAATATTAGGCAGATTTATCACACATGTCAAAGTAAGTCTCGTCGATTACTTTGTTGTTCCTTCACAATATTTAATTTGTCCCGAAAATATGCAAAATCAGGAAATTAAATGTTATATCCTAAATGCCACTATTTTCTGCATAGACTTGTAATAAATTTGGATTGTAAACATTAACTAAGTGGTGTAATTATAAATCACTTAGTCAATGTTAAATTAATGCAGAAATAATGTGTATTTATGTCATTTATTTTAAAAATATTAGACATTTATGATGCTGCAGGGTGAAGTTGACAAACAGGTTGGGGAGTTATTGCACAGACTTGACTTATTTTCAGTGGCTTTAAAGATCATTTAAAGGCATTTAAAGACATTTTCAGGTGCTTTTATGATTATTGATGGCATGCCTTAACCTTTTCTGCATTGGAAACCCATTTTGGAAGTCTTTGGGCAGATATTTTGGGCACATTTATGAGATACACGAAAATGGAGATGGCTCATCCTTATCTCATGGCAGCTGTTTGGAGAGTATATAGTCATTCATTTGACTCTTTGTAGAGAGTTTTTTCCATGTACATTCTGGAGTTAGTGATTTTTTCTGCAATCCTACTCAGTTTGAGCATGTTTTTGTAACTCTTTTGGCATATGAAATACAGAGAACACCTTGGATACCATTGATAGTCAGATTTTGCCTTCTTGTTTTGCAGTATTGGGTGTTATCAAGTGTTTGATTAGGTCATTTGTGAGGTATTTTGTTTTCTTGTGACCCTATCTTATATTTCAATACCATTTTCTCCAGAAGCTGTGTTTATGCAGGTTGCAAACTATGTCTTAAAGTGTTATAAGACTTTTAAACTGTGAAGTTTAGCTTCCTTTTAAAGTTTTTAATGTAGTTAGGCCTCTTTGTGAAGTGTTTTTGCAAACATACAGTGATAGGTTGTGCAGGTTTAGTTTCTATTGTCTGTGGCCAAGTGTATGCAGGTCTGAGTTTCATTAACCATATCAAGTTTGGTGAATCACCCTTATTTTCATATTTTCCAGTTTTAACATTCATTTTCAAAAGCATTCCTTCTCCTTTTTCCTCTGCAAATCCAGTAGATTTTAGGTGATTACCAACTAGGAAGTCAGCCTTCTCTGGAGGTTCTTTCCATCACAGGTGACCCATAGACCTGGAAAGATCCCATGTTTCTCCAGATTGCCAAGTTTTACAACTCGGCAAGGGTGCAAATCTGAGAGACAACACAGAGTACATCTCTAAAACAACCATCACCAATCTCAACATTGCCTATCCCTGCAACATCCAAAAACTTACTATCCACCAACAAGATC
Organism: Cunninghamia lanceolata; assembly: GCA_027924645.1. Classification (NCBI taxonomy): domain Eukaryota; kingdom Viridiplantae; phylum Streptophyta; class Pinopsida; order Cupressales; family Cupressaceae; genus Cunninghamia; species Cunninghamia lanceolata. Next base: position 579,027 of record BSBN01000134.1, read on the forward strand.
TTAGAAGTATGTGTAGGATGAAGACCCAAAAAAGGATAGGGAGAAAAACCCATGTGATGTGATGCTCTTGAATCGAAAAACCATCTATCATGACCAGAGTGAACTATAGAAGTAACCAATGCATGTCCTTTGAGTTTGTCTTCTTGACTTTTCATCCCATTTGCAAATCCTACATTCCCTAACTGTGTAGGTTTAGATGAAGATGAAAATGTTGTTGATGGAGAAGCTATTGAGATAATGGAAATCAATATGAGGTAAATGATAAAAAATGCAAACAAATAATGCAAACCTTCACATTGACCCACAATCCATCAATAAGGTGGAGAGTGCCGCACCCGAAGCACTCTAGCTTCACCCAAATAGATTAATGTTGATTGCTTGATTCTGTAGCATAACGGTAAGATAGATGATTGATAGATGGAAGATTGAATGATGCAAAAGAGATAAATGATAGATAGATGATGGATGATTGAGAGGAAAATTTGACAGCATGAGGATACTAGAAGAAGATTCATTGCAAATGGCTCAAGAGAGGCTACTTTTATAGAAAAGGCAAATTCGAATGGATGGTTGTGATTGAGAGTTATTTTGAATGATATGGATGGTTGAGATCGATTAGGGTTGATTAGGGTTTCCTTGCACCTCAATAAATTGTAGTCATGTGACAAGTGTGCGAAGGAGAATGAAAGGAATCTAATTCAAATATTTTATTTGAATTAGCTTGCACATGTGAGTTGTATTAAATGCAAGATGTACTACCCCACATGAGACAAAAGGAAAGTGGACAAGTGTTTGATTGTGATAAAAGGAATCTAATTTAAATAAAAGATTATTTAAATTAGTTTGACATGTGAAGGGATTAAGTGGATGATGTAGTATGTGACACTTGTTTAAATAAGATGAAAGGTGAGTGATTTAATTCAAATATTTAATTTGAATTATGTGAGGACATGTGAATGGGGAGATTAATTAAATAAAGTGGATTTATTTAATTAATTAGGAATGTGATTGAGTTAGAATTATGAGTGGGATGACCTAGGACCTAGGGCAAAACATTATATGTTCATGTGTTAACAAGACCTGGATGATTTCTAGTGTCTACATTTGCCCCTCTTTGAGATGATGCTGTGAGATGATAAGATTTATGTCGAGTAACATCATTTCAAAGAATCTAAGGAAATGGATAGAAGAAAAGGATAGGGTGATGATGCCCCCTCGAGAGGATAGGCAGGTTGGACAAACACGGGTAGGCTCTCGAAATGAAAGGATAGGTCAAGGAAGATAGCTAAGAATAGATAGAAGGAATGAATGATGTGTTATGCTGCAATGAAAGTGAGCAATCATGATGTTTGATATAGCACTAGACATTATGCACCAAGGTAAGAGGACCAAGGTGACGATATGTCTCATGCCCCAGTGTAATACAACCTTGTCTAACATATGAGGAAGAAAACTTAAAGCATTGAAGTCCTAATGCACGAAAGGTATGATATGACCTTAAATGCAAAGGATAATGTAAAAAGCTATTCCAACATACACAAGCTATGAATATTAGCTGGAATGATACCGATGTGATACAAATGCAAGATAAAAATGATAACACACACAAGCAAGCAATCAAGCATGCATAAATGATACAAAAACAAACAAGGTAGTGTCCTTGTCAAGCTGTAAACCAATGATTAAGTGGTTGATTAATGATAGTGTTGTCATTGTGGAGAACGATATATCCCTAGATCAACACAAAGATGTGGGAACGATATATGCCATTGATGATTGATGATGATTGATTGATTTGGTTTACGACAAGATTAGGATCAAGACCATTGAATGTGATTGGATAATTTGACTAGCTTGATTGATTTGATTGGTATGGATTGATAATGGCTTGCATTTGGATCATTGCTTGGATTTGGTTTTATTGGAGGATGAATAGATGAAGTGATTGAAGAAGAATTGGTTTGAATGAAGTGATGATTGATTTGACTGATTGAAGAATTGATTTGATTAGATTGATGAATTTGAGTTTGATGGATTGATTGGATTTTAGGTGTTTATTGGTGATGTGGGAGATAGATGATAGAAGAAATATGAGATGGATGAAGATGATGATGTAAGGATATAATGATTGGATGAAGGATGAAAGATGGAAGAAGGGGTGTATCACCTATGCCTGAATCTAGGTACTTCCTTCGTATCCCAGATTGCCTACATACCCTGTATCCACGGGATCAAGGCACTTAACGATAGAGATGAGATGTAGTTCTGATTTGTGTTTTATTGATGGGATGGTATGGATTAGATTGATCAAGTTATGGATTGACTGGGATTGATTGAATGATGTTATTTGATTTTCTTTTGATTGTTTGATAGATCGGATGATTGATAGATTGGCTTGATCTGATGATGTGATTGGAATTATTTTGATGGATTTGATGTGATGGATTGTTTGATAGATGATTGATCTTATTGCTTGGATTTTTTTGTTGGACATTTGATTTTTTTGGGTTTTTGAAATGTTTTAATTTTTTTGGGTTTTTGAAATATTTTTATTTTTTTGTATTTTTTGAAATATTTTGATTTTTTTGTATATATATTTTATATGTTTTTTAATCTCAATGGATTTACAATTTGGGTAGCCTTTGTACTAGATACCAATGACAAGGGAAAAAAACCAAGTCTAGGTGCAAGGATGGATGAATGGGATTGAATTGATAAAAGGATGGGTGATAGTAAATAGGATGGAAGGCTCATGATCGGTGGGTAGATAAAAGGATAGGCCATAGTGGAAAGGAAAGCTCATGATAAATGGATGGATAGAAGGATAGGATATAGTGGATAGATGTAGGCCTCATAAGGGAGTTAGGATGTGATCTCCAGAGGCTATGTCGCATAGGAATAACATGCCCTAGTCTAGGTAGTAGACTTAGGATTTTTTCAGGACAATGCTTAAGGCAAGAGGATGATAGGATTTGACATGACAAAGCTTATGACTTGGATGATAGGGTTCATTTAGAAAGGATGAGGTATGTCAAGGGATATCCAAAACACTTGTCAACAGTTGCCCCCAATCTTTATCAAGATCAAAAGAGGAAGGGAGGATGAATGGACGCAATGTGATAGGTATGTATATGGAAATGGTATGATAGTTTGGAAAATGATGAGACAAGGTGCCCCCAAGTGTAAGTGACATAGAAGATCAACCTACACATGACGCCTATTTGCCAACTTTTCATCATGATTCTTATCCAAGGCGGGACACCAAGGGTGGTTTTCACCGTTGGACAAAGGGATTTCTCTTTACTTTTTAAAATTTTTTTTTCTTTTTTTTCTTTTTTTTGACTTTTGAATGGGAAAAGGGGGGAATATGGATGGGTGGGACTCAAGTGTCTAGTTCCATGTAATGTAATAGTTCGATTAGACAAGGATGTCATCACAAATGGACCATGTCAATTCATTATGCTCAAGATGTTGGTAGGGTGATTGCGTGAAAGCGAGATGGATAAGGTAGATAGTGGATTATGATGTGGATTATGTAGGGGTAAAAGTGGATTATGATGTGGATTATAATGGACTTATGCAAAAGCATGGACCATAGGAAGGTGATGGGGGAGATATGTAGGATAATGAGTGAATGATAGAGTGATGGAGGTAGGGGAAGGAATCATGACCAACGGCTACACACACCATGTTAAACATGGAAGATTTTGATTAGATGCTGGTGTATGGAGCAATGGTGATGTTTACTTAGGAGATGGATGATTTAGGACTTTTGGAACCCACAGGGACTTAGTACTTTTTTGATTATTACTTTTCATGTGGGAGGTTTGAAATGTTTGAATGGAATGGCATTTTTGAATGGAGGGGGATGGTTGGGATTTTTGAGAGGTGGATGCCTCATTTGACTTGATTGATTTTTGTTTAGGGATCCATATCATTTTAGTTTTTGACTTTGCTTTTAGAGGTATGGGCTTGGATGGATTTTTGAATGTACCTTGCTTTGAATTTTTGGATTGATTTCCTAAGGCATTAGGACCCTTAGGATTTTTGGGTTTTTGAATGGAGGCATCGAAATGTTTATTTTTGAATCCCATGTGGCATATGAAATGAGTGGAATCTCCTTGTTTATACAATGCGTGCATTTGTTGGTCATGATTAGGATATTTAGGGTATTTATGAATGATTGGGTAAGGGGGTGTTGGTAGCAATGGTGGCAAAGTGGATGGAGGGATATTAGGAGTTGGAAAGAGTGGAGATAAAGTGGATGGTGAAAGGTGAATGATCACATGCTTTTGACATTGGTAGGATGAGGGAGGTGGAATGGCAATGTAGGTTTTAAGAATATGATAGGGTTTATGATGGAAGGAAGTGGATTTAGGAAGTGTGGAGGAAGTACCAACATCGCTAGATTGTTGACCTTGGGGTGTGTATCCAAGGCCAAATGAGCGATGACGGACCTTGACACGGATTGGCTCCAAAATGCCTTGTTCATGTAGGCCTAAACCTTTGCCTTGGTAGTTCATGTTTTAGAGCATGCGATTGACTATAGGACTAGGTGTAGTTTGCACACTAGACTTGAGTTGATTATTGGATGGAGAAGGTAAAGTGGATAATGGTTGTTGTTGTCCTAGGGAAGAACATTCATGGCTTAAGGTGGTAAGACCAAGGGGATATGATGGTGGACTTGAGGTGGGAACTGGTAGTGGATGTGGATGTGGAAGGGTCATTAGGATCTTTATTATGTTCATGTAGATCCAAGTTATTTGTTTGATCTTCTAGGCTTATATGTTCTTAGGAGGCAATTGTCTCATCATGCCAAGTGGATGTTTGCTCATTATGGATAGGGCTAGATGGAAGATGACTAGGAGCAATGTGGATATCTTGCTCACAGATGGATATAGGATTATGGATAGGATCAAGGTGCTCATGGATAGCTTCTTCATAGGTATCATCTTAATCATAAAGAAGGTACATGTTATGGATAGATTGGATGGGGATGATATGATCTTGATTAGATTTAGGGGCTATTGTTTCTTCATGCTTAGGATCGTGCTCTTGAAATAACTCTTGGTTTTCTTGAATGGAAGTGGAAGGCTATTTAATAAGGTTGATAGCTTGTAGATCACATGTTAGGGTTAGAAGACTAGACAAAGTGTTTAAGGACCCATGGGGAGGCTCAAGAATAGGTGTTTGATGACATGACAATGTTTTATTCCTTAATAGTAGCCAATGGATCACATCCTTTGCAAGGGTATGGGTGAATGGGCAATATAGTGGATGTATGATAATAGTGGAAGTTGAAGGCTTAGGATTAGGATTGTTAGATGGATAATGGGATTAGGATTTGGGCTAGATGGAAAGATAATGGAATTAGAGGGATTGGTTTTATCCAAGACAATCTTACCACAATCTTCTAGGTTCTTGACTAATCTTTGAAATTGGACACAAGTGGATATGGTATAGCCCCTATACCTATGGTATGCACAATATGCATCATCTTTATACCAGCTAGGTTTAAACATAGATGGAGAATATGCTCTGGATGGGTATAGCTCAATCAAATTTGCTTGGACCAATTTCTCTAAAAGTATCTCCATGGAATATTTTAATGAAGGATTAGTGAAACATGGGGATGAAGGGATTGCTAAAGGTGTTGGGATAGGACTAGTTGGCTTATGTGTTGGCATATAATTGGATGGTGAAGGTGACTCAAATGAGGCACTTGCTAGGTTGGTTTTGATGGAATCGTTTGCCGTTGCACCAAAAGCTTGAGCTATCAACGCTCGCTACAAATGCTAGATTTAATCTAGATCCACGGGAGGCTCATTGCCATGTCACGAATCCTGTGGTCAGCGTTGAATGCCTCATTGACAAGGGGGCAGCTCACTGCCAACAATCCCCCCCTCAACGCAACCCAAGGGATTCGAACCCGTGACCCATGGCTCTGATACCAATTGATGGAAAAACTTCATGAAGCAATTTTTCTTTCTCCCCCTTTTTGACATCTGATGACAAAGACTATTATCTCCCCCTGAGAAAATAACTCCACTAAAAGATGTTAAAGATAAATAGTCAACTTAAAGTTCTAACGTTCATATGCACGTCAATGTGCATTGTTGAGGGAGGTGACAAGTTTAAATTCTGACCACTGATCTATAAAATTGCACCCAAACTACATTCAAATGTAACCTTAGATTAGTTCTTGGCACCCATGTGCTTCACCATATCACCGAAGGAGCTGGTCTCACTAGGCACAAGGGATGGTTTCCACATGTTATTAGAACCCTTAAGCAAGTCACCTTTAGTGACTTAACCGGTTATAGGTGGTCAACCATAAAACATAACATAAAGTGTATTAAGAGTATGACGGGCAGATAAGGAGGCTTAAAGGATGACTTAGGTTTATGTTCAAGTCTTTGATGCAAAGTGACAAACAACATTTTGCTTCTTAAAAAAAAAATTATCGGTGATCTTTTTCCTTTTTACAAACTCAGACACAATTCTTAGTCACTGTCATTAAAATGATATTAAAGCATGAACAAGATCTAGACTAGGGCATTAACAAATTGCTAAGAACATACAATTGATAGAACCCTAGCACACTTGGATGCAATACTACTAGCAAAAATATTTTGTCTGAGACACAAGGAGGATATTTGAAGGCATGATGACACTATAACACAGGGATGTTCAAGACAAGAAGACATGACATGTAAAAGACTTGAAAGCCACTGTATACTTCTGCATATGTCACAACTACAATGCCATTGTCTATCAGATATCAACTACAATGTCTGTCAACTACAATGTAACTGAATATCCAGAGAACTCTGAAATGTGACCATGAAACTATGAGCATCAACAAATCCACACAAACTCATCTTTTGATTACCTTTGAATTTCTCCTGTCTAGATGACATCCTAAAAGAATCTTTGCAACCTCACCTGAATTTTCACAACTTCAAGACAACCATATCAACCCTCAAATGACAATTCTGATAAACAACTGAAGAACAACAACACCATTGATAATCAACACACCACATGAGAGATATACACTAATCAAGCCAACTCAACTGACAACACTTATTTTGCACAAATGAACAACCTATGTCAATAGTGCAGGTTATCCTCAAATGACCTACAGTCCTGATGATACCTTGTGAAGATGCACACTTACTCAACTCTCTCAATATCTTTTGACATCAATGACAAACTATCACCATCAATCTCCCCCTTTGTCATTGATGGCAAAACCACCTGATGCAATTTTTCTTTCTCCCCCTTTTTGACATCTGATGACAAAGACTATTATCCCCCCCTGAGAAAATAACTCCACTGAAAGATGTTAAATCTTGATCATAACATTTACAAACACATTGCATTATGAGGGCTTTGAAGACATAAACACTGTTATCTTGTTAACCAAAAAATTAGAACCACTTACCAAAATCTTGATACCACTTGTCTTTCAAAGTATTGAAGGCACTGAATGCAAATTTGCTATTATTCTGAAAGCTTTGTTCTTACACATCTGCATACTGCACAACTTTTCAACTTGTGAGTAATAAGAAACCATGAAGCATAGGACCTGAAAGAAATGTCATGTAAGGCACACCAACCAAAGCACCAAACCACTGTTAACTGCCATAGACTGCACTATATCACTTCTTATCACAACACAAATATGTAGATGAAGATGAAACACTGACAGCAATGAGATCCTTGATTACTTCCTTTTGTAACCTCCTTAGCTCAAACATATGAAAAAGCACCTTGAGAACATCTTAATTGAATTTGAACTTTCCAATCTCACTTCCAACAACACTTCTTGACCCACATGACAAATCTCCAATGAATCTATTTGCATCCCTTGTATTAAAGTTCACAAACAAATCACTGCTCATAAATACCACTGGTAATCACTGACACAACTTAACTCAACTCAGCACTGATCCACTTCCTGACTTAGCCATGAAGCAATATATTAACCTTCCTCAACCAACACATGCTAACATCTCAAGAGAACTTCTTGAGAATACCCAAAATCCATAATACAAATCAGCTTATCAAGATTGCACAACTTTCACCATCAAGCTCTTCCTGTAACAACACTTTGCAACAATGTCAATTCTGGTATTTATTGCAATCAACATGAATTAATTTAACCATCAAGTACTTCCTGTAACACCAAATGCAGATGAGAGTTCCTTGAGAACACCTTAACTGAAGCATATGTCAACTTAATCATGTAAAAATCAAATATGATCCACTAAACATGTCACTGATCATGAACACCTGACATACACCTGAAACTCAAAAACATCAGAAACTTCATTTCAAACATTATCAGACAAACAAAACAAGATCAACTAATCTCCTCCTGTAACTTCTTGGGGATAGTTGATAGATCATGAACAACTCCCCCTTACTTTATGCTCTCAGCTATCCAACTAATGATGTAACTTGTGCAAGATGCACAAGTTTAGAATTTATCTTCTCTTGTCTTTGTTTTTGCCTCCAAACTTTCTTAGGTTCTTGCTTCTGTTCAGATTTCTTTATCCAGACCTTTTCCTTTTCCTTGCTCAAGGTGTCTGCTCTAGATGTCTTCAATTTATTCCTGCAAAACTGTGCCTTATGCCCAAGATTGTGACACTTAAAGCATGTGACATTATAACCAATTAGAGGAGTAAAGAAATCATATTTCTTTGACATGCCAAAAGTACTTCCATAATCATATCTTCTATGCATCCAACAGTGTCTTGCAATAGGACCAATCTTATTACAGTTATAACAAACATTGTTATAGTTCTGATTTGACAAGTTGTAAGAACTTTCATCCTTATTCCATCTAAAACTATTTCTTCAATGAGATTTACAGTGTCTAGCTCTATGACCATAATCATGATAGGAATAGCAAAAACCATGAAACTGAGAATAATTAAACCTTACTGAATGGTATTGTCTGACAGATGGAGATCTTGAGGTTCTACTTGTCCTTTCTCTTTCAACATCTTTATCTTTATCTTTTCTTTTCTTTTTGTCTTCCTCAGGAGCAACAGATTCTATCTTCTTCTTAGATGTATCTCTGACTTTGGAACACTCTCCTTCTTCATAACCAAGTGGAATAGTGTCTCTATGTTGTTTTTGTTTACTCAGCATCTCTTCAAGTTTGAGATTTTTTTCAAGCTGCTTCTTAATATCCTCAAGTTCTTTTCTTAAATAGACTTGTTCTCCTTCAAGCCTATGACATTCAGCTATTTTAGTTTCCAACTCAGACTTTTTTACATTGGCTAACCTTTTAGCTTCCTCAACCTCAACCTTCAAATTGATAATTAATTTGTCTGATTCACCAACTTGACTTCTCAAGTTCATAACCAGATTTCTTGCCTCTTCAAGTTCTGAAACAACTTTGTCCTTAGAGACTTTTTCATGTTGAAGTTGATCTTCTAGTTTCTTATTCTCTTTTTTGAGCTGCTTGATTGTATCCAAGGCACACAATAATTCACCTTCTAAATCAACTTCACAATCATCTTCATCAAACTCCTCTTCATCTTCATCCATAAAGAATTCTTCTTCTTTACCATCAATCTCAACAGCAAAATTATCTTTAGTTCCATCAAGTTCTTGTCTCCTTACATTCATATTCAAGTCTTCCTTTTTATCAAAATTCTCAACTACAGGACCATTATGTGTATCAATCATCAGGGGTGACATATGCAACAAATCATTGCTAGGCTTAACTAAGGCTTGTTTTACCATCTTTTGATCAGCATTTTTATTTGACATCTTAATTCTATTCTTCTTACCCTTTTTACTCCACTACCACTACCAGGACCTACTCAAGCCTATTAGACTTCAAAAAGGGAACCTGGGCTCTGATACCAATTGATGGAATCATTTGCCGTTGCGCCAAAAGCTTGAGCTATCAACGCTCGCTACAAACGTGAGATTTAATCTAGATCCACGGGAGGCTCACTGCCATGTCACGAATCCTGTGGTCAGTGTTGAATGCCTCACTGACAAGGGGGCAGCTCACTGCCAACAGGTTTCTCCCTTGTCAAAGGATTTTAGGTCTTGCATAAGATCACTTAAGTCTATCAATGATGTTTGTTGCAAAAGTGAACTTGGGCTTGCTTGGTTCATGTACATAGGGCCATTTGGACTTACATGTTGTTCTTGTAAGGATATTTGATTGCCATGTGGATAGGTTTGGTGATGAGGTGGCATGATAGGATTTGTAGGTGAAAGGTTTTGCAAGGTGGATTGTTGTGGGCATTGGTTGATGTTGGAAGTTTGTTGAGAAAGTAATTTTGATACGAAAGCAATGGAGTTAGGATCATTGGATGGTATGCTTATGGAAGCAGTTGTGTTTGTGGTGTTGTTAGGAATAGTGAGGGTGATTTGTGGTATGGATGTGGTGGCATTAGTGTTTGGATTATGTGCTTGTTGGTCTTGTGATGGAATGTGGGATCGTTGATATTGGCCTAGGACTTGATGTTGTGGGAATTGTTAATGTTGTGGTGACACAGGGTCTTCTTCATTTCTATATAACCACCTAAGTTGATCAAGCATTCTTTTGGTGCCATAAGGATCATTCTCATAGGTTTTGTTTAGAAATGTTATTTCCATGTTTACAAGTGGTAGATGTGGAGTGATTTGGATGAAAATTTGATTATTGGATAATGTGTAATGCTTAGGATGATGTTGATGTGATGGGATGATGACTTGGATATGATTAGGGTTTTGTTAAGGATGGAGGTGAGTTAAAATGAATTGATGAATTGGGTGATTAGGATTAGATGATGTGGATGAGGTGGTCTAAGATATGTGTTATTGGAAAGTCAGATGAAGATGATGTTGCAAGTGTTTATTGGAAGCTTGCTTTAGGGCAATATCAAACACAAGATTTCACAAGCAAATGGATGAACACACACACCAAACAAGATGATGAATTTGCCTTTCAAGGTTTAAATGTTATGATTAAGCACACACTTGAAGACACAACAACAAGCCTAATGTCTAGTTTGAAATAGGGTATTGCCAATTAGGTTTTGGGCTATGTTTACACGAGGTTGACTAGGAATTTGAAAACAAAATCCTACCACACAGCCGGGAGAAAGGGGTAACCCACCCTTCACCTTCACTTCCCAAAGGTATAAAGTTATTTGGGGCTTTACCAAGAGTGACAAAATTCCAACTTCCAATGAGGGTGTCTTTCGATTCAGCCTCGATTGAAGTCGTCCCTTGGAGTGGTGTGTCTCCAAGCAGGCCTCCTAAAAAGGGTAAACAACAGTGGATCAAGTGAGGTGTTTTTGATCTCTAAGATCACCTTGCAGTGCGAGGAGAGAGCATACACATGCACAATTGATTCACACTCGCACTTATAAATTAACCCTTAGAAAATGAAATGTATGTTGGAAGACAAGGAAGCACTTGTTCTTTTTAGACCCAAATCCAAATGTGTCATGGAAGACACTTGTTGATTTTATGCCCAATTTTTGATGTGTGATTGCAAACAAGTTGTTCATTTTTTAAAGTCCAAAGTACAAATGTGTGATCAAACAATGATTAAGGGACAAGAGACAAAACAAGTACACCTGATTAATTTTCTATCCAATCTGATGTGTTTGTTGATCCAAACATTGTTCTAGCTCCGTTGATTCACCTTCAAGTCACAAAGTAAAAAATGAAACAAGTAAACTTGCAAAGGAGACCATTATGCGAAAGAGAGAAATCTGATAAAAATATGATAAAAATAGACTAATACAGCAAAATAAGTTGCATTAATAGATTCTATATGAAATTCTATGCACTTTTTAAAAAAATTCACAAAAATTCAATCAAAATTGTAAAAGTTATATGCGTTTGAAGTTTGAAATCAACTTTGACTTTGACTGCGAAAAAACTAGTCAAAATGATATAGTCACCTGAAATTATCACCACCATTGCATAGTTTTCTCTCCTAGCTTTCCAACGAGTCTAATTTTGTGAAAATCTGCCTCCGTACGCGAAAGTTATGGCAAAAAGAAAAAAATGCCCTATTTAGGCATGTAGGAGGCACACGGCTGATTGACTGTTTGACCACTGACCACTAACAGTTAAAGAAACGTGGTCACATGCACATTCGTTGGTGGTTAAGGGTTAAATTTGGTAGTTTAAGGGCAACTAGAGTCCTTGGTCATTCATATGACCGCGGGCTACGGGTGAACAAAAAGAAAAAATGAAAGACAATTTCAAGGGCAGATGGCCCCCTCTTCTTTGTGCCCGGTCGCGAATGTGACCACGGAGTTAAGTCATACACGGGGGGCTAAGGCTTGAAAGCTAGGGTTTGAAACCCTCATACCCACCGCGTAGCAGAACCCAAAGGAGGACGACCGGGAATGTAAGGGCAGAGGTTTAGATGAGTGGCGGGAGGCATATGGTGAGGTGGTCGAGAGGAGAGGCTGAGGGTTTGAGAGCAGCGGTCAGCTGGAACACCCATGGTGATAGGGATCTTGAGTGGTTTTGACCAGAGAATGGCCGGGGTTGCTAAGGCTGATGGGATGGTCGACTGGATAGAGGGAAGTGACAGTCGACACCGGTGGTGGCGGGAAGTCGACAATAGGCGGTAAGGATGTTAGAGGAAGCGGCGAAAGGTAGGTGACAATAGAGCAACAAATGGGTGGTGGGGTTGCTAAGGATGATGGGATGGTCGACTGGATAGAGGGAAGTGAGAGTCGACACCGGTGGTGGTGGGAAGTCGATAATAGGTGGTAAGGATGTTAGAGGAAGCAGCGAAAGGTAGGTGACAATATAGCGACAAATGGGTGGTGGCGACCTTTGAGAAAGGCGACAGGTATGACAGAGGAGATTTCGCTGGCTACAGGGCCACATGAGAGCGGTGACAGCACTACACGAGGGCGGTAGCAATAGGATGAAAAGAAGATCAACTAGGCTTTCAAGTAGCGACGGGCTTGAAAATGGCGACTAAAAATGTTAAGTGCAGGCGGCCAGGGTTTGATAAATTTTAAATCTGCAAACACATTAACTTGCAAACAAACATTGACATTAAACCTGTAATGAAGAGTATGAAGCTTGCAACACACGACACTGATAAAAAATTGATTTGCACAGAGGGACTTTACGTAGGACGTATGGCTCCGTACGGTACGACTTGTGAAAATAAAAAAAATTCAATTTTTTTTTCAAAAATTTCAGTCATGAAAGATAGGCAAATTTACAGTCAAAATTCATGGAATCGGCCTCCTAATTGTGATGGTGACATCATTTTTCACTTAGGACACAACTTGTAACAAGTCACTCTAAAAAATTGTAAATTTTGACAAAACTAGGGTTAGGAAAAGCAAAATTTTGACAACAAAACCTGTAAAAACTAACGATTGGGAGTCCCACCGGGCATGCCAAATGAAATAATGGAAATCAATATGAGGTAAATGATAAAAAATGCAAACAAATAATACAAACCTTCACATTGACCCACAATCCATTGATAAGGTGGAGAGTGCCGCACCCGAAGCACTCTAGCTTTACCCAAATAGATTAATGTTGATTGCTTGATTCTGTAGCATAATGATAAGATAGATGATTGATAGATAGATGATGGATGATTGAGAGGAAAATTTGACAGTATGAGGATACTAGAAGAAGATTCATTGCAAATGGCTGAAGAGAGACTACTTTTATAGAAAAGGCAAATTTGAATGGATGGTTGTGATTGAGAATTATTTTGAATGATATGGACGGTTGAGATCGATTAGGGTTGATTAGGGTTTCCTTGCACTTCAAGAAATCATAGTCATGTGACAAGTGTGCGAAGGAGAATGAAAGGAATCTAATTCAAATATTTTATTTGACTTAGCTTGCACATGTGAGTTGTATTAAATGCAAGATGTACTACCCCACATGAGACAAAAGGAAAGTGGACAAGTGTTTGATTGTGATAAAAGGAATCTAATTTAAATAAAAGATTATTTAAATTAGTTTGACATGTGAAGGGATTAAGTGGATGATGTAGCATGTGACACTTGATTGAATAAGACGAAAGGTGAGTGATTTAATTCAAATATTTAATTTGAATTATGTGAGGACATGTGAATGGGGAGATTAATTAAATAAAGTGGATTTATTTAATTAATTAGGAATGTGATTGAGTTAGAATTATGAGTGGGATGACCTAGGACCTAGGGAAAAACATCATAAGGTCACGTGTTAACAAGACCTAGATGATTTTCAGTGTCTATAGCTGTAGAAGAAGAAGGAGTCACAGATGAGGGCAACTGAATGTTGTTCTTCTAAAGAAGGTGTGAAAACTCATCAATCTTCTTAGTATAACAATGGTGTTCATCATGACCTTTCTTCTTGCAATACACACAACTAAACTTCTCCTTCGTAGGTTTATCCTCTTTTGAAGAGGTGGCTGACTCATTAGACTCTATCTTAGCCTTAGATTTCTTCTTCCCTTTGCTCTGAGATGCTTGTGCAACTAATGCATGACTCTTAGAGGAACCATCTAATTGAGCAAGTTTGGCTTGCTCCCTAGTCTAACAATCACAAAATGTCTCAACATAAGGCATTTTAAAAGCATTACCCAAAGCATCCATGGTGGAGTAAAAAGTAGACCTCTTAGCTTAGACAGAATCAAGAAAATAGAATCCTTATCAGTTTTATCCTTCCCACATCCTACCAATTGTGACCTCACAGATTTGAACTTGACTAGATAATCATCAATGGAAGGAAATGCATCTTGGGAAAGAGAAGTCAATTCTATCTCTAATTGCAAAGCATGGAACTCATTGATCTAATCAAACAAGTTATTGAACTTATCCCATAATTCCTTGGGTGTATTACACTTCTCAATGTAGAAAAGTAAACTATCAGAAACATGCAAAGCCATCAAACCCATAGCTTCATCACACTTGTTCTTGTGAGCAAATATGTCATACTCCTTAGTAAGAGTGGGTTATTTATCATGCAATGTGGACCACAAACCCTTAGATTGGAGCAACCTACGCATTTTAATATTCTAGGTATGATAGTTATGAGGAGTTAAAAGCTCAAATGAATTAGGAGTAGCCATGACAACAAATGCACCAAGAGGCAAGCAAAATAGACTCCAAACTGATACAATCAGGTCTAAAACCTCCAAGATATCAAAACAACAACAAATGAAGCCTCTCGAAATTGATTTCACCTTTCCAAGATCTAAAATATCACTCAAGAAGCAATAATGCAAAAAGCTAAATAATATGTATTTGAGAAAGAATCTCGAAAAAATTGGAGGCAAAAAATTAAGCCTGTGAGGGGCGATTGGTGGTGGGTTCCCGCACCACAAGCTTCCACCAAGAAAAAAGTCACTAGCATGCAAGAAGGGTTGTCCACTTCTACAAGCTTCACACGAGCCTTTACAAACACTTCAAATACACAATGTGAGTGCTAGGATATATAAAGCCCCAAAAGACTCCTACCCAGTGAATGTGGGACTAAAGTCCCTCAACTTCACCAAAAAAAATAGCGATGGGCCCACCACGCTTCCACTGCGCCAGAGAAACCCTAACAAATGTTTTGGCAAACTTTATAAATCCTTAAAGTCTATAACCAAAATATGTTGAATCGGCCAATGTCTTCAACTAGTGCCGCTTCACTCCTTCAAATTTTTGTGCGAAGTATCGAGCCAGCGTCTCGGTGAATCATACGCCAAATAAGGGCTTTTGGTGCTCGGGGAAAAAAACTAGAATCACAACTGAGCAGGGCAATGATTTGTGTAAATAGAAAACGTATTGTATTTCCAACTATCCCATCTCAATGAATAGTTTGTGATCTGCTTGGCCTTGGGGCAACTGGAGAGATTGAGGCTACCACTAAAACAACAACAGAAAAGAACGTTTGAAAAAATCTTGCACAAAATGGATTTCAAATAATTTTTAAAAAATCACATTTATGGGCAAACTTCATCCAAAAGCATTGGGAGAGGTGAAAGATAATAGAAATGAGTTGTTTGAAATTATTCCATTTAGAAGAAATCAATGAAATCATTTATTGCAATGAAACAAGCTGTAAATCACTCAGTACTCGTCCCCCTCATCACCTTCATCACCCTCACCAGACTCGACACCAACCTCCTCATAATCCTCTCCAGAGCATCCAGATCCTTACACGCCTCAAAAACTCTTCCAACCCAGAAAATGACTCTGCTCTTCTACTTGTCAATGCTGCAAATGGAATTTGTAAGGCGATCTATAGTATGTAGATCTAGAACTCACTCTATAGCCCTTCAAATGGTATGATTTGCTTAGCACACTCCTCTTTTTCAATAGGAAATCATTCTACACATCAATGTGCCCTTCCATAGAGAGAACCACTGCATTCATAGGGGTCGTCTAGCATGGAGGAGGCACTTGAAAAAACAAATCAAATATCAAATAAGATCTCAAACCTCTGATGAAAACTCTCAATGGAAGGATGCACAGGAAGTCTACTCTGATACCATGTTGGTGTCATCCACCTCCCAGGAGTACAACCTATAGAAAATAACCTTCACAATACAAGAGAAGCAAAAAGATTTTCACTAGAGGATGAAAAATGTATTGAGATGCAAAAAATATTTATAAATGTACAATATATAGGTGTGTTCAGGAGCCGGTAGGTAAAAACTACCCGAACGGTAAACTACCTAACTATTAAATTATTTATTGGTTGCCTAAGTAAACATAAGCAAATGTAAATAAGTAAAACCCTATTTACTCCAACACATCACAAGGTGTTTGACGACCTTGATGGGTAATGTGATGAGACAACTGATAAGGTCACAGGCAACCCTATGCCATATAGCACCATGATATGGAAGACCATGATACCATTGTAGCAGGTAGGTTATAGGGATCGATGTAGATGCAATATAAAATGATAATACACACAAGAAAGTATGCATGCACAAAATGATACAAAGACAAACACGATATTGCCCTTGGTCAAGATGAAAAGACAAAGATTGATGGATTGATGATGTTGGATTGTGTAATTGATGATAAGAACAACATGAGAATTGGGAATGATATATCTTGATGATGATGATGATGATGGAAGTTTGATCAAGGCTTGCAGTAAGGCTGGGAACAAGACCATGGATGTGATTGGATGATTTTGCGTAGATTTCTTAGATTGAGATGCATATTGATGAGGATCTTCTTGCAATGTTTGGATGTTTCGGAGATTAAAATTAGTTGGGAGATTTGGATCACTGGGGGGATTGCATTGGTTTGCATGTGGGTAGCCTGTAGCTAGATACTAATGACAAGGGAAAGTCGAGTCTATCGACAAGGGATTTGTGGGATGATGGAGATGGGGGGATTAAGGGGATAATAGATGAATGGGAGAGATGGACAGAAAGATTTGGGTGTGATCTCCAAGGACTAAATCACATAAGAATAGGATGTCCCACTCTAGATTGTCACATATGATGAAGCATTGGGATGCATAAGAATAAGATATGCTTGGAAGGGATGTATGCCAATAGATGTCCAAAGCATGTTTTAACATTATTTTCCCCCTATCCTTATCAAGATCAAAAGCGGGAAGGGAATATGGATAGGATGACAAGAGGATAGATAGGGAGATATAGGGGATGGGGTGGATGGGAGACAATAGGTTAAGTATGTGTAGATAATGGATGGGAGTGATAGGCTAGGTGAGACATGCCCCCGAGTGTAGGGTGCAAATGGATGGACAATTACGCATGATGCCCACAAGAGTTTTTCATCATGGTACTTTCTTAAGGCACCACAAGAAGTGGTTTTCACCATTGGATGATTTTTTCTCTTTTTTTTTTCTTTTTTAATTTTTTTTGACAATTTTCTATTTTTTGGATTTTTTGATATTTGGATGGGATGGGTGAATTTTGGATGGAGGGATTTGTAGGAGTATGGGGACTCAAGCATCTATTTCCATGATGAGGTGATAGTAGCCCATGCTAAATGGTTGCTGCATATGGACCATGTCAATTGTTGTTGCATGCATGGATGTTGGTAGATGGTCAAAGTGATTGTGTGGAGGAAGATGGAATGGATGGAATAGATGGCTGAAGGATGGATAGATTATACGAAGGCATGGATTAAAGGGATGTGATAAGAGATATGGATGGGATAGTGGATATAGGATGGTAGGATGGACGGATTATGCGAGAGCATGGATCATAGGGATATGATGGGGGATATAGATGGGATAATGGATATAGGATGGGGGATGGATGCATGAGGGAATGTTGTGGGGTTGAGGGGAACTAAGACCAGTGTTTGGACACATCGTAATGGGTTTTGAATATTTTGATTTTAATAGGTGTGGGGAGTAATGGAGATTTGGGATTCATGAGGATCTAGTAGATTTTTTATTATGGAATCAAAGTGGGGTGTTGTGGGATTGAAAATTTGGGGATTTAGGGACCCAAATGGACATAGGATTTTTGGGATTTTTGCATAAGGTGTGGGATGAGGGAGAGGGATTTGGGGATTTGTGGATGGATTGGGATTTGGATAAACCACTTGGATTTATTGCTTTGTTCTTGGGGACCCACATCATTTTTGCCTTCACTTTTAGAGGTGTGGGCTTTTTGTGGCCTTTTAGATGGATTTTTGTTTTGTTTTGTGTATCGATGCCTTACAACATGATAATTCTTAGTGTTTTTGTGGATTTTTTGCTTTATGTTTGGAGGCACCCAAAGTATTATTTTGGAATCCCATGGTTTTGGTGGTAGCTTCATCTTTAGATGATGTGTGCGCTTGTTGGTCTTGATTAAGGATCTTGGGGAATAGGGGATTAGCGGATTTGGGGATACGAGGTTTGTGGATGGAAGGATTAGGGGAGTTAAGGATTAAGGGATGAGGGGATTTAAGGATGGAGGGATTAGGGTATTTGCGGATGAGGGTATTAGGGGTTGGGAGGATGAGAGGAAGAGTGGATTTAGGGATGGGAGGTCATTTGGATTTATGGATGAAATAAGATGGAGCGATAGTGGCATGCTTTTTGGATTTATATGATGAGGGAGGGGGAATAATGACATATGGTTTGGAGGTGCGATAAGAGGCACCTATGTTTGGATTGGAAGAAATTTCCTTAGAATGTGTGAAGGTGGTATCGACATTTTTGGATTGTGTGCCTTGAGATATATAACCAAGGCCATGTGATTGCATGTTAGTTTTGACATGGATAGGCTCCAAATTTCCTTGTTTAGGAAGGCCTAACCTTTTCCTTGATAGTTCATGTTTTGGAGCATGTGATGAGAAATAGGATGTTTGTTATTTTGGAAACAAGACAAAAGTCCATTATTAGATGGGGGAGAATAGGTGGTGGATATAAGTTGCTCCTCTCTTACGAGAGAATGACCATGGATGAAGGTGTTGGAACCAAGAGGATAGTATGATGGATTTGGGATGGGGTCGATAAGAGGTGGTAAAGGGTCAATGGAAGGTGGTAAAGGATCAATAGGGGATAATGGGGGATTAATAAGAGATGGTGTGGGATTAGGAAAGGGATGAGTTGGGATGTTTAGATCTTTCTTGGGATGGGGGTTGGATATGTTTTGGACTAGGCTCTTGACATAACTGGATTTGCGTGGATGGTGCAATGGGGGAGGAGTGTGTAACTTCATTTGGCATTTGAATAGCCTCTTCTAATGGGGTGGGAGATGTTTGGGATAGGATTTTTGATGGGAAGGAGGAAGGGGATGGTGTGGTTTTGATAGGTGTTAGGTGGGTGACGACATCATCAACGACACATTTGAATGGATTTGGAGAAGTGGGGTGGCATGACTCCACAAGTTTGTTTTCATGATTTTGCTCAATGTCTTTAGCTAGGAGTCCTTGGAGGAAACTTGAGAAGAGGGATTTGGATGTAGTGGGAGAATTGGATGATTGAGTGGATGGTGGATAAGATGGTTGGGTTGGTTGATGATGCTGTGACAGGTTTGGATAAGTAGGATAAAGGTATGAAAGATGTGGTTGATGAGGGGATGAAGGATGTGGATAAGAAGTGGAGGTGATGAGGACCTCATATGAGAATGGATGTTGGGATATGGATGGTGGATAGAACGGATTTCCATTGTCAAGGGTAGTGTAAGGATGACCATAAGGCATGCAATTAGGCACGAGGGCGTAGCTTGTGATAGCCAATGCATGGTCATAAGGTGCTTTCATATGCATGGATGGGCGAGGGTAATTTATGGAAAGCTTTCTTGTGATGATTTCATCAAGGTTTTCAATTTCATCTTGGTCAAAAAGACTATCATCATCATCAAAATTGTATGAATTCATGATTGGGCTTAGATTTGGGATAATGTGTAGGATGACTTGATGCTTTTGATTTTCTAAGGTTTGGGATTTAAGATTTGCTTTGATATCAAAATGACCTTAGATTTGGATTTTGGATTAGGAGGAGAGTTGATTGATTGGTTGGATTGATCAAGGTCAATCATATTTGACACTTGATACTTGGATTGGATGATTTGATGGATTAACAAGGTAAATGATAAATGACACTTGATCTTGGTTGGATTTGGATTGATTGGGGTTGATTTTGATTATCCTAAAGCCCTTTGATGGTTGGATTGGATTGGATTTGATTAGGCGAAGGGCTCTTTTGATGTTTGATTGAGGGGATGGGGATGATTCAGGATGTTTTAATGGAGGCACCTCGATAGCTTAAAAAATCACTTAAGGATTACAAAGGCACTTGTTTAGAACAAAGGAACTTGTTTGGAAATAGAGGTGCTTCTTCATTCACATAGGTGCTTGTTTATGAAAATAGGGCCTCATGATTGATGTTAGGGCTAGAATTGGATGGGTTTTGGATGGATTTGATGGGGAATGATTAGGGATTAGGTCTAGGACCCTTGGATGAAGGATTTAATGATGAGTTTTGAGGAAAAATGATTAGGTTTGGATGATATTGGATGGGGTTGAAAGAGGTTAAGTCCTTAACTAGTTTTTAATTTTCAATGGATGATTTTTTATCAAGGATTGGATTGGATGTTGATTAGAGATGGATAGATAGATAATGGATAATTAATTTTGGATGAGGGATAATTAGATTAGATTAAGATTTGGATGAAATAGGATTAGATGGATAAAGGGATTGGATTAAGGTGATGATGATGAATTGGATTAGGAGAGTGGATTATGATGGGGATTAAGGATGATGATGGATGAGGTTTGATTAGGAAGGAAGGGTGGGATTAGGATGGAGATGAAATGATTAGGATTAGGTAAAGTGGATTATGATGTGGATTAAACATGATAATGGTTGAAGGATGTGTTAGAAATTGTTGGTTTACAGATTTGCCACCTAACTCTATATTCTCATGCCCACACAAGTGACAAATGTAACAATAGGTGAATCAATTGTAATGATATTTTACAACTATTCTCTGCTTATTTAACAAGACACAACTACCTTCTTATGATATCTAATGAATGAAAACTTAAATTGCTTTTGTTCAGAAAGTAAAGAAAAAGGCAGTGCTTTTAACTAGAAAGCAATAAAGGAAATATATCCCAATATCAACTGAATTCAAAAGAAGTGCAAAGACTCCAACAACAGTAACTTCAATAAAATAATAAAGAATTACACCATATATTAGACATTCACCTAAGGGACATTTAGAGGCAAAGTGACCAATCTTTCCACAATTAAAGCATTTAAAAGGTAGATTACCTTTGTATTTGTGATGTAGGAACCTCACCTTGAATTATGTTTTAAGGTCATTTTGAAAGGCTACTAGGTTTTAGGGGTTAAAATGTCAAGAATGCACAAAGTTTCATGGTTTGTCCTAAACTAGGTAAAGTTTTAATTTCCATGAGAATTTGTATGAGAAAGCTGCAGATTTGATTATTAGTGATGAGTATGATTTGTTGGATAAAGAAATTGAACAGTGTGGAAAGTTGTTCAAAAATGCACACTTGATGGAAGATGAAGAAATGGACAGTAGTAATGAGGCATATGAAGGAGACATAGAATCTTGGAGTCTTCAAGCAGAGAAGCTAGTAAGCAAGCGAAGTTGCAAGAAGAAAGAGAGGAAGAAAAGAGTGCAAACTAGGAAATAGGGCATAGATGGAGTCAAGCATGGATAAGATCGAGAGGAGGTCAGAGGATAGTTAAGACTACATCACAATTAGAGGAAGTGGAAAAAAAAGTAGCTGATCATCATTTGAGATGGAACTCAAATTTCTTTTCCTCGGGAGTATGATGCAGGAGCCTCACTGTGAATTATGTTTTAAGGTCATTGTGATGTGTTTTGAGTAAAATAAGGTCATGTGAGACCATTTGGGGTCATTCAAGACCAATTTTGATGTTTAGGGGCAAAATATTGCAAAAAAGTGTCATTTTAGTACAAAAAGTACAAAATAGGTCAAAAAATTTGCATTTGTGGTTAGGGAAAGTGAATGGTCAGTTTTGGACATTTTAAATGGAGGGGAATTAATTTGTAAATAGAGGTGCACATTCCCCAAGGTGGGGGAAGACAACTTTGAATGAAAATCTTTCATTTTGCATGTTTCTTGGGTATTTTTTTCTGTGAAATCAGACTGTAAACTACATTGTATGGCCTTGTACTATATAGTATGACCCTAAAAGTTATTGAAATAGTTGGATAATATTGTTATCTTCCTAATGCTTTTTTTTAGTGATTTTCATCATGTTTTGTGAAAGTTATGATCATTTTACTAAGGGCAAGTTTGCGAGTTTGTTGTCTAAAAATTGCAGTCTGAAAACACTCATGGTACGGCCTGGTATGACCTCATATAAAGGAATATAATAGACGGATGGAAATATATTTGTTTCTAGTTTACAATTATTTTAGTTTCATGTGATTTCATTAGGTTTTGAGCGAGTTATGACATTTTTACTGAGAGTATTTCTGTAACAGTCCTAAGGTTTGCATAAGAACAGTCTTATTTTTTCCCTAGTCTGTACAAAGAAACCCTATTACATTTTGATATATGTTATATAAGGGACAAAAGGGTATCCCATATAGGTCTTATATTTTTAATATCAGGTCTTTAGGAAAAGTTATGACCAAAAAAGTCTAAATTGCTACACTTTTACTTGATAACTCTGCATGAGAATTTGTAACGAAAGGGATAAAAGATTGTAAGTCAAGGGTTTATTGTGGGTGATTTGAGTTTGCATTAGCTTTTTGATAATCCCTTTGCATACTTATTGGTATCAAAGCCCAAAGATCTGGGCAAGGAAAGTTTTGGAAGTTTGTCTATTGTTTTTGACAGGTTGAAGTGAAGAACCTAGATGCCAAAAGACTAGGTAGTGAGGAAAAGGAAAGAAAACCTAGGTGAGGTATCACAAGAAGAATCTAAGAAAAGAGAAGAGATAGCAAGATGTAGTAGTAAACTCAGAAGGGGAAGATGAAATACAACAGGATAAGCCTAGTTGTAGAGTTTGATAGGACAATGGGAGAGTTTGAAAAATATATTGAGCTTGTATTGTGGAGTGTCTTGAGAAAGCATCTCATGAAAATGTTTAGCATTGGCCAATGAGAAAAAAGGTGAAGTGGCCCATACAAATGATTATTCAGAAAAGAAGAAGACAATAGATGGTTACATTGAAAAGAGAAGATGAAAGCAAAGAGTGGAAGATAAAAAAAGATGCAACAGTAGCATGTCTTTTTGATGAGGTAGAATGAGAGATTACAACAATGTTTGGTCCTTTAGAGGATATGACATGTGCATGACAGCAATGGGAAAAAGAGGAAACTCATGAACTAGTTGATACCTTGAAGATTACAGTAGCATGTATGGAGAAAAAGAGTGAAAAAGAAGAAGATATGGTAGCATATGAATGTCTTTTTGAAGACATGAATGAAGAGGTTAAGTGTGGAGTTGCAGCAGCAATAACAGATCCTTGGGAGGATGAAGAAAAATAATTTGTAGCGAGTGCAGACAGAGAGATGACAAATCTTGATAAGCCTCGATATGATGAACGAGTGGATGAAGAAGATAATGATCTCCTATGGAAAGAGGAGATGGAGAAAATAAACAAGTTGCTTGAAAGAGGCTTGATAGAAGACCATGAAGATATGGATATGGCAGCAATAAATGATGACAAAGAAATTTGGACAGTAAAGACAAATGAGGTAAATAATGCATATTTTGATTCTAATTTGTTTGAATTGAATGATGAAATGACAGAGATTAAACAAGATGAAGGTGGACACATGGAAAGTTTCAATTTCCAAGAGAATTTGTATGAGAAAGCTAAAAATTTGATTATTGGTGATGAGTATGATTTGTTGGATAAAGAAATTGAATAGTGTGGAAATTTGTTCAAGAATGCACACTTGATGGAAGATGAAGAAATGGACAGCAGTAATGAGGCATATGAAGGAGACATAGAATCTTGGAGTCTTCAAGCAGAGAAGTTGGTAAGCAAGCGAAGATGCAACAAGAAAGAGAGGAAGAAAAGAGTGCAAACCAAGAAACAGGGTGCAGATCACATCAAGCATGGAGAAGATTGAGAGGAGGTCAGAGGACAGTTAAGACTATATCACAATTGGAGGAAGTAGAAAAAAGCAACTGATCATCATTTGAGATGGAACTCAAATTTCTTTTCCTCAAGAGTATGATGCAGGAGCCTCACCTTAAATTATATTTTAAGGTCATTTTGATGTGTTTTGAGTAAAATGTCATGTGAGACCATTTGGGGTCAGTCAAGACCAATTTTGATGTTTAGGGGCAAAATATTGCAAAAAAGTGTCATTTTAGTACAAAAAGTACAAAATAGGTCAAAAAACTTGCATTTGTGGTTAGGCAAAGTGAATGGTCAGTTTTGGACATTTTAAATGGAGGGGAATTCATTTGTAAATAGAGGTGCACATGCCCCAAGGTGGGGGAATACAAGTTTGAATGAAAATCTTTCATTTTGCATGTTTCTTGGGCATTTTTTTCTGTGAAATTAGACTATAAACTACATTGTACAACCTTGTACTATATAGTACAGCCCTGAAAGTTATTGGAAAAGTTGGATAATGTTTTTATCTTCCTAATAATTTTTTTTGAGTGATTATCATCATGTTTTGTGAAAGTTATGATCATTTTACTAAGGGCAGGTTTGCGAGTTTGTTTTCTAAAAATTGCAGTCTAAAAACATGCATGGTACAACCTGGTATGACCTCATATCAAGGAATATAATAGATGGATGGAAATATATTTGTTTCTAGTTTATAATGATTTTGATTGCATATGATTTCATTAGGTTTTGAGTGAGTTATGACATTTTTACTAAGAGCAGTTTTGTAACAGTCCAAAGGTTTGCATAGGAACAATCTTGTTTTTGCCCTAGTGTGTACAAAGAAACCCTATTCCATTTTGATATATGTTAGATAAGGATCAAAAGGGTATCCCAAATAGGTCTTATATTTTTAATACCAGATATTTAGAAAAAGTTATAACCAAAAAGGTCTAAATTACTACACTTTTACTTAATAACTCTGCATGATGGTTTGTAAAGAAAGGGCTAAAAGATTGCAAGTCAAGGGTTCCTTGTGGGTGATTTGAGTTTTATTTAGCTATTTAATAATCCATTTGCATCAATTTTCTAGAGTCCGTTAATTTTCTGACAAAATTTGCTTCTTCTTCATTTGAATTGGTACTTTGTTCTGAATCTACTTCAATCTCCTTGGCTTTGGAAGTCTTGAATGCTGCTTCTTTCTTTGTTGAACCTATACTATCACTTCTCATCTCATATGCTATGAGTGACCCAAATAATTCATCCATAGAAAACTTATCCAAATCTTTTGCTTCCTCAATTGTAGAGACTTTAGAATCATACCTCCGTGGGAGAGACCTCAACACCTTCTTTACAACCACCTTATCTTCTATGTCTTCTCTGAGACCTTTGATTGTATTCACTACCTAATCTACCATGAGCATGTAGGATGCAATATTCTCATCATATTTCATCTTCAGAGACTCAAATTTACCTCTATGAGTTTGCAATTTTGCTTGCTTCACTTTATCATCACCCTCGTAGATTTTGTGTAGCTTATTCCATATGTCTTTGATAGATTTACAAAGCATGACTTTTACAAACTCTGTATTAGTTAGACCACATAGTATAGCATTCTTTTCTTTGGCATTGTTTTCACAATCTTTCTTATTAGCTGCAGTGGGAGTAGATGATGTTGGTGGTGGTGTGTAGCCATCTAAAATAGATTGCCATACATCAAATCCAAGAGAGGTCAAGAAAGTCTCCATTCTAATGCTCTAGAAAGCATAATTGGATCCATCAAATAATGGTGCTTTATTTGAAGAAGAACCCTCATGTCCTACCATAGGTTCTTGAGACTAGATCTTCCTTAAGTGGTTAAACTTTCTTCAAGGAACCTGAGGCTCTGATACCAATTGTTAAAAGAACACTAATACACTGAGAGGGGTGTGAATTAGTGTATGTTAAAAACTTTAAAATGAAACCAACAGTCAAAGATTAAAGGCACACATAAACCACATACACAGAAGGAAACACTAGATATACGTGGAAAACCCAAAATGGGAAAAACCACGATGAGAATGTTGCTTGAGTCTACTGATCAAATCCAACCTCACAATAAAAGATTTTACAGATGTTTTGTAAGCACCAACTTACATGTACATTGACACCCAAGACAATGTTTTGAGGCTCCAGCCTTTAGGTACATTATACACCTAATTGGGCACCAACCCAATACAATGAGGCACCAATCCCAACGAGGCACCAACCCCTGAATCCTTACAAATTTTGATGTGCAGACATTGGTTCTTCACTAACCTAAAATGCACCCTTAAATTCATATACAGTCTCATCTGCACTCTTGCACTCTGTGTTTTCATTAACATTGTCTTCTCCTCTCTCTCTATGCTCTCTGCATTTTCTATTTACTTTATAAAAATCTCCCCTTTTTCTCAACACAATATGCCTATGAACATTTGTATGTTCATGCAAACTCTGCACTCTTTGCCTGTGAAAGAGAAAATGTCCAGTTCAATAACCCATTCACAACAAATTCATTGTGTATAAAAACACATATTTCAAACAGTTGAACTTCCATCAACTGCTTAATAATTGAACATCGACAATTTCAAGTCGTTTTATACCAGACTGCCATTAGCGGAATTGTCAGGCAACATATTTCTAGATTAGAAATATTTATTGGTGAAATGTCCAGTCATCTCCATGGAATCCTCAGAAATTAAATGTCCATAGAATTTTTAAGAGCCTCCCAAGCACATCCACGTCAACATGACCAAGATCCCATCGTGATTCAAACTGTCGCTTAAGTGGCCATTTGATCATTTGTGTGATGTTTAGCAATCATATGCCTTTATCAGTAAAAACATGATATGACAAACTTAGCCTTTTATCACATTTATTGGAAAAATTTATCTTTTCAAAACTAGCCTTTATCGCCCTTTGTCGGAGAAATCTCATATTTCTGAACTAAGGCAATCTCTATCAGTAAAAGGTTTATATTACAAACCATCTATTTTTTCACTTGTCACCTCTATCGGTAAAGACTAACTTCTCCAAACTTTCCCTTATTCACTTCTATTACCAAAAGTTATCTTTAGCTTTTATTCCTTCTATTGGTGGATTCTTGCTAACTCAAACTAACACTTCTATGGCCTTTATCGACAACTTTTACTTTACACGAACTTGGCATAGAAGGTTTTTATCGGCAAAAAATATATCATCACAACCTCATCCTTTTGTTACTTTGGTCAGTGAATTCTCCCTTTTTCAAACTTGGCCTTTAATACTCTTTGTCAGCAAAGTGGCTATCTCACGAACTTTGCACTTTGATCCATTGTATTAACTTATCGATAAAGTAGAAATCCACAAACTTACACTTCTACCAACTTTGTCATCAAATTCTGTTTATCGACGATTTTTGTAGATCACGAACTAGCCTTTCTTTGCCTCTTGTTGCCTAGTTGGCGAGTTGGCAAAAAAAACTAACTTGTGAACAAGTTCACAAACATCAACTTTCTTGACAAAAAATGCCTTGCACTTCAAACATTTGTTTTTATGCCTCCTGCTTTGTTGGCAAATCGGTAAAAAGCCAAACTTGTAAACAAGTTCGCAAAACAAAGACTTTGCTAATATAAGACTTTTTAATTCTCTTTTCTTCCAAGTCTTCATCACTTCACCTTTCTTTGTTGTTGGCGAATCGGCCAAAAACGAAATTGGCAAACTTGTTGGTTCTAGAACTGCTAAAATCTTTGACTGGCTATAACTTAACCAATTTTCACCCAAATTTCACAAAAATGAAACCAAGGATACCCATTTGGGTCTTTAACAAAATGAAGTCTTCAAATTGAACACACAACCTGAAATGGCCTCCAATCCAACTAATCTCCTTTTCTTAGCAAACACTTTCACAAACATACTAAAGACAGAGACATCATCACTTGACAACAATGACAACAATTCATTAGTCTCCACCATGTGCCAATCAATTGCTCCTATATTTGATATCAATGACAACAGTTCAATAGTTCCAAGTTGTACCATTTGGCTTGGTTAGCATACTACCTATTTTTACTATGTAGAATAGTCAATGATTGCCTGAATGAGTATTGGTTGTAGTCATGTTGATGATGGAATCTATTACAACTAGATTGACATGAGTCCTAGGGTCTAGGTTCATTGGATGTTGATATTGTGTTGGCTCTAGAAGTGGGGGGAAATACAGTTTGAGTAGTTTTCTATTAAAAATAGGATGCGAACCCAGGCACTATAGTATGTCAAGAATGAAGGTCTTCTCACTAGCTACACATGTAGTATGGTATAAGGACCATACCATAGAGGTTTTATCTTGTGGTGTGGACCACATAAACCTTCCTTATGAAGATGAAGTCATAATTTGTCATTGACTTGATAACTATGTGGTGCACTATGAGTGTCATGGTGATCTTTATATTTTTTGTTGGCATCGAAGAATTTGTTGGACCTATTAGTGGATGTCCTAGATTTGGTGTATTAATCGCTATGGTTTATCTACTTCTTGTTCCTACATGCATGTTTCATAAGTCACCAACACATGGTAGGAAATGTCAAGGGGTGTTGTTGGTTGAAACCTAAGATATGTTTAGAAAGGATCATGCCTCGTAGAGCTGTGTGCTACTCTATTGTAAGCATGTTTGATGAAAGGTAAATTATCATCCCATGTGCATGGATATGCATTCTGAATTCACCAAAAGATGGACTAATGTGGTATTGACCACCTCTATTTATTCATCAATTTGAGGATGAAAAGTCTAGTTGGGTATTCAGCATGGTCTAAAGATTTTTCTAAAAAGTGCTAACAAATCATGGATCATGGTTAAATATGATAGATGTCAAAAGTCCAAAATGAAGCCAAACATGGTGGAAGAAGATGTGCACAATATTTGATGTTGTGATGATCTTCTTGCAAATGGCCATGATTTCCATTTTAGAAAATCTATCAAACACTACAAATACAGAATTATTATGTCATTTGGTAGTTGGCAATACACCAAGAAAATCCATGTTGATTGAGTCGCAAGGGTATTGAGGTAATTCTATAAGAGAGTAAAGCCCCAAATTTTTCTTGGTAAGATTTTTGGTATAAAAAGGTATAAAATATTTGATGTGGTTCTCAATGTCTATGTGCATGTGAGGCTAGTAAAATTGTTATTGAAGTGAAACAAGTGTTTTGATGACACCAAAATGATCTGTAGTTTTGGAATAGTGTGCTTCCCAAATTAAACATTATCAAGGCGTGCCTTTGGGAACAAAAAGGTGTCCTAGCTTGTAGACAATCCAATTATATATGTGAAAATACTTGATGGATGTACCCTATGTGAGCATGTTGAATGGTTGGGCAAATTCTTGATCTACTGAGTATAATATCCCTTCTCAAAAAATGTGGCCACATAACTCTAGCATGTTGGTAAATGTATGAGTTGGTGGCTGACTAAGGCAATCTGCAACTTTATTATTTCACCTTTTCTTATGCTTGATGATCATGTGAAATGGTTTTTGATATTTCATCCATTTCATATGCCTTGCATTTTTCAATTTATTTTGTGTGTATAGGAATTGGAGTAGTTGATGGTTAGAATGAATAATAGTCTATTTGCTGAAAATGTAGTGATGCCATTTCTTAACAACTTGTATTATGGTGTAAAGGTCCTTTTTCATAGGTAGAATAACTCCATATAGTATCACTAAATGTTTTAGAATGATAAGCCATAGGGTGGCCATGCTAGAGTAGAATGACACTAAGATAATATTTAGATGCATTGTTTTGTATCTCAAATGAATATGTGATGTTTGGAAGTGCTAACACAAGCACTAAACATAGATGTTGTTTGAGTTCCTTAAAGGTCCATTTTTGTGTAGAATTCCATTAGAATGTTACCTTCACATACATAAGTTGATTTAGTGGCCATGTAACATGTGAAAATCTAAGGACAAAACTTTGATAGAAATTAGTGAGTTTAGGAAAGTTGTGTAAATATGTGAGATTGTGTGGGATAGACCAATCTTCACATTCAGATAAATCTAACTCAATTATAAAAAATGATCACAATAACATTAGTGGATTGTACATTAGTGGCATGATCTTAGCAAAGCATTTACTCAAGGTAGGTTACAATTGGCATGTCATGATAGGCACATCTAAGTTAGCTACATTAGATAGATAGGAACTTGAAGAATATTTGAATAGAAAGAATCAAAAGCAATTTCATACTTGAAGCTACCAATATCATCGATAAATTAGCAAAATCTAAAAAAATCATAAAATTTAGAAATCCACAGAACATCAAAAAATTCAAAAAAAAGTGAAAGATCAAAATATAAAAAAATCAAAATAGTAAAGAGACAAAATTTCATCCTATGGTGAAAACCTTTCTTATGGCACCTTAGGCAAGTACCATGATGAAAACCTATTCATTGGCATCACATGTGTAAATTTGCTATCTATGTGAATCTTGTACTTGGGGTCAAGCTTCTTCTATCCATTCATCCCATCTATCCATATGTAAATATTTTATTATTCCTCGGGGACTTTGAAATATTGTTTGTAAGGAGTCATTGAATAGGGGGTTACAAAATTGACTTGTGAGAGAATTTTCTATTATTAGTGGGCACGAGATGTAGGATGAAAGTTCAAAATTGTGTCCTACTTTGGGCCAATTTATTAGCACAAATAAATTTAAACATTTTCAATTACAAGTCAATTTTGGCCAAACATATATTCTAGCTAGATTCATTCTAGCTAAATTAGATTTAGGCCACAATATTTTAGTTGGAAGTGTCCACTAGATACATATGTAGCATCACTTTGGGGCCAATTTACAAAAAATAAAAAAAATAGAAAAGAATAATCCACACACTAAAGTTTCAATTTATAAATGCAAAAACAAATTAAAGGTAGTAAAATCTATAAACTACAACAAAATAAAACAAAAAAGATCACATTCATTGCATTCATTCAAATGAAGAATGCCACACATTCACATGTTGCAAAAGATCAACATATCTAGACACATGAATTTAAGATAGCCTAAAAGTTACAAATGTTGAAGTGGAGAAAAAAATACTAGACAAGGACTAAATGAGCTCAAGTTTGAAAAAAATCATCCCCCCTTTTCCCTATTGAGAGCTTTAATATTTATAGGAAAAGGAGAGAAGGAAGAAACAAAGAAAACAAATATATTTTTGTCTCAAACTTTGGATTGCAAGGTTTAACTTTTCTTGCTTCTCACATTTTTGTTTTCTCTTATGACTTTCACTCTAAATATTTTCATACTCACCTTTTCATTTCCTTTAACTTTTCTTATTTCACTTCATTTTCACCATTTCTTTAAAATATTTCTCGTAGGCTTGTTTTTCCTATTTCCTTCTTGTAGCTTACTTTTAGGGCAAGGTTAACTCTGATATTCAAAAATTTTCACTAAATCTCTAAGGGATGATTGATCTAAGATCCAACAACAATTGTGCATCCCTATTAATAAAGAGTCTCGTGACTTGTGTAGCTTCCTCCTTGTGAGTGTAGGTTTTTATTTCCTAGTTGGAATATTTACTTTCCTATATTCCTAGGTTTTTCCTACACCTTTTTTTAATCTTGCTTAGGTTCATAAATCATGTTTAATTAAGTGAGTGGGTTATGAGGTATCTTGGGAAGATACTTTGATATCTTTAGACTGATAGATGGTCGCTTCCTATTGGTTGGTGTTGCCACCTCCACCCTCTCCCTTTTCTATATAAACATGCTACCTAGCTTGTATTAGGCATCTTTTGTTTTTGCATCCTCATAATGCTATTTTGCCTCTAGAGCATTTGCATTACTCTCATGGAGACTGTAAAAAATGAGGATCGAATGGAAGGATACGAGTACCGGCACGAGTCACGAGAGCTTAACAATCACACACTCTTGCAATACCAAAACAAAGCAATACACAAAGCAATAATGAGATGATCTATTAACTCACATGAACAAGTACATATAGGCACAAGTCTCCTAAGAATAGATGTTCTAGAAATAGGAATGCAAGCTTGAGAATAGTAGTGGCCTAAAGATAGCCATGCAACTACTTAACTAAGGATAACTGACCCTAGACACTTGTTCTAAACATAGACATGCTAATTAAAGCAATGAGACTCCTAATCCTGGCATGTGCCGAAATAGAAAAGCACAAAAGCCAAAAAGACTAAAAATAGCCCTATCCTAAGTGAGCTTAATATTCACTAACACCCCTCCTTA
Organism: Cunninghamia lanceolata; assembly: GCA_027924645.1. Lineage (NCBI taxonomy): Eukaryota > Viridiplantae > Streptophyta > Pinopsida > Cupressales > Cupressaceae > Cunninghamia > Cunninghamia lanceolata. Next base: position 611,794 of record BSBN01000134.1, read on the forward strand.
AGTAAATCTTAGGTGAGAAAATGAAGATGGGTCTCGACAACTAGGCTTGATCAGGTACACATGTACAATACAATCTCTCATAAAGTAGAGAAAGGGAGAAAACCTCACGGGAAAAACTTCCCCCAAAAGAGAGAAAAAAGAAAGTGGAGAAGCTAGAAAGCCCCCTCGAGGATGTTGCAGTTGATGAAGTGGACCGTACCCCAAGAAGAGCTCGCAAATGAATGAGCTTACTCTGAGTGAAGGGTTTGGTGAAGATGTCAGTAACCTACTCCAATGACTGCCAAAAGAATAAGTCAATAATCTCTGCATGAATAATCTCTCGAATGAAGTGAATATGAATCTTGATGTGCTTGGTCTGCTGATGTTGGAATGGATTCCTACATATCTGAATGGTGCTCTGTTGTCACAATAGATGACTATGGGCTATCAGAATGGAATGTCAAACTCAGTGAGAATGTCCTGAAGCCAAAGAGCCTCAGTAGCTACGTTAACAACTCCCCTGTACTATGCCTCTATGGATGATAAAGTAATAGTATTCTTCTTTTTGCTAGACCAACTAATAGGACCAAAACCAAGTGAGAAATTGTAACCAGAAGTGGACTTGTGATTTTGAGTATCACCAGCCCAGTCTGAATCTATGTATCCAACTAAGTTAACCTCAATGCCATATGTGTAATGAATCCCGAAGTTGAGAGTCCTTTGAAGGTAGTGAAGGATGCTCTTAGCTGCTTTCTAGTACACCTCATGAGGCTCCTACATGAATCTCAAAACCATGCCAACTGCATATGAAATATCTGGCCTAGTATGGGTCAAATAGATGAGACTACCAACTAGTTGTCGATACAAGGTAGCATCGACCAATGGTGTAGCACAATCAACCTCAAGCTTAACTCCTGATAGAAAAGGAGTAGTAGATGGCTTACATTTAGTCATGTAAAACCGAGCAAGAAGATCAAGAGTGTACTTAGGTTGTGTTGAAGTAATCCCTGAGTCTATCTGTGAAATCTCAATGCTAAGGAAGTAATGTAGTAAGCCTAAGTCTATCATGTAAAACTTGTCCTGAAGAGTTGTCTTCACTACTTCAATAGATGATCTGTTGAGCTCCCAATGATCAAAAGATCATCAACATAAAGTACCAGTATCAGCAGTGAATCATCCTGTCACAGAAGATAAATGTTGGGATCTGAGTGGCACCTAGTAAAACCTGAAGAAAGGAGGAAGGAATCCATCTTGGCATACCAAGCCCGAGGGGCCTTTTTGAGGCCATAGAGAGATTTCCTAAGTCTACATTCTAAGGAGGAATCTCAAAGAAACCCTGGTGGTTGTTCCATGTAGATCTCCTCCTCAAGGTCTCCGTGAAGAAAAGCATTCTTCACATCCATCTGGTGCACTTCCCAACCATGTGCTATGACAATAGCAAGTGTGAGTCGTATGGAAGTCATCTTGGCCACAGGTGCAAAGGTCTTTGTGTAGTCAATACTAGCAACTTGTGAAAACCCCTTAGCCACCAAATGTGACTTGTACTTATCAACTGACCCATCTATTGCATACTTAGTCTAATAGATCCATCTGCATTGAACCATCTTTCTTCCCTTAGGAAGAGGTGTCAAATCCCAAGTGTGATTTGTCATTAAGGAATCATATTCCTCATTCATAGCATCATCCCACTTAGGTATGCCTAAAGCATCTCTAAAGGTCTATGGATCAGAGGCTGAGGAAAAGTAAGCATGTGGCCCACTTTGATAATCTGATTATGTATGTCTCCCATTTGCTGGATTTCCTACCCATGTCCCTGCACTCTGAAGTGTTTGCCTTGCCCAAAGGGGTTGTGATGTGGGTGAATCAAGTGTCAAGAGATCAACCTCCAAAGTAGGCCCATAAGAGGATGAGGATGAAACACCATCATGGTCCTCACTATCTGAACTGGAAGAAGGAATCTCTATCTCAGGAATCAACTATGGATGGTCTAAGTCATCAAAAGATGTATCATCAAAGTTGAATGCGTCCACAAAGGAAGGAGGAATGTCAAGTGAAGAGTCAATAGGACTTTCCTAGAACTTAACACTCCTCTTGATGAACAACTCATGTGTGGTTAGATGTAGGAGATGATAACCTTTCACACCTTCTGGATACCCTACAAAGATGCAAGGCTTGGACTGAGGTTCCATTGCCTTGTGAATCTAAGAAGGTATTAGTGACATAGTTGGGGATCTGAAGAGTCTAAAGTGCTCAATTGAAGGTTTCCTTCCTTTCCATGCTTCAAAGGGTGTGATACCCTTCAAGGCTTTGTGAGGAACTCTATTCTAAATGTAACATGCACATTTGATTTCTTCTACCCAGTACTATGGTGTAAGGTTCTTGGAGTGTATCATGCAATTTACCATCTATTTCAAGGTTTTGTTCTTACATTCTGCAACTCCATTCTGTTGAGGAGTATAAGGAACTATATGCTACAAGTTTATTCCATATGCTGTGTAAAACTACTCAAAACCTATTATTAACATACTCTCCTCCATTATTTGTTTGAAGAACCTTGATGACCTTCCCTGATTGTTTCTCAACAAGAGCCTTGAAATATTGAAAGTGGTCGAAGAATTCAAACTTCTATCAAAGGAAGTAGACCCATGTGTACCTAGAGAAGTCATCTATGAAGGTGAGGACATATCTAGCCTTGATGAAAGATGGATGAGGAAAAGCCCTAGATACATCGCCGTGAACAAACTCCAAGATCTGTGTCGTTCTCCATGATTTGGCTTTGTCAAATATCTCTTCAAGATGCTTCCCAAGGGCACATCCCTCATAAAGACCCTTAGAGGATCTGACTCTAGGCAATCCTGTAACCATATCATGTTGTCTAATTTACTCAAGATAGAGGTAGTTTAGATGGTCAAACCACTCATGCCATAGTTTGCTAACCCCATCTGAATGAGTAAGCAATGCGATGGGAGAAACATCAAGGGAAAAATGTGAGAAGGTATACAACATGGCTTGGTGATCTGCCCTTCCCAATGCTACTAAAATGTTTTTGTGCAACTCTCTAATATCAACTAAATCTAGTGTAAACTATACTCTCATGCCCTTGCCTATGTGAGTGATCTAGTACATAGATAGGAGATTAGTTGAAAGTGAAGGTACACTGAGTACATTAGTGAATGTCCCCCCCTCAACTTCAATAGACCCTCTCCCAACAACTGCTGCTAGAGTGTCATCACCTAGGGTAATGGTGGTGTAACATCAAAAATATTCCCTTGGGGGCTTTTCCCTCTTTAGGTTTAGCTCCTGGGTCTTTTGTGTGCATTTAGGACATCTTGCATCATAATTTGGCATCCCGATGGAATGAACCTTAGGTATCATGACAAATGGGGCCTAGGGGGACCCCTTGAGCTTAACCTTGCCCAAAATAGGGGGAAGACTTGGGTGCCTGCGCCCTAGTCTTGCCCTATTTTGGGCCAGGCCCAAATTTTAAGTGTCAGTTTATGATCGTTATTTGGTCCCTAGGCTGACAGGGTAAGTTTGAATTTAGGAAATCTTGGTGGGAATGTTTGTAGTTGCATAAAAGAGCATGTTTAGGCATTCATTTGTAAACTAGATTTCAATTAGATTACAACTAGCTATCAACTTGTATGTGCATTGGTGATTCAAGGCTTTCATTGTGTTGCAAGAGCAGATTTGTGTTGTCTATGTGTTTGTGTTTGCAGATTTGAGCATACATTTCCTCATGGAATGAAGACCATCTTCCTCCCATGAGATCTTCACTATAAGGTGACATTATATTATGTTTTCATCATTATTTCATTTGGATTTTGCCTCTGCCTCACAAGGGCATGCACTCTCTATCTGACAAAGGTGTTCAGAAGACTTAAGTGTCCTTCCAGGTTTGACTGAGGCAAGCTCCTAAACAGCACAATGCCCTCCCAAAGTTTTATGATTGTAGGTTACAGGTTGATGATGTAGACAAAGTGAAGTTGCAAGAGGGTATGTTGGAGAGTTGAAATTGCAAAACAATAGGAAAAAAGATACCCTAGACTTGGGCACTCGCTCATTAGTCCTTGAAGTTTCGTGACAGAAAAACCTTCGATGCAACGGGAACAGGTTGCAGATCTTCTCTACAGATCCTGACAAAAAGCAGGGCACTGGACTTGGGTGCCCATTCTTTTTTCCCTAACTTTCCACCTTGGAACTCTGAAAATAGGTGCACAACCATTTGTAATTTTATAGCTTTTTGTAGAGACATTTTCTGTTATTCATCTGTTTACTATCGTTTTCACATAATTAGGGTTTTGATGGATAATTGAGCATAGGAGAATGAAAATTGATAATCAAACACCCTAATCCAAGTTTCCCTACATTTGTATGTGACCAAGGACTTGATAGTGCTCTGCCACTCGATCCTAAGGTCCTTGAATGTAATGGGTGAAAGGAGGATTTAAACACTAAACTAAACAAATCCAATTTCCACCTAAACATTTTTTTGAACTTGTGTTTTTGGACTTAATTGCAACTTGCTGAGTGTTTTTCTCTAGATTTGGGTTGATTTCATTCATTCATATAGTCATTCATCTTATTGCATTGAGAAAATTACAAAAAAATAAAAAAAATCAAAAAATTTGGAAACCCTAACTTGCATTTTCATATAGGTTTCTAATTTGCATCAATTCACTCTAATTTTTCCTAATTTATGATTTTTGTATCAGATATGATATAAAATACAGAAAATTACAAAAATTCAATAATTTGCATTGCATTTTCATCATATAATTGCTAGGGTTTTGTAGAAATTTTGACAATTTTCATATAACCTAGTAATTCCAAAATCTAGGGTTAATAGGCAAAATATTCTTTCATATTTTTCTACTGATTTGAGAGACTCATTCAAACTTGAATTTGTCTGTAGTCTTGCATTTTAGTGTAAATTTGCATTTAGATTTCAAATATTTGCATTTTTGCATAGAAAATTTCAACAAAAAACTAGCAATTTTCATGCATTTTCATTAAATTTGTACTTGCATTTTTGCATCCTAGGGTGTGGAATTCATTTTCATATCTGAGTGGACTTCATTTTAATCATAAAGCATACTTCAAAACATTCATATAGCATTTTGTGTCAAGATCTCAAACCTAGGGCTTGAAAAACATCAATTTTCACTAGATTTGGCCTTATCGACTCTCTAAATTTGCACCATAGGCATGTTGTGAAGGGTATTTTTGCACTACTTGGTTGTTATTAGGGTAATTATTTTCTTTCCCTCCTAAAAATCTTCACAACACTTTTTTAACGGGCTCTTGTATTGAAAATTGGTGAAAAACTACACATTTTTTGTTATTTTTGCCCTAGGGTTTGGCCTAGTTTGCACTCCAAGTGTGTTGTGACAAATTTTATGGATTGAGGTGACTTATACCATTTATTTTATTTTCTTCATCTCCTAAAATTCATTATAACACCACTTTTCTAGGTATTGGAGTTGAAAAACTATGAAAATAGCCTATTTTTGCTATATTTTCACTAGGGTTTGACCTTAAGTGGCACTAAAAGCGTGTTGTGACAGATATTTTGATACTAAGTGGCTGTTATTACTGATATATTTTGTTTTTCATCATAATTTTCCTCACAATACCCTTTGTCATGCTCTTTTGCATCGAGATTTGGCAAAAACATTACATATTTTGACATATTTTCACTATATTTTGACTTATTGTCATCTTAGATTTGCATCAAGAGTGTGTTGTGAAGGATCTTATTGATGTTTTGGACTTATATCAGATATATAATTTTCTTCCCTTGACTAAAATCCTTGCAACACCCTTTGATTTCACTTATTTGCATTGAAAAAGTATAAAAAATCAAACATTTTTGGCCTTCAAGCATATCATCTTCTTAGGGTTTGTTCTCTTAGTTTGTGCATTGTGTGTTGTGCTTTTGTATAAGCTTTATGACCCACTATCCTAAAAACAATATCCCTTTGAGAAGAAGCAAAAGGTTAATGGGATCTAGTGCTCTTGACGAAAACGACATCCCTACCTCTGATAATCCTTTGCACACCTTCTTTAAAAGGGAGAAACTCAAATTGCACAAGATATTATACATTCTCCAACCACTATGGAAGATCAAATATTTCATGATGTTGAGGATGCTATGGAGGTAGTAGGGCATGTACCTACGAAACAAGTCAATAAGCTTGATAAAGACCTCACCGAATTTGAAGAATATGTGCAAACTAAGAGGATAGTTGAAGAGGCCTTACCTGTGATTCACCATGTAAGAGAATTGATAAAAGAAGGACAAGGTGGAATTAATGTTATTCATGGTTTAACACATATTGTGCAAACTAATGTAATGCTGGTGAGTGAATATGCAAAAGTCATTAACAACATGCCATCACTATCTCATACTCAAGTTTCGGCACCTATACCGACTACATGAATATCTACTTTTACATCAACAATCTTAACAACTGATGCAAATGCTTGTAGTAATTCTACCATTGGTATTGGAGTATCTAATGGCACCACTTACAAAGTTGTGGGATTTGATTATCAAAACTTGGTCTATAATGTGACTGTTCCTATGAATAATTGTTCTCAACCTCCCATCACATCTAGTTATTTCCAACCATCTTCCACCTACTAGTATGTCCAACTACCATTGACCTATTCCCAGCCTCCACCTGTCACATCTCAATTTCAATCACCTCCTCACTTTGGTTCCAATTACTCACAACAAACCACATCTCCAAATGATGCCATCTTAAACCAACTTTTACAGGGCATGAATGCTTTACAACAAAAAGTAACAAATCTGACAAATTCTTCACAGCCTAGTCTACCAACATATCATGCTCGTAATCCCTTATCCTATGGAATCTTGAGAACCCCTATGCCTGAGAGGTTTGAGACTCCCCGCTTTGAAAAATATGGTGGAAAAGGTGATCCTAATATTCATGTGGCAGCATTTACAACTATGTGTAGCGATTTCTATTTTGAAGAGGATTTGTTGGCAAAACTTTTCCCACAATCTCTCAAAGATACTACTTTAGAATGGTTTTGCTCTTTGCCTCCGAATTCAATACACTCCTTTTCGTAGCTGATTGATCAATTTTTACAACATTTTCAAGCAAATATCAGACCCCAAGTCACTCTTATTGACTTGGTTCAATGCAAACAAGGTCCGAAAGAGAACTTGACTGAATTCATTAGTCAGTATCAAGGACTTTATGCACAAATTCAATATCAGATGAAAGATGATGATGTTATGAAGATATTTATTACAAATCTACAACCTAATATTCGTGATAAGATCCTCTTGATGAAGTATAACTCCTTTCAATATTTATACACCGCCCTTCGTGATTATCAACTTTCATCTAGTCAGTATGAAAACCAAAACTCATCAGCTCAAGTTGGTCAATCCATGGGTGGATCATCACAAAACAACTTTAAGAGAATAATAATAATAGGAGCTTCATCAAGGTTAATGGACTAAATATGAACAACGTTTCAAATGTTTCAGCTATCACCAATCCAAAGAAAGCATCATATCAACCAAGAAAGCTCACTCTAATATCTGAGTCTTATCATTCCATCATGAACCAAGCTGTGAGTAATAACATTCTGAAGCTTCCCTTGATCAAGCTTGTTGATCCTAGTAAACAAGGACCTTACTTCGATGCTAATGCCTTTTGTCATTATCATCAGACGCAAAGACATGACATTGAACAATGTATGCGTCTTAAACATGAGATACAAGACCTTATTGATTCAAATGTCATCCAGGTATTGGGTGTGAATGATAATGGAAACAAGTCGGTTGCTCCACCAAATCATAACTTACAAATCTTCACTAATCCTTTTCCTAAGCATACTGAAACCAATATGTTGGAATATAGTTTAGTGGAAGTAGATGAGGATGATTACTTGGACTATGATAACATCATAGGAATGATTGAAGTGGATAAGAAAAAAGTGGACAATCCACCTCGTCCATGAAGAAATGGAATTTATGCTAAGGTTCCTCCTCTGTTATCCTTATATGGATCGGGAGATAATCAAAATGCATCAAAAAAGAAAGAACAACAACTGATACAGACGAGTAAGAGGGTACAAGATGATTCCTGTTACCATGTTAGAAAGATTCAACAACAAAAACTCAATAAAAATTAGAAAAGAGTTAGATGACTGTTAGTAGTTAGAGAAAATAGTGGTTCCCCTCCTCATAAGCAACAAAAAGTTATATTTACACAAGGAGTTACAAAGAAAGTATCATGTGATAATAAACAAAACTCTTATAAAAACCACTCAAATTTTGCACTCAACATGATCGAGTACCTCTCTAAGAGGTTTGCAAGTTCCAAAATCTGATACAAAGATCCTACAGGTAAGTATCTTTGACCCTTTATCTCTCTCGTGATGTGCTTCCCTTGTGATGTGTTATGTGTTGTTTAGGCCTCTTGGGATGACCTCAGATTCTCTCGTAAGGTCTGGAATACTAGGAGACTGCCTCTATTGTGACCTTCTTCTATTTGTATCATCATTCTTCTATATTGGCTCTCTCTAACTTCATTGTTATGTGTTGTGTCTTACAGACATAGCGTTGCGGTTGGTGACACTGGGGGCACCCTCCTACGTGACTGTCCTTAAGACACTTGTTTCTTCTCTCTTATTTATTGTTTCCCTTCCTCTAGTGTTTCTATCTAGCAGGCGGATGATGAAAAACATTTATACTAATGTGGACCTAGTGTCCCTTTCGAGAGCAATCAAAAAATGGACTTAGTTCCTAATATGATGATGGGGCTGTATATCTTATCCGATGCTTGGCTAGTAGAAGCACTCCATGCTTTCTGCGTAGTGATTTTGATGGTATGCTATCTCATTTACAAAACTTAACAGTACTGCTGCTCTGTGCACCTTTGTTAGTTTTTAAATCTAGCCTTGGTGGTACTCGGTTTGGAGAGCTTTGTGATGTAGCCCTACGGTTATCCTGAAACTCTGAATTCGTGGTATAACCTTGGCTCTTTGTGTGGTTAATCATTTGCATTGATGATGTTGTTTATCATGATGTTGTAGACACTAACATGTTTCTTGCAGGGATGTGTTTGTGGGAACATTTGGTGATCATGAAGTACATGTCACTTCCAGGGGGCATGGGCTTTGCGAGAGTCTGTGTTCCCTTGTGTGTTTTCTTCCTACCTTAACGTGCTTGATATCGATGCAATGTATCAACCACCTTAAGGTGGGGGCATATATAAGGTAAGTTGTCTATTGTAGATGTTAGCAATGTGTTTGTCCCCAGGTGCAGTTTGAAGACTTGTGCGATGAGTACATCCTGCACTTTGAGTTTGTTTGCAATCAATCAATCAATCAGGTAAGCCCTCTGCGGAGGTGGGATATCGCGTATATCCTTTTTATCTTAAGGCCTCTGCGGAGGCGGGGATGGTGTATTTCTCAAAGTAGATTGCATCATCCTATCATTTTCAAAAGTCCTCTGTGGAGGCGGGGAGCGGTTCTATGACTAACTCAACCCTTAAGTGTGTTTTCGATGATTGTTGTGGCAAAGCGCAATCGTTGGTGTGTGCCTGTAATGTGCCTAAGATGGTGTTGAACCTAGAAATAGGGATACTCCATCGCTTGTCTGTCGTGTTTTCTCCGTGTCTTCAAAATCTGTGTGTTTGGCGTGTCTATTTCCCCATATGCAGTTTTGGGAGGTTTTGCATGTCTTGCATGTGTGTTGCCCCATATATACAGTATAAAGACTTGCGCGATGAGTGCATCCTATATTATGGGAGGTTTATTTACTTTCTAGTACTTGCATCTGCATTTCATATATATAAGAAAAAGAAAAGAAAAGAATCATGTCTGTCTTCCATGCATTAATGTGTCTTCTATGCCTTTGTTGTCTTCTCTGTGTTCTACGTGACTGTAACTATCTTCTCTGTGTTTTGCGTGCTTGTTACTATCTTCTATGTGATTGGCGTGTCTTCTCCGTGCTTGGCGTGTTTGTTGTGTTTGTGACCATACTTTAATGCATGTATTGGCCTTGCATTTATACATATATTAAAGTGGGGGCTAAATGTAACTTCAGAAAATGTCCCCTTGGGGGCTTTTCCCTCTTTAGGTTTAGTTCTCGCATCTTTTATGTGCATTTAGAACATCTTGCATCTTAATTTGGCATCCCGATGGAATGAACCCTAGGTATCATGACAAATGGGGCCTAGGGGGATCCCTTGAGTTGAACCTTACCCAAAATAGGGGGGGAGGACTTGGGCGCCTACGCCCTAGTCCTACTCTATTTTGGGCTAGGCCCAAATTTTAAGTGTCGGTTTATGACCATTATTTGGTCCCTAGGCCGATAGGGTAAGTTTGAATTTACGAAATCTTGGCGGGAATGTTTGTAGTTTCATATAAAAGCACGTTTAGGCATTCATTTGTAAATTAGATTTCAATTAGATTACAACTAGCTATCAACTTGTATGTGCATTGGTGATTCAAGGCTTTCATTGTGTTGCAAGAGCAGATTTGTGTTGTCTATGTGTTTGTGTTTGCAGATTTGAGCATCCATTTCCTCATGGAATGAAGAGCATCTTCCTCCCATGAGATCTTCACTACAAGGTGACATTATATTGTGTTTTCATCATTATTTCATTTGGATTTTGCCTCTGCCTCACAAGGGCATGCACTCTCTATTTGACAAAGGTGTTTGGAAGACTTAAGTGTCCTTTCGGGGCTTGACCGAGTCAAGCTCCTAAACACCGCAACCCCCTTCCAAAGTTTTATGATTGCAGGTTACAGGTTGATGATGCAAACAAAGAGAAGTTGCAGGAGGGTATGTTGGAGTGTCAGAATTGTAGAACAACAGGAAAAAGGATACCCTGGACTTGGGTGCCTGCTCATTAGTCCTCAAAGTTTCGTGATGGAAAAACCTTCGGTGCAGTGGAAATAGGTTGCAGATCTTGTCCGCAGATCCCAACAAAAAGCAAGGCACTGGACTTGGGTGCCCGCTCTTTTGTCCCTAACTTTTCCACCTCAAAACTTTGAAAATAGGTGCACAATCATTTGTAATTTTACAGCTTTCTGTAGAGGCATTTTCCGTTATTCATCTGTTTACTGTCATTTTCACATAATTAGGGTTTTGATGGATAATTGAGAATAGAAGAAGGAAAATTGATAATCAAACACCCTAATCCAAGTTTCCCTACATTTGTAAGTGACCAAGGACCTGATAGAGCTGGTCCACTCGATCCTAGGGTCCTTGAATGTAATGGGTGAAAGGAGGATTTAAACACTAAACTAAACAAATCCAATTTCCACCTAAACAGGTGGACATGTTGTGGGGTTCTAAGGAAGTGAACTCAACTTGTGAAGAACCCATATGGTGTGAGGCACCAGAGTCAATGATCCATGAAGATGCTGAAGATGCAATTGCAATAAGAGCCTTGCCCTTGAATTTCTCTTTAACTTTTGACTTAGAAGTTTCTTGGGTTGATGAGGACTCTTTGAAAGATTCAGGTACACCTATGTTGTTCTTCCCTAGGAGATGAGCGAGATGATCAACCTTCTTCATACACTTATGCTCATCATGCCCTGTCTTCTTACAATAAGCACACTTTACTTTGTCCTTTTTAGGTTGCCCTTGTTTGGATAAGTTTTTGTGTGACTTTTAAAGGTCTCAAGTTTCTATTCTTTCTTTGTATCTTGATCCTTCTGAGTGTTCTATTTCTTTCCTTTGATGCTTGAAGCTTATTGTTGTTTACCATTTCCAACTACTAGGGCTTGAGGTTATGAGGACTTCATAGTGTCCATGTGGATTAACTTGTCTTGCTCTCTAGCTATGTCGGCAATGAAGTAATCTAGAGATGGCATTTTCCAAGTGGCTCCAAGAGCTCTCTTGGTGGAATAGAATGTAGACACGAATATAGAGTATTCAAGACCTAGTTTGGAGAGAATTGAGAGAACTAGTTGGCCATCTTTTTTATCAATTCCACATTCTTTTAGCTGTAACCTAATAAATTTAAACTTGGTGAAAAATTCTTCTAATGTGTTAAATGTGCTCGGACTCAAACCGAAAAACTCATTTTCCAGTTCATGAGCTCTCATCTCGTCTACCTTCCCAAAGAGCTTCTCAAGGGTGAGCCATACCTCGTTGGGAGTTGACAAAGATTCTACATGAAAGAGGAGCTCTGGAGAGATGCTGAGACATAGACAATTGAAGGCTTGATCACACTTGTTAAGCCATTTAACTTTAGCATCGTCATCAGATGGTTCCATTTTAGTGCCCATTGTAACCCTGTATAACCATTTGTTCTTTAACATGAGATAAATTTTAGATTTCCAGTCATGATCTAAGTAAATGGGGTTAACAGAGAAATAGATTGATTAGACTCCATGTTGCAAGCAATGCATAAAAGAAGGAGACAACACAACTCAATAAGACGCCCTGTGATTATTTTGAATACCCCCCAATTTTGGCACTTTATAAGTAGTGCGTGGGCAAAAATTACCTATTACATGATTTAAATGCACTTTTAGTTTAATTTTGCCAAAAAATACTTGGACAAAATAAACTTTACAAAGAGTAGAACTTTTAATTTTGTAAAAAAAGATTTTTAAATTAAATTTAAATATCACCTTTCTTAGCTAAAAAAAGCCCCAAATTTTAAAAAGCACAAATCTAGGCGAATGAGGTAGAAAACGTGCCCTAACTTAGTGAAATCTGTAAAGGTGAGTAAAAAAATTACGCAAAGAAGGTTGATTCACCTCTGATATAGGAGGATTTGCTATTGCAGGGGCCATTTATTGATTTGAGGGTCGATTTGGCCGCTAAAAAACCTTTTGTGATGCCACTATGGATGAGGTTAAGTTTATAATGTGCCCCCACTACCTTTGACTACTCTTTTGGCAGCTTCCCTGGAGCAGAGGAAGGCTCCCTTACAATTCACGCTGAAGATGGAGTCCCACACTTGTTCAGAGGGTGAGTATTTGGGGTCGGTAATGCCTGTAGAGTTATCTAGAATGTGCACATCGTAGAATGCTTTCTCTGCTGCACGTCAAAGAGTTGCTTACTTCACATGCCTTGGAAACATCAGCCTTGCACATCACATCTCTCACTGTATCATAGTCCTTGTTAATTATAGAGGCCAATCGAGCTTCAAACGACCTTGGTTAGGCTGTGAATCACCTTCAAACACCCTTCAAGGTTGTCTAGATCTTCTCATATAGGCTATGAATCAACCCCTTGGGATAAATCAGCTGTTACAAAATTGAATGCTATGCTCAAAATATTTGATAATACAAATTACCAAATTTGCAACCTTACCAAACTTGCTCTGATACCATGTCAGAAATGAGGATCAAATGGAAGGATACGAGTACCTCCACGAGTCACGAGAGCTTAACAATCACACACTCCTCCTGTAATACCAAAAAAAGCAATATGCAAAGCAATAATGAGATGAGCTATTAGCTCACATGAACAAGTACATATCTAGGCACAAGTATCCTAAGAATAGATGTGCAAGAAATAGAAAAGCAAGATTGAGAATAGTAGTGGCCTAAAGATAGGCATGCAACTACTTAACTCAAGATAAGTGATGCCCAAGTTCTAAACATAGACGTGCTAATTAAAGTACTGAGACTCCTAATCCTAGCATGTTCCAAAATAGAAAGGCACAAAAGCCAAAAAGACTAAAAATAGCCCTATCCTAAGTGAGCTTAATATACACTAATAGAGACTATTCTTTGTATTGTTATTTTGAACCTGTATCATTTACTTTCACAGTTTTATATCTATTCATTTGCACTAGTTTTCTGGGTTGTCAATCTTTTCAGATTCTAACACTCATTTCCATGTTGGCTTCTCTTTCATATGCATGCTAGTCTTTATGCTCTTCATATTCATGTTTCTAAACACTTCTACAAAAGCATTCTATCTATTGGCTTTCATTTATTTTTAAGGTTGTAACTCCTTGCTTGGCTTTCTCTATTTATACATGGCCATTTTTAACTTTTTAGTGCATAGAGGATTCTTATATATTCCAAAATAATGCTCTATCCAAGTATTTCCAAAACTCTCCAACTGAAGATGGTCTAATTAGGCTCAAATTGGCATAGCAACTTGAATTGATGATCATATTCCAAATGAATTTCCTGGAAAATGAGGATGTAGCTTTAGAGTAGCATAATCATCATGCTTAGGAGAATTTATAGGGAGACCATATCTTGTTTAAGACTTAGAGTGCAAATCTTAGCCATTAAAACCAATTTGTCATCATAGGATTGATTTAGAAATGTTGAACACAAAATCAAGATTCAATTGGAATGCAAATAAGTTGCACTACATAGAGCATGCACAATTTTCTTGTATGTTATTATCGTTTGCATGTCCTAATCCATAAAATAGTATAGATATTAGATGTGGATACTAGTAATCTATAGGTTACCTAGGAGAAAACATATGGAAATTAGAGCATGCCCTTCTCTTGTCCTCACTTGCACCTACATGAGAAAGAAACTAGAAATTAGCAACGCTTAATTTCTCCTCCTAGACATACAAATTTTAGATACAAAAAATCTTTTTTAAAATGCCAAGACATTGCCAAGCAATACTCCTTCATATGCCCTATAATCAATGATATCAAAACAAAGGTTAATATGTAAATCAAATGCAAAAATACACGATTATACCTTCATAAATGAACTCACGGATCCAGGAGGGAACGAGTTTGCACCTACGTAGCTCCTCAGATGTTACCCAAATGATGCAAGATGTGGATTGCTCAAGTGCTTAACACAATGTAAGATGAGAGACAAGTGGTTTGATGCCTGATTTGGATGGAGATGGGGAATGATTAGAGTGATTTTGGCAGAGGTTTGATGAGATGAGGAGATTGTGGAGTGATTTGGGCAGAGGTCTGATGCATGAAGAGGTCTCTCTAATGGCTTAGAGAGGGGTCCAATTTATAGAATTTTGGAGATGAGGATGGAGGGTGAGGATTCAGTTGATGAGATCAAGGGCTAGGAATAAAAGTGAATCTTTTATTCCTAGTGGATGAATTAATAATTCTCATTTTGGGAAGAGTGGAGGATAGTGGATGAATTAATAATTCATTTTTGGGAAGAGTGGAGGATAATGGGGGACAACTGAATTTTAAATTCAGTGAGTGGAGGATAGTGGGGGACAACTGAATTTTAAATTCAGTTTAGTGGAGGATAGTGGGGGACCACTGAATTTTAAATTCAGTTTAGTGGAGGATAGTGGGGGACAACTAAATTTTAAATTCAGTTTAGTGGAGGATAGTGGGGGACCACTGAATTTTAAATTCAGTTTAGTGGAGGATAGTGGGGAACAACTGAATTTTAAATTTAGTTTAGTGGAGGATTGTGGAGGATGAGGTAAGCAAGGTTAATTAAGTATGATCTTAATTAACTTAAGCCTAGGTTAATCAGATAAGTATGATTTATCCTAATTAACAGGGATTAGGGAAATGGATAAATCAACTAGATAAATATTAGGAATATTCATTCAATTGATAGGATAGGGTTGTAAGATAAAATGGATTAATTAGGTGAATTAATTGATCACCAGGGATAGGCAGATGGGGAGAGTGGATTAGTGTAGAGGTACGGGAAATTGGTTTGTAGAGCAATCCAATTTTCGATGTCTACATTTGCCCCTCTTTGAGATGGTGTTGTGGCTAAGTAACATCATTTCAAAGAAGTTAGAACATAGAGTTGGATTGGATAAAAAAAAAGATTTTGGTTTGGAAGAATAGGGTAAGGTTTGGGGATAATTGGTAAGGGTGATGCCCCCTCGAGAGGATAGGCGGGTTGCGAGAACACAGTTGTGCTCTAGAAATGGATGGAACAGATTGGTAGAACTGGTCAGAGGATAAGTGGTGGGATGAAAGGATGATGATGTTTGGAGATGATTGGTGGATGATCATTGTGCTGAAATTGATTTAGAGCAATCCTAGGTTTGATATAGCAAAGTGGATATGTTCACCAAGGTATAGAAGACCAGGGTGATGATGTTTATCCAACATTTGCATGGACGAGACACGTAGACAAAGGGATGATCCCATGCATGCCCAAGGTAGTACAACCTTGTCTAGACGAGGGAAGGGGACTCATAGTATAAGCCCTTAGTACACAAAAGGTATGATGAACCTTAGATGCATAAGGAGATCAATATGCTAGAACCGACCCTATGATCAACAAGATATGAATACTAGCTTGGAGTAATGAGACCAACCCACAAGCACAGCATACAAAAGCAAGACTATGCCCCATTCTAGATGTTTTCGCCACATACCATGATATAGTAAGATCAAGGTAGCTTTGATGTGATCTTCGAATAGGACAAAAGATAAAAATCAAAAACCAAAAGACCAACGAACCAAACAAGTAACCATTGTATCTTTTGCCAAAATGGATGATGATGTGATAGATGCTGCCTATCATAGGAAAGATATATCCTAAGGCAGGGATTGATAGATGATTTGATGATGTTGTGATGATTGGATAGATTTTGCCTATCGTAGGAATGACATATCCTAAGGCAAGAATCGATTGATGATTGGATCATGTTTTGTTGATGTAAGATTGGCTCAAGATATGATGGTGACAAGTTATGGTTGATGCTGATTTGATAATTGATGATTTTTGATAAGGTATGATGCTTTGATAGGTGATGCGATGCTTGGATCTAGTGTAAGCTTATTGAGGATAGATGTGATGATGATGTGGGATGATGATAAATGCGATGATGATGAGAGTGTGATGGAGCAAGTTTTATTTGTGTGATGGATATATTATTTTTGGAATTTTGTGTGTTTTCTATTGTTTTTGTATTTTTTTGATTTTCTAATGTTTGTGGATTTTTTGATTTTTGTGATGGATAGATTGTTTTTGGAATTTTGGATTTTTTGATGTTTTTTTGATTTTTTTGATTTTTTGGAAAAGGTTATTATGATGGTGTCATTGGATTCCATTTGGATAGCCTTTGTGCTAAATACCAATGACGAGGGAACACCAAGTCTAGAGGTGAAGGTGATGGGTGGGATAGGGGGATTGGCGATGAAAGGATAATGGATAAGAGATTTGATAGATGAATGAACAAGTGATAGGGATGCATGTTAGATAGATGGAAGATTGGGATGAGGGATAGGATAGGTATGTATGATATATGGATGGGAGATGGGGATAAGGATTTTCTCCTAGGGCTAGGTTGCAAGGAATCATATGCCCCAATGCTTAGGATTTTGCATGATGGGTTCATGTTTGAATGGATGGATTTTGCAGTAGGTGGATGGAGGAGAGATTGACAAAGGGAGTATGCCAAGAGGCCTCCAAAGCATGTTGTTGATATGTTGCCCCTTGTCTTTATCAAGATCTAGGGTGAGAAATGGTTAAAACAAGATATAATGGATATGATGGATGGGAAATGATAGGATACATAGGGGATGGTGGATAGGAATATGATAGGATAAAGATAAGATAGTGGATAAGATGTGCAAGGATATTATGGATGTAGATGAAGGATACGGTTTTGCCCCCAAGTGTAGGGATACAAAATGGATGGAGAAGGGATTACGCATGACGCCCACAGGGGGTTTTCATCATGGTACTTGCCCAAGGTGCCACGAGGAGTGGTTTTCACCATTGGATGGATTTTTTCTCTTTACTATTTTCTTGATTTTTTGATTTTTTTTGCATTTTTTATGGAATGGGGACTCTAGCGTCTATTTCCATAGCAAGGAGAAGATGGTCCCATGTTGGATAGCACTATGGATGGTGATTGCATGGATGTTGGATGGTGGATAATGGATTATCGTGTGTATAATGTGGATTATGATGTGGATTATGCAAAAGCATGGACCATAGGAATGTGACGGGGAAGATATGTAGGATAGTGGATGAAAGATGGAGAAACGGGGGTATGTGGGAATTACAAGTGGTGGAGGGGAACCAAGACCAATGGCTACACACACTGTGATGTATTTGGAAGCTTGTATTTTGGATGTGGAGTTGGGAGTAATGGGGATAGGGATGGGGGATTGTTGGATGGTCGATTTGGGGTTTTAGGGACCCAAATGGACTTAGGAATTATGGGATTTTTAGATGGGGAGGGGATATTTGGGATTTTGGGGTGGATTGGGATGTGGATGCCTCATTAGAGTTTGGTGCTTTTCATTTAGGGACCCACACCATTTTTGTTTTTACTTTTTCTTGTGATGGTATGGGATTTGATAGCCTTTTTGATTTTTCAGGTTGATTGGAAAGGATAATATCCTTAGGATTTTGTGCTTTATGAGTTGAGGCATTCAAATATTTGAATCCCATGGATTTGGTGGAAGCTTCATATTTGAAAGATGTGTGCTTTTGTTGGTCTTGATTGGGAATTTTAGGGGGTTTATGGGTGGGGGAATTAAAAGTGGATTTTTGGATAAATTGATGAGGAGATTTGAGGATGGGGATATTAAGAGTTGGGAGGAGTGGAGGTAAAGTGGATTTGATAGAGATATTTGGAGTTGGAAGTAGTGCAGGTAAAGTGGATTTGAAAGAGATATTTAGAGTTGGAAGTAGTGGAGGTAAATTGGATGGAGGGAGATGGATGGTCACATGCTTTTACAAATGGTAGGATGATGGAGGAGGGAGGGAGACATATGATTTGGGAGTGCGATGAGATGCACCATGCTTGGGATTGGATGAATGGATTTTGGAAGGTGTGTGGGTGGTACCAACATGTTCATTTTGTTTTTCTTGGGGTGTATAGCCAAGGCCATGTGAAGATGGATGGAGTGTGGTGTGGATGGGCTCCAAGATGCCTTGTTCGTAAAGGCCTAAGCCTTTGCCTTGATAGTTCATGTGTTGGAGTATGCGACATACGATGGGATGTTTGTTGCTCTGGAAACAAAACGCGAGTCCATTATTTGTTGGAGAAGAATATAAGGTGGATGGAAGTTGTTCACCTCCTACAAGGGAGTCACCACGGATGAAAGTGCTTGTTCCAAGTGAATAGGAGGATGGATTTGGGATGGGATTGGTAGATGGAGGTAAAGGATTCATGGGGGATGGTAAAGGGGTGGTAGAAGATGGTATGAGATCAATAAGTTGACCAATGGATGGGAGGGGATCGTGGATGGGATTAGATGGGATGGTTAGATCTTGATTAGGAGAAGGGGTTGATGTTTCAACATGCTTTGGATTTGATTCTTGACATAACTCATGTGTTTGGATAGAAGTGGGAGTGACTTGGATAGATGTGATAGGTGCTTGGATGGATGCAATAGGTGTTTGGCTTATATGTTCTTGAACATGGCTACATGATGGTTCTTGACTTATGATAGGGGGTTGTTCAATAGATTTGATGGATGTTGGATTGCATGAGGGTGTTTGATTCCTTGCTAATAGCCAATGGATGGTATCCTTCATGAGTTTATGTGTTGAAGAGCAATATAATGGATGGATAATGATGGTGGTTGGTGTAGGATTAGGATGGGGATTGGATAGGTGGGTGATAGGATTAAGTAATGATGGTTCGTGGGTAGGTTCAAGGATAGGTGTTGGGCTAGATGGTGGTGTTGGAGGGGTGGTGATAATGTTGGGACTTGGAAGATTTGATGGTAGATTAGATGGTGGATGGGTGATAGGGGTTGGTGGATTGGGAGATACATAAGGTGATGGATTAAGGTTGATAAGGTTGGAGGGATAGTGTGATGGGGGGATTGGAGGATGGGGATTAGGAGATGGGGGATTTGGTTGTTGATATGAGCTTTGGATTTCGGAGATAAGGTGTGCTAGATTGGTGTTCCCTTGATCAAAGTTAGCATGACAAAGGTTGGGGGATGGATAAGTTGGAGAGATTGGTTGATTGGATAAGTATGATGGCATGGATGTGTAAGGGGATGGTGAATGATATGAGGGTAAAGATTGATATGATGAAGGTTGATATGATGGAAGTTGGTCTGAGGTTGAAGGTTGATATGAGGATGATGGAGGTGTATATGAGGATGATGGAGGTTGATATGATGGAAGTTGATATGATGAAGGTTGATGGGAGGTTGATGGTGTGGATATGTAAGATGTAGGTTGGTCTGAAGGTTGAAAGAATGACGATTGATATGATGTGGAAGGGGATGATGTGTAGGGTGTTTTTTGATATGATGGAGGTTGGTATGAGGTCCATGGTGTGGATATGTAAGATGTTGAAGGTTGATATGATGAGGGTTGATATGATGAAGATGGGGTAGGGGTTTGGGATTCTCCAATGATGAGGTGTGCTAAGGGTATATCTTTAATGTCATTTTTGAATTGTTCCTTAGCATTAGGATCCATGTTCACATAAACTTTTCTAATTCTTTGTACTTGTTGTATTGATTCATAAAGATCCATTTTGTGGGAGAGAGTATGGGATGATGGGGGATGATTGTGGTGTTGAGGATCAAATTTCAAGACCTTAGGATGATTCGATTTGATTTGATTTGATGGATGGTTCTCTATGCTTAAGATAGACTAATGATCTTAAGCAAGAGGGTTGATTTGGGTTGATTTGATTAGATGATCAATTAAGGTCTTGATTTTTGATTGGGTTGATTTGGATTTGGAGTTTGATAATTATGTTGGGGGATTTTGTTAATGATGTGGATAATTGTGGTTGGGCTTTTGGATGAGGGGATTAATGGAGGATGAAGGATACTAGGTCCTTAACCAAGGTTTAATTTGCAAAAGATGATCTTCGATTAAGGATTAAGAATTGGAATGTTTGATTAGAGTTGACAATAGATGAGGGATGACTGATGTTGGATTTGATTTTGGTTTTGGATTGATGTTATGATTTTGATTTTTCTTGGCAAGTAGACAAACAATCAAGCAAGAAAACACAATGGCTAAAGGTTTGATTTATAAAAATGTGATAATCAAGCATGCACAACCTTAGGTGAAGCAAGGACAATACTTGTGGAATAAGTAGAGGGATTTTGGCTTCTAGCACAATGGTTTGTAGTAAGTGCTTTTGTTCAGGTGGTTATACATGCGGCAGCACTACTCTCCGTTATGGAGTCTCCCAACCTCCAAGGGTTACACCTTGGAGGGTTTTGGGGGATGTTGGCCGTCAGTATAACACAACAACACCTGTTGCTTGTGACTTTCGTCACAAACACATTAATTTATATAGCAGCTTGAAAGAGCTTGGCTTTAGTTTTTTGCCGCTTGGGTCATTCCCACCTTTCGAAGAGGGGTGGCAAGCCCTCTAAGGATTAACAAAAACAACACAACCACAAAAATACTTTTGATCCCCAAGTTCATACAAAGATGCGAGGGGAAAGCATACGTATATTTTGTGCTTGCATCACACTAAACATGGTTCATTTTAGATCTTTGGATTATGTTGGGGGTGATTAATGCAAGTGTTGTGAGAAGCTTTTGATTCCCAAGGTCACCAAATGGTGTGAGAGAAGAGCATACACTTTTCACACTACAAGCACAAATCATGAAAACACTTCACACAACAACTAAATTTTAAATTCAGTTTAGTGGAGGATTATGGAGGATGAGGTAAGCAAGGTTAATTAAGTATTATCTTAATTAACTTAAGCCTAGGTTAATCAGATAAGCATGATTTATCCTAATTAACAGGGATTAGGGAAACGGATAAATCAACTAGATAAATATTAGGAATATTCATTCAATTGATAGGATAGGGTTGTAAGATTAAATGGATTAATTAGGTGAATTAATTGATCACCAGGGATATGCAGATGGGGAGAGTGGATTAGTGTAGAGGTACGGGAAATTGGTTTGCAGAGCAATCCAATTTTTGGTGTCTACATGCCCCATTGAACTACAACCATTTTTATACTCCAAATTTCCTAACAACAAGGTCTTGTGTGGCTACTTAACTAATTTTATTTAGTAGCCACTACTTAATTTTTTTAGGAGCTTTTTTTTTTGGATACATAATCAAAGATTATATTATATAGTATAACAAAAAGTTACAATCCTCAGCCCTTTCATGGTTGGCAAAAGGTTCAGAGCTTTATCCCTTTCCAAAGTATAAGCTTATACCAGATGACCACGCAGGGTCGGAGCTATAGACACCCATATTATACTGTGGACATATTTTAACTATACATACTAAAGGCTTTTGAGATACAAAAGGAAGCCGAGGAGACATTGTAAAACTTAACTAGCAAACTCTACCAACTTCTTCCTGAAGTCATCCACCAATTGGAAGCCGTCGACCTCCACCAAGCCCAGCATCTTTTTGATGAAGACCACCACAGTCGAAGCCTGTTCCTTTAGCATGATTAGTTCAAAGCCCTTGACATCCAGGATGAACGGGAATAATTTAATCACTACCCCAGGATCAACAAGAAGGCTCCAATCCTTAGGGCGAGGGATGCTGATACCCGAGTTGGCAACCTGCATGGTTTTCCCCAAATCACCAAGATGCTTAAGACATAAAATACCTCGCATGATAGCCTCCACCTCTGCCTTCATCATGTCCAGTTCTATCAACATTGCAAGAACCCTCGAGGAGATGTCTGTGTCTACACGGTATCTCTTAGCATTATCCATGAAGGCCTTACCTAGAATCATTCTCATAGCCCCAACCAAAAGCCCGTCAGACCAACACAACATCCTCTGCAAATGAAGATTGGTAATACTTCCCAAGAAGGCCATTTGCCTCTTGGTGCTAACCAGCCGGATAGGGGTGTCGATACCTCCACAACGAATAGAATCAGCGGAGATGACTACAACGAAATGAGATGACATTGGCAATGGACTGAGAGAGAAGCTACAAACAATGGAAACTGCCTTTGCTAATAATCCTTCTCACAACCTATCACTGAAGATTCTCGAAAGCACTCCTTGTTATGATTGCCCAATGAAGATGAATCTAGACACTTAAGGACATTAATATCACTCTCCCTTCTGCTCATGCCAGCTTAAATCTACTGCAAAACATGAGTGCCTCGGGCTTGCCACCCATGATGATGTGGCAAGGCTTCCTCCCTACCACCCACACAAGCCTTACTTATACTAAAGAAGGACCTTCCATAGAAAGGATTTCTCTAACTGAGACCCCATCTGTCCCTATGTTGGACAACCTATCTGCTTCTTGGTTTCCTTCTCTCAATATATGATTGAATGTAACCCATTCGAAACCTTCTATCAAGACCAGAGCTTGATCCAAAATAGCTTGCAGTCTCCAATTTACTAATCTCTTACTCCTCAATCCATTGATGACTAACATTGAATCCCCTTCTATTTCTAAATTTCTGATTCTGAGATCCCTACATAGCCTAACACTAATGAGGAATGCCTGAATCTCAGCCTCATTATTAGTGCCAAATTTGAGAGGAGTAGCTAACTTTCCCACCTCTTCTCCCTTTGAGTTCCTAATAATACATCCTGCCCCGAACGGGCCCGGATTACCCCGCGAGGCACCGTCGAAATTTAGTTTTAGCCATCCAACCTCTGGGGGGGACCATCTAATATTCTCCCTGGCATTCTTTGTTATGGATCCTCCTTCTCCAGTCTGGGGAGCCGGAGAGAGTCCCTTCCAACCTTTTATCATCTCTGCATCCTAGCTTGTGAAGAGAAGGTGAACTGGGTCTCAGTCTGTAAGTCTAGAATTTACCACTTCCACTATGCTAGCTTCTATTTTGCTAAGGAGAGAATGCCATGTCATTTCTTTATCTTGAAAGATTCTCCTGTTTCGCTCTTTCCAAATCTCCCAAATCAAAATGGAGGGAGCTGTGACCCACAAACCTCCAAACATCGCTTTCTGATACAAAAGGGGCTAGGCTATGAACCATTCCATCAAATTTCTGGGAGGTGCTGACTTCCACTGATACTTATTACAAAGCAATTGCTAACCTCTCCTAGTGTAGGGACAATGAAGGAATAAGTGATCTCCGTCTTCCTCTGCTTCTCTACAAAGTGAGCATCTCGAAGGCTCCTCAAAACCCATCCTTCTCAGCCTATCCGCTGTTAAGGCCTTACCTTGAGTAGCCATCCACAGAAACACACCTGCCCTAGGAAGGCATTGTTTATGCTAACAGAGCTTAGTGAGGATCAAGCCTAAGGACTCATATGTGTCAGCTAAAGCCTTGTAACCTTCCTTTACCGAATACTCCCCGAATGCTGAGGCGTTCCACCTTAGCCTATCCCTACCCCTTTTGAACCTTATGAGGCACTTAGACAACTCATCGTCAAACCTAGAAATTAGGCCAACATCAAAACCCAAACCCCGAATGCTTTTCCATGTGGGAAGATCACTAACTTCTGAAGGAATTGACAGGTAATTACACACCTTCTCTCCCCACTCCAATTTGGTAACAATCATTACGGGGGCCAAATCTTCACACCTATCTAGAGCCAGAAGCCCTTCCCAAGAGTCCTCCCAGAACCTGGCATCCCTACCTTCCCTGATTTCCCAGGTAAGGTGGTTAATTATTAAATTTCTGCTCTTCTTGATAAAGTTCCAAATCCTGGAACCATTTGGTAACTGTCTAGAAGTGAAGATACTATGTTCTTCCCTGTCTAAGTATTTATTCTTCAACAACCTTACCCATTTGAGATTTGGCTTTTTGTGAATCAACCAAACCAACTTTGCACCAAGAGCTTGATTTTGCCTTAGAAGGTCTTTTACCCCAGCCCCATCCTTTTCTTTCTATTCACAGACTTGTTTCCATTTGACCAGCAGGAATTTGAACTGTTCTAAGGATCCTTTCCAAAAGAAATTCCTCATCAACTGATTTAAATCTTTATAAATTTTACTTGCCAAGGGTAAACAAAACATCATATAGATCGAAATAACTGCTAGAACTATTTTGATGAGAGTCAATCTCCCTGCCCATGAAAGCCATTTGCTCTTCCAAGATTCTAGTCTAGCCTTTATTCTTTCTAGAAGAGGATCCCAGAATTGCCAGGGAGAATGCCTTTAACCAATGGCAGCCCAAGGTATTTACAAGGCAGGGAACCTTTCTCAAAGGACATAATTCTTGAGATTCTTTCTTCTCTGCTAGGGGGTATTAAAGAAAAACACTTCAGATTTCACTTTGCTGACTTCCTGCCCAGATGCTTTTGAGTATGAGTCCAAGATCCTTTTAAACCTTAGTACCTCCCCTTCCTGTGCAGTCCCGAAGAGAAGGATATCATCTGCAAATTGTTGATGAGACAACCTTGGCATATCTCCTGTGATTTGTATGCCTCTAATATTTCCCTCCTGACATGCATTTGAAATGAATCTTCCCAATGCATCAGCCATGATAATGAAAAGAAAGGGAGAGATGGGATCTCCCTGCCTAAGACCTCTTGAGATATTGAAAAAGCCTACTGGGGAGCTGTTAAGAAGAACTAAAAACCTTGGGCTTGAAATCGACTCAAAGATCTAATTAAGCCATTCTTACTGAAATCCAAATGCCTCTAAAATTTTAAACATAAATCTCCAATTTACTTTGTCATATGCCTTTTAGATGTCCAATTTAACCAACATTGTGGGGAATTTGTTTTTTTGGACCGAATGAATAGCCTCCTGAGCTATTATTACCCCATCCATAATAGACCTTTCAGGATCAAAACCCATCTGTTCCTCAAAAATGATATTAGGAAGAATTCTTTTGACTCTGTTCACTATTGCTTTAGCCAAGATTTTGTAGACCACATTACATAGGGAAATTGGTCTGAAGTCTTCGAAAGACTCTAGCTTATCTTTCGTAGGGATCAAAGCTATAAAGGTGTTACTAATTTCTTTTAGAATCGTACCCTCCTTTCTTGCATCCTCATAAGCTGCCATTAGGTCTTTACCAATAATACTCCAACATTTCTGAAAGAAAGCTACTGGAAACCCATCAGGTCCAGGAGCTTTGTCTAGACTGAGTTGAAAGAGAGCTTCTCTAATTTCCTCATTTGAGAACTTACTATTCAACATCAGGTTTTGATCTTCAGTTATTAACTTCAGGATTAATCTTAAAAATTCTTGTTGGACCTGTAGAGCTGAGCCCTCTTCTTCATTCAAGAGATCCTGAAAATAATCAACCATTGCTTGTCCAATCTCCTCTGGAATGTTTGTAACTCTACCCTCCTTTGTTTTAATAGTAGTAATTCTGTTGACCTCTCTACAGACCTTTGTTGAATTATGGAAAAACTTGGTATTAGAATCACCAGCCTTCAGCCACACCTCCCGAGATTTCTGCCTCCAAAATACTTCTTCCTTGGCCAAGATATCCTCTAGCTTACTCATCAATTCTTTTTCTTTCAAATAAGATTCATTGTCCATTCCTTCTTTTATAATTTTTTGGTTTAGAATTTGAATATCTGTCTCTATCTATCTCTTAGTTTCAAAAATGTTCTTAAAATGGCCCTTATTCCACTATTTCAAATTTGCTTTGATGAGTTTCAACTTGGTTGCTATATTGAATAGACCAACTCCCTCACGATTGCAATTTTTCCACCAATCCTCTATTAGTGCCAGAAAGGAGGGGTCCTTAAGCCACATATTTTCAAATTTGAAGGGGCTTCTTATTGGTCTCCTTTTGCCCTGTATGTCTAGACGTATTGGGAAATGATCAGACTCAGATTCTAGTAGAATCTTGCTGTCCAAACTAAAGGAAAATTGACTCAAGTCCCCTTTAACAAAAAACCTATCTAATTTTTTTGCAATATTACAGAAACCAAGTCTTCTATTATTCCAAGTGTAGTTCCCATTACCCAGCTGAATTTCTATCAAATCATTCCGGTCAACAAAGACTTCAAAATCCTTCTGAGATTGGAGTTTCCTTCCTACCCCTCCTAGCTTGTCTTCCGCTCTCAAGATAGCATTAAAATCTCCTCCCAAGATAATAAAATCACAAATCCAGTTGTTACACCAATGATCTAATTCTGCCCATAATTCCTTTTTCAGAATTTGAGAATTGGGGCCATAAATATTTATCAAAAGAAAACTTAAGCTTGAAGCCAAACTTCTTACTTTACTAGCAATCCACCCATTACTAGAAGCTACTTCTTCTAAAAGAACAGTCTGCGGTCTCCATAGCGTCATCAGTCCCCCCGAGGGGCCTCTAGAGTTAACCTTAGCCATTTTCCAATGCTTCAGACTTTTGGCAAAGGATTGATTTTCACTTTCCTCTAACTTAGTTTCTTGAATCATGCAAATATCTGGTTGAATCAACTTCAGTTTGTGCCATAAGAGGCACTTCTTGTTAGGGGTGTTCATGCCCCTAACATTCCAAGACAAAATCCTCATTGTTGTTAAGGAAGGGAGCCACCCTTCCCTACTTTCAACAAATCGAGTAGTTTCAGCTGTCCACTTGCTTCTCCATCCCATTTCAGTTTTTCCCTATTTGGAATTCGACCTCTAGATTTGTGATCTCCACAGTTTGGGGAAGTTTTGTTAGTATCTCTTTGGCCAATCCCTAAGGTCTCTGGAGGACTGGGAAAATTCTTTTCTTTAGTGGCCTTAAGAGCCAGAGAATTCACTTAATCTTCCAGCCCGAAAACTTCCAACCCTTTGCCTGTATTTGATAACCAGTCCTCTGCCAATGCTTCTTCATCCGGTCTGATTGAGCCCTCCTTTACGGCCCTGGCTAGTTGTACTAATTCATTGCCTACTTCAAACAAAGAATCAAAATCTTCCATTTGCATATTTGGTTTGATTGCCTCAATTATTTCTATGATTTTAGTATTAATGTTTTGGGAAAGATTAACAAGTTCCTCCACCCTAGTGAGATTTTGAAGTCCATCTCTTACAGATTCTTCACTTGAACCTTAAGCCTTTTCAATATCCTTCCCATGGTTAATCTTGACTTCCACCAGGCCAGGGACCTGATCTGACTGGAGAGTATTTACCTTTTTTCCTTCATTAACCAAATCCGCCACTATTGATCCTGCCTCTTCATCCTAAGTTTCATCCTCCACCAGAGTATTCCTTTTATCTTTGACTTGGTCCTGTTCCCTAGATCTCCATCCTATCGTACTCACCCAATTTCCTAGGGGTTTAGATTCATAGATAAGAGGTTGGCTTAGGACACCCCAAATAGTAAAAATTTCAAGTTCTCTCCATTGCTGTTCAGGAAAAGAATTTTCAATACATATTTCTGATATGTGAACCTTCTTCTGTTGGATCCTTCCATTCTTCTGAACAGATATATCTACCCAAGTAGTTCCCAATTTCTTCTAGAATCCTCTGATTCCAAAATTCTAATGGAAGATTGGGCAATCTATACCAGTCTTAGCTTCGATCCAATTTATGCTTCTTTGGATCAAAGCCCACAAACCAATCACATAAATAGAAACCAAATCCATTCAAAATCTAGATCCCTTCTAAAATTTCCATTTTGATCTTGACAGAGGGGCAAAATATAAAGAAGAAGCCATTCACTAGGGATTTCAAAGATAACTCCTTTCCCCATCTTTCCTCCCACCATTTTTTGAGGTCTTCTATATCTATGTTTGGTCCATACCATTTTCCAATAACTTCATAATTTTTCATAGATTTGATGGAGGGATTTAGCAAATTAGGGTTCAACACCATAGTTTTTTTGTTTCCATACCTGAATTTTGTTGATCGTTTACCAATGCCTCCCTCTCCAAATGTAGGGTTTTGCCAATGGTCATGCCCTTGTCTTCTGTTGTTTCTTCGTTGATTCCTCCATTGTGCCGCATTCTCCCATCTTTTCCACGATCGCCTCAGGAAAATCTTTGTCATGAAACCGCGAGAACTGTTGCCTTCCATTCGACCTCCAAGGTTCTAGGGATGCTCTGTCCTGAACTTTACTCGACAGAATTTCTTTTTCTGCTTCCTTAGCCCATGATCGGGTTGATCCAATCCCCTTACCTTCTGAGTTTCCTTCCTTCCCTTCGCCTCTTGCTTCTACCTTCTTTTCGCTCAGGATAGGATCAACTTCCTGCTTGTCTTTGCAATTTCGCTCCATCTCCATCCACGAGATTTTTTTAGGAGCTTTTTTTAGAATTAGTAGTCTCATGTTTTTTTTTTATCTTTTTGCTTATTTAAGTAATTGTGAAATTCTATTTTTTTTACCATATAATTAAAAAAAAATTAACATGTGCAAGAAGGAAATATGTAAAAATGGAGGGAAGGAGAGATTTGTTGACATATTTTTCATTAAGTAATAACTACATAATTTTAGCCCCCTTATTTATTTACAACATAATTTCAAACACTAAATTGTAACAGCTCCACCATTATAAAAGAAGATTTTACATTATCTTTATGCTTAATTAATTTTTTTTACAAAGCTATTTGTACCCTTGAAAATTAAGCAACACATGAGACCACTCTATAAACATGAAAAAAAAACCTACAAATATAAAAATATAACAAAATGTACATACAATGTAACTTGCTAAAGAGGTTACACATAAGAGTACAGTGTCATTCAAGCTAGTTGACAACTATTGCTTTTTATTGATAGTTTATAGTTAGATTTATTTTTTCCTCACCCTAAATATTTTTTTCCTTTATTTTTACAAATGAAAAATTTATGAATTTACTAACAAATTACCCTAATCTAATAGAAAAATCTAATAATTTTTCTTCTTACAAAATTATAATGCAAACAAATAGGATTTCATAGAAACTCTAGTCTCATGCCAAAGCAAGGGCTAATAAGGTAATTAGTATTTTTTTGGGGGATCATTATATTAAGCTATTCAAAGATAATGGAGAACAGTCGTTACAAACAGTTGCATCAGGTAAAAGAAGAAGATATGAAAATAGCAGAAACATTAAGCCATTCAACAGCTGGTTCCTTGCCTTAGCCAATTAGTACTCTTGGAAGCATACACCATAGAATACTATGTGGAATCCATAGAGCTACTGGTTATTTTATGTCACTAATTTTGATTCATTTGTAGCATCTGAAATGGGTAGATTTGTTGTATGAATACTAAGTGGAGCAAATTAAAATCCAAACAGTTTGAAAATGGAAAATATTAGGTCAATTTTCGTGTTAACTCTAATTGAATTTTGCTGAGGAAAAGTCTAGCTAGAAGTTGATTGGGCAATATTACTATGACATACAATTTTCTTGAATTGTCGCTACTGAAATGTGTTTCAACTTTTCAAGTCTTTGACTATGATTTTAAGGAATGCAAAACTACTATAATGGCCATTTCCTCTCATCACTTAAAGTAAGTTCCAACCTGTTCACATTAAGAAGTTAGAATATTATATCTCTTACTAAGAAACTGATAAGGAGTCTCACTGCTTCCGTTAATAACCTAAATTATCATATGTACACATAGCTTCAAGAATGAAAAGATGACAATAATATATACAAGAATGAAAAGATTGACAATAATATATATTATTATTAAAAAGAAAAGATTTACATAAACATTATTAATTATATAGTATTTTTAATACTGCAATCTTTTATTGAAAGTACTAGTAGTAAGATCATGGTTTCTATTCATGTTAGATGAAGGCTCTAGTATATGTGATGTGGTAGGCGTGGTGTGGGAATTACATGCAAGTCCACACCTTTTTTCAATGCGACTCCAAAGGCCTCACTCATGTCTAGTTCCTCCCCATTCATTTCATCCCGAAGAGTCCAATCAAAAGAATGGACTAGTGAAGCCAGAATCAAATGAACCATTCTATATGCCAAAGGAATGCCCATACACATTCTTCTTCCTGCTCCAAATGGTATCAATTCAAAATCTTGTCCCTTGTAATCTATCTTACTATTCTCACTCTCCAAAAATCTCTGTGGAAAGAATTTTAAAGGATCCTTCCAATTTCTAGGGTCCCTTCCCATTGCCCACACGTTCACCAACACTTGGCTATGTTTAGGTATCATATATCCAGTGACTTCACAAGATTTCTCAGCTCTGTGAGGGAGAAGAAAAGGAAGAGGTGGGTGCAATCGAAACCCTTCCTTAATCACAGCATAGAGGTAAGGTAGTTCATTTATATCACATTCTTCCACTTTTTTACTACAACTTACTATTTCTTTCAATTCTTCTTGGGCTCGTTTCAATACATGGGGATTGCGAATGAGTTCGGTCATAATCCATTCTATTGTTGTAGATATTGTGTCACTACCAGCCACTAATAATTCCTGCAAAGTAAGAAATAACTTAATAGACATCAGATTTCCACAGTCCATGATATTATATCTGAATGTTTCAGGATTTAACTGTGTGAGAGTTTTTTTCTTTCAACATTTCGGATCACACTCTATGATCCATCATTTACTCTTCTCTTGCTCTCTACTTCCTGATAATAGATCATGGAGTGTGATCTGAAACATTGAAAGAAAAAACTCGCACCTGAAACATTCAGATATAAGAAATAGCTTCTTATAATCATTTTTATTCTTATGTCTATTATATATATATAAAATTTGATCCTGAACTTACTGAAGAAGAACAATTACCAAATCAAAACTTAACAGAAAACTTACCAAAATAAGGACTTTGATATCTGTGAGACTCATATCATCTCCTCTCAACTCGAGCAGCACGTCCAGAAAATCCTTCTTGTCTGAGTCTTTCTCATGGTCCAGCCCCTCCAGCCGATCGTTGATGAATGAATCTATATATTTATAAACTCTCTTGTAACACTTGGTTAGTTCACAGCACACCCCCTGAAGATCCATGAAGCCAAGAAATGGAAAAGAGTCTGCCAGGTTGGGTTTACCGCTAAGCACGAGTCTCATAGTGAAAGCCTCCTTAAAATCCAGAGAGTCTTTATTGTTGGGATCCAACATGCTTCTACTGAAGATCATGTTGGCAATCAGATTGAGACCAGTGAAAAACACTGTGTGCGGAATATTCACACTCTTCCCCTTCATCTCAAATATCATTCGAGTCATTCCAAACACTTGATCTCTTCTGAGATGTTGCAGAGATCTCAGCATCTTGCTAGTGATGAGCTGAGTGCTGGAGATGCGCCTCAGTTTCTGCCAGCGAGCTCCGTATTCCCCAAAAACAATGGATGACTTGTGGTGAGAAAGAGTCATGGCTGCCTGTGTTAATGGTCGCCCTGCAAAGACGTGATCGTGGGTTTTCAGAAATTCCTTCGCCATCTCAGGAGATGAGACCACCACTGCTGTTTTCATGCCCAGAGAGAGTTTCATGACAGGGCCATAAAGCTGAGAAAGTGCAAACAGAGATTCATGGGGCTTTTCCCCCAATTGAAATAAATTTCCTATGATGGGCCACCCCGGAGGACCAGGAGGAAGGGGAAGAGAGCCCCCTCTCTTTCTATTCCTTCTCCATATCAACAATAGCAAGCACACTGGAACACTGCTAACCAGCACAGAAAATCAAGTTACTGATAAACTGCCCATCTTCAGAACAAAATTATCTTCTGCTTTACCAGCTTAATGTTTTTGGTCTTTGCCTTTTGTTATCATCTTGTTTTGACTTTAGAGTTCCTAAGACTTTGGGATGTGATTTGTTATCCACCAATTTTTTCTAAAGACTTTAGGGTGTGATTTATTATCCACTCATTTTTTTATGGATATATATACACACACTGTAGGCATTAGTTTTCTCTACTTAAATATCATCCACTTCAATGGTCAAACAATCAATAGCAATTTTACACCTCATTCACAATAAAAACGTGTTGAATATCTGTCCTATTTTTATTGGCCAAAATTGACCTTTGATTGTTGAAGTGGATGATATTTAAGTTTTCCAGAGTCTATAAGAGTAGTGTAAAGTGCTTCTAGATTTGACTGTGTGTATTTTTGTATCGACGTTTCAGATCACACTCAGTGATCCCTTATCAGGAAGAGGATAGTGAGGTTATGGATTGTAGATGGAACCTCTTAAAAGGAAGGGAGGTAGCAAGAGGACCGGAAAATGAGGGGTCTTGATCGTTTTCCGGTCCTCTTGCTACCTCCCTTTTAAGAGGTTCCATCTGCAATCCATAACCTCACTATCCTCTTCCTGATGAGGGATCACTGAGTGTGATCTAAAACGTCGATGCAAAAACACACAGTCAAATCTAGAAGCACTTTACACTATATATATTTCACAACAACCAACTTTTTGGTGCTCACTGAAATGATGTGATTTTCTTGTTGATATAAACGTTGGTATACTGCCCACTTGAGGATAAATGAATGTATACGAACAAAATCAGTAGTCCGTGGAATTTGCAAAGCAACAGGGCAACCTATTCTTTCAATTATAGGTAGTGTCATATATGATGTAAGGACGACTTTATTATTAGTACCAATTGAGAAAAAAAATCATGTAATTATTGATTATTAGTTCTATTTTAGTATCTTTGGTAGTATTAATTAAATGTTATAATTTTTTCCTCTTATAGTTTATATCTAGGGGAAAGGACCTAGTACCCGCCCACCCTAACTTTGCGTATCCTAAGTTCCTAAATGGTACATCAGATTTTGACAATTTTTTTTGGGTTTCTTTGTATGTGACTTAAGAGCTTAAATCTATTGTTTGGGGTTCTAGATACCAATGGTGTGGTCTAATCAGGTACATCTTCGCCTAGTTATCTAAAAACACCCAAAAAATAGTTGGACTGAAACATGTGCACCAAGGCACCTATTGTTGATCGCCTTATTATTGCCTTATGTGTCACCATTGTTTAATGGCACTGTTGGTTGTTTTTAAATCCCAACCTTATCTCACTAAATAACCTATGACTTAGCCACTGTCAATGGTCAGCTATTATGAGGGGCTGACCAACACATAGGTGAAAGTTTTGGGGAAAACTTTCCCTCTTCACTTCAGGCTCTACAAAACCTGGGAGGGTGGTCCCATACAACACTAATTTATCCCATAAATTGATTTACTATGAGTACTGGAAAAGCATATGCGTTCTATATTATAGCATTTGGAGGAAATAAGGGATGAAGACCTGGCTCTAAATCATTCAAACCCATAACACACCACAAACCATAGAATAGTGTGGAAATATTACTCTAAACATAACAAGAATCGAATTGAAAATATCGGGTGTTGGATCAGTTGGTCTCTAATGGTGAAAGGGCAAACACATAATAGAGGAAATCAGTGCCATATCCTGAGGGTATAGAGTCAGAGAAGAATGCAACTTGAAATCATAGTAAGTTTTAGTCCAAGCATCTTCATAGATTTATGACACTGCATTACAGTATCACATCAAATATATCCTACGAGACAGTCATGCTTAGTTATCCTCACACATATCCATACAAATCTATATTTCTGCTGAGGCAATTTAACCCATTCTTTGAACAAGGGCCATCCACAGAAAAATACATCCACAACAAATTGTTATAGACACAACCTGAGAAACTTCTTTATTATATTCAGTTCATGACTTGCATAAAACATACATTAGGAGACACCTATTCTCAGGGATTTACAATATGTATATCTCATACAGATAATGTTACTTACTAGTAACCAACAGAAAACATACAATACAAAACTCTATACATCAAGAAAATAACATGATCTCTGCTTCACTGTAATTAAACGAATAATTCTACCAAGAACCTAAATAAAAACCTACCACCCTCCAAAATAGCCTTGAAATCCCCTTTTATAACACAAGGGAGCAAGAAGCAACGAGCTATTTTTGACATGACACATGTCACATTTTCTTTTGACAATCAAAATACATCCAAGTGCTAGAATAACCGTCTATGATCCATCAAAGCACGCCTACTGCAACAAATCATTTCCTCAAGGAGACAGGAGCAACCAAATTTGTCTTGTGTGTTTTCAAGTCGCTGACGTGGAGACAAGCCATGTTTTTGAAGGAAAAATGGGGATTATAAGGTGCTCTAATATCTCAACCCCTCCTCACATGAGGAAATTTATTTCCCATGGGAGGACCCTTCGACAGACATTGCTAGCCACGAGAGCAGACAAGGGAGTGCTAGCAAGGATCAATAGAGAAATGAAGCACCAAAAAATTGGGTCCCATCTATTATGACCACTCACAGGCACAAGTAGGCAAATCCTCACATATGATTGGGAAGGTCCCAACCTACTCATCCAAAGAAGAACTAGAGGATTCCACTCATAGCTGGGTTTGACTACATCAAACCTCCAACTAAGCAGGGGACAACAACAATCTTAGCTCCCTCCAAAATATCCACTCATTCCATCCAGAGAGACCACACACCACCCACTATGACCCAAGCAACGCCAGGACCCACAGTGCCGAGGAAAAAAGAGGGAGAACAATGTTGCCTATCCCCCTCATAGCCCAAGTTGAAGTCACGTAGAGCAGGGAACAATGGGAGTGTGGAGATTGGGGTACAAAACCCTCATCCAGATGAAAGCCAGGGGAAAGGAGGAGATACAACGGTTCAATGGATGCTGCTAAACTTCCCTAATTTTACCGACCCCACCAATGCCTTAGAGAAACTACTCCAAAATCTTAATATTGTATGGGCAAGTCATTAGCCATGAGAATAGAGAAGAAAACTCTAAGGGGTAAGGCAATGAAGAAAACACACACAAAAGATAAAGCTCCATAATATCTGCACCATGGGGACAATGACTAGAGTAGCAGCAGAGGCCTCAATTTATAGCCCAATCAGCAGAAGTTTTCATGCTGACTATAATCACTTCCTGTCATTATCCCATATTGATTAATCTCAAATAGTACCATAGCAGATCGATCATAAATGGAAAACTTCTTCAAACATGCCAGTGCAGCTAAAAAGGAAAAAGAGGCAGCATCCTGTACCATGTCAATTCTCGCAGTATGGACTTGTCAATCTCTGTAATGAAAACACCAACTCCAGCACCTCGATCACAATGTACCTTAATCATTCTAAAATGACCAAATTCATTCTATCTTCTATCGTGAAGCGAGAGGAAGATTTCCCTAGGTCTAGATGCAAATCCCCAAAGGCCAGTTAGTGTGCCACCAATATCCTGCAAGCATATCCTCGTAGCAGTGGTGGCAAGACAGGTCCTTCGCACGTTCAAAAGCCATCCTAATGCGCCAACCTCTTGACCCATACATGCCATCATCCTGTACCCTTCACATGGTTTGAAACATGGCCGTTGATGACCCAATTTTTGAAATGAGATCGACGGCCACCGTATATCGCCAGTTAACTAGATGAATCTACATCATGAAATGCGATATGTAGGATCCCTGCGATGTTCCCCAACATTGCCATATGTCCACACCTGCCCTTTGTCAATCCCTTTGCACTTAACTCATAAATTAGTAATCTCAGATTTCAAGACAAAGAAAAATTGAGGCGGATCGATCTAGTTGACACCTGGCAAGAAACACACCTATCAACATCTGTAATAGGCCCATCGTGATTTCAGAACAAGAAATCCCACAATATTAGCGATACAAGAGCTTCATGCAACAAATTGGGATGTAGACACGTGGCAAGGATCCGATTTACTAGCACACATCGCAGATAGCCATCATCTTTGAGCACACCAAATAGTGATGTGAACAACCCACACAATGCAACATGAAGTAGATACTTGTAGAGGGAGAGCATCGTACATCACACTTTTGACATAGAGGTCTAAAAACACAAACACAACGTAAAGGAATTATGCGATGGGGGAGTCTAGGTTGTGAAGTACACGCACATGCTTGAAAGATGTTTTTTAAAGAGGGGGCCACACTAGGTAACATGGATATAGGGGACTCAAATCATTTAGAGGCACACAAATATTCAAACTTAGGGAAAACATTTTACCATGATGTGCTAGGGATTACTAGAGTTTTTCAAATAGACCAAGCGGTGACATTTATAAATGAAGGATCGGTTAGACTATAAAATATTGACAAAAAATATTTCCTATCCAACCGGGACATAGGCTTACAACAACCAAGGGCTAGGGTTTCAATCATGGCATAGAATTTTCAATAAACCCTTAAACATTGTTCAGCATGGACCCGCCCCCTTCCCTCAAAGATCAAGCAGGGACACATAAGTGGGATTTTCATACAGGGAGCCATAAGATTTTACAAGTACCACCAGTGGCTCTTGCTCAGGGACGCATGCCCCTTGCGGGCATGGTGAGAAACCAGCTCTCTCTGGGACACAGACCAGATGCCTACTCCATTGGGCGGCTCTGAAAATACACCAGCTTGCAGAGCCTTGACTCATAATTTCAAACATTATTCGGAGGCCCTAAGCCCCCAAAAATGAAAAACCAAAACCTTCCTCTGTCAAATGCTTTGTTCTCAAATGACTACCCCAAACCCAATATGTTTATACCACTAAAATCAGCCTGATTACAAACATCGTCAGTAACATCTCTCACAATTCCACTGAGCATGCCGCTGTCAATGTTACCTCTATCATTCTGCATTGTATAATCAAGCATAAACTAATTTTTTTATCATCACATGACACATATGTATATTGAAAGTAACATTTCACATTCTTCATTTTATTGTCATGCTCCATCAAAACACTTCCCAACTGAACTGAAAATTGAAAGTGTTCATACTCTACCAAATAGCTGGCATCATGATACTCAACCTCGTCATCCAGTTGTACATCAAGCACAAAGTTGTCATAGGAAAACTGCTGCGAACTATACAAACAACTTTTAGGAGTATGAAAAGAGAAGCATTCATACACAGGTGTCTTGTGTAATTGCAATACATTATACTAGTGAGGGCGCTCATCTAAGCATACTGACTTAACCATATCACCACTTGCTCCAGTCTCTTGCAACTTATCTACATCATCATCATCCCATAATTGCACAAACACACACATTTCTGGTTTAGTGACATAGTTTGATTCAACTTTAGAATCATCACTCATATCCTTGTACATAGCTTCATAAGAAGGCTCAGACATGTCTAAAGATATCCTACCCTGAATATTAGTATGAATCTCTGATTTTTCATCATCATTAGCATTTTCAGATTCATCATTGTCCATTAGAGGAACACAATCACAATCAACCTAGAAGCAATGATAATCAATATCACTTTTCACTTCATCCTCTGATTGTTCCACACACATGTCTAAAATTTTTGCCATATCAACATAATCAACATCCTTATCATCTCTAACATTGTGCTTAGGATTAGGAAACTGAATACACAAGTTTTTATCTTCAAAGTTATCATCATTCACATGGTTAGTATGCTCCATTGATAGCAAACCTGAACTACATTCCATGTTTTCATCAAATGAAATTTGTTCATTTTCCTATGAACAAGTGTCTTCATTAACACTCAAACCACCGCCTCCTTGATGTGAAGAAAACACCCCCAGATCATTCTCATAAAAGTAGTCATAATCCATAGAGAAATAGTTAGGTTTACTGTCATCATGATTCTTATCACAAGAAAATTCATCACTACATAAACTATGCTTAGAATCTTCATAAGGAATGCTTAAAATTTCATTTTCAAAATCATGATCACTGATTTGCAATAAAATATCTCTAACACTTGCACTGTTGTCACTGATCAAAACATAACATGGAAGGACATCTTGCATCTCTTTTACTTCTTCATCATCCAGGATATTACAGGGAGAGATTTCATGTATATCTCTTTTGTCATCATGCCATGTATCTTTATCTTCATCACTGATATATTGATCTGCATATATGTTGCTTGTGGACTAATTACAATCACTATCCTCATTTACACAAGATGGATCTTCATTTTCTAATATACTTTTTTCAGTTATGTGCATCATGTTCTGATTTTTCTCAATAGGACAACTACTATTTGCATTTTGAGACACCACACCTCTTGTATAATCACATCAGGCTCCTTCAACAATCTTTATCTAATCAAGTACTTGATCAAAACCATGAGGTTTCAATCCTTTGGGCAAGGTACCCAGCCCTGACTCATAGATTTCACAAAACAAATCAATGCATGTTGGATCCTCAAGTCTGAAATTTTTGGGGACCTTCAACAAGGCATCCAAAAACTTTGTAAACAAATCATATGATGATTCTCCCTTGTGCCTCTTCATGTAAGACAATTCTTGAACAAAGGACATAGGATCAACACTGCTCAAACTTTGTTCATGCTCAGCCTGGAGTTCACTGTGATTTGCATGTTGTAATGATGGACAAATCGGAACAATAGAGATATAACTATCTTGACCATAATTTTCACTCTCTTCCTTGGATTGGATTTATATGCATAAGGTACTCTAGGACAACCAACACTGGCTGACATATGTCCTCTCATCATTGAATACTTTGAGTTGTTTTCAATATCCATGGCAATTTGATATGCTTGATGAAGTGTTGCAGG
Organism: Cunninghamia lanceolata; assembly: GCA_027924645.1. Taxonomy (NCBI): domain Eukaryota; kingdom Viridiplantae; phylum Streptophyta; class Pinopsida; order Cupressales; family Cupressaceae; genus Cunninghamia; species Cunninghamia lanceolata. The sequence goes on from BSBN01000134.1 coordinate 651,014, forward strand.
ATCTTTATCCCTTAAGAGGTAGCTCATTTCTTCATCAAATGCACCTAGGTATACAAACAAGCATAATGCATCATTTGGTCTTATACTTTCTAGAATATCCTTTATTGCCTTTGAAAATATGAGATTGAATGTAGGAACCAACTCATCTTCTTCTTTCTGGATGTTCATAAACTTTTGTATCACTGAACTTGGGTCAATTCTCTCACCAAACTGCTCTAGGAATATTGTCATAAATTCACTCCATGAAGAGATGTAATACTTTGGCAAATATGAAAACCAATCTTTGGCATCGTCCCTCAGAGATTGAACAAAGAGCTTCATGACAACATCTTCATGACTTATCTCATAATCTCCCATCAAGTCCATGAAATTTTGCAAATGTCTACATGCTGATTCTGAGATTTGGCCTTTAAATTCTGGCAAATGTTCCCTAACATCATTAGGAATAGGGTTTGGGAAACCTTGAATACCACCAAAATTTAAGGCTCTATATCTTTTAATAGAGAAATTTCTTTGATGACATGACAGGAGCTACACACTTTGCATGTTTTTTACATCTGACACCCTACAAGGATGTATAGGTGGACGATACATTTTCTTACACCTTTTGCAAACTTCCTACATCAACTCTACAATTGATCATTCACTGCCCTATTTCTTTCTTTCATCATGACATTAAAATATTGCAATGCATAACCCAAATGCATCTATACCTAGGGTCTCCCTAGTGGGCATATTAAAAAACAAGCATACTTCTCTAACATAATACACAGGCTGCAAATTATAACTCAGAAGTATGTAGAAGTATCACTACTATTTCCCTTTCTTAGTGCTTAGTTTCACTCAATAGGGAACCAAATTTTTTCAAGACTTTCAAATATGATTTTCATACACAAGCTTATCCTTCTTGAAAACCAAAATATGAAAAAATACTTGGATATGCTGTAGTTTCTGCAAGTTTTCCTCCCTGACTATAAATCTTTATAGATCTGAAACATTCTTCACATTTTCATTAGGTTCTTTTGACAAAGTCACCACCTCTCTTCATAGAGGACTAAATTTCAAGCAGTATGAAGTTCTTTCACACATTAATTTTATTCTCGGTCTTCTCCAACAATAGAGTCACACATAAATTTTTCAAACATACCAGCATTAAACACAGTGTGTCTCTTCTCTAATCATCTAGCATAGAAAACATCAGAGTTGCCACCCTTAATAGGGAATAATGATAATGTACTTAAAGCAAACTCTAAATACCCATAACAAGCTACTGGACCAATTCTTTGACATTTTTCAATATGTGTAAAGTGCCAAAAACTCACATACTAAACTCGCATACCAAAAAGCATTCCACATTCCCATTAGAGAAGTGAATCAAAATATCCATAGGTGCCCAAAAATGGCAAGTTTCCAAATAAAGAAGTACCAATTTCATACACTAAGAGTGTTACATTTTCATTTACATACACCAATCAGGGTGTTACAATACATTTGTTTCAATGTTACAAGTAAAAGATATTGCATCAATTACATCAATTATATTAATGAAAGTAATTATACATTTTTGTAGATTGGCTATGCAAGCCATACAAGAGTAATACAATGAAATATATATATCCATAATGAATCATATAGCATAAGAATCTCTATCTTCAACTGCCATGATCCCCTTGGTCTTCTGCAAGCCGAGGCCAAGAGTGTGGTTAAGGTGCTTTTTCCACCCAACCACGAAGTACTGGACTTCCTTGGTTTCTTCCTAACTCGAAGAAAGCACCGACCATGCATTAGGAGCCTAGCAACTTGGAATGGTATAGGCAGGAGGGAATCTCTCGATGCATCCATGTTGCCTGTATGCATTCCTAAACTAAGCTAGAATGACAACTCTCGCAAGCAAGATGTGGCAGAGACATATATAACATATAATCTAGGCTTTTCTAATCCATCTTTTTCAATGGTACAGCAGCTTGGCCAAGCTATAATAAATAAAATTGGTAATTTAGAAAAAGTAAATTAACATCTCTGGGAGCCCACATTCGGCATCCTATCCGGGAAGTAAAATAACTCTCAAAATATAAATAAATATACCAATTTCCATAATTTCAAGTATAGTTTGTTACAAATTTAAAGTGTTTGCTAACAATGTTCTTTTCGGAAAATAAAAGGATTTATTCAAAATTACATCATTTTTCTAGTTTGCATGTTTTTGGTCTAATTTTACATTTCTAGTGATAAACAATGATCCAATCGAAGAAAATTTGTTTCCTAACCTTTGTGATATAAAATAATTGTATGAAACGAAAAAAATGAATCTACTAATTTCCTCATGCGGGTTTATTTTCATCTCTATGGTTTGAAAATATTTAATTTATGTATGAAAAATCATAGTTATATATAAATATATATTTTCAACTATGACTGGTTTATAATTGAACTAATTTATGTAAATAAGGGTTTCATCATTTACATTGATACCATGGCTGAAATATATATATATATATATATATATATATATATATATATATATATATATATATATATATATATATATATATATATATATATATATATATTACAAAATAAATAATAAAGAAACTACCATATACTGGCTCTACTCAACAATAACAGTGCACAACAATTGTTTAAAATACAGTAAGTGTTTTATTCAGTAACTTACACATATACAAAATATACATTAACTACCGACGGGTTGCATAATTTAATCAGCGGCAGAATAGAATTATACAACAATTATAAATAATATTATTATTTTGAGAATGATACATCATATAAGTATTTCATTATATAGGACAACCAATTTGTATGTATAATATCACCAAAAATATAATAATAGTTGCAATTATAAATAGTATTATTATTTTGAGAATAATACAGATATATGTTATCAGCATATAAGTATTTCATTATACAGTATATACAGATATAGGATAGCCAATTTGTATGTATAATGTCACTGGAAATATAATAACAGTTTTATGATATTTATAATAATAATAATAAATTTCTCATTTCACACAGAAACAAAGATACACAATTGAGATAATGACATTAAGGAATTGCATAAAAACCTGTTAATACACTATCTGATAGTTAAATCCCTTCCTATCCTCCACTCTTTTTCTTATTCCTTTAATGCTTCCTTTGCCCAAATCCCAAAACAAAGATACACAATTCAGATAATGACATTATGGAATTGCATAAAAACCTGTTAATACACTATCTGATAGTTAAATCCCTTTCTATCCTCCACTCTTTTTCTTATTCCTTTAATGCTTCCTTTGCCCAAATCCCAATTCTTCTTTCCTGTGCTCTTGTTTTTCAGAATGAAGGTTGTGAATTAATTTTTTTTTGTGTGTGTGTGAGAATGAGAGAGTTGTCTATTTTTAAATCTCATTCTTTCCGTCTCAATCTTCTTTCTTTCTATCTTTTTCCAATTTCTAATTTTGTTTTGTTTTAGTCTTTTTCTAATTTTGAGTCTTTTTCTATTTTTTTTTCTATTTGTTTCTATCTTTTTGTTTTCTTTTTCTAAGATTTATTTCTAATTTATTAAATAAAACATATATTTCTATTTTTGAGTCTTTTTCTATTTTTCTATTTATTTCTATCTTTTTATTTTCTTTTTCTAAGATTTATTTCTAATTTATCAAATAAAACACTTATTTCTATTTTTCGAAAACACATATATAAAGACTAATTTAATTTTATTACTAAATTTTGCAACACAAATATAAATAATAATTCTAATTTTGAAAAGGCATAAATTTAATAACTAAAAGTAATTTACTAAATAAATTTTCCATATAATTATTTCTAAATAATAATAATTAATAAAATATAATTATTTCCCTCACATACAAATTAAAATAAAAATCTATATATATATATATATATATTTTAAATTACTTTTTATTTCACCAAAATATTTTTAATATTAATTAATTAAATAACAACTATAAAATATAAAATAATTTTCTCTTCTAGTGAAATAAGAAGGCAATATATTAATAAAATTAATTTATGCAATGATAATGTATCTATATGCCATCTAAGTGTGTGTGTGTGTGTGTGTGTGTGTGTGTGTGTGTGTGTGTAAGAGAGTCCACTCCATCCCAACCCTGCCAAGAAGCTAACCACCTCTACCTTAACCACACCCTTGTCTTCTACAACCTGCAACTCATGAAACTCAAATTTTTCCATTAATAGGTTAGTGTCCAAATAACCGAAGCATTATATTTCATTATTAAAATAAAATAATATTCACTATATTTTATCACTTCAAAATAAAATAATATTCATTTATCTCATATTTTCAAAATAAAATAATATTTATTTAATCCATACTCAATTATCCATAAATAATTCTAATTATAGTAAGTTCAATAATGCATCAAAGTTTGAGATGTGACAATATGTCCCCAGCAGAGTTGCCATTTATGTTGGTTGTTTTTAAATCCCAACCTTATCTCACTGAATAACCTATGACTTAGCCACTGTCAATGGTTAGCTATTATGAGGGGCTGACCAACACATAGGTGAAAGTTTTGGGGAAAACTTTCCCTCTTCACTTCAGGCTTTGCAAAACCTGGGAGGGTGGTCCCATACAACACTCATTTATCCCTTAAATTGATTTACTACGAGTATTGGAAAAGAAGATGCGTTCTATGTTATATCATTCAGGAGAAGTAAGGGATGAAGACCTGGCTCTGAATCATTCAAACCCATAATGCACCACAAACCACAGAACAGTGTGGAAATATTACTCTAAACATAACAAGAATCAAATTGAAAATATTGGGCATTGGATCAGTCGGTCTCTAATGGTGAAAGGGCAAACACACAATAGAGGAAATCAATGCCATATCATGAGGGTACAGAGTCAGAAAAGAATGCAACTAGAAATCACAGTAAGTTTTATCCCAAGCATCTTCATAGCTTTATGACACTACATTACAGTATCACATCAAATATATCCTAAGAGATAGTCATGCTTAGTTATTGTTGCACATATCCATACAAATCTATATTTCTGTTGAGGCAATTTAACCCATTCTTTGAACAAGGGCCATTCACAGAAAAATACATCCACAACAAACTATTATAGAGACAAATTGAGAAACATATTTGATTATCTAGTTCATGACTTGCATAAAACATAAATTAGGAGACAACTATTCTAAGGGATTACAATATGTATATCTCATACAGATACTGTTACTTACTAGTAACCAACAAAAAACATACAATACAAAACTCTATACATCAGGAAAATAACATGATCTCTGCTTCACTGTAATTAAACCAACAAGTCTACCAAGAGCCCGAACAAAAACACACCACCCTCCAAAATAGCCTTGAAATCCCCTTTTATAACACAAGGGAGCAACAAGCAACAGGCTATTTTTGACATGACACATGTCACATTTTCTTTTGACAATCAAAATACATCAAAGTGCCAGAAAAACCGTCTATGATCCATCAAAGCATGCCTTCTGCAACAAATAATTTCCTCAAGGAGACGAGCAACCAAATTTGTCTTGTGTGTTTTCAAGTCGCTGACGTGGAGACGAGCCATGTTTTTGAAGGAAAAATGGGGATTCTAAGGTGCTCTAATATCTCAGCCCCTCCTCACATGAGGACATTTATTTCCCATGCGAGGGCCCTTTGCCAGATATTGCTAGCCATGAGAGAAGACAAGGGAGTGCCAGCAAGGATCAATAAAGAAAGGAAGCACCAAAAAACTAGGTCCCATCTATTATGACCACTCACAAGCACAAGTAGGCAAATCCTCACATATGATTGGGAAGGTCCCAACCTACTCATCCAAAGAAGAACCAGAGGATGCCACTCACAACTGGGTCTGACTGCATCAAACCTACAGCTAAGCAGGGGACAACAATAATCTTAGCTCCCTCCAAAATGTCCACTCATTCCATCCAGAGAGACCACACACCACTCACTATGACCCAAGCAATGCCACGACCCATAGTGCTGAGGAAAAAAGAGGGAGAACAATGTTGCCTCTCCCCCTTAGAGCCCAAGTTGAAATCACGTAGAAGTAGGGAATAATGGGAGTGTGGAGACTGGGGTACAAAACCCTCATCTAGATGAAAGCCAAGGGAAAGGAGGAGATATAATGGTTCAATGGATGCTATTAAACTTCCCCAATTTTACCGGCCCCACCAATGCCTTAGAGAAACTACTCCAAACTCTTAATCTTGTATGGGTAAGTCATTAGCCATGAGAATAGAGAAGAAAACTCTAAGGGGTAAGGTGATGAAGAAAACACACACAAAAGATAAAGCTCCATAATATCTGCACCAGGGGACAATGACTAGAGTAGCAGTAGAGGCCTCAATTTATAGCCCAATCAGTAGAAGTTTTCATGCCGACTATAATCACCTCCTGCTATTATCCCATATCAATTAATCTCAAATAGTACCACAACAGATCGATCATAAATGGAAAACTTCTTCAAACATGCCAACACAGCTAAAAAGGAAAAAGAGGTGACATCCTGTACCATGTCAATTCTCGTAGTATGGACTTATCAATCTTTGCAATGAAAATACCAACTTCAGCATCTCGATCACAACATACCTTAATCATTCTAAAATGACCAAATTCATTCTATCTTCTTCCATGAAGCAAGAGGAAGATTTCCCCAGGTCTAGACGCAAAAGCCTAAAGGCCAATTAGTGTGCCACCAATCTCTTGCATGCATATCCTTGTAGCAGTGGCGGCAGGGAAGGTCCTTCGCACATTCGAAAGACATCCCAAGGCACTAGCCTCTTGACCCATATGCGCCATCATCCTGTACCCTTCACCTAGTTTGAAACATGGCCATTGATGACCCAATTTTTGAAATGAGATCGACGGCCACCATATATCACCAGTTAACTGGATGAATCTACATCATGAACTGCGATATGTAGGATCCCTGCGATGTTCCCCAACACTACCATATGTCCACACCTGCCCTTTATCCATCCCTTTGCACTTAACTCAGAAATCAGTAATCTCAGATTTCAAGACGAGGAAAAGATGAGGCGGCTCGATCCTGTTGACACCTGGCAAGAAACACACCTATTAACACCTGTAACAGGCCCATTGCACATTACAATTTTAGAACAAGAAATCCCACAATATTAGCAATACAAGAGCTTCATGTGACAAACTGGGATGTGGACATGCGGCAAGGATCTGATTTATCGGTGCACATTGCAAATAGCCATCATCTTTGAGCACACCAAATAGCGATGTGAACAACCCATGCGATGCAACATGAAGTAGATACTTGTAGAGGGAGAGCATTACACATTGCACTTTTGATATAGAGGTCTAAAAATGCAAACGCGATGTAAAGGAATTGTGTGATGGGGGAGACTAGGTTGTGAAGTACACGCACATTCTCGTAAGATGTTTTTTAAAGAGGGGACCACACTAGGTAACACGGATATAGGGGACTCAAATCATTTAGAGGTGCACAAACATTCAAACTTAGGGAAAGCATTTTACCATGATTTGCTAGGGATTCCTAGCATTTTTCAAATGGACCAAGTGGTGACATTTATAATGAAGGATCGGTTAGACTATAAAATATTGAAAAAAAATTATTTCCTATCTAACCAGGACATAAGCTCACAACGGCCAAGGGCCAGGGTTTCAGTTATGGCATAGAATTTTCAACAAACCCTAAAACATTGTTCAACATGGACCCACCTCGTTCCCTCAAAGATCAAGCAGGGACACATAAGTGGGATTTTCATCAAGGATCCATAAGATTTTACAAGTACCACTAGGCACAAGACAACTGAGAGGGGGGGTGAATCAGTTGTATCAAAACTTTAACTTCTTTAAACCACAATCAATTTCACAACCACTTAACTTATTTCCATATTCTATTATGAGTATTAAACATGAATAGAAGAATCAAAACATGAACACATCAACACCACACACACATGAACACTAGATTTTTTATGTGGAAAATTGTAAATAGGGAAAAACCACGGTGAGTGTTAGCTCACAATATGAATGCAGTAATAATACCAAATATCAAATGGTGGCTCACTGCCCAAAAGGATGGCTCACTACTAAGGGTTGGCTCACTGCCAGGGGGTGGCTCACTGCTAAGGGTTGAACTGATTAAGTAGCATCTACACCATGCCTGAGTTCAGTTCCGCTGAAGTGCAATAAAAACTCCTCTGCTCTGCTCTAATTTTACTCTTCACACTTATATTCTCATCTTCGCATCCATACTTCCTCAAACATGAGTTCATTACATATATTTATACAATTCATCAACCTTGGAATGTACATCAAGGTCGGCATTACAATCATTAACCATTGGAACAATCTCGAAGGTAAGCATACATACATACACCAAATTAGGACTAGACCTAAATAGATTTGTAGACTAAATGAATTAAGGAGGAACACTTCATGCCTTAGCATGGACTTAATTGCATCTTCACATGCTATCACATGCTTCTTCAATTCAAGAAATTCATCCGCAAAGAGTGTTAATCATTCAGGTCAGCCAGATAGGTGCAATCATCAAGGACACTTGAACACACGCTTCCAAGATTCTTCATTACAACTTGTGGATCAAGCACATTCCTTCAATGTATTGAGGGGACATCCATGAACATCACATAATCATTTGGAAACCAGTAAAATCAACTGCAATAGATCTCAACCCATTTCACTTGAAGAGGGATCACAGACTGTTCTCAATTAGACACTGTCAAACTCTGCTAATTAGAAACTTGTTTTTCGAAGCTTCAAATCTCATATCCCTTAGAATGAAGATGACTAAGGACCTTATAAGCTTAAGTCTAGAACCACAAAGCCAAACTCCACTCTGCGGAGAAATGTGGAGAAAAACACTTTCTCCCTGTCACTCTGCAAACCTTGCCAGGCACAGTCTTCACACTGGTGAATAGAACTTTTTCATAATAGCAATATGGACCATGAAATTCTAGATTTAGCATCTTCAAACACCTCTCTAAAACATATCCAAAGCTTATACTCTGGTCTTCAACATAGGAAATATACGGAGCAAAATACTCAGACTATGTTCTTCAATCAATCACCAAACATCAATGCTAGAAGATATAGTTGACACAAATAACAACACAAATATGTTGACATCAATGACAACACTAATTAACACATAATTGAAACAATATCCCCCTTTGTCATTGATGGCAACATATGATGTAAAAAACATGTTCCATCATCAAGACACAATTCTGTTTTAAAACTGTTGAAATTATGTGCCTAATCGGTGTTGCCATTGATGTCAACATATCTGTGTTGTCATTGGTGTCAACTGTGCTCTTATTTTGTTGCTTGATTTTAATAAGTGAGATGCTTTGTATTTACTCATGTAAGTGATCTTGATGTTGAGGATATTGAGAAAATTAGCTCCTCTGGTAGAAACAATGAGTTGCAGTGGAAATAGTTTATTGCATACAGAAAAATAGTCTAGAAGATTGCTCCGCATTTCATGTAGGATGAATATCTTTATTTGCAGATTGAAAGTTATTTAGAAGTCTATCTGAAGATGTTATATTCCAAGGTTGAGCCTCTGGTATGAATATTTGAGTGAGTTATGTTCACCAGAGTGAAAATTGCTTTTCTTGTATGTTTGGTGGTGACAGGGATAAAATATTATGCTCCGCATTCCTCCGCATTGAAATATTTTGGTCTGCAGTTCTAGAGTTAAGTCTAGAATGATGATAAGTGCTTTCAACTACAATGGTTTGTGATTTGGTGGTCTGAAAGCTATCCTTTTCGTTAAGACAATGGCTTACAGTATTGCTCTTATGCTCTGGTTTGAAGAATCTTCTTGACAGAGTGGTTATAGGTTGTGTAGTTGTTCCTGGTGATTACAATGTACTTGTGGATGTCTCCTGATCGAGTTCCTACCTTTGGATTGGTCCACAAAGAGAACTAGATCATGGATGAAGAATGTCCTTAGCAGACTTAGTGTTATCACCAGTCTTGGCTGACTTGGTTGATTTCACTACTTGCGGAGATGCCTTGAAGTTTGTGGAAGCATGTCATGGTGTGAAGAATTGTGTTTGAGTCCTAGCTAAGGCATGGCATGATCGACATACATCCTTACATCTTTCCCTTAGCTAATTTCTATATTAGGTCTAGATCTATTTCTATGTGTGTTTTTGTAATGCCGATCTTGGAGATTGTTCCAACAATTGATGAATATATTTCCAACCTTGATGTACATTCCAAGGTTGATGACTTGTATAAAGGCTTGTAATGTAATTACGAAAATGATAATGGTATGGGAAAATGAAGAGATAAGTGGAAGATGTGAAAGAGCAAAGTAGAGAAGTTATATTGTGCTTTAATGGAACTGAACCCAGGTATGAAGTAGATGTTACTTAATTAGTTCACCATTTTTGGTAGTGAGCCACCCCTTGGTAGTGAGCCACCCTTTGGCAGTGAGCCGCCCCTTGGTAGTGAGCCACCCTTTGGCAGTGAGCCGTTCTTTGCAGTGAGCAATTTGGGCAGTGTTCCCTATAGGCAGTGAGCCTCTATTTTTCGGTATTGTTATAACTCATAATTTATGTAGGCTAACACCCATTATGGTTTTTCCCTTTTAGGGTTTTCCACGTAAAAATCTGGTGTCTACTGTGTTGAATGTGTGATTGTGATCAAGTCTTTGGTTTCATGCTTTCATGGTTAAATCTGATTATCAGTAATTTAGTAGTTGATGGTTTATGAAGTTAAGTTTTTGTGACAACTGATTCAGCCCCCCTCTCAGTTGTCTGGTGCATTTCAACAATTGGTATCAGAGCAGGTTCCTTGAAAGAAAGCCTAACAGCTTGAGGAAGATCCAGGCTGTCTTTTAAAAAGGAAGCACCGCAGTTTGATGGGACAAATTATGCTCTATGGAAGGTACGATTGAAAAGCCATCTCCTTTGTCTTGGTTATAGAGTATGGAAAGCTACAAAATCAAAATATACCATGCCTCCAAATGGTTTGACAACTAAAGATAAAATCAGAGAATATGAGTTGAATATAAAAGCTAGATATGCCTCGTTAAGTGCTTTGTCCGACACTGGGCTAATAAAAGTCATGGATCTAGAATCTGCAAATGAGGTTTGGGAAAAGTTGAAAAACTGTATGAAGGAGATTATTTTATAAAAGAAGCCAAGACATAGGGCCTGAAAGCAAAATATGAGAGTTTAAAGATGAATGAAGATGAAAACATTACAACCTTCATGCAAAGGGTTGATGAACTTGTCAATGGAATAAAGGATATGGGAGGAACTATTTGTGATAAGGAAGTTGTGATGAAAATTCTTAGATCACTACCAAAGTCCTATAGTCACAAAGTAGCTGCAATTGAAGAAGTAATGACTGTGAAAACTATTGACAGAGAACAATTACTTGGAAAGCTTACAGCCTTTGAGATGAGAGAGTTTGGTGATGCTCTGCCAAAAGTTGAAACTGCTTTCAAAGCCAGTACTTCAAAAAAAATCTCCAAAGCTGAGAAATATAAGGTGGAGCCTGATGATGACTTTGATGAAATTGAAGCTAACTTTATTGACAAATTGCAAAGAGGTTCTGATAAGTTCAAAGGAAAACTACCTTTCAAATGTTTTTCATGTGGTAAAGTAGGTCATTATGCTTCTAGATGTCCTGAAAGAATTGAAAGGAATAGAAAAATATTTGAGAACAGGCCTAGAGCTCCAAAGAAGTGATACTATGTTAGAGATTTTGATGATGAAAGTGTGACTGATGATGAATTTGATGATGCTAGTACTAGTGCAAATGAATGCTTGTTTATTGCTATTAAAGAAGAACCTATGTCTACTAATCTTGCTAGCTATGTGAAGGAAGAAAAACTAGTGGAAGAAAGTGCTTTGGCTATTCAGGTTGAGAAAGATAAGGATGAATGGATTATTGATAGTGGATTCTCACATCATATGACCTGTGACAAAAGTAAGTTTGTAAGTTTGGAAAAATATGATGGAGGACTGGTCAGGTTTGGAGACAATGCAGCTGGTAAGATTTGTGGAAAAGAATCTATCTCATTTGATGGAAAGCATAATAATGACAATGTCCTATATGTGAAGGGTTTGAAGCACAATCTTTTGAGTGTTGGTCAGATGTGCGACAAAGGTTATGATCTAAGATTCAAAGACAATGGATGCAATATCATGGAAAGCTCCAGAACTATGATTGCTACTGGTAAGAAGACCAGAGGTAACATCTATCAATTAAGAGGAACTAATAATTACTGTTTATTAGCCCAAGTAGATGAGAGTTGGTTGTGGCATAGAAGGTTGTATCATATAAATTTTGATAATCTGGTAAAGATAAGCTCAGGTCAGACTGTAAGAGATTTACCAAAACTTGTGAAAGCCACCAATACTATTTGTAAGGAATGTCATTTGGGGAAGTAGACAAGAACAAGTTTCAAGAGTAAAGAGCAATTTTCTACCAGTTTGCTGGATCTAGTTCATATAGACCTATGTGGTCCTACAGGGCTAATAAGTCTACAAGGTGACCTGTACATCATGTTGCTTATTGATGATTATTCTAGAATGACTTGGGTTACTTTTCTAAGAGACAAATCTGAAGCCTTAGAGAAGTTTAAATCCTTGAAGGAAATGGTTGAAAATGAAATATAACTGAAAATCAATTCTTGAGGTCTGATAGAGGAGGTGAGTTCACATCAAATGAATTCAACAATTTTTGTGAAGAGCAAGGAATAAAGAGACAGCTGTTTACACCTAGGACTCCTTAGCAAAATGGAGTTGTGGAAAGGAAGAACATGACAGTTCAAGAGGCTGCCAGATCAATGATGAAGGAAGGAGGCCTACCAGAAGTTTTCTGGAAAGAAGCTATACATACTGCTGTCTACATTCAAAACAAAGTTCAAGTGAAAGGTAATGGTACTAAAACCCCCTATAAATTATGGTATGGAAGAATTCCAACAGTAAGATACTTCAAAGTCTTTGGAAGCAAATGCTATATCAGAAGAGATGAAGACCTAGGGAAATTTGATGCAAGATGTGATGAAGGAATCTTCCTTGGATACTCTACCAAGAGTAAGGCTAATCGATGCTACAACAAAAGGTTGAAGAATATTGTTGAGAGTGCAAATGTGAAGGTGGATGAAGGCAAAGGAAAAACATTAGATCAGAGTGGCTATGAGTCAGATGAACCTGCTGCTATAATTTATGAAGAAAAAGTTGAACAAGAAGACAGTTAAGATGAAGAAGAAAAGGCTCTAGAAATTGCTAAGACCCCTAGGTATGTTAAAATCAATCACTCTGAAGATCAAATTATTGGAGACAAAGAAAAATGAGTACTGACAAGGAAAAGAACTGCAGAAGAATGAGTGAACTACTGTTTTCTCTCTACAGTTGAACCAAAAACTGTGAATGAAGCCTACAATGATGAAAATTGGGTAAAGGCAATGGAGGAAGAACTAATGCAGATAGAGAAGAATGAAACTTGGGAATTAGTTCCTAGACTTGCTAACAAAAATATTATTGGAACTAAATGGGTTTTCAAGAATAAGCTAAATGAAAATGGAGAAGTTGTAAGGAAAAAAGTAAGACTTGTGTGTAAAGGATATTCTCAAATTGAAGGCATAGATTTTGAAGAGACCTTTTCTCCAGTAGCTCAGATTGAAGAAATTAGAATGTTTTTGGCATTTACAGCTCACAAAGATTTCAAAGTGTATTAGATGGATGTGAAGTCTACATTGAGCAACTAGAAGGATTCCAACTATCAAATCAAGATGATATGGTATGTAGGTTGAAGAAAGCATTGTATGGACTCAAGCAAGCTCCTCGAGCCTGGTATGCAAGGTTAGATAAGTACTTATTGCAGTTAGGATTCAATAAAGGTACTGTTGACAGTAATCTCTATTTTAAGATTAATGGTGATCAAATTTTGATTGTTGAAGTCTTTTTTGATGATATCATCTTTGCAGGAAATGAAGGTATGTGTATGAAATTTGCTGGTGAAATGCATAAAGAGTTTGAGATGTCTATGTTTGGTAAGATGAATTTCTTTCTAGGTCTACAAATCAATCAATCAAATAAAGGAATATTCATATCTCAATCTAAGTATGTGAAAGAGTTGTTAAAGAAGTTTGGGATGGAATACTCTAAACTGGTATGTACTCCCATGGTGACTGGTTGCAAATTGAGCAAAACTAATGAATCACCCAAGACTGATAAAAAAAGTACAGATCCATGATTGGAGGATTGCTTTATCTAACTCAAACCAGACCTGATATTATGCATGCAGTTTGTCTTGTTGCAACATTTCAAGTATATCCAATAGAATCATATGTGATGGCAGTAAAGAGAATCTTGAGATATTTAAAAGGATTTCTAGATCATGGCTTATGGTATCCAAAGGATAATGATTTCACTCTTAGTGCTTATACAAATGTTGATTGGGATGGAGATGTTGATGATAGGAAGAGTACAAGTGGAGGCACTTTCTTTTTGGGTAACATATTGGTTTCATGGCTGAGCAAGAAACAAGATTCAATCTCTTTGTCAACTGCATAAGCAAAATATATTGCAGTAGCATGTTGTTTGACTCAAGTGTTATGGATGAAGCAAACTTTGGACATAAGAGATGTGTATGAAGATCCAGTTGCAATCTTCTGTGACAATACAAGTGCTATAAATATTTCAAAGAATCCAGTGATGCATTCAAGAACAAAGCATATATCTATAAGGTATCACTTTCTAAGAGAAAAGGTAATAGAGAATGAAGTAAAGTTGGAATATGTGTTCACAAAGGATCAGATTGTAGATATCTTGACCAAGCCTCTGCCTAAGGATACTTTTGAGTATCTTAGAGAAATGTTAGGGGTCATTACCCCTCCTACCCTAAACTATGATGCATGAGAATGCATCAATCCAGTGGTGTTCAAAGTCTCATTCTTTAATCTAGATTGATGTTTTGAGAGATACCTCTCAGGGGGAGTAGCTAGATGTGTTGGTAATAGTTTAGTTGGATCAGAGCATCATAATGTAAGTATGTGCCCTTTTCCATTGATGTCAAAGGGGAAGATAAATCATGTGAAAAACTCAGGGCGAGAAAGAATGCAGATGTGTAAAGAGAAAGGGGAGAATCTTGTCTTGATGGTCTTTTTAGTTTTTCACATCATATGTTGCCATCAATGACAAAGGGGGAGATTGTTGCAAGTATGTGCCTAATTGGTGTTGTCATTGATGTGAACATATCTGTGTTGTCATTGGTGTCAACTGTGCTCTTATTTTGTTGCTTGCTTGTAATAAGTGAGATGCTTTGTATTTACTCATGTAAGTGATCTTGATGTTGAGGATATTGAGAAAATTAGCTCCTCCGGTAGAAACAGTGAGTTGCAGTGGAAACAATGTATTGCATACAGAAAAACAATCCAGAAGATTGCTCCACATTTCATGTAGGATGAATATCTTTGTTTGCAGATTGAAATTTATTTAGAAGTCTATCTGAAGATATTATATTCCAAGGTTGAGCCTCTGGTATGAAGATTTGAGTGAGTTATGTTCACCAGAGTGAAAATTGCTTTTCTTGTATGTTTGGTGGTGATAGGGAGAATATATTATACTCCGCATTCCTTTGCATTGAAGTATGTTGGTTTGCGGTTCTAGAGTTAAGTTTAGAATGATGATAAGTGCTTTCAACTACAATGGTTCATGATTTGGTGGTTTGCAAGCTATCCTTTCCTTAAGATAGTGGCTTACAGTATTGCTCTTGTGTTGCAGTTTGAAGAATCTTCTTGACAGAGTGGTTAGAGATCTTACGGTTGTTCCTGGTGATTATAATGTGCTTGTGGATGTCTCCTGATCAAGTTCCTACCTTTGGATTGGTCCACAAAGAGAAAACTGGATCGTGGATGAAGAATGTTCTTAGCAGACTTAGTGTTCTCACCAGTCTTGGCTGACTTGGTTGATTTCACTAATTGCGGAGATGCCTTGAAGTTTGTGGAAGCATTTCGTGGCACGAAGAATTATGTTTGTGTCCCAGCTAAGGCATGGCATGATCATAATACATCCTTACATCTTTCCCTTAGCTAATTTCTGTATTAGGTATAGACCTATTTCTATGTGTGTTTTTGTAATGCCGACCTTAGAGATTGTTCCAACGATTGATGAATGTATTACCGACCTTGATGTACATTCCAAGGTTGATAACTTGTATAAAGACTTGTAATGTAATTGTGAAAATGATGATGGTGTGGGAAAATAAAGAGATAAGTATGAAGGTGTGAAAGAACAGAGTATAGAGAAGTTATATTGTGCTTCAATGGAACTAAACCCAGGCATGGAGTAGATGCTACTTAATCAGTTCACCATTTTTGGTAGTGAGCCACTCCTTGGCAGTGAGCCACCCTTTGGCAGTAAGTTGTTCTTTGTAGTGAGCAATTTGGGTAGTGAGCCCTATAGGTAGTGAGCCTCTATTTTTTGGTATTGTTATAACTCATATATTTTCCGTGGGCTAACACCCACTGTGGTTTTTCCCTTTTAGGGTTTTCCACATAAAAAATTGGTGTCTACTGTGTTGAATGTGTGATTGTGATCAGGTCTCTGGTTTCATGCTTTCATGGTTAAATCTGATTATTAGTAATTTAGTAGTTGATGGTTTATGAAGTTAAGTTTTTGTGACAACTGATTTACCCCCCCTCTTAGTTGTCCTGTGCATTTCAACAAGAACTCCCCCTTTCTTTTTATACTTCTACACTCTTACTCCCCCTAAGTTTTTAAAATGATTTCTCTCCCCCTTTGACATCAATGGCAAAGGGAATTACATATCTTCTACTACACATACTTGCACAATACTACTCTGATCAGTCTGAAACCATTCTTTGCTCCCCCTGACTGTAACAATCATGTAAAACTACTACCTGCTCCCCCTGAGAGGTAGCCTCCAACATCAGTCCAAAGGAGAAAATGTACTTTGAAGCACAATGGACTGATGTACTTCCTTATGCATCTAGTTTAAGGAAGGAGGGGAAATAACCCCTAATTTCTCCTGGAGATACTCAAATGTGTCTTTTGGAAGAGCCTTAGTGAATATACTTGCAACTTGATCTTTTATAGGCACATACTCAAGCTTTACCTCATTCTCTACAACTTTCTCCCTCAAGAAGTGATACTTGATTGAAATGTGCTTTGTCTTAGAGTGCATCACTAGATTCTTTGAAATGTTTATGGCACTTGTGTTATCACAAGGAATAGGAATTGGTCCATCAAACTCAACTTTGATATCCTTCAATTTCTACTTCATCCAGAGCAGCTGAGTGAAGCATGATATTGTAGCAATATATTCTGCTTCTGTAGTAGACAAGGAAACTAATTCTTGTTTCTTGCTATGCCAAGATACTAATCTATCTCTAAGGAAGAATGCACCTCCACTTGTGCTTTTCCTATCATCAACACATCTAGCCCAATTTGCATCCGTGTAGGCACTCAAAGGAAAATCATTGATCTTAGGATACCACAATCCATGATTAGGAGTGCCCTTCAAGTACCTGAATATGCTTTTAACTGCCATCACATGTGATTATCTAGGATCTAATTGAAATCTGGCCACAAGATAGACTGTATGCATAATCATTGATCTATATTTGCTTTGATCAGCCTTAGGAGATTCATCATTCTTGCTCAGTTTACAACCGGTAACCATAGGAGTGCATACTGGTTTAGAGTCCTCCATTCTAAACTTCTTCAACAATTCCTAGACATATTTTGATTGAGAAATGAAAATACCTTTGTCTGTCTGATTAATTTGCAGTCCAAGGAAGAAATTCATCTCACCAGACATAGACATCTCAAACTGTTTTTGCATCTCATTTGCAAAATTCTTGCACATCTCTCCATTTCCTCCAAATATGATATCATCTACATAAACTTCAATAATCAAGATTTGATCATTACTTACCTTGATATACAAATTGCTATCTGCAGACCTGATAAAGGGGGTAAATCATAAAACACACAACAATAGAAATTGCACACAGAAAATAGAACTTTCTTTATTAATTTGGACAACTTATTACATTACAGAGGCTCAAATACAATCAAAGGAATCAACCCTTCACAGGCTACAACACATTACAGCTTCCTCTCACAAGACTTTGGAATGTTCTGCCATCTGTAACCCCAAATCTGCTAGGGTTTCTATTTTCCTACTGATTCTTGACTCTACATTTTCCCCCTTAACTCTACTACTGCCTAGGGTTCCCAAAAATGGTTATTAATAGCCTTTTTAGTGGTCAACAACCTAATTTTGAAATTTGCATCTCACTCCAAAAATAGGTCAACTTCCGGGAGCCATAACTTTTGATTCGAGTGTCCGATTAACGAACCATTTTATGCGTCGAAAAGCTCACGGAGTGCTCTATGAGCTAAGAACCTGCTCTACTAGTTCCAACTATTTTCGGGCCCATACGGGGCTGTTTAGTGCCTCAAACCTGAGTTTTAATAATTTTCAGGCATTTTTCAGGAAACAGAAACTTTAATATCTTTCAGCTTGCAAATGATCTTTGCATGATTCCTTCGCCAAAGGTCTTATTTTTTAGTTACGAAGCTTCCTGTAATTTTTCACTTCAATCCGTGCCCAAATACAGACTTTCCTAAAATAATAGGTTGCTATTATTAACAGTTTGGAAAAACTGAAAGTTCTACATCATTATTCAAGCGATTATGGAACCAGAACCACAAATTTTGAAAATAAATGGAAAGAACATCAACAATTTTGAAACACATCTTTTTTTGGGTGATGCAGGGTTTCCCTTACACCACTGGATGTTCCTGCATCAAACACCTAGGGTAATTTGAGAAGTGACCCTGTCACATCTCAGGTGTTTGTGTGAGGAAAACCCAAATGGTCAATCTTTGCCTTAGACAACCAAGAAGAATCTTCAACAAGCCTTCCTTTCCATTTCACTAGATATTCTTCATATTGCTTGTTCTGAGTACTTCTTCCTACATGGCTATCCAAGATCTCTTCTATCTCCTCTATTAAAGTAGATGTCAGAATACTCCATTGTTCTTCTATTGGTCCATCCTTTGTTCCTCCTTCATGATATTCTGATAAATCAACAATGTTGAAAATAGAGGAAATGTTGACCCCACTCGGAAGCTCTACCTCATATGCATTTCTTGAATCATGTTTCTTCAAAATTCTGCATGGTCCAAATTTCTTCATTTTTAGCTTATTGTATGTTCCAATTGGGAACCTTTCTTTTCTCAAGTAAACCATGACTTCATCTCCTACCTAGAATTCCTTATATCTCCTCTTCTAATCTGCCTTAGCCTTGTACTGAATATTCATCTTATTAATATTCTTTTTCACCTCTTCATGCAAATTCTTCATGTGTTCTACAAAGTCTTCAGCCTTAGCACTTGTCTTTTCTCCTTTGTCCAGATTCCTTAACTCTGAAGCATTTCATGGAGTATTCCCATATACAATTGTTGTAAGCAGTACTCCTATTGACAGAATTGTTGTAAGAAAATTCTACTTGTGGTAAAATCAAATCCCATCCATTGGGATTATCTCCTACTAAGCATCGTAGCAGGTTACCCAAACTCCTATTCACCACTTCGGTCTATCCACAAGTTTGTGGATGGTGTGCAGAACTGAACTTCAAATCTGTCTTCAACTTCTTCCACAATGTCCTCCAGAAATAACCAACAAACTTGGTATCTCTATCTGAAACTATGCTTTTTGGTAGACCGTGTAATCTCACCACCTCCCTAAAAAATCACTCTGCAATATGATCCACATCATTAGCCTTCTTGGAAGGAATAAAATGTGCCATCTTTAAGAATCTGTCCACCACTACAAAAATAGAATCATGTCCTCTCTGTGTCCTTGGTAAACCAAGAATAAAATCCATACTGATATCATCCCATGGCTTCTCTGGTATAGGTAATGGCTGATATAGCTCTATATTCTAACTTGTTCCTTTTGCCATTTGACACACTCTACAACTCTGCACAAATTTCCTCACATCTTGCTGCAACTGTGGCCAATAATAATTTTCACCAACAATAGCAATGGTCTTATCTCGACCAAAGTGTCTAGCCAATCCTCCACTATGCTTCTCCTTATTCAGGTTCTCTCTCATGGAACTCCTTGGAATGCACAACTGGCTTCCTTTAAACAACATGCCATCTTGGATTATGAAATCCAACCATTTTGTCCTATTCAAAGTAACAGGTTCCAAACAAGCTTTCTAAGCATCTGTAAAATCTGGATCTTCAGGATACAAAATTTTGAGCTCATCGAACCCAACAACCTCTATCTTCATTTCTGTCAACAAATTTTGCCTTCTGCTCAATGCATCTACAACTTTGTTGGACTTCCCACTCTTGTGCTTTAAAACAAAAGTATATCTCTCCAAAAACTCAACCCATTTTAAGTGCCTCTAGTTCAACTTTCCTTAACTATTAAGATACTGCAAAGCCTAATGATTAGTATTTAAAACAAACTCCTTTAGCAATAAATAATGTCTCCATTTCTTCAAAGCCTAAACTATTGCATAAAACTCCTGATCATAAACATAATACTTTTTCTTTTCATCATTAAGGTTCTCACTAAAATATGCAATGGGCTTACCTTCTTGGCTCAAAACAACTCCTATAGCACTGCCACTAGCATCATAATCTACCTGAAATGCCTTATCAAAATTTGGAAGTGTCAAAATAGGTTGCTCTGTAACTTTCTGCTTGAATGTATCAAAGCTTTTATCTACTTATTTAGTCCATCTAAACATTTTTCTATCCCCTCTCATTGTCTCAGTTAGGGGTGCACAAATGCTACTAAAATTTCTGATAAACGTTTTGTAAAAACTTTCCAAACCATGAAAAGATCTTACCTTTGTGGCACTCCTTGGCATAGGCCATTCAAGGATAGCTCTCACCTTCTTTGGGTCCATCTGAAGACCTTCCTCTGAGACAACAAATCCTAGGTATACCAACTCCTTTGCAAAACTACATTTCTTCAGATTAATCAACAACTTCTCCTCCCTTAGCTTCTCTAAAACTCTTTTGATATGCATCAGATGCTCATCCCAAGTCTTATTGAAAATCAAAATATCATCCAAATAAACAATAACAAAACTCCTCAAAAATTCTTTTAGTACCTCGTTCATGAGCCGCATGAATGTGCTCGGTGCGTTGGTTAGCCCAAATGGCATGACTAACCACTCATACAAACCCTCCTTTGTTTTGAAGGCTATTTTCCATTCATCTCCTTCTCTAATTCAGATCTGGTGATACCCACTCTTTAGGTCAATCTTCGTGAAGTACTTGGCTCCACTCAAACAATCCATTATGTCATCCATTCTAGGCAATGGAAATTTGTACTTGATTGTGATCTTATTGATGACTTGAGAGTCTGTACACATTCTCCACTCTCCATATTTCTTTGGTGCTAGTACTGCAGGTACCACACATGGACTTAGGCTCTCTCTTATCAATCCCTTTCTCAACAACTCCTAAACTTGTCTGTTCAACTCTTCACTTTCTGCTGGAGTCATTCTATGGGCTGCCTTATTCAGAAAACTAGCTCCTGGTATCAAATCCATTTGATGACGTATCTTCCTCATTAGTGGTAAACCTTCTGGTACATTATTAGAGACAATATCTTGAAATTCTTCCAACATTTCTAAGTCTTCTGTTGGTACATTTTCACATTTCTCTTGACTAATCTTAGGAATTAATGCAAAGCAATGATGCTCATGCTTCATACCTTCCAAACATTTTCTACCATCTACCAAGCAAATTCTGGCAGTACTACATACCTTTTCTTCCACCTCCTTCAAGGGCTTCAACTTATGACGAACTCCATCCTTTGTTAGGGAGTATGTGTTTGCACGACCATCATGGACATCGCTCCTATCATACTGCCACGGCCTCCCCAGTAACATATAAACGGCCTCCCCAATAACATATAAAATGCATCCATCGATATGATGTCACACAACACCTCATCATGGTAGTCACTAATCTTGAACTTCACTAAACACTTCTCATTGACCAAAGCTCTACGGTCCTTCTGCAACCATACAATCTGATATGGATGCAAATGCTTTCTTCTTGTCAACTTTAACTTGTCAACCATCTCTGAAATAAGATTATTAGTGCTTCCACTGTCAATAATAATATCACAACACTTACATTCACATTTGCACCTTGTGCGGAATAAACTCTTCCTCTGATTGGGTTCTTTCTCCTCATTCAACAAAGTTCTTCGGACAACTATGGTTTCTCCCCTTTCAGCATCTTCAGAGCGCTCAGATTGTGCATCTTCATTGACATGTGCAACTCGGGCATTACCTTCAGGTCTTCTATTTGTCCTTCCTTGATATTGTGGACACTCATATGATCGATGTCCTTCTTCTCCACATTAGAAACAGGTTCCTCTGAAACCTCCTGTTCTAGGTCCTTGCCTAGGTCTACCTCTTCCTCTTCCTCTTTGCTCACCATTGTTTTGGTCATGAGGGCGGTAGGTATTATCTCCTCTCTAATTTTGACTCATGCTAGCTTCTTCACTTTTCTTTAAATCTTCATTTCAGCCCCCATAGGGTCTTCCACCAATCCTTCCACCTTGACCTCTTCCCCTTTGCTTGTTGTCAAATCTTTTATTTAGCTTCTCTTCCACTTTCAGGGAAAATTGGTATGCATCTTCTATGGTGGTCATTTTGACCAGGCTCAACTCATCTTGAATACTTGGCCTCAACCCATTAATGTAATGGGCTACCTTCTCCTTGTTGGCCTCTGCATGACCAGTTCTGATAGTAATCTTATAAAACTCTTCTATATACTTCTTAACAGATTTGTTGCCTTGCTTCAATCCTTGCAGCTTCTTCAACAACTCCATCTCATAGTCCACAGGAATGAACCGCTTCTTCAGTTTCTCCACCATCTGATCCCATCTAGTGATCTTTCCTTTTCCTCTTCTATTCCTCTCTAACTGGACCTCCTTCCACCAAATACTGGCATGGCCCTTCCATTTTGTTTTTGCAAACTTGACCCAATCTGGGTCTTCCACATCTTCATACTCAAAATATTCCTCCATGTCATTGATCCAATCAATAAGCTGTTCTGGATTCAAATCTCTAGAATAAGTAAAAACTTTGATCCTGGGCCTCTTTCTGATCTTCAAAATGGCCTTCAACAACCTAACTTCTGCAGGATCTCCTGCAGCTTCTTGTTCTTCCTCAGATATCTCTTCTTCAACTTCATCTTCACTTTCTTCTCTTGTTCTCACCTTAATCCCTCTTCATAGCTCCTCTTGCAATGCATCTATTTGCCTTTGCAGGGCTCTAAAACCCTCTTCCATCAAAACATTCCTCCCAATACGATTTCTTCGTGGAGGCAACTTGATCTCCGCAACAAACCCAAAACCTCAGGTCCTCGTACAAACTGTCTCACGATTAGTGATCTGTCTACACACTCAGGAACCCTTTCTCTAATACCACTTGATGAAGGGGGTAAATCATAAAAAACACAACAACATAACTTATTACATTACAGAGGCTCAAATACAATCAGAGGAATCAACCCTCCATAGGCTGCAACACATTACAACTTCCTCTCACAAGACTCTGGAATCATCTGCCATCTGTAACCCCAAATCTACTAGGGTTTCTATTTTTCCACTGATTCTTGACTTTACATTTTCCCCCTTAACTCTACTACTACCCAGGGTTCCCAAAAATGGTTATTAATAGCCTTTTTGGCAGCCAACAACCTAATTTCAAAATTTGCATCTCCCTCCAAAAATAAGTCAACTTCTGGGAGCCATAACTTTTGATCCGTGTGTCCGATTGACAAACTATTTTATGTGTCAGAAAGCTCACAGAGTGCTCTACATACAAAGAACCTACTCTGTTGGTTCCAACCATTTTCGGGTCCATATGGGACTGTTTAGTGCCTCAAACCTAAGTTTGAATAATTTTCAGGCATTTTTTCAGGAAATGAAAACTTTAATATCTTTCAGCTCACAAAAGATCTTTGCATGATTCCTTTGCCAAAGGTCTTATTTTTTAGTTATGAAGCTTCCTATAAATTTTCACTTCAATCCATGCCCAAATGCAAACTTTCCTAAAATAACAGGTTGCTATTTTTAGCAGTTTGAAAAAACTAAAAGTTCTACATCATTACTCAAGCGATTATGGAACCAGAACCATAAATTTTGAAAAGAAATGGAAAGAACATCAACAATTTTGAAACACATCTTTTTTTGGGTGATGCAAGATTGCCCTTACACCATTGGATGCTCCTGCATCAAGACCCTTTACTGAAACCTTGCTGTAGCAGATACTTATCCAGTCTTGCATACCAAGCTCTAGGAGCTTTCTTCAATCCATACAAAGCCTTCTTCAACTTGCACACCATATCTGGTTTATCTAATAGCTAGAACCCATCTGGTTGCTCTTTCTAGACCTCTTCTTCTAGCTCACCATTCAGGAAAGAAGATTTTACATCCATCTGATATACTTTGCAATCTTTATGTGCTGTAAATGCCAAAATAATCTGATAGCCTCTATTCTTGCCACCGGAGCATAGGTTTCTTCATAATCAATTCCTTCAACTTGGGAGTAGCCTTTGCATACAAGTCTTGCCTTATTTCTCACAATTTCTCCAACTTCATTCAGTTTGTTCCGGAATACCCATTTTGTTCCAATCACATTCTTGGTTTCTAGTCTGGGGACAAGTTCCCAAGTCTTGTTCTTCTCAATCTATTGTAGTTCTTCATTCATTGCCTTGACCCAATGCTCTGTTGGAAACAAGGTAGATAACTAAGAGGGGGGGTGAATCAGTTATCTCAAATTTCTTTAACTTTCTTTTCTTCTTTACTAATTAGTGCAACATCAAATCATATAAGCATATGTGATCATAAGAACAAAAATAAAGTCATCACACATCACACAAGGATTTTTATGTGGAAAACCTTGTTAAGGGAAAAACCATGGGGTGACTAACTCAAGATTGTATTCTCTGTTAAAAGAATAAAGGAGTACAAAATGACACTTGCCAATTAGGGCTCACTGCCCGAGCACACTGCTCACAAGAGGCACACTACCTACAAGAGACTCACTATCTACAAAACTTACAGAAGGTAATCAGGTGTTTGAATTGATGAGAGGCATCTACAAATGCAGGAGTTCAGTTTCAGTTAGGCACAATACATTGATTTGATACACTTCATTCTTCCTTTGTTTTGATACTGTTGCTCTGTCACATACCGGACTTGATTTGTTGCTTTCACACTTGTCATTGCTTTTCTTCACACTTTATTTCATCACTTGTATATTCCATACACCTACATACTGGAATCCATCTGGTATATATATCTGCATTAAGGATTTCATCAAATTTCTAGTCAGCAACAAGAACACTCAAGATATTTAAAAGTTACTGGTCTGTCGGCTGAATCCATGCTTGATTTGTGATGCGTATCAAAAGCATAGGCATAGAAGTCATTAATAATGTCGGCCAACAATGTATAATCCCCCAAATAGCTTGATCAACACCTTTTACTCATCCGGATTGAAGTCTAATGCTCTGAGGGTTAGTTCTTTCTCTGTCTGCTCTGCCTGTCTGGAACCCAACACTCAGATGCTCATATCTTTTTCATGCTTTATCACTGGAGGCTAAATCTCTGGAATATAGTAGTCATTATGTCCCTCTTGACTTATCCAAATCTGTAACTTGCTGAGTTACACCATTTGAGAGATCCGGACCTAATTGTCAGACCTTGTTGCATATTCTGTTCTTGTTCACTGGACCAAAATAATCTTCAAACTAAATTCTAGTAAGGGCATACTATGTACTGCAGATGTGTGGGATAGACTTTGTTACCATCAATGACAACACTCATGAAGCCACATAATGTCTCTTGCCAACAATCTCCCCCTTTGGCATTGATGGCAACACTTATTGAAAAATGGCTAAGTGTCACAGTAACTCCCCCTTGGCTGATGCTCTGTCTTTTGCACTATTTTAACGGAGCTCCCCCTTGGCTGGATTCCACATTTTTCACTACTCCTCACTCCCCCTTTGACATCAATGGAAAAGGGCAGAATCCGCATACCAAAATTTTGCAAAAATTAACCTATACATGGCCGCATAAGTATATATATGTTATACTTACATATACTTAAGTATATCTGCAAAAGTGGCCTTCAACTGTACAAATGCTGTGGCCCAACTCTGCTTCATCCTGTCCAAAATGGAGATGTGACTACTCAACAAAAATACATATGCTTCTACCCTTCTTAAATCTGCTGGATCACTAGTTCGGGTTGTGGTCTGAGCATCTGTCAAGGCCTCATGCATTACCTCGAAATTAGGGATAATTATCCCTCTGAGTTCACTCATTCTGTTTATTATATCCTTATTTTCTTTGTTGAGCCTCTTTATGTCATTTATGATGACAATGGCTTGGCATTCTTGATTCATTAAAGATGTAAGGGGATCAAAATTTTGGGATAAACTTGACAGTTTACCTTCTTGTTCTTTCAACTTCTTTTCAATATCCTCTGTCACTTTGGGCCAAGACAGACAAAATTTGTACATGTCCCCACCATCTTTAAGAGCATTTTCAAGGCTCTTTATTCTAATGTCTAGGGTCCTCCTATCATTAGCAATGAGTCCCTGTACTTCAGTGAATCTTTTTCCCAAAAACTCCTTCCGGACCTTAGCTTCTGCTGATTTTTCTAGAGATTCAAAGTGAGTGGTAACAAAATTTACCAAAGATTTCAAGTTGCTAGATGGTGAGGCTGAAGGATCCTTTTGGAATGATGGCATGATCTTCTCTAGCAACCTGGATGCCATCTCCAATAGCTCACAGTCTTCCATGTGAGATTTCAGGAGTTTTTCTTTTGCTTTGGCTTGAGAAAAAGATGCTATTTTCATTGTTTGGACCGGAGAGAGAGAGTCAAAATTTAGTGGCCCTTGTAATAGATTAGGTTCATATATCTCCATCATTTCTTTATTTAAGAAGTTCTTCACTGCCTCTGTAGTGTCTCTTGCCGGTGACTGAGTCTTCTTTTCTTTTGGGATCTCAAAACTGTCATCATAGGTCTTCTCTGCTTGTTCTTCTTCTTTTCCCTTAACCTCCTCTTCTTGACTCACTTTCTCCTCTTTTCTTCATTCTCCTTCAACTTCTGAATCTGGAATGTCTGCAATGGTATCCGGAGAAGAGATGTTACCTGTGTTTACTGCTTCGTGAACTTCCTCTTCCAAAATAGAGGAATCTAAGTCCTTAGACTTCTCTTCATCTATCTCTTTTGATCCTTCTACATCTTTGTCAGAAGATTCTTCATTGGTTACATTTAATCCTTCAACATCTATGGTAGAAGCTTCTTCATCTATTTTCTCTACAATAGGAAGATTGAATCTTTTGAAGGCATTCTAGAGGATGTCTTTTGTTTCTCTTGCTACTTGGTCAATTTCTCCAAGCATAAGTTTATTCATTCTTGCTTTACTCCATAATTCATCCTTACAGTCCTTAAAGATCATGTCCATTTGTTTTGGAGTAATAGAAGGATAAAGTTGAATCATTATTTGTTCCCAAATCTCTAGGTCTTTTTCCTTTGCATTCTCTTTTCTCAGTTCAAGTACCTTTTCTAGACTCTTGGGAATTAATGATATAATTTCAATGAAAGCTTTATTGTAAATATTCAGGTACCTGACAGTAGCTTCTTCCAAAATTCTCTTGTTAGTATCACTGTATTCATCATAGAACTCTATTACTGGCTGCAGGTTCCCATCCACAGTAACTACCTTGATGATGTAATCAATGGAAAGAGTGGGCTTTTCAACAAATTCTTCTACCTTTTCTTCTTTATTTTTGCTAGCAGAGAATTCCTCGAATGTTTTCTTCTTCTTCATTTTCTTGATTTTTTCATCAGATTCTATTTCTTCATCATCCTTGAGGCTTGTATATGACCTTATGGCTTTTGTCTTCATCCTCTTTTCTCCTTTTCCAGATGTCTTGACTTCTGGTTTGGTGGCCCTTGAGCTTTTAGGAGTGGCAGGTGTAGAGCTCTAAGAGGATCTAGTCCAGGAGGAGGCTTGTACCAAAATATCTCCTTTCTTTGCTTCTTGTTTCTCTTTCTCAACCCTTTCCATTTTTTCTCTATTTGCATCTACTATCTCTTTAGATAAGCCAAATCTTTTGGCAATTTCCTCAAATTCCCTTCTTACTTTCCTCTTTATCTCTGATTGTCTTAACTCAACATGTATTTTTACACTTAGTTATTGAAAGGTTCCAAACTTTTCTGCCTCAGGGTCCTTAAGCTAGCTCAACAGGTGTTGAATATGTAGCTCAAAGATTTTCTCATTGACCTCGTATCCCATAGGCATTATCCGAACTATTCTGGGCTCAACTGCTTCCATTAGGCATTAATCAGTGTCAACCATGAAGCATACTGTGTCCTTGTATTTCTCAACTATGGATTGAGGTATCCTCTCTCTGGCTTGCATCATGCTTTGGAAGTTCTTAAAATAACCCCAGAGAGTTGTGTTTTGAGCTTTAGCATCACCAAGTCCATACATATAATCTCTAATCTAGATTGCAACTAGTTTATCATTTTTCCAAACCCAACCACTTGATCTAGGTAGCTCATTCATGTAATAAAAGAACAGACACAGTATTAGACAACCATATTTGAAGGAATTCTTCTTATCCTTTTTGATCTTCTATAGGTTTTCTAATAGTTGATTTAGGAGAAGATTACATAGGTCATAATCTGCATTTTCCCTCAACATTTGATATGCTACATATATTGCAGTCCCAAACACAAAATTCTCCCTGCTCGAATGATAGATTTTGTAGCCAATTATCATTGAAGCAAACTTGGCATCCAGATTAGTGATGTCATCTATGGTCATTGCTCTTTTGTCAAATTAAGATCCAGTGGCTTCAGTTACTGTCTGGTTCTTAATAGATTTAAGTACTGGTAACCCATCGGAAGAATGCAGTCCAGTCACTGCCCTGATGGCATCTTTAGTTATCTTGAAGGGCTTCATTAACCACATGAAATTATCATATATCCTGCTTAGGACATACTGGACCCAATCATCTTCTGCAAAATAGGGAAAGTGTATGCAATGTCTGAAGTGTTTATCCCAAATGGACTTGCATTGAGGTTTGAGTTCAAAACTCTCATCTATTAGTTGTTTGTGATAGATATCCATCAATTTTGAGTCTCCAAATTCCTCAATGTTGGCATGGATATAGACCCTAACATCTTCTACGTGCAATACCCCATGAGGAATGCTAGAAAATGCGCCTAAAGGATTAACTTCTAGAGATTTATAGGGGTGTTTCTTGAATTTAGGACGCGGCCTATCAGTGATCTTTACAACCATTGTAGTAGCTATCTTGCAGAAGATTCAGAGAGAGATTTTCAGAATGGAAATACCTTTTTTTTAGGGTTTGAAATCGGAGCCAGAATAAATCACTGGTTGAATTCAATTTTCAAGTTGATCTTGAGTGAATTGTAGAGACTTTGTTGTAGAGCTCTTATTTTCTTCTTCTCAAATGCAAATGTGCAAATAATGAGTGAATGAACCCTTTTATCCTTGCGCAAACCCTAATTTCCTTTTGTAATAAATGCACAACATAAGTTATCCGGTTGCCCTGTTTTGAGAGAGATCTTCTTGAATCACTGTGTTGCACTTAGAATCATTGTCAGTGAGGATTGTAAATCTATCTTCTTTTCTTCAATCATGCCATGGGTTTGCAAATCAAACTATTTCAATTTTGAATCATACCGGATCTGTCTGTGAAAATCCTGCTTTACTAGAGCGCTGTCAGAACCGGATTAACTTGAGTGGTTAAACTCTTGCAAAACTCCATGCGAATCTTTCATATTTTTACTGAAGGTTATGTAGATGGTTTTCTAAGAACCCTTTAATCCGCAGCATTCCATGTGCTAAATTTAGGCACCAGTTGACTGGCTGGGGGATTTTGTTTTTCTTTGTGACTCCCCCTGAGCCAAAACTCATCTGTTTTAGTTTTTGGAAGAAATATCAACACCATATTCCAGTGCGGATCCATCCCCAATATTTTTTGTACTCTTCTTCACCCAAATCTTACTCATCTCCCTTTGAACTTCATCCGCATTCACTTTACTCTTACCCTTATCTTGTTTTTGATTATGATGCACCAGACCATTTTTATTCTAATTTTTACTTCTGCAGAATTTGGCAATATGACCAGATCTATTGCAATTGTAACAAACAACATTTCTTTACATATTTGATTGATATCCTCTTGATCTGCATTGATTAGCCATATGTCACATTCTATTGCATGTAAAGCATCTACCATTGAATGAATTGTTAATTTGCATATTTCTGCATTCATGAGATTTGTGACCATACCTTTTGCAGTTGAAACATTGTCCGGAGAAGGATGGATTAGTCTAGTTCATTCTCCTTTTGCACTGAGTTACTTTATGACTAAAATTGTTTCAATTGAAGGAGTATCCATTGAAGGATGGATATCTTTGAGCATTTGTGATGTAGAACGGGCAGCGGGTCATGGAAAACTGTTTTACCAGTCGACTGCTAACATACAATTTTCTCTGTATCCATTCCACCGACAAAACCTATTCCACCAGCCAGACTAAAACTCCTCACGCCGATATGAGTATTTTTCCTTGGGTGAACCTCTGAGCCAACCGTACCATTGAACCAATACTATCGATTCAATTACTTAGTTTAAAGTGTTATGGGCAACTCACAGTTGTCCTGTTGAACCGCAGGAACCCATCGGCTTCACTAAACAGTTGAACCATTGGCCCATTGAACCGTTGAACTGGTACAACGAATGGTTCAACTATCGCTAGCTCTTTAGCACTGTCTCTGTCGCTGAACGGTTGAACCAAATGGTCGGTTGAACCGTTGAACCCTTTGAACCGTTGAACCGGTTCAAAGGTTCAACCAAACACTTAACCGATTCAAAAACTCCTTCGAAGCTTGACTTAACTTCTTACAAGCATTCATCGAGCCAAAATGAACCCAATTTACTTGCGAACCGTTGAACCTTTTGCCAAAGGTTCAAATGAAGACTTTTCCACTTGACTTCAATCAGCTGCAGAACCTGATGTACTATCTGTTACTATCGTGGAACCAAAATTCGTTGGATCATTGGAATTGGTTCAGACACCAGGTTTTCAACCTGCGTGACATTGCCAACCTATTCTTTCCACAAACATATGGATTTTTCTAACTTTAACAACCTAGCACATGAGGATGCTAGGATTCATCTCAGCATGCTACAAATCGATCCTGCGATCACACAAAATGAACAGAAACAAATCTTAAACCTAATCTAATATATACAGCCATTCCACCGATTACAAAGTAATCAACTGGTGGAATGGATTAAAGAATCCATCTCGGTTGTAAACCATAAAAATGACTACACAAGGAAATTAAACACCAGAAAACAACACCAACAGGATCTTTCTTTTATGACTTCCAGAAATTGATACAGATGTCTGATTTCACAACTTTAGAACTTCTCTGTTTCCTACAGAAATCTCAATCTATCTTAATCTATATATCTTCCAAACGATCTGAGCATAGCTATTTAACTACTTTCCAATAGTAGTATAGACTTGATTCCCAGTGGCTGGGAGAGATAATAAACTTCTAACAAACTAACAACCTTATCATGACATCTTGATAAGTGTCCAAGGGATTACAAACAAAAACTGAATTACAAACACCAATGACAAGTCTGGTCAAATAGACCTTATTACATTAATATAGAAAATGCATAAATTGCATAAGACCCTAGTCTTCGTGGGGTGCTCCTGCACCAATTTGGTTACCTTATTGGAGGTCTTCTAGGCCTGTTTCTTTGATTTCCTAATCCAAAGTTCTTCTGATCAGATCCAGAGCTTTCAACTTTCTCATATTCTGAGCCACACTTATCATCTACCCTCTTTTGGCTTTCAAGAAGAACTTCAAGTTGGGTTGAGCTTATCTTGAATTTCTCTTTGTATTCATTTGCTGTTTGAAGATCTTGTTTAAGAATGTCTATTTGATTCTCAAGTTATTCTTCATTATCTCTAGCTTCTTCAAGGTCAGATCCAAGATGCATGATTATTCTGTCCATTTTGTGGCAGTCCTCTGTCTTCTCCTTAAGGGATTGTTTTATATTATCTTTAATTTTCTTTTTTTCTTCAATTTCTTGGGTGAATCTCATAACCCCTAATTCCATCTCATGCCTTACCATAATGACCTCTTTTGACAACTTCTCACATAACTTGTTTTTCTCATCCAGATTTTCATTAGTATCATTGGCTTCACTCTGATTTGCTAATTTTTGAAGTAGTTCCTTTCTCTTTTTCACAGAGATACTCAATTTTTCTCTTAGCTTATTTATGAAATCATTAGCTTGTTTGAGTCTTTCTCTTAAGTTATTGACTTCAGAGTGGGATTGTTCAAGATCATCTAGGGCAGACTGAAGTTGTTCCTTCATACCATATATATCCATTGAAATTTCCAGATCTTCCTCAAGCTGTTAGGCTCTATTTAGAGGAACTTAGCTCTGATACCAATTGTTGGAAACAAGGTAGATAACTGAGAGGGGGGGGGTTAATCAGTTATCTCAAATTTCTTTAACTTTCTTTTCTTCTTTAATAATTAGTGCAGCATCAAATCATATAAGCATATGTGATCATAAGAACAGAAATAAAATCATCACACATCACACAAGGATTTTTACGTGGAAAACCCTGTTAAGGGAAAAACCACGGGGTGACTAACCCAAGATTGTATTCTCTATTAAAATAATAAAGGGGTACAAAATGACACTTGCCAATTAGGGCTCACTGCCCGAGCACACTGCTCATAAGAGGCACACTGCCTACAAGAGACTCACTATCTACAAAACTTACAGAAGGTAATCAGGTGTTTGAACTGATGATAGACATCTACAAATGCAATAGCTCAGTTCCAGTTAGGCACAATACACTGATTTGATGCACTTCATTCTTCCTCTATTTTGATACTGTTGCTTTGTCACATACCAGACTTGATTTGCTGCTTTCACACTTGTCCCTACTTTTCTTTGCACTTTATTTCATCACTTGTATATTCCATATAGCTACATATAGGAATCCATCTAGTATATATATCCACATCAAGGATTTCATCAACTTTCTAGTTGGCAACAAGAACACTCAAGATATTTAAAAGTTACTAATCTGTCGACTGAATCCATGCTTGATTTGTGATGCGTATCAAAAGCATAGGCATAGAAGTCATTAATCATGTCGACCAACAATGTATAATCCCCCAAATAGCTTGATCAACACCTTTACTCATCTGGATTGAAGTCTAATGCTCTGTAGGTCAGTTCTTTCTCTGTTTGCTCTGCTTGTCTGGAACCCAACACTCAGATGCTCATATCTTTTTCATGCTTTATCATTGTAGGCTAAATCTCTAGAATATAGTAGTCATGATGCCCCTCTTGACTTATCCAAATCCGTAACTTGCTGAGTTACACCATCTGAGAGATCCGGACCTGATTGTCGGACCTTGTTGCATACTCTGTTCTTGTTCACCGGACCAAAACAATCTTCAAACTGACTTCCGATAAGGGCATATTATGTACTGCGGATGTGTGGGATAGACTTTGTTGCCATTAATGACAACACTCATGAAGCCACACAGTGTCTCTTGCCAAAATGCTCATCATTGCATGCTTAATTTACTATTTTAGGTTCTACCTTATACAACATACAAAGATTTACTTGTTCCTCTGCAATCCTGCTTCTTGTCATCACACCTTTCCTTTTATCACCAATAATTTGATCTTCAAAATGATCTCTTTGCACATACCTTGGAGTTTTATGAGTTCTTACCAGATCCTTAGCTTGAGTTTCTTCTTCTTCTTCTTCTAGAGCTTGTTCTTTAGTTTGAACTTCCTTTTCTTTGCCTTTTCTAACCTTTTTTGTATCAACAGGTTCATCTAACTCATATCCATCTAGTTGGAAGTCTTCGTCTACCTTGACACTTGCACTTTCAATGATCTTTCTCAGTCTTTTGTTATAGCACTGGTAAGCCTTTCTCTTAGTGGAGTAACAAATGAATATTCCTTCATCACATACAGCATCAAACTTCCCTAACTCCTCATCTCTTCTGATGTAACACTTGCTTCCAAAAACTTTGAAGTATTTGATAGTAGGGGCTCTACCATACCATAGTTCATAAGATGTCTTTGTTTCTTCTGCTCTGACTTGCACTATGTTCTAAATGTAGACAATAGTATGTATTGCTTCTTTCTAGTACACTTCTGGTAGGTCTGCCTCCTTGATCATTGCTCTAGCAGCTTCTTGAACAATTCTATTCATGCTTTCAACCACTCCATTTTGTTGAGGAGGCTAGGAATCAGACAAATGTCTTTTTATTCCATGTTCTTCACAAAAATCATTGAACTCATTTGAAGTGAACTCACCTCCTCTACTAGACCTTAATCATTTGTTTCTCAAACCCAATTCATTTTCAACCATAGCTTTGAACGCCTTGAACTTATCTAAAGCTTCTATCTTTTCTCTAAGGAAAGTAACCCAAGTCATTCTTGAAAAATCATCAATAAGGAGCATGAAATACCTTTCACCTTGCAGACTTCTTGTTCTTGTGGGACCACATAGGTCTGTGTGCACCAGCTCCAACAAACCAGTAGAGGATTGTTCTTTTCTTCTGAATGTAGTCTTTTTCATCTTCCCAAACTGATATTCTTTGCATATAACATTGGCAGGCTTAACAATTTTAGGTAGATCTCTTACATCTTGAATAGTGCTTATTCTCACTAGATTATTGAAGTTAATGTGACACATTCTCCTATGCCATAGCCAACTTCATCTGACTTATCCAACAAACAATAATTTTTAGCACCTTTCAAGTGATAGACATTACCTTGTGTTTTCTTACCAGCAACAATTACGGTTCTGGAGCTATTCTGTATCTTACACCTATTGTCCTTGAACACAAGATTATAACCTTTGTCACACATTTGTCCAACACTTAGTAGATTATGCTTCAGGCCCTTGACATAAAGAATATCATCTATATTATGCTTGCCATAAAAAAGTGATAGATCCTTTTCCACAAATCTTACTAGCTGCATCATCACCAAACCTAACAAGTCATCCATCATACTTTTCAAACTTAACAAACTTACTCTTGTCTCTTGTCATGTGGTTTGAGCATCCACTATCAATGATCCATTCATCTTCCTTTTTGAGCATGGAATGTAGACAACTCTCTTGCACTTTTGTCCTTCACACAACTTGCAAGATTAGCAGAAACAGGTTCTTCTCTATGTGCAATAAACAAGCATTCACTACTATTACCATCATTAGAATTAGATTAATCATCACTTACACCTTCATCATCTCTAACATAATAACTCTTTCTTACCATCTTTTCTTTTCTTTCATTGATCTTCAAAGCTCTGTTAGGACATCTTGAAGCATAATGAGCAATTTTACCACAACTGAAGCATTTGAAAGGTAACTTACCTTCAGATTTTCCTTTGCTTCCCCTCTTTATTCTGCTAGAAAATTTGGCTTCGAACTCTACAAAGTCTTCATCATCTGATTCCACAGGATATTTCTTTGATCTAGCAGTCTTAGTTCCTTCCTTGGCCTTGAAAGCAATCTCAATTTTCGCAGGGCCATCAGTAGTACCAAACTCTCTTATTTTAAAAGCAACTAGTTTACGAAGTAATTGATCTTTTGTAAGCTTTCCCAATTCCAGCAACTCTTCAATGGCAGATACTTTGTGACTATAAGGTTTGGGAAGAGTTTTGAGTATCTTATCTATGACATCTTCATCCTTTAATTCTCCACCAAGGCCCTTGATACTGCTGACAACTTCATCAATCTTTTGTAAGTAAATTGTTATGTTCTCATCTTTACCCATTCACATGGTTTCATATGTGGTCTTCAAATTCTGCAACTTGGCCGTCTTGATAGATGCATCACCTTCATAGATTTTATTTAATTTGTCCAAAATCTCATAAGCAGTTTCCAGATTCACAACTTTTTCCATTTCAGTGTTAGACAGGGCATTTAATAAATTTTTAGCTTTGTGATTATCCTCAAACATTTTGATCTCTTCTTCAGAATCTAAATCTTTAGGAATTGTGTATTTATTCTTAACCACTACCCAAACATTATAACCAAGAGAAATGAGATAAATTTGCATTCGTACCTTCCAGTATGCATAATCAATTCCATTAAACTGGGGAATGTCTTTCCTGTGTGCCATCTCGGATCTACCTTAAGCTGTTAGGCTTTTCTTCAAAGGCACCTCACTCTGATACCAATTGTTGAATGTCACAAGACAACTGAGAGGGGGGGTGAATTAGTTGTATTAAAACTTTAACTTCTTTAAACCACAATCAATTTAAAAACCACTTAACTTATTTCCTTATTCTGTTATGAGTATTAAACATGAATAGCATAATCAAAACATGAACACATCAACACCACATACACATGAACACCAAATTTTTTACATGGAAAACACTAAACAGGGAAAAACCACGATGAGTGTTAGCTCACAATATGAATGTAGTAATAATACCAAATATCAAATGGTGGCTCATTGCCAAAGGGCTCACTACCTAAAAGGATGGCTCACTGTCGAGGGTTGGCTCACTGCTGGGGGGGTGGCTCACTGTCGAGAGTGGCTCACAGCTAAGGGTTGAACTGATTAAGTAGCATATACACCATGCCTGAGTTTAGTTCCATTAAAGCGCAATAAAAACTCCTCTACTCTGCTCTTATTTTACAATTCGCACTTATCTTCTCATCTTCACATGCATACTTCCTCAAACATGAGTTCATTATATATATCTATACAATTCATCAACCTTGAGATGTACATCAAGGTTGGCATTACAATTATTAACCATTGGAACAATCTCCAAGGTTAGCATACATATATATACATCAAATTAGGACTAGACCTAAACAAATTTGAGGACTAAATGAATAAATGAGGAACACTTCACGCCTTAGCATGGACTCAAAATTGCATCTTCACACACTATCACACACTTCTTCAATTCAGGAAATTCATCTACAAAGAGTGTTAATCATCCAGGTCGGCCAGATAGGTGCAATCATAAAGGACACTTGAACACACGATTCCAAGATTCTTCATTACAACTTGCGGATCAAGCACACACCTTTAATGCATTCAGGGGACATCCATGAACATCACATAATCATTTGGAAACTAGTAAAATTAACCGCAACAGATCTCAACCCATTTCACTTGAAGAGGGACCACAAATTGTTCTCAATCAGACACTGTCAAACTCTGCTAATTAGAAACTTATTTTCCAGAGCTTCAAATCTCATATCCTTTAGAATGAAGATGACTAAGGACCTTATAAGCTTAAGTCCATAACTGCAAAGCCAAACTCCACTCTGCGGAGAAATGCAGAGCAAAACACTTTCTCCCTGTCACTCTGCAAACCTTGCTAGGCACAGTCTTCACACTGGTGAATAGAAATTTTTATTCACATCGATCTGGACCACCAAATTATGAATTTAGCATCTTCAAACACCTCTCTAAAACATATCCAAAGCTCATACTCTGGTATTCAACATAGGAAATATGTGGAGCAAAATACTCATACAGTGTTCTTTAATCAATCACCAAACAACAATGCTAGAAGATATAGTTGACACAAATAACAACACAAATATGGTGGCATCAATGACAACACTAATTAGCACATACTTTCAACGACCATATGATTGGTTTTTTCTTTGATGTGACAAGTGTGAGGCGTATTATTACACATGTATATGTGCGCATGTATTGGTTCCTTATTAAATTCTTAGTAATATATGTACACATGTATTGGTTCTTTTCATATATTTAATTGGGGGGTAAGGTGCACCACACCATGGTGGCTATTGGTACATGGGAGGCTACTAGGTCCTTTCTCCTATTATTTATAAATTAAATATGTATTTTTTTAATTTCAAATGTTTCAAAAAATAATTATCAATAATTTAATTGGGTTCTATATTTTAGTTGTTATTTTGATTGGCTTGTATTTATGTGGAGTAATTAGAGATGAAAAATAATGACCATTAAATGTATCCTATGTTAATCTTCTCAATCAAAATTTTAACCCTGTCAAAGCTAAATTATCCATTACCTAATACAGAAGGTGTATTAACTATTAAATAAAAATTCATTTAAACATATTTAGCCCATATCTATGTGCCACATATACTTAAGACCTTCTATGGAGCTGCTATGTTTTTGTCCCACTACTATTTTTAAACGGCTCAATTAATGGTATGTATGGCCTTCTTTGATCTGCCAATTTAGAGATTTTCCCATCAGATTAGCAGAGCTCTACACGTATTTGACTAAAGAGGATCAAATTTCTTGTAGAGATTTTGTACCAAACAGTATACATGCACTCCGTACTCTCTAAAATCGATATATACCTTTACTGCAAATATTTTAATTAAATGTTAAAATCCATATTTATTTCAATCTATATATATATTCTTTTATGAATTAAATATATGAATGTTTGAAGTAAGTGAATATATGAAAAATGTTTGTATAGAGATAGTAAGAGCCAAATGCATGAAAATAAATACAAGTACAAATGAATAAAAATTAGAAGAACGGTCCCATCTTTGTACAAAATTATACTATTCATTAATTTTTTATTTCCTCAAAATTTATATTCAACAAAATATACACAAATCCAAAATGGCATGGATATTCCAATTTCAACATTATAAATTTAAATACCTATATTCAAATCCCTTGAAAGTAGAGTAAATATGGGTGTGTCATCGGCCATAACATTATAACGTGTGAACAATATGTAATTTATAATAATTTTTGCATACATCCAAACTAAATATTTCAAAGGAAGAAAAAATTGTTGAGTTGATTTTTAATGATTTGCATGTGTTCATGATCCATGTTTTTATTGCTTCCCTTAACCTTATGAATGACTTGGCATTGTACCTTAACAACACTCCATTTTTTTAAAGATACGGTAAACCATATTAAATAATTTAGAGCTTGTAAGAGATTATATTTTCCTCTACAATTTAAAATGATTTGGACTTAGAGGATGGGTAGATGGATTATGATTGGGATTGTTGGATGGGGGTGAAAGGAGCTTAAGTCCTTAATCAAATTGGATTTTACAATAGATTACCTTTAGATTAAGGATTTTGAGATTGGATTTTTGATTAGATGGAGAGATGGATAATGGATAATGGAATATGGATTGGATTGAGATTTGGATGATGGATTAGGTGGTAGATGGGATTTGATTAGGATGATAATGGATTTATGTGAGGCTTAAGACCTCACAAAGCTCAATGGTGGGATTGATTGGGATGATGGATGTGATTAGGGAGGTGATTGAATTGGATTAGGTCAAGGACCCTTGGTTTATTTGATGACTTGATTTGGATTGGATGATTAGCTTAAGGATTAAGCACCAGAACTTGGGTTATGTGATTGATTAGATATTTGATTTCAATGCCTTAAGAAACATTGGATGATGATTTAGATGATTAGTGGACACTAGGATGAGGTAGATTTGGTAGATTTTTGATTTGGAATGAATTTGATGAAGATAGTGTAAGACATAGGAAATGAGCACAAGAAACAAGTTAAACAATAACCTATTTCACTAAAATCCTAAGCTACCTTGGATTGAGAAAAATGAATGCAAAAAAAAGAATTTAAACACTTAATGTAATGAGCCAAACTCAAATTTAATATAAAATATTATATCTGAAAATATAGTTTCAACAAATCCACCCAAAACTACATTGAAACTGATGTAACTAGCTAGCTAGTCTTACAAGGAATTAACACCCAATATGCTAAAACTTCACCAAGATGATTTTTATTAATTTTCAGATGGAAATGACATGTTATTAGGTCTGTAATACTGATCTATAGCAGCAGCAACATTACAGCTTCAAATAGCCAAAATCTGGGCAAAACCCACGAAAACTGCCGACACCAGTAAACGCCCATATATACCCCAAACACCATAAAATGATATTGTTTGATTATTAGCAAGAAAATACATGAAATATAGTCTGATATGATTAAAAATCTACAGAAAACACCTACAACACTCTTAGAGGAACCTCCTGCAACAATATAATGAAAAATGCACAAAATAACAGAAATAACAGAACACAGAAGGAATTTATTGATCACAGGCCACTTCGAGGGTGCAACCTCCTTTGAGCAAGCTCAATACAATAAATTCGTGGATGCCTTCATTGGCCTCAACACATACTTATATACTAAGTCTAATCTAAACAACTATTACTCCCCATGAATGTAGGATAATACAATATACTCACGTGACGACTTACAAAGCATATGCGTCCAATAGCAATATACTAACAAAGTAAAGAGAAGGGTTAAACATGGGTTCCTAACATCCCCTCCCTCTTAGAAAAGATTTGTCCTCAAAGCTTAAGATGTGGAAATTGTTGCTGAATTTGAAGGAGTGGTTCCCATGTAGCATCCTCTAGTTGCATTCCGTGCCACTGAATTAATACCTCTGTGATGGATCGAGAGTGAAGCCGACGGGTGCGCCTGTCAAGGATTGCCTCCAGCTCCAAAATGATGGATCCTTTGTTATCCAATTTTGGTAAAACAGTTTGTGATCTGATGTTGGTGCCCAGAACTTTCTTTAGACAAGAGACATGAAATACTGGATGAACGCGAGAAGGAGGAAGCTCCAATTTATAAGCAACTGACCCAATCTTCTGAAGAACCTTATATGGTCCATAGAACTTTGGAGCTAGCTTATGACACCCTTTGAGTTTTAGGGAAGATTGCTTGTATAGATGTAGACGAAGAAAAACCATATCACCTACTTGAAAAGTATGTTCAGAACGGTGTTGATCAGCTTGTTGTTTCATTCGATTTCTTGCCATGTGAAGATTGTCTTGCAAAATACAAAGAATCTGATCTCGGGTTCGAAGAACCATGTCAACTGCCTGAATTGGTGAACTGCTGGGGGTGTATGGAAGGAGCACTGGCAGTGCTTGACCATAGACTACTTCATATGGAGTCATTTTAGATGCAGTGTGGTAGGAGGTATTGTACCAGCATTTAATGAGAGGGAGCCACTTTGCCCACTGATGTTGTTGTTCTGAGGTGAAGCAATGAAGATAAATTTCCAAATATTTGTTGATAATTTCAGTCTAACCATCTGTTTGTGGGTGATACCTTGAACTCATCTTTAGTTTGGTGCCTATGGGTTGAAATGGTTCTGTCCAAAAATGACTGGTGAAAGTTGCATCACGATCTGAAACAATGGAAGAAGGGATTCCATGAAGACGGAAGATCTGGTCCATGAAAATTTGTGCGACTGAGGAGGTGGTATAGGGATGGCTAAGGGCACAAAAATAAACCACAACCAAGATCACTGTCTTCCCTCCAGATTTCAGGAGCCCCTCAATGAAATCCATAGAAACATCTGTCTAAATCCATGTAGGGATGGGCAAGGGTTCGAGCAATCTAGGAAGGAGTGTCATTTCACCCTTATTGCATTGGTAGGTATCACATTCAACCACCATCTGTTGAATTGCCCTTTTCATTTCCTTCCGAAAGAAGTTATGCCGTGCCCGCTCATAAGTTTTTAGGAACCCAGAGTGCCCTACCGATGGAGAAGCATGGAGTTCATAGAAGACAACCTGTTGAAGATCTGTGCTTTGGGGAAGCACCAGACGACCCTTATATCTCAGAGAAGCACCATCCCAAGAATAATGTGGTATAGAAGAAGGGTTATTGGCCAACTATTGGATGGTTTGAGATAATGAAGAGTCATTGACATAGCCTTGTGGTGTAGGAGCACCTAGAAAATCATGTTCTCTTTTTGTAATAAGGTCTATTGACCAATGCATGTCATTTCAGTTTGTGTCTAGGTTCATTTTGTAAGTCCCAAGTGACTTAGGGCACATTTGTCAAATTGTAACCGCAT
Source organism: Cunninghamia lanceolata (assembly GCA_027924645.1). Taxonomy (NCBI): domain Eukaryota; kingdom Viridiplantae; phylum Streptophyta; class Pinopsida; order Cupressales; family Cupressaceae; genus Cunninghamia; species Cunninghamia lanceolata. The sequence continues at coordinate 693,110 of BSBN01000134.1, forward strand.
AATGCCAAAATAGGGTAGTAGGGCAGTTGGAGGCTGTTTAGACAGTTGTCTCCTAGCCATTTGGATTGGTCTCCTAGCCGCTTGGTGTTAGTTTGGTATTCCTTTGGGTGAGTTTATAAACCCAGAGGAATGAACCAAATGGCATTGTAAAAATAGATCATAGCGAGAGATCGAATGTAATCAAATCGAAGAAGGGTGTGAATGTGATTGGATTGTGCTCAAGAGAAATAAAGCAATTCTGTTCTATCCATTTGATTTCCATTTCTTATAACCGCAAATCATGTAACTGTAGATTTCTGTTCTTTTTGTGTTTTCCATTGTTACTGTATGTCGTCGTGAAGCATTCTACTGGTGAGATTTCTATCAAAATTAGTGGAATGGCTTCGATGTACCAATATTCATTTTGTTCCTTGTTTTGTTTTGTGTCAGCGGAGTAGATGATCCAGGCCAAGTGTTTCACATACTAGGTTGACCTAGCATCTCCATGTGCTAGGGTTCAGGAGAAGCAAACTATGCATCGGTGTATTGGTGTAGCAAACCCTAAGGTGGCCGATGATAAATGTCTCACCGATGAATGAAGATCAAAGGTGACATCGGGGTGATCGGCGTATCGGCAGCTCCGGAGTAGGTTTCACCGACAGTACAAGTCTCACCGAGGGTGTTGGGTCATTGGCGCATTGGTTAGAGTTTTCAAGTGCTCACTGATGAGGAAGGTCACACCAAAGGTAAATGCCATTGAGAAGAGTTTCTATATCGGGGGACAAGTTAAAGGTTACACCGACAGGAAGAGTCATACTGACGTGGTTATGTTTAATCAATGTGGGAGCCATCATGGTTAAGGAGAGGAGGAACTTAACCACCATCGGGGTATCGACAAAAAGATGGAAGACTCAGCGATGGAGGAAGTCTCGTTGATGATGGAGAGTTGAATGACTCAGCGTGAGTCCTATGTTATCTCACTGAAGATAAGGTGAAGTGGAGTTATCGGTGTAAGATAGACTGACGGAGAGACTTTAGGAAGTCATTCCGACCGACGGTTGTCTGGCTGATGGAGTTGAATTGGTGGCTCATTTCTTAGGTCTTGCCGACTAAGTGGTAATTAGGGCCAGTTCTGCATTTCTTGTTATGCACTCCCCATCATATTGGTATCAGATCCTGAAAAGATTTGGGTGACAAGTTGAATTGAGGATTTGCAGGAGTGTTGGCGTTTAGGTGTTGTCTGTGAATAGTGTATGTCAGATAGAGAGAGTGAGATAGAGGCAGAGAGGATGCCTCCCAAAAGTATGTCATAGGATGCCATCAAGGTGCTGATCAAGGAGATGCTTGAATCCAAGTTGGGAGAGTTCAAGCAGTCCAAAAGCAAAGATAGGGAAGATAAAAGTGAAAGTGAGGAAGGAGATACAAAAATTGAGGAAACCAATAAGAGGATAGAGGAGATACCAGCAGACCTGAGGGCATTTGTAAATGCATTGAAGTCAGTCAATAGGGACACCATAGATGGGTTACCTATGTATAGTGGAGGTATGGAAACTGACGAGGTGATTGACTGGATTGAGGCATTAAACAATCATTTCAAATACAAAGAAGTCCTTGATGATAAGAGGGTTAAGTTGGAAAAGGTAAGATTGAAGGGATCTGCTCTTGCATGGTGGAATTATGAGCAAGGAGAGAGAGTCAAGGAGGGGAAGAATATGATAACCTCCTATGAAAGGATGAAGACCAAAATCAAGGCACAATTCTTACCCCTGGACTATGATGTGCAGATGTATAAGAAATTGCAGAACCTCAGACAGAGAGACCTTGATGTGAATGCATACACACAAGAGTTTCATAATCTTAGTTTTAGATCAAAGAGACAAGAAGAAGAGTCAGAGAAAGTGGCCAGGTATTTGAATGGCCTAAGGATGAACATCCAAGATGAGATTAGCATATTAGCACCAGAAAAAGTGAACAAGTGTTTCCAAATGGTCTTAAGGGCTGACGAGAAGATAAAGAGAAAGAGTAAGCAGAATAATAGAGGTAGAGGTGGAAGAAATTTCAGAGGCAGAGGCAGTTTTGGAGGACGAAGTCCTAACCAGAGGCCTAGTGGTGAGTCTAGCCAAGAAGAGAAAGTTGGGGACTCAAGTAGCAGAGGAGGCTACTGAGGAAGAAGGCCTAATGGAAGAGGTGGGACAAATGGATTAGGTAGAGGATCCAAGTTATCCAATATGAGATGTTATAACTACAATCAGATAGGGCATCCGACATACAAGTGTCTAGAGAAGGCCTCAACTTCTCATGGTGGTGAGAAGAGAACCACTTTGATTCAAGAAGATGCAAGGAGTGTGACATCTCCTGAAGTGAATCTAGCATCAGAAATGGGAGAAAATATGATGATCAAGAGGACGTTGCTCAAGGAACCAGTGCAGACTAAACCATTACAAAGAAGGGATTTGTTTAGAATCAACTACAAGATCCAAGGTAAGGTTTGTAAAGTTATTATTGACTCTGGTTCTACTGATAATATTATATCTTTGGAAGCAGTGAATAAGTTGAAGTTAGAAAAGATACCCCATAGTAGTCCATATAAAGTCAGTTGGTTGAATAAGGGGCAACACATACTCATCAATGAACAGGCATGGGGAGAATTCAGTATTGGGGGGTATAGAGACAAAATTTTGTGTGACATCCTTCCAATGGATGCTTGTCATTTGCTGCTGGGCAGACCATGGCAGTTTGACAGAAAGGCTCATCATGATGGAGAAAAGAATGCTTACTCATTCCAAAAGGATGGTGTGACTTATAGGATACAGTCATTGGTAGAAGAGGATCCATAGCGTGTAGGGTCTAGTGTAATGATGGTAGGAGAGAAAGAATTCATGGACACATTAAAGGAAGGTGATGGAGTAGGTTTTGCTTTGATTGTGAATCCTAAGAGGGAAAGGAAGGAAAATGTGAGTGAAGTAGGGCCTAAGGAGGTTAGAGATTTGCTTAAGAGTTACAAAGGAGTGATTACAAAAGATATACTTGATTCCCTACAACCTGTCAGAGACATTAGCCATCAGATAGAACTCATACCAGGAGCAGTACTTCCTAATAAGGCAGCATATAAAATGACCCCTCAACAGAATGAAGAGATAGCAAATCATATTCAAGAACTTCTAAACAAAGGACTGATAACGAAGAGCGTTAGCCCATGTGCAGTACCTACTGTCCTAGCCCCAAAGAAGGATGGGAAATGGAGATTGTGTACTGATTCTAGGGCAATAAATAGGATAACCATCAGGTATAGGTTTCCTATTCCTAGAATTGAAGACCTAATGGACTATTTGGGAGGTGCTACTTATTTCTCCAAGATAGACTTAAAGAGTGGGTATCACCAGACTAGGATAAGAGAGGGGGATGAGTGGAAGACAGCTTTCAAAACCAATGAAGGTGATGCAGAGGAAACGCAACAGAAGCTTACAAATAGGATGGAAAAGCCATTAATCCACTAGCATGCTAAGATCTGGACATGCAGCATGTATACCTATAAGCTTGTCAGCATCATCATATTTCGGACGAGCATGAAATATCCTCTTGCCGACCACTGTTCACTTCCTTATCGCCTATCGGCGAGAGATGGTTCATCGGCCAAGGGGAAATGACTTACCCCCGATGACTAATGTCACCCCGATGAATATATCAGTCCTATACCGATCGGCCAGACTTGGCTTATCGGCCGGACTCCAACACTCTGTCCTGATGTCCGATATCACCCCGATATCTCTTTTCATCGGTCAGGTTGCCTATCGGCAACACTTCTTGTATCGGCCAGGCCGAAAAAGGTCTCCCCAACGCTATTACTCCTGCCGATGCCAAAGCACTTAACGACAGCAGGATAAATCTGCATTGGGTGATATTCGCAATATCCTGATGACGATGACGTCACATGCACCCGATGATGATGTCACCCGGATATAAGACTCTTACATCCTCCGCAGCATGATAATGAAATGTCAGGTGATATTATAAATATCCTGATGACGACCTTTAAGATCCTCCTCCTGTCCTTAGCCAAAAAAAATGATTTTTACTCCCGCATACGATAGCGATATGCGGATGATGGATACACACGAAAGATGATCCTGACGATGATATACACACTGAGTATATATCTAACTTATATCATCCTGATGCATTCAAAACATACAGTTTTCGTCAGCTTCATAACCGATCCGGATAGCGATATACTCGCAGATGTCGATGCGATTCACACAGTCTAGAAAATCACATGCGGATCCTACATATCCGTCAATTGCATGCAAACTTACAGAACCTCACGACTTCACATAGAAAACATGATGATCGGGCCGGATCACCCTCTAATCAAAACTTAAAAGTTTATCCTCCTAACCCTAGCACATGAGGATGCTAGGCTGATTCATAGCATGCTACCAACTGATCTCCCAACAATGAAATGCATAAACAAAAAACCAAAATTGCAACCTAAATTAACATGCATGACCATTCCACCGATTCAGAGAATTAACCGGTGGAAGGGTTGAAAGAATCCATCAACCTGTAATTAGAATAGAAATCAAAGTACAAATAGCTTGTAAACCAGATAAATGCAATTGATGAGATTTGTCTAGATTTATCACAAATATTCTACTTCTGTAATGCTATAAAACAACAATGTTTCTCAATATCTGGACTGCTCTCTGAATCTCAACTCAATCACTAACACCACACAACACAACATAACACAACCCCAAAACCTAACTGATCTAAGCTATATATAGCAATATCCTACGAGTACTACCAACTCGATTCCCAGCGGCTGGGAGAAGACAGCTCAGACAACCTGATAACGAATGCTAACTACCTGCACATTCTCCTAGGTGGATCAAACACATACGCATTGGTCCCATGGACCTTATTACATCATGAAGTCAAACATACTAAAAATAGACTGATGTCCTGACATGCGAACAATGAACTTATGTCCTGCCTTGTAGGGGTGCTCCTGCACCATACTCCCCAGAAGAAGAAATCTCAAGTCCACTTGAGATGAGAGTATGGAGATCTACACCATGGTTCTGGATCTGCTCTTCAGTCATCCATACTGCTTCAGAATTAGGTTTTCCCTGCCAAGATACTAGATACTCCAAGTACTGTTTGTTCCGAGTCTGTTTGACCACCCGGGTGTCCAAAACCTTCTGCAACTGTGGAGGATCATGCTTGGGAATGTCATCATTGACTGTATCCTGGAGGAGTTCCTGGTCTGCATCTGGATTAGACTTGTAGGGAGTTAAATCACATACATTGAATATAGGGGACAAACCAAGATCAGGGGGAAGTTGTATCTCATAAGCATTTTGTCCATGCTTGTGCAAAATCTGACATGGTCCAACTTTTCTCTGCATGAGTTTAGTATATTTGCCCTTAGGAAGTCTGTCCTTCTTTAAATGAACCCATACCAAGTCGCCAACATCAAACTGTACATCCTTCTTCTTTTTATCAGCATATTCCTTATACTTCAAGGTGGTTTGTTGCAGTTGGGTCTTGACTTGATCATGAACCTCTTTTATGGCTTCTGCAAAAGCTTCTCCTTCTGCACTAACAGGGTCTACTGTAGGTAGATCTCTCAATTCCAAAATTCCTCTTGGATGCACACCATAAACTATCTGGAAAGGTGATTTCCCTGTGCTCCTATTGACAGTATCATTATAGGAAAATTCAGCTTGAGATAGAATATTATCCCACTTTTCTCCATGTTGTTTTGTCAAACATCTAAGCAAATTTCCTAAGGAACAGTTCACTACTTCAGTCTGTCCATCAGTTTGAGGATGATATGCAGAGGAAAAAGACAAATTTGTTCCAAGTTTCTTCCAAAGAGTTCTCCAGAAGTGACCAATAAACTTCACATCCCTATCTAACACTATGCTCAATGGCAATCCATGGATCCTGACAATCTCCCTGAAAAACAAATCTGCAATGTATGAAGCATCAGCAGTGGTTTTGCATGGCAAGAAATGTGCCATTTTGCTGAATCTATCCACTACAACAAAAACACTGTCAAACCCTTTCCTTGTCCTTGGTAAACCCAAGACAAAATCCATACTTATGCTTTCCCATGGTCTGGAAGGAATGGGTAAGGGCTGATATAAACCTGCATTAGTCGACCTGCCTTTAGCTTTCTGACATATCACACATGTCTCTACAAACTTTCTGACATCTGATTGTAACTTAGGCCAAAAGTAATGTCTTCGGACAAGATCAAGAGTCTTATCTAGACCAAAATGACCTGCCATAGCTCCACAATGTTTCTCCTTAATGATGTTTAACCTCATAGAACACCTTGGAATACATAACTGTCCACCTTTGAACAACAATCCATCCTGGATCAAAAATTCAGAGAATTCAGCATGATATTTCTCTCCAAAAGAAGTACATACATGATATATCTCCCCAAAATCTTCATCAGTCTCATACATGGTCTTTAGTGAATCAATGCCAACACTTTCTAACTGAATCTGGTTGACTGTTAGAACTCTCCTGCTCAAAGCATCTGCAACTTTATTCTTGACTCCTTTCTTATGCTTCAATGTAAAAGTAAAAGCTTGTAAGGTTTCTACCCATTTCATGTGTCTGTGGTTCAGCTTTTCCTGGCTGTTTATGAAACTCAGAGCCTGGTTATCTGTGAATACTATGAATTCCTTTGGCATCAAGTAATGCCTCCATTTCTTGAGTGACTGGACTAAAGCATACATTTCCAAATCATATGAGGAATACCTCTTTTTAGCATCATTGAGCTTCTCACTGAAAAATGCAATAGGTCTACCTTCTTGGCTAAGTACTGCTCCAATGGCCATGTGACTGGCATCACATTCCACCTAAAAGATTTTGTTAAAGTCTGGAAGTGCAAGGACTGGCTGCTGTGCCACCTTCTTCTTCAATGTTTCAAAAGAATCATCTGCTCTTTGAGTCCAAACAAATCTGGACTTCTGTCCTCCTTTGATGGTATCAAGCATGGGTGCACAAATATGACTAAACCCTCTTATAAACTTCCTGTAGAAGGTTGCTAACCCATGGAAACTTCTGACATCATTCATAGTCTTTGGGGTTGGCCAAGAAAATATGGTACTTACCTTCTCCTTATCCATTTGTAATTTTCCTTGTGAAATGACAAAACCCAAATATGTGATCTCCTCTTGCATGAACAAACACTTGTCTAAATTTATCATCAGCTGCTCTTCATGTAACCTCTTAAGAACCAAATCTATGTGTATGAGATGTTCTTCTTTTGTGTTGCTGAAAATCAGAATGTCATCTAGATATACTATGACAAACTTACCAATGAACTCTTTCAAAACCTCATTCATCAACCTCATAAAAGTACTAGGTGCATTAGATAAACCAAAAGGCATAACCTTCCACTCATATAACCCTTCATTAGTTTTGAATGCTGTTTTCCATTCATCTCCTAGCCTAATCCTGATCTGATGATATTCACTCTTCAAATCTATTTTTGTAAAATACTTAGCACCTCCCAAACAGTCAAGTAAATCCTCTATCCTAGGGATTGGAAACCTATACCTGATTGTGATCTTGTTAATAGCTCTGGAATCTGTGCAAAGCCTCCAAGTACCTTCCTTCTTTGGTGCTAGTACAGCTGGTACTGCACATGGACTTAAACTTTTCCCAATCAGACCTGAATCCAATAATTTTTCAATTTGTCTAGCTACTTCTGCATTCTGTTCTGGAGTTAGCTTATAGGCTGCTTTGTTTGGAAGTGTTGACCCTAGAATTAAGTCTATGCAGTGACTAATATCCCTGACAGGTGGTAGGGATCTTGGCATTCCCTCTGAGATGATACCTTTGTACTTATCCAATAGCTCTTGGATAGCTGGGTCTATGAACCTTTGCTTCTTCTCTTCCTTGACTTCTTGCTGCTATTCTTTATTCACCCTCATACATGGGATTAGGGCATATGCAACTGCACCTTCTGCTGCTACTTCTTTCATGAACTGTTTACCTTCCATCAGCATTACCTTCACCTCTTTTCCTTTAGATTTCTCCTCCTTCTCCGTCAATGGTAGTAACTTTATAACCTTACCATCTTTAGTGATTGTATAGGTGTTTCTAACACCATCATGTTGTGCCTTCAAATCATACTGCCATGGTCTACCAAATAAAAGATTGCAAGCATCCATCATGGTAATGTCAAACAACAACTTATCCTTATATGCTCCAATCTAAAATTCTACCCAAGCTTGCTCTTCTACAATTGTCTGCTGACCTTGGGTAAGCCATAAGACTTTGTATGGGGATGGGTGAGGCAATCTCCTAAGCTTAAGCTTTGTCACCATTTCTTCAGACACAAAATTTTCAGTAGAACCAGAATCAATCAAAACTTTACATGCCTTACCTCCTGCTTTGCAAATAGTCCTGAAAAGAGACTTTCTTTGAGGGGATTCTTTGTCAGGTACCTTCATGGTAGTCACTGTTCTTCTCATCATTAGAGACTCTCCACTTTCTGGGTATCCATAATTATCAGGAGCATTCACACTCTGAAAAGCATTAGAGCCTGTCATACTTTGATTATCAGATTCTTGGATCAGATTTGTTCTCCTTTCTCCTGTTGAGCTTGTGGCCTTTTCTGGACATCTGCTGGCTATATGGCCTTCTTTGTTACAGTTATAACATCTGATGGATCCTCTGCCCTGGGATCTTCCTCTGAAAGGTCTTCTACCTCTGAAGTTTCCTTGCTGACTATAATTTTCCCCCTGGTTCTGACTATTGTTTCCCTTACTATTGTCATGACTGGATTCTCCTTGATATCCATGTCCATGTCCTCTACCTCTAAAAGGACCTCTTCCACCCCTTTGTTGTCTTCCTCTTCCTCTATTGTGTTGTTCTTGTTTTCTCTTTAACTTCTCTTCCACTTTCAATGCCAACTGAAAGCATTTCTGAACTGTATCTGGATTATGCAGACTTAAATCTTCCTGAATGTTGAACCTCAATCCATTAAGGTATCTGGCTACCTTCTCTTCTTCACTTTCCTTTACCTTTGTTTTCACACAAAGTTTCATGAATTCTTCTGTATATGAGCTGACATCTAGCTCCTTCTGCTTCAGGTTTTGCTTCCTCTTGTGTAATTGGATACTGTAATCCAATGGGACATAAGCTTCCTTTACTAATGCCATCATTTTCTTCCATGTAGTGACTCTACGCTTTCCTTCCTGTACTCTATCATCTTGGATGAAATTCCACCATGTCAAGGCAGCTTCTTTCATTTTTGACTGGGCTATTTTCACCCTCTGTTGTTCTGGTATCTCCTCTGTTTCAAAGAAATTGTTCAAGGAGTCTATCCACTCCATCACTGAATCAGGTTCCATCTTTCCTGTAAACACTGGCAAATCCAATTTCACATCCATGGTTCTCCTCTCCATGGCCTTGAGGGCATTCAACAGTGGTCTCTGGTCTGCAGGAACGACCTCCTCGTTCCAACTAGGGATCTCTTCTTCTTCCCTATCTTCTTCTCTACCAGAACCTACTCTGTTCCTCAACTTCTCTAACTCATCCTTCAATTCCTGATTCTGAGCCTTCACGGCCTTGCTCTCTGCAATTTGTTTCTTTACCAGAACTGCCAACTCAACGTTGGTCATCCTTGCCGGAATCTCAGATGTTCCTTCTTCATCTGACATCCTGCTATATCCTGATCTTTTCCAGAAGATCCTTCCTTTGCTCTGATACCACTATGATGTAGAGGAAACGCAACAGAAGCTTACAAATAGGATGGAAAAGCCATTAATCCACTAGCATGCTAAGATCTGGACATGCAGCATGTATACCTATAAGCTTGTCAGCATCATCATATTTCGGACGAGCATGAAATATCCTCCTGCCGACCACTGTTCACTTCCTTATCGCCTATCGGCGAGAGATGGTTCATCGGCCAAGGGGAAATGACTTACCCCCGATGACTAATGTCACCCCGATGAATATATCGGTCCTATACCGATCGGCCAGACTTGGCTTATCGGCCAGACTCCAACACTCTGTCCCGATGTCCGATATCACCCCGATATCTCTTTTCATCGATCAGGTTGCCTATCGGCAACACTTCTTCTATCGGCCAGGCTGAAAAAGGTCTCCCCGACGCTATTACTCCTACCGATGCCAAAGCACTTAACGACAGCAGGATAAATCTGCATCGGGTGATATTCGCAATATCCTGATGACGATGATGTCACATGCACCTGATGATGATGTCACCCGGATATAAGACTCTTACATCCTCCGCAGCATGATAATGAAATGTCGGGTGATATTATAAATATCCTGATGACGACCTTTAAGATCCTCCTCCTGTCCTTAGCCAAAAAAAATGATTTTTACTCCCGCATACGATAGCGATATGCGGATGATGGATACACACAAAAGATGATCCTGACGATAATATACACACTGAGTATATATCCGACTTATATCATCCTGATGCATTCAAAACATACAGTTTTCGTCAGCTTCATAACCGATCCGGATAGCGATATACTCGCAGATGTCGATGCGATTCACACAGTCTGGAAAATCACATGTGGATCCTACATATCCGTCAACTGCATGCAAACTTACAGAACCTCACGACTTCACATAGAAGACATGACGATCGGGTCGGATCACCCTCTGATCAAAACTTAAAAGTTTATCCTCCTAATCCTAGCACATGAGGATGCTAGGCTGATTCATAGCATGCTACCAACTGATCTCCCAACAATGAAATGCATAAACAAAAAACCAAAATTGCAACCTAAATTAACATGCATGACCATTCCACTGATTTAGAGAATCAACCAGTGGAAGGGTTGAAAGAATCCATCAACCTGTAATTAGAATAGAAATCAAAGTACAAACAGCTTGTAAACCAGATAAATGCAATTGATGAGATTTGTCTAGATTTATCACAAATATTCTGCTTCTGTAATGCTATAAAACAACAATGTTTCTCAATATCTGGACTGCTCTCTGAATCTCAACTCAATCACTAACACTACACAACACAACATAACACAACCCCAAAACTTAACTGATCTAAGCTATATATAGCAATATCCTACTAGTACTACCAACTCGATTCCTAGCGGCTGGGAGAAGACAGCTCAGACAACCTGATAACGAACGCTAACTACCTGCACATTCTCCTAGGTGGATCAAACACATACGCATTGGTCCCATGGACCTTATTATATCATGAAGTCAAACATACTAAAAATAGACTGATGTCCTGACATGCGAACAATGAACTTATGTCCTACCTTGTAGGGTGCTCCTGCACCAGAAGGGTTGTATGAGTGGCTTGTGATGCCATTTGGTCTTTCAAATGCCCCTAGCACCTTTATGAGGCTGATGAATGAGGTGTTGCAGGAATTCATAGGGAAATTTGTGGTGGTCTACCTTGATGATATCTTGGTGTTCAGTAAGAGTAAGAAGAACACTTGAAGCATTTGGAGATAGTCTTGAAGAGGCTGCAAGATCAGAAGTTAATGATAAACTTGGAAAAGTGTGACTTCATGAAACAAGAATTAGTTTACCTAGGCTTTGTCATCTCTAAGGATGATTTAAAAATGGATCCTTCCAAGGTATAAGCTATTTTACATTGGCCTACACCTAGGATAGCAGGAGAGGTTAGAAGTTTCCATGGTTTGGCCACATTTTACAGACCGCCCATAGGAAAACACAGTAAGTTGATGATGAGAAAAATTGGACCTTGTCAGATTTTGGAGAAATATGGTCCTAATGCTTACAAAATTGACCTTCCTGATGATATTGTTATTTCACCTATATTCAATGTTGCTGATCTAACATTATATAGGAGTCCTGATACAGGCGAAGGTACAACAGATTCTGTCCAAGACAATGCAGAGTGGGTACAACACTTACCACCTAAGGAACCATCTACAATGGAGTGCATCTTGGATAGCAGGACAACCAAGAAGACCAGCAATCAGATCTATTTTGAGCACTTAGTCAAATGGCAAGGACTTCCAGACTCAGAAGCCACATGGATGCTGGAAGAAGACATCAAAAAGTAGGGTGGTGATTTGCAGCAGTTAGTCTCTAAGAGGACTTGAGACAACTTTCACCTGAGGAGTATGGTGCAAGAGCACCTAGAAAATCATGTTTTCTTTTTGTAATAAGGTCTATTGACCAATGCATGTCATTTCAGTTTGTGTCCAGGTTCATTTTGTAAGCCCCAAGTGACTTAGGGCACATTTGTCAAATTGTAACCGCATAATGCCAAAATAGGGTAGTAGGGCAGTTGGAGGCTGTTTAGATGGTTGTCTCCCAGCCATTTGGATTGGTCTCCCAGCCACTTGGTGTTGGTTTGGTATTCCCTTGGGAGAGTTTATAAACCCAGAGGAATAAACCAAATGGCATTGTAAAAATAGATCATAGCGAGAGATTGAATGCAATCAGATTGAAGAAGGGTGTGAATGTGATTGGATTGTGCTCAGGAGAAATAAAGAAATTATGTTCTGTCCATTTGATTTCCATTTCTTATAACCGCAAATCATGTAACTGTAGATTTCCATTCTTTCTGTGTTTTCCATTGTTGCCGTATGTTGTTGTGAAGCATTCCATTGGTGAGATTTCTGTCGAAATCAGTGGAATGGCTTCGATGTACCAGTATTTGTTTTGTTACTTGTTTTGTTTTGTGTTAGTGGAGCAGAGGATCTAGGCCAAGCATTTTGCCTAGTAGGTTGACCTAGTATCTCCATGTGCTAGGGTTCATGAGAAGCAAACTATGCATCGGTGTATCGGCATAGCAAACCCTAAGGTGGCCGATGGTAAATGTCTCACCAATGAATGAAGATCAAAGGTGACATTGGGGTGATTGGCATATCGGCAGCTCCAGAGTAGGTTTTGTTGATAGTACAAGTCTCGCCGAGGGTGTTGGGTCATCGGCGCATTAGTCAGAGGTCGCAACTACTCACCAATGAGGAAGGTCACATCGAAGGTAAATGCCATCAGGAAGAGTTGCTATATTAGGGGACAAGTTAAAGGTTACACTGAAGGGAAGAGTCATACCAATGCGGTTATGTTTAATCGATGTGGGACCCATCATGATTAAGGAGAGGAGGAAATTAACCACCATCGGGGTATTGACAGAAAGATAGAAGACTCAGCCGATGGAGGAAGTCTTGCCAACGATGGAGAGTTGAACGACTCGGTGTGATTCCTATGTTATCTTGCCGAAGATAAGGTGAAGTGGAGTTATTGGTGTAAGATAGACCGATGGAGAGACTTTAGGAAGTCATTTCGACCAACGGCTGTCTGGCCAATAGAGTTGAATTGGTGGCTCATTTCTTAGGTCTTGCTGACTGAGCGGTAATTAGGGCCCGTTCTGCATTTCCCACTATGCACTCCCCATCACCCTACTGGACAGTTTCCAACCAATTTGGAATAGGCATAGAAATAGCTGAAAGAGAAGCTTGGTCATCAAATGTGTGAGAAAGAGCATCTGTCATAATATTGTGCTTACCCTTCTTGTAAGTGATCTCATAGTCATAACCCATGAGTTTGCTAACCCATTTCTGTTGTGCTGGGGAGAAGACCCGTTGTTCTAGGAAATATTTTAGACTCTGGTGATCAGTCGTGATGCAGAAATGATTCCCTAATAGGTGTGGCCACCACTTCTGTACTGCATGCAAAATAGCCATCGTTTCCTTCTCATATGTACAGAGTACTAAATTCTGTTAAGGTTAGTCCACAGAAGATATCAATTAAATGCACATAAAGATTAAATAGAGGAATGAAAATAAATAGAAATAATAACAACAAGAGATAAGTTTTAACGTGGTTCACCCAAACTCGAGCTACATCCACCAATAGAGAGTCTAATATTATTATCCAATAAATCAAACCGATTACAACCAACAATCCCTGCAACTCAATACCGCTGCAAAATGCTACAATACGATATCACTGGAAACCCTAACCCTCAGCTACTTTTATCGTGATAGGGAGCATGCCAGGGGCATTGCCCCTAGAACCCACAAGGGGCGTTACCCCTTGACCCCATCTTGGCGGCGCTACCTCCAAACCCCTGCAAGGGGCATTGCCCCTTGACCCCGTAGGAATTTGGGGGGAAATCGCGCTAATAAAAGTGGGGTAAATTTAACCTTTGAGTTTGATTAGGCTCCATATAACAACAATCTCCTAATTGGAGATTGATCAGACTCCACACCATATCATCTTCCACTTGGAGATTGATCATAACACCACTGACCCTGTAGCTCCCATTAGAAATAAGCACCCTAGACTCTGCTATTTTGTGTTTGTTGTTTTCAATCTTGAAGACCAACTGAAGATGAAGAGGAGCTCAACTTCTCCCTTGTTACTGCCTTTGTAAACATATTCACTGGATTTTCATCTGTATGTATCTTTTCTAGCCTTAACTATCCATCATCCAACACTAACCAAATGAAGTGATACCTGAACTATATGTGTTTGGTCTTTGAATGCAAGGCATAATTCTTTGCAAGATGTATGGAACTCTGACTGTCTGTAAACAAATAATAGTTAGCTTGTTGTTTTCTTAATTCTTCCATGAAAGATTACAACCATATCATCTCCTTGCTTTTCTATGTTGCAACTACATACTTTGCCTCTGTGGTGGATAAAGCAACCACCTTTTGCAACCGTGAGATCCAACTCACCACTGTCCCACCTATAGTAAAGACATAACCTATAGTACTCCACCTAGTATCAATATCCTCTTCCAAATCTAAGTCTACATAACCTACTAAATCAGTAGTAGAGCCCCCAAAACATAAGTGTTTATTGGATGTACCTCTCAAATTTCTAAGAATCTATTTTACTGCATTCCAATGCTCCAATCCGGGATGACTTATATACTTGTTTAGGAATCCTACAACATGTGCAATATCCGGTCTTGTGCATACCATGGCATTCATTAAACTTCCTACAACTAAAGCATATGGTACCTTGGACATTTTTTCTTCCTCCTCTGGTGACTTAGGACAAATCTCCTTAGTCAATTTCAAATGACTAGGCAAAGGTGTGCTGACAGCTTTTGCATTTTCCATATGGAATCTCTGCAACACCTTTTCAACATAATCAGCCTGAGATAGAGTCAATTTTTTGTTCTTCCTATCTTTGTAAATTTTTATACCAAGGATTTGTTTTGCTACACCCAAATCCTTCATAGCAAATGACTATGCTAACTGTTGTTTTAACTCTCTTATGTGATCCATGTTAGACCCAGCTACAAGCATGTCATCAACATATAAACAAAAAATAATGTAGCTGTCATTATCTAACCTCTTAAAATAAATACAATGGTCAAAATTACACCGGTTGTAGCCTTGCTCAGCGATAAAACTATCAAATTTCAAATATCATTGCCGAGGTGCTTGGTTCAGTCCATACAAACTCTTCTTCAATCTGCACACCAGTTTCTCCTTACTTATGACCTCAAATCCTTGGGGCTGTTCCATGTATATCTCCTCCTCCAAATCACCATGGAGAAAAGTAATTTTCACATCTAGCTATTCCAAATGCAAATCTTCAGTAGCCACAATACTTAAAACAATGCGAATAGAAGTCATCTTAACAACTGGAGAAAAATCACATCAAAATCAATGCCTTTTTTCTGTGCAAATCCTTTTACAACTAACCTAGCTTTAAATCTTTTCTTACCTCCATCTTCCTCTTTTAGCTGATAAACCCATTTGTTTGGTAAAGCCTTTTTACCTACAGGCAACTTACATAATTCTCAAGTGTGATTTTTTAGCAAGGAGTCCATTTCTTCTTTCATTGCAAGCTCCCATTGAACCTGTGTATCCACCTACATAGCTTCATCATACCCTTTTGGTTCACTAGCATATGTTAACAAAATAGAATACAACGAGGGAGAGAACCTTTTAGGAGGTCTACTTAGCCTTGTTGACTGTCTAACATTCATTGGAGTTTGTGGTATTTCTGGTTGCTGTTGCAGAGCATGAGGAACCACTGGAACATCACTATTTGGAGTATCATCTAGCACCACATAATCCTTTTCTTTCTTCTCATGCTGCTGCAACTGATCTTTGTACAACACCTTCTCATTGAATACAACATCCCTACTTCTCACAATTTTCTAATTTTCAAAATCCCAAAGCCTATAACCAAATTCATCAATGCCATATCCAACAAAAGTACACTTTTTTGATTTTGCATCCAGCTTGGTTCTATTTTTAGAATCTACATGTGTAAATGCTTCACATCCGAAGGTTTTGAGAAAAGAATAACTTACCTTCTTACCTGTCCATGCTTCCTCTGGAATACCACATCCAAAGGAACTGAAGGACCTCTATTAATTAAATATATAGCAGTGTTGACAGCCTCTAACCACATGTTTAAAGGCAGCCCAACATGCAATCTCATGGTCCTTGCATGCTCCATTATTGTCCTATTCATGCATTTAGCCACTCCATTTTCCTGTGGAGTCCTTGGAACCATTTTTTTGCCTACGAATTCCATTAAAGGAACAATAATCCTCAAATTCTTTGCTACAATACTCACCGCCATTATCAGATCGGAGACATTTTAATCTTTTACCTGTCTCATTTTCAACCAAGCTTCTCCATTTCTTAAATGTTTCAAATACATCAGATTTTTGCCTAAGGAAATAAATCCATATCTTCCTAGTTGCATCATCTATGAATGTAACATAATACTGAGAGCCACCAAGAGAAGATACCTGAGCTAGTCCCCATACATCTGTATGCACAAGCTCTAACTTTTCATCTTTCTTTCGCTTTCCATCCTTGAGAAAATTGACTCTCTTTTGTTTGCCATACACGCAACTTTAACAAAAATCCATATTAATACATTTCAGACCTGGTAAAACTTTCTTAGAATGAAGTAACTTCATACCTTTTCACTCATATGCCCAAGTCTGTTATGCCACAGTGTTGTCTCAGAAACTGCAACAACTATTTCAGTCTCTTCCTGCGAACCTGCAACAACTGTTCCTAAACTTGTTTGTTTTTTCTCTATAACAGCTAAAGTAGAATGAATAGTATGACCTGTACAAAGATATAAGGTACCTACTTTCACTCCTTTTGCTACTATTAAGGCACCTTTTGAAACCTTCCAATTTTTATCAGTAAATGTAACAATGCAACCTTCTTCAGCTAGCTGTCCTGCTGAAATTAAATTCCTACTAAGCCTTGGAACATGCCTTACCTCTTGTAGTAGCCAATGATTCCCATTTTGAAACTTAATCTTAATTCTTCCCTTTCCAACAATCTAATAGGGTTCGTTATCTGCAAATAAACTAGCCCAAAATCCCCTTGGACATAATCAAGAAAATAACTTCTATGGGACGTAGCATGAAATGAGGCCCCTGAATCTAAAACCCATGAATCATTAGCATTATCTAGGGAAAGAATCAAAGCATCATCTTTAGACTTATTACTTACCACATTAGCCTCCTTATTGCCTTCTTGTTTGTCTCCTTTATTCTTTTGAGACCAGCAATCTTTCTTCAGATGACTTGGTTTCCCACAGTACCAACAATCCTTCTATCCTCTGGATTGGGATCTCTTGTCCTTTGATTTTCCTCATGACTTCCCATGACCTCCAGAACTTTCCTCTCTCCTTTGATCTGCCCTTACTTTCTGCATTCAAAACACTACTTGATGCGAAACCCCCTGAGCTTTTCTATAACATTTCCTCACTAAGGATAACACCAACAATGTCATCAAATTTCATAGTGTTTGAACTAGAGACAGAGTTACTTACAACCATTACTAAGCTATTCTAGCTTTCTTGAAAAGAACATAAAACCAAGAGATCCCTCACCTCTTCATCAAATTTTACTTTTACAGAAGTTAATTGACTGATAATCGTATTAAACTAATTTAAATGCTCTATCACAGATCCACCTTCAACTATTTTCAGATTAAACAAATGCTTCATGAGAAATACCTTATTTGAGGTTGAAGGTTTTTCATACAATTTAGCCAAAGTTTTCATGAATTCACTTGTTGTTTTCACTTCTGTTATATTGAATGCCATAGATGGTGCCAGGCACAACCGAATGGTTCCCAGAGCCTTTCTGTCCAGAAGTTCCCAATTCTCATCTGTCATTCCTATCAGTTTCTTGGATACTCCTTCCAATGGCCTCCATAAATCCTTCTAATAGAGGTAATCCTCCATCTGCATCTTCCATAACTAATAGTTCTGCCCATTGAATTTATTGACCTTCAATTTACCCTCATCCACCATTGCTCCCACTCAACCGTGAGACTCCCACTTAATCATGAGACCTTCCTGCAGATGATAATTGAACACAACCCACTCTGATACCACTTGTTAGGGTTAGCTGACAAAAGATATCAATTAAATGTAAATAAAGATTAAATAGAGGAATAAAAATACACAGAAATAATAACAACGAGAGACAAGTTTTAACGTGGGTCACCTAAACTCAGGCTACATCCACCAACAAAGAGTCCAATATTATTATCCAGTAAATCGAACTAATTACAAGCATCAATCCCTCCAACTCAATACTGCTGCAAAATGCTACAATACAATATCAACAGAAACCCTAACCCTTAGCCACTTTTATTAAGTTTTTTATTGGTTACAAAAATAGGGTTTTTTTTATGTCGGCGAATGAAAAAATAACTCCCGCTACCCTTGACTCCATCTTGGGGGTGCTACCCCCAAACCCCAAGGGGCACTGCCCCTTGACCCAGCAGGAATTTGGGGGGAAACTGCATCGATAAAAGTGGTGTAAATTTAACCTCGGAGTCTAATTAGGCTCCATATAACAACAAATTCTTACTTGAAAGGGATTTGCTGGTGAACGCAATAGGATGTTCATCTTGAAGAAGAACAACACCAAGTCCATTGCTGCAAGCATCACTCTCAATAGTGAAGGTCTTGGAAAAATCTGGCATAGCTAGAATAGGTGTAGTACACATAGCTTGTTTCAATTTTTCAAATGCACACTCAATAGCATGTGTCCATGTAAAAGCATCCTTTTTCAACAAAGCTGTTAATGGAGCTATAATCTCTTGTGTGGTTACACAACACACCCCATTTTGCCTTAACAAAATAGGGACCCAACTTTTTCTTGCTGCTTTGGCTTGTTTTTTTGCTTTGGGTGGTCTAGTAAAATCAAGTCATGCATATAGCCCTGAAAGGGGGGTAGATAGGTCACCATGATGAGGTCAGTTGTCAAAGTCAGTATTTCACATTATTAACCTCATTGTTGGAAAGTGCATGAAATTCCAAGTAGGTTTGCCTTTTGGGTCATCCTGAAATTGTATAAGGGAAGGAAGTTATGTTGAGTCAAAGTTTCAGTCAAACCTGATATTTCGAGAAAGGGGATCATATTTCTAACATTAATCATATTATATAAGATCACCCTGATATAAGTTTATCACCCAATAATCACTTGATCCGCGAAGTTTGGACGTCAATTTTTATGTGATAGATGATATCTACCTGTCAAACAACTTCATATATTTTGCGGGGGGTCATTTTTTTTAATATCTGTCATCTTACAAATATCACCCTCTTCACAAAATATCACCCTATGCCAATATGACAGTGATGTTATCCAAATCCAATGAATGAAGGAAGTCACCCTATTGATGACATCATCATTTCATTCTACCTCACGGAGGTATATATCCGATGCCCACCATGTTCAATAACATGACGGTGACGTCATTAAAACACAATGCTTAGACAAAGTCATTGATATGCTGACGTCACCTTGATCTTTTCCTGAAGGGGGTCATTTTATTTGTGCGGTCATATTTTGAACATCCCCTGATATTAAATTCATGACCCAATATACATGTGGTCAACGTTGACCACATCACCCGATTCCTTTGCATTAGTTTTTCCGTTCAAAGGAAGGGGGTCATATTTTACATATCACCCAATCTTTCAAAGATCACCCCCTTGCTGTTTCCTGACATTAAATGCACTTAAATGTGGTAGCTAGATTCCCGCTGATTGCGAATACAAATCAAACACTTGGCATCATCCATGAATTCCCTGCAGAAGATTGACGGATTTAACCATCCCAGCTTAGTTTTACCCTAATTTGCCCTACGGATGCGTTTAAAGGTAACTTTCCAAGGTTATTTTCATTTACCTTGCGAAAAAAAAAGAAATTATAGAGTAGAGAAGTCAAACCCTCATACAACTACATGTTACTAGACTAGATCTTTTAGCGTAACAAAATGGGTGATCCTCAACATTTGCAACCCCTTTTCCGTAATCACCCATCTAACCCAAGAGGAAAGTACTGTTAGGTAAGTAACTGAAAACCCTCCTGTTGTCATTTTCTACATGTTCAGGTAGGGTATTTGTTCTTTCTTATGGTTTGAATCTGAAATATGCATATCATGATGAAGTAACAGATAATAGATAGAGTATGCATGATGCTGTAGAAGTACATAGTGTTGTATGAATGCATATGGACATTGTAAGGTAAGACAGATCATGTTTGTTGTAGGAATCCATGGCAGATTTTAGAAGGAATAGGTCTGATTCAGATTTTGTCAAGCCTATGTTTGTTCATCCCAAAGGGGTACAGTTTAAGTATGGCATCATTAGTGATACTCACCAGGGAGATATGGACCTAGCGGCATGGTCAACAAGAATAGATCATGACAAGGATAATACCCTTCTAGATGTAATATATGTTTCAAGAATGTGGCATGCAGCCGGCTATCTGTATGCCATGGAGACCCTAGAGCTGGTAGTGGAATGTGCCAGGAATTATAACCCTAAGACCAGGCGGGTGGAGAAGCATGGAAGAATTTATGCTGACTTTTCAATCAAGGGCATCACCTCTACTTTTAATCTGCCAGTTGGAAAGAAGGTGGTCAGTGTAGACCTACATAAGCTAGAAACAAAGTATAACAACAATAAGAAGAATGCAAGGAAGAGGATGTATCAGTGGAGGTGAAAGAGTAGCACCTACACTGCCTCAGCTAAATTGCTCGTACATTTATACAAATTTGATTTTGATGATGAGTACTAGTACATGATTGCCCTGCTAAGCAGGATGACAGGTAAGCCTCACGCTGGAAATTTTGAGAATTAGATGTTTGGAATCATCCAGATGGTCCTATATATAGATAACAAGCCATTATGGGCCAAGATCATCAGTGATGCACTAGATGAAGGGATGAGGAACCTGGGAGGTCTTACATGCATGTTTCATATGACCTCATATGTGGTGTACTCATGTGCTTACAAGGGAACTTTTGATGCCTTTAAGACAATGGGTAAAGCTGGCAGTGATGCAAATGATGCCCACATATGGGATCACTATCCTCAGCTATAGAGAAAAAATTACCTCCTGGACTACAAACTAGTAAATGATGCATTCTCTATGCATCTAGTCAGAACCATGGAAGAGGATAGAACCAAAAGACTGAGCATGGAGTCTCAAGAAGTTGTTTACAGACATGGCACCTAGTTTATCCAGTTTTCCACCTTTTCATATATAAGGATAGAAGGATTTGAAGGACACCCCCTTATGCTGCCAATATACCCTATTGATGGAGTTGTCCTAATGGAGTTTCTCAGGCAAGTGTCTACCATAGTTGCAACATACAAGGAACAAAAGAGGATACCTTCAGTATTATTTCCAATGTCTATGGGCTGGTATATGTGCTGAGACTTAGAGAGCATAAAGCATGTCATGGGAGGCCTAAAACTGATGTATCTACAGCCATTCCCCTTGGCTAGATCTTATGACCCCTATGGCAAGATGCAGAAAATAGTGGGGAAACCTATACATCAGAAGCATCTGGAGGATTTCTGCACTGACTATGAGGATGAAGCTAAGGTGAGGAGAAGGAAGTACCAGAGGCTCACCTTAAACCAAATAAAGATATTTGACTGCATCCCAGTGCTAACACATCTAAGGATGGATGATGAAAAGATTATGTCTAATGAATGAAAACAAGAAGGTGTACAATGACACCATATCAGCCCCTGATCTAACACAACTGAAAGATATATCCTTGGATTAGTTTACAGGTGGGGTGATACAATTAACCCAAGCTTGGGTAAATGAAGATATAAATAGATTGAAGAAAAGGTGTGTGGCCCTCACAGTTGATGCCGAAAAGAAAAGGCAGGAAATAGCTGATGAGGAGTATGATGACCTCCTCAATGAGAAGAGAAAATCCAATGGGGAGAGGCTACCCACATAGAAATAGAGGAAAGGTCCCCCTAGAGGTAAGAAAACTGAAGATGAACCTAAGGGGGTGATAATTGAAAGGATTGCCACACCAGCTGCAGGTGCATCAACATCATCTCAAGCATCCACCTCATCTGCACCGCCTCTGATGGACAAACCAAAGACTAAGAGGGTCTTGAGGCCAGCTGTGGAAAATACAAAAGTACAGGAGGAGGGCCAAGCCTCACAGCATGAAGAGGAAGAGGGAATTCCATTTGAGGAAGAGCAAGTAAACAAGGAACCTGTAGGTGATGACCTGATGGCGGTCAGTAAGAAGAGGAGGGCAATGCCGCTGATGTCACCACCCAAGAAGCAAAGAACATCCATGCGGGGTGATATCAGGGCTGACCCTATTGTATTAAGAGGAGCCAATGGTGAAGCATTTAGGAAAGAACTGCAACATGATGTGCTGCTTCCCACCATAATAAAGTTTAAAACTGAGAGGGTAGAGGAACAAACAAAAGTAGCTTTCAAAGCAGGTCAGGGTGGTCCTTTCTCCTTGGAGGACACTATAGACTTATCAAATGATGAGGTAGTTCAAAATGTAGCATCTCAAAGAATGGAGACTCTCACCTCCAGTACTCGCATGACTCCACATGGGACCCCATTAGCATAGATGGCGGTATTGGAGGAGGTGAAGCAAACGAAAGAAGTAAAAGAGAGTAGCCCAGAGAGGGCAACCCAACAGATAGGGCTTGATAAGTTGGTTGATCAGGTGACTAGCCCTGCAGTTATAGATTTAACATATAGGGGTGATGTGAGCCCTAAGGATAAAGCAGGTGCACCTGATGAGATAGAGAAGATTGGAGTGGCTAAGCAGGAAGATAAAGAAAGCAATGCTCCTAATATGGGTTAGCAATAGCATGAGATACTCGCAGAGCCAAAAATAGTAGAAGTTCAATAGAAAGGTGGGGGTGATAAAGATACATCAGGTGATGCTGCTACTCAGACTCAGGGAGATCCAGGGGATGCCACATGAGAAAATGATAAATCAGGTCATGAGGACCTTAAGCCACAGGATGTCAGCGCATCAGGTGCAGAACAAGAAATGACCCAAGATCAGGGGGATGCACAAGGCCAACACACATAGACATCCATAGATGTCAGTAAGCCTCAGGATGAGGAAAACAATAAAGAAAATGAAAGTTAGAAGGAGGGAGTATAGGATTAGGCATAGGATCACAATGTAGACATTCCACAGGATCCTCCTCTACAGAAGGAAGCCCTCAGCAAGAAGAAATGAAACAAGATCCCCCTCATGAGGAAGAAATTGAGAAATCACCTTCTCCACCAAGAATAGAAGCATATACAGGAGAATAGGCCAGACATACTGTTGACAAAGAGCATCAGGGATTTGGAGATGATGTGCCTCAATGGCTAGAAAGAGAAATAGGTATGGAACAAGGCTCTAAAATTCAAGAATTTGATGTTTCCACCTTGTTTGCAGAAACAATAATGAAGCCAAAGAGGAAGGCCAGATTGACATCGGCCATAAAAAGAGATCCTACTATAGGTAGAAGGACTGCACAGGTAACACTTCCCACAGTTGAGAAAGAGAAGGGCAAGATCACCCTTGAAGAGTTCCAAATCACAACTGTTGATTTGGGTTTTGCCAATGAGGACCTGGAAGGTCAGGAAGGGAAGGACATTATTGATTCTTTGACCCAAAGGGTAAAGAAGGAGAAGGAGAAAAATAAAAAGCATAAGGAGCACATTTCTCAGCTGCATTCTTACATAAAGGGGTTGATTAACCCTGATAATACACCAGTTGATCCGGTAG
This sequence comes from Cunninghamia lanceolata, assembly GCA_027924645.1. NCBI lineage: Eukaryota > Viridiplantae > Streptophyta > Pinopsida > Cupressales > Cupressaceae > Cunninghamia > Cunninghamia lanceolata. The sequence goes on from BSBN01000134.1 coordinate 717,148, forward strand.
TCCCATTGACTGTCATATCCTAGGAGGCGGTCACCAAGTTGGACCTCATGAAACATGAGGCCATGATCATGGAGAAATGGATGCTGTCAGCCCTCACTGGAGCTAAGGATGTTTTGAGAACCTTCCTACAAAGATGGAATTCTCTAAGTAGGTTGAAAACAAAGGCAAATAAGATGCAAAATGAAATAGGGAAACGGTCATTCCAATTGGAAAAGGACCTAACTGCTTTAAGTGAAATGAAGAGGATTGATCCTCAAATCCTAATAAATAATCAAGTGTTGAATAATAATACTGCCCTACTGGTAGATATATGGTATGAAGATATTAGGTTCGAATATGATATCCTGAAGAAATGTAGTGGCAAGCTCAGGGATATAAGTATAAAGCTGCATAACATGATGGCATATGAAGCAGAGATCCTTGAAGCTTTAGAAGGAAAGGTGGAGGGAAAGATTGAAAATCAGGACGCAGACTACTATCAAAGCTCTGCATGATAATTTCCAGCCGGCAGCAGATGACCCCCTCACCCACCTGACGGAAGAAGTACTGAATAAAATCATGAGGATAAAGGTCAGGGTGGAAACTTATAATGAGACTTTGAACACCAGAAAAGGTAAGCTAGAAGCGCTCAAAGATAAATTCCAATCTCATAAGTGTTGTACCCAACCAAATTTTTTGCTTCATTAAGGCATTTTGAAACAAGTCTAGAAAATTTTTCATCAAAAAGTCAAAAAAGCAAAATTTCTAAAAATAGACATCGAGTTAGGTTTTCTGGGTTTCTTGAGATATGGATGTTGGCAAAACTTTCTAAAAATAGAATCTCCAAATCAGGTGTCGCGCTTGATTCTCATTGGTCAATTTTCCTTCACGATCGGCGCGGTTCAGACGGAATCTTCAAACGACCAAGTTTTCTCTACTGGGTCATTTTTGCTTTTTCACAAGGTGAAGCATGAGCTCGAAAGTCATCAACACAGAAAAGTTCACCTGCCAAATCTCTTCAACGAGTTTCCAACACTGTTTCGACGACGCAAAACTGACAAACGGTCGTCGACTCGACGATGCACGCAAAACGATGCAAGATGGATCCAAGGTGAATGGAAAAGTTGGAAAATCACAAAAATGGCTAAGTATGGTGAAACTGGGCGCCCCTGGAGGCTTAGGGTGCCCATCCTCTCCAGTGTTAGTTTTTTTTTTCACATTTTTCAAGAAACGTCGAAAATGCTTCCGTCAGCTCCTTTCCGGTTGGTCAAACTTGGTCAAACTTGGTCAAAAGTCATTCAAAGCCAGGATTTCATCACATATATGTTTAGACTACTTAGATCACCCTCCGTCCCACCTCGACAATCATCAGAACAACCGAAATCGAAGATCAAACAGGAGCCGTGGGCACGAAAATTGAGAAAAGGTACAAAATTGAAAATTTTTGCAAAAAATGGCTAAGTGTTGATAAAATGGGCACCCCAGGAGGCTAAGGGCGCCCATCCTCACTAGTGTTAGTTTATTTTTCATGTTTTTCTCGAAAAACGTAATTCTCCTTCCGTCAGCCCGCTCCGGTTCAGTGTTAATCAGTTTGGCACATTTTTCGAGGCAAATAGAAGGTACAATCAGCTCAGTTTTCATCAGGCTCGCATATTTGCCAGATCATCAGACTCATTTTCATCCCAGTTGTTAGAAATTGACAGCCAAACAGGGGTCCTGTGCCTCTGGAACGCGCACGCAAACCAAGAAATTGTAAAAATTGAAAAAATCACAAAAATGGCTAAGTGTTGGGAAACTGGGCGCCCCAGGAGGCTTGGGGCACCCATCCTGACCAGTGTTAGAATATTTTTGTGTTTTCAGTGTTTTCCGACATGCCTTGTTACCAATCTTCATCCGTTGGCAGTTTCAGGGAAGTCAAACTTGGTCAAACGATGTCAGATCGTCGAACGGAGGCAGGGGATGGAATCTCAGTTGATCAATCTTCAAAATGTCAGGATCAGTTAGCTTTTTCAGTTCATGATGACAATTTTTCACCTTGTCAAAGTCAGAGACAGGCCATATTTGAGTCAAAATGAGTGTTGAAGTGTCAAAAATGAAGAAAATTTTGTTAACACTTCTTCCAACTTGCGCATTCGATGACATCATCAAAGAGGATATTTTTTTGTCATCTTGCACATGAAGCCATAGGCTCCTACAAAATAGGGATTCTTCCTATTCGAAGACATCCACTTGGATTTATGCTTTAAAAGTTGCTTTCTTCATGGATGAGGATGAAGTTTTCTTCTCACACAAGTAAAGCTGCTTTTTCGACCAAAGATTTATGAAGACAAGCTTTTGGCTTTTTTATTTCGTTATCTTTTGCAGGTTGCATCCAGAGGAAAGATTTTATTTTTCTTTCAACGAAGATTTGAAGACCCAAACCAGGTGCTTTTTTAGTGTTCTTCAGAGATTCGGGTTGAGGAAGAAGAGAGGCTTGCTTTTTCAGGGTCCTTGTTTCAAGGAGATCATTTTTTAGAAATCCGACCAGAGCTTTTTCAGTTTTCGTCGAGATGGGTCCATCCAGATTATTATCCTCTTGAAGATTGGGAGTTGTGCTTTTTTTTGGGAAACTGCTTTTTTCCTGCTTTTTCGAGAAAATCTCCTCTTTTTCAAAATCCGACGATCTAGGTTGCTTCAAAACAGAATTGCCTACAAAACCCATGTGCCAGCTTTTTTCACTCAGAATCAGCTTTTTTTAGAAAAAATCAGCAAAAGAATATCAACGGATGACGTCACCAAAAAGCAAGAATGTTGATGAGGATGCATTTCAAAAAAAAGCAGCTTTAAAACATATGCTTTTTGTTTTAAAGCATGTGCTTTCATCCTAAGCTCATCCATCCTATATTTAGAAAGAAAGCACATTTTGATAGTTGGAATCTTTTTGCTTTAAAGCAGATCGCTTTAAAGCATTTGTTTATTGTATCTTTGTCTTAGAATAGTAATAAAGCTTGCGAGTTGACAAGTTAGGGTTAATCAAGGAGATTTTAGGGTTCCCTACTCCTTTGATTTTAGTATAAATAAGGGCATCCTTGCCCATTGTTTGTAATGGTAGTTATGATAGCAAATTTGCTGTGCCTATTCTAGCCTGCAAACATTGTTATTCCAAGTGTCTATTCATTTGTGTTCAGTGTTCTCCGGTGTTTGATCGCTTACTGTATGCCTACCTTTTGCTGCAGTTTGGCTGTCCTAGAGTTGTATTAAACTTTCTGATATTGAATAGAAATCTCATGCCTACTTTGCTCTGATATTCTATATCGATTCATCAAGTTTTTGTCATCAGATGTGTAGCTTTTGTGGCTTTCATTTTCAGCTTTCATCATTAAAGTACTCTTAGTCTTGTGGTGTAAATCTGGAGGCAAACTACTTAAGTTTTTGTGTTAACAATCATTCCCCGTTCACTTTCAACTTCCTTTGCTCTGAATTTACTCAGGAGGTTGAAAGTGTCATTAGTCTATGCTAGTTGTAGTAGAAGTTTTATTAAAAAGGAAAAACCTCTTCTGCAGCGTTTAGAGTTTTATAACCTTGTGCTCTGCAGCTGAGAATCAAAAAGAAGATAGGCAAAGTTTCATTCAAGTTATCTTTTTAGCGAACATCAGTAAGAAAGGGAACTCCCCCTTCCAATAGGAGAGCAGTTTATCTGTGCATAGCTATCCATTTCCAAATCGCATACCAGAGGTGCAAATTGAAATGCCAACAGTTTTCTGGCGCCCACCATGGGGCACGAGACATAAAACTTCAAGCAAGCTTAGGCTTATGACACGGTAATGACTCTCTGGCATCCTTCTGCTCCAGTTCAACAACTAAATCTTACACCACCTATTATTCAACCAAATCTTGTACGAGTGGAAGGAGAGCAAATGGACATCATTAGCAGCCTTAGAAGTTTCATATTTACGCAAAAGGAAAGTCCTGATCAATGGAGAAACGCGGCTGCTATCCTTGACGAAGAAGAACACAAAGCAGATCTTACAGTAGGGAGACCAGTACTACCACCTCCCGCGTGGCAATAGATAATCCTGGCTCAAAGGGTTTATTCAAGAAAGGGAAAAGGCGGTGCTACGGATCCCTTCTTTCAAGATCTTAATTCTACAAAAGTTGGAGAAGCATCCAACATAGCTCGAGAAATTCAGATAGTTCTTGAAGTCAAGCAGGAAGAATTACAAGAAGAACCAGTAATCTAGCCTAGAGCAATGGGTGATGCAAATAACAACAATCACAATGATCCAAATCAAAGGCGACCACCACCATTGCCTTGGGGTAATAACATTGGACCTTTGGCCCTACAAGCACATCATGATTTACCAAAGGGGTCAAGGAAGCACTTTCCTTGGTTCCATGGCGATGGAACTCAACATCCTGATGAACACATCTCTGCATTCACAACAGCTTGTGCTGTTTTGCATGTATCACATGAAGATGTTGCCATACGTCTCTTCGTTGAGACTCTCGCGGGAAATGCTGCTGATTGGTTTAATCATCTAGAACCAAGAATCATTACAAGTTGGGCAACTATGAGCAAGAAATTCTTGGCAAGGTTCAAGCCTGCTAAAGATGGTCACAGATTGTTCGCCCAACTCTCAAATTCAAAGATGCAAAACAATGAACCAATGAGGGAGTTTGTGGCAAGGTTTAATTGCCTAGTTACACGTCTTTCTCATACTCTTAATCCATCTCCGCAAATTCTGTTGAGCAGTTTCATTAACGCTCTTCCTTCTAAGATAGCCTTCTTTTTGAGATCAGCTAATGAAATAGAATTATCCAATGCACAAGAAAATGCCATCAAGTTAGAGGATGACATGATTACCTCTGGCAAGATGAAAACGGATTCAATCAGGCCTCTAGTTCAGAGTTTTGTAGATCCACTGCTGCATAAGGTAGCAAATGAAGTGACTATCATGAAGAGACAGTTGCCTACTCAGGGGCAACCCGCGCAACAACAATACCAACCACAGCAATAGTATCAGCCTCAGCAACCATATCAGCCTAAGAGGAACAATTTTCAGCCTTTCAATAACTATAGGCCCAGGTTGCCAGCACCACCACCAAGGCAAGCAGTCAAGGCTGCTCAAATGCAGTGTTTTGTTCCTTTCATGAGACTGATGCACATACCAGAGCCACGTGTCCTAAAAATTTAAGGATGAATCAAATCATGGGATATGCTGATGCTGCACCTATTTCAAACATTGTTCCCTCCCCAAGTGCAAATGTTGTCTTACCACAGACGGACAACTTCGATGGCGACTCTACCACGGGATACTTCCAGAATGAACCCGTTATAATGAAGGAAGAACAAGATGATTTTCATCAATATTCTCTTGCAGTGAATCATGAAAATCTTTCAACTCTTGTGTTTACACGTACTCAACATTTTAAGGCATAGAAGGAAGGAGAGGATAGACAAAGACCAAAAGAAAAGGAGAAGGAAGTGGCTTCCACTTCCAATGCTTAGCCATCACGTGAAAGTGTTCAAACTACTCAAAATTCATCTTCAACAAATTTTGATATAGTAGATTCCATGATGAAGACAAAGGTGCAGATTTCTCAGCTAGAATATCTTCAAGACCATCCAGATCAGCTGGATAGAATAGTCAAGTATGTCAAAAAAGATACTGTCATGCAGTCCACATTGCTAGAATATTCTGTTCCGATAGGAGAGAAGCCAAATCCCTTCTATATTTCTCTATATATAGGAGGTTATAAATTGAGTAATTGTATCATTGATTCAGGAGCCTCAGACAACGTCATGCCTTTGCAGGCAATGAACGCTTTGGGACTCTCATGCACCAAAACGCATGACAAGTGTTATTCGCTTGAGTCTACATCAGTGCCATTGGTTGGACAATTGAAGGATGCTCAAGTTCGATTAGCGGCTTGCCCAGAGAAGAAAATAATGATGACTATCTTGGTAGCTGACATTCCAGCCAGCTATGGGATGCTGCTAAGTAGAAGTTTCTGCAAAGATCTTGGAGGAGAAATACAATTGGGTTGGTCATCTGCGACCATTCCTTTAAAGAAAGGTAATTTCAAATTGGAACCAGAAACCAAGTCATGGTTCGCGGTGGTGAAATCTCAGGATCCTCAAGCACAAGTGCTATATCAAGAAATGGATTCTGGTACATATGTTATGTTGTCTGATATAACTAAAAAGAATCAAGAGGTTGTCTTTGTGGTTGACGAATCAGAGGAAGTATCTGTGTAATTTGCAAACTTTCTTTGAAGAAGTGCAACAATCTTCTCAAGAGCAAAATTACAAGGAAGAGATCAAATATGTTGCAGAGAGCAATGAAGAATCTGATTTGTTCTTCTCATCTTTTGAAGGTTGGTTTGAAGAACCTCTGTCAGATATATCCAAAGAAGAGACCAAAGAAACATTACAATTGGAGCAAGAACAAGATCTTCTTCATTTTGAAGATGATTCATCATTAGAGGAATTTCTCAAAAATGGGGATCATATGGAAGATTCATCATTGGATTTCGACAGTTTTCTACATCACTTGGAGAGTGATTCTTCAATAGAGGATACTGTAAATTTTCTTTTACAGTTTTGCCCATCTTCACCTGCATCTCGAGAATCTTTCATACATACTAGTGAAGAGGACGATGTTGAATCCATATATGAACCTATACAAGGAAAAGACTTTATTGATACTATACAACCAGTGTGGAATGCAACATATGAAGAGGTTGATGGGGAAGAGGAGTTCATGGAGTATTCAGTTTTGGTCGTTAAAGAGGATGATATTGAAAAATCAGAGATTCTTGACAAATGTCTTGTGAGATATGCCGTGTGTGAGATTGATCAAGAAGAAGAAGAGGAAACATATGGTTCAGATGAAGCTGTCTATGATTCTACTCCTTTTACAGAGCAAGAAAGATACATGAATGCCGAAGAAGAAGTGATGATGGATATCCGCATTGGAGAAGAGTACTCTATAGAGGATAATGAGATTCCAGGTAATGAATGGGAAAGTGAGCTATCAGGTGAAGATGTTCAAGAGTTTAAGCATTCAGATCTTGATGATTCACCAAATTTTGAAGAGTGGATGGACAAAACCACAATTGATGAAGAAACCCCTGTAGCACTTGAAAAATGGGCAATGACAGTTGTGGATCCTATAAGCCAAGAATCAGTAATGAGAGTTGTGTATGAGCAGCTTGCACCTTTTCCAGAAGATGATGCATTGACTAAACACAAAGTTGCGTGTGTACAAGATATAAATGCAACTCGTATTCAATATGTGGTGATGACCATTCCAATAGATGTACTTTGGCCACAAGACTTTCCTATATATCTTCAGAAAGAAGTTCTGTATCTCCACATATTGCAGAGGTTGCTTGCATTGGAAGAAGATACTCCACCTGATCACTGGCGTATCAATCAGTTTCTCATAAACTTCTCATGGCCTGAACGTGAATACCCTCCTGAATCATGGCTCTTTGAGAGGGTGTTGCAGAGAAAGAAAAGTTTTGTGCTACCAAGGCAATCCTCACAGCTAAAGAGAGATGGTTCTTACTTTTCGGAGTCAATTGACGGTTTCATGTGACAGTCCTAATCTCTTCTCATCCTCGCTCAGGAGAAAGAGCACGTGAAACACTTTTTGTTCTCGTAATGTGTTTCCCCTTTCTGTGATGTGACCGTTATGTCGCAATGTTTTTCCCCTTTCCATAATGTGACAGTTGTGTTCCTTGTGTTGTGAAGTTCCAACTCCCTAGGTGATCTTAGGAAGTCCAGTTTTAGGTGATGTAGGAGAAATGTCTTGTTCTAGGTGATTAGGAATGTAACCTGACTTTATTACCCAATGGATAAGGCATTGGTCCAACTTGCAAAAGTCCAGAGATTCTTGGTTCTCCTATGCCATAAATATCCGCCATGGTCCCCAGACAGAGCCAATTGTTGTGCCCAACCAAATTTTTTGCTTCATTAAGGCATTTTGAAACAAGTCTAGAAAATTTTTCATCAAAAAGTCAAAAAAGCAAAATTTCTAAAAATAGACGTCGAGTTAGGTTTTCTGGGTTTCTTGAGATATGGATGTTGGCAAAACTTTCTAAAAATAGAAAGTTTCTAAAAATAGAATCTCCAAATCAGGTGTCGCGCTCGATTCTCATTGGTCGATTTTCCTTCACGATCGGCGCGGTTCAGACGGAATCTTCAAACGACCAAGTTTTCTCTACTGGGTCATTTTTTCTTTTTCACAAGGTGAAGCATGAGCTCAAAAGTCATCAACATAGAAAAGTTCACTTGCCAAATCTCTTCAACGAGTTTCCAACGCTGTTTCGACGACGCAAAACTGACAAACGGCCGTCGACTCGACGATGCACGCAAAATGATGCAAGATGGATCCAAGATGAATGGAAAAGTTGGAAAATCACAAAAATGGCTAAGTATGGTGAAACTGGGCGCCCCTGGAGGCTTGGGGCGCCCATTCTCTCCGGTGTTAGTTTTTTTTCACGTTTTTTGAGAAACGTTGAAAATGCTTCCGTCAGCTCCTTTCCAGTTGGTCAAACTTGGTCAAACTTGGTCAAAAGTTAGTCAAAGCCAGGATTTCATCACAGATATGTTTAGACTACTTAGATCACCCTCCCTCCCACCTCGACAGTCGTCAAAACGACCGAAATCGAAGACCGAACAGGAGCCGTGGGCACGAAAATTGAGAAAAGGTACAAAATTGAAAATTTTTGCAAAAAATGGCTAAGTGTTGACTAAATGGGTGCCCCAAGAGGCTAAGGGCGCCCATCCTCACTAGTGTTAGTTTATTTTTCATGTTTTTCTCAAAAAATGCAAATCTCCTTCCGTCAGCCTACTCCGGTTCAGTGTTGATCAGTTTGGCACATTTTTTGAGGCAAACGAAAGGTACAATCAGCTCAGTTTTCATCAGGCTCGCATATTTGCCAGATCATCAGACTCATTTTCATCTTAGTTGTTAGAAATCAACAGCCAAACAGGGGTCCTGTGCTTCTGGAACGCGCACGCAAACCAAGAAATTGTAAAAATTGAAAAAATCACAAAAATGGCTAAGTGTTGGGAAACTGGGCGCCCCAAGAGGCTTGGGGCGCCCATCTTGAGCAGTGTTAGAATATTTTTGTGTTTTCAGTGTTTTCTGACATGCCTTGTTACCAATCTTCACTCGTTGGCAGTTTCAGGGAAGTCAAACTTGGTCAAACGATGTTAGATCATCGAACGGAGGCAGGGGATGGAATCTCAGTTGATCAATCTTCAAAATGTCGGGATCAGTTAGCTTTTTCAGTTCATGATGACATTTTTTCACCTTGTCAAAGTTGGAGACAGGCCATATTTGAGTCAAAACGAGTGTTGAAGTGTCAAAAATGAAGAAAATTTTGTTAACACTTCTTCCAACTCGCGCATTCAATGACATCATCAAAGAAGATATTTTTTTGTCATCTTGCACATGAAGCCATAGGCTCCTACAAAATAGGGATTCTTCCTATTCAAAGACATCCACTTGGATTTATGCTTTAAAAGTTGCTTTCTTCATGGATGAGGATGAAGTTTTCTTCTCACACAAGTAAAGCTGCTTTTTCGACCAAAGATTTATGAAGACAAGCTTTTGGCTTTTTTATTTCATTATCTTTTGCAGGTTGCATCTAGAGGAAAGATTTTATTTTTCTTTCAACGAAGATTCAAAGACCCAAACCAGGTGCTTTTTCAGTGTTCTTCAGAGATTCGGGTTGAGGAAGAAGAGAGGCTTGCTTTTTCAGGGTCCTTGTTTCAAGGAGATCATTTTTCAGAAATCCGACCAGAGCTTTTTCAGTTTTCGTCGAGATGGGTCCATCCAGATTTTTATCCTCTTGAAGATTGGGAGTTGTGCTTTTTTTTGGGAAACTGCTTTTTTCCTGCTTTTTCGAGAAAATCTCCTCTTTTTCAAAATCCAACGATCTGGGTTGCTTCAAAACAGAATTGCCTACAAAACCCATGTGCCAGCGTTTTTTGCTCAGAATCAGCTTTTTTAGAAGAAATCAGCAAAAGAATATCAACGGATGACGTCACCAAAAAGTAAGAATGTTGATGAGGATGCATTTCAAAAGAAAGCAGCTTTAAAACATATGCTTTTTGTTTTAAAGCATGTGCTTTCATCCTAAGCTCATCCATCCTATATTTAGAAAGAAAGCACATTTTGATAGTTGGAATCTTTTTGCTTTAAAGCAGATCGCTTTAAAGCATTTGTTTATTGTATCTTTGTCTTAGAATAGTAGTAAAGCTTGCGAGTTGGCAAGTTAGGGTTAATCAAGGAGATTTTAGGGTTCCCTACTCCTTTGATTTTAGTATAAATAAGGGCATCCTTGCCCATTGTTTGTAATGGTAGTTGTGATAGCAAATTTGTTGTGCCTATTCTAGCCTACAAACATTGTTATTCCAAGTGTCTGTTCATTTGTGTTCAATGTTCTCCGGTGTTTGATCGCTTACTGTATGCCTACCTTTTGCTGCAGTTTGGCTGTCCTAGAGTTGTATTAAACTTTCTGATATTGAATAGAAATCTCATGCCTACTTTGCTCTGATATTCTATATCGATTCATCAAGTTTTCGTCGTCAGATGTGTAGCTTCTGTGGCTTTCATTTTCAGCTTTCATCATTAAAGTACTCTTAGTCTTGTGGTGTAAATCTGGAGGAAAACTACTTGAGTTTTTGTGTAAACAATCATTCCCCGTTCACTTTCAACTTCCTTTGCTCTGAATTTACTCAGGAGGTTGAAAGCGTCATTAGTCTATGCTAGTTGTAGTAGAAGTTTTATTAAAAAGGAAAAACCTCTTCTGCAGCATTTAGAGTTTTATAACCTTGTGCTCTGCAGCTGAGAATCAAAAAGAAGATAGGCGAAGTTTCATTCAAGTTATCTTTTCAGTGAACATCAGCAAGAAAGGGAACTCCCCCTTCCAATAGGAGAGTAGTTTATCTGTGCATAGCTGTCTGTTTCCAAATCGCATACCAGAGGTGCGAATTGAAACGCCAACAATAAGCATGCTGTAACAAAAGCCAAAATCCAAAATGGGGGAGAGGTGAATAAAATAGTACAGGCATATGAGAACATCAGGACAGCGATGAAGGTCCATATACAGGAAGATGTACATCAGGGTGCTAGTGATACTGAAAGTAATAAAGATGTTGAAAATGAGGAAGAAGAAGAAAATGAGGAAAAGGAACCTAAAGAATGAATGAAGATGCATCACCAAGAAGACATATGCATCAGGAACTCATCAATAATGAGTCATCCAGATGGTTGCCAACTGGCAACCTATGCCACGAGGAAGATTTGACTGAGTCAAAGAATAACTATCAACCGTTGATCTCAATTGACAAATCTTGACCATTGGTCATTTGTAACTGCCTCCTCACCTTACTCTATAAAAGGTGTAGGGGTGTAATATTTTGAACATTCAGAAGCTTAATTGAAATTTGATTGCTGAAATATCAGGACTCAATTCAAAGTTGTTGTAAATGTACATGTTATGCATACTGAATGAAAGAGAAGCATATTTGATTATAAATCATCATAAATCTTGAGTAATCTATGTTTGAAATCTGGATACATGCATTGATCAGCTACGTCCCTTGGAGTGCTTGTCAACCTACATGTGTTGTTTTTATTCCTAATCCCTTTGAAGTTAGCATATCCATATCTAGCTGTGGAACATCCTGGTGACATATGGTTTGATTTCTTCTCCTCATGAATGTATCTTGTATGTATGTGGTTCAATGACTAAAGATTCACTAAAATTAGAAACATACTTTTAAATTTATTTTGATTTCATAACAGATCATCACCATAATTGCAAATAATAGAGAATCAAAAGCAAATAACATGAAATATGCTAATATCCTGTAGATAATTGAAAATACAGAGCATATTTAGAGTAAAAGCATGTTAAATTGACAAATATCATGCAAATTCATACAAATATCCATGGAATACATGCAAATATCTACTTATAGACACATCATTTGAATAAATATATAGTGTAGAAGAAAGAACAAGTTCAGGATTGTCAATGATCAGAAGAATTGATCAAACTTGCAAATATATCAGCTATCTTTGGAAATAGAGTAGAAATAACCTTTCTGTGGAGTAAATTTACAGGAAACAGAACAATACTGATCATCAAGACAAATGTAAGACCCCTTGAAATGGAAAACAACATGTCACATCAACCTCTGAGTAACGTCAGACGATCATGACCTGATCAATGGAGACTTGGAGTCATCAACTTATCCTAAGTTGATCATACTTTACAAGATAATAAAGGTTTGTTGTGCAAATTTTTATGCATGTTGTTATGACTAACAATCATCATAAACACAATCTTCCCATAATCCTTGACAAACTTGCGGTAGTAGCCAGTTAGTCCCAAAAAACCACGAAGGCTCTTGAGTGTCTGAGGATGTGGCCAATTTTTCATGGCATCTATTTTGGCAGGATCCACTCAAACCCCTTGGGCTAAAACAATATGCCTGAGATACTCCACTTCCTCCTTCCCAAAAACACATTTAGACTATTTTGCACAAAGATGATGATTAGAGAGAAGTTGTAGTACAAGATGCAGATGTTGGAGATGCTCAGCTCATGTTTTACTATAGATGAGGATATCATCAAAGAAGACTAGAATGAATTTCTGCAAGTAGGGCCAGAACATTTTATTCATCAATGCCTGGAATGTGGAAAGAGAATTAGTGAGGCCAAAGGTCATGACCAAAAACTCATAGTGGCCATCATGTGTGTGGAAAGCCATTTTAGGGATATCATCCTCATGAACTTGAATTTGGTGATACCTAGAACGAAGATCCAACTTGGAGAAAAAATGAGCACCATGAAGCTTATCAAGAAGCTCATCAAGAATAGGAATCAAAAACTTATCCTTGATTGTGACGTGATTAAGTACTCGGAAGTCAATGCAGAGGCGCCATGACCCATCTTTTTTCTAGACAAGAAGAACTGGTGAAGAAAAGGAACTTGTACTAGGGCGAATAATACCTTGCTTCAGTAAGTCCCGAATGAGCATCTCAATCTTTATCTTTTGGTGAAATGGGTAGCAATAGGGCTTGATGTTGGGAGGAACACTTCCAAGAAGGAGCTAAATATGATGGTCCTCTGGTCATGAAGGTGGCAATCCCATTGGTTTAGCAAAGACACATGCATATCGATCCAAAATTTGTTGTAGATCTGAAGGAGTAGTGGAGACTGCTGATGGCTGCATCTGAATGGAATGGAGTTGAGCGATGGCACCATGTGAATTCTTCTTAAGGATATTTTCCATGCAATGTGAATTGATGATGCTGAGAGACCCTGGTTGTAATCCCTTCAATGTGTGTTTTTGCCCATTGTCTGAAAACTGCATCCAAAGTTTAGCAATATCCCATAAGATGGGTCCAAGTGTGCGTAACCATTAAGTGCCCAAAACCACATCACATCCACCTAAGGGCAAGGAAAACATGTCAGAGCATAGGTTATAATCTCCAATAGAGATATGCACATTGAGACATTTCCCTTTGCAAGGTAATGTGCCCCCATTGGCAATCATGACTTCAAAGCTAGAGCAAGGATGGACAAAACAATTAGCCTATTTGGCGACCCTCATGAAGTTATGAGTGCTACCAGAACTAATGAGTATTTTAAGAGGGAGCTTCTTGAAGTAACCCTTTACCAAAAGATTTTTTGGGGTGGTGAATCTTGCCAAAGCATGGAGAGAGATCTCTAGATGGTCTTCCTGAGAAGGAGGGTCAACAGGTGGCTGCTAAATGTTGATCTGATCATCTACTGTATCCTAAGCATCTTCATAAACTTTAGTTGCAGGCGGAGAATCCACATCCAAGAGATAGAGCTTTTTCTCAACACATCTATGTTCCCGAGTGAATTTCTCATCACAATTATAACAAAGCCCTTTTTCTCTATGTGCCCACATCTCTGCTTCAGACAAATGCTTGATAGGAGTCATTCTAGGAGCTGGCATGATTGGAGGTCTTTAGGAACCCATATTTCTAAATGGAACAAAAGTGGATTTGGAGCACTATTGAGCTATGATCTTGTCATCCACCAACTTAGCCAACCCTAGGGCTTCCATCATTGTGCTGGGATAGAACATTTTAACCTCAAATCAGATTGCATCCTTCAGACCACTGACAAAACAACTCCTGAAGAATTCATCAGACAATCCCTCTATGTGATTGGCTAGTTTCTCAAATTCTATCTGATATTCTCTCACCGTGCCAGCTTAGCGAAGTTTAGTGAGTGCTCCTGTGAAGTCATCAAAAGCACTAGGGCCAAATCATTGCAAAATGAGTTTACAAAAATCTGTCCATTTTGGCTCTTCATGAGCCTTGATGTACCAACAGAACCATTGAAGGGCTTCATGTTCCAAATTAAAGAATGCAAGTGGGACTTTGTTGACATCAAAAGTATTATGCAGACTAAAATATTGTTTTGCTCAGTATATCCATCCAGTTAGATCATCACCATTGAAGCAAAGAAAATCAAGCTTTGGCCCATGAAAATTGCTGGAAGAAGAGAACCCAGTGTCTGTAGAAGACTCTGGCTGCCGTCTATTGTTCATGGTTGAATGCTGAAGATTGAGGCTGAGAATTGTTTCATCCAGATCTTGGAGTTTGGTTTTGAGGGCTACAAGGTCATCCTCCATGTTTTTTGCTCTAACGCGAGAGACAACCATAACTAGGAGTGTTTTTTTTTGGGAATGGGTAGAAAAACAAAAATAGAAACTTTTTTAGTAAAGGAAAATTTGGATTTGGAAAAAACTCTGATGGGTAATTGGAGTTTGACTAGGTTTTGGACACTTTCTAAAGGACTTGGAAGCATAAAATGGGGATTTTAGATGCAGGGTGAAAGAATGGGAAAATTTATCCAAGAGGGACAAAGGAGCAGAAATAGGAAATGAACACTGTGGTAAAATTTGAAGGCGATTGGGTGAGAATCAAAGAAGTTATGGCAAACCCTAAAAATAGACAAATGTGGGATTTCTGGCTTTGATAAGTAGAATTTGGGATATGGTCCTCAAGGAAGGAAATATGCAGAATAGAATTTTAGGGGTTTCAGTGAATTTTCAAAAGAAACATAGCTGAAGCAAGGAAGATATGGCAAAAAAATAGATTTTTTTTTCTGGAAATGATCTGCAATAGGATTTACGAATGGCTCTGGATAGATTCAATCTATGATTTGTCAGCTAGAAATAGATATGGACCCCAGGTATGTTTGTCTTCCTAAAGGTTCAGGGGATTCACTCGGCTACCAATGCTGTCTAATGACTTACGTATTGGAACAGTACCCCTCACTCCATAGCTCAGGGAAAACTGATAACCGTTTTGCCACAAATGATAGCTCTTGGTTTACCTCACAGATGGGAACTAGTCAATCAGATAGGGGCCATTGCCCTTTTCGCTGGCAGGTCCTCTCAATGGGCCAGCTACTTCAGGGTTCCTGTGGTACTCCTCATAATGAGTTTGAGGGCTATGCACAGGCACTTCCCACAGTTAAGTAGATAGGGATTATTCCCTAATCTGAACCTGTAATTGAAATGAACAATATAGATGCAAGAAAAAATAACAATTGTAATAATCACAGCACCTGGAGGCCACTGCAAAATTTTTTTTGGCAAAAATTCCACCCAACGAGCCCAAGAAAGTGCTCTGATACCAGATGAGAGGAACCTCCTGCAACAATATAATGAAAAATGTACAAAATAATAGAAATAGCAGAACACAAAAGAAATTTATTGATCACAGGCCACTTCGAGGGGGAAACCTACTTTGAGCAAGATCAATACAATAAATTGGTGGATGCCTTCATTAGCCTCAACACGTACTTATGTACTAAGTCTAATCTAAACAACTATTACTCCCCATGAATGTAGTATAATGCAATATACTCATGGGAGGACTTACAAAGCATATGCATCCAACAACAATATACTAACAAAGTAAAGAAAAGGGTTAAACACGAGTTCATAACACACTCAGCCACAAACTACACAACCAAATCTTCACTAGCTGAAATACACACTGTGTATTCAAACCCACAAGCCAAAAAACTACACAACACAACCTAGAACTCCCAGAGCTGATCTCTGGCACTATGAAATTAAAATCTACAGTTACAACACTGAAAACAAATTCACTTAACAACAACAACATATTCGAACAATCTTGGAGCCACTGTTGTGACACATGAAGCCCTACACACACAAATAATGGAAACTATTAGAAACTACTGAATCTTTGAAGCTCTGTGTAACCTTTGGATGAAGCTACTCCTTGTGATCAAAGGGTTTTCATCCTCTAGCCACCTAAAACTCATGGGTTTTTGTCGACAAGTCTCTTTACTCCAATAGGTTTTCGTCCATCAAAGCCAAAATTTGCAAATCTGCAAGTTTGAGAGAAAATATCAAATCAACAATACCCCCAAATGACCAAAATTATATATTTTGTATCAATATTTCATGGGAGAGAGGGAAATCCAAGATTCCCATGTTTTTCTTTGATTCCTTGCTATTTTGGGGTGTGACAGTTGTCATACGCTGTCATACATTGTCATAAATTCCCTCGCCACTTGTGATTTACCAAGATTTTTGAAATCTTCATGCAAATGGACACCTCACCAAACCCAATGCCCCTTTTTGAGTCTCAAAGTATTTAATTTAATATTTAATTGTCCTCTTGAAATAGATATTAGTTGGACAATATTAAATATTAAATGTTTATTCTTCCTATGCTTGCCCAATTAACCCATGGAAGAATAAGATGGGTTAATATTGACCATTAATTAATTATTTTAGAAAGGGGACATGACAAGTCCTCCCTCCTAGAAATTTCTTGTCCTTAAGCAATGCAAGTTTGGATGGTCAAGAATTTTTGGTCCTTCCCATGTTGCATCTTCCACTGGCAAATTCTTCCATTTGATCAAATATTCTGAAATGCTCCTATTCCTCAATCTTTTATCCCTCATTTCCAAAATCTTTTCAGGTATCAAAATCAACTTCCCTTCATCATCCAAAGGTGGTAAATTAGATGAAGGCACAATTTTCTGTCCAAGGACCTTGTTCAAACAAGAAATGTGAAATACATTATGTATCCTACTATTTGGAGGAAGCTCCAACTCATAAGCTACCTCGCCAATTTTCCTGATGATCCTGTAAGGCCCAAAGAACTTAGGCTTAAGCTTTTCAGCCCCACTCTTCTTCAAAGAGCTTTGTTTATATGGCTGAAATATAAGAAATACCAAGTCTCCCACCTCAAAAAATCTTTTTGTTCTCTTCCTATCTACATATATCTTTTGTTGGTTCTGTGCTTGCCTCAAGTTATCTTTTAGTGACCTTATGATCTCTTGACTATGATTGAAAAGATCACTAGCTGTAGGTACTCTACTATCTGTAAATATCAAATCAGCAAAAGAAAGTGCATCATAACCATAAAGAGCTCAAAATGGCGGAATACCAATTGACATATGATGTGATGTATTGTAACAATACTCTCCCAAGTGCAACCATTTGACCCAAGTAGTTTGCTGATTTGAAACATAATTCCTCAAATACCCCTCTATCCACTTGTTAACAATTTTTGTTTGTCCATCTGTTTGTGGATGGTAACTTGTGCTTGGTGTGATCTCTATTCCTATCAAGTGAAATAGTTCCAAAAGAACCAAGGAACCTACTATTTCTGTCATTAACAATGTTCTTTGGCAAACCATGCAGCTTAAATATTTCTTTGAAAAACAACTCTACTACTTGAGGAGCCTTAAACTCTGAAGTGATGGGAAAGAAATGAACATACTTTGTTAATCTATCCACCACCACATATATACAATCCTTACCTTGTACCTTGGGAAGTCCTGGGAAATGCTCTCCATTTCTGTTCAGGAATTAGAAGCGGTTGTAGGAGACCTGCAGGAAAAATCTGTTCACCTTTTTTCCTTTGGAAAATCATGTTAGACTTAGGGCACATAATTGAGAGGGGGGGGGTGAATTAGTTGTGAAAAACTTTTCTTACAATTACACACTTAACTCCTTATAGCAATTTAGTAGGATAATAATAAATTAACCATGGAAACACAATTCAACAAATCAAGAGCAAAAACACATCAACACATGAGACACCAAGATTTTGATGTGGAAAACTCGGTTAAAAGAAAAACCATGGGGTGATTAACCCAAGAATGTATTCTCTATTAGAAGAATAGAAAGAACAAAATGGCACATGCTAATTAGGGCTCACTGCCTGAGCACACTGCTCACAAGAGGCTCACTGCCTACAAGAGACACACTGTCTACAAGAAATAAGTATCACATACATGAACTGGAGAATAACATCTTCACCATGCTTGAATCAGTTCCATTTAAGCCCAATACTTCTTCTCTACCTTTCACTCTCCTCCTTGCTACCACACACTCATCTCAACAAGGACAACTTTGAAATGACTTCGCAATCCCTTATTTATACAAGACATCAACTTAGGAATGATCATCTAAGTCGGCAAACATCAACAAGAACATCCGTAGGATGTGTAACTCATTTGGTCGGCCAGTCTCAAAAAGATCACCATCATCCAGAAGTTATTCTTCAATGTGAGCTCCAACTTTAATGCGGACCACCAAAATGAATTGGACACGATCCAAAGACCTCCACAAGCTTGCCTGAATCACCAAGAACATCCATACTTCATCTGCTTACTGAAATCAATCTCCCCTTCATCTAGAACCTCAAGAACACAGTCTATCATTACTGTCACAAAGGAATAGATGCTTGCAGACCTTCAAACCATGAACCAATCTAGTTGACACTCCATAAAGACTTCCTCAACACTCCCTCAAATCTGCAGAATAGGACAATGGAATTCTGGATCTCACTGGACCTATCTGTAACACTCTATCACCACTGAACATCTACCAGAACCAGTTTTACTTGAGCAGCCACAACTTCTTCAGATCTTCATGTGGACCTCTGAAATCACTATTGGACTACCTTAAGACACATATCTACAACCCCTTTAAACTGCATATTTTGATTCTCATCCTATCTTGGACTTTTACCTTCCTTTCATCACTGATCTTCACTGTTCCTAATTGAGACTAATTTTCTCAATATCCTCAGTACACAGCTCATCCAATCTTTATCATTAATGCAATAGGAGTATGTTGACATCAATGACAACACTAGTTAGGCCCATACTTGCAACAATCTCCCCCTTTGTCATTGATGACAACATATGATGTGAAAAATTGTTTTGACCATCAGGACAAGAACTTCTCCTCACTGTCACAACTCTCCCTATTAGTAACAACCATTCACATGTCTTCTCTCCTTTTACTGCTCCTCCTTTGATCAGAAACCACTTGTTTTTCACATGTCTTCTCTCCCCCTTTGACATCAATGGCAAAGGGCACATACTTGCAATTCCAACACTTCAGAATCATACCTGCTGCTCCCCCTGAGTAGCAGCTCCTTATCATCAATCCGGATCACAAGATATGACTCTGATATGTACCAGGCTGATGCACCTCAGTGCACCTTAGTTCATTATCGGAGGGGCAATAACCCCTAACTTCTCCCTGAGATACTCAAAAGAGTCCTTAGGTAGAGGTTTAGTAAAGATGTCTGCAATCTTATCCTTGGAAGGTACAAACTCTAATCTGACTTCATTCTTGTTCACTTGCTCTCTTAAAAAGTGAAACTCGATGGATATATGTTTAGTCTTTGAGTGCAACACCGGATTCTTAGATATGTTTATTGCACTTGAATTATCACAAAAGATTGTGATAGGTTCCTCATACTCCACTTTGATATCTCTTAGCATCTGCTTCATCCACAAAACTTGAGTGCAACTACCTACTGCTATAATATATTCTACTTCAGTTGTAGACAGAGATATTGCCTCTTGTTTCTTGCTTAGGCAAGAAACCAATCTCTTCCCCAAAAAGAATGCTCCACCACTTGTACTCTTTCAGTCATCCACATCTCCTGCCCAATCCACATCTGTATATGCATGAAGAGAGAAATCATGATCTCTAGGATACCACAAACCATACTCAACTGTCCCTTTTAGATATCTAAAAATCCTCTTGATTGCCATGACATGAGATTCTCTAGGATCAGCTTGGAATCCAGCAACAAGACCAACAACCTGCATAATGTCTAGTTTATTTTGAGTGAGATACAACAGTCCTCCAATCATTGACCTATAATTTGTCTGATCAGCCTTAGGGGAATCCTCATCTTTGCTTAATTTACATCTGGTTGCCATGGGAGTATTCATTGGTTTTGAATCTTCCATCCCAAATTTCTTCAACAATTCTTTCACATATTTGGTCTGATAAATGAAGATTCTTTTCTTTGTTTGAGTGATTTGTAGACCCAAGAAGAAATTCATTTCACCAAGCATGGACATCTCAAACTCATTTTTCATTTGATTTGCAAAGGTTTTACACAAACTATCTCTTCCTCCAAAAGTGATATCATCAACAAACACTTCAACAATTACGATGTTTTCATTATCAATTTTGAAATATAAATTACTGTCAGCAGTACCTTTGTTGAAACCAATCTTCAAAAGATGCTTATCCAATCTTTCATACCAAGCTCTTAGGGCCTGCTTCAGTCCATACAGTGCTTTCTTCAACTTGCAGACTATATCACCATGATTAGACAATTGAAATCCATCTGGTTGCTCTATGTATACTTCTTCCAAGTCACCATTCAGGAAGGTAGACTTGACATCCATCTGATACACCTTGAAATCCTTGAAGGCAGCAAATGCAAGAAGTAATTTGACTGCTTCAATTCTTGCCACCGGAGAAAAAGTTTCTTCAAAGTCAACTCCTTCTATTTGAGAGTAACCCTTGCAGACCAATCTGGCTTTATTTCTGATTACTTCACCAACTTCATTCAGTTTGTTCTAGAAGACTCATTTGGTTCCAATCACATTCTTGTTTCTAGGTCTGGGAACAAGATCCCAAGTGTGATTTTTCTCAATTTACATCAGCTCTTCCTCCATTGCTTTAGTCCAGTTTTCATCATTGCAAGCTTCATTCACTATCTTAGGTTCAATCTTTGAAATCAGACAATACTCTTCTAAATCTTGAGCAATTCTCCTTCTTATTTGTACTCCTTTGCTTTTATCACCTATGATCTGATCTTCAGAGTGGTTCAGTCTTACATATCTGGGAACTTTGGGAATTTCTTGCATTTTTGATTCTTGATCAGGCTCATTGAAACTCAACTCTTCTTCTTGATTTACCCGATTAGTTTGGATCTGACTTACAGCGGAGGCTTGGGCTCCTTGAGTCAAAATACCATTTTGATCATCTTCATCATATTCATAAAACCTTGAGGGTTTCTCAATTCCCTCATCAACCTTCACATTTGTACTTTCTATCATCTTTCTCAGTCTCTTGTTATAACACCAGTATGCTTTGTTTTGAGTAGAGTAACCCAAGAATATTCCTTCATCACTTCTAGCATCAAACTTTCCAAGATCTTCATCTCTTTTAATGTAACATTTGCTACCAAAAACTCTGAAATACCTCACAGTAGGAGTGATGCGAAACCAAATTTCATATGGAGTCTTACCGGTATTGCTTCTGATTTGAACTCGATTGAGAGTATAGACTGCAATGCTAACAGCTTCTCTCCAATAGATCTGAGGAACATTTGTTTCCATCATCATGGTCCTAGATGCTTCCTGGATGGTCCGGTTCTTTCTCTCCACTACTCCATTCTGCTGTGGAGTCCTAGGAGCAGATACCTGTCTCTTTATTCCATGTTTCTCACAGAACTCTATGAACTCATCGGATGTGAATTCTCCACCTCTATCAGATCTCAAACATTTCAATTTTAATCCAGTTTCATTCTCTACCATAGCCTTGAATATTTTGAATTCTGAAGAGCTTCTGATTTCTCTTTTAGAAAGGTTACCCACATCATCTGGGAATAGTCATCAATTAGTAACATGAAGTGTCTATCACCTTGCATACTCCTGATTCTTGCCGGACCACAAAGATTAGTATGAACTAAGTCCAATAATCTGATAGAAGACAGTTCCTTACTTTTGAATGAGATTTTGCTTAGCTTACCCAACTGACATTCTTTGCATAAGCTATTAGTAGGTTTCACCAATTTTTGAAGATCTCTCATAGCCTGAGTATTGCTTATCTTGATGATATTATCAAAATTCACATGAGACATCCTCCTCTACCATAACCAACTCTAATCAACTTGAACAAATAAGCAACTTTTACTAGTACCAACCAAGTGGAAGATATTACCTTTAGTTTGAGTACCGGATGCAATCTTTGTTCTAGTGCTTTCAAAGATCTTGCATTTTCCATTCTTGATCAGAGATCATAGCCTTTGTCTACCAACTGTCCAACACTGAGAAGATTGTGCTTCAATCCTTCAACATACAATACATTACCAGTTTTGTTTCTTCCATCAAGAGAAATAGTTCCTCTACCTCTGATTCTACCAGCAAAATTATCATCAAACTTTACCACTCCTCCTTCATACCTTTCCAAATCTACAAACTTATTTTTGTCACCTATCATATGGTGAGAGCAGCCACTGTCAATGACCCAATCATCCTTCTCTTCAACTTGGGCAGCCAGAGCTCTTTCCATAGTCTTATGATTGACAGATACAGAGGACATTGGATCTTCTTCCTTGATGGAAATGAACACCCATTTATTTCTAGATTTGTTTCCTATCTCTGATTCATCATCTATTACTCCTTCATTATCATCATCTTCATGTACATAGTAACAGTTCTTTTGGAACCTTGGCTTGTTGGGATTTTGCCTTGAAAACCTTTCCGAACACCTTGAGGCAAAATGACCAATCTTATTGTAGTTAAAACACTTAAAAGGTAATTTTCCTTCATACTTACCAGATCCTCTTGGCAGCCTTTTTACAATAAGGGCTTCAAGTTGAGCAATTTCTACTTCTTCTTCTTCTAGATCGTTTCTTGCTTTTTCATACCATGACAGTTTTCTTTGATGAATTCTCTCCCAGATCAAACCTTTGTTTACCTTTATTAGAGGCACTGGCTTTGAATGCAAATTCAGCCTTGGGGAGTCATCTCCAAACTCTGTCATTTCAAATGCAGCCAATTTTCCAGCCAATTGATCTCTTGTGATAGTTGTATGGGCTCTGAATTCTTCAATGGCAGTAGCCTTAATTTTGTAAGAAGCAGGTAGGGATCTGATAATTTTGCCAACAATCTCATTTTCATCTAGGACTCCACTAGCATTTCTAATTCCACAAACAATCTCATTTACTCTTGGCATAAAAGTAGTAATATTTTCATCATCTCTCGTCTTCAGATTTTCAAATTTCCCTTTCAGACTCTGTAACCTTGCACATTTAACATACTTGTCTCCTTCATGAAAAAGTTCCAATTTTTGCCAAATCTCAAAAGCAGTTGGTAGGTTAATAACATTTGAGAGCTCTAAATCAGATAATGCGCTTAGAAAAGCCTCTATAGTTCACAGATTGTTTTTAGCATCTGTGATTTCATTTAGGGTTTTTAGACCACCCTGTGGAGGTACATACTGTGTTGTAGCCATGGTCCAGTACGCCATTCCCATACATTGCAAGTGACATTTCATGTGACCTTTCCAGAGATTAAAATTGGTTCCATCAAACTTTGGACTATCCTTCTTGTAGGACGACATCTTGGATCTCCTCAAGCGGTTAAGCTCCTTTTAGAGGAACCTTGCTCTGATACCAATTGTTAGACTTAGGGCACACAACTGAGAGGGGGGGTGAATCAGTTGTGCAAAACTTTTCTTACAATTACACACTTAACTCCTTATAGCAATTCAGTAGCATAATAATAAATTAACCATGGAAACACAATTCAACAAATCAAGAGCAAAAACACATCAACACATGAGACACCAAGATTTTGACATGGAAAACCCGGTTAAGGGAAAAACCACGGGGTGATTAACCCAAGAATGTATTCTCTATTAGAAAAATAGAAAGAACAAAATGGCACATGCCAATTAGGGCTCACTGCTCGAGTACACTGCTCACAAGAGGCTCACTGCCTATAAGAGACACATTGTCTACAAGAAATAAGTATCACATACATGAACTGGAGAATAGCATCTTCATCATGCTTGAATTAGTTCCATTTAAGCCCAATACTTCTGCTCTGCCTTTCGCTCTCCTCCTTACTACCACACACTCATCTCAACAAGGACAACTTTGAAATGACTTCACAATCCCTTATTTATACAAGACATCAACTTAGGAATGATCATCTAAGTTGGCAAACATCAATAAGAACATCTGCAGGATGTGTAACTCATTCGGTCGACCAGTCTCAGAAGGAACACCATCATCCAGAAGTTATTCTTCAATGTGAGCTCCAACTTAAATGCGGACCACCAAAATGAATT
This sequence comes from Cunninghamia lanceolata, assembly GCA_027924645.1. Lineage (NCBI taxonomy): Eukaryota > Viridiplantae > Streptophyta > Pinopsida > Cupressales > Cupressaceae > Cunninghamia > Cunninghamia lanceolata. The sequence goes on from BSBN01000134.1 coordinate 741,571, forward strand.
GGACATGATCCAAAGACCTCCACAAGCTTTCCTGAATCACCAAGAACATCCATACTTCATCTACTTACTGAAATCAATCTCCCCTTCATCCGGAACCTCAAAAACACAGTCTGTCATTACTGTCACAAAGGAATAGATGCTTGCGGACCTTCAAACCACGAACCAATCTAGTTGACACTCCATAAAGATTTCCTCAACACTCCCTCAAATCCATAGATTAGGACAATGCAATTCTGGATCTCACCGGACCTATCTGTAACACTCTATCACCACTGATCATCTGCTGGAACCGGTTTTACTTGAGTGGCCACAACTTCTTCAGATCTTCATGCGGACCTCTAAAATCACTACTGGACCACCTTAAGACACATATCTACAAACCCTTTAAACCACATATTTTGATACTCATCCTATCTTGGACTTTTACCTTACTGTCATCACTGATCTTCATTGTTCCTGATTGAGACTAATTTTCTCAATATCCTCAGCACACAGCTCATCCAATCCTTATCATTAATGCAATAGGAGTATGTGGACATCAATGAAAACACTTATTAGGCCCATACTTGCAACAAATCATACACTCTTTGATATTCTTGTGGACATCCTCTTTCAGATCTTTCCAAGAAAATCTCTCACGGATCTGCCTGTATGTTTTGAAGTAACCTTTATGACTAGCCAAGGGAGTGTCATGGAAAGCTCTTAAAATCTTTTCCTTGATTTTTGATTCAGGAACAAGAAAAATTCTGTTCTTGTAATAAATCAGCCCATCATTCACTGTATACCTATCATCTTCTACTAAATCATCCAATACATTAGATGCAAAAGTATTTTGGACATATTTAGCAATGATATAATCTTTCCACTCTGTAGAAATGGAAGATAATGAACACAAAGTTGGCTTCCTAGAAAGTGCATCTACTACCACATTTCTTTTACCCTTCATATATTCTATTTCAAAATCATATGCTTGCAACTTTCTTGCCCAACTTTGTTAGTGATCATTCAAATCTTTTTGACCAAGGAAATACTTCAAACTATTATGATCAGTTTTCACAACAAACTTCCCACACACAAGATATTGTCTGAACTTCTCTAGTGCATGCATAATTGCCAACATTTACTTGTCATATATGTGATATGTTTTTTCTAGATTGTTTAGTTTCCTACTCTCAAAAGCAATTGGATGTCCCCTTTGAGTTAGGACAGCCCCAACACCTTCACCTAAAGCATCACATTCAACTACAAAAGGCAATGAAAAATCAGGAATAGCAAGCATAGGTTATGAACTCATTACCTCCTTAAACTTGTCAAAAGTTTTTTGAGCTTCTCTAGACCATGCAAAGGCTCCTTTCTTAGTCAAATTAGTCAATGGAACAACAAGTTGAGAAAAACCTTTCACAAATCTCCTATAATAGCAACATAGCTCAAAGAATCCTTTCAACTGTGTAAGATTTGTAGGTGGAGGCCAATCTAGTATTGCTTGAATCTTTTGTTGATCTACTTGAACACTGGTGCAGGAGCACCTACCTAATAGCTGGCCTCCATGAGGCAGTTAGTTTGTTATAGGTCTTGTTAATGTTTCCAAGAAGGTCTTATAAGACCAATGCATGTAATAAGGTCTATGTTGACCGTGCTTTTCTATTTTTAGGTAGTTTGTTATGACAGCTGATGACAGCTATATAGTTTGTTAGTTCAGTTGGATCCTCCCAGCCGCTTGGAAGCTCCCAGCTGCTTGGAATTGAGTGGTAGTACTCGGAAGCAGTTCCTATTTATGCAGTAGGATTGGTTGGTCTTAGGACATATTGAGATAGAGATACAGATTGAGGAGCTAGGTTGCAGAGAGTGAGACAGAGAGAGAGACTGAGTATTGTACTTGCATCTTTTGAAATCAATAAAGAGATCCTGTTTGTGTTCATTCTCTATTGAATTCCATTGTTTAATCATGTGGCTGTTCTGGTGGTTTCATGGATTCACTGATCCATTCCACCGGTTGATTCGTCGAATCGGTGGAATGGCTATGTACAATAGTTTAGGATTTAGTTTGCATTTTCTGTTTGTTCGCATGTATGTTTGTAGGATCGCAGTCAAGATGTGTTGAGAACCCTAGCATGGGTATGTGCTAGGTCGTACTGATAGTTTGAGTCTGGAAGATCGCCCTGAAAGCAGCTCGGGTCACCTCAGGAGGTTCGGCGGATTGAAATTTGCTAAGGTTGGAAATTCGTCACAACGGCATCATCAGGATATTTCTGTGTATATCCTGCAGTTACTTCGGGCGTCATCCAAGTAGATGGAGGTGAGCATGATGCAATTGTTTGCATAAGGTGAATGCGTTTCGGGGTGATCATCATCAGGTGTTGCCGAGGAAGAGTATATCGGCATGAGTTAGTCGATCGGGTTGATAAAATCATTGCAGGCCGATAATGTTAAGTTTGGCCGACAGCAGGATATTGAAGGAACTGCATATGACGTCATCGTCATCAGGACATTTTGAAATATCACCCGATAAAGTCAGATATCAGGGTGACGTAAGCATCGAAGGAAAGGTGCGTGAAGTTGTCGTCATCAGGATATATGGGAGGAACCGGATATTCTATATCCTGCTGATGAAGATGATGTCAAACATCATGAGGCTGCAGATAGAGGTTAGCGGTAAGATGAACAGTGATCATCAGGAGGATGATTGTGCTTGCCGAATATGATGATGCTGCCGATAGCCAGATATGATGATGCTGCTAATAGGTGAAAGGTCGAAGGTTTGTCTGCAGGAGGATATCGATCGGCAAGAGAAAATATGATGATGATGATGGGTTGTAGACATACATGCTGTATGTCAAGGTTTTAGTGTGGATGCCTCTGCATCAAACACCCTTAGAACTTATGACATATCCCAAGTAAAGAATTTCAATTAATCCAAACTCACATTTGGACAACTTAGCATATAAATATTGCTGCTCCAAAATACCCAAAACTGTATCTAAATGTTCCAAGTGTTCCTTCCAAGTTTTACTATAAATCAATATATCATCAAAGAAAACCGAGACAAACTTCCTGAGTTTCTTACTAAATACCTTATTCATGCATGATTAGAAAGCTTATGGTGCATTAGTGAGGCCAAAGGGCATGACCAAGAACTCAAAATGCCCATAGTGACACCGAAAAACTATCTTTTCCACATCTTTGTCTCTCATTCGAATTTGGTGGTATCCTGACCTCAAATCAATCTTTGAAAAGTAAACAGCTCCATGCAACTCATCAATAATTTCATCTATCCTTGGTATGGGATATCTGTTCTTAATGGTTTTCTTATTTAAATCTCTATAGTCAATGCACATCCTTAGAGTGCCATCCTTCTTCTTCATAAGAACTATAGATGATGCAAAGGGACTAGAACTCGGTCTAATGAATCCCATGTCTAAGAGCTCTCTGATAGTCTTCTCTATCTCTTCCTTGTAACCCCTTGGATGCCTATATGGAGTGGCTATAATAGGTTTGGCATCCTATTCTAATTCTATAACATGCTGAAATCCCCTATCTGGAGGTAATCCTGGGGGTATATCATTGAAAACAATGCTATGCTTATCTAAAATTTCTTGAATTTCAAAATGAAATTTACCTTTTCCATTTGGAGAGCTTGAAGGTTAGATTAAGCAAGTGGCTGCCTAAGCAACTTGACCTCTTCTGAAAGTCCTCTCCATCTTCTTTACTGTCACCACTCTTGGAGCTCCATTTAAAATCCCTCTAAGTGGAATTTCCTTGCCTTCAGACTGAAACTTGAATTCCATAGTTTGGTAATTTTGATAGTGTCCTCCAATAGAATGCAACCATTGAACACCCAATACAACATTAGTTTCACCATTACCAACAACATAAAAATCATCACAAACCTTGTAGTCTCCCAGAGTGATGCTCAATTGTTTGACCACTTTGGTAAATGGCATAGTGAATCCATCTACAACAGTGACATTGAAACCTTTAAATTCTTCAGTCTTCAAGCCTCTCTTCATAACCAATCCTTCATCAATAAAATTGTGGGTTGCCCCACTATCAAACAAAATGGTCATTCACTACCCTACTAGCACTCCATGAACCCTAAAAGGATAATATCTGGGTGTTCCTGAAAGTGCAGCTAACGAACCTTCTTTTATAGTCTCCTTCTCTTCAACCTCAAGTTCTGACTCCTCTATGTCATGAAAATCCTCATTATCATCTGAGTCTGATTCCTTATCTGATACAACCTCTATGTAATGGACTTGTCCCTTTCCCAAACACCTATGTCCAGGGACCCAAGGCTCTCTGCAAGAAAAAACAAAGTTTCTTCCTCCTCAGCTCATTCCTTGTTTCTTCATCCATCTTCTTTGCAACATTAGGAGTTGTATTCTTCTATATAGGTGTAGGTGCATGAAATGGTTTCTTCTAGAATCCTCTCTTATGATGCCATGTATTTGGTTTGGAGGAGTGGGACAAAACATTCTTTGGAATTGATGGCTCAAGGGTTAGAGCCCTCTTGATAGCTTCCTACAAAGAGAGAGGTGTGAAAGATTTGACAAACCCCTAAGAGGTTTAGTGAGTCCAGTAATGAATAGATGTATTCTCCTTTTCTCTGATATTTCAGGTACCATTACTACAATCTTTTGGAAGTTTGCTATATACTCACTTACTATGTTCTTTTGCTTGATTTCTGATAGTTGGCTGAAATATTCTTCTTCTTCTTTCAATTCATACCTCTCAAGAATCCTCTGTTTGAATTCTCCAAAGGTTTGGTATCTGATCATGTCCCAAAGTAGTGTGACCATGATACCACCATTCATAGGCTTGTCCTTCCAAATGCAAGGTGGTAAACTAAACTGCATCCTTCTCTTTCATGGGGTTGAGCTCACAAAGTATGTTTCTATCTTTTGCTGCCAAGCTCTAGCTGAAATCTTCTCACTACCATCAAAGAAGGTTGCGGTTAGCTTTCCCAACTTGTGTTTTATTTCTTTATTTTTCCCATTTCCCTTCTTATTGGCTTCACCTCTTCTCAAGAACTCTATATATTCTCCTCAAGACATATCATTCTTGATCTCCTCTGCTAATGAATTGTATTCTCCACACCATTTGTTAAGGGTTTTTGTATTGGACAAACTAGTCATTGCTGACTCAACTTGTTCAAGTTCTTCTTTAGGTAGGAATAAGGGGTTTTTTGCAGCCCTTGAATTTTGAGTCTCAATTTCTTTCCCTTTTCCATTGTTACTATTGTTTGCACCCGAAGTACTACCACCACTGTTTTCGTTGTTGTTGTTGTTGTTGTTATTGTTGTTTTGGATCCATTGCATCATTTGCCCAAACATTTCAGCAAGTTTGGTTTGTGCCTCAATCATTTGATTAAATTTATTTGAAGCATCAGCTTCTTTTGTATCCCTTCTATCTGCCATTGTTTCCTCTAATTGCAATTTCTTTTGCTCTCTCCTCAAATATCTAATTTCTCTGTCACTCGGTATCATAAATCATATCAGTAACCTGCAGGCTGGCAAGTTCATGCTCTGATACCATTGTAATGAGCCAAACTCAAATTTAATATAAAATATCAGATCTGAAAATATAGTTTCAACAAATCCACCCAAAACTACACTGAAACTGATGTAACTAGCTAGCTAGTCTTGTAAGGAATTAACACCCAATATGCTAAAACTTCACCAAGATGATTTTTATTAATTTTTAGAATGAAATTACATGTTATCAGGTCTATAATATTGATCTGTAGTAGTAGCAACATTACAAATTCAAATAGCCAAAATCTGGGCAAAACCCACAAAAACTGTAGACACCGGCAAACACCCAGATGTACCCCAAACACCATAAAATGATATTGTTTGATTATCACAAAGAAAATACATGAAATATAGTCTGATATGATTAAAATATCTATAGAAAACACCTACAAAACTCAGCCACAAACTACACAATCAAATCTTCATGACAAGCTGAAATACACACTATGTATTCAAACCCACAAGCCAAAAAACTACACAACACAACCCAGAACTCCCAGAGCTGATCTTTGGCACTATGAAATGAAAATCTACAGATACAACACTAAAAAAAATTAACTTAACAACAACAGCATATTCAAACACTCTTGGAGCCACTGCTATGACACATGAAGCCTTGCACACACAAACAATGGAAACTACCATAAACTACTGAATCTTTGAAGCTCTGTGCAACCTCTAGATGAAGCTACTCCTTGTGATCAAAGGGTTTTTTTTTTCCTTTGGCCACCTGAAACTCATGGGTTTTTGTCCACAAGTCTCTTTACTCCAATGGGTTTTCGTCCATTGAAGCCAAAATCTGCAAATTTGTAAGTTTGAGAGAAAATATCAAATCAACAATACCCCCAAATGACCAAAATTACATATTTTGTATCAATATTTTGTGGAAGAGAGGGAAATCCAAGATTCCCACATTTTTCTTTGATTCCTTGCTATTTTGGGGTATGACAGTTGTCATAAGCTGTCATACATTGTCATAAATTCCCCCACCACTTGTGATTTACCAAGATTTTTGAAATCTTCATGCAAATGGACACCTCACCAAACTCAATGCCCCTTTTTGAGTCTCAAAATATTTAATTGTCCTCTTGAAATAGATACTATTTGGACAATATTAAATATTAAATATTTATTTTTCGTATGCTTGCCCAATTAACCCATGGAAGAATAATATGGGTTAATATTGACCATTAATTAATTATTTTAGAAAGGGGACATGACACTTAACTACATGCAAACCTTGATACTTGAATGTGCTTCTTTGATGTTGGATTTGTGATGGCTCCTCAAATGGAAAACATAACCTTGCAATTCATGGAGTCTTTGGAGAAAAAGAGGCAACATTTAGTTGCATGAAGAAGTGATATCATTTGTGAAGGGGTGATCTCCAATTTATAGATTTTTGGAGACTCTATTGGATGGTTAGAATTTGATTGAAAGATCAATGGTGGAGGATTCTTGAGAGCTCTCAAGTAAGGATAGATTTCTGAGTGTCACATGATGAGATCAGATGGGAAGGGATTTCCTTGGATCAAGGAGGAATGAAGGGTTGAGATTTGACCTTGGGAAGATGGATGGATGCGATTGACTTGATAAATGAGAGGTATGGGTTGGATTTGATTTAAATTTTAAATTGGGAAGCATGGGTACGTGCCTAATTAAAAATTGTAGGAAAAGGGAATGAGATGGCTTTGATTTGAATTTTAAATTGGAAGCATGGGTACATGCCCAATTTAAAATTGGAGGAATAGGGGATGGAGGATAAAAGGACCTTTGTACATGGGTCCTTGACCATATCTTTTGTAAGAAGGCCATGTGGACATGTACAAGAGGCCATGCCTTTATATATTTGGGGGAATGGAAAGGATTTGACCAAGATTAGATTAGGATTTAGATTGTGCAAGTGGGGGATTAGGTTAGTTAATTAGGTTTAGGAAAACCTAATCAAAAGTGTAGAAAAAAGAAATTAAATAAATACAAATATTTGTTTAATTCATAGGATGGCGTAATGGGATATTAGATAAATTGAATTTATCCAATGTTTGGACTATAGAGGAATGGGATAAATGATAAATAAATCATTTTGGCTAGAGATAAGTACCAGTGTAGGTACCGATACGGGTACAGGTGAATAGTGAATAGTGCATGAAGAGTGATTTTGACAATAAAATATTGTAAAATCATAGATTGAAGGGGATTTGATCAATCAACTATATAAGCATGTGTTTATTCAGTTAATTATGGATAAAATATAGTTTAGGGGTGTCTATAGATGATTAGTGATGGTTTAGGGATAAATAGGGATGTTTAGGGATGAATTAGGGATGTTTAGAGATGAATAGGGATGAATTAGAGATGTTTAGAGATGAATAGGGATGAATTAGGGATGTTTATGGATGAGACAAAGAGTGGACAATTTTAGGTGTCTACATTTTGCCCCTCTTTGAGATGGTGTTGCGAAGCAACATCATTTCAAAGAAAGATAAAACATGGTGCTAGATAGGATTAGCAGAAGGTGGTAGGATTAGGGATAAATATGCTCTAGCCACTTGAAGTGAGAGTGACAAGGAGGAATGATGGTAGGGACGATGCCCCCTAGAGAGGGCAGGCAAGGTTGAAGAACGTGAGTGCACTCGCGAAAGGATGAAGAGGGTTGGATTAGAAAGAAGAGAGTGGAATTTAAAAGACCACATGGATGGGTGGATAGGGGAGATTGGAGGAAGGGATTGAAGGAATGGGATGATGGGGGATAAATGATAGGATAAATGATGAGTTAGAAGGATGGGATAAAATGATTAAGGAGGAAAAATTGATGGATGCAAGATGGGGAAGTGGTGGAGAGGTTTAGCCCAAACCTTCTCGAAAATATGTTGGACAGGAATTCTGACAAGGGATGTAGGGTGTCAACCCAAACCTTCTTGGAAGTAGCATGTATAAAAACTCTATGAAGAGGTTCAAGACTATGATGAAGTGAAAATGGATGAAAGGGATGGATGCAAGCTGAATTCTCGACTCCACGAATTATGTGTTATGCTACACTTATAAAGGAAAGTCATCTTTATTTGATGTGGTATGATACGTTATGTACCAAGGTATAGGGAACTAGGGTAATAATGTGTTCAATGTGTAAAAACCAACTGATAAGGTCACAAGCAACCCTATGCCATATAGCACCATGATATGGAAGACCGTGATATCATTGTGGTAGGTACATTACAAGGACCGTAATGATACAAGATAAAAGATAATGCAGATACACAAGCAAGTACACATGCACAAAAATGATTCAAAGACAAACATGATTTTGTACATAGTCAAGTTAGAAAGCCAAAGATTGATGGATTGATGTTTATTGGATTGTGTTGTTGATAATAAGAACATGAGGATTGAAAATGATATATCTCGATGATGATGGTGGATGATTCGGATTAAAGGCTTGCAACAAGGATTGGAATAAGACCATGGGTGTGATTGGATTATTTTGATTATGATGTGAGATTGCGATGCAAATTAATAGGGATGATCTTGTGATTTGGATTTTTGGGAGATTTGGATATTTGGGGATTTGGATTGCTAGAAGCGAAATGCATTGGTTTGCATGTAGGTATCCTTTTAGCTAGATACCAATGACAAGGGAAAGCCAAGTATATCGATGAGGCATGATGGGATGGTGGGGATGAAATGGTAAGGGGATAATTGATAGTGGATAGGAATGGTTAATGATGAGGGGATAGTGGATAATGGATGAGTGATAGTGGAGAGTGGATAGTGGATAGGAAATACTAGTGATAATGGGATAATGGATAGGTGATAGTAGATAGGGAGTAAAAGTAAAGGATGTAGGGATGAAAGCATAATGGATGGTGTGGATAGGGTAATAAAGTGATGGGGCAATAGATTGGGAGAATAGAGTGCTCAGATTGGATTCAAGGTATAGAAATCACGATCAGGGTGGGGATAGTGGGATGACAGATTAGGAGGAAAGGAGAGGGGATGAGGGAGGATAGGTATGTGAGAAAGGATGATGGATGTAGGATGGGTGGATGTAATAGGGTGACTAGTTGGGTAACTTTTTGGCGGTGTGAAGACATGATGTTATAAAACCACTAAAGGGACTGGGGGATGAGAGATGGGAGAGGGGGTAGGAGGATAGGATGGGATGGAGGGAGTGTGAAGGTGATCGCCAAGGACTATGTATCTTAGGAATAATATACCCCACTCAAGATGTGTGTCGCTCATGACAAGGCCTTATGATGGTGGGGAGTGGATGGACATGATAGGATATGCTTAGAAGGATGTATGCCAAGAGGTGTCCAAAGCATGTTTTAGATATTTTTCCCCTGTTCTTACAAGGATCACAAGTGGGGAAGGAGGATGGGAGGATGACGATAGGATAGGATGAGAGATATGGATAGGAGATGATAGGATAAATGGTGAGATAGTGAAGGGGATTAATGGATAAGTAGATGGATAGGATGATAGGATGAGGATATGTGATGGATGGGGAAATGATAGGCTAGGCGAGATTTTTGCCCAAGTGTAGGGTGAAAATAGAGGAGAGATTACGTATGATGCCCATAAGGGATTTTCATTATGGTACCTGACCAAGGCACCACGAGAAATGGTTTTCACCATTGGATGAATTATTTCTCTGTACTTTTTTTAATTTTTTAATTTTTTAATTTTTTAATTTTTTGGGGATTTTTTGGACTTTTTGGGATATTTGGATAGATGGATGGATTTGGATAGAGGAAGAGGATGATATCTAGGATGAGGGGGGTTGAAGAATTGGTTTCCATAGGAATGTGGAAATGTCCCATATTGGATGAGTGTTGCACATGGACCATGTCGAATGGTATGACATGCATGTATGTTGGTAAATGGTTGCATGAGATGGTGATGGAATGGATGAATGGATGGCAACAGTGGATTATGGATGATGGTGAAATGGGGGATTATGCAAAATAATGGACCATAGGGATGTGATGGGCGAGATATACAAGAGAGGGGATGTATGAAGGAGGATGAACGTATGTGGGAATGATGTGATGGGAATCAAGACCAATGGTTGCACACACCTAATGCATTCGGAAGCTTTTGATTTGGAGTGGGAGTGGGGAGTAATGGAGATGTTTTATTATGGGGTTGGGATGAAGGATTTACCAATTTGGGAATTTAGGGACCCAAACAAACTTAGGATTTATCATATTTTTTTATGGGTAATGAGATTTTTGGGATTTGGGGATGGAATGGGATGTGGATGCACTTGGATTTGTTTTTTTTTTCTTGGGAACCCACACCATTTTTCTTTTTTGATTTTGGGGTGTGGGTTTATGTGGGGAGGCATCCAAATTATTATTTTGGAATCCCACGGGGTCTTGGATAGCTTCATGTTTGGACGATGTGTGCATTTGTTGATCTTGATTAGGAATTTTGGGGGATTAGGATGTATAGCCAAGGCCATGTGCATGTGGATGGGTTTTAACATGGATAGGCTCCAAAATTTCATTTTCATGAAGGCCTAGGCCTTTACCATGATAGTTCATGTTTTGGAGCATACAATGTGCAATGGGATGTTTGTTTGTTTGGAGACATGATGCAAGTCCATTATTAGATGGAGAGGGATGAGTGGTGGAAGAAAGTTGTTCCTCTCCTACAAGAGAACTGCCATGGAGGAAGGTATTAGGACCGAGAGGATAGGATAATGGATTTGGGATGGGGTCAATAAGTGATGGTAAAGGTTCGATGGGAGATGGTAAAGGATTATTGGGGGATGTTGGGGGATCAATAGGAGATGGTGTGGGATTGGGAATGGAAATAGATGGGATGCTTAGATCATGATTAGGATGGGAAGTGGATGTTTTGACATGCTTTAGACAAGGCTATTGACATAGTTGGATTTGCATGGATGGTGCGATGGGGGAGGATCATGTAGTTTCAATTATTTGAATAGGCTCCTTGGACAGGGTAGATGGAGGAGTGGGATATTTCTTGGATAGGATGTTGGATAAAATGGAGGATGGTGATGTGGTTTCGATGGGTGTGAGGTTAGTGAAAAGGTCATTAATGACACATTGTGGTGTTTGGGGAGGAGTGGAATGGAGTGAATCCACAAGTTTGTTTTCATGATTTTTTATCAACACTCTTAGTGAGGAGTCCTTGGAGAAAGGATGGTTTGGATTTAGTAGGAGAATTGGATAGTGGGGTAGATGGTGTATTGAATGACAAAGTAGATGGAGGGGTTGGTGGATAAGGAGATGGTGGATAGGGATATGATGGATTTGGATAAGGAGAGGATGGATTTGGATAGGGAGAGGATGGATTTGGATAAGTGGAATAAGGATAAGAAGGATATGGATAAGGGGTAGAGGTGATGAGAATTTCATATGAGGATGGATGGGGGATAGCATGGGTTTCCCTTGTCAAGGGTAGCATAAGGTTGACCATAGGATATGCAATGAGGTGAGGGGGCGTAACTTGTGCTAGTGAATGCATGGTCATAAGGTGCTTGCATGCTTATGGATGGGAAAGAATGATTTATAGAGAGCTTACTTGCAATTATTTCATTAAGGATTTTGAGTTTAACTTGGTCAACAACATCATCATCAAAAGGATATGAATTCATGATTGGATTTGGATTTAGGATGATGTGACGTAAGATAACTTGATGAAATTGATTTGGAATTTGGATAAGTGGGGAGCTTGGATTGATTTGGATTGATTGATTGGATGATTTTGGATTGATTAGGGATTTGTATTGAACAAGGTCAATGATATATGACACTTGATGCTAGGATGGTTTTTATTTGATTTGATTAGTCAAGATCAACTATATATGACACTTGACCGGATTTGGATTGATTGGGGTTGATTTTGGATTAGGCCGAGGGCCCTTTGATGGTTGGATTGGATTGAATTTGATTAAGGATTAGGCCAAGGGCCCTTTGGATAGTGATTTGGATGATGATTTTGGAGGAAAATTATGAGGGTTTGGATGAAATTGGATGGAGTATGATTAGGATTTGGAGAGGGTTGAAGGGGGGTAAGTCCTTAACCAAAATTTGATTTGCAAATGATGGTTTTTTTTGGATTAAGGATTGGAATTGGATTTTGATTAGGGATGAATAGAGGAATGATGGATGATTGATTTAGGATGAGGGATAATTAGAAGAGGTTGGGATTTGGATGAAAGTGGATTAAGCACAATAATGGGATTAGGAATAAGGGGATCAATGGATGAGATGATTAAGGATAATTGATGGGATTTGGATTAGGATGGATGATAGGTTTTATTAGGGAGATGGGTTGGATTAAGATTATGGATGGAATGGTTTAGGATTGGATGATGAAGATGGATTATGATCTAGATTAAGAGGGACTTGATTAAGCTCAAATAGTGGGAATGGGGTAAGCTCAATTGATGGGAATTGTTTAGGATAATGGTGATTATTAGGAAATGGATGAGGTGGATAATGGATGTACGATTAGAGGGATAGATGATTAGTGGAAGATGGTTAGGATAATGGATTGGATTAGATGTGGAAGAGAGTTGGGTTTATGTGGATAAGGGATTTGGATTAAGAGGATGAGGAAGTGATTAGGATTGAATTAAGATGGAGATGGAGAATTAGATTAGGATGAAATACTTAATGAAATGGGAGTAAGAGGATAAGAGGGTTGTATTAAGAGGATTATGGGGTGATTAAGATTGGATAAATGGATTAGGATATGGATGAGTGGATTTAGATATGAATTAGCGAGATAATGGATATTGGATTAGAAAGTGATTAGGATGATAAGATGGGATTAAGTGCAAAGATGGGATATGATTAGCTCAAATGATGGGATTAGACTAGGATCAAGTTATGATGGATTAGGAGAATGATTTGGATGACTAGGATAATGATTAGGATGAAATTAAATAATTGGATGCGTGATTAGGAGGGATTGAATTGAGATAAGGTGGATTAGGATGAAATTGGATTAGGATAATGTGGATTAAGAGGAAAATAGATTATTTGGATTTGGATTAGGAAAATGGATGATCAAGAGGTGATTAAGAATGGCTAGGTGCTTGACCTTAGGCAATTTTGCAATAAAATAAACACACATAACTCTTGTAAAGGATTTGAATTGGATTTGGATTGAGCGGATTCACGAGTTTTGATGATGAAGACACACCAAACACACCAACACCCTAGATTTAGTAAGATAGGTGTGACATATCTTTTGGATCTCACAAAATGGCCATGGGCTAATCCCAACCAAAAATAGAGAAGAGATTCCCACCCCCATTAATACCATGATACCATAGATTGGATATATAGGGAATATAAGGTCGTGTACCTCCTTATACCCCTTACTTTGGAGATTTTCATATTACCCAAAGTAGACCCCATCTCAAGTATGACAGTACGTGTGAGTGTCTTCCCCTCATACTGTAGTGGTGCACCACAAGATATGATGGTCGAAGGGTATTAAGCTAGGATGTACAGGCTTCTAAGGGATATCCTTGATACACACAAGGTGTGTGAGGCCTATCTCCATAAGATGAAGTGTATGTCTAATGGCCTGGTGCAAGAGGGTAACCCACTGTTCTCCTTCACTTTGCAAGGTATAATGATCCCTCAAGCTTTTCCCAAATGACATATGTCCCCCAATGGAAGAGTCTTTCGATTCTCTTCCAAATTTGTATACCCCACTAGAACACGAAGGTTGAGGTCGTCCCCTTGGTGATGAAACCCAAGGTAGGCCCTCTAGAGGAAAGAATCCAAGGTGTTTTTGATCTCCAAGATCACCAAATAGCACGAGGAGAGAGCATACACACCAAGGACCTTGGGATGAACAAAGATTGGATCAAATCAAGGTTTTTGATCCCCAAGATCACGTGAAGCGCAAGGGGAGAGCATACACCTTAAAATGACCCCAAACAAAGAAAACAAGTTCTTTTTAATCCTAAAAAGAAATGTTCTTAGATTTAGTGATAAAAAAGATGAGTCTTTTGACAAGGAGGGCTAGAAAACCACAAGATTAGTAGTCTTGGAAGTGTCTTGGATGATCAAAAAGTGCTGCAATCACCAACGTTAGCCCAAGAAAAGATGTTAGATAAAAAATCATGACTAAAAAAGACATAGGCAATGATAGAGACTGCACATGTGCTGACAGAGGTTGTATAGGTGATGATCTAGGTGTAGGATGTAGAAAAGATAGACATGTGTGCTAAGAACTATGACCTAGGCATTGATGCAAACATGGGTGCTAATATCTATGACATGAGTTCTAATCCCAATGACATGGGTGCTAAAGGGAGCTAAAGCATGCTAGGGGTCCTGAAATTGATGACACTGATGCTAGAAGCTCAGACACAAGTGCTAATGTAGACACTAGATACAAACTAGATGCATGGTATAGATAAGGACAAACATGCACTGACAGAGGACACATGTGCACTAAGTTGGATGCAAAGGCATTGAACTCAATTACATAGGTGTTGATACGACCCTAAGATGATGGGGTGCCCACCTACAATTTGATGAAAAAATTGCAAACTAGAGGATTATATATGCAAAATAGGTTGTTAGGGATTGTTAGGGAAGCAACCAAACCAATTAGGGCCTATTAGTGTAATGTCAAAAATTGTGACCTCCCACAATTTCACACTAGGTTTAGCACTCTCTATTTAATTGTGTATCTTCTATGTATTTGTGTATCTTTGTTCGTGAAATGCCTATTTCAAGGCCTAAGTAAGAAATAATATTAAAAGACTTAATTGCTAACTTTTCAGGGGCCAAAATAGACAAGACCAGGGCACCCCAGTGCCCAAGTCCAATGTTTTTACCCCAAACAAAGTTTGAATTTTAAGTGTCAGCTTTGCTACATCTGGTGGTACACCTTGTGTCAGCCTAGTGTGAACTCTTTCGAATGTAATTAAGATTCATAAATATGTATCTCTCTCCCTATTATTTGAAAGGATGAAAAAGTGATCATTTGAATATTTGATATATGCTCTATGTATGAAATTTGAAGCTCTCTTTTTGTAGATTATTACTTCTATCATACTAACCCTTGCAGGTATCTAAAGAAGCTTCCTTCGCTTTCCAAGGTCTTCTAATTTATGACTAGTGTTGTGACATCAAGTCCAATTAGGGTTTTATGGTGAGTTTGTTCCATTTATGTTTGATCATTGTTATTTTATCATCTATTTGCCTCTACCTACCTAGGGCACACACTCTCTATCACACTTATCTTTGTTGTTGTTGAAGTGGGAACACTTACACAAAGGTTTGACTGAGGCAAGACTTTATACAACACCCAAACATTTTTCCTCCTCCTTGTGTATGCAGATCTGAAGTGAAGGATTTTAGATATCGATAGACGAAGGATAGACAGGAGTTACAGAGACTAACACCTCTACACAGAAGTAACACTACCCCAAAACCCTAGGACTAGGGCACCCCAATGCCCGTGTCTTGCCATTTCTACTTGTACTTTTGGTGACAATTTCCTCTTAGTCTGCTCTTCTTTGCTCTGTTCCTATTTTCTAGTCTTTGTTACTGGAGTCTGCTCTATTACTCAATTTTATCATTAGATCTCCTCATTTGCATAGTTTAGTCAACTCTCTTGCATCAATCTCTAATCATAGCAACAATAGAACCCTAAGACTCCACAAACACCTATCACATAGCTCTTGTCTAGGGACAATAGCCAAGTCTATAGCCCTTAGTGGATTGTGAGCATTCTAATGTAAAATGGGGAGAGATTGACCTAGTTACTTCATTGTTCATTAGGATCCACTTTCCCTACATAACATTTTGGTGAACCGGACGTGCTTGCACCTTCTTTATATTTGTTGTAGATTTAATCTACTTTCTTTATCTTTGCTACACCTTATTTAGTATTGTTGTGTTTAATTAGGTTGATAAGTTAGACACTTGTTTTTTACATATACATAGTTCATTGTTGAGACATATTTTACAATTGAACTTACTGATTTCATTGTTTATATCTGTAGTAGTGTTTGATTAGTTCATAAATTGATTAGGCACTTATATTGCATATATTGTTTTAGTTTAGAAATCAAAAGCAATATTTAAACATCTTTATTTCTTTTGACAACATAAAACACAAACAACATTCTCTCTTTCTTCTATCCCTTAATCAACATATTCATCTTGTCATCACTCTTTCTTATATATCGCTTCCTAAGAGAACATGAGCATCACAAAATCTGTAATTGCTTTATGATTTTTGTGACCTAGTGCTCCAAATACGAACATCCTGTGAGAAGAATTTATTGAATCCTAATGGCCTCTAGTCCATTAGCTAGCTCCGGTGTTGCCACATCAAAACTTGAATTAGATAACCTATTCATCCTAGGGAGTTCTAGAATGTGATCATCTCATAATTACATCTCCACCTTGTTGATGATCTCTGAAACACAACCTTCTCTTGATATTCTTGAGAACTCCGTAGCCTATGTTCCGGAGGCTTGAATTCAAAAACTAGATAGTGAGTTGGCTAGTTTCCAACAATTCCTGGGCATAGAACACTTGGTTGGGGAGGTTGTACCTCTTATAGAGAATCTAAGAAATTTGTTGCTAGATGATCCATAGGATGTAGAAGTTCTACGCGGTCTTTCTCACATAGTGGATAACAACATTATGTTGACAGAAAGATACACAAATACTCTCAACACAAAATGGGGATGCAAGTGTCAGTACCCATAGAGACATCTTCTATTCTAGCATTCACTTCTATTGTCACCACCATTGCACAATCTGGTAATAGCCCTAACACTAGTTCTAGGGTGACAAGTAGGAACTATACTTTTGTCCCACCTTCTTTTGGCTTCCAGTATACCTATCAAAACCTCATTCCAACCACTTCCCAGTGTCTTGTTAACCAACTCCATCCATAATTCACTTATCAAAATACCAATCATGTTGTATCTCAACATCTTGTTAGTTCATCCCCTTTGCATTCCATCCATTCACAAGTTAATTCACCTATTGATCCTATCATAAACCAACTTTTGCAAAATATAAACTCCCTACAACAACAAAGAGAAAACATTAGTCAAAGTCAATCACACCCTACCATTCCTTACTATTACACTTGTAGTCCATTGTCCCTTACTATCCTTAGAACTCTGATGCTTGATAAGTTTGAAGTCCCTTGTTTTGAGAAGTACTCTCGAAAAGGAGACCCAAATAGCCATGTGTTAGCCTTTACCACCTTGTGTAGTGAATTTTTATTTGAAGATGCTCTCTTGGCTAAACTCTTTCCTATGTCACTAAAAGACATGGCATTGGATTGATTTTTCTCTTACCTAATAATTCAATTAATTCTTTCCAACAACTCATCAATTAATTTCTCCAACACTTTCAAACCAACATCGGACCTCAAGTAACATTGACCGATTTGGTTCATTGCAAGCAAGGAGTGAAGGAGAAAGTGATTGATTTCATTGGGCACTATCAAACTCTCTTTTCTCAAATTCCTTATTCTCTTCTAGATGCTAATGTGCAAAGGGTTTTCATTAGGAACCTGTAGCTACAGTTCCATGATAAGATTCTCTTAATGTGATATCCTTCTTTTACACATCTTTACATGGCTCTCCGTGATTACCAACTGTCGATTAGTCAGTATGAGGGCTCTTCCTCATCGGCTCCCATTGGTCAATCCAAAGTCTCTTCTACACATCTTCAATCATTCAAGAAACAAAACAAAAGCTTTATCAAAATTTCTTCTAATTCTTCAAACAATATTCAATCACATGTTGCAGTCACAACACCTTTTGTTGTGACCCCCTATAAATTCAAACCAAGGACTCAATAGTTTTCCCATCTTTTTCAATCTCTTCATTCCATCATGTAGCAACTCCTTAATAATAACCTTATCCAGCTTCCACCTATTCACCCCATTGATACTTCTAAGCTGTTGTCTCCTTCTTTTAACCTGAAGGCCTTTTGTCAATATCATCGAACTCCTAGACATTACATCAAGTGATGTATGCATCTGAAACATTAAATTCAGGACCTCATCAACTCTAATATTATCCAAGTAGCCATTGAGAATGACAAAGGGAATAATTTTGTAGCTCTGCCTAACCAAAACTTGAGAATTTATACAAACTTGCTTCCTAACCATGCTACTAACCTTGTGGAACCATCTGTTGATAGATTACCTATTTCAATAAATTCTGATCATTAAGACAAAAAATTAATGGAGCTTGTTTCCTTAATAGATGCTTACCCTCAAAAAGAGATAGATAAATCCAAACTTGATATTTCCTTTACCCACATCGATGCCTCTATTCATGTACCTAACAGTCCTCTCTACATTATCGCTATGATTAATGATAAACCCACAAGGGGAGTACTCATTGATCCTGTGTGCTTGGAAAATGTAGTTATGGAGTGTTGAAATTAGGTCAGAGAACTGAGAGGGGGGGTGAATTAGTTGTTACAAAACTTTATCTTTTGCTGCATTTAATCTTCTTTATCACTTATTAATAGATTAATGATATAACCATGAAAGCATGAATCAATCAACACATGAGAAGAAACATAATCAACACACATAACACTAGGATTTTTATGTGGAAACCTGGTTAAGGGAAAAACCATGGTGGGGGTTAACCCACAAGATCTATTCTCTATTAAAAGAATAGAAAAATGGGAAGGCACTTGCCTTCGAGTGCACTAGCTAGAGCTCATTGCTCCAAGAGACTCACTGTCTACAAAAATATTCACATGGCTAACACTGAAAGGTTGAACTGAGAAAAACCATCTTCTCTGTGCCAACATTCAGTTCCATTGCATCTCACAACACTTCTGCTCTGCCCCCAAACACTTCTTCACTACCTCTACATCTTCTCTTACTTGGACACATTTACACGAATTCATTACACTTATCTATACATGACATCAACTTTGGAATGAACATCGAAGTCGGCCTTACAATCATCTATCTGGAACATTCTCCAAGATAGGTATTATAAGCAATTACAATCACAAGACTTGACTTAAAATAAAATACTACATGCGAACCACTACACTATCAGCCAAATATAGATGGGACTCAAATCTTCCTTGAACAACACGCTACACTCCATAGAACTTCTCTTAGATCATCCACAACACGCACCAAGCATCCGGTTAGCTAAGACTAGAAAGAACAACAATACCCAAGGAAAAATCTTCAACTACAAGCTCAATCCTCAATGCGGACCACCAACACGATGGGCACATGATCCAAAGACCTCCACAAGCATAATTAAATCAATAAGAGCAACTGCACCACTTCAAATCACTAGAATCACTTGCATCTTCATATGGTAACTTAAGAACACTAATTGTCATGAATGTCACACTAAAAAGATTGCTTGTGGACCTCCAAACCACAAAACACTTGAGTTGAGGATACACACCAACATCCCAAACATACCTCTAGATCCACAAACCATAATATTCCAATGCAGAGCAATCCAGCCCAAATTCCTGTCATTCTGTTACCTCTAAACAACTGCAAAACTTGGTTCTGCTCAGATGGCCATAACTTTACCAATCCTCCATGTGGATCTCTCAAATCTTAACTAGAGCAACTTTAGACAATCCTCTTCAAAGCCCTTTAGTCTATAGACTCTGATCTTTGTCTCATTGGGAATGAACTGCACTGTCTTCATTTTTTCTGACAAAGAGATATGTTGACATCAATGACAACACATCATAGGCACATATTTGCAACAATATCCCCCCTTGTCATTGATGGCAACATATGATGTGAAAAACTAATCGAACCATCAAGACATGGACTTCTCCCCCTTTCTCTTATCACACCTACAACCACTTTCTTCACTACTCCCCCTTTCACTAGAAACTACTTACTTTTGAGTTTTTCACATGACTTCTCTCCCCCTTTGACATCAATGGCAAAGGACACATATTTGCAATCATCTCTCCCCCTTTTTGTTTCTTAGATTAAAACTAAATTGAACTCTAGAATTAACATATTGACTACTCCTCCTGAGTAGCATCCCCTTAACACAATCTAGATCACAAGATATGACTGTGAGTTCCACCGAACTGATGCATACTAGAGCACCTTGGTTTTGAACAAGAGGGGTAATAACCCCTAGCTTCACTCTGAGATACTCAAAAGTGTCCTTAGGTAGAGGCTTAGTGAAGATATCCATAATCTGACCCTTTGAAGGAACAAACACCAATCTGACTTCATTCTCATTTACCGTCTCTCTCAAAAAGTGAAAATTGATGGATATGTACTTTGTCTTTGAATGCAACACTAGATTCTTTGAGATGTTTATTGCACTTGAATTATCACAAAAGATTGTAATAGGCTCTTCAAACACAATTCTGATATCCTTCAACATTTACTTCATCCAAAAAACTTGAGTACAATTACTTGCTACTACTATATACTTTTCCTCTATAGTAGACAGAGATATTGCCTCCTACTTTTTGCTCAACCAAGAAACCAATCTGTTTCCCAAGGAAAATGCACCACCACCAGTACTCTTCCTGTCATCCACATCTCCTGCCCAATCAACATCTGTATATGCATGAAGAGTGAAATCATCATCCTTATGATACCATAAGCCATAATCAGATGTCCTCTTCAGCTATCTAAAAATTCTTTTGACTGCTACAACATGAGATTCTCTAGGATCAGCTTGAGATCTAGCAACAAGGCCAACTACATTCATAATATCAGGTCTAGTTTGAGTAAGATAAAGTAGTCCTCCAATCATTGATCTATACCTTTTGTGATCTACCTTAAGGGAGTCATCATCTTTACTCAACTTGCATCCGGTTATCATAGGAGCACTCACTGGTTTTGAATCCTCCATTCCAAACTTTTTCAACAACTCTTTCACATACTTAGACTGATATATGAAGATGCCCTTATCTGACTGAATGATTTGTAGACCTAAGAAGAAATTCATTTCACCAAACATGGACATTTCAAATTCACTTTGCATCTGATCAACAAATTTCCTACACATTCTCTCATTTCCACCAAAGATGATATCATCAACAAATACCTCAACAATCAAGATGTGTTCATGATCAATTTTGAAATAAAGATTACTGTTAGTTGTGCCTTTGCTAAAACCTAACTTTGGCAGATACTTATCTAATCTTGCATACCAGGCTCTTGGGGCTTGTTTAAGTCCATACAATGCTTTACTCAATCTGTAGACCATATCTCCTTGATTAGACAACTGGAATCCTTTCGGTTGCTCAATGTAGACCTCTTCTTCCAACTCTCCATTCAGAATACTGACTTGACATCCATCTGGTAAACTTTGAAATCTTTGTAAGAAGCAAAGGCAATAAATAATCTATCTGCTTCGATTCTTACCATCAGAGAAAAAGTTTGTTTAAAATCAATTCCCTCTACCTGAGAATATCCTTCGCACACCAATCTAGCTTTGTTTCTCACAACTTCACCATCTTCATTCAATTTATTCTGGAAGACCCATTTAGTTCCAATTACATTTTTGTTTTCAAGTCTAGGAACAAGATCCCAAGTGTAATTCTTTTCAATTTGGATTAATTCTTCTTCCATTGCTTTTACCCAACTTTCATCATTACTAGCTTCATTTACTGATTTTGGTTCAATCTTTGAAATCAAACAATATTCCACTTGATCTTCAACATTTTTTCTTCTAGTTTAAACACCTTTATTTTTATCTCCTATGATCTATTCTTCAGAATGCTTCAACCTTACGTACCTGGGAGTTTTGGGATTTTCTTGAACTTCTGATTCTTGAACTTGTTCCTCAACATTTGCACTGTCTTCTTGAGTCACTTGATTCTCTGGAGCAATCTGAATATGAGTTTGAGTTTGAACTTGCTTTCCTTTATTTGGACTTTCATTTTGATCATCTGATTCATATCCACAAGACTTGGAAGGTCTCTCCTTGCTTTCATCAACTTTGACATTAGTACTTTCAACAATCCTTTTCAATCTCTTGTTAAAGCACCTGTATGCCTTGCTTTGGTTAGAATAGCCCAGAAATATTCCTTCATCACATATTGCATCAAACTTGCCTAGATCTTCATCTCTCTTGATATAGCATTTACTACCAAAAAATCTAAAGTATTTCATAGTAGGAGCATTACCAAACCACAATTCATAAGGTGTTTTACCAGTATTACCTTTGATTTGCACCCAGTTAAGAGTGTAGACAGCAGTACTCACAGCCTCTTTCCAATAGACATGTGGAACATTTGCCTCCATCATCATGGTTCTAGCAGCCTCTTGAATAGTTTGGTTCTTCCTTTCCACAACTCCATTCTGCTGAGCAATCCTAGGAGTAGATAACTGTCTTCTTATTCCATGCTTTTCACAAAATACATTAAACTCATTGGAGGAAACTCTCCACCTTTGTTAGATCTCAGACACTTTATCTTCACACCAATCTCATTCTCCACCCTAGCCTTGAACACCTTGAATCTGTCAAGAGACTTTGATTTCTCTCTCAAGAAAGTGACCCACATCATCCGGGAGTAATCATCAATCAGCAACATAAAGTATCTATCTCCTTGCAAACTCCTAACTCTGGCCGGACCACACAAATCAGTGTGCACAAGTTCCAACAATCCACTTGAAAATTGTTCTTTGCTTTTGAATGTAGCTCTGTTCTGTTTTCCCAACTGACATTCCTTACACATGCTACTAGTAGGTTTCACAAGCTTTGGACGATCTCTCACAGCCTGAGTAGTACTTATCTTGACAATGTTATCAAAGTTTACATGACACATTCTCCTATGCCATAACCAACTCTGATCAATCTGAACAATCAAAGAACTTTTACCAGTACCACTTAAATGAAAGATATTACCTCTAGTCTATGTACCAGATGCAATCTCAATTCCGGAGCTTCCCAAAATTTTGCATTTTCCATCCTTGAATCAGAGATCATACCCTTTGTCAACCAACTATCCAACACTGAGAAGATTATGCTTTAACCCTTCTACATACAAAACATCATTAGTGTTATTCTTACCATCAAAAGAGATGGATCCTCTACCATGGATTCTACCAGCTGAATTGTCTCCAAACTTCACAATTCCACCTTCATATCTTTCCAAACTTACAAACTTACTTTTATCACTAGTCATATGATGAGAACATCAACTGTTAATCACCCATTCATCCTTTTCTTCAACCCAAGCAGCCAAGGCATTTTCCACATTCACACAGCTAGTAGATTCAGTAGGCACTGAATCTTTTTCTTGGATAGCAATGAGCACCCATTCATTTCCAGAGGTACTTCCCATATCAAATTCATCATTTGTGACTCCTTCATCAGTAGCTTCTTGGACATAGTAGCATTTCTTTTGAACCTTAGGTCTGTTAGGGTTTGGCTTTGAAACCCTCTCCAGACATCTTGAAGCAAAGTGACCAATCTTATTGCAAGCAAAACATTTGAAAGGTAATTTTCCTTCATACTTACCAGATACTCTTAGTGATCTTTTGGCAATAAGGGCTTCAAGTTCTTCAATCTCAGATTCATCTTCTTCAAGTTCCTTTCTTGCCTTCTCATATCTGGTTAGTCTTCTTGAAGAGATTTCACATGGATCAAATCTTTGCTTTCCAAAAATACTGGCTTTAAATGCAGATTCTGATTTAGGAAGAGAATCACCAAACTCACTCATTTCAAATGCTGAAAGCTTGCCAACCAACTGATCCCTTGAAACATATGTCACAGTCCTGATCTCCTCAATAGCAGCAACTCTGTGCTTGTATGAAACAGGTAAGGATTTGAGCACCTTGCCAACAATCTGTGATTCTTCTAGTTTTCCACCAGCACACCTGATACTACACACAAGTTCATTCACCTTCTGCATGTTGGAAGTGATGTTTTCATCTTCACTCATCCTCAAACATTTGTATCTACCCTTTAGGATATGTAACTTAGCACATTTGACATATGCATCACCTTCATACAGAGTTTCCAACTTATTCTAGATTTCATGAGGAGTTTGCAATTCCAAGACATTTGTCATTTCTGTATCAGTCAGGGTACTCAACAATGCTTCCTTAGCCCAAATGTTGTTTTCAGCTTCTTTGATTTGATCTAGAGTTGTAGGACCATTCTGCAGAGGAGTATAATTATTCTTAGTTATCAAACAATAAGGATCACCCATGCATTGTAAATGGCACTCCATGCGATTCTTCCAAAGAGAGTAATTTGTTCCATCAAATCTTAGACTGTCCTTCTTGTATGTCCTGGATCTCCTCAAGCGGTCGAGCTTCTTTTAGAGGAACTGACTCTAATACCAATTGTTGAAATTAGGGCAAACAAATAAGAGGGGGGGTGAATCAGTTGTCACAAAACTTTATCTTTTTCTGCATTTAATCTTCTTTATCACTTATTAATGAAAGGAAGCTAGGTGTGCAGAAAACGCTTCCTACACTAATCTATTGAGGAGAGGGCTATACAAATTCAACTTTATCCTAACTATTACAGCAATTTTAAACCATTAACATGAGATATAGAAGAAAAACACAAGAGCTAGAAAGAAGACAGAAGAAGAGAGACAAAGATTTACGGTGGGGAAAACCCTTATCAGGTGAAAAACCCCACACTCAGAAACCTGCACAATGTATTAACAAATCTGAAAGAATGTTTACAACACACTTACAATGCAAGCTTCAATGGTCTTCGACACTCATGTCTGGAGTCAATCCGGTAGCATAACAGTACCTATAAACCTGTGATACAAACGCCATCTCCAACCACTTGTTTAAATAGAACATATTAGGCAATTTTGGACCTTTCTTGGAATGGGCGTCCAATATGGCATCTTGGACCAAAACCCACACCTAGGGACACTTGGTCAACATTGTAGAATGTGTTTGACACTTGTCCACAGTTCCCATCCCAAAGAGGTCACCTATTTCCAAAATGGGCTATGACAGATGCTCTTACGACACTTACGACTGTCATAGAATCTGTCATAGCGGTTACAACTTACAGCTATAAGAGAATCTATCATACACATGCTATAAATAGCATATTCTCTTACAACACATCATATTCCACCTTGGGGCACCCAAATATGCCTCATTCAAAGATGCTTCATGACACATGTCATTACTTGTCTTACAACCTTCTATTCTCGACTCTTACATGTCAGATTCGTCATAGGAATCCGTCATAACCATTTCGGTCAAACATTCCTTACACAACATAGAAGATGCCGACACATGGAAAAATATTCCTACCACTAAGTGGGATGCCTGTCTCCTCATGTGAGGAAAAAATAACAAGTTGTCATAATCCATGTAGGATTGACACATCACCGTGCCACATCCCACAATATGACAAAGTGGAATTTCCAATTATTTACAACATAGGCAATTGAATAATAAATACAAACATTACAAATGTAGAGAATTACCAAGGTTGAGACACCTTAATTCCCAACATTCTCCCACTTGTTGAACACCTTGTAAGAGCCAATAGAAAAACAGGATTTAACTGCTATAGGCTGAGAGGCCCATAGACTCTAAACACCATCTGAACTTCTCTGTGCCCACTGGCTTCGTCAATGCATCTTTAACATTCTTCAAAGTGTCTACCTTCTCCAAATTTACCTTTCCATCCACAACCATGTCCCTCACGAAGTGAAACTGAACATCAATGTGCTTGGTTCTAGCATGGAAAGTTGGATTCTTTGCAAGGCAAATTGCACTCTGACTGTCACAACTGATCGTGATCTAACCTGCATCAACACCAATATCAAAACACAATCTCTTAAGCCAAATGGCTTCCTTACAAGCATGGGTTGTTTCCATATACTCAGCTTTTGTCGTGGACAAAGCAACAACAAGTTGTCACTTACTCATCCAACTAATGGCACCACCAAACAGTGTAAAAACATAAGCACTGGTGGATCTCTTGCTGTCAATGTCACCTGCCCAATCTGAATCCACAAATCCATGAATATCAACATAATGCGGAGGTTTTGAAACATTACCATGATAGGAAATGGAATACTTGGAAGTACCCCTCAAATATCTAAACACTCGCTTAATTACATCCCAATGAACCCATCCAGGATTAGCCATAAATCGACTAAGGACTCCCACTGCTTGGGCAATGTCTAGTCTTGTCTAGACCATAGCATACATCAAACTACCAACAACACTAGCATAAGGTACTCTGCTCATGTCCTCCACCTCACTAGGAGATTTTGGACAATCCTCAGCAGATAACTTTGTCCCCAAGGAAATGGGAACACACAATGGTCTACAATCTCCCATGTTGAATCTATCCAACACGGTCTTAACATACTTACTCTGACTTAACCAAAGTTTTCTGTTGGTTCTCTCTTCTGATTTCCATTCCTAGAATGTACCTGGCTGCCCCTAAATCTTTTATTTCAAACTGAGATGACAACTGAGATTTAAAATTAGAAATCATATTCTTACCCTTCCCAATGAGCAACATATCATCAACATACAGTGCAACAATGAGAATATGATCACCATCAAACTTATAATAAACACAGTGATCCGATTTCAATCTCACAAATCCAATTGACAACACAAAGGCATCAAACTTCAAGTACCATCTCCTAGGGGATTTCTTCAAACCATACAAAGACTTCTTAAGTTTGCAAACCAAATTTTCTTTACCTTTTACCATGTAATGCTCTAGCTGTGACATGTAGATTTCCTCCTCCAAGTCACCATGAAGGAAAGTTGTCTTCACATCCATCTATTCTACCTCCAAGTCATAAGCTGCTACAAGAGACAACAAGAATTGAATGGATGTCAACTTTGCAATGGGAGAGAAGATCTCACCATAATCTATACCCTCCACTTGTGAATACCCTTCGCAACCAATATGGCCTTATACTTCTCAATACTACCATCTGTACCAATCTTCTTCTTGAACACCCATTTACATCCAACGGGTTTCTATCCAGGAGGCAAAGGCACCAAGTCCCAGGTTTGATTCTTTTTCAAAGAAGCCATTTCTTCCTCCATGGCCTCCTTCCAGGAACTTGTATCCTTCATATCCAAGGCCTCTGATACAGTTCTAGGTTCATCACTGTTAGTGAGAAAAGCATAAGCACAACTAGAATCAAGCAATGTAAAACCAAACCTTTCAGGTTGCTTCCTTATCTGTGTAGAACTCCTCAAGAGCTGAGGTTGAGGTTCAGCTTATTCTTCTGAGCTTTCATAGCTGCTAGAGCTCTCCTCATCATCAGGTCCAACATTGTCTTTCTGTTCAGTCTTCTCAGGGGTGAGAGGAAACTGAACAACATCCTCTTTCTTTTCTTTTTCTTCTGGCTACAAAATAGTGGAAGAAGGTGTAAGCTCTCTGAAGATGACACTTCTGTTATACAACACTTTTTCAGCCATGGGGTCCCAAAGCTTGTATCCTTTCACACCAACACCATAGCCGATGAAGATACACTTAACATTTTTGTTCTCCAACTTTGACCGCTTCTCCCTAGGCACATGTGCATATGCCTCATAACCAAAAACATGAAGATGACTTACTAAAGGCTTTCTACCAGACCACACCTCCATGGGTGTCTTTCCAACAAGAGCTGATGTAGGAGATTTGTTTACCATATAGCAAGCAGTGGCAACAGCTTCAGCCCAAAACTTTTGTTCTAGACTAGCTCCACTAAGCATACTCCTAGCCTTCTCCATCAGTGTCTTGTTCATCCTCTCTACAACTCCATTTTTCTACGGTGTGTATGGAGTTGTCTTATGTCTTTCAATCCCAAGTTCCTTGCAATACTTATCAAATTCTATAGAACAGAACTCACCACCGTTGTCAGTTCTCAAACATTTAATCTTTTTACCAGTCTAATTTTCAGCAAAGGCTTTAAACTCCTTAAACTTGCTATAGACTTCAGATTTGCTTCTGAGAAAATAAATCCATGTCCTTCTACTATAATCATCTATAAAAGATACAAAGTATATAGATTTTGATAACGAAGGAACATTAACATGACCAAACACATCAGAATGAATAAGGTCCAACACACCAGAAGACTTATGAGAACTCGAGTAAAACTGAACATGGTTTTGTTTTCCATAAATGCAATGTTCACAAAAGTCAAACTCAAGATTACAATCATCTAACCCCTCAATGAGGTTCTTATTTTTTAGGGTACACAGACCCTTCTCACCAATGTGGCCAAATCTCTTATGCCATAACATTATCTTTTCTGTAGGAAGTTTAACTTCCAATGCACGATTACAACCATCAAGACTAGAAACAACAGATTTCTTCACTGCTCATTCGGATGGTGGGGATGAAGTGACTACTGCCCTCTTCCTTGAGTTAGAAGAACTATTGCATTGTGAAATGCATGCCTCCAGCTGAAATAGAGTACCTCTCCGAGTACCCTTAGCAAGCACCATAGATCCTCTAGTCATCTTGCATCCTTCTTTCGAAAAGACAACCTGCACACCTGCATCATTCAAACTACTTACAGAAAGCAGGTTTCGTGCTAAGCCTGGGATGTGCATAACCCCAGAGATCCCCTTCACTCGACCATCAGGGAATTAGATAGAGACTCTTCCACGACCAACGATCTTCAGATGAGAGTCATCACCCAGATACACCTTTCCACCATCAAACTCCTCATACTTAGTGAACCAGTCTCGATGCGAGGTCATGTGGAATGATGCACCACAGTTAATTAGCCACACATCATCAAATGCATGGGTTGCCAGGGATGCGATGAAGGTATCACCGTCATGTTGTGATTTGTTGAAATTTGAATAAGGAGCTTTCTTCTTTTTCTTCTTCTCCTCTTTGCATTCCTTTTGGAAATGCCCAGTCTTTCCACAGTTCCAACAAAGAGCCTTGGACTTTCCAAGAGATTTGGATCTCCCATGGGATTTAGATCTACCCTTCTCAGCTTTCTTATCCTTCTTCTTCCCTTTCTCCTTGGGTCTTCCACGAACTGCAAGGGCTTCTTTGGCTACCTCAGAAGACTTTCTCTGCATCTCTTCAGATAACAGTGAAGAAACCACCTCTTCCATTTTGAATGTGGATGCGGTGTTTCTGATTTCCATGACAAGATGATCCCATGAGTCTGGCAGAGAACAAAGCAGGGTCATACATCGATCCTCCTCCTCCATCTTTACACCAATAGATGTCAATTGTGTAACCAACATGTTAAAGGCATTCATATGCTCAGCCACGGATCCTCCATCCTCCATTTGAAGATAATACAACTTCTTTCTCAGGAAAAGTTTATTGACAAGGGATTTGGCTTGATACACATCCCCCAACTTCTTCCAAAGGAGTTTTACAGTAGCCTCCTCATGGACATTTAACAACATAGAATCGGCAAGACTAAGTCTTATGCGACCCTTAGCCTTCTAATCCTTGAGATCCCACTCATCTTGAGTCATTGTAGCTGGTTTAGTTCCGGTCACACTTTCCCAAAGGTCTCAGTCAACTAACATGTCTTCCATCTTGAGCTTCCACAACTCAAAATTACTGCCGTTGAACTTCTCTACTTCAAACCTTCCTGATGTGCTTTCCATCTCCTTGCTACAATAAGATATAGAATGCTTTGCATAGACTCCCACTCAACCTAAGATTAGCTCAAAAAACCCCTACCCAACAACTAGGACCAAAGGTGATCAAGCTCTGATACCAACTGAAAGGAAGCTAGGTGTGCGGAAAACACTTCCTACACTAATCTATTAAGGAGAGGGCTATGCAAATTCAACTTTATCCTAACTATTACAGAAATGTTAAACCATTAACATGAGATATAACAGAAAAACATAAGAGCCAGAAAGAAGACAGAAGAAGAGAGATAAAGATTTATGGTGGGGAAAACCCTTATCGGGTGAAAAACCCCACACTCAGAAACCTGCACAATGTATTAACAAATCTAAAAAAATGTTTACAACACACTTGCAATGCAAGCTTCAATGGTCTTTGACACTCATGTCTGGAAGTCAATCTGGAAGCATAACAGTACCTGTAAACTTGTGATACAAACTCCATCTCCAAGCACCTGTTTAAATAGAACATACAAGGTAATTTTGGACCTTTCTTGGAATGGGGATCCAATATGGCATCTTGGACCAAAACCCATGCCTAGGGACACTTGGTCAACATTGTAGAATGTGTCTAACACTTGTCCATAGCTCCCATCCCAAAGAGGTCACCTATTTCCAAAATGGGCTATGACAGATGCTCTTACGACACTTACGACCGTCATAAAATCTGTCATAGCGGTTACAACTTACAGCTATAAGAGAATCTGTCATACACATGCTATAAATAGCATATTCTCTTACAACACATCATATTCCACCTTGGGGCATCCAAATATGCCTCATTCAAAGATGCTTCATGACACATGTCATTACCTGTCTTACAACCTTCTATTCTTGACTCTTACATGTCATAGATTCGTCATAGGAATCCGTCATAACCGTTTCGGTCAAACATTCCTTACACAACATAGAAGATGCTGACACATGGAAAAATATTCCTACCACTAAGTGGGATGCCTGTCTCCTCATGTGAGGACAAAATAACAAGTTGTCATAATCCATGTAGGATTGACACATCACCGTGCCACATCCCACAATATGACAAAGTGGAATTTCCAATTATTTACAACATAGGCAATTGAATAATAAATACAAACATTACAAATGCAGAGAATTACCAAGGTTGAGACACCTTAATTCCCAACAATTAACAGATTAATGATATAACCATGAAAGCCTGAATCAATCAACACATGAGCAGAAACACAATCAACACACATAACACCAAGGTTTTTACATGGAAACCTGGTTAAGGGAAAAACCACGGTGGGGGTTAACCCATAAGATTTATTCTCTATTAAAAGAATAGAAAAATGGGAAGGCACTTGCCTTTGGGCGCACTGCCTAGAGCTCACTACTCCAAGATACTCACTGTCTACAAAAATATTCACATGGTTAACACTGAAAGGTTGAACTGAGAAACAACATCTTCTCCATGCCAAGGTTCAGTTCCATTGAAGCTCACAACACTTCTGCTCTACCTCCAAACACTTATTCACTACCTCCGCATCTTCTCTTACTTGGACACATTTACACAACTTCATTACACTTATTTATACATGACATTGACTTTGGAATCAACATCAAAGTTGGCCTTACAATCATCTATCTAGAACATTCTCCAAGATAGGCATTACAAGCAATTATAATCAAAAGACTTGACTTAAAACAAAATTCTACATACGAACCACTACATTGTTGGCCAAACATAGCTGGGACTCAAATCTTCCTCGAACAACATGCCACACTCCATAGAACTTCTCTTAGATCATCCGCAACACACACTAAGCATCCGGTCGGCCAAGACTAGAAAGAACATCAACACCCAAGGAAAAATCTTCAACTACAAGCTCAATCCTCAATGTGGACCACCAACACAATAGGCACACAATCGAAAGACCTCCACAAGCAAAATTAAATCAACATGAGCAATTGCACCACTTCAAATCACAAGAATCACTTGCATCTTCATATGGAAACTTAAGAACACTAACTGTCATGAATGTCACACTAGAAAGATTGCTTATGGACCTCCAAACCACAAACCACTTGAGTTGAGGATACACACCAACATCCCAAATATACCTCTAGATCCATAGACCATAATATTCCAATGCCGAGCAAACCAGACCAAATTCCTGTCACTCTATTACCTCTAAACAACTACAAAACCTAGTTCTACTCAGATGGCCATAACTTCACCAATCCTCCATGCGAATCTCTCAAATCTTAACTGGAGCAACTTCAAACAATCCTCTTCAAAGCCCTTTAGTCTGCATACTTTGATCTTCATCTCAATGGAAATGAATTGCACTGTCTTCACTGTTTTTGACAAAGAGATATGTTGAGATCAATGACAATACATCATAGGAACATATTTGCAATAATTGAGGAGTTCCTCTATGTGCATGAATTATACCAAGATAACTACGAGAGATTAGAAGTCTTAGTTAGAGCATATGCCAGTTCCACTCGACCTACTCTTGGTGCTTTGACTCTCTCCATCTAGGTCGGACCAAAAGTCTTGGATGTGTTCTTTGGCATCATTCCAACCTCAGATCAATTTTGTGTGAAGTTAAGCTATCCATGGCTCACTTCCATGAAGGTGATCCCTTCTGTAATCCATAAGTGTCTAAATTTTCCATTTCAAGGACAAGTGCACACTATATGTCATAGTGGGTTCAAGCCCTTGGTTCTTCATGGAAAATTTTCTCTTGATTACTTCTGGCCACATCCAGTTGAGCCTATTCGTCCTTGTGATAATTTTTTGTTTATCTCCTATTAGAAATTCAAAGCTAGTCAAATTGCTCAATTGTTTGTTGGTGTCTCCTCATGTGCTATCCCGACTGCTACCCTTAAGGTTTCTTGGTCCTTTATGGTTGTGACAGTAGTTGCCCCTATTTTGTAGGTGTTGAATAAAACACAACCCGAATCAGGAATCCTTCCTCGACCCCAAGCATCTGGTCTTTATGTTGAGGTTTCACCTCCGCCATCCTATCAAGGACCATGAGGCAACACCCTGCACAACCCACACCTCTCCACCCATTGAGGATTGCTTTCGCTCCTCTCGCTTCTTCAAAATCTAGAGGAAAACAATCCATGGTACATGAGCTCTTCCCTGTGATTTCTCACTCACCTGCGGCTATCTCAATATCTCCACCTGTCTTGCAAGCCTTGAGACAACAACTTGCCTTGAGAGATCCTTCTCCCATTATCTCCCAGCCTTTGATGGTTCCTTTTGTTCCACCTCCTACTCCCTGAGGAGAGGAAGAAAAGGACCCTATATTGGAAGACACCTCGATTCCTCCTAAGAATGTTATGAACTGTACAAGATGTAATCAAAATGTAAACAATGCAGGAGATGATGTCATACTATGGCTGGCCAACTTGCTGCATGGGTTGAACCTCTTCCCTCTAGTCCTTATCCTATGCAACTGACCCTTGACTTAGCTCCACCCTTTGACCAACCATTGCCCACCTCTTCAATGACTGAGCAAGTTGAAAATATTATCTCTGTGGTCCCAATATCCTCACCTCTATCTACAAAGAGTTCCATCCCACCATCTCTTTCATTTAGCCAACCATTTGCTAAGCCTTTAGACCAACCCACTGACAGTTTTTTTGAGTAGTGCTTTATCGCAAGTGGTTCCATCCCAACGTACTCAAAACCAGGTGTTCCTTGATGTCTTGTGTCCTACCACCATTAACATTAACATTTCACCACCTTCACCCAAGAGGAAGTGTGAGCCTTATCCATATCAGCCATACCAAATTCTTAAGCAACAATTAAGTCTATAAGATTCTTCTATTTCTTCTTCTCTTGTGATTCATAGTGCTTACGACTGCGTTGTTACCACTATTACATCACCTCTTGTGATTTATTCTGATAGTGACTCGGAGGACATCCCCAAACCACTAGAAAATTGTCACATCCCTAATTTTGACTATGTTTTACTTTTTACTTGTATGCAATTAATAGATAATTTTCACATGATTTAATGATTTGACATTATGTGAAAATGTTAGGATAAATCAAATGATTTTATGAGTTTGAATTTATATGTTTAGAATTAGACATGTGATTTTTTATTCACAAGAAATATGAACTAACTAATGATGCACTAATCCTAGTTTGGTTGATTGTAAGTGTAACTAGGAAAATAGGTTTTCCACCCTCCAAGAAAGAGAGGGAGAGCATCATTGGAGAGAAGTGAATAGACGTATGGAAAGAATAGTTTGTTGCCATCTAAGTCTTGTGTTTGTTCATTTTTGTGAACCCCATCAAGTTTGGTAAGTTGAGTTCAAATTTAATGGTTTAAGTTGTATTTTGATTCGACAATAGTTGATTTGACATCAAACTCCTTTAGCATAGGTTTTTCGTGGATGGTATGATCATCAACAAGATGTAGTCGATAGTCATTATTTTTATTTATTTGATGTGAATATATATATATATATATATATATATATATATATATATATATATATATATATATATATATATATATATATGATAGTGGTTAACTATCTCATTTTGGTATTTTCCAATTGAAATTCCTTTATGGTATCCCATTAGGTTAATTAATTTTGACTGTTTTGCTATATATGCGAGACAGGGAGGGGGAGAATATCTCGACCCCATTCTCACAATCTTGTCAAGTGTTTTATCTAAACCGTAAGTATACGTTGAGTATGTTTTCTTTACGATGTTATATATGTATTAATATACTTGTCAAGCATTTTATCAACAACATAAGTATACATTGAGTATGTTTTCTTTATAATGTAATATATATATATATATATAAAGTGTGATATTTAAGTAAGATCTTTTGTGCTAATGTCAATAACTTCTTTATGAAAGAGGTTAAGATTTTATTTATGTTAGCTACTTTTAGAACATGATTGTTTGATCCCCCTCCTTACTCTCAATTGATTAGGAGAGTGGAGAAGCTTTTGACCGGGTTTTTAGTGGTCTTTAATGACGATCATCTTCTTTTGTTAGCATGCCATCATGGAAATCATGATTGGCATTAATAAAAAGTGATGGGTCACGGTTATAGAGCAGTGCTCTATTTATCACCTTAGAGGAGTTCTCTTGTGATACGTATATGTATATGGAGAGAGACACAAAAAGTAGGGAACTACGTTTGAAGCTTACTGTGGAGGAATGATGTCACAAAAAGATCTAGGAGAAACTTGTTTGCACGTCAATCTCATAGGTAAGAATTATTTGTTTATTATCGTCCCTAAAGATATGTTTATCTATGTTTTGAGACATAGATAGCATAACACATTTTACTATGTTTTGAGTAGTCGATAGATTATATCTATTGTCATGTTTTATAAAACCGATATATATATATATATATATATATATATATATATATATATATATATATATATATATATATATATATGACTATGTTTAGTGAAGCCGATAGCTATATATGACTATGTTTAGTGGAGCCAACAACATATTATTATATCTGTGATTTAGAAATTGAAGAGTTTAGCATAGCTCTGTGTATGGAAAAAGATGAGAGCTTAATATATTTTTGTGATCTATGAAGATGATAGTTCATATGTCTCTATGTTCTAAATAGTTTAAGAGATTAGTTATCATTACATTAGGAGTAACCAATAGAATGGTTTATATATTTGTTTTCTTTGACAAATGAGAAGCTGATGGCTTAGTTATCACTGTGTATTTGTGTGAAGTCTTTAAACTCTTACGTCTAGAGAATGAGAACTCTTTGTGTTACATCTTTACCTTATAAGTATAGCATATATGTGTGTAGACTGTTAGGTTGTTGAAACATTACCTATGTAGGCCGAAAGGCTAATGATCATGGTAGGTATTTTCTAGATGTAGTCAATTAACTTTAGTAGTTGAAAGACACTCTGTAATCAGCATTAGTGTGTTTTATTCTGAGATTGAAGTATCCCTGTTGAGATTAAACTTGAAGACATAATCTGTGTAATGATCATTTAATGATTATACTCATAAATACCCAAGTGATCTATTGTTTTTAGTTATCTTGCACTCAGATTATTGAAGGATACAAATGATTTTTTATTTCTCTTAAAACGTGTGGAATCTATCTTTAGATGTCAATCTGAGCCCCTCAAAATCACAGAGTCTCTTGATATATTTGTATTGAGTCTTAGAAGTTGAGACTAGAAGTTTTGATAAAGATATTTCTTTTATCTCTTATCTCTTTTTAGTTTTATTATTTTTCAATCCAAGAATTCGAGAAAGGGTTTCTCTTATTTTAAAAGTGTATAGAAATTATTTAGATATCATTAGAAGCACTTGAATCTATTTTATATATTCATATATATTAACATATATGTCTATTCAACTAGATTATGTATTTCCATTATGCTAAGATGATGTTCTATCGTTCTTAATCTTTCTAAATCAGTGAATGAAAGGTGACCATTAGATTAAGGACATCATTACTTTATTATCTATCTAGACTTGTATCCTTTGTTAGATTAAAAGACTGAACATAGTCAAGAATTTTTATGATTTTGTTAGTATCTATTAAGACTTGACATAGAGGAGGATAAACTTTGTGTATTATATTTTGCAAGAAAAGGTGAATTCGATCAATGACCAAGTAGTCAAGATTTGACAAGTGGTTATCTTATTCATACTATATTATGGATATAGATTATTATTTTTGAGGGTATTATGATATTGCAAAGTATTGGAATAGGGGAGATAAGAACCCTAGATTTTTAACTTGAAGAGTTTAGAAATCTTTAACTCTTAAGTCAATTATGATTTTGAATTAGTCTATTGTGTACTTTGGTTGATAGACAAAAGGTCGAGAAACCATAGATCAAAACAATATTAAGAGACTAAGAACTTTGTTGATAGAAAGTCAATACTAGTTATATAAACCAAGTATGGTTATTATGAGTAGAGAGTAAAATGATAGGAAGTCATAAACCTTGATAAGTTGTGGATATGCAATAAGGGACTCTCGGAAGAGATAAAAACATATAAAATTGCATATTGTATGTATATCCTAGATAAGGAATATTTCTAAGTCAGATGGACCAGGGATTTGAATATAGTTTAGACAATTATGACTAATGTTACTACTCAAACAAGTCAAACTATAGGATGAGATAGTCTTCAAATTGAGTTAGAGGTGTGTGAACACATGACTGCATTTATTGCAAATATTTATTTATATTGAAACTTTGGCCAAAATGATGCATTTGTCTCTGCATGCATTAGTTGGTTCACAATGTCTAGATGACGTAACTGGTCAGTAAGATCATACTTAGCTAGAAGATTGTCTAGATTTGTATGTTCGATTGAGTTATATAGGACACAACACTAGGACTCAGATGGAAACTTGTTAGATCCATATGTATATACTCTTCATGAAGGGTAGGGCCACTTCCAGGAGGGAAGGTGTGTGGGGGACCACCGGTCTATGGTTGGAGGTAAAGCACTCAAATGATTCTCTCCCTCTGTAGCAGAAGAGTTGCCAAGATTTGAACGATAGATATCAAGATTCCATAGTCAATACTCCTTATGTAAAACTTCATGTAATGATTATGACGTAAAACTATTCTTTTGCCAAGATCAATATATTTGTAAATGTAAAGTGAAATGTTATCACTATAAGTTATCTTTGAATATAATGAATTTTAGGTTAAAAAATATTCATAAAAAATATACTTCTATTTCTTTGAAGTTTATCAAATGATTAAAAAATATATATATTTCACTCATGTTTACCATGTTCTTTTACTTTCCTAGTAATTTGTGTGTGTAATTTTGAGTAATATGAGAAGGTATGTTACAAAAATCTTCTAGAGTTGTCCTTGGTTTTCACAAAATTAATGGACTTGGCCTCTGGGGCATGTGTGACAATCCTTCCTCAGTGATTGAGCCATCATGTCATGAACCTGGTGCCGCTCCTTGTACTGCACTCGTTGTAGTCCCTCTAGCATCTTATCCACCATCCCTTCACGATGAGAAGGGTTGGGAGGAGGATGATTTTCTATAGTCTAACTTATGAGAGTGGTACCCCTGTGTTATATATGTTATGCTTGTATGTTATGTTATCCTTGTATGTGCTACCTGACGTGTATTTTGTTTTGTTATCTCTCTTTGGATGACCCTTGACACTCTTGTTAGTGCAAGGCTACAAAGAGAATGAATTCGTTGTGACGTTCTTCTCTATGCATCTTCATTATTCTATTGGTCATAAATGTGGTTTATGCCTTTCAAGGATGATACAAAACAAAGGATGATTTAGCATCCTTTCCTTTGTTGACCTGGTGCTTTATTTTTCTTTTGATTTCATGTGACACTTCTTCCCCTATCTCAGTAGTTCTACTAGCTGGAGGACGATGACAATTCCTAAAACAAGTGTCCCTTTATATACAACCATTCATATACTGACTCCATTCTAGTAGATCCCTTAGTGCTATTGTATGATATTGCTTATCACAATGTAGCTTTTTGAAACATATCATTCAGGCATGTGCTTTTGGAAAGCTCTCGTGCTTGTTTGTGTGTGTATTTCTCTCTCTACCTTAAAGATAATTTCTCCTTGATGGTGTTAGCAATTAATTTAAGGTGGGGGCATACACTCAGCCATGCACCTCACTTTGTTCACACACCACGTGGTTGGTTGTGCTATCACAACACTCTTTGATCATCTTTGTAGCACTTTACTAGAGTTACCTAGAAAACAACATGCTTTGCTTGGCCTGTAATCTCTAATATTGTAGACATGGAGCTGACCTAGTAAATCTGTAGATCTTACTAGCCTATGAGGCTTTCATTTTTCTACTTATTGACATAGAACTCACCTAAGAAATCCATGGATCTTACTAGCCTGTGATGTTGCTATCTTTCTACACATTCATGACCACCTAGTAAACATCAGATTTTACTAGCCAATGACTCGTGATGTCAGTTTTCAGTTTGATTCCTAGTATCATGCAGTTTGCTAACCCAAGAATCAAACCTTGCATGCTCTTGCTTTCCATGTATTCTCTTTGTATGCTCAATGTATGCTTTGTGTATGTTTGGATTTGATTATATTATCTTGCTAACCATAGTTGTTTCATCATATAATGTTTGGTCTCGTCCCATGTTTATTTTACTTTTAGATATATGATTATATGAACATGTGTAACTTGTGTTATGTGTCTTACGTGCGTGTACCCTTTTTTCTCTAAGCATTTGTAGAGTCTTAAAATCCTAAGCTTGGGGGCTATTGCACCTCTCAACTGGGTGAGATTCTACTTCTTCGATGATTAGTAAAGAGATTTGTTTTCTCTATACTTTAGTGTGCATATGAACTGTTTAGGGGAAATTTGGATTTGTTAATGTTCTAGATTTTAGATGTTTAAATCCTCCTTTCTGCCTTACATTCAAGGATCTAGGGTCGAGTGATGAGCACTATCATACCCTAGGTCACTTGCAGATGTAGGGAAACATGGATTAGGAAATTTAATTATTAATTTTCCTTCTCTTATGCCCAATTAACCATTAAAACCCTAATTATGCAAATACGGCAACAAATTGACGAATGACAGAAAAAGCTCTTGCAGACAGGAGTAAAATACCAAATTATAGAATACTTGTTTCGAGGTTCTGAAGTGGAACAGTCAGAGACACTGGAGTGGGCACCCAAGTCCAAGGTGCCGATTTCTTTATGGGATCCTAACCTCCTTCCGACATTGATTAGCCCTATAACTTCTAATTTCCAAAACTCAAATGTGGAGGACACTAGAGCGAGCGCCTAAGTCCTGGAAGTGCTCCTGTGTCTGTCTTTTCTTTAGATCTCAAATCCTTGATGCCTGTCCATCCTTCCAACAAGGCCACTTTTACCAAATGCAACACCTTTAATCTACAATCACAAGACTTGGTTTGGGGGTTGTGGTGTTTAGAGGCTTGCCTCAATCAAACCCCGGAGGACACTTAAGTCTCCGAACACCATTGTTAGATAAAAGAGTGCATGACCTTGTGAGGTAAAGGGAAAAACCAAAGGAATCAATGATGAAAACACAATATTATGTCACCTTGTAGTGAGGCTCTCATGGGAGGAAGATGTTCTTCATCCCATGAGGAAATTGACGCTCAAATCTGCAAATATCAATACACAAAACACACAAGTCTACTCTTGTAACACAATGAAAGCTTTGAATCACCTTGAGAACACAATAGCTTGCTAGTAATCATCTCAATTGTCATCTAGTTTACAAATGAATGCCTACGCATGCTTATATATGCAACTACAAGCACTCCCGCCAAGATTTTAAAAATCAAAACTTACCGTGTCAACAAAAGGACCAAATAATGGTCATAAACTAACACCCAAAATTTAGGGCTACCCCAAAATAGGGTAGGACTAGGGCACAGGAGCCCAAGTCCTCCCCCCTTATTTTGGGTAGGGTACAGCTCAAGGGGTCCACCTAGGTCCAATTTTCCATGGAACCTAGGTCTCAATCCATCGGAATGCCAAAATATGAACTAAGATGTCCTAAATGCATACTAAAGACCCAAGAGCTAAACCTTATGAGGGAAAAGCCCCCAAGGGGACATTTTCTGACGTTACATTTAGCCCCCACTTTAATGTATGTATAAACGCAAGGCCAATACATGCATTAAAGTAATGTCACAAACACAACAAACACGCCAAGCATGGAGAAGACATGCCAATCACAAAGAAGACAGTAACAGGTATGCAAAACATGAAGAAGACAGTTACAGCCATGTAGAACTTGGAGAAGGCAGTCAATGCATAGAAGACACATTAATGCATGGAAGATAGAAATGATATCTTTTCTTTTCTTTTTCTCATATATATGAAATGCAGATGCAAGTATTGGAAAGTAAACAAACCTCCCATAATGTAGGAAGCACTCATCGTGCTAGTCTTTAGACTACATATATGGGGCAACACACACGCAA
This sequence comes from Cunninghamia lanceolata, assembly GCA_027924645.1. Taxonomy (NCBI): domain Eukaryota; kingdom Viridiplantae; phylum Streptophyta; class Pinopsida; order Cupressales; family Cupressaceae; genus Cunninghamia; species Cunninghamia lanceolata. The sequence continues at coordinate 782,647 of BSBN01000134.1, forward strand.
GACACGTAAAACCTCCCAAAATGCAAGATGCACTCATTGAGTAAGTCTTTAAACTGCATATGGGGAAACAAACATGCCACACAAAATAAGCACGCCAAAACACACACACTTGAAGACATGGAGAAAACATGGCAGATAAGCGATGGTGTGTTCCCTATTTCTAGGTTCATCACCATCTTAGGCACATTACAGACACACACCAACAATTGGGATTCACCACAACAATCACCAAAAACATGCTTAAGGGTTGAGTTAGTCACAAAACTGCTCCCCACCTCTGTAGAGGACTTTTGAAAAAGACAGGATGATGCAATCTGTTTCGAGAAATACACCATCCCCGCCTTCGTAGAGGGCTTAGGATAAAAATTATATATGCGATATCCTGCCTTTGCAGAGGGCTTACATGATTGATTGATTGATTGCAAACAAACTCAAGATGCAGGATGCACTCATCGAGCAAGTCTTTAGACTACACCTAAGGACAAGCACATAGGTAACATCTACAATAGACAACTTACCTTATATATGCCCCCACCTTAATGTGGTTGATATTAGTTATTGATAACAATCATGTTAAGGTAGGAAGAAAACACACAAGGGAACACCAACTTTTGCAACGCCCATGCCCCCTGGAGGTGACATGTACTTTACAATCACCAAATGTTCCCACAAACACATCCCTGCAAGAAACATGGTAGTCTCTACAACATCGTGATAAACAACAACATCAATGCATATGATTAACCACAAAAAGAGCCAAGGTTATACAATGAATTCGAAGTTTGAGGATAACCGTGGGGCTATATCATGAAGCTCTCTAAATCAAGTACCACCAAGGCCAGATTTAAAAGAAAACAAAGGTGCATAGAGCAACAGTATTGTTAAGGTTTGTAAATGTAATAGAAACATCATGAAATTCACTATGCGGGAAGCATGAGTGCTTCCACTAGCCAAGCGTCGGATAATATATACAACCCCATCGTCATATTAGGAACTAAGTCCATTTGTTGATTACTCTTGAAAGGGACACTAGGTCAGCATCAGTATAAATGTTTGTCATCATCCGCCCACTAGGTGGAAACACTAGAGGAAGGGAAACAATAAATAAGAGAGGAGAAACAAGTGTCTTAGGGACAATCATGTAGGAGGGTGCCCCCAAGTCACCAACCATGACGCTATGTCCGCAAGACACAACACACAACAATGAAATTAGAGAGAGAGGCAATATAGAAGAATGATAATACAAATAGAAGAAGGTCACAATAGAGGCAGTTTCCTAGTATCTTGAACCTTACGGGAGAATCCGAGGTCATCCCAGGAGGCCTAAACAACACATAACACATCATGGGGGAAGCACATCACAAGAGAGATAAAGAGTTGGAGATACCTATAGGGTCTTCCAATCTAACCTTTGTCAATGATTAAATCAATATCATTTTTCCATGGGTTAGGTGAATTCTTAACTTCTTCTATTAGACCAATTATTGCATCATAGTTCATATAGTCATCTTTAGCCTCATAAGGTTTATTAAGAGAGTTTTCATGCTCATCATTCTCAATGTATCATATTAAGTCTTCTGCTACCCAAGGGTATGTATCCATGAGAGATGTGTCATATCGAGGCATGAAATTAATTAGCATGATATGCATTATTCCTTGAACAACATCAATACCCTCTTGTCCTTCTTTTATCAATTTTCTTATGTTGTGAATCATAGGTATAGCTTCTTCAGCTATCTTCTCGGTTTGCACATATTCTTGGAATAAGGCTAGGTCTATATCAAGTTTGTCTATTTGCTCATATGTTATCACATTAATAGGGAGCTCAACATTATGAATTATTTGTTCTTCTATTGTAGGAGGCATGATGTCTTTCAAGAAGTGTGTTCCTTCTATTGTGTCGTTGGTTTCATCATTTTGGACCAACATACCCTCATGGGAAGAAGCATTTTTGAAAGAATGATTAGAAGACAAGTTTATGTCATCATCACATGAAGCAGGTATCGAATGCATGGGAGAAGTTCTATCACCATCATCTTTTTTGTTGCTACTCATGGAGGAGAACTCAATTAAGTTTTCTAATGTCGTAGGATGTTCACTCATGAGGGTTAAAAATTGGTCAAAATCAAGATCTTTAATAAATGCATACAAAGATACCATTGAAAAATGACATAAAGGTGCCATTTCAATGTTTTCAACGTAAAATCATATTTTTAAAAATCTTTTCCAACCTTATGCAAAAGTCAAGTGCAAGACTATATGCAAAAAGTGACCTAAATGTTTGATTTTTTTGATACTTTTTCAATGCAAATGAATGACCCAAAGGGTGTTGTAAGGATTTTAGTAAAGGGAAGCAAGTTATATGTCTAATATCAGTCCAAAACAACAAAATTATCCTTCTCAACACACTCTTGATGAGATTTTAAGTTAATGCCAAATCAAAATATACTGAAAATATGTCAAAATAGGCACTTTTTTAACCAAAACTCAATGCAATATAGCATAACAAAGGGTGTTGTGAGGAAAATGATGATGGAAAGAAAATAATATTAGTAATAACATCCACTTAGTGCCAAAATATCTAATACAACATGCTTTTAGTACCACTTAAGGTAAAACCCTAGTGAAAATATAGCAAAAATAGGCTATTTTTCACTATTTTTCAACTCCAAGACCTAGCAAGAGGGGTGCTGTAATGAATTTCAAGAGGTACAAAAAATAATATCAATAATATCAGTCATCTCAATCCATAAAATTGATCACAACACACTTGGAGTGCAAACCAAGTCAAACCCTAGGGCAAAAATAGCCAAAATGTGTAGTTTTTCACTGAATTCACTACAAGAGCCCGTTAAAAGAGTGTTGTGAAGCTTTTTATGAGGGGAATTAAATTATTACCCTGATAAAAGAAAATTAATGCCAAAATACCTTTCACAACATGCCTATGGTGCAAGTTTGGAGAGTCGATAAAGCCAAATTTAGTGAAAATTGTTGTTTTTGAAGCCCTAGGTTTGAGATCTTGGGACAAAATATTATGTGAATGTTTTGAAGTCTGATTTATGATGAAATTGAATTACTCTCATATCTGAAAATTATTATCAAGCTTGGACATGAAAAATGCCCATGCAAATTTAATGAAAATGCATCAAAATTGCTAGTTTTTGTTGAAATTTTCTATGTAAAAATACAAATATTTTAAATCTAAATACAAATTTACACTAACATGCAAGACTACAACCAAATGAAAATTTGAATGAGCCTCTAAAATTAGTAGAAAAATCTGAAAAAATATTTTGCCTACTAACCCTAGATTTTGGAATTACTAGGTTATATAAAATTGTCAAAATTTCCACAAAACTCTAGCAATTAAATGATGAAAATGCAATGCAAAATTTTAAAGTTTTGGATTTTTCTGTAGTTTAGATCAGATCTGATGCAAAAATCATGAATTAGGAAAATTTAGAAAGAATTGATGCAATTTTTTTGTATTTTCCAAATTTTTCAAATTTTTCTCAATGCAATAAAATGAATGACTATATGAATAAATGAAATCAATCCAACTATGAAGACAAACACTCAGCAAGTTGAAATTTAAGTCCAAAAACATGGGATCACCAAAATGTTTAGGGGAAATTTGGATTTGTTAATGTTCTAGATTTTAGATGTTTAAATCCTCCTTTCTGCCTTACATTCAAGGATCTAGGGTTGAGTGGCGAGCACTATCATACCCTAGGCCACTTGCAGATGTAGGGTAACTTGGATTAGGAAATTTAATTATTAATTTTCCTTCTCTTATGTCCAATTAACCATCAAAACTCTAATTATGCAAATACGACAACAAATTGACGAATGGCAGAAAAAGATCTTGCAGACATGAGTAAAATACCAAATTACAGAATACCTATTTTTGGGGTTCCAAAGTGGAATAGTCAGGGACACTGGAGTGGGTACCCAAGTCCAAGGTGCTAGTTTCTTTGTGGGATCTAGACCTTTACGACACTGATCAGCCCTATAACTTCTATTTTCTAAAACTCGGATGCGGAGGACACTAGAGCAAGCACCCAAGTCCTTGAAGTGCTCCTGTGTCCTTTTCTTCAGATCTTGAATCCTTGATGCCTACCCATCCTTCCTGCAACTCCACTTTTCCCAAATGTGACACCTATAACCTACAATCATGAGACTTGGTTTGGGGGTTGTGGTGTTTAGAGGCTTGCCTTAGTCAAACCCTGGAGGACACTTAAGTCTCTGAACACCGTTGTTAGATAAAAGAGTGCGTACCCTTGTGAGGCAGAGGCAAAAACCAAAGGAATCAATGATGAAAACACAATATTATGTCACCTTGTAGTGAAGCTCTCATGGGAGGAAGATGCTCTTCATTCCATGAAGAAATTGATGCTCAAATCTGCAAATATCAACACACAAAACACACAAGTCTGCTCTTGCAACACAATGAAAGCTTTGAATCACCTTGAGAACACAATTGCTTGCTAGTAATCATCTCAATTGCAATCTAGTTTACAAATGAATGCCTAAGCATGCTTATATATGCAACTACAAGCACTCTCGCCAAGATTTTAAAAATCAAAACTTACCGTGTCGGCAAAAGGACCAAATAATGGTCATAAATTGACACCCAAAAATTAGGATGCCCCAAAATAGGGTAGGACTAGGGTGCAAGTGCCCAAGTCCTCCTCCCTATTTAGGGCAGGTTATAGCTCAAGGGGTCCACCTAGGTCTCATTCAATTGGGATGCCAAAATATGAAATAAGATGTCCTAAATGCATACTAAAGACCCAAAAGCTAAACCTTATGAGGGAAAAGCCCCCAAGGGGACATTTTCCAATGTTACATAAACATAAGCTCATATCCTCACTAAAGTGGGGGCTAAATGCACTATCAAAAATTGTGACCTCCCATAATTTCACACTAGGTTTAGCACCCTATTCTATGTATTTGTGTATCTTCGTTCATGAAATGCCCGTTTTGGGGCCTAATTAATAAATAATATTAAAAGACTTAATTGCTAAGTTTTTCGAGGGCCAAAATAGCCAGGACCAGTGTGTCCCAGCGCTTGGGTCCAGCCTTTTTTCCTTGAATAAAGTTTGAATTTTGAGTGTTAACTTTGCTACATTAGGTGGTACACCTTGTGTCAGCCTAGCGTGAACTCCTTCCGATGTAATTGAGATTCATATATATGTAGCTCTCTCCCTCTTATTTGAAAGGATGAAAAAGTGATCATTTGAATACTTGATATATGCTCTATGCACAAAATATGAAGCTCTCTATCTATAGATTATTACTTCTATCATACTAACCCTTGCAAGTATCTGAAGAAGCTTCCTTCTCTCTCCAAGGTCTCCTAATTTGTGACTAGTGTTGCAACATCAAGTCTAATTAGGGTTTTATGGTGAGTTTGTTCCATTTATGTTTGATCATTATTATTTTATCAGCTATTTGCCTTTGCCTACCTAGGGCACACACTCTCTATCACAATTATCTCTGTTGTTGTGGAAGTGGGCAAACTTACATGGAGGTTTGACTGAGGCAAGACTCTATACAACACCTAAACAATTTTCCTCCTCCTTGTGTGTGCATATATGAAGTGAAGGATTTTAGATATCGATGGATGAAGGATAGATAAGAGTTACAAAGACTGAAACCTCTGCACAAAAGTGACCCTACCCTAAAACCCTAGGATTAGGGTGCCCCAATGCATGTGTCTTGCCATTTTTGCTTCTACTTTTAGTGATAGGTTCCTGTTTGTTTGCTCTACTTTGCTCTATTCCTATTTTCTAGTCTCTGTTACTGTAGTTTGCTCTGTTGCTCAATTTTATCATCAGATCTCTTCATTTTCATATTTTAGTCAACTCTTTTGCATCAATATCTAATCATAGCAATAGTAGAACCCTGAGACTCCACTAACACTTGTAACTTGGCTCTTCTCTATGGACAATAGCCAAGTCTATATCCCTTGGTGGCTTGTGAGTGTTCTAATGTTATATGGGGAGAGATTGACCTAGTTACTTCATTATTCATTAGGATCCACTTTCCCTAAATAGCAGTTAGATAAGAAATTTCAAGACATTAAAGCATGAAAAAGATGTGAAAACAAGGGCGCTAATGGGCATAACATAGTTGCCAATTTATGAGAAGCCTACAAAAACATAGAGTTAGCAGACACAGGCACCACAAGATGATGTATAGGATTGAAAGAAGGGTTGTGGGCACTAATCCACAGTCGTGGGCGTGACTATAACCTACACAACAACACTTGAGAAGAAAAATCACAAGATTGTTAGATTAGAAAGGTGGGTGTCCCACCGGGCATGCCAGAATGTAAGACATAGGAAATGAGCATGAGAAATAAGTTAAAACAATAACATATTTCATTCAAATCCTAAGCTACCTTGGATTGAGCAAAATGAATGTAAAAAAAAGAAGTTAAACACTTAAATACATGTTGTTATGTAGGAAATGTGGGAATAGGGTTGATTTGAAGATATGCCTATATCCTCCTTTCACTACACACATTCAAGGACATTTAACCAAGTTGAATCACAACTTTTGCAAGAGGATTCACCTACAAGTTGGTTGTCACTTGTAATGATAGGGAAATTTGGAAATTGATGATTAATGTATTAATTTAATGCCTAATTATGCTTTTGTAACGTCAGAAAATGTCCCCTTGGGGGCTTTTCCCTCATAAGGTTTAGCTCTTGGGTCTTTTGTATGCATTTAGGACATCTTACTTCATAATTTGGCATCCCGATGGAATGAGCCCTAGGTAACAAGACAAATGGGACCTAGGAGGACCCCTTGAGCTTAACCTTGCCAAAAATAGGGGGAGGACTTGGGCACCCGTGCCCTACTTCTGCCCTGTTTTGGGGCAGTCCTAATTTTTAGGTGTTCGCTTGTGACCATTATTTGGGTCCTATGCTGACATGGTAAGTTTAAATTTACAAAATCTTGGTGGGAGTGTTTGTAGTTGCATATAAAAGCTTGTTTAGACATTCATTTGTAAACTAGATGGCAATTGTGAACTTTAGGCATTCTCAAGGTGATTCAAGACTTTCATTGTGTTTCAAGAGTAGAATTGTGTTGTCTATGTGTTTGTGTTTGTAGATTTGAGCATCCATTTCATCATGGAATGAAGAGCATCTTCCTCCCATGAGATCTTCACTACAAGGTGACATTATATTGTGTTTGTGATCAATTATTCATTTGGTTTTTGCCTCTGCCTCCCTAGGCGTGCACTTTCTATCTAACAATGATGTTCGGAGACTTAAGTGTCCTCCGAGGCTTGACTGAGGCAAGATTCTATACACCACAACCCCCTCCCAAAGTTTTGTGATTACATGTTACAGGTGTTGCATATGGAAAAAGTGGAGTTGTAGCAAGGATCGACAGACATCAAGGATTTGGGATCTAAAGATAAGCAGGACACTAAAGTCTTTTTGGGACTTGGGTGCTAGTCCCTGTGTCCTCCGCAGTTGAATTTCTGGAAATAGAAGTTACAGTGTAGATCAATGTCGGAAGAAGGTCAGGATCCCACAAAGAAATTGGTACCTTGGACTTGGGCACCTGCTCCTTAGTCCCTGACTTTTCCACCTCGGAGCCCCAAAAATAGGTACTCTGTGGTTTGATATTTTATATCTCTCTGCAAGAGATTTTTCCATTATTCGTCAGTTTATTGCCATATTTGCATAATTAGGGTTTTAACAATCAATTAAGCATAAGAGAAGGAAAATTGATAATTAAACACCCTAATCCAAGCTTCCCTACATCTCATAGTGACTTAGGGTATGATAGTGCATTTCCATTCGACCCTAGGTCCTTGAATGTTAAGGGTGAAATGAGGATTCAAACATCTAAACACTCAAATTTAAGCAATCCAGTTTTCACCTAAACATTTTGGTGAACCTATGTTTTTGGACTTAAATTGCAACTTTCTGAGTGTGTGTCTTCAGATTTGGATTGATTTCATTCATTCATATAGTCTTTCATCTTATTGCATTGAGAAAATTACAAAAAAATTGAAAACCTTAGCTTGCATTTTCATATAGATCACTAAATTGCATCAATTCTTTCTAAATTTTCCTAATTCATGATTTTTGCATTAGATCTGATGTAAACTACATAAAAGCACAAAAATTCAATAATTTGCATTGTATTTTCATCATTAATTTGCTAGGCTTTTGTAGAAATTTTGACAATTTTCATTAAACCTAGTAATTCTAAAATCTAGGGTTAGTAGGCAAAATCTTCTTTTAGATTTTTCTATTGATTTTAGAGGCTCGTTAAAATTAGAATTTGGCTGTAGTCTTGAATTCTAGTGTAAATTTGTATTTAGATTTAAAATATTTGCATTTTTGCATAGAAAATGTCAACAAAAACTTGCAATTTTCATGTATTTTCATTAGATTTGCATTGGCATTTTCCATGTTTGAACTTGGAAATCATTTTTAGATATGAGAGTATTTAATTTCAATCATAAATAAGACTTCAAAACATTCACATAGCATTTTGTGCTAAGATATCAAACCTAGGGCTTCAAAAACACCGATTTTCACTAAATTTGGCCTTATCGACTCTCTAAACTTGCACCATAGGCATGTTGTGAAGGGTATTTTTGCATTAATTGGATGTTATCAAGGTAATAATTTTTTTCCCCTCCTAAAAATCTTCACAAAATCCTTTTAACGGGCTCTTGTATTGAAAATTTGGTGATAAACTACACATTTTGACTATTTTTGCCCTAGGGTTTGACCTAGTTTGCACTCCAAGCGTGTTGTGATCAATTTTATGGATTAAGGTGACTGATATCATTGATTTTATTTTCTACACCTCCTGAAATTCATTACAACACCTCTTTTTCTAGGTCTTGAAATTGAAAAATTGTGAAAATAGCATATTTTTGCTATATTTTCACTAGGGTTTAACATTAAGTGGCATTAAAAGTGTGTTGTGTTAGGTATTTTTACATTAAGTGGCTGTTATTACTGATATAATTTTCTATCCATCATCAATTTCCTCACAACACCCTTTGTTATGCTCTTTTGCATTAACTTTTGGTGAAAAAAGTGTCTATTTCGACATATTTTCACTATAGTTTGACTTGGCATTATCTTGGATTTGCATCAAGAGTGTGTTGAGAAGAATCTTATTTCAATTTTAGACTGATATCACACATATAACTTTCTTTCCTTGATAAAAATCCTTACAACACCCTTTGTTTGACTTATTTGCATTGAAAAAAGTACAAAAATCAAGCATTTTAGGTTATTGTGGGGCATATTGTTTTGCACTTGCCTTTGATATACTTTTGGAAAAACTTTCAAATCTGATTTGAGCATATAAACATGGCCTCTAATCACAACAACAATAATAGGTTCCCTCCTAGACCTTACATGAAAAGAAAAGTCCTTGAACATGAAATTGTGTTTACACCTCATGATAGAACAATTGGAGATTCTGAAGGACCTCTTTACATCACTGTGAAAATAATGAGAAACCCCGTGGATGGAACTCTTATTGATCCTAATTGCATGACTAATGTTGCTACTGAATAGTTCCTCTTTTCACATCAATTAATGCAAGGTTCTTATGACCTCTCGAGCATGATGATTAAGATATATAAGGGAGCCTTTATCAAGCCTTTAGGTAATATATCATTGTTGGTAACACTATCTAGAAAACATGTCAAACAATGGTTTGATGTTATCCCTATTTCTGACCTCTTTCATATTAAATTGGGACATCCTTGGCTAAAAGAAATGAAAGCTATCCCTTCAACAATACACCATTGTCTAAAATTCCCTTTTGATGGTCGCATGATTACCATCCCTCACAACAAATATAAGCCTTTGGTTGAGAAAAAGCATTAGATATTGAATTGTTTTTGGAATAAAACTAAAATACCTAGTCCTTCTATACAAGAAATGACAAAAGATAAACAACCCACATGTGAAGAGAATCTTAGACTAAAAGGACAAGGTCCCTATGCTGACGTTCCTCCCCCGAAATCCTTACAAGGATCGGGAGGTCATGATCGACAACAAAGTATTCCACTGCGACAAATGAGGTTTGATCTTGGTGCCTCATCTTCTAAATTACACAAGCCTATGACAGAGGATAGCCCTATCTTACAAGAGATAAGTGGTAAAAGAAAACAAAATGAAAAGCAAGAGAAAGAAGAAAAAGAAGACAAGATTATGTTATAAACCTTGCCTCTCAACAAGAAAACATTGATCCCAACATTCAAAAGAACAAAAATGATCCTAACAATGAACAACATGATGAACAAGACATGAATTTAGCTATGATACCTTATGTCCCACTTTCCTCCAACATTAGGGAGTGGGAAGATGACGACGATGATTTGCTTATAGACAACCTCTAGCCTGACAGGGGCCCTACAGGTAAGTATCTCTAACCCTTTATCTCTCTCATGATGTGCTTCCCCCGTGATGTGTTATGTGTTGTTTAGGCATCCTGGGATGACCTTGGATTCTCCTATAAGGTCTGGGATACCAGGAGACCGCCTCTGTTGTGACCTTCTATTTGTATCATCATTCTTCTATATGGCTTCTCTCTCTGATTTCATTGTTGTGTGTTGTGTCTTGTAGACATAGCATCACAGTTGGTGACTTGGGGCACCCTCCTACATGACTATCCCTAAGACACTTGTTTGTCCTCTCTTATTTATTGTTTCCCTTCCTCTAGTGTTTCCATCTAGCGGGTAGATAATGAAAAACATTTATACTGATGCGGACCTAGTGTTCCTTTTGAGAGCAATCAAAAAATGGACTTAGATCCTAATATGACGATGGGATTGTATATTTTATCTGACACTTGGCTAGTGGAAGCACTCGTTCTTTCCATGTAGTGAATTTGACAATGTTTTTATCTCATTTAAAAACCTTAACAATATTGTTGCTCTATGCACCTTTGTTTGTCTTTGAATCTAGCCTTGGCAGTACTCGATTCAGAGAGCTTCGTGATATAGCCCCACAGTTATCCTTGAACTCTGAATTCATAGTATGACCTTGGCTCTTTGCATGGTTAATCATATGCATTTATGTTGTTTATCATGATTTTGTAGACACTAACATGTTTCTTGCAGGGATGTGTTTGTGGGAATATTTGGCGATCATAAAGTACATGTCACCTCTGCGGGGCATGGGCTTTACGAAAGTCTATGTTCCCTTGTGTGTTTTCTTCCTACCTTAATGTGCTTGATATCATTGCATAATATCAACCACCTTAAGGTGGGGGCATATATAAGGTAAGCTGTCTGTTATTGATGTTTGCAATGTGCTTGTCCTCAAGTGCAAACTAGTGCGATGAGTACTTCTTGCATCCTGAGTTTGTTTGCAATCAACTAATCTATCTTGAAATCTATTGCGTATACCTCCTTTTCACCATAAGGCATCTTTGTGATGTGGGTGGGGTTGTATACTTTTGATCTCATACCTCCTTTTCAATGTAATGTGTCTCCATGATGTAGGTGGGGTTGTATGCCATGCTTCCTTTTCACTGTAAGGCATCTCTGTGACGCGGGTGGGTTTGCATTTTCAAAAGTCCTCTACGGAGGCAGGGAGCAGTTTTGTGACTAACTCAACCCTTAAGTGTGTCTTTGGTGATTGTTGTGGCAAAGCCCAATCGTCGGTGTGTGCCTGTAATGTGCCTGAGATGGTGTTGAGCCTAGAAATAGGAACACTCCATCACTTGTTTGCCTTGTTTTCTCCATGTCTTCAAAGTGTGAGTGTTTGGCGTGTCTATTGCCCCATATGCAGTTTGCATTTTGGGAGGTTTTGCGTGTCTTGCATTTGTGTTGCCCCATATTTACAAAGACCTGTGTGATGAGTGCATCATGTATTATGGGAGGTTTGTTTACTTTCCAGTACTTGTATCTACATTTCATATATATAAGAAAAAGAAAAGAAAAGTTGTCATGCCTGTCTTCCATGCATTAATGTGTCTTCTATGCATTTACTGCCTTCTTCGTGTTCTGTGTGATTGAAAATGTCTTCTCCGTGTTTTGCATGCTTGTTACTATTTTCTATGTGATTGGTATGTCTTCTTTGTGCTTGTCATGTTTTCTATGTTTGTGACCTTACTTTAATGCATGTATTGGCCTTGCATTTATACATACATAAAAGTGGGGGCTAAATGTAACATCGAAAAATGTCCCCTTGGGGGCTTTTCCCTCATAAGGTTTAGTTCTTGGGTCTTTTGCATGAATTTAGGACATCTTACTTCATAATTTGGCATCCCGATGGAATGAGCCCTAGGAAACATGACAAATGGGACCTAGGAGGACCCCTTGAGCTTAACCCAGCCCAAAATAGGGGGAGGACTTGGGCACCCGCGCCCTAGTCCTACTCTATTTAGGGGCAGTCCCAATTTTTGGGTGTCGGCTTGTGATCGTTATTTGGGTCCTATGCTGACACAGTAAGTTTGAATTTACGAAATCTTGGCGGGAGTGTTTGTAGTTGCATATAAAAGCATGTTTAGGCATTCATTTGTAAACTAGATGGCATTCTCAAGGTGATTCAAGGCTTTCATTGTGTTGCAAGAGAAGAATTGTGTTGTCTATGTCTTTGTGTTTGCAGATTTGAGCATCCATTTCATCATGGAATGAAGAGCATCTTCCTCTTATGAGATCTTCACTACAAGGTGACATTATATTGTGTTTGTGATCAATTATTCATTTGGTTTTTGCCTCTGCCTCCCTAGGCACGCACTCTTTATCTGACAACGGTGTTCGGAGACTTAAGTGTTGGCAAGAGACACTATATGGATTCATGGTTGTTGTCATTGATGGCAACAAAGGTCATTCCACATATCCGCAAGTCATGATATATCTCTACCGGAAGTCAGATTGAAGATTGTTGTGGTCCGGTGAACAAGAACAGAGCATGTGGCAAGGTCCGACAGATTGGTCCGGATCTCTCAGAGGAAATGTCTTGGCACAGTGCGGATCTGGGGAAGTCAAGAGGACTATCTTGAGTAGTATAATCCAAGGATTTAGCCTCCGGAGATGGACAAGGAAAAAGATATGAATAGTTGAGTACCGGATTCCTGAGAGACAGTGAAAACAGAGGAAGAACTGACTGACTGAGTATCAAACTACCTTCCGGATGTGTTACAGATGATGATAAAGGTTGCGGAGGCATGAATCATGTTTGGCCGACATAATTGATGATATCTACAAGTATATGCTTGATCCGCATTGCTTGGTGAGCAAGGATTCAGCCGACAGAACTAAGTTTGTAAGAAACTAGACTGTTCCGGATGCCGACTAGAAAGATGATGAAATTACTTGTGCGGATATATATAGAGGATGGATTTAGTGGTAAAGTGTGCGAATGTGTGTGTGGATATGCGAACAAGTCCAGAGTAGAGCAGAAGTAACAAGAAAGATCCGGTATGTGAAAGGACAGCAGACTAAAGAACAGAGGAAAGATGAAGTGCAGCAGATCAGTATACTGAACCTAACCGGAACTGAACTCCAGCATATGCAGATGCCTCCAATCAGTTCAAGACTGTGATTCTAATCACTTTGTAAGACAGTGTGTCTTCTTGTAGGCAGTGAGCCTCTTGTGAGCAGTGTGCTCGGGCAGTGAGCCCTAATTGGCAAGTGCCATTTTTGTAATTTCCTATTCTTCTAACAGAGAATAATTCTTGGGTTAATCACCCCGTGGTTTTCTCCCTTAACAGGGTTTCCACGTCAAAAATACTGTGTCATATGTTTCTTACTTCATGGTTTATGTTTTGTGTTTGATTTTATGCTGCTTCAATTAAAAGGAAAGTTTAATAAGGAAAATAATTAGGATAACTGATTCACCCCCCCCCCCCTCTCAGTTATCAACAATTGGTATCAGAGCCAAGTTCCTCCTAATAGAGCCTAACAGCTTGAGGAAGATCTGGGATTTCAAATGGATGCATATGGTTTAAAGGAGCAACTCAAGACTGCCCTTGAGGATCTTGAACAGTCAAATTCTGAAGTCAGTGAATTAAGAGAAAGACTCAAACAGGCTGATGAATTCATGAGGGAATTAAAAGACAAATTAAGTCTCTCTATGAAAAAGAGAAAGGAGCTGCTCCAACAGTTGGCAAGACAAAGTGAAGAAAGCAATACAAATGAAGAATTGACTGAGCAAACCAAGTTATGTGAAAAGTTATCAAAAGAAGTCATCATGTTAAAACATGAAATGGAATCAGGAACTATAAAGTTCACTCAAGAGATTGAAGAAAAAAGAAAGGCTGAAGACAATCTAAAACAATCTCTTAAGGAAAAATCAGAAGAATGCCACCAGATGGACAGGATTGTCAGACACCTTGAATCTGATCTTGAAGATTCCAAAGATAATGAAGGAAAACTTGAGGATCAAATTGCCTCTCTCAAAAGAGACCTTCAAACAGCAAATGAATATAAAGAGAAATTCAAGATAAGTTCTGCTCAACTTGAAGTTCTTCTTGCAAGTCAAAAGAGGACAGATGACAAGTATGGCTTGGGATATGAGAAAGGAGAAAGCTCCGGATCCGGTCAGAAGAATCTTGGATCAGAAAATCCAAGGAGCAGGCCTAGAAGACCTCCGGTAAGACAGCCAAATGCTCAAAAATATCCATCCTTCAATGGATACTGCCACAGCTGCAACCATTTTGGTCACAAAGCTAATCAATGCAGAATGAGAATGAATCAGATTAATTCATCCTTCTCCGGACAATGCTTCAACTGCAAAAGGTATGGACACAAATCCCATGAATGCAGAATTATGCAAGTAAACAAATCATTCAAAGGTAGATGCTTTACATGCAATAGAGTAGGTCATATGGCTAATCAATGCAGATCAAGGGGATATCAGTTAAATATGCAAAGAAATGTTATTTGCCAAATCTGCAATAGGTCCGGTCATAATGCTAAAGTCTGCAGAAACAAGAATCAGGACAAAAGAGGTCCGGTGTATAATCAGAATCAAGACAAGGGTAAACAAAAGATGAATGCGGATGAAGTTAGGAATCAGATGAGCAAGATTTGGGTGAAGAAAAACTCAGAGAATGTAGAGGTTGGATCCGCACCAGATTCTGGTGCTGATATTTCTTCCGGAAATTAAAAGGTGAGCTCAGGCTCAGGGGGAGACTCAAAGAAGATTCTGTTCCCCCAGCCAAACAAGTTGTGCCGGATGTGGCACAAGATGCGGATTAAAGGGTTTGTAGATATAACTCCTGAGATGCTTCAGTCAAGTTTTTAGAGGTCCGCATGGAGTTATGAAGAATCTGTGTTCGATTAAGTTAGACCTGTTCAGGGAGGTGCTCCGGTATGATAAAGGATTACAAAAGGTCCGGAGAGATCCGGAAGTGCACGATCTTGTCTTGCGGATTGGACAGAGTATTTGGGATGTTCTTGTAATATGTTACCTAGATTTATTCATGATTTAAAAATCCGGATGATATTCAGTGATCAGGACTAATCCGGGATACTCCAAGCTGTCCAGACATGGTAAACCAGAATAATGCAGGTGAAGCATTTATTGCAGACAGATATTAGGGTTTGCGGAGCAATATAAGGGATTTCTCAAAAGTTATCTGCTCATTCTACACTTGAGAAGAAGCGAATAGTGGAGCTCTGCAACAAGGTTCATCAAGCACACCAAGGATCTCCTGCCGAAGCTATTGCATAAAGAAATCAATCCAACCACTCCGTGCAAACCGAAGGCGCTTAAGGTATTCTTCGTTTTTCATTGCCTCACTGCAAATCCTTGAAGAATGGCTACTCCAAACATAGTTAAGATCTCTGATAGACCTCGCCCCTCATTCAAGAAACATCCCTACAAATCATTGGAGGTAGATCCACTAGGAGCCTTCTCTAGTGTTCCCCACGGAGTCTTACATACTGAAGATATTAGGGTTTACATACACGCAAACATTGAGGAATTTGGGGAATTCAAATTAAGAGACCTCTATCACAAGCAACTGATAGACAATGCTTTTGAGCTCAAACCAGAGTATAAGGGTATCCAGAAGAAACAATTTGAGCAATTCATTCATTTCCCTAGCTTTGAAGAAGATGAATGGGTCCGGTATGTACTGAGCAGGATGCATGACAACTTCCTTTGGCTAGATAGACCCTGTAAGATCACAAAAGAAGCAATTAGAGCAGTAACTGGTCTATACTCTTCCGGGGGGGTACCTATCCTCAAATCTGTCAAGAACAACGTTGTAACTGAGGCCACCGGATCAAAATATGATAAGAGGGCAATGACCATTGAAGATATTTCGGATCCGGATATCAAATATGCATCAATGATAATAGGATACAAGATCTATCACTCCAGCAGGGAGAATTCTGTATCCGGAACTGCAATATACACAGCATATGAAATGCTAAGAAAGAATGCAGATTATGATCTTTGTGAACTACTACTAAGCCAATTGATGGAAAATGTACAGAAAATCAAGAAAGACAAGAAGAACTCCTTTAAGTATGGTACTCTCATTGTATGTCTATTCTTTTACTTCATGAATGAGCTACCCGGAACAAGTGGATGGATATGGCAGAATGACAAACCTGTTGCAGTCCAGATAAGAGACTATTTGCATGGACTTGGGGATGCAAAAGCGAGAAATACAGCTCTATGGGGATACTTCAAAAACTTTCAGAGCATGATGCAAGCAAGAGAGAGAATTCCCCAGTCTCTCATTGAGAAATACAAGGACTCAGTATGTTTTATGGTTGACACTGATCAGTGCCTAATGGAGGCAGTGGAGCCAAGGACTGTCTGGATCATGCCCATGGGGTATGAAGTTGATGAACAGATAGTAGAGCTGCATGTTCAACACATGCTAAGTCAGCCCAAAGATCCTAAGGCAGAAAGGTTTGGAACCTTTGAGGAGCTGAGCGTGAAATTACATGTAGAACTCAGGGAACCTGAGATTAAGAGAAAAGTGAGAAAAGAAGTAGAGCACATTGCTCAAGGCCTAGGCATCTCAAAAGAGGCACTTGATGCCAGCCGGGAAAAGAGGAGAAAGGCTGAGGAAGAAGAGAAAAGCACAGAAAGTGTTCCGGTTGAAACCCCCACCCGGACCAGATCATCAAAGAGATCTGCACCTTCCACAACCAAAAGCTCAAAACCGGAAGTCCAGGCATCCGGTAAAAGATCCAAGACAAAAGCATCAAGGGCTTATGAAAGCCAAAAGGATGAAGAGGAAACAGAATCAGATAAGGAAGTTAGAGAAGTAAAGAAACAGAAGAAGAAAGGATCCGGTAAGCCCTCCACAGGCCAAGACAAGGATGAAATGGCAGAGGTAACTGTTGAAAAGCCCACTCTGTCACTAGAGAGCATAATCAAGTCGGTCACGGTGGATGGAAACCTTCAACCAATGACTGAATCCTATGATGACTTCAGTGAGGCAGACCAAAAGACTCTGCAGGAGGCCACAGTGAAATATCTCAACATATATAATAAGGCTTTCATTGAAATAATATCTCTTATTCCTAAAAGCCTAGAAAAGGAAATGGAAGTGAGGAAAAATAATGCTCATGCTAAAGATCTTGAGATCCGGGAGCAGATAGCTATTCAGCTATATCCTCAAATTGATCCCAAGACAATGAACATGATCTTCAAGGACTGCAAAGATGAGTTCAGAAGTAAAGCCAGGATGAATCAGCTCATGCTTGGTGAGACTGACAAAGTGGCACAAGAGACAGAAGAGATCCTCCGGAAGGCCTTCAAAAGGTTCAATCTTCCTGTTGTAGAGGACTTAGGTGCAGAAACAGCTGCTGACTTGGAATCTTCTGTTCCGGAAGAAGTGAGCCCTGAACAGACAAGTGAGGACTTGGGACCCTCTGCTCCAGAAGAAGTGACCCATGAACAAGCAAGCATCTCTCCTCCGGTTTCCCCTACAGTCTCCGGATCCAAAGAAGAAGAGCAATTGCAGGAGAAGGAAGCAGTGGTGACAGACAAAGAGGTTGACAGTTCTAAGACTGCAGAAGAAAAGAAACATCTGTCTCCGGCAAGAGACACTGCACAAACTGTTCAACAATTTTTGAGCAAAGAAACTCTAGAGATTGATGAACCGGAGCTTCTAAAAGGTCCATTTGATTTTGACTCTCTCTCTCCGGTACAAACAATGAAGATAGCTTCATTTGCAAATGCCAAGGCAAATGAAAAGCTCCTGAAGTCTCATATGGAAGACTGTGAGTTGATAGAGGCTGCTTCCGGAGTACTTGTAAAGATCATGCCATCAATCCAAATAGATCCGACTGCCTCCACTTCCGGTAATCTAAAAACCTTAGTCAGCAGTATTGATACACATTTTAATTCTCTAGAAAAATCAGCTGAAGACAAGGTCCGGAAGGAATTTTTGGATAAGAGATTTTCTGAAATATTAGAATTAATCTCTAAGGATAGGAAGATTGTAAGCATTGGAATAAAGAGCTTAGAAAATGCTCTTAAGGATGGCGGTGACATCTACAAATTTTGTATATCTTGGTCAAAGGCAACAACAGCAATTGACAAGAAAATAAAAGAAGAACAGGACAAGCTTCAAAGCTTATCTCAAAGTTTTGATCCTCTCTCTTCCTCTATAATAAATCAAGAATGTCAGACTATTGCAGTCTTGAATGAAATAAAGAATCTTGAGAAGGAGAGGAAGAACATTACCAACCGGATGGGAGAACTTAGAAGGATTATAGTCCCTAAGTTGGAAACGATGCATGAGGCCATCAGTGATGCCCAGACCACCGCCCATACAAAAGATCCGACAGATCTCAGGCGGGCAGAAGCTTTTGCATTTTTGTTGAGTGGTCACATTTCAATCCTGGACAGAATGAAGCTTAGTTGGGCTACTGAAATGGTTCAACTGCAGACATCCTTTGCAGACATTCTGCAGTATATGTGAGTATGTAAATATGCGGCTATATATAGAAAATTTTTGAAAATTTTGGTGTGCGGACCCTACCCTTTGCCATTGATGTCAAAGGGGGAGTGAGGAGCAGTGAAAAATGAGGAATCCAACTCAGGGGGAGTTCCGGAAATTGTATATAAAGACAGAGAAGACAGAGCATCAGCAAAGGGGGAGCATAGTGTAAACACTTAGTCATTTTTCACTAAGTGTTGCCATCAATGCCAAAGGGGGAGATTGTTGGCAAGAGACACTATATGGATTCATGGTTGTTGTCATTGATGGCAACAAAGGTCATTCCACATATCCGCAAGTCATGATATATCTCTACCGGAAGTCAGATTGAAGATTGTTGTGGTCCGGTGAACAAGAACAGAGCATGTGGCAAGGTCCGACAGATTGGTCCGGATCTCTCAGAGGAAATGTCTTGGCACAGTGCGGATCTGGGGAAGTCAAGAGGACTATCTTGAGTAGTATAATCCAAGGATTTAGCCTCCGGAGATGGACAAGGAAAAAGATATGAATAGTTGAGTACCGGATTCCTGAGAGACAGTGAAAACAGAGGAAGAACTGACTGACTGAGTATCAAACTACCTTCCGGATGTGTTACAGATGATGATAAAGGTTGCGGAGGCATGAATCATGTTTGGCCGACATAATTGATGATATCTACAAGTATATGCTTGATCCGCATTGCTTGGTGAGCAAGGATTCAGCCGACAGAACTAAGTTTGTAAGAAACTAGACTGTTCCGGATGCCGACTAGAAAGATGATGAAATTACTTGTGCGGATATATATAGAGGATGGATTTAGTGGTAAAGTGTGCGAATGTGTGTGTGGATATGCGAACAAGTCCAGAGTAGAGCAGAAGTAACAAGAAAGATCCGGTATGTGAAAGGACAGCAGACTAAAGAACAGAGGAAAGATGAAGTGCAGCAGATCAGTATACTGAACCTAACCGGAACTGAACTCCAGCATATGCAGATGCCTCCAATCAGTTCAAGACTGTGATTCTAATCACTTTGTAAGACAGTGTGTCTTCTTGTAGGCAGTGAGCCTCTTGTGAGCAGTGTGCTCGGGCAGTGAGCCCTAATTGGCAAGTGCCATTTTTGTAATTTCCTATTCTTCTAACAGAGAATAATTCTTGGGTTAATCACCCCGTGGTTTTCTCCCTTAACAGGGTTTCCACGTCAAAAATACTGTGTCATATGTTTCTTACTTCATGGTTTATGTTTTGTGTTTGATTTTATGCTGCTTCAATTAAAAGGAAAGTTTAATAAGGAAAATAATTAGGATAACTGATTCACCCCCCCCCCTCTCAGTTATCAACATTAAGTATCCTCCGAGGCTTGACTAAGGCAAGCCTCTAAACAACACAACCCCCTCCCAAAGTTTTGTGATTGTAGGTTACAGGTCTCGCATATGGAAAAAGTGGAGTTGCAGGAAGGATTAGTAGACATCATGGATTCAGGATCTGAAGAGAAGCAGGACACCAGAGCCTTTTTGGGACTTGGATACTAGTCCCTGTGTCCTTTGCAATTGAATTTCTAGAAATAGAAGTTATAGTGCAGATCAGTGTCGGAAGAAGGTTAGGATCCTGCAAAGAAATTGGTACCTTGGACTTTGGCGCCCGCTCCTTAGTCCCTAACTTTTCCACCTCGGAGCCCCAAAAATAGGTACTCTGTGGTTTGATATTTTATATCTCTACAAGAGATTTTTCTATTATTCATCTGTTTATTTCCATATTTGCATAATTAGGGTTTTAATGGTCAATTAAGCATAAAAGAAGGAAAATTGATAATTAAACACCCTAATCCAAGCTTTCTTACATCTCATAGCAACCTAGGGTATGATAGTGCATTGCCACTTGACCCTAGGTCCTTGAATGTTAAGGGTGAAAGGAGGATTCAAACATCTAAACATTGAAATTTAAACAATCCAATTTTCACCTAAACAACTTCAAACCCTAATTATGCAAAATCGTAAACAAATAGATGAATTCTGACAAATGTACACACAAAGATAGTAGACAAAGATTAGTTACTGACCATTTTTTGAAGTTCAAAATAATGAACAGTTGGGGGTAAAGGGAAAGCACCGAAGCCCAAGGTGGAAATTTATTCAGGGGTTTTCAGACTCCTTCTAGCACTGATGATCCCTGTTTAAATGATTTTCAAGTCTACAACTCTGGAGGGCAAAGGGACTAGAGCCCAAGCCTTGATAGTGCTCTTTTCCGCTTCTTTCTTTCGGATGCAGAACCCTTATCCTCTGCAACTCCACTTTGCGAGACTTGATACCTATCACCTACAATCACAAGGAGATGGGTTGGGGGTTGTGTTGTTTAGGAGCTTGCCTCAGTCAAGCCCCAGAATGGCATTCAAGCCTTCCAACACCATTGTTTGATAAAGAGTGCGTATCCCTATGGGATAGAGGCAAAAAAAATTGATAAATGATTGATTGAAACACAAATAGATATCACCTCGGAGGTGTAGCTCACATGTAGATGAATATCCTTCACAATATGAGAAGATGAAGCCAAATCTGCATAACAAACCCAATAACAAGACAAGTCTGCTCTGCAACAATGAATGCTTTAAATGCTCTACAGTTCACCAAAGTATCATAATCATCTTCTATTTTACAAATGAAACCCTAAACATGCTTATATATGCATCCCTGCTACAAATTTTGTAATTCAAACTTAAGATGCCGGCAATGGAACCTTTTAATGGTCACAAAACCAACATTCAAATTTTAGACCCACCTAAAATAGGACAGGACTAGGGTGTAAGCGCTGAAGCCCCTAGGTCTTATTTTAAGGTAGGTTCAAACTCAACAATGTCCCTCAAGCCCCATTTGACATGGGTTTCAGGCCATTTTGTCTTGGGAGTTAAATCTAACATGCAAGATGAAAAACAAGGGACCTAGGAGCTAAACTTAGGAGGTAAAAGTCTTAGGGGGACATTTTACGAAATAACATTTAGCCCCCACTTTAATGTATATATGATCTTACGAGCCATACATGTATTAAAGTATGGTCAAAACACAACAAACACACCAAGAACTTGAAGCTAATGCATACACAAAGATTGAGGAACTATTTCTAACCCCCACTCTTAGGTAGACATTAGAGAAAACATGTTGCAAACATGCCAAACATAGTGAAGACAGTAATAGGCACTCAAAACATGGAGAAGATAGTAACAAGCATGCAAGACACGGAGAAGATAGTATTGAATACACGTAAAACATGATGAATATAATGAATGTAGTGATTATTTATTTTTCATTTTCATATATATATGAATGCTGATACATGGAAAGTAAAAATGCAACACACAAGCCCAAAATGTAGGAGGGGCATTTTGCTACACTCTTGAGACTGCATATGGGAGAGAAGACACACAATACAAATCTCAGAGTGTAGGAGGGGCATTTTGCCGCGCTCTTTAGACTACACTTGAGAATAAGCATGCCATACAAATCCCAAAGCATAGGAGGGACATTTCGCCACGCTCTTCAGACTATACTTGGGAACACACATGCTATACAAAGCCCAAGTGTAGGAGGGAAATTTCAACATGCTCTTGAGACTACACAAGGGGGAAAACACATGGAAGACACATGGAATAC
The DNA here is from genome assembly GCA_027924645.1 of Cunninghamia lanceolata. Classification (NCBI taxonomy): domain Eukaryota; kingdom Viridiplantae; phylum Streptophyta; class Pinopsida; order Cupressales; family Cupressaceae; genus Cunninghamia; species Cunninghamia lanceolata. The sequence continues at coordinate 805,190 of BSBN01000134.1, forward strand.
ACAAGCACCATATACTATGCCAGAGACATACTATACATCTTAAACACATCAAACAAGGTGATGGATGGAACTTATTACTAAGCCCCCACCATCTCAAGCACACTATAGGCACACCTAATGGTTGGGCTTATGCGACAATAACCACAAAAGACATACTTAAGGGAGGATACATCAACCTTGCCTACTCAGAGGACTTTTGAAATAAAAAGGATGTACACTAGCTCAAGAGATACACATTCCCCACCTCCGTAGAGGAATTTGAATAAAAGGATATGCATGATATCATGCCTCCACAGAGGGCTTCTTAATTGCAATATAGAATAAAGATGTGCACTTGCGCTGGAGATACAACATCCCACCTCCATAGAGGGCTTACAAACATATTTCATTAGTACCAAAATCATCAGACAACTTACCTTATATGCCCCCACCTTAAGGTGGTTGATGTCGTGTATCGATATCAAGTGTGTTAAGTTAGAGAGGAAACACACAAGGGAACAAGAGCTTTCACAAAGTCCATGCCCCCAAAGGTGACATGTACTTAGGATCGCTGAATGTTCCCACAAACACACACTTCTTAATCTAAGCAATGCATGAAAAAATTGAAGCCAAGGCTACACAAATGGGTTCGAGTCTGAGTATAGCCATGGGGCTTATACTGCAGGCATCTAAGAACCGAGTGTAACAACAAGATGAGACACCCAAAATAACCAAAGTGCATGAAGCAGATGTATTATTATGATTTGTTAGCATGATAAGATAACCTCAAATATCACATGTAGTGATTCTACTAGCCAAGCATTGGATATATAAATCAACCCCGTCTTCATATATGGACTAGGTCCATTTTTCCTTTGCTTGCTGAAGGGGCATGCGGTCCGTATCAGTATATGCTTTTTTTTGTCATCCACCAACTAGATAGAATCACTAGAAGAAGGTAAACAATAAAATGAGAGAGGAGAACACGTGTCTTAAGAACAATCATGTAGGAGTGATGCAGAGGCATCCACACTAAAACCCTGACATACAGCATGGATGTCCGCAACCCTTCATCATTATCATCATATTTTCCTTAACACTGTCAGCATCATCATATTTACTCTGCCGACCGATATCCTCCTGCACACAAGCCTTCGACCCTTCGCCTGCCAGCAGCATCATCATATCCGACTATCGGCAGCATCATCATATTCGGCAAGCGCGAACATCCTCCTGACGTTCACTGTTCATCTTACCGCCAACCTCTTTCTGCATCATCATGATGTTCAACATCATGTTCATCAGCAGGATATAGAACATCCGGTTCCTCCCATATATCCTGATGACGATACTCAACTCACGCACCTTTCCTCCGATGCTTACGTCACCCTGATATCCTGATGACGATTATCCTGATGATGATGACGTCACATGCAGCTCCTTCAATATCCTGCTGTCGGCCAAACTTAACATTATCGGCCCGCGAACAACCCGATCTTCTACCTTATGCCGATACGCTCCTCCTCGGCAACACCTGATGATGATCACCCCAATGCACTTTCACTTTATGCAACCGACTGCATCATGCTTATCTCCTCTTACTCGGATGACGCCCGAAGTAACTGCAGGATATACGCAGAAATATCCTGATGATGCCGTTTTGACGAACTTCCAACCTTAGCGAATTTCGATCCGCCGAATCTCCTGGGATGACCCGATCCACTTTCAGGGTGATCTTCCAAACTCTAACTACCAACACAACCTAGCACATACCCATGCTAGGGTCCTCAACACCTCTCGACGATGATCCTGCACACCTGCATGCAAACGAACACAAAATGCAGACTAAACCCTAACCTACTGTACATGGCCATTCCACCGATTCGACGAATCTGTTAGTGCCTGAATTGACTGGTAGTTTTCTGAGCATTTTTCATTCAGGCACTCTCCCTAAGTATCCAAAAAAATGTTCTAAGTAATGGACCTCCTCAGTATTTTTCAGCTGCATCATGATATTTCCGAAGGAGGAGGTCATCATCATCATGTTTGTTTCGATGAAGGTCGGCATCATCATGTTCTCCGTCGGCCGGTTTCTCATCGCCATCATCATATTGAAGCATCGGGTGATGTTTGGTTTTTATCCCGATGATGCTGACGAGCTACAGTGCGCCCTGATCTGCTTGCGAGGGTGATTTTTTCAAAGTATCCGGTGATCTTCCATTTATCACCTTGCCCAAGCATGATGATGATGTTGCTTATTCTTTGAGTTGCTCGACCTGACTTGTTTTTTCCTAAGGGTCGTCGTCATCATCATCATATTTCCAGTTATCATCCTGCTGCTTGCGGGGGTCATCATATTTTCTGCATCATGATATCTCGCCGGGGTGACATTTCTATCATCGGGTGATCTTGGTTATGATCATCCTGATGATGTTGTTGGAGAGTTCTAAGTGCGACCCGATATTCACTAGGGTCATCATATTTTGAACGTCAGGATGATCTTAGTCAATATCATCCTGATGATGTTGTATCACCTCTTGTTCGTTGTTTTTTCATCCTGATGATGCTGACGTCATCCATATATCAGGGTGATATCCGGTTCTTTCTGCCTATCTGCATCATGATATTTCCGAAGGAAGGGGGTGATATTTTCATATCACTCGAGTGTGTGTTTGTTCCAGCATCATGATGATGCTGATATGAGGAGATATCCGCCTGCCGGCTTCGTGCGCTATCTAGTGGGGGTGATCTTTTCGAGCATCATCATATTCATCTATCGCCCCGATCTTACAGAGGAGCTACAGTGCAACCTGATATTTGTGCATCAGGAGGATATTTCCAAATATCCGGTTGTCTTCCGAATATCATGATGATGTTAATATGATGATGACGTCATCAAGGTCCCGGGGGGGTCATATTTCTAACACTGATCATCTTGAGGAGATCTCCCGATATTTGTAAACATGATGATGACGTCATCCGGATATGAGGAGGTGCACAGTAGGCAGATATGATGATGACGTCAGCAGGATATAATGATGACGTCATCAGGATGTTCATCGGCCAGACTTTTGGTTTAAGCTCAGCAGGAGGATGTTCCTCCGATGGATCAGGTTGTGCCGATGAAGGCGATTATCATGCGGTTGTATTGCGATATGATGATGACGTCAGGGTGATATTTCGGGCAACAGGATATCATGCTACTGGAGGATGATGATGATGAAGTCTTATACTAGTGTCGTCAGGAGCAAAAGCACCGACATGATATATGCTCATGACCTAGTATATAAAGTGTTAATGAGGTTGCTGCGGGGTGCATGTGGGATAAGGTTATCCTGCATATTCGAAATATCATGATGATGAACCTCGGCGGGAAGTGGTTGCGATCGACTGTTTGATGTTCTTCCCGAGGCCGCGGGTTGGTGCGCCATCAATGGCGATTGTTGCAGAGGTATGGGCGATGGCGTGGGCTGATGTAGTACCTGATTGAAGATCTGGATCCCTAGGCGGCGGCGCAAGGCTCAAAAAATCTTCCTATCTCCTCCCCTACCTGCTGCATTAATGTTTGAGCGCCATTTCTATGATACTGTATATCTGGCGGGAGTTTTGGTCAACCTGGTAGTTAATGCTGAATACATCCTCCTGCTATATAATGCAGAGGGTGTTATTCATTCAAGGTTGTTGAAAGTTGATGATTTTTGGCTCTGTAATCCACAACCAGCTGATCTGGTTGCTCTGTACAGTTTTCTTGTGAGTTTATGTATCTCCTGTTGTAGGACTTGGCATGAATCCACTGGTTTCATGGTTGATCTTATATGAGTAATGCTATCTTAGCATGTGTTGTGTTAATTCTGTCTCCAGTATTGCATGTATTCTTCTTCTGGATCTGGATGTTTGCTTATGTTTAGATTCTAGAGCATAGAATTCCTATGTTGAATGTCTGATCTTTTAACCTCTGCTCAAGGGGCAGATTAAACTATTTTCAGGTTGAACATTGGGAAGGGTATACTGCAGTAGGGATGCCATAAGTAGAGATAGCTCAACACTCTATATTGGGAGATATCTGTAAGGCAGATATCATGTGTATCCCCCTGAAATCCAGTTTTAGCTATTCATGCTGATCATTCACAGGTGTATGTCTACCGACTCCAAGCCCTGGATAGGCACCAATCATGCTGTGTTCTTGTGTTATACACCATGTCCAGGTTTGCATCCAAATTCATATCAAACCATTTCATACCTCCACCTGTTAGTTGTAGGAGTAGGAATAGGAACCCCCTGCATACTCTCATACTCAACCAGACATCATGTCCAAGAATGTTGCCAGCCTTGTGATCTATCATGCAGATCTTGGTCCATACATGAGAGTATTCTGCCTGTTGTTGTCAAGTTAGATCCTTCTATCTTTGAGCTAGTCAAGGTTACATCTTGAGTTATAGGGATACCCCCCTTGGTGCGGCAGAACCAGAAGTGAAGGGGAGGAGCTCACGCAACCTCCTGTATTCAGTTGGCCTGAATCTGCCTGTGCATTAGAAGTGGCAAACCCTAATGCTGATTCAGAAGAAATGTCAACAAAATGGCGACTCCGCTGGGGATGGACTAAAAAATGATATACTTGAGGCCCATCTGAGTCACTAACAAAATGATGCTCTGCTGGTGGAATGAACCTGGAAAAGTAGCTTTCAGCTAGTGAAAATTTTGTCCTCTCTGGAGAGGTGGCGACTCTGCAAAAAAGATCCCAATGCACATGAAAGATGGATGTATGTGATGTGACAGAAATGTGTTGTTCATTTTTCTGCATCTGTATGAGAAAAGGTACCTTGTTCCTTCCCCTTTATTTGCTGTTTTACTGCATAGGTTAGATGCCAGGGGAAGCCTTAGGTCTTAGACAGACAAAGGATGTCTAAGAATAAGATTTTTATGAATCCAAGTATGAGTTATCCCACACTCAGTGGTAAAATGTTGGATAAAGGAATAGAAGAGATAAGAAATAGGTTGATATTCTTAGAGGCTAAGCAGGCCCAGTTAAAAAGTAGTAACCCTGTTGTGTCTGCCTGTCAGAAAGCTAAACCTCCTGTCAGCCCTTTTGATCCTTTGTATGACCAACTGGATTTGTCATGGGTGGATTATAAAGTAGAAACTATGCCTGCTAGGATATACTGTCAGATGCCCAGATTTAGTGGTCACAATGTATGTGATGGGAATGCACATATCCAAAATTTTCAAAGTTTTATGGGAAAATATTCATTCAGAGATGAGGATATGTGGATGAGGTTTCTTGTTAGGTCCTTTGATGCAAAAGCAAAAGACTGGTATTTGAGCTTTCCAAAGAAATTTTTTGCCTGTTGGGATGAGCTTGCTGACTGTTTCAAGGAGGAATTTGCAAAAGAACCGGCTGATCTTGTTGCAGAATTGATGAGAATCAGAAAACAAGATGAAGAGCCATGTGTTGATTTCAGTCATAGGTTTGCAGTAGCCCTTTCACATGTCCCTGAAAGTTTCAGACCTGATATTTCAGCCTGTGTTGGCATATTCTTTGAAGCTTTTGAGGAGGGCTCTAGTGCATTACTGAGGGATTTCAAGGTGACAAGTATGCAGATGGCATACAAATTTTTAGAAAATGTAGAAGAAATGAGAAATGTGCACCTGCTGAAACCCCTGTCCCCAGGCCTTGGTGTGAATAATTGTTGTGAAGCTGCAAATGACCAAATGATTATGGCATCATGTGCAGATGAAAATGAAAATAAAAGCATAGAGGTTGAGACTGTTGTATTTGAACATAATGCTAACAATACTGCTCAACTGGATTGTTCACTAGTTGAGGATGCCGGTGAAAGGACTAATGAGGATTCCCATTGCAATGATGAGGCAGCTGACCATGAAAACAATAACGAGGTTGTGGACAGCAATGAGCAATTTTTAGAATGGACCTGTGGAGATAATTGTGAGTATTGTACTCAAGACAGAGAAGATATAAGCAAACAGAGAAGCAGTCCTATGTGTGACTCATTGCCTACTTTTCAAACACATGGAGATCATGAAGAGCAGTCAGAAATTGAAATAAGTGCTAGTTCAAAGCATGATTGTTTTTCATTTGATGGCTGTTTTGCTTATGACACACAGGCTGATACTCCTCCACAGAGTGAATCCATTGATGATGAAGAGGTGTGCTCTGCTGCCCATGAACAAATGGCATACTATGATGAAACTGATGCACCTGGGTCACCCATTTTTGACACATATGGTGATGAGGATCTGTCTGAGTATGGTGAGGATCTAGACATTATTTTTGGCTTGGATTCTGTTTCTCATCTTGATGAAAGAGGAAACAACATACATCAGGTAAGTGACTGTGAAAATGTGCCTGACTTGAAAGAGATGCCAGAGCCTGATCTTTTCCAGCCTGGTGTATCAGATGGTTGTGTACATGATGTGCACAATTGTGATTTTGAAAGCTTTCCTTTTGATATGCCAGCATATAATACAATGAGCCTTGATCTTCCTAGTTTTGTGGTGGACTCCGAGTGTTTCCTATTTGCAGTCCAGCTAGGAGATCATGTTGCAATGCATGATGATGATATAGGTGATGAGTGCTACATGCCATATGAACATGCATTGTTTGATACATTCTGCACCCACATGTCACATGATGCTGAGGGTTATCTGCACAAGGGTGATAATGACAAGCTAAATCAGAAGGTTGAATATGCAGATGACAAGGTTTGTTTGTGGGTGGATCTTTGTAGTATCTCCAAGCTTGACCCAGTGCATGCAGATGAAAACAAGATATTTGACAAAGGGAGATACATGTTTTTCTTTTCTTGGTGGCCTTAGGCCATCAAGTGTGTTGGGTGATGCAGGTCAGTGCAGTATTTGACTCTGTGCCCAATGGATAAGGGACTGGTCTGCATCCCAGAGATCTGGTGTTCTCGCTACAGGTTTTCACCTGCACATCCCCAGACAGAGCCACTGTTAGTGCCTGAATTGAATGGTAGTTTTCTGAGCATTTTTCATTCAGGCACTCTCCCTAAGTATCCAAAAAAATGTTCTAAGTAATGGACCTCCTCAGTATTTTTCAGCTGCATCATGATATTTCCGAAGGAGGAGGTCATCATCATCATGTTTGTTTCGATGAAGGTCGGCATCATCATGTTCTCCGTCGGCCGGTTTCTCATCGCCATCATCATATTGAAGCATCGGGTGATGTTTGGTTTTTATCCTGATGATGCTGACGAGCTACAGTGCGCCCTGATCTGCTTGCGAGGGTGATTTTTTCAAAGTATCCGGTGATCTTCCATTTATCACCTTGCCCAAGCATGATGATGATGTTGCTTATTCTTTGAGTTGCTCGACCTGACTTGTTTTTTCCTAAGGGTCGTCGTCATCATCATCATATTTCCAGTTATCATCCTGCTGCTTGCGGGGGTCATCATATTTTCTGCATCATGATATCTCGCCGGGGTGACATTTCTATCATCGGGTGATCTTGGTTATGATCATCCTGATGATGTTGTTGGAGAGTTCTAAGTGCGACCCGATATTCACTAGGGTCATCATATTTTGAACGTCAGGATGATCTTAGTCAATATCATCCTGATGATGTTGTATCACCTCTTGTTCGTTGTTTTTTCATCCTGATGATGCTGACGTCATCCATATATCAGGGTGATATCCGGTTCTTTCTGCCTATCTGCATCATGATATTTCCGAAGGAAGGGGGTGATATTTTCATATCACTCGAGTGTGTGTTTGTTCCAGCATCATGATGATGCTGATATGAGGAGATATCCGCCTGCCGGCTTCGTGCGCTATCTAGTGGGGGTGATCTTTTCGAGCATCATCATATTCATCTATCGCCCCGATCTTACAGAGGAGCTACAGTGCAACCTGATATTTGTGCATCAGGAGGATATTTCCAAATATCCGGTTGTCTTCCGAATATCATGATGATGTTAATATGATGATGACGTCATCAAGGTCCCGGGGGGGTCATATTTCTAACACTGATCATCTTGAGGAGATCTCCCGATATTTGTAAACATGATGATGATGTCATCCGGATATGAGGAGGTGCGCAGTAGGCAGATATGATGATGACGTCAGCAGGATATAATGATGACGTCATCAGGATGTTCATCGGCCAGACTTTTGGTTTAAGCTCAGCAGGAGGATGTTCCTCCGATGGATCAGGTTGTACAGATGAAGGCGATTATCATGCGGTTGTATTGCGATATGATGATGACGTCAGGGTGATATTTCGGGCAACAGGATATCATGCTGCTGGAGGATGATGATGATGAAGTCTTATACTAGTGTCGTCAGGAGCAAAAGCACCGACATGATATATGCTCATGACCTAATATATAAAGTGTTAATGAGGTTGCTGCGGGGTGCATGTGGGATAAGGTTATCCTGCATATTTGAAATATCATGATGATGAACCTCGGCGAGAAGTGGTTGCGATCGACTGTTTGATGTTCTTCCCGAGGCCGCGGGTTGGTGCGCCATCAATGGCGATTGTTGCAGAGGTATGGGCGATGGCGTGGGCTGATGTAGTACTTGATTGAAGATCTGGATCCCTAGGCGGCGGCGCAAGGCTCGAAAAATCTTCCTGTCTCCTCCCCTACCTGCTGCATTAATGTTTGAGCGCCATTTCTATGATACTGTATATCTGGCGGGAGTTTTGGTCAACCTGGTAGTTAATGCTGAATACATCCTCCTGCTATATAATGCAGAGGGTGTTATTCATTCAAGGTTGTTGAAAGTTGATGATTTTTGGCTCTGTAATCCACAACCAGCTGATCTGGTTGCTCTGTACAGTTTTCTTGTGAGTTTATGTATCTCTTGTTGTAGGACTTGGCATGAATCCACTGGTTTCATGGTTGATCTTATATGAGTAATGCTATCTTAGCATGTGTTGTGTTAATTCTGTCTCCAGTATTGCATGTATTCTTCTTCTGGATCTGGATGTTTGCTTATGTTTAGATTCTAGAGCATAGAATTCCTATGTTGAATGTCTGATCTTTTAACCTCTGCTCAAGGGGCAGATTAAACTGTTTTCAGGTTGAACATTGGGAAGGGTATACTGCAGTAGGGATGCCATAAGTAGAGATAGCTCAACACTCTATATTGGGAGATATCTGTAAGGCAGATATCATGTGTATCCCCCTAAAATCCAGTTTTAGCTATTCATGCTGATCATTCACAGGTGTATGTCTACCGACTCCAAGCCCTGGATAGGCACCAATCATGCTGTGTTCTTGTGTTATACACCATGTCCAGCTTTGCATCCAAATTCATATCAAACCATTTCATACCTCCACCTGTTAGTTGTAGGAGTAGGAATAGGAACCCCCTGCATACTCTCATACTCAACCAGACATCATGTCCAAGAATGTTGCCAGCCTTGTGATCTATCATGCAGATCTTGGTCCATACATGAGAGTATTCTGCCTGTTGTTGTCAAGTTAGATCCTTCTATCTCTGAGCTAGTCAAGGTTACATCTTGAGTTATAGGGATACCCCCCTTGGTGCGGCAGAACCAGAAGTGAAGGGGAGGAGCTCACGCAACCTCCTGTATTCAGTTGGCCTGAATCTGCCTGTGCATTAGAAGTGGCAAACCCTAATGCTGATTCAGAAGAAATGTCAACAGAATCAACCGGTGGAATGGATCAGCGAATCCATGAAACCACCAAAACAGCAAATCAATTTCACAATGGAGATCAAACAGAAAATGAACACAAACAGGATCTCTTATTTGATTTCAAAAGATGCAATACAATGATCAGTCTCTTTCTCTGTCTCACTCTGTGCAACCTAGCTTGATGATCTAAAACCAACCGATCCTCATGCATAAATAGGATCTCTTGCGAGTACTACTGACCCGACTCCAAGCGGCTGGGAAATCTCTCCAGGCGGCTGGGAGATCCAACCGGACCTACAGCATAACAGTTGTCTTAACAAACTAGCTAAAAATAGCAAAGTATGGTCAACATGACCTTATTACATGCATTGGTCTTATCAGACCTTCTTGGAAACATTAACAAGACTCAAAACAAACTAACTGCCTCATGGAGGCCAGCTGTCAGGTAGGTGCTCCTGCACCATACTCCCCAACAGAAAAGAACTCATGTCCCATGAGTTTAGTTGTGGAAGTCTTCCACCTTTACACTTTGTCATGTCAGTGTTCTGACCTATTCCAGCTTTATCCTCTGCTGGCTCTTGGCTGCTCCAAGACTTCTGAACTGTAACTTGCTTTCTTGCAAGTAAATCCTCATGCCTGTCAATGTAGGCCTTTCTCTCACATACCTTGTGTTTGACCAGAACCTCTGTCTGAACTGCCTCTTGAACTTCTGCAATGTTCAACTCTGTCTTCCTTTCAACCTTTATAGGACAAACAATAGTCCCAACTATGACAACATCCTTGTCATTCCTCTCAACTGGTTGCTGTTTGCAAACCTGTTTCTGCACCTGCTGCTGACCTCTGTCAGTCACAACTGAAACTTCCTTCAACCTGTTGTCCTTAACAACTCCTTTCCCTGCAGTGTCCTCAACTGCCTGTATGCCTGCTCCTATAGGCATCTGCACAAACTCCTTTCCCACTAAAATGATTTTGGCTGCCCCCTGTGCTGCAGCATCTTCCTGCAATGGCATCAACATAATAGTCTTCCCATCTTTCTTGATGGTGTAGGTATTAGCATACCCATCATACAGTACCCTCCTATCAAATTGCCATGGTCTACCCAATAGTAGGTGACAACATTCCATGGGCAAAATGTCACACAAAACTCTATCATGATATGCTCCAATCTGAAAATCCACATATGCCTGTTCATAGACAAAAAGTGATTGACTATCACTCACCCAAGATGCCTTGTAAGGGTGTTGATGTGGAATCCTTTCCAAATTTAGTTTATCCACCATTTCCTGAGATACCATGTTGTCTGTTGAACCAGTATCAATGACAACCTTACATACTTTACCTTTGCTCTTGCATGTGGTCTTGAAAAGAGCTCTTCTTTGCATCATATCCTTTGATGCCTGCAAACTAATTCTCCTTAGCATCAATGCTTCTCCATCCTCAGGATATGCATAATTGTCAAGAACTCTATCTCCTTGATAAGTGTTTGAACTCTGCACACTTTGCTCTACTTTCTCTTCTTGCACAAGTTGTACTCTCTTGTCATTTGTTCTATCATTTCTGGATGATGAACCTTTTCTTTCTGGACATTTGAAAAATGGATGACCAAACTCACCACAGGTGTAACACTTTCCTGAAAATGTAGTAGAACCTCTACCACCTCCAAATCTGCCTCTATTACCTTTCCATCCACCTCTGAAATCAGACTGTCCCTGTCCTTTACCAGTGTCTTCTTGACCCTCATTGGTTTGCCTTTGTGTAGGGGCTGATCCTCTTCCCCTCATATTGTTGCCTCTTCCTCTCATGGACTTATCTTGTCCCCTATTCATCTTTTCTTCAATCTTGATTGCCATTTGGTAACAATCCTCCACACTCTTAGGGTTAGCTAAAACTAACTCATCCCGTATGTTCAATCTCAAACTAGCCAAGTACCTAGCCACCTTTTCTACCTTATTCTCATGATGACCAGATCTCATACTCAACTTATAAAATTCCTCAGTATATGCCTTCACATCTCTTTCCTTCTGCCTTAAAAATTGCAGCTTCTTAAACATCTGAATCTCATAATCCCTAGGCAAGAATTTACCTTTGATCCTTGCTACCATCTTATCCCATGAAGTGATCCTTGACTTTCCCTGTTTCCTTCTCTCAGATTGTACATAATCCCACCATACCAAAGCATGACCTCCTAACTTGGTCTTTGCAATCTTTACCTTCTGATCCTCAGCAACATCTTCACATTCAAAGTGATTATCAAGTGCAGCAATCCAATCCAGTAACTCATCTTCATTCAAACTTCCATTATACTTGGAAACATCAACCTTTACCTTAGGTTTATCACTCTGCACTGCCTTTAACAGTTTTGCAAATTTCTAGTCTTCAGCATCCAGATCTTCAGCTACCTCTTCATACTCTTCAACAGCATCTTCATCTTCTTCAGACTCACTGTCTTCCACTTCCCTCTTTTTGTTCTTTTCCAGGGCTACAAGCCTGGCTTGAAGTGCTTCAGGAAGCTCCTTCATCTTCCTCATCTCTCTGGCATGTTTTTCTTTCATCTCCTGCAATTCCCTTGCAGTACCACTACCTTTCGGAGGCATTTTGTCAACCTCTCACTCCTCTACCTCTGTCCTTTCAGTGACAGAATCAACTCTACCTCTGCCCTTTCGGTGACAGAATCAACACACAATAGCCCAGACCTTTTGCTGAGCTCTGATACCACTATGATGTAGAGGCATCCACACTAAAACCCTGACATACAGCATGGATGTCCGCAACCCTTCATCATTATCATCATATTTTCCTTAACACTGTCAGCATCATCATATTTACTCTGCCGACCGATATCCTCCTGCAGACAAGCCTTCGACCCTTCGCCTGCCAGCAGCATCATCATATCCGACTATCGGCAGCATCATCATATTCGGCAAGCGCGAACATCCTCCTGACGTTCACTGTTCATCTTACCGCCAACCTCTTTCTGCATCATCATGATGTTCAACATCATGTTCATCAGCAGGATATAGAACATCCGGTTCCTCCCATATATCCTGATGACGATACTCAACTCACGCACCTTTCCTCCGATGCTTACATCACCCCGGTATCCTGATGACGATGACGTCACATGCAGCTCCTTCAATATCCTGCTGTCAGCCAAACTTAACATTATCAGCCCGTGAACAACCCGATCTTCTACCTTATGCCGATACGCTCCTCCTCGGCAACACTTGATGATGATCACCCCAATGCACTTTCACTTTATGCAACCGACTGCATCATGCTTATCTCCTCTTACTCGGATGACGCTCGAAGTAACTGCAGGATATACGCAGAAATATCCTGATGATGCCGTTTTGACGAACTTCCAACCTTAGCGAATTTCGATCCGCTGAATCTCCTGGGATGACCCGATCCACTTTCAGGGTGATCTTCCAAACTCTAACTACCAACACAACCTAGCACATACCCATGCTAGGGTCCTCAACACCTCTCGACGACGATCCTGCACACCTGCATGCAAACAAACACAAAATGCAGACTAAACCCTAACCTACTGTCATGGCCATTCCACCGATTCAACGAATCAACTGGTGGAATGGATCAGCGAATCCATGAAACCACCAAAACAGTAAATCGATTTCACAATGGAGATCAAACAGAAAATGAACACAAACAGGATCTCTTATTTGATTTCAAAAGATGCAATACAATGATCAGTCTCTTTCTCTGTCTCACTCTGTGCAACCTAGCTCGATGATCTAAAACCAACTGATCCTCATGCATAAATAGGATCTCTTGCGAGTACTACTGACCCGACTCCAAGCGGCTGGGAAATCTCTCCAGGTGGCTGGGAGATCCAACCGGACCTACAGCATAATAGTTGTCTTAACAAACTAGCTAAAAATAGCAAAGTATGGTCAACATGACCTTATTACATGCATTGGTCTTATCAGACCTTCTTGGAAACATTAACAAGACTCAAAACAAACCAACTGCCTCATGGAGGCCAGCTGTCAGGTAGGTGCTCCTGCACCAAGGAGGATGCCCCTAGGTCATCTACCGCAATGCTATGCGCCTAAGACACAACACACAACAATAAAAATAGAGGAGAGGCAAGATAGAAGAATGATGATACAAATAGAAGAATGGTCACAACAGAGGTGGTCTCCTAGTATCCTTGACCTTACAAGAGTATCAAGGGCCATCCAAGGAGACCTAAATAACACATATCACATCATGGGGGGAACACAACACAAGAGGGGAGGTCACATAAACGAGCAAATAATGCTACAGGTGACCACTAGGGTTAGAAATACTTACCTGCTACACAACCGAACTAGCGGTTGTCGACAAGAAAATCATCATCTTCCCAATCTCGAATGTGAGAGGAAAGAGGTAAATAAGGTACCATAGCCAAACATTTTTCATTATCCTTAATCTCTTGTTCTTTAAGTTTTTCTTTGTTTGGTTCAATGTTAGGTGGAATGTTTTCTTGTTGAGGTGCATTTTGTTAGGCAAAAGCTTGTCTTGTCTTCCTCCTTTCTCTTGCTTGTCTATTCCTTCTTGTCTTATTACTTATATCTTCAAAAGTAGTCTCATGTTTTTCTATAGGTTTTCTTATTTCAGAGGAGGATGCTTGCTCAAATCTAATTTTTCTTGATGAAATGCTTTGTTTTCCATGAGTCACTCCCAATCCTTGTAAGGATGACAGAGGAGGAACCTCAACATAGAGTCCTTTACCTTTATCTCTAGGAAGTTCTTATAATGCGGGTTGTTCTTCTCTTGTTGTTTGTTGAATAGAAGGTTTGGCCATTCTAGATAGAATTTTTGCTCTGTATCATCTGTATGCTAAGAAAGTTTGGTCTCTTTGTGGTTCAGGTTCTGTATCAGGTTGTGGCCAAAAGTAATCAAGAGTAAAGTTCTTCTCCATAACCATGGGTTGCCATGTATTACGATGAATAGTACACACATGTCCATGTAAAGGGAATTTTATGCATTTGTGAATTGTTGAGGGGACAACCTTCATAGATTTTATCCATGGATGTCCTAGTTTTATGCAGAAGAGGTCAGATAAAGGGATGACATCAAATAATTGATCCATGGCTTTGTCATAAACCGTAACCAATAAAGTTATCTTCCCAAAGGTAGGCATGAAAGCTCTAATATGTGTCTTAATCATTAAGTCTGAAGGTTCATAAGAATCTTGTATCAAGTCATGTGAGAGAAGGAACTCTTCCATTACCACATTAGTCATGCAATTAGGATCTATAAGTGTACCAAATCTCCATTACATTCACTATAATATAGAGAGGTCCCTCAATATCACTCATTGTTTTATCATGAGGTGTAAATGTTATTTCAAGTTCAGGAGTTTTTCTTTTCAAATAAGGTCTAGGAGGGAACCTAGAACTATTGTTTCAATTAGAAGCCATGTATGTATGTTTTCAAATGGATACCAAATCTGATTTTAAAAGATTTTGATATATATGAAATGAAATGTATGCAAAACTATGTATGTTTATGACCTAAAAATGCTTGATTTTTTCACTTTTTTTTAACTTGCATATATACTACTAATAAAATAAGGAGTACATATAGTGGTCAAGGAGGCCACCTCAAAAACTATACATCACATAGTAATATTTAACTTTTTTTGCAAGTTAAAATAAACACATTTCTTGATCAAGTTTCTAAGATTCCTATTCCATTATGTAGCCTGGATGTTGTCTCCCTGATCTGACTGCACCTATTTTCCTTGGTCTACCTATACCTGTTCATTTTAGACTGCCTGCACCTATTCCATCATTGCATCTACTAAGTGTATCTCATCATTTCCTTCTGCCCTGCAATTAACATCAAAATTTTCGTCAGTAAAATCCATAGTTTCCATTTCATTTTCTTCTCTGTTGACTGGTAAATTAGGAATGATGTATCTGTTGTGTGCTTCCATGTACTCTTCGAAGAATTTTGGATCGGGTTTCCTATAGTCATGCAGCTAGAACTCTATAGTCTGGATGTCTGACCTGTATATTGTCCCTTCCCCTTCATCAAGAATCTTCATGAACCTATCTGTAGGGATTTTCATGGTTGCCTTGACTTGTTCATCAATCATTTGAGTAGTGACCCTAATGAAAGACTCAATAAAGAATCTTCCCCTCCCCTGATAAACATTCTCATTTCTTGCCTTCCACAAGGACCATAAAATTTTATTAGAAAAGATATTCCAAAAAGAGTTTACATGACTGTCCACATTAGCTATAAAACCACATAAAATATCTAAATTGGATATACATGTTACAGACAAAACACTTGATAATGACTTAAAAAAAAAGGTCCATACACTTTTAGAAAATTCACAGTCAAAAAACAAATGCTCATAAGTTTCAGATTCATTATAGACCAGACATAGGGAATTTCCATTTCTTAAGGCCATTTTTTTAATAAGTAAAAGTCATTTAAAGTAGCACTTTTTAGGTTCATTCACATTAGACCAGATTGCACTCAAAGCTTTGGACATAATGGAAGACTCTAGACCTACGTTCCACATAGATTTAATGTGTTCAATGACTGAATGGGACTCAATTAGCATTTCATATAATTTCTTGTGCTTAACTTTCCCAAATTCAGTGTCATCCTTCCATTTGATTTCTTTCCATGTTATTTCTTTTGGGACTGCACCTTGAAAAAGGATTTTATTAACAACATTGTACAGGATGACATAGGTTCCTTTTTGAGAATCTGGGACTTTAAATTCATTTTTTATTTGCATCCATATTTTTATAGAGTTTCCTTCTAAAACATCATTAAAATATTTGATTCCCAAATTGTGCCACTTTTTTGTAGAGCAGCATTGAAGAAGTGCCAAAAACTTATCTTTGTGTTTCAAATTCCACCAAATAGATCTTTCCTTGTGGATAACTTTTTCTTTACTATCAAAGATCTCTCTGTTGCCAATGAAGGTCTTAACCTTTTCCCATGCCTTCCAGATTGAGGCAAAGACCACTAATTTAGCTGGTTTAGCAATAAAATCCCCTAACACAGTGTCCAGAAGGTTCATCCCTTTCCAATATCTAGCTTTTTTGGGCATTGCCAATCTCAAGTTATTCACCACTAGCACCTTCCAAGGCTCATCACCCTCAAAAGCCTTGACTATCCACTTTGCAACAAGAGTTGCACCTTGAATCTTCAAGTCTTTGAGACTGAGCCCTCCTAATTTTTTCCCCAAGCAACACCAGTCCCATGCAACTGCATGTCTCTTCCTTTTCCCTTTCCCATCAGACCACATGAAGGTTTTGATCCTTTTATGAATAATGTTAACCTAGTAGCTAGTAAACATCCAGGAGGAAGCATAATAAATAGAATAGTCTGACAAAAGTTTTTGGCAGATCTACATTCTTCCCACAAGGGAAAGATACTATCTATCCCACATATTCAGCTTCCTATTGATTTTTTCAAACATCCATTCCCACATATTCTTCAAAGAAGGATTGATAGAAAAATGTATACCTAAAAATCTCACCTGCTTATCTGGACTACCCCATTGTCAGTGATCAACATTGAACCAATCTGGGGGGCTCTCATTTCAACTTAACAAAATGGATTTAGGAAAAGAGATTTTGGCACTTGAGGCTTGACAGAAGATTGATAACCTTTGATCTAACTGTTTCAAATTTTTTTCTTCTATAATAGGGAACAAAGCTGTATCATTGGATGTTCAGGAGTGTATCCTTAATGGGTAAGGTTATGCCCTTCAAAACACTGTTAATCAGATTTGTTCTCAAAATGTAATGCAATGCTTCAGATGCTATGACAAATAGGGCCAGAGCAAGGGGATAGCCTTGTCTAATCAACCTTTCCAGTGCAAAGGGATCAGAAAGGGATCCATTAATATCTATTTGAACAACATCTTTAAACAAAATTTTCACCATGTTGTAGTATTCTTCAGGAAAATGAATTGCTTCCAGCATCAACAACACAAAGGACCATTCAATTCTGTCATAAGCTTTTTCAAAGTCTAGGAGAAGAATACCAACATTTTGACCTGATACCTTACCCATTCCATGGCTTCCCAACTAATTATTAGGTTTTCTAATATGTATCTTCCTTTAATAAATCTGGTTTGAGTGGGATTTATAATTACAAGTAGGACATCAATTAGCCTTAATGCCAACACTTTTACAAAGATTTTATAGGAGACATTTAAAAGGATAATGGGTCTCCATTTTTTCTTGTTTGTTTTGTCTCCTCAGATAATAACTTTATCACCCCTCTGTTGATATCTTTTCCTAGGGATCCCTTAGAGGCAACTTCACTATAGACTTCCATTAAGTCTTCAACTACCTAGTCTGTATTAGTTTTGTAGAACTTTGTAGGAATACCATCCAGCTCTGGAGATTTACCATTGTCCATGGAATTAATAGCTTTCATAATTTCTTCCTTTGAGATTGCCTTGTTTAGTTTATGCTACAATTCTGGAGATACCTTCTTTGGATAGATATGTTTACACAGATCTTGAGCCTCTTTACATACCCTAGTGTCATCTTTAGCTTTGAAAAGTTCTTGGTAGTATGCCTTAAATACCTCTTTTATTTCTTCATTATCATTATGGCACACATCTCCTTCAACAATTGGTCCTATATTTCCTTTAGCATTTTTTATCTTGAGCAAATTGAAAAAATATTTTAAGCCTTTATTGCCCTCTCTTATCCAGTTAATCCTTGCCCTTATCCTAGCCCCCTAACTTTTGTATGTTTGAAACTTCCTCAGCAGGTGCTTGGATTCCCCTAGCTTTTTTACCTGCTCTTCATCATCTAGATTGGTTTGTAGTTTACTTTTAGCCTCTAAGAAATCTTCTTAAAGCAGTTTTTCTTTTCGTCTACTGTCCTTAGCATATTTCCTTCCTATAGTTTGGATCAGATTTTTACAGTTGGAGATTAAGGAATTCCAATACTACGGTCTACTTAAATTACTAACTAGAACTCTAGAAATATTTCTCAAACTATTGATTCCGTCAACACAATCAACATCTTGGAGCAATGAGGTGTTTACCTTGAACCTGCTATCTTTTCTTATTCCTCTATCTATTTGTCCTGCTTTAAGATTAATCTCACCCACTATAGGATGATGGTCAGAAAGTGTGGAGGGAATCACTTTTACATAGTTAGATCCAATTTTTGATTTAAAGTAGAAATTTTTCTCATTAACATAAAATTTGTCAAGCCTAGAGTAAATTCTATTGGTTCCTTTCTGACTATTGCACCAAGTATACTAGAAACCACTACTTTCACTTTCCCTCCCTAAAGGATCAAATAACTTAAGTTTATTCTTCAATTTGTCCCCAAAAAAATTTCATTACCTTTCCACCCCCAAATGTTACCACCCCATTTGTCTTCTCTATTTTCTGTCATGTTAAAATCCCCCCTATAATCCAAGGAAAGTCAAGCAAACTATTTGCCACCCATCTCCAAAGATCAGCCCTACTGCAGTAATCATTTGGAGCATACACTACACAAATACCAAATAAAAAGTTTTCTTTTTGTAGTATTAACCATATGCATCTATTGCATGGGGAACAACTTTTTGATTTACTAGCTTAGCCCATTCTTTATCTAATAGGATAGCAACTCCACCCTTGCCTTTTTCATGGTTGGAGAAAAAGATTTCAGCTTCTCTCCAAATGAATCTTAGATAGTTCTCTAGGGTGAAGCCAGTAGCTTTCACCTCTTGGAGAATTAAAAGATTGAGATCTTTGTTTTTGTTATAGAAGTCCCTAATTAAATACTTCATGTCTTGTGATTCTAAGCTCCTAATATTCCAAGAGTAGCACTTCATGATTGATCTGTATCTGTTGTTTCCAACTTCCTTTTTTGTAAATTTTCTTAAAACAAATAGGAATCTTATCATTCTTATCCTGCTTAGAGCTGCATGAATTTTTCTTAACATACTTCCTTTAATTTCTTTCTTCTATTTTTACCTGGGAAAGAGAATCAAGCAAACTTTTTAAATTTTCTTCATTTCTGTCAAGACTGGGGAGGTCTAAACCTTCTGACACTATTTTAGTGGACATATTGATGTCGCCTTCTAGACTAGCAGAGTAGGTTTTTGTGCTTACTGATAGCACAATGATATCAACACTTTTACCTGACTTAACCTCTTTATTTGTTCCACAATTTGCTCTGATTTTTTCCAGGGAAAGCTCTTGTGCATTTTTCTTTTTTTTGCCCCCTAAAATTTTTGAGTTAATAATTGTTTCTTCTATTTTGCGGTCAAAAACACCAATTTTTTTATCATCATCAAGTTCAATGTTTTCATTTTCTTTGACAACAAAGTAGACTTTTGTAGAGCTACAGTTTGTCCTCAAATCTTGTGCCTGACTTAACACTTATTTTTCTATTTGCACCTCTTTTACTACAACAATATGTTCAACATTTTCAGGGACACTAGGGTTCAGAGTCCTACCATCTGAGATATGACTCCCATTAGGCATTTCTTTATTAAGAGGAGGAGTTTATTCAAAAGTCTTTAAAGCACAAAGACTCATAGATTTCTGTGGCTCAAGATTTTATTTTAATTCTACAGCTCTAACATTACATTGCCCTTCCTCAAGACTCAACTCACTCAGTTTTCTACCTACTGCAATAATATTTTTCTATGAGGACATTGTTCCCAATTTCTTTTTTATGTGGTTCATCTTTTGACTTTTTTAGGTTTTCTTTTGCCTCTTCCCTATTGTCACCTAACTTAGGGTTCTCAACACCCTTAGAAATATCTGTTTGCTCACTATGTTGTTTTTCTTCAAAGATTTCATGGGCCTCTGGTTTTATGTGCATGTTTTTGGATTGTAAATTTTTGGGCAGTCATTTTTTTGGTGGGCATTAGATTTACACAAAAGTAGGCATTTAAACCCCCAAGACCACAAATGTCACAAATAACTATTTTATCAAGCCCCCAAATTTCTATCCATTTAGGAATTTATGTTCCTAGCTTAACAGAAACTAGAGCCCATGTGTCCATATGAGGGAGCATTATGTTTGCTTCTTCAACTCTTAGTGTTTCCCCAATTGGAGAAAGGATTTGTGGAATGAAGGCCCACAGTTGTTCATGCACATTTCTCACCACAAACCACCGAGTGGTGGCACAAAACCTTATTTCCTCATAAGAGGCTTTGGAGGTCCACAGAAGGGACTTGAATATCATTTGCCCTACATTCCAGAAACCCTTGCTAAACACTTTTTTTTACCTTTCATGGCTTTTGAAAAATACAACAAATAGCCCCTTCTGAATCATCCTATAGAAGGTGACCCTAACTACCATTTTCTTCCCCCACACTGCATATAACCATTTATCAAAAAATTCCCTCAGGGAGAGAGATTTAAGACAAACAAATAAAGAAAATTGCAATATTCCTTAATCTTGATTCCTCATTTTTAACTACATAAACCATTTCTTCATTAGGGAAGAGAACAAGACCAGGGACGGGAGAAGATTCCTTACCCGATGTTTCACCTCTTCTCCTCTCCTTGTAGTCTCCTCCATTGGTGATTCCATCATGTCCTTTGAACTCTGTAACTTTGTCAACCTTTTCAAACCTGTCATTTTTGGGTGGAGGCGTGGCATTGTCGGTGGTGAGCACATCAAAATATTGCCACCTCCCCTCATTACTGCCATTTACTAGTGAGTTAGGATTACCTTGCTATGCCATAAATGCTATGGATGGAATGGCCATGTCCCACTATGGCCACTAGCCACATTAAATTTGTGACAACGTCACTAAGTCCTTTGGCAGGGGCAGGAAATCTCCCCTCCAAAGGAAACTTTAAATTTGAAAAAACAACCTTATAATAAGCAAAACAACCTAAGATACAAGCACAACCAATCACAACAAAAAACAACCAGACTCAACCACACAAATTTAAGACCTACAATAAGACATGTTACTTGAACTCTTAAAACCAACATTCAATGGAATGAATCAAGGGAGGGAGAAGGGAGATCCCCAAGAAGAACATAGAAGGCACCAAAAACCCTCCAATTTTTTTAGTTTTTTCAATGCAAATGCCTGAAAGAAGGAGTGTTGTGATAAAATTACAAAGGGGCAGTGAATTAAATCCTTATTATCAATCTAATAATGTAGAAATATTTTTCACAACACACCTATCATGCAAATCTAGATGAAGGTAAGTCAAAATCTAGTGAAAATGCATGAATTTTAAACCATAATTGAGAAATAAAGGCATGAATTATGCAAAATGATGTATGAATGAAGTCTAATCAGATTTATGATGTGAAATAGCTTAGCTCAGATGTGAAAATGATGTCAAAATTCTACAATGCTCAATGCAAGTGCAATTTTAAGGAAAAATAAATGAATATGCTAGTTTTTGTTGAAATTGACTCTGTGAAAATGCAAAATTCGAAATGTAAATGCAAAAACACAATATGATGAAACACTATAGTTAGAAATCAGTCCTAAAATGGTGTTTACAGGAGTAGTAAAATCTAAAACAAGATTTTAATCACAAACCCTAGCTATTGCAAATACTAGGTTATATGAAAAATGCACAATTTCAAGCAAGTTCTAACAAATAAAGCATTAAAATGTAATGCAAATGATCATAAAATGATGTATTGTTGTAATTCATATCAGATCTAATGTAAAAATTAGAGATTAGATGGAATGAAATGAAATTAATACAAACTATGTAAAAAATGCAAGCTTAGGATGCCAATTGTTTTCAAGTTTTTCAATTTGTTTTTGTAGATTTTCATATGCAATAAGATGAAAATGTAATGAATGAATGCAAATCTGAAGTACAACACTCAGCAAGGTGCAAAATTTAATAAAAAAATGAGTTCACCAAAATTTTATGTAGGAAATGTGGGAATAGGGTTGATTTGATGATATGCCTAAATCCTCCTTTCACTACACACATTCAAGGACATTTAACCGAGTTGAATCACAACGTTTGCAAGAGGATTCACCTACAGGTTGGTTGTCACTTGTAACGATAGGGAAATTTGGAAATTGATGATTAATTTATTAATTTAATGCCCAATTATGCTTCAAACCCTAATTATGCAAAATTGTAAACAAACAAATGAATTACGAGAAATGCTCTCACATAAAGACAGTAGACAAAGATTAGTTACTAACCATTTTTTGAAGTTTAGGATATTGAATAGTTAGGGGAAAAGGGACTAGTGCCCAAGCCCAAGGTGGCAATTTCTTCGGGGTTTTCCAGACTCCTTCTGGCACTGATGATCCCTGTTCAGATGATTTTTAGGTCTACAACTCTGGAGGGTAAAGGGACTAGCACCCAACCCTGATAGTGCTCTTCTCCACTTCTTTCTTTTGGATCCAGAATCCTTATCCTATGCAACACTCCTCTTCAACTCCACTCAACAACACTCGATACCTGTAACCTACAATCACAAGGAGAGGGGTTGGTGGTTGTGGTGTTTAGGAGCTTGCCTTAGTCAAGCCCCAAAATGGCATTCAAGCCTTCCAACACCATTGTTTGATAACGAGTGTGTATCCCTGTGGGATAGAGGTAAAAACAAATTGATAAATGATTGATTCAAACACAAATAGATATCACCTTGGAGGTGTATCTCACATGTAGATGAATATCCTTCACAACATGAGAAGATGAAGCCAAAACTGCATAACAAACACAATAACAAGACAAGTCTTCTCTCCAACAATGAATGCTTTGAATGCTTTACAATCATAAGTTTGCCAAAGTATCATAATCATCTTATAGTTTACAAATTAAACCCTAAACATGCTTATATATGTATTCCCACTACAAAGTTTGTAATTCAAACTTAAGATGTCAGCAACGAAACCTTTTAATGGTCACAAAACTAACATTCAAATTTCGGACCCACCTAAAATAGGGTAGGACTAGGGCATGAGTGCCCAAGCCCCTAGGTCCTATTTTAAGATAGGGTCAAACTCAACAATGTCCCTCAAGCCCCATTTGACATGGGTTTCAAGCCATTTTGTCTCGGGAGTTAAATCTAACATGCAAGATGAAAAACAAGGGACCCAAGAGCTAAACTTAGGAGGTGGAAGTCCTAGGGGGACATTTTACGACATAACACATGCAAACCATGATACTTGGATGTACTCATTTGATGTTGGATGTGCACAATGGCTCCTTGAATAGACAACATAACCTTGCAATTCATGGAGTCTTTGGAGAAAAAGAGGAAGCATTTAGTTGCATGAAGAAGTGATATCATTTGTTAAGGGGTGAGCTCCAATTTATAGATTTTTAGAGACTCAATTGGATGGTTAGGATTTTATTGAAAGATCAATGGTGGAGGATTCTTGAGAGCTCCCAAGCAAGGAGAGCTTGCCAAGTTTCATGATGAGATTGGATGGGAAGGGATGTCCTTGGATCAAGGAGGAATGAAGGGTTGAGATTTAACCTTGGGAAGATGGATGGATGAGATCAACTTGATAAATGGGAGGTATGGGTTGGATTTGATTTGAATTTTAAATTAGGAAGCATGGGAACATGACCAATTTAAAATTGGAGGAAAAGGAGATGAGGTGGCTTTGATTTGAATTTTGAATTGAAAGCATGGGTACATGCCCAATTTAAAATTGGAGGAATAAGGGATGGAGGATAAAAGGACCTTTCTACATGGGTCCTTGACCATGCCTTTTGTAAGAAGGCCATGTGAACATGTACAAGAGGCCATGCCTTTGTACATTTAGGAGAATGGAAAGGATTTAACCAAGATTAGATTAGGATTTAGGTTGTGCAAGTGGGGGATTAGGTTAGTTAATTAGGTTTAGGAAAACCTAATCAAAAGTGTAGAAAATAAGAATTAAATAAATACAAATATTTATTTAATTCATAGGATGGGGTAAGGGGATATTAGATATATTAAATTTATCCATTGTTTGGACTATAGAGGAAGGGGATAAATGATTAACAAATCATTTTGGCTAGGGATAAGTACCAATGCAGGTATCAATACGGGTATAAATGAATAGTGAATAGTGCATGAATAGTGGTTTTGACAATAAACTATTGTAAAATCATTAATTGAAGGGGATTTGATCACTCAACTATCTAAACATGTGTTTATTCAGTTAATTGTAGAGAAAATGTAGTTTAGGGGTGTCTAGAGATGATTAGTGATGGTTTAGGGATGAATAGGGATAAATTAGGGATGAATTATGGATGTTTAGGGATTAATAGGGATGCATTAAGGATGTTTAGAGATGAATAGGGATTAATTAACGATGTTTAGGGATGAGATGAAGAGTGGACAATTTTATGTGTCTACAGATAGGATGGATTTTGGTTTGAATGGACTACATGCGCTAAAATCAAAATGTTTGCACTAGTTCAGGATAGAGGCATTGAAAGGTGGAAAAGTGCACCAAAAGATAAATGGATGGGTTTTTGGAAACCTAAGATAGGTATGCTAAGATTGTTGATGGATGCAACTTTACGTAAGTAGAGGCACTGCAAGGTGGACATTTGCACTGATTTGTGTTGGTTTTGATATGGATAAAAGGATGAAAGTTTGATTTTAAATGATGTTTGATGGTTTTTGGATGATTTGGATTTAAGGGATGAAGGCATCAATTTTTCACAATAAAAATACACCAACAACTAATGCTATTCAAGTGGGAGTGTCTTTGCTTGTAAGCCCACCAATATGTCTTGTCTCATTGTTATGTGTAATTCCCATAGTGAGGAGATAACTATTTTTGATCACCCAAGATTGCTCAAAAGGCATGAGGGGGGAGCATACATGGCATACACATTCAATTTTAGGGGCACGAGGTGAGTGACTTCTTGGTGTTAACTGATAATCGATGCATCACAAATGTACATGACCAAATGTCGTAAGCTAGGCTAAACAAGGTTACTATGGGCACCCTTAAAATACTCGAAGGTATGTGAATTCTAAGTCCACGAACATGAGTCCATCTAAATGCATGTGTTAATAGAAAAGTCCAATTCCACTTCACCTTACCTCCTTTTGAAACGAGGTAACAAGGCTGAACCAAATACGATGGAAATTCCTTTGAGGTACAACTTTTGCTCTCCCCCTTTTTTATACCCCACTAAAATGTGTTCTTTGGGTCATCCCCTAAGGTGATGAAATATTTAGCTAGGTAGACTAAAGGGAAAGGAACTGAAGTGCTTTTGATCCCCAAGATCACCTTGCGACATGAAGGAAGAGTATATGCATGTTAATCCCTTGGGTTGAAAACAAGAAAAATAGACCAAACTTAAGATTTTGATCTCCAAGATCAGCTAAAGGTACAAGGAGAGAGCATACATTAAGTAGGCCTCATAAACATAGAAAATAAGTGAATTCCCTTATAAATTGAAATGTTCCTAGAATAGTGATAAAAATGATGCCTTGGTCAAATGATGCTACAAATAAGATGTTAATATTTTGATAATGTCTTGGATAAATGATAGGTTGTAAAATATATGATTAGTAATAAAACATAGTCAAGAAAGTTAGACCAGGGATTAGACAAGAACAAATCCCAAGGAAATCAATAAACATTATTACAAACATAGAAACACTTAAGTGTGAATGTAAATGCTGAAACAAAGCTATAAACAATAAAACAAAAAAAATAGCGTTTTACCTTTAGTTACCATACAAGCATTGAAACAAGCCACACACACTCTTTTTTGAGATAGATGCACAAAAAATGGTAAGGGTTGGATGAAAAATTGGTTTAAAAAGATTTCCTGCATAGAAAACACAAGTTAAATGTTGATTTGGCCATGATCCCCTGCAAACTCATCAACTATAAAAAACTAAGAGTGATAGTAAAAATGATGATTTTAGTGTTTTGGCAGTTAGGGATGAAGATGCATGTTCATGATAGAAGCATTGAACTGTGATGAGGTTAGAAAATTGATCACAACTTGTAAGAGAACAAGGTTAAATCTACCAAAAACATTGGTTAGGTTGTCTAATGAGTAGCAGAATGGCCTATAAAATCATCTACTATAAAAAACTTGTTAGGGTTAGCTGGCAGAAGATATCAATTAAATGCAAATAAATATTAAACAGAGGAATGAAAAATACACAAAAATAATAACAACAAGAGACAAGTTTTAACGTGGTTCACCCAAACTCGGGCTACATCCACCAACAGAGAGTCCAATATTATTATCCAGTAAATCAAACCGATTACAACCAGTAATCCCTGCAACTTAATACTGCTGCAAATGCTACAATACAATATCAACAGAAACCCTAACCCTTAGCCACTTTTATCAAGATTTTTATCGGTTACAAAAATAGGTTTTTTTTATGTCAGCCAATAGAAAAATAACTCCCGATGCCTTTATAAAATAATAAAAAATTGTGTGAAGTTTTGGGGGCGCTGCCCCCAAACCCCGTAGGAATTTTGGGAGGAAATTGCGCTGAAAAAAGTGGGGTAAATTTAACCTTTGAGTCTGATTAGGCTCCATATAACAACAAAACTAAGATCTAAAGTTATCAAAATGGGTGAAAACTCAATTTTGGAGGTCGAGCATAGATGCGCCTTTGCATGGACGGAAACACATGTTATTGAGGGAAGTGATGATTCATCTTTAGGGCCAACAAACTTGATGAAAACCTACAAACAATTGGTCAATCCTACAAAATAGAGGGTTGGGAAGATGTAAAATAGGAAATTACACAAAAAATCCCTGCAAAATAGAAAGACATTAGCCCCCAAGACTAGCAAAAAGATCAAAGTACAAGTTAGAGGCCATGGGCGGTGAGTTTCTAGCTACACGCATGGACTTTCTTGTTCATGAACACATGCGTGCATTTAAAATGAATGCGCTGAAATAGAGCTACACATGTTGAAATGTAACCTACAAGTCAAAAAAGGCTAAAAATACCAAAAAAATCAATAAAGGGATGTGGGTCCCACTGAGAATGTCAATAATGTGTACAAGTAAATGAAAACATGATAGAACATGCTAAACTAATTTAACCTATTCATTTACATCTACATGCAACCTCATGATAAAGCAAAGGACTAGTTAAGCTAATGAAAACACTAAAGTTCTCACCAACACTAATCATTGTTGCACCAAGCTATGGTGGATATGGTCAAGGATTATTGATGAGGAATGTGGGTGCTCCTACTAGCAACATGACTTTACATTCCAAGGAGACTTGATAATGGATTGGGTTGAAGCCCATTAATTAGGTGAGTGGATGGAGGGCTATGATTGATTTGAAGGATCAAGGGTTGACGATGACTGAGATGATTGGAGTGATGAGGAGCCTCCAAGTGGTACCATGTGATTGGTGCACATTGACGGGTCTTGTTGATGTGTGTTTTTGTACATAATAAATTAGATAAAATACTAAGTATATATGTTCCACGGGGATGCGTCCCTTACATGACAACACCTCGTCCCCTATAGGGGATGTTTTGGGGACTTGGGGACGGGTAGGAAACGTCCCCTCCACGTCCCCTTTTTTTTGAAAATTTAGGAAACATATCGGGGATGCTAGGGGATGGCTAGCCATCCCTAGGATAGCTAGGGGACGTCCAAATGTTCCCTAACCATCTCAGGGACAGCTATCTGTCCCCTACAACCTAGATTTTTTTTGACACTATTTTAATAAAAAAACACAATAATAAAAAAACTAGTTTTATGGTAGTGGGAACAACCTTTTTTCTACATCCGATTTCAATTTGAAGGTAGATAAATTCAATTCAGCCTCCTAATGGCAGGTTGAAGTCACCTTGGAAATATGCCAAAAATTGATGTTCCTATGTCTAGCAAAAATTTACTAGCAGATGGTACATTTAATACTTTTGATCATTTTTCTATCTTGTCCAAGTTGGTTCAATCCCTAGGAAGAATTTTTCATCACTCTAGATTTCATACTAAAATAACTACTCAATTCAGTTCAAATTTCTATGATTCATATGATCTAATGATGTAGATGAGTTTTTTTTGTAAAATGTTTTCTAATACTTCTTCTATGTTATATAATTCAAGAGATATAAAAACATTGAGAATGTCTATTCTTCTTGTAAATGGTCAAGTTTAATAACATGTTCTCTTAAGGACTAGATTTAGTTTGCCTATACTTCTATCTCTTTTACCTCCTTGTACTTGTGTAGTTTTAAATGTTGTTATTCCACTTTTGAAGACATCTGCAATTGGTTTCCATGGAGTTCTTCCAAGCTCTTTATATAATTGCCTATAATGAATGCCTTACCAATGTTATCATATAAATATTTAAAATTTCCTTATATTTTAAATTTTTTATTTTATTTTTTTAATAGCTGCCCCTGTCGTCCCCTAAAAGTGGGCCAAAAAAAGGTGTTCCAAAAACACATCCCCCCATCCCCTTCTGTCCCCATCCCAGAAAGTTGGGGGAGCATAGCCAATTATCTTATTTCTCCTAAAAGAAATATCCCAAAGAAATGAAAAATGACTACCCCAAGGTTGATACTGCCAAGTCTTGGCCTTTACAAGATAACTTAGTTGTATGATATCCTTTGCTATTCCAATCAAGGGGCCTTACATAAATTTAGACAAACTTAAACAAACAAAGTTAAAATGCACATAAACCAATTAGTTTTCAGATTTAGCAATGTATAAGCAAACTGATCCAAACATATATTCCCATAAAATGTATCATTTCAACCTATAATAAATAATATATCAACTTGCATTCATGAAATATGAACCTTACAACAGAAATATTGATGCAGGAGCATCCTTGGTTGAAGAGTAATTATGCATCAACCAAAAAAACATTTGCATTTCAGTTTGTTTGCATTTTAGTTCTTTCATTTTCCATTTCAGTTCAAGTAGTTCAGTCAGAAGTAGTTTCAACTTGTGGTCTAGTTTTGGTATTTCACATCTTGCGGATCTAGACGTAGTATCTACATTCATTCATCTACACCATAACAAGAGTTTAGAGCATTTAGATCAATTACCAGAAAGTTATCTCTATCAGAAGATCCTCTATTTTCTCAGTACAGAGCATTCTAACAGTTCTTGATAGTCAACTGAAGGAGAAGATTTGTGAGCATTGGCCAACTTGTGGGTCCTAAAGATGCATTCTATAATGTTCCTTGGTTCATGGCTGACCTTCCTCATAGGTCCACACTTCTTTGTGTCCGTTGGAGAAGGGTTTTTTCAAGCCGATAAGTCCGACCTATCCAAGAACACACGTTACACCTCTTCATCGGGATTCCAAACCTCTTGTGGACGACACGGAGAAATCTATTGGTCCAAAAATGATATATAAAGATGTAATATATCCTTAGGAAAGTAGTTGGTGATTGATTCATATTCTATAGTTTAGATTTTGTGTGAAGGAGCTTCAAATCTTTATCTTGTGCATGTATGTAATCAGGCATGTGAGCCCTAATTGTAAGCCCGCATGTTGCCAACTAGATTGTATTTGAATTCTTTGCTATACCGAATGACTGAATCTATATTTGTTCCATTTCTTGAGTTGTTTCCGTTGTGTTTACTCTTGTTGCATGGTCCGAACAATTCATTCTGTGAACCCTCCTATTGTGACTGCACCAAGTGGTATTAGAGCGAAAGTTTGATTCTTTGGAGAAAAATTGGTGAAGGGGATTCCATAAGATCTTGTTGTGAGTAGATCGCTGATCTGAGGTAGGTTACTTGTGTGCAACTAATCGTTGATTGAGAGATAGTTGTCGCCTGTAGCCTGATTGCCAAACCTAAGGCAGTTTGCACTTGATCCTAGGAAGATGCCACTGCGAAGAGTTCCTCCTATTGGTACAATGACTAATAGAATGGATGAGATGATGGAATTGATGAGAACAATGTGAATTCATTTAGATGTTGAAGAAGATAGGTGAAGAGGATTGACAATGAGACCTAACGTTGAAAGTGATGATGAGGAAGAATTTCAATTTGTTGAACACACTAGCAAGAGCCTAGAAGGTGATGAAGAAGAAGAATCAGATCAAGTAAAGATGTTGCGAGCTATTTCAAAGGTTGGAAAGAGACCTAGAGTTGATGTTTTGAACTACACTGGTAACTTGAATCCTGAAGAATTGATTGACTAGATAAATGATATGGAAGAATACTTTGAATATGAGGAAATTGAAGATCCAGAGAAGGTGAAATTTACAAAGACAAATTTGAAAGGACATACTACTATATGGTGGAAAGAAGTTTAGTTGCAAAGAAATAGAAGAGGAAAAGAAAATATTACAAAGTGGGACCAGATGGTGACAAAGTTGAAGAATCAGTTCATACCTGCTGACTATGAGTTGGAATTGTTGAAAATATTGTGAAACCTGAGACAAAAGGAAAATTCTGTGAAGGAGTAGACTGAAGAATTTCATAAGATGATCATAAGGATAGGACATAATGAAGCAAGCAAAGAGAAAGTGGCAAGATACATCAATGGACTGAGATTGAACATTTAAGAAGAACTAAGTTTGGTAAGGATGACATCTTTGGAAGAAGCATATCAGTTTGCCCTGAAAGTTGAAGAGAAGATGAATAAAAGACATGATCAGAGACAGAGATGCAGAGTAGGTAAATTTTAGAGAGGAAGATCATTTTCTAGATATGATAGATCATTCGTGGAGCAGAACAAGTTTGACAACCCAGTTAGAGATAACAATGCTTACCAGAGAGATGACATAATTTTTTACCGGAGAGGAAACCCTAGTGCATACCGGAATGAAGAATACAGAAGAGAAGGAAGAGGATTTTATAAGAAGACATTCAAAGGTACTTGTTTCAAGTGTGGAGGTGAAGGACATAGAGCATTTCAATGTAATCAAGGTAGTACAAGTAAGAGGACAGAGAACAATGGAAGAGTAACCTATGTTGAAGAAAAACCTATTGAATCACCCAGTTCTATTGGTAAACTTGAGAGAGGAGAATCATTGGTGATGAGGAGAGCACTATTCCAAATAGAAACAAATGAGGAACCATCACAGAGGAAAACTCTGTTCAGAACTAGATGCAAATCAAGAGGTAAGTGTTGTAAAGTTGTAATTGATATTGGTCATTCAGATAACCTAGTTTCAGAAGAGATGGTGACCAAGCTGAAGTTGGAAAGATTGAAACACCCTAAGCCCTATCAGATAGCATGGATTTAGGATGATCATAAGATACTAGTGAGTGAACAATGTTTGGTGAAATTTCATATTGGATCTTATCATGATGAAGTCTTGTGTGATATTATGCCTATGGATGTTTGTCATATCTTGTTGGGTAGACCTTGGCAGTATGATAGAAAAGCTATGCATGATGGGAGAAAGAATACATATACTATAATAGCAAATGGGAAAAGAATTACTTTGATTCCTTTAGAAGATGATCCTAAAAATGTGGTATGTGGGAATGCTAGAATCTATTTGGTAGATGGAAGGAAATTTTTGGATGGTTTGAATTAGGAAAGTATGTGTTATGCCTTGATTCCTAAGAAGCCTGAAGCATTGAAGAAAGAAACTGAATTGGAGGAGATAAAGGAGTTGTTGATAGAGTATGAAGACATCATATCAGATAATGTACCTAATGGATTACCACCTATAAGGAGTATCAGTCATCACATGGACCTTATACCAAGAATAATTGGTGCAGGGGCACCCCTTCATCAAGTTAATTAGAAGCCTAAAGTCTTAATAGGTTGTTATGCATTTCCTATGTAATAAGGTCTATTTGACAAATGCTTGCTATTTTTAGTTTGTTTCTGTTGTTAGGACACCTGTCAATTTGTAATGACAGGCTGTTAGTTAGTTATGAGTTTGTTAGTTAGTTGTGTCTCCCAGCCGCCTAGAATTGTCTCCCAACCACTGGGAATCCTGTCAGTACTACTCTCTATGGGTTGTTAAATAGCCTAAGTTTTGATCGATTAAAATATATAGAGAGAGATAGATCAAAAAGAGAAGTTAGACAGAGCAGTGATTGTGAATTTGAGTTGTACTATGAAACAGACATTTGTATTCATCCTTAGAGCAATAAAGAAGATCCTATTTTTCATTTGAATTGCACCTGTATAGTCAATTTCTGATTTACAGTCGATATGGGGTTTTTCCATTCCACCGGTTGATTACTCTGTAATTGGTGGAATGGCTGTACATATTAGATTAGATTTTGTTTTTGTATTTTCTGTTTGTGTGAGTTTTGTAGTTACAGGATCGATCGACAGCATGCTGGAATAAACCCTAGCATCCACAAGTGCTAGGCTGACAAAGTGTAAAAGTTTGTTTGTTTGTGGGAGAAGTAGTTCTGCGAAATCGTGAGGGTTTCAGTAGGCTCCACTAGTGAAATTCGAAGTGTTAAGTTACTGTGATTGAACCATTTTTAATGGTTCAACTGTTCGCTAATTTAGCAGAAGCAGCGTGTAGCGTCGGTATGAAGTTCACCATCAGGCGAAGAGTATTGGCTCCACCGATGACTTAAATCGAGCTGTAGTCTTTTGTTTGAACCGATTTTGAAAGCTTGAGAGTTCACTAACTCAACGGCGTTTGAAACTAAGTGATCGGTATGATAAGTTTGGCAGAGAAAACCTTTAGGTTGAACCTTTGAACCAGTTCAACAGTTCAAAGGGTTCAACAGTTCAACCGCGTATTGGTTGGAGGCCCAGCAGAACGATGAAGGGTGGTAAAGACTAGTAACGATCGTTGAACCACCCATTGAACCGGTTCAATGGCTCAATGGTTCAATGATGGGTGCTAGTTCAGCGGTTCAATGACTCACCAAGGTTCGAAGGTTCAGAGAGCTAATAGCATTTGACACAATAAAATATTAAGTGTAGGGTACAGTGACTCAACTATTGTCATAGCCGCACTTTAGACTGGCTCCACTGGTTTTGGCCACGTGCTCTGCGTCATAGTGGTATCAGAGCGAAGGAGTATCTTCTGAGAAGATAAGAAGACAGAATGTCAGATGGAGAGGAATCATTAGAGCTCTCAGCAAGGATGACCAACGCTGAGTTAGCTGTCCTGGTAAAGAAGCAGATTGCAGAGAGTAAAGCAGTGAAAGCTCAGAATCAGGCTTTAAAGGATGAGTTGGAGAAATTGAGGGACAGAGTAAGTTCTAGTAAAGAAGATGATAAGGAGGAAGAGGAAATCCCTAGGTGGGAGGAGATAGAGGTTCCTACAGACCAGAGACCCTTATTGAATGCCCTCAAATCCATGGAGAGGAGAACCATGGATATGAAACTGGATTTACCAGTGTTTACAGGAAAGATGGATCCTGATTCGGTGATGGAGTGGATAGACTCCTTGAACAATTTCTTTGAAACAGAAGAAATACCAGAGCATCAAAAGGTAAAGATGGCACAGTCCAAAATGAAAGAGGTTGCATTGACTTGGTGGAATTTCATCCAAGATGACAGAGTGAAGGAAGGAAAGAACAGAGTTGCTACTTCGAAGAAAATGGTGGCTTTAGTGAAGGAAGCCTATGTTCCATTGGATTACAACATCCAATTGCATAAGAGGAGGCAAAGATTGAAGCAGAAAGAGTTAGATGTCAGCTCATATACTGAAGAATTCATGAAACTCTGTGTCAAGACAAAGGTAAAGGAAAATGAGGAAGAAAGGGTAGCAAGATATCTCAATGGGTTGAGACTTGCCATCCAAGAAGATTTAAATCTGCATAGTCTAGATATAGTTCAGAAGTGCTATCAATTGGCACTGAAGGTGGAAGAGAAGTTAAAGAGAAGACAAGAGTAGAATAGCAGAGGAAGAGGAAGATAGCAAAGGGGTGGAAGAAGTCCTTTCAGAGGCAAAGGCAATGGATTTGGATATCACAGAGAATCCAATCAGGAAGGTAGCAAAGGAGACATCAGTCAAATTCAAAAAGAAAGTTATAATCAGCAAGGAAACTTTAGGGGCAGAAGGCCACCATTCAGAGGAAGATCCCAGGGCAGAGGATCTATCAGATGTTACAATTGTAATCAGGAAGGTCATATAGCTAGAAGATGTCCAGAGAAAGCATCAAGTTCAATGGGAGAAAGAAGAACAAATCTGATACAAGAATCTGACTGTCAAAGTGTGACAAGCTCAAACACTGGTCAAAGTGTAAGAGCTCCTGATAGTTATGGATATCCTAAGACAGGAGAATCTTTGATGATTAGGAGGGCAATGACCACCATGAAGGTACCTGACAGAGAACCCCCATAAAGAAAATCTCTTTTCAAGACTACTTGCAAGGCAGGAGGAAAGGTATGTAAAGTTTTGATTGACTCTGGATCTACTGAAAATTTTGTGTCTGTTGAAATGGTAGAAAATCTAAAAATTAGGAGATTGCCACATCCTTACCCATATAAGATTTCATGGCTCACTCAAGGTTAGCAAATAGTCGTAGAAGAACAAGCATGGGTAGAGTTTCAAATTGGAACGTATAAGGATAGATTATTGTTTGACATAGCTCAGATGGACACTTGCCATCTCCTATTTGGAAGACCATGGCAATATGACTTAGGAGCACAACATGATGGAGTTAGAAATATATATTCAATCACTAAGGACAGTAAGGTGATAGAGTTACTACTATTGATGGAGAAGGAGGTAGAGTCAAAGGGGAAAGAAGCCAAGGTAATGCTGGTAGAAGGTAAACAGTTCATGAAAGAAATAGTAGAAGAGGGTACAGTTGCATATGCCCTAATTCCATGCCTGAAAGTAAATCAAGAACAACAGCAAGAAATCAAGGGAGAGAAGCGACAGAGGTTCATAGATCCTATTGTCCAAGAGTTGTTGGATAAATACAAAGGCATCATCTCTGATGGAATGTCAAGATCCCTACCCCCTGTAAGGGATATCAATCATTGCATAGATCTAATCCCAGGATCTACACTTCCAAACAAGGTAGCATACAAGCTTACTCCAGAACAAAATGCAGAAGTTGCAAGACAGATTGAGGAATTGTTGGATATAGGTCTAATTGGTAAAAAGTTTAAGCTGATGTGCAGTACCAGCTGTACTAGCACCGAAGAAAGAAGGCACTTGGAGGCTTTGCACTGATTCAAGGGCTATTAATAAGATCACAATCAGGTATAGATTCCCAATACCTAGGATAGAAGATTTACTTGATTATTTGGGAGGTGCTAAGTATTTCACAAAAATAGATTTGAAGAGTGGTTATCATCAGATTAGGATTAGGCCAGGAGATGAGTGGAAAATAGCATTTAAAACAAATGAGGGATTGTATGAGTGGAAGGTCATGCCTTTTGGATTGTCTATTGCTCCTAGTACTTTTATGAGACTGATGAATGAGGTCTTGAGAGAATTTATAGGAAAATTTGTCATAGTATATCTAGATGACATTCTGATTTTCAGTAATACAAGGGAAGAGCATCACAGACATATAAACTTGGTCCTCAAAAAGTTACATGAAGAGCAGCTAATGATCAACTTGGAAAAGTGTTTGTTTATGTAGGAAGAGATCACCTATTTGGGTTTTGTCATTTCCCAGGGTAAACTGAAAATGGATAAGGAGAAGGTAAGTGCCATATTGTCTTGGCCAACTCTGAGAACTATGAATGATGTCAAAAGTTTCCATGGGTTAGCAACCTTCTATAGGAAGTTTATAAGAGGGTTTAGTCATGTCTGTGCACCCATGCTTGACACCATTAAAGGAGGACAGAAGTGTAGGTTTACTTGGACCAAAGAAGCAGATGATTCATTTGAAACACTGAAGAAGAAGGTGGCACAGCAGCCAATCCTCACACTACCTGATTTCAGTAAAATTTTTCAGGTAGAATGTGATGCCAGTCACATGGCAATTGGCACAGTACTCAGTCAAGAAGGTAGGCCTATTGCATTTTTTAGTGAGAAGTTAAATGATGCAAAGAAGAGGTATTCATCATATGATTTGGAGATGTATGCTCTAGTCCAGTTACTCAAGAAGTGAAGGCACTACTTGATGCCAAAGGAATTTATAGTATTCACAGATAATCAGGCTCTTAGTTTCATTAACAGTCAAGAGAAGTTGAATCACAGACATATGAAATGGGTAGAAACTTTGCAAGATTTTACTTTCACACTTAAGCACAAGAAAGGGGTAAAGAACAAGGTAGCAGATGCTTTGAGCAGGAGAGCTCTAACCATAAATTAGATTCAACTGGAAAGTGTTGGTATTGATTCCTTGAAGACTATGTATGATGCTAATGAAGACTTTGGAGAGATATATCAAGTAGGTATTTCTTTTGGAGACAAATATCATACTGAATTTTCTGAATTTCTGATCCAGGATGGATTGCTGTTCAAAGGTGTACAATTGTGTATTCCAAGGTGTTCTATGAGGCTAAACATCATTAGGGAAAAGCATTGCGGAGCTATGGCAGGACATTTTGGTTTAGATAAGACTCTAGAACTGGTAAAGGGACATTACTATTGGCCTAAATTACAATCAGATGTAAGAAAATTTGTGGAGACATGTGTGATATGTCAGAAAGCAAAAGGCAGATCAACTAATGCAGGCTTATATCAGCCACTGCCCATTCCTTCTAGGCCATGGGAAGGCATAAGTATGGATTTTGTGTTGGGTTTACCCAGAACAAGGAAGGGTTATGACAGTGTTTTTGTTATAGTAGACAGATTCAGTAAAATGGCACATTTCTTGCCATGTACAACTACTTGTGATGCTTCATATGTTACAAATTTATTTTTCAAGGAAATAGTGCGGATACATGGATTGCCATTGAGTATAGTGTCAGATAGAGATGTGAAATTCATTGGTCATTTCTGGAGGACTCTTTGGAAGAAGCTTGGCACAAATTTATCTTTCTCATCAGCATATCATCCTCAAACAAATGGACAAACTGAGGTGGTTAACCGTTCATTAGGAAATCTTCTCAGATGTTTGACAAAATAGCATGGAGAGAAGTGGGATAGCATCCTACCACAGGCAGAATTTTCTTATAATGATACCATCAATAGGAGTATAGGGAAATTACCTTTTCAAGTGGTGTATGGTATGCATCCAAGAGGTATTTTGGAATTAAGAAATTTACCCACAGGAGACTCAATTAGTGCAGATGGAGAAGCTTTTGTAGTAGCAATAAAAGAGGTGCATGATCAAGTAAAGATCCAACTCCAGCAGACTGCTTTGAAGTATAAAGAATATGTTGATAAGAAGAAAAGAGATGTACAATTTGATGTTGGAGATTTGGTATGGGTTTATCTGAAAAAGGAAAGTCTCCCCAAAGGAAAACATACTAAGCTAATGCAGAGGAAGATTGGACCATGTCAGATTTTGAATAAATGTGGACAGAATGCTTATGAGATCCAACTTCCTTCTGATCTTGGATTGTCACCTATTTTTAATGTATGTGATTTAACTCCATACAAACATAATGCAGATATGGAACATGAAACATTCCAGGATATAGCAGATGATGAAATTCCTAAACATGATCCACCAAACTTGTAGAAGATTTTAGATTCTTGAATAGTAAAGAAGACCAGGAATAAAGAATATATAGAATATTTGGTCGCTTGGCAGGGGCAACCTGATTCAGAAGTAGTTTGGATGATTGACGAACAGATCAAGAAACATGGAGCAGACTTACACACTCTAATCTCAAGTGGGCTTGAGATCTCTTCTCTTGGGGAGTATGGCGCAAGGGCACCCCTTCATCAAGTTAATTAGAAGCCTAAAGTCTTAATAGGTTGTTATGCATTTCCTATGTAATAAGTCTATTTGACCAACGCTTGCTATTTTTAGTTTGTTTCTATTGTTAGGACACCTGTTGATCTATAATGACAGGCTATTAGTTAGTTATGAGTTTGTTAGTTAGTTGTGTCTCCCAGCCACTTGGAATTGTCTCCCAGCCACTGGGAATCCTGTCAGTACTACTCTCTATGGGTTGTTAAATAGCCTAAGTTATGATCAATTAAAATAGAGAGAGAGATAGATTAGAAAAAAGAAGTTAGACAGAGCAGTGATTGTGAATTTGAGTTGTACTGTGAAATAGACATTTGT
This sequence comes from Cunninghamia lanceolata, assembly GCA_027924645.1. Taxonomy (NCBI): domain Eukaryota; kingdom Viridiplantae; phylum Streptophyta; class Pinopsida; order Cupressales; family Cupressaceae; genus Cunninghamia; species Cunninghamia lanceolata. The sequence goes on from BSBN01000134.1 coordinate 843,764, forward strand.
ATTCATCCTCAGAGCAATAAAGAAGATCCTATTTTACATTTGAATTGCACCTGTATAGTCAATTTCTGATTTACAGTCGATATGGGGTTTTTCCATTCCACCGGTTGATTACTCTGTAATTGGTGGAATGGTTGTACATATTAGATTAGATTTTGTTTTTGCATTTTCTATTTGTGTGAGTTTTGCAGTTACAGGATCGATCGACAGCATGCTGGAATAAACCCTAGCATCCGCATGTGCTAGGCTGACGAAGTGTAAAAGTTTGTTTGTTTGTGGGAGAATTAGTTCTGCGAAATCGTGAGGGTTTCGGCAGGCTCCACCGGTGAAATTTGAGTGTTAAGTTATTGTGATTGAACCATTTTTAATGGTTCAACTGTTTGCTAATTTAGCAGAAGCAACGTGTAGAGTCAGTATGAAGTTCACCATCGGGTGAAGAGTATTGGCTCCACCGATGACTTAAATCGGGTAGTAATCTTTTATTTGAACTGATTTTGAAAGCTTGAGAGTTCACTAACTCAACAACATTTGAAACTAAGTGATCGGTATGATAAGTCTGGCGGAGAAAACCTTTAGGTTGAACCTTTGAACCGGTTCAACGGTTCAAAGGGTTCAACGGTTCAACCGCGTATTGGTTGGAGGCCCAGCAGAATGACGAAGGGTGGTAAAGACTAGTAACGATCGTTGAACCACCCATTGAATCGGTTCAAAGGCTCAATGGTTCAACAAGCCCGGCAGGTTCAACAACGGGCACTAGTTAAGCGGTTCAATGGCTCACCAAGGTTTGAAGGTTTAGAGAGCCGATAGCATTTGACACAATAAAATATTAAGTGTAGGGTACAGTGACTCAACTACTGTCACAACCGCACTTTAGACTGGCTCCACCAGTTTCGGTCGCGTGCTCTGCATCAATAAGTTTGCCTAACAAAGTAGCACACTGGATGATACCGACAGGGAATGAAGAACTAAATAGATAGATACAAGAGTTGTTGAGAAAAAGGATTGATTAGAGAAAGTTTGAGCCCTTGTGCAGTGCCTATAGTGTTAGCCCTGAAGAAGGATGGAGAATGGAGAATGTGTACTGATTCTAGAGCAATAAACAAGATCATAGTTAAGTATAGATTTCCTTTACCTAGGATGGATGATATCATGGATTATTTGAGTCGAGCAAGATATTTCACAAAGATAGACTTGAAAAGTGGATACCATCAAATCAGAATCAGAGAAGGAGATGAATGGAAGACTGCTTTTAAAACAAATGAAGGATTGTATGAGTGGTTCGTGAAGCCTTTTGGATTGACAAATGCACCAAGTACTTTCATGAGGTTGATGAATGAGGTCTTGAAGAAATTCTTGGGTAAGTTTGTAATTGTGTACTTGGATGATATTCTAATTTTTAGTAGGACAAAAGAGGAACATTTGTTGCATATTAGTCAATCTTTGCAGAGGTTGAGAGAGGAGAAATTGCTGATAAACATCAAGAAGTGTAGTTTCATGAAGGAAGAACTGGTATATTTGGGATTTGTGATTTTTGCAGAAGGATTGAAGATGGACCCTGAGAAAGTGAGAGCAATTGTTGAATGGCCCACACCAGAGAGCATTGGAGAGGTTAGATCATTTCATGGTTTGGCTAGTTTCTACCAAAAGTTCATCAAAAATTTTAGTTCAGTTTGTAACCCTATGACAGAGACAATGAGAGTTGACATAAAAGATTTTAAGTGGACATCAGGAGTAGATAAAAGTTTTGAATTGTTGAAATAGAAAGTGACAGAGCAACCTGTTTTGGCATTACTAGATTTCAATAAGGTATTTCAAGTTGATTGTGATGCAAATGGAAATGCAATTGGAGCAGTGTTAAGTCAAGAAGGTAGACCTATATCATATTTTAGTGAGAAGTTGAATGATGCAAGGAAAAGATATTTAGTTTATGATCAAGAGTTCTATGCCATAATTCAAGCCTTGAAGAAGTGGAGACATTACTTGTTGCCTAAGGAGTTTGTGTTGTATACAGATCATCAAGCTTTGCAATATTTGAATAGTTAACGTAAGTTGAATCAAAGACATATGAGATGGGTAGAGTTCATGTAGAGTTATACCTTTGTGTTGAAGCATAGGAGTGGTAAATCAAACAAAGTTGTTGATGACTTGAGTAGAAGAAACTTGTTGATAGAGATGAGAGTTGAAGTGTTGGGTTTTGATGAATTGAAAAATATGTATGAGGGAGACACTAATTTTGCAGAACCTTGGAAAGCATGTAAGGAACCTATTTTGACATATAGAAGTAAGTGGTTGGACTATTTCATTCAAGAAGATATGTTGTTCAAAGGAAGTTAGTTGTGCATACCTAGAAGTTCAATGAGGGACAATTTGATCAAGGAGAAACATAGTGGTGGATTGGCAGGACATTTTGGCATTGATAAGACAGTGGATTTGGTAAGTGAAAATTACTTTTGGTCTCAAATACATAAGGATGTTCAGATATTGGTGCAGAGTTGTAGAGTTTGTTAAGTTGCAAAAGGGAGTGGTCAGAACTTTGGATTGTATAAACCTTTGACAGTTCTGGAGAGACCTTGGGAAGACATAATCATGGATTTTGTAATAGGATTACCTAAGACATAGAGAGGACATGATTCAATATTTGTAGTGGTTCACAGATTATCAAAGATGGCTCATTTCATACCTTGTAAGAAGACAACTGATGTAGTACATGTAGTTGACCTTTTTTTAGGAGATTGTGAGATTGCATGGATTACCTAAGAGTATAGTTTCAGACAGAGATACAAAGTTTGTTGGATATATTTGGAAGACACTTTGGAGGAAGATGAAGACATATTTGAAGTTTAGTTCTACTTTTCATCCACAGACAGATGGACAGACAGAGGTAGTAAATAAGAGTTTGAGAAATTTATTGAGATGTTTGGTTGGAGAGAAAGATAGAAGTTGGGATTTGATTCTTTCACAAGCAGAGTTTACATACAATAATTCAGTAAATAGGAGTACCAGAAGAATACCTTTTGAGATTGTGACCAGAGTGAATTCTAGAGGAGTTACCGAATTGAGAGACATCGGTACAGAGGAAAAGAGGAGTGCAGAAGTAGAAGAATTTGCAGACCATATGAAGACAATGCATAATCAGGTAAAGCAACATTTGGAGGATATGAATAGTAAGTACAAAGAGAAATTTGATGAGAAGAGAAGACAAGGAATTTGAAGTTGGAGATGAAGTGATGGTGTACTTGAGAAAAGAAAGATTTCCAATTGGGACTTATAACAAGTTGAAGATGAAGAAGTTTGGACCTTGTAGGATACTCAGGAAATTTGATTCAGGAAATGCATATGAAGTGGAATTACAAGAGACATTGGGTATTTCACCTATTTTCAAAAATACAGATCTTTATCAATATCATGAAGTAGAGTTCAGTGATAGCATAGCAGAATCCTTGACAAAGTAGTTACCACAACAAGCATTGAAACAAATTGAAGACATTTTGGACAACAGAGTTGGACGCAGCACTAGAGGAAGACAATACAAAGAATATCTTGTGAAGTGGAAAGTTGGACCAATAGAAGATTCATCTTGGATTTCCCATGCTGAGGTGGACCGTCTTGGTTCTCCCTTAGCCCTAGCAAAGTGAGGGACTCACTTTTTCAATAACCTTAGATGTTTGATGCAGGAGCATCCCTGGTTCAAGAGTAATCTTGCATAAACCAAAAAAACATTTGCATTTCAGTTTGTTTGTATTTCAGTTCTTTCATTTTCTAGTTTAGTTTAGGCAGTTTAGTCAGAAGCAGTTTCAGCTTGTGGTCTAGTTTTGGCATTTCACATCTTACAGATCTGGATGTAGCATCTACATTCATTCATCTACACCATATCAAGAATTTAGAGCATTTGGATCAATTACTGGAAAGTTATCGCTATTAGAAGATCCTCTATTTTCTCAGTACAGAGCATTCTAATAGTTCCTAATAATCAGCTAAAGGGGAAGATTTGTGAGCATTGGCTGACTTGCGAATCCTAATGATGCATTCCGTAATGTTCCTTGGTTCATGGCTGACCTTTTTCTTAGGTCCGCACTTCTTTGTGTTCATTGGAGAAGGGGTTTTTCGAGCCGATAGGTTTGACCTATCCAAGAACACACATTACACCTCTTCATCAGGATTCTGAACCTCTTGTGGCCGACACGGAGGAATCTATTGGTTCAGAAATGATATATAAAGATGTAATAGATCCTTAGGAAAGTAGTTGGTGATTGATTCATATTCTATAGTTTAGATTTTGTGTGAAGGAGCTTCAAATATTTATCTTGCACATGTATGTAATTAGGCCTATGAGCCCTAGTTGTAAGCTCGCATGTTGCCAGCTAGATTGTATTTGAATTCTTTGATATACTGAATGACTGAATTTGCATTTGTTCCATTTCTTGAGTTATTTCCGTTGTGGTTACTCTTGCTGCACGGTCTGGATAGTTCATTTTGTGAACCCTCATACTATGACTGCACCAAATATGCAAGTTTGAAAGTTCTATTCTAACTCTAAACTAACCAAATCTGATAAAAAAGTACAAAAGCAAGGCAAGATAGATGAAGGTTACAAAAAAAAACTAACTAAAATCTAAACCCATTCAATCATTTCAGCTTCAACAATGGATAGATAGGTTTGCAAACACATTAACCATCCTTGATTTGATCATGATAATCCAACAATCATGATTCAAGGAGGTGCAATCATCAATGGTGATTTTATGGGTGTTCAGGCTAACCACACAAGGTAATTTAAAATCAACAAACTACTAGTGGTATGAACACTTTGCAAACTCATCAAATATCCATGAATCTTTATCTAAAAATGAAATAATAAACTCAACTTGGTGTTTAGAAATCATGAAACAAACTTTGTATGATGACAAGTTTAAAAATTTTCAATAATTTCTACTCACAATCTTGACTAGAAACCATGAATCAAACTTGTATTAAGCTCAAAAGATTGACAAACATCAACAATTTACAAACTTGGTGTGGAGAAAACCATGAGAATGACATGAAAAATTAGAAAATACTATGTATTTGCTCTCAAATCTCAATAGTAGAATTGCTTTCCAATGCGTTTTTCCAAAACACCAATAAGAACTCACTTGTTCTTCACCAATTCTAACTTTTTCTAACCTCTACTAAAAATTTCTAACCTCTTACAATGAGTTTCAACTATATACATATTCAAATAAGCTTTACAATACTAAGTTTTCACCCTAAAATCCAATGGCTATGATCAATTTGATCCAAGGCTCACATTGTTGCTCAAACACAAAGTCAACTTTGGTGGCAAGGAATATTCCACGTCATCCCATGCAGCTTCCTTAACAAGCTTGCGTTAATATCAAAAAGTAATATTTTATTTACTTTTTGTTACTAGGTTTTCTAATTCTCTCAAAAAGTAACTTTCTGGAAGCTAAAATATTTAATATTTGCAGCTACATCTCCAAAGCATTTAATATTTGTAACTATAACTCCAACAAGTTGTAGTATGACAAATATTCATAAAAAAAGACATAAGTAGCTATAGTAAATCATTTTTCCATCATAGGTGGTTGTAGGCATCCATTAGTTATGTGCAAACATGAATATGCAGTTGTAGGTGACTGATTTTGGCATTAAAAGTTCATTTCCAGACCTTATCCATCATGTTTCCACTATTTTTCCACCTCAAATCTTCATCTCAGACTTGGAACAACATGTTGGGCACTTTTAGAAGGTTGTATTAGTCATGTATCAGTCTACAAATAAGGCATAAGGTGATATAATTCATCTTCCAACACACAATGATCATTTCATTCTCATTAGTCAATGATCCTTTCACTTACTCGTTTGCTCTTTGGGATCATGAGAAAATGAGTGCGATACTTATTGAGTTTGCAGAAAATATAGAAACATTTTAGAAATATAATTTTTTAAAATTATTCATCAGTCGATTTAATGAACATTCCTTTCAAAGATTCCCAATTTCTTTTTATTCAGAAAAAAATTGGATTATAATGTTAACATATTTACAATCATAAGGAAATCCATTTATTATGCTATTGTGCATTGTAAAATCATTTTGTTCATGGAATCATTTCTGTATGGGGAATGGAAAAAAATATCAAATTTATAATTGACTATTCCTAGATCTTAGAGAAATGACAATTTTATGAACAAGACCTTCAAAATTGTAGTGGATATATTATTACAAATAATCCCAATGGCTTCAGGGGAGAAAAAGGAATTTACCTATTACAGAGATGGTGTGATTTGATAGCGTATGGCTTCAATCTCTTCATTTTACACCATTTTGGGATCTAAATATGCATGTACAACAAGAGCTTAGGTATGTTTTTTGTGTTGTAACAACTCTTAGGGTTTGTATTCATCATCCTTGACATCACATTGGCTTCATTTTGTAGGTACAACACTGGTTTGGGCATGAAAATCACATTTCTCCATGGCTGGGACAACAAGGTGTCTCTAGGTTTTCACTCCTCCAAGATAACTCCAGCTGATCCTTCATGTTTCTAGCCTCTTAGACCTTCAACCAACAATGGAAAGCATCAATTTTATCATAAATAAATCAATTTCAATCAATACATGTCAAATTATATCCATTTTTTATCATGGATTAGTCATGTGCAAGCTTGTTAGCAAATTTGTTGCCATGGGCAACTTCACAAATTTGATGTTTTCTCTTGATTCCTTTGGTTTCTTCATGTCTCCTCTTGACCTTTCCATCTTCTCTACTTTCTCAAGCCTCCCATGACTTTAGAAATGGTCCTTGAACTCATTATAGAGGTCAAATCAAAATCAGAAATAAAAGTTATCATGGCTACCCCAGGGTTTTTAAGTTGTCAAAATATTTTTGCAGCAATGTTCCTAATGATTTTATCATGGTTTTAAGACTCTAAAGGCTTAATGAATGTTTCTAACATGTTTCTAATGTTGTCCTAGGTCTCCAAATGTTGTGGCTAAGTTTTGAAACAATATTTGTTTGATTTCATCTACTAGGGCAACTCTAGGATAGTTTTGACAACTTTTTGGGATAGTGGTGTTGGAGTTTATATCCGAATCAGCAGAGGGTTTGCCATTTCCAATGCATAGGTAGATTTGGCCAACTAATATAGGAGGTTGCGTGAGCTGCCTCCCCTTCACTTCTGGTTCTGCCACACCAAGGGGGGTATCCCTATAGCTAAAGATTTAACCTTGACTTGCCCAATGACAGAAAGATTTAGCTTTACAACAACAGGCATAATACTCTCATGTGTGGACCAAGATTTACATGATAAATCTCAAGGCTGAAAACATTCTTGGACATACTAATTGGTTAGGAATGAGAGTATGCAGGGATCTTATTTCTACTCCTATTACTAACAGGTTGGAATTATGAAATGGTTTGTATTTAAGTTTTGGATGCAAGACAGGGGGTTTTGGTTCATAACTGCTACACAGGGAGCAGACTGGTGCCTATCTTAGGGCAAGGAGTCAACTAGACATATACAAGTGAATGATTTGCACTGGCATTCAAGTTTCAAGGGGTCAGATCGGTGCTTGCCTTACAAAAACCACCCAAGACTGAGTATTTAGCTGCCTCTACTTACAGACATCCCTGCTGACATACATTCTTCTTCATACTTAACCTAAAACAATTTAATCCACTCCTTGAATGGAAGTCAAAAGATCAAGTATGCAACACATCAAGTTTGTATCCTAGAATATGAGGAACCCTTAGCAACCAGATTTAGAAGAAGCAATGCATACAAAAAATGGAGACAAACAACTAAAAACATGCAACAAGCATTTTTCATATAAAACAACAATGAAACTAGAAATATGTGCAATCTGCATTCAAAATGCAACTCATAAACTCCAAAAGAGACAAAACAACCAAGAAAGGCTTTATTCTTTGTTATTTTTCCAAAAAAAAGCCCAAGTCTTCAACAACCCAAAAAATGAGTAACACAGTCCTCATATACAACAAGGATGTGTACTCAACAATTAATTACAGGGTCATATCAATTTTTTTCCAGATACACTGCTCCATGAGAATTGGCACTCAAAATATTCAATGCGGCTAAGAGAAACAGAGGAAAAAGTGGTTGAAATCAGGATATGCACTACCGTCTGGAGATTTTTTCATTGAATCATGGTAGCTGGCCTGTCAATCAAACCCATTCCTCAGCGATCTTGTCATAAATGACCAACCTACCCACAGGATGCAACAGTTGCATGCTCTGGAATTTTCTCCCACCTAAAAAAGATGTAGCAAACACAAGAAACCCTTCATTCTTAAAAATTTGAATGACGGCCATCGATCTCCTCCTCTTTGCCCAGATCTGCGGCCCAAATCGCGCCACGTATGCGCCCTTTCCTATCGCTGACTTTTTCCTTCCTCCATTTTGCCTTTTTCTCCCTTGAAATCCTTTGCTTATGCAGTTGTATATACATACAACTGATCTGGGACACATGTCACCCGCTGACTAGTTATCCATCACTGTGAAATTTGCATCTCCATCGGGCGTTGGAAAGACACTGAAAGGGGGCCACCGATACATTAAGTCTCACCAAAAATCCCTTTGCATAGTATCCATTATATATGCGCGCTTGTACATTCACTTTGTATATAACACATACAAACAACTCGAGACATACAAGCTGTGGGCCCCACCATACTCTTGAAAACTGTTGACTTTTTTACCACTCCCGCTTGTATGTTTCACTTGTATGTTTTACTTTCATATCGGAGATACATTGGATATATACAATGCAAACATACAAAGGGAAATGCCTTTGACCTTTCAATCTAGCCATTGTATGCATGCTGCCAAGCCCAATTTGATAAACTTTGATGTCCGAGACTTGTATGTCCTGATTTGTATGTTGGCCTTGTATGTGCAATCATACAATTGGTGGACCCCACCGTTTGCATCTTTTCTTTGTATCTTGACTTTGCACATGTCCTTTTGTATATTAGATATACATTCACCCTCGCACCCACCAATGTACATTGTCCCTTGTACATTTCCTTTGTATGTGCCAACATATAAACATGATATGCATTCACCTTTGTATCTGCATCGATCGTCGGGGAGACTATTGCATGAGTCACTGATATACAAAGCTTTGCCGATGACCTTTTGCATGTACCTACGAGCCTGACCACCATTTAATCCGATCTGAATATTCATTGATGTCCACCGCTTGTATCTAACCCATTGTATGTCAAACATACAACACAATATACATGCAAACTCTTTGATACATCCGCAGAACATTCTGGGAATCTTTAATGTATATTCAACCTTTGTATGTCCAGAATGCATATACAAGCCCGATATGCATACAAAGATGCATACAACTATTTTTTGCACTTTTCAAAGCCTGATATTTATAAAATGAGGCCAAGGGACTTAGAATTTTTTGGATTTTTTTATGAAATGTGCCTGCGAATTTAAATACTTGAGATATGAATGTTATGCAGGCACTAACAAGTGGTACAATCCTTTTTTAGCATGTTTAATCTCCTCTTAATGACTTGAAATATTTTCACACATTCTCATAAAAATCCCAACATCCATTTCATGACAAATTTATGGGCAAGAATCTCTTAAATGGCATCAAAAACTAAAGTTATTTTTACTAGGTTTTAGGACATCAGGTTGCTGTAATTCTTGCCTTTTTGTCAAATTTGTTGCAATGTTGCAACTCCACAAATTTAGTGCCATTTTGATTGTCATCCTTATTATTTCATCATATAAGACCTTAAATCACCTTGAAAATGATCTCTAAGTTTAGCATGCAAGTAGAATTAAATTAAAACAAAAATGCTCATGGGTCAGACAAGGACAGTTTGTTGTCAAATTTGTTGCCATAGACAACTTCACAAGTTTGTGATTTTCTCTTGTTTCCCTTGGTTTCTTGATGTATCCTCTTGACCTTTCCATTTTTACTACCTGCTTAAGCCTCCTATCATCTTGGAAATTCCCTTGGAATTATTTGTATGGGTCAAAATAAAATAAAAAATGAAAGTTGTCATGGCTGCTCCAGGGTTTTTGAGTTTGTCAAAATTTAGTTTTGGGACTGCTTTTTTTTCTATTAATATCCTATTTAACTTATATTAAAGCAATAAATAGTACATATTTACAAAGAAGGAACAATGGTAAAAATTCACACCCACATAGTCACAGCCTCAAAAGGTGATCAAAATATAATGTCTAAAGCATTAACAGATAAACATAAAAGTACATAAACAAAGGGCCTAGGTCAAAGAACATTAAGTAGTAAGAGTAGAACCAACAGAGGGTGGAGGATCTCTGTCATTAGATTTCCCCAAAAAATACTTGTGGGTGGCATCCTCAATAGGATCCCAACCATCAAGAGCAGTAGTAGCATCTTCGTTATCCTCAGGAGGTTGAGTGTAAATCAGGGAAATGCCAAGCTACAGCTGAGGAAACTTGCCAGTGTTAAGCCAGCTAGTATCCTACCATGGAGATGGTAGTCTGGAAAGCAAAGACCATACCCCATGGGAATAAGAGTCCCTAGAAGGCTAAGGGCCACAATAATGAGAGTTATGATCATGATCACCATGGTTTCCACCACGGTCCCTCTGGTCACATCGAGAGGACTGACTGCGACCATGCCAACGCCCTTGAGAGGAAGAAGAGTCAGGAAGGACCTGGACAACAGTGCAGGGAGCATTGCCCCAATGGTCCCACAGCTCCTGTAGATGGGTGACTTCAAGTGAAAATTTACTAGCTTGCACCTAAATCTATATCAGAACATTAGAGTAAATGAGATCTTTAGTGTATAAAGAAAAGTGTTTATCAACAAAACAATGATTGAAAATAGCAAAATTTCTATCTTTCCAATTGTTAAAAAGAATTTCCATTTTGAAAGTGTGCCAGATCTAATCATATTTGTAGTGTAGATAGGGCTAGTCCCCAAATAAGACCATATGCCAAGAAAAAGTAGTAGGTTTGAAAGGTCGAAAGAAATCATGAATCCAATTCCAAGATTCCTGAGCCCGAGGGAAAAACTAGAAAAGGTACTTGAGAGACTCAAGCTTCCTACAAAATGGGCAATGGTGAATGGTAATGCCCATATGAGCCAGGTGATGTCCTAGGGGGAGGCCTTGATACTGTTGACATATTTTTCCTAAAAGGCTAAAATAGTCATTAGGAGGTGTATTTGTTGTGCTTTGAGGTTTTACAAGGTCCTAGAAGGCCTTTTATTGCAAAAATATAATAAACACCTTTATTGTTATGTTTAAATGGGTCAAAAAATCCAAAGAAGAATCTATTTTCCATGTCTAAGAGGTAGTTTTCCACATTGCATGTGGAATAATAGTGAGTCATAAGGTTTAAGTTCAAGTTTTCCACGCTACATGCATTGTTAAGCAAGTCATAAGGTCAATTAAGAGATAGTTTCACATCCTTTTTTACCTTATTTTTGTCAAAAACGTCATACAAAGTAGAGGGAGGGAGATTTTTAAAACAAGTCATGTTTTATCTTGAGTTTGGGTCATGGGGTTTGAGTTTACCTTGGGTCTGTATGCTGGGTTGGAGTTTGGGTTTAGGTTTTATCAAATTTTGGGTAGTCTTAGGGTTTTCCTTGTTTGTTCTCAAGTTCCAACTCATTCAATAAGAAGCTAGGTTTTCTACATGGTTGAGAAAGGAGTTTCTAAATAGAAATAGATAACATACATATGGGAGTAGTTCAATATTGAAGGGCATGTCAACTCCTTTTGAAGGATGAAGACAATGTTGTAGATACAAGAAGACGAGAAATAAGTTTTCAAGTCTTAGGAAAACCCTAACCCTTTGTTGCTAGCATTCTTTCAGGAGATCTTGTAAGTATATCAAAGTTTGTTAAAACTTGTCTACAACTACCAAACCACAAGTTTAAGAGTTTTAAGAAGTCTTAGATTGATGGAGAGTCTCTCAAGAGTAAATAGTTTAGCCAAGGTTTGGTAGGTTCTGCTAGCCTCTTGGAGAGCTTTCCTTAAACAAATTATAAGCCTGAGGAGTGGATAAAAGACACTATAAAACCTCTACAAAACTTGTATATGCATTTCAAGAAGTCTCTCAAAGGAAACTCATTTAAACCTTGCTAAAATTGAATGGAGGATGTCTAAGACAGGGATGAAAGAGGATTATGAGGTATGCAACATAGAGAGACATGTATAAGAGAGGTTAACATGAAAAGACAGTCATGTTGATTGTTTGGTAATTTTGAGACAGTCTAATGACTGTCATGGAGAAAAGACAGTCATGTTGACTGTCCAAGAATGAAGAAATAATCCAATGTATGTAGTACAAAAGGTAAATAGTCTATTGACTGTCACAAAAGGTAGAAAATAGTCATTGATTACTATAGAAAAGTGCACATGCAAAAAATAGTCATCAAATGGTTGAAAAAGTATATGTTGCTTTAGTGTTTCAGGTAATAGTGACAGAGGGCTATAAGATAAAGTCAACAATAGTTAAGGTCTTCTAATAGCTTTGAGGAGGTGTAGTGGAATGTAAACCATGGCTTAGTTCATCATATGGTAGCAACATAAGGTATCCAATGCAAATGTCATAGGAATACAACAAGATAGGTTGTGATTTGTATCCCAAACCACACTACAATGGAGTAGATGTGTCAGCACTATTCAAGCTTGTATAAGACTTACAAACACCCACAATCCCTTAACAAATCAATGGGAACATTTACAAGTTTGTACAGGTCTAGTGGAGATGTAAACATGTGTGAATATGCCTTGGAGGATAGCAAAAGTTACAATGAAGGAAGGATACGACTTTACAACTATGTACAATACTGCACACTATTGAAAATTCCTAACATAGTACAAGGATGCCTAAAAAACTTCCATCTACCATTTTAAAAGCCTGTGATTGGGGTTGGAACAGAACTAAAGAATGACCAAGAAGGCTATTATGTACATGCATATAGAAAAAATAGTGACAAAAGCATATGAAGACTTATGAAACCCTACAAAGGATACTTGCAAGTGAGTGGACAAAGCACAGTTATGTAGTCCTATGTAAATTTCAACACAACGGATAGGGACAGTCAATGAAGCTTCATGAGAATGCACAGTGATGACAAGAGTTGTGAGGAGGTTTATGAAACCTTAGGAGTAGAAAGAGTAGTAGACTCTTAAGAGTAAAGGAGTAGCATACAAAATGTGTTGATGAGATAGATAGCAGGGATAAAGTAGGCATGAAGGCAATTTTTGAGAAAATGGGACAATCCCATAGTTGTAATGAAGCATGAAGGCATTTCTTAGTGGGTCAATCATGTGACGTAAGTTAGAAACCTCATTGAAAAGAGCAACCATCTGTATTTGTAAACAATAAATGAAGACAACATGCCTATCAAATGTCATGAGCCACATTAGATGTATGTATGCAGTCATAACAACCACATTCGATGACTATATGTAGAAGCATAAAAATAGTAATGAGAATGACTATTACAGTCAATAAACAATCATTTGGATGACTATTATGGTCCAAAACCATATGTGAAATGACTGTCATTGAAGGAGAGTAGTCTAGATGGCTGTCTAATAATGACAATCATAGGGAAGACAAAGAAGGAACAATGATTAGAGAAAACAAAAGACTGTGAATGGTCTATGAGTGTATTTAAGGGATTAAAGAGGTCTATAAAAGGAAGACCTTGTTCACCATATGTGTTGTCATTGATGTCAACATAGCATACATTAATGTCAACATAGCATACACTGATGTCAACACTATTATGAAAGTAAGATACTATTCATGATCGCATATTCTTAAGAAAGAGAAAGCTCATAATTGGAGGTCATAAAAGCTACATTCCTAATCAAAGCAGAGTTGAGTTTGAAGCCTTATTAATATGGGAATTAGAAGCACTAATAGAATCAAATGTTAAGAAAGGATGCCTGATGGCTTGAAGCATGTTGTATGATCTATCCTACTAATCCTAAGTTGTATGTGGTAATACAATGAAGGCTTGGCCTCCAGATGCAGGTGATAGTCTTTCTTTCAGAATGTCTGCTCTTTGAAGATAGACTGAAAGATTGCTTCACATTTTCATCATTGTGCTATTAATCTTCTGTAGTTTGGAACATAGCTTCATATAGTGTTATTTTATGTATGTTCCAAGTTTCATGATGTTTTGATCACTGGAAGGATGTTTTTCTGCTGACAGTTTAAAGATAGAATTGGTTTTGTGAAGGTATTCCTAGCAGGGTGATAGAATGCTCTACATTCCTCCATAGTTGTATATGTCGCTATGTGGTTCTGAGATTGTTTCAAGAAAGAAATGAAGGTGCTATTTCCAAAGTCTCAATTCATATTTTCCCTCCACTATGAAAGTTATGTATGATAGAACACCGGAATGTGCTCTGGTAGAATGGTGCAGTATTGAAGACCCACTGGAATGTTTCACATTCCTCTAGAAGTGAATGATTGACCTTGTAGTTTTTTGAACATGTTATTGGATGTGCATTGCATGCCTCTTTTTTGTTTCAAGCTTCTTGGTGGTCCATAGCTTAGTTTTTTAATTGATAGCATGGTGCAGTGTGTTCCAGATAATAGAGTGTTTTCAGAGTAAATGTTTGAAGCTATGCAGCACAATTCTTTGATGTGTGGTGGCAAAGGAGTGTATGGGGGTGTTTTATGAGTCATGTGAACTCATCTGGAAAAATTTCATGGAAATCTTTCTTGTTTCCAGTACCGCACAAGGTTTACAAGTTGACATGGCCGTTATACTTCAAGTCTTCATGTGTTTTTCTTAAAGTTGTCCTATTTCCAAATGAGTGAAGTGTGAAGATGTAATTCCTTGGTGTTTGAAGCTATAAAGGATGTTTTGGACCTAGTTAAGCAAGAGATGGAGTCCACAAGGCTTGGATCTTTTGCACGTGTAATGTGTTATTTCAATTAGGACGTATCTTCTACACATTTCATAATGTGTGTTATCTGGCTGACTTGTAAATGCATTGGTCATGTTGTATCTGGCTGACAAGCAACGTAATCAATGTAATATCATTTATAAATAGTGAATCAAAGTGGGTGAGGTAAGGTATGATTGCAAGATGATTAAAAAGGTTTGCAAGAAAATAAAAGTAGAATAAATGCATTATTGATGTGCAACTGTGGGAGAAAAAGCAAATGTTGTTGATGCTGTCTGAATTCATCTTGAAGACATATTTGTGATAGTGATCAAGTATAGAGTGTGCCTAATTGATTAGATCTTTAGAATAAAGTGTGAGGAGGTACAAGTGCAATCATCAAAGGTGTGAGCTTCAATGAAAATTCTCAAATAGTAAGAAAAGACTGTTATACTATAATCTTTTGTATTCTCATTTCATGGAGTAGATGCTTCCTAAGGAGTGACCCTAAAACAAAGTCATCAGGGAGTAGAAGCTTCCTTGGGTGTGACCCTAAACCAAAGTTACTTAGGGAGTATCATCTTTCTTGGGTCATAGCCCCTAAAACAAAGTTACTATTTAAGCTTCATATATTGTGAGTTAGTCCTCACCGTGGTTTTTCCCTTTTAGGGTTTTCCATGGATATCTGGTGTTATGTGTTGATGTGCATTGTGTTATTCTTTTATGCTCATGTTAATGTTGTAATGCTTAAGGTTTAATCTTTTTTGGATAAGTTGAATTTGTTGAAAGTGAATTTGGTTGTATATTGATTCACCCCCCTCTCAGTATACTTGTGTTGGAATTATACCAGAAAACTGAGAGGGGGGTGAATCAATTATCCCACAAAATAAACTTTTTTTACTTTTAACCTTCTTTATCAGCTTACTATCAGATTAATGATGTAAACATTAAAGCATAGATCAAAAACATATGAGCAAAAACATAATCAACACACTTGACACCAAGATTTTGATGCGGAAACCTGGTTAAGGGAAAAACCACGGTGGGGGTTAACCCACAAAGATTTGTACCCTGTTAAAAGTACTTTAGAAAAATAGAAGGCACATGCCTTCGGGCACACTGCTCAAAAGAAAGGCTCACTGCCTATAGAATTTATTTAAAATAAAGAGAATTAACTGAGAAATAACATCTACTTCATGCCTAGTTCAGCTTCAATGAATGCTCACAAAACTTCTGCTTCACCCCAAATTCTTCTTCACTATCTTTTCACTCTACACTACTCTTGCTCCTTTTCTTCTCTGCTCTGCTTCTGATCCTTTATTCAGATTTAATCTGTTTTGCTCAAGGATAAATTTTAACAACTCTTCAACAAGGTCAGCCAAACTTAATGCAGATTTGTACACTGTCAACCAAACATAGCTGAGACTTGAATCTTC
This sequence comes from Cunninghamia lanceolata, assembly GCA_027924645.1. NCBI lineage: Eukaryota > Viridiplantae > Streptophyta > Pinopsida > Cupressales > Cupressaceae > Cunninghamia > Cunninghamia lanceolata. The sequence goes on from BSBN01000134.1 coordinate 860,099, forward strand.
CTCTACTAACATGCCACACTTCATAAAATGATCTTTAGATCATCCACAACATGCTAGGAACATCTGGTCGGCCAAGACTGGGAAGAACATCAACTTCAAAGAGGAAATCTTTAATAACAGGCTCAGACTCCAATGTGGACCTCTAACATAGTAGCCACATGATCCAGAGACCTCCACAAGCACATTGAATTCACCAAAAACATCCACTCTAAACCAAATTACCAGAATCATTTGTATCTTCCTCCAGAACCTCAAGAACACTGTCTGCCATGACTGTCAAACTAGAAGGATGGCTTGCGGAAATCCAAACCATGAACCATTGGAGTTGATGATACACACTGACTTCCCAAACATGCCTTTAGATCTACAGATCATAATATTTCACTATGGAGCAATCTGGACCAACTTACTGTTACTCTATCTCTTCTAAATACTGCAAGATCCGGTTCTACTCAGATGGCCATAACTTCTTCAAATCTTCATGTGGACTTCTCAATTCTTAACTGGAACAATCTCTGACAATCCTCTACACATCCATATAGTCTGTAAACATTGAGTCTTCATTAATTTTCTCAATATCCTCAACCTTCTAGTCTCCTGAATAGGCAACAAAATAAGGCATAGTTGACACCAACGACAACAAGAATATGTTGACATCAATGACAACACTGCTTAGGCACATATTTGCAACAACTTGTGTGTCTAACAATTGGTATCAGAGCCAAGTTCCTCTAAGGGAAGCTTAACCGCTTGAGAAAGGTCTAGGATGGCACAAGGAGGATCCAGTAAGATACCTAATTTTAATGGAACAAATTGTTGGGTTGAAATATTGACTTTCTTTTATAATGTTTCTATATGTTTTAAAGACCTTTTTACATGATTCTACAAGAACCTTACAGACATTACCTTTATTATATGTTGTTTCACATATACTTTCTAGAGACTCTGAACCTGTGTTGATAAATGGAATATGGTGATTATATTCTCAAGAGGATGTTTTAAATTATTGATATGCATGTAATATAGATAGGATTTCATAAGTTTAATATGAAAGGTTATTTTTTGTATATATGTTGGAATAATTAACCTTGTGCAGCAAAGACATAGCATCTGAGAGGGAGTAATTGTAGTAGAGTGTAGAACAGGGGAATTAATTAAAGTGCAGACCAAGTGCCAAAAATGAAGATCGATGGAGATAAACATGGTCATTATGGAAGGATACATGCAAGGAAGAAGAAGACTTGTTCTAGAAGTCTAACTGCCACTTATGTGTTTTCATTCATGAGCCGTTGCATGGGAATTCTATTCAAATAGGACTTTGTTTCCTTTGTTCTAGATAATTAATAAGTTGATCTCAAAACTATAACTTGATATCCAGGGATGAATTGATGATCACAGTTAGTTAGAAGTTCGCATACAACTCTCCCACTCTTGTATAAGTTAAGGGATGAGTTTGTTGATTGGTTAGTTGTTATTTTTACTTTCTATCTACATAGTTGTTACTCTATTTTTTACAGTTATCTATTATCTGTTATTCTAGACATGTTTTGATTTTGAATAAAATTTGAAGAAGATTATGTCTTTGATATGAATTGAATTCAACTATACGTCATGAAATTGTGTGAAGATCTGAAGTAGATTTAGTTTCCAAAAGAAGTGAGATCATTCACTGAGCTCGCCACTCAAGGTACTAACTCTCGCTTCATACATTCATTCATTTATTTATGCATTTCTAGTTAGACTGTTTCATGTTATCTTTTACACTACATTGTGAAGTAAGTAAGAAATCGTGATTGCTATTTTTGATAGTCGTGATTTATGAATAGAATACATCATTGAAGTCCTCTAGAGGTTAGTGTTAAGTCTTTTCTCATTCTATGTATTTCAAGTTAATTCTATGATTCTTTGTTGAATATAGCTATCTTCAGCTTATGTTGGGGGTATCTGAAGCAACTGTTAGATTTAGGGCAGACAACTGAGAGGGGGGGTGAATCAGTTGTACAAACCTTTCTTCCAATTAAACACTTAAATCCACTTTGTAATTCAGCAGCATAATGATAAATCAATCATGGAAACATAATGCATTAAATCAAGAGTAGAAACACATTAACACACAAGACACCAATATTTTGACGTGGAAAACCTGGTTAAGGGAAAAACCATAGGGTGATTAACCTAAGATTGTATTCTTTGTTAGAAGAATAGAAAGAACAAATGGCACATGCCAATTAGGGCTTACTGCCTGAGCACAATGCTCACAAGAGGCCCACTGCCTACAAGAGACACACTGTCTATAGAATAATAGGTATCACATACTTGAACAGGAGAATAGCATCTTCACCATGCTTGAATCAGTTCCATTTAAGCCCAAAAACTTCTACTCTACCTTTCACTCTTCTCCTCTCTACCACATTCTCATCACCACAAGATACCCTTTCAAATGACTTTACAATTCCTTATTTATACAATAAATCAACTTAGGAATGATCATCTAAGTCAGCAAACATTACAGAGCAAATACATGAATACATCATGACTAATTACAAAATACTTCACGTGGAACAACACACTGCTGGCCATACAGATCTGAGACTTCAATCTTCTTCTAGGAACATGCCAATCTTCATATAACATCTTCAAGATCATCCGCAAGATGTGTAACTCATCTAGTCAGCCAGACTTAGGAAGAACACCATCATCTAGAAGTAATCTTTCAATTGTGAGCTCAAACTCCAATGCAGATCACCAACATGAACTGGACACGATCCATAGACCTCCACAAGCTTGCCTGAATCACCAAGAACATCCACACTACATCTGCTTATTGAAATCCTTATCTCCTTCATCTAGAACCTCAAGAACATAATCTGTCATCACTGTCACAATGGAATAGATGCTTGCGGACCTCCATATCACAAACCATTTGAGTTGTAACTCCACATGGACTTCCTAAACACTCCACCAAATCTACAGAATAGGATATTGCATTTCTGGATCTCACCGGACCTATCTGTGTCACTCTGTCACCTCTGAACACCTACCAAAACCGATTTTACTTGAGCGGCCACAACTTCTTTAGATCATGATGCAGACCTCTGAAATCTTTGCTGGATCATCTTAAGACACATATCTATAATCCCTTTGAACCACATCCTTTGATCTTCATCTTACCTAGGATCTTTGGCTCACTATCTTCACTATTCTTCTCTCTTCCTAATTAGAACTAATTTTCTCAATATTCTCAGTATACAGCTCATCCAATCCTTATCATCAATGCAATAGGAGTATGTTGACATCAATGACAACTCCAATTAGGCCCATACTTGCAACAATCTCCCCTTTTGTCATTGATGGCGACATATGATGTGAAAAACTATTTTAACCATCAAGACAAGAACTTTCCTTTATTGACACAACTCCCCCTATCACCAACAACCATTCACATGTCTTCTCTTCCTTTACTACTCCCCATTTGATCAGCAACCACTTGTTTTTCACATGTCTTCTCTCCCCCTTTGACATCAATGGCAAAGGGTACATACTTGCAACTCCACCACTTCAGAATCATACTAGCTGCTCCCCTTGAGTAGCAGCTCCCCATCATCAATTTGGACCACAAGATAGGACTGTGATATCCACCAGACTGAATCACATTAGTGCACCTTAGTTTAGCATTGGAGGGGTAATAACCCCTAACTTCTCCCTGAGATACTCAAAAGAGTCCTTAGGTAGAAGTTTAGTAAAGATATCTGCAATTTGATCCTTGGAAGGCACAAACTCCAATCTGACTTCATTCTTGTTCACTTTCTCTCTCAAAAAGTGAAACTTGATGGATATATACTTAGTCTTTGAATGCAACACTAGATTCTTAGATATATTTATTGCCCTTGAATTATCACATAAGATTGTGATAGGTTCTTCATACTCCACTTTGATGTCTCTTAGCATCTGCTTCATCCACAAAACTTGAGTGCAACTACTTGCTGTCACAATATATTCTGCTTCAGCTGTGGACAGAGTGATGCAGAGCTCCAAGAGATTGATACAAATTCCTAAAACTCCACAATTGTAATGCTTCCTTCTATTGGCAAGAGAAATCTATTTTTCTTCCGATATACTCCATCCCTCAGACATGACTTATCGGCATCTTCAAAATATGTCACTCTGAGTCGTTGATTACTCTGACGCCACCATCGGCAAGAAACTTTCCATGTCTTTCCAATGTACACTATTGGAAATACATTATACTATCAGCTCCACCAAAAAACTTCACCCCAATGCTTCGGTCACCTCGATAATCAAACACCAAAATCCTCCTATCGGCCAAACATTGTTCGTCGGCCAGACTTTTGTTTACTTATACCGATACTCACCCCTTCTATCGTTGTGACTCCGATAGTCGATATAACACTCAAGGACTCTCCCGATGGGATCTTCTCACACCGATGACTTCGGCTTGTATATACATTACATGACCTTCTATCGCCAGTAACCTATTGTATCTTCAACCGCTTTGACCGCTACAGCCAGTCATCACTTGCATCTTACGAAATGCATATCAATAGTGTACATTCCAATATACAATCTTCGACATGCAAATGTAGGATATACACAAAATACTTTCACATACAACTATGATATACACACACACTGTCTACAACATATAATTGACGTATACATAGGAAATGTATCTCCTCCCTCAATTGTGATATACATAGGAGTTGCCTACCTGATATACTTCAGCGATATACACATGCAATGGATCTTCTCATGTGATTGCAGGATACACATAGAACATACTCAGATACAATTGTGATATATACAGGAAATGTATATTCGTTGGGACAACAATAAAACCTTACGCTGAAGACATCTTTTGGAACTAAACTCGTAGTCTCTATTCTGTTGAGTCCTAGCACATAGAGATGCTAGGCTCTCTACTGCAACAACCCTTCCAAAGATTGGATCCTCCGTTCCATTCTGCCATAAACACAAACAAAAAGAAAACAAAATAGAAAAATATGTATAGGGTCCATTCCACTGATTTCAAAGAAATCCACCAGTGGAATGGTATCAATCTTGCATCTTCGACAACAGAAAAACTAGATTATGTACAGAACAATTCGATACAGAGAATAAGCACAGAACACAGAACTTGTAAACACAAACTGATAGAATTTCTATTTCTTCAATCAAACTTCATCCTCTCCCCCTTGGGATCCTAGTCCTCAAGGTGTTTATAGTTTCTTTCCATTCAGTTCCAACCGGAATACCAGAAATTGGAGTTGTTACAACTTCCAACTGGAATCTCAAAAAACTAACTAATCACATGACACATGTTTAATACACGACATGAATTAAACACCCTAGAACATCATCAACACAACACACTTGATTTAATCATCCACATACCCCAATTGCCCAAGATGTTCAAATTGGCTTATCAAGCTGCCAAATTTGTAACATTGGTTCACATGATGGGGTCTTTATTACAAACATGAAATCACAACCACAAAGACTACATGTCAACACAAACAAACATAGAAATGCATAAAATATGACAACATATTAAGACCTTAGTCTTCTCCCTCAAATGTATATTTGGCTTGTTGAAGAGGTACTCCTGCACCATACTCCCCGGGAGAAGAAATCTCAAGCCCACTTGAGATGAGAGTTTGAAGGTCTGTACCATGGTTTGTGATCTGATCTTCATTCATCCAAACTGCTTCTGAATTAGGTTTCCCATGCCAAGCCACCAAGTACTCCATGTACTCTTTATTCCTTGTCTTCTTTGCCACTCTTGAGTCTAAAATCTTCTTCAATTCTGGTGGATCATGCTTAGGAATATCATCATCTGTTGTACCCTGCAATGGTTCCTATTCTACATCTGAATTATGCTTGTATGGAGTTAAATCACATACATTGAAAATGGGTGATAATCCAAGGTCAGGGGGAAGTTGGATCTCATAAGCATTCTACCCACACTTCTTCAAAATTTGACATGGTCCAATCTTCCTCTGTATTAGCTTGGTATGTTTACCTTTTGGGAGCCTTTCTTTCTTCAGATGAACCCACACCAAATCTCCAACATCAAATTGTACATCCCTCTTCTTCTTATCAGCGTATGCTTTGTACTTTAATGTAGTTTGTTAGAGTTGGGTTTTGACTTGATCATGCACCTCTTTAATGGCTGATGCAAAAGCTTCTCCATCTGCACTAATAGACTCTCCTATAGGCAGATCTATTAGATCCAAAATACCCCTTGGATGAATGCCATATACCACCTAGAAAGATGACTTCCCTGTACTCCTATTGACGGTGTCATTGTAGGAAAATTCTGCTTGTGGTAGGATGTTATCCCACTTCTCTCCATGCTGCCTTGTCAAACACCTTAGCAGATTTCCCAATGAATGGTTAACCACTTTAGTTTGACCATCTATTTGAGGATGGTAGGCTGATGAGAAGGATAAGTTGGTTCCAAGCTTCCTCCAAAGAGTTGTCCAAAAGTGGCCAATAAATTTCACATCTCTGTCTGACACTATGCTCAATGGCAATCCATGTATTCTCACTATCTCTTTAAAAAATAGATCTGCAACATATGAAGCATCACAAGTGGTTTTACATGGCAAGAAGTGTTCCATTTTACTAAATATGTCGACTACAACAAAAACACTATCATATCCCTTCCTTGTCCTAGGCAAACCCAATACAAAGTCCATGCTTATGCTTTCCCATGGCCTAGAAGGAATGGGTAGTGGCTGATACAAACCTGCATTAGTGGATCTCCCTTTTGCCTTTTGACATATCACACATGCCTCCACAAATCTCCTCACATTTGACTACAATTTGGGCCAATAGTAATTCCTCTTCACAAGATCAAGAGTCTTATCTAGACCAAAATGTACTTCCATGGCCCCACAATGTTTCTCTCTAATGATATTCAGTCTCATAGAACACCGTGGAATACACAACTGTCCACCCTTGAAAAGTAATCCATCTTGGATCAGAAATTCAGAGAACTCAACATGATATTTGTCACCAAAGGAAGTACATACCTTGTAGATCTCTCCAAAGTCTTCATCAGCATCATACATGGTCTTCAAAGAGTCAATGCCAACACTCTCTAATTGGATCTAATTTATGGCTAGAGCCCTCCTACTCAGAGCATCTGCTACCTTGTTCTTGACTCCTTTCTTGTGCTTGAGTTTAAAGGTGAAAGCTTGCAAAGTCTCCACCCACTTCATATGCTTGTGGTTCAAATTCTCTTGACTGTTTATGAAACTAAGGGCATGATTATCTGTGAACACTATGAATTCTTTTGGCATCAAGTAATGCCTCCACTTTTTGAGTGACTGTACTAGAGCATACATCTCCAAATCATATGATGAGTATCTCTTCTTTGCATCATTTAGTTTCTCACTAAAAAATGCAATAGGCCTACCTTCTTGACTGAGTACTTCTCCAATTGCCATGTGGCTTGCATCACATTCTACTTGAAAAATCTTGTTGAAGTCAGGAAGTGCAAGGACTAGCTACTCTGCCACCTTCTTTTTCAATGTTTCAAATGAATCATCTACCTCATGTGTCCAAGTGAATCTGCACTTATGTCCTCCTCTTATGGTGTCAAGCATGGGTGCACAAACATGACTAAACCCTTTTATGAAATTCCTATAGAAGGTTGCTAACCCATGGAAACTTCTAACATCATTCATGGTTCTAGGAGTTGGCCAAGCCAATATGGCACTTACCTTCTCTTGATCCATTTTTAGTTTTCCCTATGAAATGACAAAACCCAAATATATGATCTCCTCCTGCATGAACAAACACTTCTCCAAGTTGATCATTAGCTGCTCTTCATGTAACCTTTTGAGGACTAGGTCTATATGTTTGAGGTGTTCTTCCCTTGTATTACTGAAAATCAGAATGTCATCTAGATATACTATGACAAATTTGCCTATGAATTCCCTTAAGACCTCATTCATCAACCTCATAAAAGTACTAGGGGCATTGGATAAACCAAAAGGCATGACCTTCCACTCATATAACCCCTCATTGGTCTTGAATGCAGTTTTCCATTCATCTCCTAGCCTAATTCTAATCTGATTATAGCCACTCTTTAGATCTATTTTTGTGAAATATTTGGCACCCCCAAGCAATCAAGTAAATCTTCTATCCTAGGGATTGGGAACTGATACCTGATTGTTATTTTGTTGATAGCCCTTGAATCAGTACAAAGTCTCCAAGTGCCTTCCTTCTTTGGTGCTAGGATAGTTGACACTGCACATGGAATTAAACTCTTTCCAATTAGGCCTATCTCCAACAACTCCTCAATCTACCTTGCTACTTCTACATTCTATTCTGGGGTAATCTTATACGCTACCTTGTTTGGAAGAGTAGATCCTGGGTTCAAATCTATGCAATGGCTGATGTCCCTTATAGGTGGTAGGGACCTTGGCATTCCATCAGAGATGATGCCTTTGTACTTGTCCAATAGTTCTTGGATAGCAGGATCTATGAACCTTTGCTTCTTCTCTCCCTTGACTTCCTACTATTGTTCCTTGTTCACCTTCAGGCATGGAATTAGAGCATATGCAACTACACCTTCTTCCACTATCTCTTTCATGAATTGTTTGCCTTCTACCATCATCACCTTAACTTCTTTCCCCTTGGATTCCTCCTCATTCTCCATCAATGGTAGCAATTCTATCACCTTACCATCCTTGGTGATTGAATATGTGTTCCTAACTCCATTATGGTGTGCTTTCAAGTCATATTGCCATGGTCTTCCAAATAGGAGATGGCAAGCATCCATCTTGGTAATGTCAAACAATAATCTGTCCTTGTATGTTCCAATTTGAAACTCTACCCAAGCCTGCTCTTCCACAACTGTTTGCTGACCTTGGGTGAGCCATGAGACCTTGTATGGGCAAGGGTGTGGCATTCTTCTAAGCTTAAGCTTTTCTACCATTTCAATAGACACAAAATTTTTAGTGGATCCAAAGTCAATCAGAACTTTACATACCTTTCCTCCTGCTTTGCAAGTAGTTCTGAAGAGAGACTTCCTTTTTGGGGGTTCTTTTTCAGGCACCTTCATGGTGGTCATTGCTCTCCTCATCATCAAAGCTTCTCCTCTCTCAGGATACCCATAACTATTAGGAACATTCACACTTTGATGAGTGTTTGAGCTTGTCACACTTTGACAATCAGATTCTTGGATCAGATTTGTCCTCCTTTCTCCCATTGAACTTGTTGCCTTTTCTAGACATCTGCTGGCTATGTGGCCTTCTCGATTCTAATTGTAACATCTGAGAGGTCCTCTGCCCTGAGATCTCCCTCTAAATGTTGGTCTTTTACCCCTAAAGTTTCCTCTTTGATTGTAATTTCCCCCTTGAGTTTGACTATTGTCTCCTCTACTGCTCTCTTGATTGGATTCAGCTTGGTGTCCAAATCCATTTCCTCTGCCTCTGAAAGGACTTCTTCCCCCTCTTTGTTGTCTTCCTCTTCCTCTACTGTTCTACTCTTGTCTTCTCTTTAATTTCTCTTCCACTTTGAGTGCCAATTGGTAGCACTTTTGGACTGTATCTGGGTTATGTAGATTTAAATCTTCTTGGATGGCAAACCTCAATCCATTGAGGTACCTTGCCACCTTCTCATCCTCGCCCTCCTTTACCTTTGCCTTGACACATAGTTTCATGAACTCTTCAGTGTATGAACTAACATCTAACTCCTTTTGCTTCAAGTTTTGTTTCCTCTTCTGTAATTGGATGTTGTAATCCAATGGAACATAGGCTTCCTTCACTAAAGCCATCATCTTCTTCCAAGTAGCAACTCTATTCTTTCCCTCTTTCACCCTATCATCTTGGATGAAAGTCCACCAAGTTAGTGCAGCCCCTTTCATTTTGGATTGGGACATTTTCACCCTTTGGTGGTCTGGTATCTCCTCGGTCTCAAAGAAATTATTCAAGGAGTCTATCCACTCCATCACTAAATCAGGATCCATTTTTCCTATGAACACGAGAAGGTCTAGTTTCATATCTACAGTTCATCTCTCCATGGATTTGAGGGCATTAAGTAAGGGTCTCTAGTCTGCAAGAACCTCCATCTCTTCGTGCCTAGGGATCTTCTCTTCATCCTAGTCATCACCAGAATCTTCTTCTCCCTTCTCTACTTTGTCCCTAAACTTCTCTAACTCATTTCTCAAGGCCTGATTCTGAGCCCTTACTGCTTTGCTTTCTACCAATTTCTTCTTCACTAGAACATCCAACTCAGCGTTGGCCATCTTCATTGGGTACTCTTGTGACCCCTCTTTGTCTGACATCTCATCTTCTTCTTCTACCCAAAGGATACTCCTTTGCTCTGATACCACTATGATGCAGAGCTCCAAGAGATTGATACAAATTCCTAGAACTCCACAGTCGTAACGCTTCCTTCTATCGGTAAGAGAAATCTATTTTCCTTCTGACATACTCCATCCCTCAGACATGACTTATCGGCATCTTCAAAATATGTCACTTCGAGTTGTTGATTACTCTTACGCCACCATCGGCAGGAAACTTTCCATGTCTTTTTGATGTACACTATTGGCAACACATTATACTATCGGCTCCACCAAAATACTTCACCCTGATGCTTCGGTCACCCCGATGATCAAACACCAAACTCCTCCTATCGGCCAAACATTGTTCGTCGGCTAGACTTCTGTCTACTTATACCAATACTCACCCTTTCTATCGCTGTGACTTCGACAGTTGATATAACACTCAAGGACTCTCTCGATGGGCTCTTCTCACACCGATGACTTTGGCTTGTATATACATTACCTAACCTTCTATCACCGGTAACCCATTGTATCTTCAACCATTTTGACCGCTACAGCTGGTCATCACTTGCATCTTACGAAATGCATATTAACAGTGTACATTCCAAGATACAATCTTTGACATGCAAATGTAAGATATACACAAAATGCTTTCACATACAATTGTGATATACACACACACTGTCTGTGACATACAATTGATGTATACACAAGAAATGTATCTCCTCCCTTAATTGTGATATACACAGGAGTTGCCTGCCTGATATACTTCAGCGATATACACAAGCAATGGATCTTCTCATGTGATTACAGGATACACATAGAATGTACTCAGATATGATTGCGATATATATAGGAAATGTATATTTATTGGGACAACATCAAAATCTTATGTTGAAGACATCTTTTGTAATTAAACTCACAGTCTCTATTCTATTGAGTCCTAGCACATAGAGATGCTAGGCTCTCTACTGTGATAACCCTTCCAGAGATTGGATCCTCCGTTCCATTCTGCCATAAACATGAACAAAAAGAAAACAAAACAGAAAACTATGTACAAGGTCCATTCCACTGATTTCAAAGAAATCCACCAGTGGAATGGTATCAATCTTGCATCTTCGACAACAGAAAAACTAGATTATGTATAGAACAATTCAATACAGAGAATAAGCACAGAACACAGAACTTGTAAACACAAACTGATAGAATTTCTATTTCTTCAATCAAACTTCATCCTCTCCCCCTTGGGATCCCAGTCCTCAAGGTGTTTATAGTTTCTTTCCATTCAGTTCCAACCAGAATACCAGAAATTGGAGTTGTTACAACTTCCAACCGGAATATCAAAAAACTAACTGATCACATGACACATGTTTAATACATGACATGAATTAAACACCCTAGAACATCAACAACACAACACACTTGATTTAATCATCCACATACCCCAATTGCCCAAGATGTTCAAATTGGCTTGTCAAGCTGCCAAATTTGTAACACTAGTTCACATGATGGGGTCTTTATTACAAACATGAAATCACAACCACAAAGACTACATGTCAACATGAACAAACATAGAAATGCATAAAATATGACAACATATTAAGACCTTAGTCTTCTCCCTCAGATGCATATTTGGCTTGTTGAAGAGGTGCTCCTGTACCACAGAGATATTGCCTCTTGTTTCTTGCTTGGCCAAGAAACCAATCTCTTCCCTAAAAAGAATGCTCCACCACTTGTACTCTTCCGATCATCCACATCTCCTACCCAATCTGCATCTGTATATGCATGAAGAGAAAAATCATGATCTCTGGGATACCACAATCCATACTCAACTGTCCCTTTTAGATATCTAAAAATCCTCTTGATTTCCATGACATGAGATTCTCTAGGATCAACTTGAAATCTAGCAACAAGACCAACAACATTCATAATGTCAGGTCTAGTTTGAGTGAGATACAACAATCCTCCAATCATTGACCTGTACTTTTTTTGATTAGCCTTAGGAGAGTCATCATCTTTGCTCAATTTACATCCAGTTGCCATGGGAGTACTCATTGGTTTTGAGTCTTCCATCCCAAATTTCTTCAACAATTCTTTCACATATTTGGTCTGAGAAATGAAGATTCCTTTCTTAGTTTGAATGATTTGCAGACCCAAGAAGAAATTTATTTCCCCAAGCATGGACATCTCAAATTCACTTTTCATTTGATTTGCAAAAGTTTTGCACATACTATCTCTTCCTCCAAAAATGATATCATCAACAAATACTTCAACAATCAAGATGTTTTCATGATCAATTTTGAAATACAATTATTGTCAGCAGTACCTTTGTTAAAATCAATCTTCAAAAGATGCTTATCCCATCTTTCATAACAGGTTCTTGGGGCTTTCTTCAGTCCATACAGTGCTTTCTTCAACTAGTAGACCATATCACCATGATCAGATAATTGAAATCCATCTGGTTGCTCAATGTATACTTCTTCTTCCAAGTCTCCATTCAGAAAGGCAGACTTGACATCCATCTGATATACTTTGAAATCCTTGAAGGCAACAAGAAATAGTCTGACTGCTTCAATTCTTGCCACCGGAGCAAAAGTTTCTTCAAAATCAACTCCTTCTATTTGAGAGTAACCCTTGCAGACCAATCTGGCTTTATTTCTGATTACTTCACCAACTTCATTCAGTTTGTTTCGGAAGACCCATTTGGTTCCAATCACATTCTTGTTTCTAGGTTTGGGAACAAGATCCCAAGTGTGATTTTTCTCAATTTGCATCAGCACTTCCTCCATTGCTTTAGTCCAGTTATCATCATTGCAAGCTTCATTCACTGTTTTAGGTTTAATCTTTGAAATCAGACAATACTCTTATGAATCTTGAGCAATCCTTCTTCTTGTTTGTACACCTTTGCTTTTGTCACCTATGATCTGATCTTCAGAGTGATTTAGTCTTACATACCTGGGAACTTTGGGAGTTTCTTGCACTTCTGATTCTTGATCAGGCTCATTCAAACTCATCTCTTCTTCTTGATTTACCTGATCAGTTTGAATCTAAATTTCAGAAGGGGCGTGGGCTCCTTGAATCAGGACACCATTTTGATCATCTTCATCATATTCATAAAACCTTGAGGGTTTTTCAATTCCTTCATCAACCTTCACATTTGTGCTTTGTATAATCTTTCTCAGTCTCTTGTTATAACACCGGTATGCTTTGCTTTGAGTAGAGTAACCCAAGATTATTCCTTCATCACTTCTAGCATCAAACTTGCCTAGATCTTCATCTCTTTTAATGTAGCATTTGCTACCAAAAACTCTAAAATACCTCACTGTGGGAGTGATGCCAAACCAAAGTTCATAATGAGTCTTACCGGTATTGCTTCTGATTTGAACTCGATTAAGAGTGTAAACTGTAGTGCTTACAGCTTCTCTCCAGTAAATCTGAGGAATATTTGCTTCCATCATCATGGTTCTAGATGCTTCTTGGATGGTCCGGTTCTTTCTTTTCACTACTCCATTTTGTTGTGGAGTCTTAGGAGTAGACAATTGTCTTATGATTCCATGCTTCTCACAGAATTCTATGAACTCACCGGATGTGAATTAACCACCTCTATTAGACCTCAGACATTTTATGTTCAATCCAGTTTCATTCTCCACTATAGCCTTGAATATTTTGAATTTCTCAAGAGCCTCTAATTTCTCCTTCAGAAAAGTTACCCACATCATCTTGGAATAGTCATCAATTAATAGCATGAAGTATCTATCACCTTGCACACTTCTGATTCTTGCTGGACCACATAAATCAGTATGAACTAAGTCTAATAATCTGGTAGAAGATTGTTCCTTGCTTTTGAATGAGACTCTGCTTAGTTTCCCTAACTGACATTCTTTGCACAAGCTATTTGTAGGTTTTACTAGTTTTGGAAGATCTCTTACAACCTGAGTGTTGCTTATCTTGATGATGTTATCAAAATTTACATGACACATTCTCCTATGCCATAACCAACTCTAATCAATTTGAACAAATAGACAACTTTTACCAGTACCAACTAAATGGAAGATATTACCTTTTATTTGGGTACCGGATGCAATCTCTATTCTGAAACTTTCAAAGATCTTCCATTTTCCATTCTTGAATTGGAGATTATAGCCTTTATCCCCAACTGTCCAACACTGAGAAGATTGTGCTTCAATCCTTCAACATACAGTACATTACCATTTTTGTACTTTCCATCAAAAGAAATAGTTCCTCTACCTCTGATTCTACTAGCAGAATTATCACCAAATTTTACCACTCCTCCTTCATACCTTTCTAGATCTATGAACTTATTTTTGTCGCCTATCAAATGGTGAGAGCATCCACTGTCAATGACCCAATCATCCTTTTCTTCAACTTGGGCAGCTAGAGCTCTTTCCACAACTTTATGATTGACAGATTCAGAAGGCATTGGATCTTCTTCCTTGATGGCAATAAACACCCAATCACTTTTGGATTTGTTTCCTGTCTCTGATTCATCATCTGTTACTCCTTCATTATCATCATCTTCATGAACATAGTAACAATTCTTTTGGAACCTTGATTTGTTAGGATTTGGCCTTGAAAATCTTTCCGGACACCTTGAGGCAAAATGACCAATCTTATTGCAGTTAAAACACTTAAAAGGCAATTTCCCTTCATACTTATTGGATCCTCTTGGCAGTCTTTTTGCAATAAGGGCTTCAAGTTGAGCAGTTTTTGCTTCCTCTTCTTCTAGGTCTTTTCTTGCTTTTTCATACCATGATGGTTTCCTTGAAGAGTTCTCTCCCGGATCAAACCTTTGTTTACCTTTTATAGAGGTACTAGCTTTAAATGTAGATTGAATCTTGGGGGGGCATCTCCAAATTCAGTCATTTCAAATGCAACCAATTTACCAACCAATTGATCTCTTGTGACACTTGAATGGGCTCTGAATTATTCAATGGCAACAACCTCGTATTTGTAAGAAGCAGGAAGGGATCTAAGAACTTTGCCAACAATCTCATCTTCATCCAAGACTCTACCAGCACATCTAATGCCACAAACAAGCTCATTTACTCTTGGCATAAAAGTAGTGATATTTTCATCTTCTCTCATCTTCAGATTTTCAAATTTTCCTTTCAAACTCTATAGCCTTGCACATTTAACATACTTGTCTCCTTCATGTAGAATTTCTAGTTTTTCCCAAATCTCAAAAGCAGTTTGTAGGTCAACAACATTTGTTAGCTTTGAATCAGACAAGGCACTTAGAAGAGCTTCTTTAGTTCGTAGATTGTTTTCAGCATCTGTGATTTCAGTTGCAGTTTTTGGTCCATTCTGTGGAGGAGTATACTTCGTTGTAGCCATGGTCCAGTACTGCATTCCCATACATTGCAAGTGACATTTCATACAACTTTTCCAAAGATTAAAATTGGTTCCATCAAACTTTGGACTATCCTTCTTGTAGGACAACATCCTGGATCTCCTCAAGCGGTTAAGCTCTTTTAGAGGAACTTAGCTCTAATACCAATTGTTAGATTTAGAGCAGACAACTAAGATGGGGGGGTGAATCAGTTGTACAAAACTTTCTTCCAATTAAAGACTTAAATCCACTTTGTAATTCAACAGCATAATGATAAATCAATCATGGAAACATAATGCATTAAATCAAGAGCAGAAACACATTAACACACAAGACACCAAGATTTTGACATGGAAAACCTAGTTAAGGGAAAAACCACAGGGTGATTAACCTAAGATTATATTCTCTATTAGAAGAATAGAAAGAACAAATGGCACATGCCAATTACGGCTTACTACCCGAGCACACTACTCACAAGAGGCCCACTGCCTACAAGAGACACACTTTCTACAGAATAATAGGTATCACATACTTGAACTAGAGAATAGCATCTTCACCATGCTTGAATCAGTTCCATTTAAGCCCAAAAAATTTTACTCTGCCTTTCGCTCTTCTCCTCTCTACCACATTCTCATCACCACAAGATACCTTTTGAAATGACTTTACAATTCCTTATTTATACAAGACATCGACTTAGGAATGATCATCTAAGTTGGCAAACATTACAGAGCAAAAACATGAATACATCATGACTAATTACAAAAGACTTCACATGGAACAACACACTGTCAGTCACACAGATCTTAGACTTCAATCTTCTTCTAGGAACGCACCAATCTTCATATAACATCTTCAAGATCATCTGTAGGATGTGTAACTCATCTAGTCGGCCAGACTTAGGAAGAACACCATCATCTGGAAGTAATCCTTCAATTGCGAGCTCAAACTCCAATGCAGATCACCAACACAAACTGGACACAATCCAAAGACCTCCACAAGCTTGCCTGAATCACCAAGAATATCCACACTACATCTGCTTATTGAAATCCTTATCTCCTTCATCCGGAACCTCAAGAACATAGTTTGTCATCACTGTCACAATGGAATAGATGCTTATGGACCTCCAGATCATGAACCATTTGAGTTGTAACTCCACATGGACTTCCTAAACACTCCACAAAATCTATAGAACAAGATATTGCATTTCCAGATCTCACCGGACCTATCTGTGTCACTCTGTCACCTCTGAACACCTATTAGAACTAGTTTTACTTGAGCGGCCACAAATTATTCAGATCATCATGCGGACCTCTAAAATATTTTTTGGATCATCTTAAGACACATATCTATAAACCCTTTGAACCGCATCCTCTGATCTTCATCTTAGCTAGGATCTTTAGCTCACTGTCTTCAATGTTCTTCTCTCTTCCTGATTAGAACTAATTTTCTCAGTATCCTCAGTATATAACTCATCCAATCCTTATCATCAATTTAACAAGAGTATGTTGACATCAATGACAACACCGATTAGGCCCATACTTGCAACATCAACTAGGTTTTTAACTATTTTTGTTGTTCTTTCATTGCTGTAAACTACAGTTAATTAAGTTGGCTAGAATAAGTTTGTATGAGATAGTTTAGGACAGAAATGAGTCTTGAAGGCATATATAGTGCGAGCATCATCATAAGCTTATGCTCTCTGGTTGATAATTCAATGTAGGAATGCAATGATAGAGTGGACTATTCAGTTAGGTTTAACCCTAGATTTTGTTTAAGTCTACAACGCATTAGTTTTCCTCTACATTTTTGGTGTCGTTGCCAGGGATGGTGCTATCTTCATAGTCTCATTAGTTTTATATGCTTTCATAGTTAAATATTGGTTTCAACATTAGATTTAATAAGTTCATTTTTTAAGAAACACCAGGAATTCTACTAACACTGTGTGGGAACACTGAAACATAAAGCTCAAATTATTTTATGCGGAGGTAGAGAGATAACCGAGGTAGATTCCTCCCTTCAACTTCTCAGAATAACGAGGGCATAGCTGATTTCAACAACTACATAGTAGGAAGTGTTGAAGGAGAGTTTTCTTTTACATCTTCATCAACACCCCCTACATCTCCATCAGCTTCCTCCACATCCACAGAAGGAACATTTAGAACCATGGCAGAAGCCGCAATAGAGGATCCTCCAAGACAAGCAACATTTGAATTCCCCATCCCAGACCAAGCACAAGCTGCTACTCTAAAAAATATACCACCTTCTGCGTTGCCTATTTTCTATGGCTTGGTGACCGAAGATCCTGATACTTTCTTGTTTGAGTTTGATGTCTTGTGTAGGAGTTATGACTACACCAATGATCCTTACAGACTCAAGTTGTTCCTTGCCACACTCAAAGACGCTGCTTTACAGTGGTTTATGGGGTTGGGGAAAGATGTCATCCTAGACTGGGATACTATGAAGACAAAGTTCCTGGCAACATATAAAGACTACTGCAGAGGACATGATAGGAGAAGAGATGACATTTTTAGGATGTCACAGAAAGAGGATGAACCACTAGAAGACTATGTGGAAAGATTCCAGTTTGCCTTGAAGAAAAACCCTCAGAATATATTATCTAAAGAATCACTGAAGCTGGTCTTTCTGAGAGGAGTTAATGATGATTGCATGGATGTCCTCAACCTCATTGGAATAGGGGATATATCTCATCTTCCCTTTGATGATATCTGTACAGCCTGCAAAAATTCTTCTAGAACATTCTCCAGAAAACCAAGGGGAGAAAGAGCATCTATCACACGCAAGGCAACTAATGGAGTTTCAAGGGTGGAGATTAGTAACCTGCTGACCAACATGAAGGAGGACATTATTAGCCATATGGCTACACAGCTAGACACTCTCCATATCAAGAAGAAACAAGAGGAGGCAGATGCAATGCTCATTGGGTACTGCCCCAGCTGTAGACAGAGGAAGGCCAACTATAAATGCAAAACAGTGGCCAACATACAATAAGAAAAGATTGAGAGACCTGAGTTGCAGTAATTTGAAGGAGAAGATGGGAAATTGTTCTTCATTTCTCAAGGGAGACCTTGGAAGCAAAGGCAAGGTATGCCCTTTGATCCACTTAGTTTTAATTCTCCCTTTCCTGCTGCAAATTAGAACTTCTCTAGTTGGAATGCTCAATAATGGCCTGGTAACCCAAATGCATGGCAAAACCCCAATGGCCTACTCCACAAGTTGGTTGGAACCAACAACAACCTAACTCATGGCCACAACAAAATTTCCAAGGTCCAAACTATAACCCTTAGTGGCCTCCTTAGCAGCAACAATGGCAGCCTTAGTGGAACAAGGGCTAACAATGGCAACAAAATGCACAATTTCAACAACCTAGGATTCCATCTTAGCCACAACAGCCAGCCATAATGCCACCACCTCAAAATCCACCTCAAAATACACCTCCTAGACCTACCCAAATCCTTGCCCAATCTGCACCTAACCCTAACAACAAGCGTGTCTAACAGGCTCATACTAACGAGGTAATGCAATATCCCACCTATGGGGTGGATGTGAGTAATGTTCATCTTAGATCAGGGAAGTAACTTACAGGACCTTCATCTCCCCAAATTACTAAGCTTGAAGATGAAGAACCCATTAAAGAAGTCTTAGATAAGCAACCCTTGGAACCTAAATCAACCCAAGATGCCCAAACCACTATGTAACATAAGTCTCCTCCTTTTCCTAAGCACTTGGCCATGCAAAAGCAAATAGCCCAAGCTAATACTGTCCTTCTCAGCCAACTAAAATACATAAGCATCAAGATTCCCTTAATCCAAGCCATCAAGGATATTCCTATCTATGCCAAAACTATTAGGGATCTTTGCATAAAGAAGCCAAGAAAGAAGAGAATTGATCCTTAGATAGTACATGTTTTAGGTAATCTTGTTGACATCATGTTGGGTAATATAATTGTTCCCAAATACATAGATCCAGGTAGCCCAGTGGTGGATGTAAAGATCAATGGGACTCTAATTAAAAACACCTTGATAGATCTAGGAGCTGCAATTAATGTCATGACTAAGGAAACAATGCAGACACTCCAATTAAAAAACCTTAGGCCTACTCAGACAGTCTTGCAATTAGTTGATAGGTCTATAGTCAAACCTGAAGGGGTCATAGAAGATTTGGTCATTGCATTAGATTCTTGGGAATACCCTGCTGATTTTATTGTTTTGCAGCCTAAGGTTAATCTTGTTGGATATCCTCTTATACTAGGTAGACCATGGCTTGCCACTGCTGATGCATTTATAGGTTGTAGGTCTGGCAACATGATCATATCTAATGGGACAATGACCAAGCAGTTAGTTTTATATCCACCAGCCTAGCCATACCATGAGCTTGAGTAGACCATTTGGCCTAGCTTGGAGGATGAGGATACCTATTCCCTGCAAACCCTGATGACTATAGAAAGTAGCCCTTTATTGACTATTCTAGATGAAGATGAATTAATTGCTCATGTTATACAAAATAATTGTGGGAGACATCCACAGTAGCAAGACTGCCTATCTTGCTTACAAGACCCTTTAAGTAGCATAATACCTAGCAGTTCATCAGAAAAAGTCTCCCAAATCTTCCATGCGTTGTTACCTCAGCAATGCTTACCTATATTACCCATCCTCGATTTGTCTTCCTTTCAAGAATTGTCCAAACAAGTAGAAGTCAAGCCAGGTAAGATGTTGAACATTAACAATACACTAACTGATGAACAACATCAATTCCTACATGCAATATTACATACACACTCAGTAGCATTTGTTTGGGATTACAATGGTATAAAAGACATTGATCCTACCCTGTGCATGCACAAGATATACATAGATGATGGATATAGACCAATTAGGCAACAACAGAGGCGCATGAATCTAGCCCTTAGAGAAATTGTTAAAGATAAGCTTTAGAAGCTTTTGGACGCAGGCTTTATATACCCCATTTTAGATAGTGAATGGGTTTCACCATTGGTTACAGTCCCCAAGAAAGGTGGCAAATGGAGGGTCTGTGTTGATTACAGAGAATTGAATACTACTACTAGGAAGGATCACTTTCCATTGCCTTTTATTGACCAAGTTCTTGACTCTTTAGCAGGCAAGAAATATTTTTCCTTTCTTGATGGCTTTAGTGGTTATAACCAAATTGAGATTGCTCCTGAAGATCAGGATAAGACCACATTTACCTGCCCTTGGGGGACATATGCATACTCTGTCTTATCCTTTGGCTTGTGCAATGCTCTAGCTATATTTTGAAAGAGCAGTCTTAAGCATTTTCTCTGATTTTTCCCATGACAGTATGGAGATTTATATGGATGACTTCACCACATATGGTGACACATATGATGAAGCCCTACACAACTTGGAGAAGGTATTGAAGAGGTGTATAGAGCATAACCTCTCCTTGAGTAATGAAAAGTGTTTTTTGATGATGACATAGGGAATAGTCTTGGGATATTTTATCTCAAGTGCAGGCATTCAAGTTGACTAAAGAAGATTGAGATTATATCTACCCTACCTATTTGTAAATTCTGATTTGGTAGAGCAACTAACTTATTTCCATTATCATTCACACCCGATACCTAGATGACATTTGAATCAATAAGGTCCTGTATCTCATGTTTAGGACACATACATCGTTCAATGTCATGTCCTTACATCTGATGATAATGACAAAAGGCATTAACATCAAAGTAAGGTCCTTGTTTACTAGGATCAACAGGCTTGATCGGGGGAAGTTTTAGAATGTTATTACTCATAGCTTGATTCATGATAGAATAATAGGACTCAGATATTGGAGTAAATGTTCTCGGTTGATACGAAGGTTTCTTTGGATTATTTATAGCAAACACATTCATATTTGGCCCATTTATCTTGATGAAACCCCTATTATTGTTGCTTTTAAAATTGTTTTGTAATGATCTGCCCATGGATTGACCACCTTGAGCCGATGAGTTTTGGTTTTCATACTGACTAGACGAAAGTTGATAATCACGAAGAGCGGTGCATAAATATTGAATGGAGTTATATTTCATCAAGAGAGTCTTATCGTGAATATTAGGTTGTAGATTTGTAATGAATATCTTCTGAATATCTTCATCTTTCATCTGATCTAAATTTGTGCATAAAGTCCTTGATATCGACCAATGAATTTAGTCAACTTTTCTTTGGGACCTTGTTTGCATTGAACCAAGTCAATAAGAGTGACTTGGGGTCTGATATTTGCTTGAAAATGTTGTAAAAATTGATCAATCAACTGCAAAAAGGAATGTATTGAATTCAGAGGAAATGAGCAAGACCATTCTAAAGCAGTATCTTTGAGAGATTGTGGGAAAAGTTTTGCTAACAAATCCTCTTCAAAATAAAAATCACTACACATAGCTGTATATGCTGCCACATGAATATTAGGATCTCCTTTTCCACCATATTTTTCAAAGTGAGGAGTCTCAAACCTCTCAGGCATAGGGGTTCTCAAGGTTACATAGGATAATGGATTACGGGCATGATATGTTGGTAGACTAGGCTGTGAAGAATTTGTCAAATTTGTTACCTTTTGTTGCAAAGCAGTCATGCCCTGTAAAAGTTGGTTTAGGATGGCATCATTGGGAGATACAGTTTGTTGTAAGGAATTAGAACCAAGGTGAGGAGGTGATTGAGCTTGAGATAGAGGCAGAGAATATGTTAACGATAGTTGGCCATATTGATATGTGGAAGATGGCTACGAGTATGTAATAGGTAGTTGGAAATGAGTGGAATAGATAGGAGGTTGAGAACAATTAGTCATAGAAGATGTCCCTTTAGGAATCAAATTATGATAATTAAATCCCACAGATTTGTAATTAGTTCCATTAGATACTCCAATACTAGTGGTAGCATTACTACAAGTGTTTGCATTAGTTGTTAAGATCATTGATGTAAAAGTGGATATTCCTCTATTTGGTATAGGTATGGAAACTTGAGTATGAGATGGTGATAGAGTGTTATTTATCATTTGTGCACATTCAGTCACTAGCATGATATTGTTTTGTACAATATGTGCTAGACCACGAAGTGCATTAATACCATCTTGTCCTTTTATCAATTCTCTTATATTATGAATTGTAGGAACTACTTCTACGGCTATTCTCTCATTTTCCATAAATGTATGAAATTCAGCTAGGTCCTTATCCAACTTTTCTATTTTCTCATCAAATACATATCCTATTACCTCAATAGTATTATCAACATCATGAAAAGTTTGTTCTTCCATTGAGGTTGGAGGATGTATAATATCTTGCACAATTTGATTTTCTCCCTTTGTAAAGAAGGTGTCCAAAGTACCAAATTCCTCAAGAGCACTAGATCCCATTAATCTTTTACTTCTTCTCAAAGGGA
This sequence comes from Cunninghamia lanceolata, assembly GCA_027924645.1. NCBI lineage: Eukaryota > Viridiplantae > Streptophyta > Pinopsida > Cupressales > Cupressaceae > Cunninghamia > Cunninghamia lanceolata. The sequence goes on from BSBN01000134.1 coordinate 883,179, forward strand.
TATTGTTTTTAGGATAGCATGTCATAAAGCTTATACAAAAGAGTACAATACACACTTCACAAACTAAGAGAACAAATCTTAGGAGAAGGATATGATTGACGGCCAAAATGCTTGAATTTTTGTACTCTTTTCAATGCAAATGAATGAAACAAAGGATGTTGTAAGGATTTTAGTCAAGGGAAGAAAGTTATATGTCTGATATAAGTCCAAAAAAACAATATAATCACTCTCAACACACTCTTGATGCAAATCCAAGATACTGTCAAGTCAAAATATAGTGAAAATATGTCAAAATAGGCATTTTTTTCACCAAAATTCCATGCAAAAGAGCATAAAAAAAGGTGTTGTGAGGAAAATTATGATGGAAAGAAAATTATATCAGTAATAACAGCCACTTGGTGCCAAAATATCCAACACAACATGCTTTTAGCGCCACTTAAGGTCAAACCCTAGTGAAAATATAGCAAAATATGCAATTTTTCACTGTTTTTCAATTCCAAGACCTAGCAAAAGGGGTGTTGTAAGGAATTTTAGGAGGTAAATAAAATAACATCAATAATATCAGTCACCTCAATCCATAAAATTGATCACAACACGCTTGGAGTGCAAACTAGGTCAAACCCTAGGGCAAAAATAGCCAAAATGTGTAGTTTTTCACCGAATTTGCACTACAAGAACCTGTTAAAAGGGTGTTGTGAAGCTTTTTATGAGGGGAACCAAATGATTACCCTGATAAAATAAAATTAATGCAAAAAATATCCTTCACAACACACCTATAGTGCAAGTTTAGAGAGTCGATAAGGCCAATTTTATTGAAAATTGTTGTTTTTGAAGCCCTAGGTTTGAAATCTTGGGATAAAATTCTATGTGAATGCTTTGAAGTCTGATTTATGATTAAATTTAATTACTCTCAGATCTATAAATTATTTTCAATCCTTAACATGCAAAATGCCCATGCAAATTTAATGAAAATGCATCAAAATTGCTAGTTTTTGTTGAAATTTCTATGTAAAAATGCAAATATTTTAAATCTAAATGCAAATTCACACTAAAATGAATGACTACAAACAAATTCAAATTTGAATGAGCCTCTAAAATTAGTAGAAAAATATGATAAAATATTTTTCCTACAAACCCTAGATTTTGGAATTACCAAGTTATATAAAATTGTCAAAATTTCCACAAAACCCTAGCAATTAAATGATGAAAATGCAATGTAAATTTCTGATTTTTTGGATTTTTATGTAGTTTATATCAGATCTGATGCAAAAATTATGAATTAGGAAAATTTAGAAATAATTGATGCAATGTAGTAAGCCAAACAATGCGATTTTTTTGTATTTTTCCAAATTTTCATTTTTTTTGAATTTTTCTCAATGCAATAAAATAAATGACCAAATGAATGAATGAAATCAATCCAAATCTGAATACAAACACTCATCAAGTTGCAATTTAATTCCAATAACATGGGTTCACCAAAATGTTTAGGGTAAAATTGGATTTCATTAATCTTTTGTTGTTTAGATGTTTGAATCCTCCTTTCACCCTAACATTGAAGGATGTAGGGTCGAGTGGCGAGCACTATCATACCCTAGGTCACTTGGAAATGAAGGGAAGCTTGTATTAGGGAATTTAAATATTAATTTTCCTTCTCTTGTGTCTAATTAACCATTAACACCTTAATTATGCAAATATGACAATGAATTGATGAAAGATGAAAAAGCTCTTACAGATGGGAGTAAAATAACAAATCACAAAATAACTATTTTCAAGGTTCCGAGGCAGAACAGTTAGGGATACTGGTACGGGTGTCCAAGTCCAAGGTACCTACTTTTTTAGGGAATCTGGACCTCCTTCTGATATTGATCAGCCCTGTAACTTCTATTTCCTGATATCTGTCTGTGGAGGACACTGTTGTGGGTGCCATAGTCCTAGAAGTGCTCCTTTATCTGACTTATCTTCAGATCCCAAATGCTTGGTGCCTGCCACTCCTTCCTACAACTCTACTTTTCCCAAATGTGACACCTATAACCTGCAATCACAAGACTTGGTTTTGGGGTTGTGGTGTTTAGAGGCTTTCCTTGGTCAAGCCCTGGAGGACACTTAAGTATCTAAACACCGTTGTCAGAAAAAGAGTGCATGCCCTTGTGAGGCAGAGGCAAAAACCAAAGGAATCAATGATAAAAACATAATGATATGTCACCTTGTAGTGAAGCTCGCATCGAGGAAGATACTCTTCATCCCATGAGGAGATTGATGCTCAAATCTACAAATATCAACACACAAAACATACAAGTTTGCTCTTGCAACACAATCAAAAGCATTGAATCACCTTGAGAACACAATAGGTTGCTAGTAATCATATAATTAAAATCTAGTTTACAAATGAATGCCTAAGCTTTCTTATATATGCAACTACAAGCACTCTCGCCAAGAAATTAAAAATCAAACTTTACTGTGTCGGCAAAATAACCAAATAACGGTCATAAACCAACACCCAAAAATTGGGACTATCCCAAAATAGGGCAGGACTAGGGCATGGGTACCCAAGTCCTCCCCCCTATTTTGGGTAGGGTACAGCTCAAGGGGTCCACCTAAGTCCAATTTATCATGAAACCTAGGCCTCATTCCATTGGGATGCCAAAATATGAACTAAAATGTCCTAAATACACTCTAAAGACCTGGGAGCTAAACCTTATGAAGGAAAAGCCCCCAAGGGGACATTTTCTGATGTTACAGCTTCATACATTCATTTATTTATTTATGCATTTCTAGCTAGATTGTTTCATGTTATCTTTTACACTGCATTGTGAAGTAAGTAAGAAATCGTGATTGCTATTTTTGATATTCATGATTTATGAAGAGAATAAATCATTGAAGTCCCCCGGAGGTTAGTGTTAAGTCTTTTCTCATTCTATGTATTTCAAGTTAATTATGTGATTCTCTGTTGAATATAGCTATCTTTAGCTTACATTGGGGGTACCTGTAGCAACTAGGTTTTTAACTATTTTTGCTGTTCTTTCATTTTTGTAAACTACAATCAATTAAGTTGGCTAGAATAAGTTTGTAAGAGATAGTTAAGGATAGAAATGAGTCTTGAAGGCATATATAGTGTGAGCATCATCATAAGCTTATGCTCTTTGGTTGATAATTCAATGTAAGAATGCAATGATAGAGTGGACTATTTAGTTAGATTTAACCCTAGATTTTGTTTAAGTCTACAACGCATTAGTTTTCCTCTACACAAATTATGCTTTTTGGAAGATAAGGATGGAATCCTACATCAATTCTCTAGGGTGTGGAGTTTGGGATTCTATCAAGAAAGGTTACACTATTCTTTCTACTAGTCCTACAAGTGCAGATGAAGTCAAGAAGTATGACAACAATGCCAAAAAAAAGTTTTCCATCATGAGTGGATTGTCTGATTCAGAACTTTCAAAGGTGATTGAGTTGTAGTTCTGCTCAAGAGGTTTGGGAGAACCTTTAAACCATTTATGAAGGGGATAAGAAGGTAAATCAAGCTAAGATACAAATTCTCAAAAGTATATTTGAAACCCTATATATGACAGAGGATGAAAATATTGCTAGATATATGCTCCAAGTGAATGAAGTGGTCAATGGCATCAAAGGTCTTGGTGGTAAAATAAAATAGGATGAAATTGTGAAAAAGGTTTTGAGATCTCTTCCCAAATCTTACAGTCATAAGGTATCTGCCATTGAGGAGACTACAGACTTGGATAAATACTCTTTAGACCAAATGCTTGGGACCCTCACTACTTTTGAAATGAGAGACTTTGAGAGTGATGTTCCAAAGAAAGAAGCTTCATTCAAAGGCAACAAAAAGACAAAGGATGAATTTGCTGATGAAGATGAAAGTTCTGATGATACTAAAGCAAATTTTGTAAGAACACTGAAGAAAGGATTTGGCAAATATAAAGGTAAGTTACCCTTCAAATGTTTTAATTGTGGAAAGCTAGGTCACTTTGCTTCTAAATGTCCTCTTAAAGAAGCTAGGAGAAGTAACAGAAATAGTAAATTCAAAAGGAGTTTGTTTTCCTTAGAGGACAATTGTTCTTCAGAAGATGAAGATCATGATTCAAATGATGAAACACTTTTCTTGGCCATGAGTGTTGGTGACAAAAAGAATGAGGTTGGAAAATGTGGAAAAATTGATACCTTGCAAATAGTTCAAAACAATGAAAAATCAATGGTTGTATGGACTGCCTTCCATGCAAAAGAATAAACCAAAGCTTAAGTTATTGATAGTGGTTGTTTAAATCATATGACTAGTGAAAAAGATAAGTTTATCATCTTTAAGAAGTGGGATGGTGGAGCTGTTAAGTTTGGAGGTGATGAGTCAACTCAAATTTGTGGAAAAGGTGTCATAACTATTGATGGAAAGGACATGATTGAGGATGTTCTCTATGTCAAAGGATTACAACACAATCTTCTTAGTGTTAGTCATATGTGTAGGAAAGGGTACAATATTACTTTTCATGCTAATGGTTGTGAAATTAGGAACGCAGTATTCGGAAAGCTAGTTGTAGAAGGTATCAAGACATGTGGTGATATTTATCACTTGAAAGAAGCAAATGGAAGAACATGTCTGTTGACTCAATCCAGTGAGTTTTAGCTATGGCACAAAAGAATGGGACACAACAACTTTAATAATATGGTAAGAATAAGCTCTACTCATGTAGTTAGAGATATGCCTAAAATAATCAATCCTGCAAACACTGTATGCAAGGAATGTCAAATGGGAAAGTAGACAAAGACAAGTTTTAAAAGCAAGGAATACTCTTATTCAAATCCATTGGAGATAATTCACATAGATCTATGTGGACCTATAAGAGTAAAGAGTCAAAAAGGTGAAAGGTACTTTATGTTGGTCATTTATGATTATTCTAGAATGACTTGTGTTACTCTCTTAAGAGAAAAATCTGATGCCCTTGATAAGTTTAAAGTTTTCAAAGCTTTGGTTGAAATTGAAATGGATACTACGATCAAATGTTTAAGGTCAGATAGAGGAGGTGAGTTTACTTCAAATGAATTTGAAAAGTTTTGTGAAGATCATGGTATTAGGAGGCACTTGTTTGCTCCTATAACCCCTTAGAAAAATGGGGTAGTGGAAAGGAAGAATAGGACTGTGCAAAAAATGTCTAAGGCAATGTTGAAAGATGCAGATTTGCCTGATACATATTGGAAGGAAGCAATTCACACTGCTGTCTATCTAACTAACAGAGTGCAGTTAAGGGTCACTAGCACTAAGACCCCTTATGAGTTGTGTTATGGAAGACCTCCCACTATCAGATACTTCAAGATCTTTGGCAATAAATGTTATATAAGAAGAGATGAAGAAGACCTAGGAAAGTTTGATTCAAGATGTGATGAAGGAATCTTTCTTGGTTACTAAACTAGAAGTAAGGCCTACAGATGCTAAAACAAAAGGTTGGGAAAGATGATTGAAAGCACAAATGTCAAAGTAGATGAAGACTTGTATCAGTTCTCATAGGATTTAGAAGACACTGGATCTAATATCTTCCCCTACATTGAAGATGAAGAAGTAGAAGAAGTGAAAGAATAAAAGGAACAAAAACCTGAATAGATACCTAAGACCCCTACAAAGTATGTTTAGAAGAATCATTTTGTAGAGCAGATCATTGGAGACAAGAATGAAGGTGTACAGACAAGGAGAAGGTTTTCCAAAACACATGAGCAAGTAAACTTGTGTTCATTATCAAAAGTGGAACCTAAGACCTTTGATGAAGCCAACAAAGATGATGGATGGATAAAAGCAATGGAAAAAGAATTGGATCATATTGAAAAGAGTTAGACATGGGAATTGGTTCCTAGACCAGCCAATAAGAATGTTATAGGAACAAAGTAGGTGTTCCAGAACAAGCTAAATGAAGAAGGTGAAGTTGTAAGGAACAAAGAAAAATTAGTATGCAAAGGATATACTCAAGTAGAAAGCATTGAATTTGAGGAGACTTTTTCTCCAGTAGCTAGGATGGAGGTAATCAGAATGTTCCTTGCTCTTTCTGCTCACAAGAACTTCAAAGTGTATCAGATGGATGTCAAGTCAACATTTCTCAATGGTGACCTAGAATAAGAAGTATACATTGAACAACCAAATGGTTTTTAGATATCAAAAGATCCATACATGGTATGTAGACTCAAAAAGGCTTTATATGGGCTCAAGAAAGCACCTAGGGCTTGGTATGCAAGATTAGACAAGTACTTACTTCAACAAGGCTTCAAGAAAGGTATTACAGATAGCAATCTTTACATAAAGGAAGAAGGAGACATGATCTTGATAGTTGCAGTTTATGCTGATGATATCATTTTTGGTGGAAATGATGATATGTGTAAGAGATTTACATAGGAGATGCAAAAAGAATTTGAGATGTCCATGATTGGTGAAATGTCTTTCTTCCTTGGTCTTCAAATTGCTCAGCTAGATGGTGGTATCTTTATTTCTCAAGCTAAATATGTCAAAGAATTGTTGAAGAAGTTTGGTATGGAGGATTCAAAACTAGTGAGTACTCCCATGGTCACTAGATGTCACTTGAGTGAGTCTCTGGAGGTAGATTAGACTGCCTATAGGTCTATGATTGGAGCACTATTGTACTTGATTACTTCTACACTTGATAGTATGCATGCAATATGTGTAGTTGCCAGATATCAAGCCAATCCTAAGAAAAGAAGTGAAAAGGATATTCAGATACTTGAAAGGAACTTCTAACTATGGTTTATGGTATCCAAAAGGTAATGACTTTGATTTGAGTTCATACACTGATGCTGACTGGGTTGGTTGTGTTGATGATCAAAGTACAAGTGGTGGTGCTTTCTTTCTAGGAAGTAGGTTGGTTTCATGGCAGAGCAAGAAGCAAGATTCAATGTCCTTATCTACTACAAAGGTAGAGTATATTGCAGTAGCCTCCTACTATACACATTATGGATGAAGCAAACTTTGAAGGATATCAAGGTATTGCATGATGAGCCTATTCCTATTTTGTGTAATAATACAAGTGCTATCAATATTTCCAAGAATCTAGTGATGCATCCCAGAACCAAGAACATAGCAATTAGGTATCACTTTTTGAGAGAGAAGGTTGTAGATAAGGAAGTGAAGTTGGAATATGTCCCAACAAAAGATCAAATTGTAGATATCTTTACAAAGGCTCTTGCAAAGGAAACTTTTGAGGATCTCTGGCAGAAGTTAGGGGTAATTTCCCCTCCTTGCTAAGCTGTACAATGGTGCATTTATCCAGGGGGAGTTTATCTTGGATTGATGATGGCTACCTCTTAGGGGGAGCAGGTAGTGGTTACTGATGATAGGGGGAGTTTGCAAGAAATTTTTTGCAAATATATGATTGTTGATAAAAGGGAGAGAATGGGCAGGTATTGGATCCCTTTGTCCTTGATGTCAAAGGGGGAGATAGTTTGATGGGGAGCATATGTTACCATCAATGACAAAGGGGGAGATTGTTGGCAATATGTGTTGTCATTGATGTCAACATAACATACATTAATGTCAACATAACATACATTGATGTCAACATAGCATACATTGATGCATACACTGATGCATACACTAATGTCAACATTATTATGAAAGTAAGATACTATTCATGATTGCATATTCCTAAGAAAGAGAAAGCTCATGACTAGAGGTCATAAAAGCTACATTCCTAATTAAAGCAGGGTTGAGTTTGAAGCCTTATTGATATGGGAATTAGAAGCACTAAGAGAATTAGATGTTAAGAAAGGATGCCTAATGACTTGAAGCATGTTGTATGATCTATCCTACTGATCCTAAGTTGTATGTGGTAATGCAATGAAGGCTTGGCCTCTAGAAACAGGTGATAGTCTTTGTTTCAGAATGTCTTCTCTTTGAAGATAGTCTAGAAGATTGCTCCTCATTTTTATCATTGTGCTATTAAGATTTTGTGGTTTAGAACATAGCTTCATATAGTGTTATTTTATGTATGTTTCAAGTTTTATGATTTTTTGATCACCAGAAGGATATTTTTCTACTAACAGCTTAAAGATAGATTTGGTTTTGTGAAGGTATTCCTAGTAGGGTGATAGAATGCTCCACATTCCTTCGTAGTTGTATATGTGGCTATGTAGAGATTGTGTCAATAAGGTAGTGAAGGTGATATTTCTAGTCTCAAATCATATTTCCCTCCACTGTGAAATTTATGTATGATAGAACACTGGAATGTGCTCTAGCAGAATGGTACAGTATTGAAGACCCACTGGAATGCTCCGCATTCCTCTAGGAGTGAATGATTGACCTTGCAGTTTTGTGAACATGTTCTTAGATGTGCATTGCATGCCTCTTTTCTATTTAAAGCTTCTTGGTGGTCTGCAACTCAGTTTTTCAATTGACAACATGGTGCAGTGTGTTTCAGATAACATAGTGTTTTCAGAGTAAATGTTTGAAGTTGTGCAGCATAATTCTTGGATGTGCGGTGGTAAAGGAGTGTATGGGGATGTTTTATGAGTCATGTGAAATCATTTGGAAAATTTTCATGGAAATCTTTCTTGTTTCCAGTACCACACAAGGTTTACAAGTTGACATGGTCATTATACTTCAAGTCTTCATGTGTTTTTCTTAAAGTTGTGCTATTTCCAAATGAGCAGAGTATACAAAAGCAATTCCTTGGTGTTTGAAGCTGTGAAGGATATTTTGGAGTTGGTTAAGAAAGAGTTGGGGTTTGCAAGGCTTGGATCTTTTGCTGGTGTAATGTGTTGTTTCAATTAGGACCTATCTTCTACACGTTTCATAATGTGTTGTCTAGCCGACTTGTAAATGCATTGTTCATGTTGTATCTGGCTGACAAGCAATGTAATGAATTTAATATCATGTATAAATAGTGAATCAAAGTGAGTGAGGTAAGGTATGATTGCAAGATGATTAAAAGGGTTCACAAGAAGATAAAAGAAGAATAAATGCATTATTGATGTGCGACTGTGGGAGAAAGAGCAGATGTTGTTGATGTTGTCTAGATTCATCTTGAAGACATATTTGTGACAATGATCAAGTATAGAGTGTGCCTAATTGATCATTTCTTTAGAACAAAGTGTGTGGAGGTAGAAGTGCAATTATCAAAGGTGTGAGCTTCAATGATAGTTCTCAGACAGTAAGAAAAGATTGTTATACTGTAATATTTTTTATTCTCATTTTAGGGAGTAGATGCTTCCTTGGGAGTGACCCTAAAACAAAGTCATCAAGGAGTAGAAGATTCCTTAGGTGTGACCCTAAACCAAAGTTACTTAGGGAGTAGCAACTTCCTTAGGTTATAGCCCCTAAAATAAAGTTACTCTTTCATCTTCATATATTGTGAGTTAATCCTCATCGTGGTTTTTCCCTTCTACGGTTTTCCACGTATATCTGGTGTTATGTGTTGATGTGCATTGTGTTATTCTTTCATGCTCATGTTAATGTTGTAATGCTTAAGGTTTAATCTACTTTGAATAAATTGAATTTGTTGAAAGTGAAATTTGGTTGTATACTAATTCACCCCCCTCTTAGTATACTTGTGTGTCTAACAAACCTGTGATAAGGGTAGAGGGATCTTGTTTAGAGTTTGGAGGGGTAAGAGACTACACTCAAAGAATTTGAAGATCAGCAGTATAAAAGGAAGATAGTCAATGCAAACAGCATCAGGACCTACCTATATAGAGCCAATTATCACTTAGAAGCTTCACAATCTTCAAAGGGCTTGTATAGGTAGATAATAGATAACATGAAGATAGAAATCTATCCATGGAGAGTAGAAATGATTGAAGAGGTCTCACATTGAATAGTTAAAGTTATCATTGAAGCTAGAGGGTAGATGACTAAACAATGAAGAATGGAGAAGCATTTTATAAAGGAAAATGGATCCCACATGTTGTCCTAATTCCATGCAATGGATTCCCAGTTGGATCAGTAATACAAGAGGCCTAAACATTCAGTTTAGGCACACCTACAACCAATTTTATGTCTCAAAAAGGTGCTACATGGGTAAAATATGAATTGAGGGGACTTTTGGAGGCAAAACAAGACAATTGAGGGCAATTTTAACCCCTTAAAACAAGGCTTTTTCACTTTGCACGCCCAAGAAGACCAAAACTCATGCAAATCACATGCCTATCATGCAAAGGGTACTTATGAGATAATAGCAAGTTGAGACGCCAAAAAATTTAGTTTAGAGGCACTTACAGGTAGTTTAGGCCCACTTAAGAAGTCCACATGGTTATAACTAGAGTTGAGAGAAGTTTGAGGCTAAAATCATGCATTTTGGGGCAGTTTGAAGTCCTAAAACAGAGCCTTTTTTGCCTTGTACGCCCAACAACTTTTAGTTCATGCAAATTGATTGAAGGCAACAATTCCAATCAATCTCATGTAATGGAGATCAGTTTAGTTCAGTTGAAGTTTACTTCCCCAAGTGCCCAGTTCAATCATGCAGACTCAACCTTCTTTGTAGAAGACTTCTTTCATCAAAACCAAGCACACAGGTGCTTTTTTCTTAGTTCTTTCTAGTTTTTATTTTCTCATAGAAAGAAATAATTGTATTGTAACTCAAAAACCAAAATCATTCATGGTTGAACAACACCAATTTTATGTATTGTCAAAGCATTTTCAGACTTGTATAACAAAAAACTCCTTTTATCAATAAAAAGCAACATCTTGCCTTCTCAAAATTCATGTGTTAAGTGGTATTATGAGTGATTTGATCTGATTTTTATAATTTTCAATACTAAATCCTTAAATTGTGTCTCATTTCAAATCATCTTTATGCAAGAATATGAAAACTTATACAAGTCATAGGTTGTCTTAATTGTTTTTAGAGTTTTTTAGTTGTGAAAACACATTATTTTCCTTCAACAAAACCTGAAACAAAACCTTCCTTTGAAACACTTTTGTATGAGCTTGTCAAAAAATTGAGTTGTGCATAGAATAGGGTAGTTTTTGAGAGAAATTGTGATTGAAACAACAAGAACAAGTCTTATAAACTCGGTGTATCACCTCCTAGGATCTATATTTTAGTACATAGTAATCCTTTTATCCTTTTTCCACATCAATACAGGATATTCAGGAGGTCTATCAAGGGAACCAACCCTCTCTGGAGGTTCACCTTCATCATAGGCAACCCACAGCTTGAAGGTGATCCCATGTTTCACAGGATAACTAAGTTTTACACTTAGCTAGGGTGCAATCCTTGTGACAACAAATACAACAAACACCAAGCAAAATGTGCCAACTTAGGCTCAACCAAAGCATATCAAATGCATTGAAACCATCTATGCCAGGTCCCATGAGAGGACTAAATATGCCAATGGTAATTCATCTATTCCACCATATGAAAATGGGGAGACAACCAAGAGTAACCTTTACAAGGTTTTTAACTCTGAAAAGGAGTGTCTGGGTACCATTTCTAGTCTTTCCAGCACAACTTAAGGGATCTGATGCCCAACTTATGAATCATGTGAGGAGGAATAGCCTCTATGACAACTGGGTAAGTCTCATGATCTGTGTTAAGAAGCCTATACTTTTTCTTGAACTCTGGCCAAGATAGGAAATTATTGGATGCAAGATGCAAAAAATTAGGTAGAACATGAATCCCATGTTTAAAAAAATTTAACGCCTGAATCCAAGGAAACTTTACAAGCGGCTGGTCTTGATTGCTTAAAATAGGGGACCACCAAATGGATTGATGGTTAATGGATAAGCCATTGCGAAAATCATCTCCAGCCCAATGAAGCTAAGGTTTGGGGACTATTTGAATGGATATCAAATAATCCATTAACCTTGGCTTCATTTGGGGACAGTGAATGGATATCAAACCAAGTCCTCCAGCCTCATGGGGGGGAGACAAAAATCCTAGGCAACTCAATGAAAACCTTGAGTGTCATTATGGAAGGCCCACATAAAATCTCTAAGCATATTTTCAATTTTCAAATAAGAGGCCTTGGAAGGGACCCAACATGAAGAATAGAAAACATGCGTGGTAGCTAAGATTTTGGAATAGACTTAAAATTTTCTTGCCAATGATAAGGGTTTAATAATCCAATATTATAAGTCTTTTCAAATCTAGCAATAACAACTTGCCACAGCTCCAAGCTAGAGGCTTGGAAAGCAAAAGGAATGCCCAAAAAATGGAAGATTTCCCCATGATCAATCCATTTCCATTCGAAAGAATCCATCCAACCTAGTTTAGGGAGGAAAGATTGCCTATAACACAAGGTTTTATGCCACTGAATGCTTGAATAGGAGGACCAGAAAAAAATATCCAGGCAATGAAGTGCTTGTTTGATGTTTTCCTCATCCTCAATGATAGTGAGGAAATAGTCATTAGAAAATGCCTGCTCACAAGCTACTGAGTATAATTGGGAAGGGAAATTCCCTTAACATAGGATTAAGAAATTGCTTGAGCTAACAAGTAACCAAAGCCCTCTGCAACTAAAACATAAAGAGCAGGAGCAAGGGGGTAACCTTGTCTGATAGATTTGAAAAGTCCAAAGGAGTTAGATTACTGGCTAGAAATAGTAATGCAAGAAGAGGCATTGACAAATAACATTTGGACCATGTGAATGAAATGGGGTCCAAATCCAAGAGCCTGAAGCATACAAAGAATGAAAGGCCACTCGATGTGATCATAAGCCTTCAAAAAATCTATCTTGATAAACAAAGAAGGTTGTTTAGAATAGTGAGCCCACTCCATTCCTTCCCAAACAACAATGATATTATCCAAGATAAACCTGGATTTAATGAAGCCCATCTGTTTAGGCTGAACAATGAGAGGCAACATCAAGCAAAGTTTGAGCACCAATGCCTTAGCAATGATCTTAAAGGAGACATTCAACAACGTGATGGGTCTCCAATTATTGATATCCTCATGATCTCCAACTTTGGGTATGAATTTGAAATTTTCCTTTGTTTATAAGAGCACCTAAAGGACCAGTTTGCATAGCTTCAAGATAAACATTATGCAGGTCTTTGCCCACTGTGTCCCAAAATATTTTATAAAACTCATAAGTAAAGCCATCAAGACTAGGGGCTTTGTCATTGGCCATGGATAAGACCACTTCCTTGAGGTCACTTTGAGTGAGAAGCTAGTCACATAAAACTTGTTGAGCATTTGAAAGCCGATAGAGGATGACCACAAGACACTGCTGCAAAGCACATTGCCTTGCAGGAGTATTATCTTGATCCGCAAAAACTTGTTCATAGTGACAAACAAAGGTTTGCAAGATATTAGGAAGTTCATGAAGAAGTTGCTGACCTTCACAAATTTGTTTAACTGATTGGGAAGTATGATGAGCTCTGAGAGCTTGAAAAAGTCCCTTATAAACTTTATCACCAATATTGAGCCAGTGAATCCAAGCTTTGATTTGTGCTCCACAAGCTGAATGAGCATTTATAATTTGCTTCTGTTGCCTCAAATGAGCTAGTTGAAGCTACATGGGGGAGCCAAATGGTTAAGCCTCCATAGTGGTAGTGGCGAGACAAAGCTCACAGGTGGTGGCATCATATGAGAAACAATGAAATTAGGCAAGTTGCCTCCCATAAATGTGGAGAAACTGTGAGATACAGGTGATTACATCATTCCACCAAGAAATCTAGCCCACGCCATGCAAATGGCATGGGGCTAAATCCCAAACATGTTGAATGTGAGCTAACGTGGCTATATGATTAAGAAGAGATGTGTTTAGAAAAAAAATGACTTTTCTACAATTTGGGTCTTAAATACTGCCACTCGATATGGAAATGGATTGGAAAGTGATCTGACAAAGCCAACGGTTGTAATGACAAGGAATAACAGATGGCAAAGGTGAAAAAAGATTGAGCGGATGCTACGCCCTTAATATTGGTGTACATAGGGTTATGAATAGTCATCTTGTGGCTATCCTAACTCCTAATTAAGTCATGTTATCATTATTATATTATTATTTAGTTAGATAGGTCAGACTAGGTGTTATATAGGGGTGTGTCTATTCATCCTAAGCATAATTAGGTATATATAGGAGGATATGAGTCTTATTTCATCATATTGTGAAGTGTGTTCTCATTGGAGATATTTGGAGGTTGCCCCCTCGAAGTGGCCTATTATTCTCAATTATTACCAAGTATTTGAAGAATATTTCATATTATCTTCTTCTATTGTGCAAGTTATTTCATTCCAAGTGGTATCAGAGCATGATCTTGGCATCGTAGAGGCAAGATTTTTTCTCAACATTGGAGGTGATTTTGGGAAGAGCATAACTTTCATATTTTAGCGAATTTTTTAAATATTTTTAAAGGGATTTTAAAGACCATATTAAAGAAGATACAGTCCATATTTCAGAGGAATTAGAGAAGATTTGAGTGAATTATTGCAAAATTATGATTTCTACACAATTTATTTGAGATCTACTTATCTCTTACATCCTACCGAATTGAAGCATAATTTGTATTGGGTTTTTGAAGACATAATAGAGGAGACTAGAGTCCAAATATTGTAGAAATGGAAGTAAAAATAAGCAAGTTATTACAAAATTAGGGTTTCCAACAAATTCTCTCTCAAGGCAGCAAATTTACTAATTTTTTGGACTTTTTTCTCGGTAAGTGGTATCCTAGCCCTAGTAAGTTAGAGTAAAAATTTTAGAGAATTTACATTTTATTTGTGTGATTTATTTCAAAAATATTGGTTTCCATCATGACGGGGCCTACAACAAGAGGCAAAAAGAATGCTGCCACACTGGGGAAATTCTCTGATAAGGATGGGAAAACAATAGAGGATAGTAATCTCAATGAGGAAATAAGTAAGGTCAAGTAAGAGGTTTCCTCAATTAAGAGGGATATGTGTGACCTAAGAGGAGATATATCAGATATATGAAGCATGTTAAGCGCCTATATGAATGAACCAAGAAAGGAGTTCTCAAGCAACCAAGGTGAAACCTTCAAGTCAGCTAATAATGACACAAATTTTAATACTCCTATGGGATCTAGGAATTTGTTTCCAAAGGTGGATATGCGCAAGTTCTATGTCAAGGATCCTCTAACATGGATAAACCAAATGGAAATTTTTTTTGAAGTACATCAAATCCCATATGGACAAAAGGTCACAATGGCTTCCCTATATCTAGAACTAGATCAATTCATTTGGTATCGTTGGATTTGTACTCATCGAAAGAAGAAGGGTCTCACTATCTCATGGTTAGTTTTTACGGAGGAACTCCAAGTACAATATAGCAACAGTGTGACAGACAACTTCTTTAGCCAACTAGCTAAACTTCAACAAACAAGATTAGTTAAGGATTATATTCAGCAATTCCAAAATCTGTCCTTAAGAGTGGATACAATTACATAGGAGAACTTGAATGATTTATTCTTGGGTGGTCTCAAGGATCACATTCAACATGAGGTACGCATGTTTTGTCCAAATTCTATCTCTGAAGAAATGATTATGGCAAGACAAGTGGAGGAAAATTTTTTGGCTAATAGAAGGGAGGAACTACCTATTAACAAAGTTAACAAGGCTCTTACATCATCATTTATTCATCCTTTTATGTTGACACCTCAAAAATTGGAAGACAAAAAGGCTAAAGGGTTATGTTTCAACTATGATGGAAAATATCATAAAGGACATAAATGTGATGAGAAGAAGTTGTTCTATATTGAGGCTATCTATGATGAAGATAAGGATGAAGAAGATCTAGTGGTGGTGGTAGAGGACCCTAAAGATGTCCAACCAACTATCTCTTGTCATGCACTATCAGGTATTAATAACCCACAAACACTCAAGGTAAGGGGTTTTCTTAAAAAACAAATAGTCACAGTATTGATTGACTCAGGGAGTACACATAACTTCATCAACAAGCAACTAGCAGCAAAGTTAAATTGTTTTGTCTACCCTACCCCTAAATTCCAGATTATGATTGCAGATGGTGGTACAATCAATTGTTCAGGGAAATGCCATAGTATTAAACTCACCATGGGAGACTACATGATAGATAGCCCTATGTTTGCTATACCCATGGTTGGAGCAAACATTGTTTTGGGAGTTCAATGGCTTACTACCTTGGGCACAATTGAGATGAATTTCTAGGAACTATTCATGCACTTCTACTCTGGGGATAAAAAATATGAGCTACAGGGTTTATGTACAAAGAGTCCACAATCGATAAGTGCACACCAAATGTCACTAAAAAATGATGTGGATAAAGGTGTGGCTCAATTATTGTCAATAGAAGTACAAAAGCCAAATATTCCTGCTTCACCTTTCAAGAAAGTAGTTACAGTTTTAGATCACAAGAGGGAACCTGATTTGTATGGGCATCATAAAGGTTCAACAAGGACTAACAACATCGACTTCAAATTGAGGTTACCTAAATCAAAAATCAGACAACCTTTCTACGATATCTCTATCTTGGAGAATGCTAGTAGACTCAAAAGTCCATCCACGACAATGTTCCTAGAGCTTGATGAAGAAGGAAGAATCATATTAGAACCAGAGTGTATTCTTCAAACACACACGAAGAAGCTGAGGAATAAACCCTTACTGAGTATCTCATCCAATGGAAGAATTTACTAGTTGAAGAGGCCACATGGGAGGATGAGGAGTTCATTCAAAAGAATCCACACTTGGTTAGCATTGAGGACAATGCTTCTTTGAAGAGGGAGGGCATGCTACGCCCTTAATATTGGTGTACATAGGGTTATGAATAGTCAGCTTGTGGCTATCTTAACTCCTAATTAAGTCATGTTATCATTATTATATTATTATTTAGTTAGATAGGTCAGACTAGGTGTTATATAGGGATGTGTCTATTCATCCTAAGAATAATTAGGTATATATAGGAGCATATGAGTCTTATTTCATCATATTGTGAAGTGTGTTCTCATTAGAGATATTTGGAGGTTGCCCCCCTCGAAGTGGCATGCTATTCTCCGTTATTATCAAGTATTTGTAGAATATTTCATATTATCTTCTTCCATTGTGCAAGTTATTTCATTCCAGCGGATATCGTGGCTCTATCAAGCCTCTATAAGACCCTGTCGGGTCCAGCCCACAAAATCTTCCAAGTGTACCATTGTGAATTAAGAAGGTGGCAACTTGCATTGGGATCAAAAAGACATAGATTATTACACATATGGAACCACACCTCCCTTTCGCCAGTTTTCCACCGCATTGGAAAATCACCACATTTATCATAGGCCATTTCAATCATATTGAATTCCTCGCACAAAAACCAAGTGGTTGCCAACATTGAAGTTGCAATCCAGCACCAAAGGGAAGATCTCTCTATGGCATCATTGGGAGCATACAAATTAATAACTCCAAATGAATTATTGTCAACATTTGAAAGAGTCCACAACATGTGGTTAATGGGGTCACATCCATGATCAACCAATAGCTGATGCTAGGTGGGTGAGAGAAAGGTGACAAATTCACCACAACCAACTTCATGGTTACTAAAAAAAACATGGCTAGAAGGCCAAATTACATGGCATGTTGCACACATCAAAAAATTAGAAAATTTAACTTCCTAGAGGCAAAAAATATCTAAACCAGGGAACTTTGAGTGGAAATAACAAATTGAATATTTCTAAGGGAGGTCTGTAAGACCTCTCACATTCCAGAAAATATAGTTCATTTAACGATCATCGAGGGGCATATCCTTGCTATCCAGCCCATCAAGGGTAGAATAACTATTCCTTTTATGCAACACTGCCTCCTTGAAGCTCCCAATTTGGAAGATGATAGACCCTGGCTGGTGAGTGCACAGTACAAATCCACCTTCATCCAATCGCTCAGAAGGCTATGAGACCTCCTCTATCTAATGAGAAAGGGAGAAGACTATCAGGCTGTGATAGCTAGCAGATGAGCCGCAACTGAAGTCATTGGTAGAGCCTTACTAACTTTCATCATGCTTGATGTACTAACATTAGCTGACTTTGAAACAAAAGGGGTTAGAGTTGATCCCCCCAGGCCTATTGGCTTAGCCAATGGTTTGGAAGTGCTAGCATTTTTGGCCTTATGGATAGCAACAATAGGCCATCCTTCATCTTCTTTTACTAGAGGTGCTAAGCTGAGGGCTTAGGTCACTGTGTGGCCAGAGGGAAATCTCGTATCTTATGATCAGATGACTGGCATCGATAGCATGTGTTAGGTAGATTGATATATTGAACACATTGAGAGTAGTGGGTTTTACCTATTTGAATATTAGTAGACTCTTTGAGGTCTTTGGAGAGGTCATAGATGAGTCGCTAGGGACAAGTTGATAGAACTTCTCCAGTTCTAAACAAACAACAACACACAAAGAAGAAGATACTTTGTTGAGAAAATTCTAGCACGATAATGATAGGCTAAGAAATTCTACCCAAACAAGGACACAAATGGACTTTTCATCTGAGACAGAAACGTCTTGGGTCCAAGGTTTGAACACAAGGAGGGATGAGTAGACTGACCATGGGCCCTGAGAGAGGACAACTTCAACATGGTTGGCTTCAAAAAAGTGAAAAAAAACCCATTAGTGAGATTTTGCATGGCCTTGAGGTGGATCCCATGTGGGAACTGTTGACCTATTTTCCCCTATCCAGAGTCAAACAGTTCATCTAAAAATCTCCTAGACATCCCTTGGAAGATGGTCCTGTAGGCCTTTATCCTGCCAAATCCTCATGCTCTACCTAGCCAAAATCCTTAGAATCTCATCTGGAGAATCCTTGCAATAGGCCCAAAAAAACCCATAAATCTTTTGTCTTCAAATCGCCTTCCTTCGTAGAGATTTCCATCTTTTACTTAGTCATTTTGGCATGGATATCTTGATGACATCATCTAGATCTTTGTTAACATCTTGAATATTGTCTTAATATCTCAGACCTAATCTAAGGTCTCGATATCCCCTTCATATTTAGACCTTAGTTAATATCTGGGTGTTCTCTGAACATCTGGACCTGAACTAATGTCTGGGTCCTTTGCGAATGTGCAGACCCTTGTGAATATGATGATGACATCACCTAGATATTTTTGAATATCCAAATCCTAAGTTAATATCCATGCCCTTGTGAATGTCTTGATGACATCATCTGGATCCCCTCCCCAAAGAAGCACATATGACGATGTTGTCACCCATACATTCTACCTCTGATATATCCCCCAGTGCTAATATCCTGATGATGTCATCCAGATCCCCTCTTCGATGAAGCTCTTCATGCTGATGACATCATCAAGATATTCAAAAGGCATCTGGGTCTTAAGTTAGCACCTAGATATCCTAAGTTAATATCCTGAGAACAGATATCTATGTGGATGACAGTTGCTCTGTGTTGCGAAGGTAAATTTGATGGGTACATATTTGGGTATCGTATGCCCACAAACCACTGAAGCTGACATCACATTTCTTTTGCATGGCTATAAGATGATGACACGTGGACATCCAGATGCTGGTTGATTGTAACTTTGACTGTAGATATCTCCCACATCTTGAGAAATTTCTACATGATCCAAAAGGCAAAAGTGCTTAGAATTTCCTCCTCTTTCATTTGGCAGGCTTTTGGGGGGGGATATTCTAACTTTTAAAATATGATCTGAACTTCATGATCCAAATGTGCATATCTAGATATCAGGATATTTGCCAACTGGGGATGGATATGCAGTCTTAGTTGATAGGACATCTCAGCGACTGACTTGAAGTGTTGCAGAGGCAGATATTTCACATTGATTTAGGTTGGTGGGTTTTGCAGATGAAATTCACAGGGATTGGCATGATTCTTCAATGCAAAGGGACTTCAGTGGCTTGGTGGCAGATTTTCTATGGTCTGCGATGACTTTTGGGCTTTCATCTTCAATGCCCTATCCTCTCTTGCGTGTGGGCAACCTTTTGTAGTGTTGCAGATCTGCCAGAGGCATGGCCTCTATCCTCTTTGCTGTTGGTCCCTGGCTCTACATTGATGGTGACATTGGTGGTCTTGGTTCCTATGCATCTGCTTCTGTACCCTCTACACAAGATCTTGATCTATATAAAGCATTATAATCTTTAGTCTAGAAGAGGAGTTAGTAAATTTCTGGGCTATTATACTGCCAAATTTCTTGTAATCAAACCTCTTAGTGTAATTACAAGATTATTGGAATGTGACCCACTGTGCCTGTAGCTTGGCCTCTACTGTCTTCTGATTAATCCACCAATGATTATAATTAACTATACTGTGTCTCTTTCTTCTACTAGTTATTTTGCATTGTAATGGTTCCCAACCTTCATGATCAATATATGCACAATATCTTGCCTCTCTTATGCTCTAATTTTTGTGTTTTACTTGAATTTGTGATCTATTCTATGAGTCAAACGAGTCCTTTATAGGTTAGGACATCATATCGAAGCCTCAATCAGTTCTATAAGTCTGTGTGAACCTTCTTTTGTGATTGAGATCATTGTTGTGTCTCTTCCAGGCTTACTATCACTCATTAAATCTGGAGCATCACCTCTTTTCCCTTCATGTTCCTTCTAATCATTTTCCCCTACAATACTAGCACTAGGTTTAGTTAGTTTTCTCTAAGCATTAGGCTTAGAATGAGGAACCAACCTTCTATGGAGGTCTAATCTTAGCTTGCAAGGTCCCACACCTTGAGATCATTCCCATTGTGTCATTAGAATGTTTGGATTCTCCCCAAGCTGGGTGCAATTCTATGTGATAACAATTTCTGGCATGCTTGGTGGGACCAACTTGATGATCCTTATTATCCATTGAAGAGATTTGGTGTGCTCTTCATTGTATCTTTCCATTCAAGGAAATTTCTCTAACACCATCTCAAATCTGCTGAACAAATCTATTGGTATAGCTAGTCCAAGCACTTAAAGAACTCGAAGGATCAGGATTTTGATGATTTCCTGGTCTATTTTACTTTCAGAAGCATCTCAAATTATCTAGAGACTCTTTCTTGGTATTATCTAGTTTCTCTCTGGTTGCCGATCCATTTTGCTCTAATTCTGACTTTTTTATGATTATCTAACTTTTAGATGCTATAAAATGATAAATTTTTATGGGAATCATGGCTATTCCTATTCCCCTTCCCCTGATCCAAATGTAGGCTATCAGTCCCCATACCGGCAATATCAAGCCCCAAATGTCTGTGATTTCATGCCATATGCCCCTGTCGTTGCACAATATCATCATCCTCATGATGCTTACCTCCCTCGTACCCCTGCTATGTCTTTATGTTAGCTAAATAATGCCCATTATCAACCCCAAGAAGACTACTTTGATCCTAGCTAGTGCGGCTACCCATCTAACCAGTTCCAAGATATTGACTATATGAACGTTGATGCGTTCAATGAGCTCACAAGCATGTTCCTAGAGCTTGACAAACTCTTGGATGATGAAAAAAGAGAAAGAGGGTATAGCCAGCCTCAACAGAATTATGATATAGCCGGCCTCAATAGAATTATGATCTTAACACCATAAGCTATTTTTATCTCAAAGAGGTATCTTTAGACCTGCAAAGGGGGGCTAAAGAATTTTTAGAAATGTTAAAGTGCAACCTACAGTGGGAGGCACAAGAGAGGGTTTTTCAAGAAAGCCTTGCTATAAGGATGATAGCTCAAGAGCAACAGCTGAGACCGGTGGTCCAATCAACCACCTCCGTTCCCAGCAACCTCTCCCTCCTACATAGATTCAGTCTCCTGCAGAAGCAACTCCCAATTTCAAGGTCCCAAGTTTCAAAGGCCCCCAACCTTCACAAAGGCTTGTTCCTACACCAAATCAGTGTATTCCCCTTCAAAGGAATCTTCTTCAAGAGGCCCTTTCAGCCCATGCTTCATGTCAGTTCTCTTTCCCTAGCCCCAAAGAGGACATACCAGTCTTTCGGTAGGATAATGGGTTTTATGAGCCACAAAAAGAAATATTTGAGGCTACTATGGAACAACCAGCTATTACTGACCTCCCATGCACTAGTGAAACAAAAAGCTCAAACCTACTACAAGAAGAAACTAAGTCCAATCAGTTGGAGCAACAATGCATCAAGCATGAGGTTAGTACTGATTTGGGTGTCAGGTTGAGTCCTCTTGACTTTAGATCTTTTGAAGATTTTTCCCATGCTATGCATAAGATGAATGAAGACAAAATACAAAGAAAGCATGGTGAGGAGGTCCAGTTGTAGAGGCAACTCAAGCAGGATATTTTGGAGCAGCAGTCAAAGGATGAGGACATGGTGGCAAAAATTGATCCAATTGTCTCAAAGGTGGATGAGGCCACTCCTTTACATGAACTACCTGGTTACATTGAGGATGAAGAAGGCAGGGAGATGCCAAATTTGATGAAGGACTAGTAGTGTGGGGCTATTGAAAATGATGGCTTGTTGTTGGAATGTGAGGCCGAACAGGACAATGAGGTTCCAAACCATAATATAGAGCAAGCATTTTGCTCTATGCTAAAAGATGTAGAGGTTGATGATGTTGATACATTTGAGGAGCTCCTATGCTTTATTGATGATAGTGATATAGAGATTGAGCATGGGCAAGAACAAATTGAAGATTTGTTCTTTGTTATCTAGCAGGGAGATTAGCTCCTTGAGGAGGGGGATTTCTCCATTGAACATGTGCAGGGTTCATTTTCTGAGCCTAATTTTGAAAATCATGAGTATCTTGTTCACAGGGAGGAGACAACCATATTTCTAGTTGAGCCACAAGAGCCAGAGCATTTAGACTAGTAAGAGGAGAAAGAATCAGAGCTGAGACATGAGATCAATTATGTTGATTTGCATGTCATTTCAAGGGGATGCCCTATTAGGCATCTAGCCCAACTCAAGACACGTAAAAAAGAGTCACGACTTGTCATGATTACCTCTAAGCATGAAGTTGAGCATCAAAATGAATGGGATCAGCCCATTTATCCACCTCTTGGTAGTAACATCAACAATCAGTTTAGGTGGGTAAGTAAGTTTGTCCTCCTTTTAGGGAAGGTGTTTTGTCAATTTGTTGTACACCTATCCCTTCCCCATCTCTTGTTAACTGCCCACAAGCATGAAAAGAATTGTAAATTATTAAGGAAGGATAGTTACTTTCAAGAACCAGTTAATGGCTTTGTTTAAGGTCAATTCTAGTTGGTTAGTATAGGAGTAGTTTAGTTTTGTTTCTGTTTTAGGTTTCCTTTTAATAAGTGCCCTTGCACTTTGTTGTATTCTCATTAGGAGGATGCATGCTTGCTTTGTTTGTTTTGTTTTTCCCTGGTGGTGTAGTCCAGTTGTTCTAGATCCTTTGTTCTTGTTGCAGTATCTTTCAACCCCATGCCTAATGGATTGTTTAAGGCCACTGATCAATTTGTTTAGAAGGCAAACATTCCCAAGAGGTCACCAAAATGTTGACCTATTTTCCCTTGTCTAGAGTCAAATAGTTCATCTGAAAATCTCCTGGACATCCCTTGGAAGATGGCCCTATAGGCCTTGATCCCTTCAAATCCTCATGCTCTACCTACCCAAAATCCTTAGAATCTCATCCAGAGAATCCTTGTAAAAGGCCGAGAAAAACTTAGAAATCTTTTGTCTTTAAATTACCTTCCTTCAAAGAGATTTCCATCTTTTACTTAGTCATTTCAACATGGATATCCTGATGATGTCATCTAGATCTTTGTTAACATCTCAAATATTGTCTTAATATCCTGGACCTTAGCTAAGGTCCCAAAATCCCCTTCATATTTAGACCTTAGTTAATATCTAGATTTGTTAACATCTCGGATATTGTCTTAATATCCTGGACCTTAGCTAAGGTCCCAAAATCCCCTTCATATTCAAACCTTAGTTAATATCTAGGTGTTCTCTAAACATCCAGATCTTAACTAATAGCTGGGTCCTTTGCGAATGTCCAGACCCTTGTGAATATGATGATAACGTCACTCAGATATTTCTGAATATCCAGATCCTAAGTGTTAGAAATGAAAGCAACACTACTTCAATGGAAATCTGATTCAAGATAAATTTTAGCAATCTTTAACTGTGTGCTATTAACAATGGAGATTGTAATAAAACATAAACCCATAATACAGAAATATACTAGAAGCAGAATGAAGCACATAACACAAGTGTTTAACGTGGAGAAAACCCTTTCAGGTAAAAAACTCCACTAAGAAAAGAGGTCAAGTTGTATTATCTTCACAAAAGGAGATTACAAATACATTCACTTCCTCTGTCCCCCAACCTTCACTCCAGCAAAACCTGGGTACCTATAAACTATTATGCATCTCATCTACTATGCTATGGTTTATATAGAATTTACACAACCTCAAGACATGAAATGACTTCTTACAAGCCCATAACACTTGTCAAGAGTCAATAACACAACCTTGGGTGTCTATGGCCAAGAATATGCTCTTACGGGGTCATAAATGTTGTCATACATGTATCCTACACTTGGAAAAATGAGCCGATGCAAGCTTGAACGCCTTGGGGCCAAAAATAGCCACTTACAGCATCTTATGACACGTCATAACACTAAAAATAGATTATTCCTCCACATTTGTAGTCCACTTTGACCAATTACCATTTACTATAGTAAATGACATCCCGTAACTACTGCTTGTAACTTGGAGACTTACTATGTAGTAACTCTGTAATTACCATGGACAACAAATAATTTTTACTTCTGCCAGTGAAACTTGTACATCCCTTATGGGTAATTACAAATAATAAATGGAATAATACAATAATGGGATTTACAAGGTTAATGGCACCTTATCCCAACATTCTCCCACTTGACATTATACATTGTAAATCAACCCATAGGAAATCAAATGAAAAATAATCAGGTACTAGAAACAAGGCCCATGGCCTCGCTGTACCATACGAACTTCTTTGTGCTCACAGGCATAGTCAATGAATTTGTAACATTCTCCTGATTGTCTATCTTCTTCAGCTCTATTTCTCTATTTGCAACCAACTCTCGAACAAAGTGATACTGAACATCAACATGCTTAGTCTGAGCATGATACATGGGATTTTTAGCCAAATAGATAGCACTGTGGCTATCACAACCAATCTGAATGATCCTACAATCAAAACCAATACCTATAAATAGTCTCCTCAACCAAAATGCCTCCTTAGAGACATGAGTAGCAACCATATACTCTACTTCTGTAGTGGATAAACCAACTGTGGGCTGTCTCTTACTCATCCAACTCGCTGCACCTCCAAACAAAGTAAACACATAGCCACTAGTGGACCTTTGATTATCCAAGTCACCTGCCCAATTAGCATCAACAAAACCCTATATGTCCAAAGATTTATTAGCACTATTAGTACCAAAATAAACCAAACAATGGTCAAGAGTACTTGCATGATATTTAAACACCCTATTCACATAGTTCCAATGCTGTCTACCAGGGTTAGACATAAATCTGCTCAAAACTCCCACTACTTGGGCAATATCTGGTCTAGTGCAAACCATTGCATACATCAAACTCCCTACAACACTAGAATATGGCACATTAGACATATCCTCAAGATCATCCTCAGTCTTTGGACACATATCTAATGAAAGCTTAGTAGCAATGGGTAAAGGAACTCTAACTAGGTTATAGTCCTACATATTAAATCATTGCAAAATAGTATTCACATACTTACTTTCTGAAAACCAAAGCTTTCAGTTAACTCTATCCCTCCTGATCTCCATTCCCAAAATATACCTTGCAATACCAAGATCCTTCATCTCAAATGCGCTTGAAAGTTGGGCTTTAAGCTCACTGATCATATCCTTAGTATTGCTGAAAAACAACATGTCATCAACATACAAAGTAATAACCAGTATAGAATCATCAACACAATAAGTGTAAACATAGTGATCCTCCTCACTTCTAACAAAACCCAAATTCAAAACAAATGAGTCAAACTTTTGATACCACATTCTAGGGGAGTGTTTCAGAACATAAAGAGACCTCTTTAACCTACAAACCCAATGTTCTTTTCCTTTTACCTCAAAACCTATAGATTGTTGCATATAAATTTCTTCTTCAAGATCTCCATGCAAAAACACAGTCTTAACATCCATTTGCTCAATCTCCCAATCATAAGCTGCAGCAATGGATAAGAGAAATCTAATAGAAGTCAATTTAGAAATAGGAGAGAATATCTCACCAAAATCAACTCCCTTTCTCTGAGAGTAGCCCTTAGCTACCAGTCTAGCCTTGTACTTCTCCAATGACCTGTCTGCTCCAAACTTCTTTTTGAAGACCCACTTACAACCTATGGCCTTTCTTCCTTTGGGAAAATGAACAAGATCCAAGGTGTTACAAGAGTCTAAAGCCATCATCTCCTCCTGCATGACTAACTACCAAGACTCACTATCATTTGCAGAAATAGCTTCCCTGTAGGATCTAGGTTCATCGTTAGTACTCAATAAATCATATACACAACAGAAATCTAGTGGTCTATACCTGTCAACTAGATTCTGTTGCCTTGTGGATCTCCTCATGGGTGGAGTAATAGTCTCTACTCATTCTTCTACATGATCATCTGCATCAACTTCTTCTATAACAACACATTCATCTTCATCAGAACTACTAGAATCTTCTTCTTCTTCTTCACCCCCCAATCCATCATTCTGTTCTTCCTAATGTGCATCTTTCTGCTCTAAATCAAAGTGCACCTTCTTTACCTTTCATCTTTTTCTTTTGGCTGCTTAGGTTAAGAAATAGCTCTAAGTTTCCTGAAAATAACATCTCTAGAAAAGATAATGTTGTGGATTAGTGGATTCCAAAGCTTATAACCTTTCACATTATCACCATATCTAAGGAATGTACACGTTTTAGCTTTTGGATCCAACTTAGATCGCTTTTCCTTAGGCACATGAACAAAAGCCTCACAACAAAAAACCCTTAAATGTGAAGCAAAAGGTTTTTTACCTGTCCACACTTCATAAGGTGTCGAATCAAGAGCCTTACAAGGAGATCTATTTATTAAGTAGCAAGCAGTACACACAACCTCTTCCTGAAAGCATTTATCTAGCTATGCATCACTAAGCATACTTCTGGCCCTTTCCATAATTGTCTAATTCATCCTTTCTGTAACACTATTCTGCTGTGGTGTATACAGAGTTGTCTTTTGTTTGATTATACCTGCATGCTTGCAAAACTCATCAAATTCCTTAGAGAAATATTCCCCTCCATTGTCAGATCTTAATATTTTTATCTTTAAACCTGATTGGTTCTCTACTAAGACTTTGAATTCCTTAAACTTAGTCAAAACTTTAGATTTATGCTTCATAAAATAAATCCATGTAAATCTAGATACATCATCAATGAGGGTTACAAAATAACGAGATTTTCTGATAGATTCATTATCCATAGATCCAAACACATCCATATGAATAATTTCTAACTTCTCTTTTTCTCTATTGCTTCCTAAAGGAAATGATTTTCTATTTTGTTTACCAAACACACAATGCTCACAGAAATCAAAGTGCTCATCAGAATAGGAGAAACCATCCAATAAATTTTTATTCTTAATAGTTTTTAATACATTATTACTTGTGTGTCCCAATCTACAGTGCCACAACATACATGTATTTTCAGTAGTGGCCTTAGATACATAGGAGGCATTAGAAATTGTAGTGGCTTCAAGCTTAAACAATTTCCTAAATCTCTTCCCTTTCGCTACCACCAAGTTCCCTCTCACCAATCTGCATCCATGCTTGTCAAATGTCACATGCATTCCCAAATCATTCAACTTCAAAATAGAAATCAGATTTCTAGCTAATCTAGGAACATGCAAAAGACCAGGGAGGGTTTTAATCCTCCCATCACTAAAACACAACAATACCTTTCCTTTCCCAACAATCGGATATGTAGAGTTGTCACCAAGGTAGATATTACCTCCATCATATTCTTCATATGAGGAGAACCATTCCTTATGCGGAGTCATATGAAATGAGCATTCTGAGTCAACCAACCAGTGATCATTAGAAACAAGATTACATGCAAAAAGTTAAACTTCTTCACTTGCATTCAAGGACTTATCTGAAGAAATCTCCCACTATTTCTTGGGGTTTCCGCACTTCTTCTTCACATGTCCCCTTTTACTACAATTCCAACACTTAACTCTATTCTTTTTACCAGGAGTCTTAGACTAGCCCTTGGACTTTTCCTTAGCCCCTTTCTGATCTCCTTTAGGTCCTCTTTCGTTAGACCTTCGCCTAACACTGAGAGCATCCCCTAAACTATCTAAACTCTTCTTCCTCAATTCCTATGACAGTAGCACTGAAACAAGAGCATCCAACTTCGGATCCACAAGGTTAGTAGTGATAGCAAGGATAACATTCTCCCAAGACTCAAGTAAAGAACAAAGAAGTAAGATATATTTATCTTCCTCACTAACCTCAACATCTACTGAATCAAGTTGACTCACTAACAAATTAAATTAATTTAAATGCTCTGCAACTAATTCACCTTCTTGTATTTTCATGGAAAATAATTTTATTTTTAAAATAAGTTTATTTACCATACTATTGGCTTGATAGATCTCACCCAACCATTTCCACAACTTGTATCCAGTCTCTTCCTTTGCGACATTCAACAAGACAGAGTCTGAAAGACACAACTGGATGGTTCCTCGTGCCTTCTTATCTAGTCTATCCCACTCATCTTGAGAGACATTGTCGGGTTTCTTCTCTTTTTGAAAAGCCAACCGTTGGTTTCTTTCTTCCAACAAATCTTCTATTTTTAGCTTCCACAACTCATACCCCGTTCCGTTGAACTTCTCAATGTCCAATCGAGAGGTTGATGCAATAGTAGATGTAGCTGTAATAACAACACAATATCTACAAAACAAACATAACCAAATCTCCCACTATAGTTATAGCTTCCACACTACCACCCAAGAGTCAAAGTTGGCTAGGCTCTGATTCCAAATGTTAGAAATGAAAGCAACACTACTTCAATGGAAATTTGATTCAAGATAAATTTCAGCAATCTTTAACTATGTGCTATTAACAATGGAGATTGTAACAAAACATAAACCCACAATACAAAAATATACCAAAAGCATAATGAAGCACATAACAGAAGTGTTTAACATGGAGAAAACCCTTTCGGGTAAAAAACACCACCAAGAAATGACTTCTTACAAGCCCATAACACTTCTTAAGAGTCAACAATACAACCTTGGGCATTCATGGCCAAGAATAGGCTCTTACGGGGTCATAAATGCTATCATACATGCATCCTACACTTGGAAAAATGTGCCCATGCAAGTTTGAATGCCTTGAGGCCAAAAATAGCCTCTTACAACACCTTATGATGCGTCATAATACTAAAAATAGATTATTCCTCCACATGTACACCCCACTTTGACCAATTACCATTTACCATAGTAAATGACATCCCATAACTACCGCTGGTAACTCGGGGACTTACCATATAGTAACTCTGTAATTGCCGTGGACAGTAAATAATTTTTACTTCTACTGGTGAAACTTGTACATCCCTTATGGGTAATTACAAATAATAAATGGAATAATACAATAATAGGATTTACAAGGTTAATGGCACCTTATCCCAACACTAAGTTAATATCCATGCCCTTGCGAATGTCCTGATGACATCATCTGGATCCCCTCCCCAAAGAAGCACATATGATGATGATGTCACCCATACATCTCACCTTTGATATATCCCCCCCGGTGCTAATATCCTGATGATGTCATCTAGATCCCCTCTTTGACGAAGCTCTTCATGCCGATGACATCATCAAGATATTCAAAAGGTATCCAGATCTTAAGTTAGCACCTAGATATCCTAAGTTAATATCCTGACGATAGATATCCATGTGGATGATGGTTGCTTTGTGTTGCGAAGGTAAATTTGATGGGTGCATATGCTTCTATCACATGCCCATAAACCAACGAAGTTGACATCACATTCCTTCTGCGCGGCTACAAGATGATGACACTTGCACATCTAGATGTCGGTTGACCATAACTTTGAACATGGATATTGTTAGAAATGAAAGCACAACTACTTAATGGAAATCTAATTCAAGAAAAAATTTAGCAATCTTAAGTGTGCTTTAACAATGGAGATTGTAATCAAAACATAAAACCTACTACATAGAAAATGACAAAGATGAAGAACTCAACACAAGACACAATTTTTATGTGGAGAAAACCCTTACAGGTAAAAAACTCCACCAGGAAAGAGGCACAAGTTTGTATTAATCTCAATAAGATTCTACAATACATCAACTACACAACTCTCTCCACAAGTCTTCAATCCAACAACATTTTGGCAACACCTGAGTACCTAAAATATGTATTGCAAAAACAAATACATGGAAAATACTTATACAAATGTTTTCCAACTCATCCTAGGAATTCACATTCTCTCTCTTAAGATTCTCCAACCTGTAAACATTAATTACCATCTTACAAACATCTTACACTTGTCCAAAAATAGTCATGCAAAGGTTGGGTGCGCAAGACTAAATCTAGCCTCTTACAACATCTTATGATGTGTCATAACCATCATAGATTCCATAAAAGAGTCTCTTTCCAAGATAGGAACCTTGGGCTAAATATAGAAAATATACAACTAACATATTTGTCATATTTGTCATAGAATCTCATAATCTTATGACCATTTGCAGCTGTCATAGATTCACTTACCAAACATTATGACAGTTGGCATACATGCCAAATATAGTATATTATCCAAGGGAGCACATCTACCCTCATTTACTTTGAGTTTTTACATTTGCCAACAGTAAAAGTCACTCTGTAATTATCTCTAGTTACTCTGAAATTACCCCTACCAATGAAACTATTACATCTCCTCATGGATAATTACAAATTACATATAAATAAATGGAATAAATACAATATTGGGATTTACAAGGTTAATGGAACTTTATCCCAACATTCTCCCACTTGACATTATACATTGTAAATCAACTCATAGGAAATCAAATGAAAAATAATCACATACTAGAAACAAGGCCCATAGCCTCTCTGCACCATATGAACTTCTCTATGCTTATAGGTTTGGTCAATGAATCTGCAACATTGTCTTAAGTGTCTATCTTCTTTAGCTCAATCTCTCCATTTGCAACCAACTCTCGAACAAAGTGATATAAACATCAACATGCTTAGTCTGAGCATGATACATGGGATTCTTGGCCAAATAGATAGCACTCTGGCTATCACAACCAATCTGAATGATCCTGCAATCAAATCCAATACCTGTACACAAACTCCTCAACCAAACTACCTCCTAAGAGATATGAGTAGAAGCCATATACTCTGCTTCTGTGGTGGACAAAGCAACTGTGGGCTGCCTCTTACTCATCCAACTCACTGCACCTCCAAACAAAGTAAACACATAGCCACTAGTGGAACTTTGACTATCCAAGTCACTTTCCCAATTTTCATCAACAAAACCTTGTATGTCTAAAGATTTATCAGCACTATCAGTACCAGAATATACCAAACAATGATTAGGAGTACCTGCAAGATATTTAAACACCCTCTTCGTATAGTTCCAATGATGTCTACTAGGGTTAGACATAAATCTGCTCAAAACTCCCACTGCTTGGGCAATATCTGGTCTAGTGCAAACCATTGCATACATCAAACTCCCTACAACACTAGCATATGACACATTAGACATATCCTCAAAATCATCCTTAGTCTTTGGACACATATCTAATGAAAGCTCAGTACCAATGGGTAAAGGAACTCTAACTGGGTTACAGTCCTGCAAACTAAACCTCTGTAAAATAGTATTCACATACTTACTTTGTGACAACTAAAGCTTTTTGTTAACTCTATCCCTCCTGATCTCCATTCCCAAAATATACCTTGTAGCACCAAGATCCTTCATCTCAAATGCACCTGAAAGTTGGGCTTTAAGCTCACTGATCATACCCTTAGTATTGCTGAAAAACAACATGTCATCAACATACAAAGCAATAACTAGTATAGAATCATAAACACAATGAATGTAAACACAGTGATCCTCCTCACTTCTAACGAAACCCAATTTCAAAACAAATGAATCAAACTTTTGATACCACATTCTGGGGGACTGTTTCAAACCATAAAGAGACCTCTTTAACTTGTAAACTCAATGTTCTTTTCCTTTTACCTCAAAACCTATAGGTTGTTGCATATAAATTTCTTCTTTAAGATCTCCATACAAGAACATAGTCTTAATAGCCATTTTCTCAATCTCCCAATTATAAGTTGCACTAATGGATAAGAGAAATCTAATAGAAGTTAATTTAGCAATAGGATAGAATATCTCACCAAAATCAACTCCCTCTCTCTGGGAGTAGCCCTTAGCTACCAGTCTAGCCTTGTACTTCTCCAATGACCCATCTACTCCAAACTTCTTCTTGAAAACCCAATTACAACCTATGGCCTTTATTCCTTTTGTTAGAAAAGAAAGCAAAACTACTTCAATGGAAATCTGATTCAAGATAAATTTTAGTAATCTTTAACTGTGTGTTATTAATAGAGATTGTAACACAGAAACAAAACTATGCTTCACAGAAATGCAAAATCAGAAATATAAACACATAGCACAATGTTTAACATGGAGAAAACCCTTTTAGGTAAAAAATTCCAAACAGGAAAGAGGCCCAATGTTTGTATTAATATGAAAATAATTTACAATACATCAACACTTCAACTCTCTCCACTAGTGTTCAATTTGATAGCATTCCGACAACACCTGAGTACTTAAAATCTATATTACAACAACAAATACATGGAAAATACTCATAGAAACATTTTACAACTCATCCTAGGTGTTCAACTTCTCTCTCCTAAGATTCTCCAACCTGCAAACATTAATTACCATCTTACAAGCATCTTACACTTGTCCAAAAATAGCCATGCAAAGGTTGGGGGCCTGTTGGTTATGATGTTAGTCACAAACAAGCATAGAATAAAAGTACACATTAACCTTTACTCATCTTGAAAGATACTATGAATTCAAAGAATTCATGATCCCAAGTCTCTGGTGATTAGGTCTTAATCATCTGAAGTTACTCAGAGGTTAATGTGAGTTGCTGTTTCCATTTTGGGGCCTTACGTGAAAGTTCAACATCATCATGACACTCCTGCAGAAATTCTTTACAGAGAAGTCATATTATACAGTTATTTGGTGAAAATATGTAGAAATACTTCAATCTTAGCATGATATTTTCAATTGTGCATGCTTTGTATTCAAATATGCTAAATATTTGCAATTATCTATGAGATGTCTGCATATCTGTGTTATTTGCTTAAGATCATCAATTATTTGCAATTATGAGGATGAAATGCCCTGAAATTTAAAAGAAATTGAAGAAATGCTTCTAATTAAAGTTGAACCTTTAGCTTTTGAACCACATGTATATTAGATACTGTCATGAAGAGAAGAAAACCAAACCATATTTTCACCAGGACATTCCACAGCTAGATATAGTTGATGCTAACTTCAAAGGAATTTGTATGAAGACAACACATGTAAGTAGACATGCACTCCAAGGGACGCAGCAAATCACCACATATATCTAGAATTCATACACTGATTACTCAAGATTTACTATGAATTATAATCGACACAGTCTTCTCATTCATTAAGCATGCAAAAATATAAATGTATACAAAAACTTTGAAATGAGCTCTGAATGTTTCAGCAGATGGATTTCAATTAAGTTTCCAATGTTTACAATAAGGCATTCCATCACCTTTTATAGAACAAGGTGAGGAATCTGTTACAAAAAGATCCATGATCTTGATTTACCAATGCACATCTACAGTCATCATTCTCCTTGACTTTGTCAATCTTTACAAAAATGGCACAAGTTGCCAGCTGGCAACTATCTGGATTATTTACACTTATATCTCCCTTTATGATGTGTCTTCATCATGCTTCTCACCCGATTCATGTGGATCATCATCATGTGCATCACTTCCCGAACTTTCACTATCCTGATGATGATGATGCCGCATATGGGGCTGCATGCTGCTCCGGATCCGCTCATATGACTGCATGACTTGATCTATTCCCCCACCATCCTGAGTCTTTGCTTTGATGATGGTGTGCTTGTGTGCCTCATATTTATTCATACTGCTATCCAGTTTGTCTTTCCTGTCCTGCAGTGTCTCATTATATTTTTCCATCTTGACCTTGATCCTCATCATTTTATCTATAACTTCTTCTGTCAAGTGGACAAGTGGATCATCTGCTACTGATTGGAAGTTGTCATGTAAAGCTTTGATGGCACATTCCTCATCTTGATTTTCTATTTTCCCTTCTAATTTGCCTTCCAATGTTTCTAATATTTCTGCCTCAATAGCCATTAAATCGTGTAACTTCATGCTGATATCTCTCAGCTTATTATTGCATCTCCTGAGCACTCCACATTCAAATTGAATGTCCTTATACCAAATGTCAATTATCAATGCGGTATTACTGTTCAATACCTGTTTATTAATAAGCAGCTGAGGATTTATCCTCTTTATTTCTCCTAGGATGCTTAGGACTTTGTCCAATTTATAAGACCTTTTTCCTGTCTGCATTTGCAATTTGTCCACTTTGGTCCTGGAGTCACTGAGAATGCTCCACCTCTTCAAGGAGGCCTTTACCATTTCCTTAGCATCATCCAATGTGGATGACATCCATTTTCTTACCATAGATGCCTCATGTTTCATGAGGTCTAACCTATTTACCTCCTCTTGAGAAATAGCAGTCAATGGGACTGCATGTTCAGTTGTATTATCATCAGGATTAATCAGCCTCCTTATGTAGGCATGCAACTGAGCAATGTGCTCTTTATGTTGCTTATTCTTCTCTTTCTCTCTTTTCACCTTTTGGATCAAAGAATCGATAATGTCTTTACCTTCCTGACCTTCTTGGTCTTCATTGGCAAAATTGAGATCCACTGTGCTAATTTGAAATTCACCTAAGGTGATTTTACCCTTTTCTTTCTCCACAGTAGGTATTGCAATTTGTGCGGTCCTTCTTCCAGTTGCTGGATCTCTTTTGATAGCTGAAGTCATTCTAGCCTTCCTCTTAGGCTTCATTATATCCCCGGAGAACAAGGTGGAGACATCAAATTCCTGAATTTCAAATTCTTCTTCTATATTTACCTCTTTCTCCAACCACGGAGGCACCTGATCATGTTTTTCTACATCATCATGATGTTCACCCGTGTCTCCCATTTCTATCAGCAGATGTGGTGGAGATGATGATTTTTTCATTTCTTCTTCCTGATGCTCACTTTGTTGTTGATCCTGCGGCACATCCTCCTATTGAGGGATTTCTTTCTCCGGAGGAGCATCTTCTTGGTGTGGGGAATCCTGTGGTGCATCTATATGTTGATCATGATGATCATGATCCTTCTCTGTCATTACTTCATCTGTTTTCAACTCTTCCCGTTGTTAAGGTTCATCATCCTCCTTTGGCTTTTCTATTTCTTGTTGCATGTCCACCGTACTGGATACTATGGAATCTGCCTGAGGTGCTGGAGTTTGTTCTGCAGCCATTATTTGTTCTGGGCCTGCACTATCAACCTCTTGTGTTTTGGCAGTAGGATCTTCTATTGTTTTCTCCTTTTCATCAGCCTTCGTTTCCTAAACTTCTACTATAGCAGGTTCCGCTGATGTATCCTGTAGACTTTGTTGGCCTAATTCTGGAGTATGGCCTTCTGATTCTGCCATCTCTATTTCTTCTACTGGGTGCCCTTTGTCAAGTGATCCTACTGGATGTTCAGGACTTGCATCCTGTTTCTCTGTCAGGTCTACCACTACAGGACTTGTCACCTCTGCAATTAATGTTTCCAGCCCTATTTCCTGAGCTACCTGCTCTGGGCTCTTTTCCTGTTCTGCCTCCATCTGCCTCATCTCTTCCAGTATCGTTTGAACTGGTGGAGGCTTGTGAGGGGTCATGCTTGTACTAGCAGCAAGTGTTTCCATCTTTTGTGCAGCCACTTCCTGTACAACCTCATCATTAGACAAGTTAATTATCTCGTTTAGCGAGATGTGACCTTCTGCTTGTGTCTGAGAAGTTTCTTTCTTTTGTTCCTCTGTAAGTTTAGTTTTGAACTTGATGATGGTAGGAAGTGGATCATTATGCTGAAGTTCCTTAGGTACTTCACTACCTGCCCCTTGTAATAATGTAGGGGGTTGTTTTATTTCACCTCTCATAGAGGTTCTTTGTTTCTTCGGTGGGGTGGACACCACGACCTGTGGAGCTCTGCTTTTCCTCTTTATTATCAATGGAGCCTCTTCTTCTTTAGGCTCTTCCTCCATGAGGATATCCTCTTTATCATGTTTCCTTGAGGACTGACCCTCTTCTAGGGTCTCAGTGATTCCAGCCTCTGCTGTCTTACTCTTCTTGGACTTTTCTTTCTTTGTCCTTGGAGGGGATGCTGATTCTGATCTAGATCCTGATGCTGCTGCCTCCTCAGCATTGAATACTGCTCTTTCAATAATAACCCCTTTGGGTTCCTTCTCTATTTTCTTGCCCCTTTGGGGTCTTTTGCTCTGTTGTTGTTGTGGAGGTAGCTTATCTCCCTTAGTCTTCCTCTTTTCATTCAGGAAGTCATCATACTCATCCCCAGGAATATCCTGCCCCTTCTTCTTGTTTTCCACCGTAATGGCAACACCTTTCTTCTTCAATGCCTCTACCTGCTCATCAACCCAAGCTTGAGTTAGTTGTATGGTCCTGGCAATGAAGGGGTCCAAGGATATATCTTCCTGTATAGTGAGGTCAGGTGCAGAGATGGTATCATTATATATCTTCTTCTACTCCTATTCATCTGCAATTATCCTGCCATCATCCTTCTTCAATTGTTGGGGAATGGGGATGCAATCAAAGGTTCTAATTTGATTCAATGTTAGCCTTTGATACCTTCTTCTTCTTGCCTCTGCCTCATCTTCGCAGTCGGCCCAAAAGTCCTCTAGGTGCCTCTGATGAATAGGCCTTCCTATTATCTTCTGCATCCTGCCGTAAGGATCATATGGCTTGTTAGTGGAAAAGGCTGCAGATTCATTTTATTTAGGGTGACCATCACCTTCTTTATATTGTCTGAATCGGAGCACATATAGTAGCCAATGCTGACTGAAAACAAAATTGGTGGCAGCTTCTTGGCATCCTTGTACATTTTTATCATTGTGGAGCCCTGCCTGATGAACTCCATTAGTATCACTGCATCAGTGGGATACCTCGGTAGCATTAGAGGATGTCCCTCAAAACCTTCAATTCTTATGTATGAAAAGGTGGCAAACTGTATATACCAGGCCCCATGCCTGTAAACTATCTCTTGAGCCTCCATCGTCCTCACCAGATGCATGGAGAATGCATCATTGACCAGTTTGTAATCTTTGAGGTAATTGGTTCTTTGCAGCTGGGGATGATGATCCCAGATATGCATAGCATTTGTGCCTATAAGCTTTCCATCGGTAACTAATGCATCAAAAGTGCCTTTGTAAGCATAGGAATAAACAATGTATGACGACATATAGAATGCACAATCTGAACCTCCTAGGTTCATCAGCTGCTCATGCAGAGCATCACTTATTAGCTGGCCCCACAAGGGCTTGATATCTGAATATAGACACATCATTATTACACCATACATCTAGTCTCTAAAACTACCAGCATCAGGCTGGCCTGTTACTCTGTTTAGTAGTGCAATCATGTACTGGTATTCCTCACTAAAATCATATTTGAACAGGTGCATAGGAAGTTTGGCTGCTACAGGATATGTGCTGTTCTCAGCCCGCCATTGATGCATGTTCTTCCTGGCTTGCTTCTTATTGTTTTCATATTCTTTTTCTGACTTCTTCTGGTCTACGCTCTTAACTTTGCTGCCCAGTGGCAATCCAAATGTCCAGAAGAGACCCTTGATGGATAGGTCTGATATATCCTCCCATGTTTCATCACTTGCCTGGTCTCTGGGTTATAATTCCTGGCACACTCGATGACTAGCTTCGGAGATTCCATAGAGTATGGAAAACCGGCAGTGTTCCACATTCTGGATACGAACACTGCATCTAGCACAGGACTCTTGTCATTCCCATCATTCAACCTAACTGACCAGGCTTCCAAATTGGTGCTCCCCTGATGGGTATCTGTAATTGCCCCGTATTTAAACAGGACGCCCCTCTGAGAAGAGAACATGGGCCTACCGAATTCTTCCTGACACTTAATTAACCTCTTGTCAGCCATGAGTACCTGCAATTAACAAAATCCCATCTCACAATGGGTATACACATGCATGCATATTGCCATTAACTTTATAAATCACCATGCCTACTGTATCTTTTCAACATTACTTAATCATATGGATGCATAAACCAGAACTTACATCATCATACCTGAATAAAAACAACATGATGAGGGTTTCATTTACTTACCTGGTTATGTAGATTTCTCTTTTATACCAGTAGACTGTTAACAATGCTCTTAATTCAGTTGATGATCCCGCACTTCCTTCTGTCTGTGAGCTCAAATCGTGCAACAATCGCCTGTATGAGGATATGGAAGCTGGTGCTCTGTAAAAATAATTTTATCGCAAGGTAAATGTAAAAATGATGGTTGAATTACCTTTTAACCTTGCAATTAGGGTAAATTTAGGGCAACTCTGACAAAATAGATTGTATTCATTGATTATTCGCGCGAAAATGCAGGATCTTACCAGGTGTTTCATCGGGTTCCGAGGTCGGCGGGAACCACCTACCATGTCTGCGCGCATTAAATGATAATGGCAGCAACGGGAGCGGGGGGGTATCCATATGACAGGATATCATGAAGGCAGGATGATATTCGCAAATATCAGGCTGAGTTTCAATGTCATCCTCCTCCACCAAATTGGAATAGTTATCGCAACAAGATTCAGGTGACAAAAGCACCTTTTTGGTTATGTTTAGTACATCAGGTGGATATTTCGATGTATCGGGTGATGTTTCAAAGATGATGATGACGGGACAAACTTACATGTCTCTCCCTCGGAATATCAGGATGACGTTATCCAGATATTCATTCTTTGTATCGGAAGGCATCATGACGTCATCGTCATGTTATGCGAACATGATCATGTTTAGAAAATATCCTGTTGAAATGTACATGTGATGATGATGTCATCATCATGTTTGTTTCTTCATTTATTAGATTTGGATAACATCACTAGGATATTGGCTTAGGGTGATATTTCACGGCAGGAGGATATTAAGAAATATCAGGTTATATTTGGAAATATGATGCTTGCGATATACAAGACAAGCCAAAAAGTTGGGTCCCTATTTTGCCAAGTCAAAATGGGGCGTGTTGTGTAACCACACAACAGGGCCCAAGACTAAATTTGGCCTCTTACAACATCTTATGACATGTCATAACCCTCATAGATTCCACAAAAGAGTATCTTTCCAAGATAGGAACCTTGGGGTAAATATAGCAAATATACAACTAACATATCTGTCATATGCGTCATAGAATCTCAGAATCTTATGACAACTTGTAGCTATCATAGATTCATTTACTAAACATTATGACAATTGTCATATATGCCAAATATAGTAGATTCCTCAAGGGAGCACGCTTACCCTCATTTACTATGAGTTTTTTACAATTTCCAATAGTAAATGTCACTCCATAACTATCACCGGTAACTCTGAAATTGAAGCTGTCAACGAGACTACCTCATTCCCTTATGGGTAATTACAAATAACAAATAATAAATGGAATAAAATACAATATTAGAATTTACAAGGTTAATGGCACCTTATTCCAACATTCTCCCACTTGACATTATACATTGTAAATCAACCCATAGGAAATCAAATGAAATAATCAGGCACTAGAAACAAGGCCCATGGCCACTCTACACCACATGAAGTTTTCTATGCTCACAGGTTTGGTCAATGAATCTGCAACATTCTCCTGAATGTCTATCTTCTTCAGTTTAATTTCTCCATTTGCAACCAACTCTCGAACAAAGTGATACTAAACATCAACATGCTTAGTTTGAGCATGATACATGGGATTTTTGGCCAAACAAATAGCACTCTAGCTATCACAACCAATCTGAATGATCCTGCAATCAAAACCAATACTTGTACATAGTCTCCTCAACCAAACTACCTCCTTAGAGACATGAGTATCAGCCATATACTCTGCTTCTGTAGTGGACAAAGCAACTATGGGCTGCCTCTTACTCATCCAACTCACTACACCTCTAAACAGAGTAAACACATAGCCACTAGTGGACCTTCGACTATCTAAGTCACCTGCCCAAATCTGCATCAACAAAACCATGTATGTCCAAAGATTTATCAGCACTATCAGTACCAAAATAAACCAAACAATGATTAGGAGT
Source organism: Cunninghamia lanceolata (assembly GCA_027924645.1). Classification (NCBI taxonomy): domain Eukaryota; kingdom Viridiplantae; phylum Streptophyta; class Pinopsida; order Cupressales; family Cupressaceae; genus Cunninghamia; species Cunninghamia lanceolata. Next base: position 923,498 of record BSBN01000134.1, read on the forward strand.
ACCTGCAAGATATTTAAACACCCTCTTCACATAATTCCAATGTTGTCTACCAGGGTTAGACATAAATCTGCTCAAAACTTCCACTGCTTGGGCAATATCTAGTCTAGTGCAAACCATTGCATACATCAAACTCCCTACATCACTAGCATATGGCACATTAGACATATCCTCAAAATCATCTTCATTCTTTGGACATGTATCTAATGAAAGCTTAGTACCAATGGGTAAAGGAACTCTAACTGGGTTATAGTCCTACAAACTAAACCTCTACAAAATAGTATTCAGATACTTACTTTGTGACAACCAAAGCTTTCTGTTAACTCTGTCCCTCCTAATCTCCATTCCCAAAATATACCTTGCAGCACCAGGATCCTTCATCTCAAATGCACTTGAAAGTTGGGATTTAAGCTCACTGATCATACCCTTAGTATTGTTGAAAAATAACATGTCATCAACATATAAAGCAATAACTAGTATAGAATCATCAACACAATAAATGTAAACATAGTGATCCTCCTTGCTTCTAACAAAACCCAATTTCAAAAAAAATGAGTCAAACTTTTGATACCACATTCTGGGGGATTGTTTCAGACCATAAAGAGACCTCTTTAACTTGCAAACCCAATGTTCTTTTCCTTTTACCTCAAAACCTGTAGGTTGTTGCATATAAATTTCTTCTTCAAGATCTCCATGCAAAAACATAGTCTTAACATCCATTTTCTCAATCTCCCAATCATAAGCTGCAGTAATGGATAATAGAAATCTAATAGAAGTCAATTTAGCAACAGGAGAGAATATCTCAACAAAATCAACTCCCTCTCTCTGAGAGTAGCCCTTGGCTACCAGTCTAGCCTTGTACTTTTCCAATAACCCATCTGCTCCAAACTTCTTCTTGAAGACCCACTTACAACCTGTGGCCTTTCTTCCTTTGGGAAAACAAACAAGATCCCAGGTGTTACAAGAATCTAAATCCATCATCTCCTCCTACATGGCTAGCTGCCAAGACTCACTATCATCTACAAAAATAGCTTCCCTGTAGGATCTAGGTTCATCGTTAGTACTCAATAAAGCATATACACAATGAAAATCTGGTGGGCTATACCTGTCAACTGGATTCTATTGTCTTTTGGGTCTCCTCAAGGGTGGAGTAAGAGACTCTACTTATTCTTCTACATTATCATCTGCAACAACTTCTTATGTAACAACAAATTCATCTTCATAAGAACTATTTGAATCTTCTTCTTCTTCTTCACCCCCAAATCCATCATTTTGTTCTTCCTGAGGTGCATCTTGCTGCTCTAAATCAAAGTGCACCTTCTTTACCTTTTCTTCTTTTTCTTTTGGTTGCTTAGGTTCTGAAATAGCTCTAAGTTCCCTGAAAATAACATCTCTAGAAAAGATAATCTTGCAGGTTAGTAGATTCCAAAGCTTATAATCTTTGACATTATCACCATATCTAATGAATGTACACTTTTCAGCCTTTTAATCCAACTTAGATCGCTTTTCCTTAGGCACATGAACAAAAGCCCCATAGCCAAAAACCCTTAAATGTGAAATAGAAGGTTTCTTACCTGTCCACACTTCATAAGGTGTCGAATCAAGAGCCTTACAAGGATATCTATTTATCAAGTAGTAAGGAGTAGACATAGCCTCTGCCCAAAAGTATTTATCCAACTATGCATCACTAAGCATACTTCTAGCTCTTTCCATAATTGTTCGGTTCATCCTTTCTGCAACACCATTCTGCTGTGGTGTATATGGAGTTGTCTTTTATCTTATTATACCTGTATGATTGCAAAACTCATCAAATTCCTTAGAGAAATATTCCCCTTCATTGTCAGATCTTAATATTTTTATCTTTAAACCTAATTGGTTCTCTACTAAGACTTTGAATTCCTTAAACTTAGTGAAAACTTCAAATTTATGTTTCATAAAATAAATCCATGTATATCTGGATACATCATCAATGAAGGTGACAAAATAACGAGATTTTCTAATAGATTCATTATCCATAGGTCCAAACATATCCATATGAATAATTTCTAATTTCTCTTTTTCTCTATTGCTTCCTGAAGGAAATAATTTTCTATTTTGTTTACCAAACACACAATGCTCACAGAAATCAAAGTGATCATTAGAATAAGAGAAATTATCCAACAATTCTTTATTCTTAATAGTTTTCAGTACATTATTACTTGTGTGGCCCAATCTATGGTGCCACAACATACATGTATGTTCAGTAGTGGCCTCAGATACATATGAGGCATTACAAACTGTAGTGGCTTCAAACAAGTTCCTAAATCTCTTCCCATTCGCTACCACCAAGTTCCCTTTCACCAATCTACATCCATGCTTGTCAAATGTCACATGCATTCCCAAATCATTCAACTTTGAAACTGAAATAAGATTTCTAGCTAATCCAGGAACATGCAAAACACTTGGGAGGGTTTTAATCCTCCCATCACTGAAACACAACAATACCTTTCCTTTCCCGACAATCGGATATGAAGAGTTATCACCAAGGTAGATATTACCTCCATCATATTCTTCATATGAGGAGAACCATTCCTTATGTGGAGTCATATGAAATGAGCATCCTGAGTCAACCGACTAGTGATCATTAGAAATGAGATTACATGCAGAAAGTAAAACTTCTTTGCCTACATTCGAGGACTTATTCGAAGCACTCTCCCACTGTTTCTTAGGGTTTATGCACTCCTTCTTCACATGTCCCTTTTTGCCATAGTTCCAACACTTAACTCTGTTCATTTTACCAGGAGTCTTAGACTGGCCCTTGGACTTGTCCTTAGCTCCTTTTTGATCTCCTTGTTGCAAGTATGAGGTTAACCAATGTTGTCATTGATGTCAACATACTCATATTGCATTGATAAGAAGGATTGGATGAGCTGTGTGCTGAGGATATTGAGAAAATTAGTCTCCATCCAGAATAGTGAAGAACAGTGATGAGAAGAAGACAAAAGTACTTAATAGGTTGAGTATCAGAGGATGCAGATTAAAGGGTTTGTAGATATGAATCTTGAGATGTTCCAGTTAAGATTTCAGAGGTCCGCATAAATATATGAAGTTATGGCTACTTGTGTAGAATCAGTTCTGGTAAGTGTTCTGACAGAGACAAAGTGTCACAGGTTGGTCCGGTGAGTTCCGGAATTACATTATCTCATTCTGCAGATTGGAAGGAATGTTGAAGACGTCAGTATGAAGTGACAAATTGATTTGTGCATTGTTTGGAGGTCCGAAAGAACCTTTTCATTATGACAGTGGCAACAGACTGTGTTCTTGAAGTTCCTGATGAAGAAGAGAAGAATTCCAGTAAGCTGATAAAGTGCAGATGTTCTTGAGGACTCAGGAAAGGTTTCGGTGTTCCTTGGATCGTGTACAATTCTTATCGGCGGTCCGCATTGAAGTTAGAGTTTGGATTTGATGTAAAGACCACTGGTTGTTGGTGTTCTTCCTAAGACAGGCTGACCGAATGTAATACACATCTTGCGAATGATCTTGTAGATGTTTGCCGACTTAGATGATTGTTCCTAAGTCGATGCCTTGTATAAATAAGGGTTTGTGAATTCATTTTGAAGTGTGTCTTGTGGTGATGAGTGTGATATAGAAAAGAAAAGTGTGAAAGGCAGAGCAGGAGTTTTGGGCTTAAATGGAACTGATCCGGACATGGTAAAGATGTCAATCTCCAGTTCAAGTTTGTAATACTTGTTATCTTTGTAGACAGTGTGTCTCTTGTAGGCAGTGTGCCTCTTTGTGAGCAGTGTGCTCGGGTAGTGAGCCCTAATTGGCATGTGCCATCCATTTTTCTTATTCTTCTAACAGATAATAATCCTTGGGTTAATCACCCCATGGTTTTTCCCTTAACCGGGTTTTCCACGTCAAAATCTTGGTCTTTCATGTATTGATGTGTATCTACTCTGGTGCTTCCATGAATGGTTAATTGCTATGCTATTGATTAACAAAGTGGATTTAAGTGTTTGAATTGAAAGTGAATTAAGGATAACTGATTCACCCCCCCTCTCAGTTATCAACAATTGGTATTAGAGCCAAGTTCTTCTAAAAGGAGCTTAACAGCTTGAGGAGATCCAGGATGTCGTCATATAAGAAGGACAGTCCAAAGTTTGATGGAACCAACTTCACTCTTTGGAAAGGCCGCATGAAATGTCACTTGGAGTGTATGGGAAAGGCGTACTTGTCCATGGTAAAAAAAGCATATACACCTCCACAGGGTGGTCCGACAACTCTAAATGAAATCACAGATGCTGAAAACAATCTATAGACTAAGGAGGCTCTTCTAAGTGCATTAATTAACTCAAAGCTCTCAAATGTTATTGACCTACCAACTGCCTATGAGATCTAGATTAAACTGGAACTTCTGCATGAAGGAGATGAGTTTGTTAAGAGTGCAAGGTTGCAGAGTCTCAAAGAGAAATTTGAAAGATTGAAGATGAGAGATGATGAAAATATCACTACCTTTATGCCAAGAGTAAATGAGCTGGTGTGTGGAATTAGGAATGCTGGTGGAGTTTTGGATGAAAATGAGATTGTTTGTAAAATTCTCAGATCCCTTCTTGCTACCTACAAAATCAAGGTTGATGCCATTGATGAATTCAAAGCCCATACAACTGTCACAAGAGAGCAATTGGCTGGCAAACTGGCTGCATTTGAAATGACCAAGTTTGGAGATGGTCCCCCCAAGACTGAATCTGCATTCAAAGCCAGTGCCTATGTGAAGGCAAACAAAGATTTGATTCGGGAGAAAACTCTTCAAGGAAGCTGTCATGGTATGATCAAGTAAGGAAAGACGTGGAAGAGGAAGAAGCAGAAACAGTTCAACTTGAAGCCTTCATTGCAAAAAGACTGCTAAGAGGATTCGGTAAGTATGAAGGAAAATTACCTTTTAAATGCTTCAACTGCAATAAGATTGGTCACTTTGCCTCAAGATGTCTGGAAAGATCTACAAGGTCAAATTCTAACAAACAAAGGTTCCAAAAGAATTGTTATTATGTTCATGAAGAAGCTGATAATGAAGGAGTAACAGATGATGAATCAGAGATAGGAGACAAATCCAGAAATGAATGGGTGTTTATTGCCATCAAGGAAGAAGATCCAATATCTATCAATCATAAGGTTGTAGAAAGAGCTTTGGTTGCCCAAGTTGAAGAAAAGGATGATTGGGTTATTGACAGTGGATGCTCGCACCATATGACAGGTGACAAGAACAAGTTCTTAGATTTGGAAAGGTATGGAGGAATGGTAAAGTTTGGTGACAATTCTGCTAGTAGAATCAAAGGTAGGGGAACTATCTCTTTTGATGGGAAGAACAAAACTGGTAATGTACTGTATGTTGAAGGATTGAAGCACAATCTTCTCAGTGTTGGTCAGTTGGTAGACAAAGGCTATGATCTCTAGTTCAAGAATGGAAGATGCAGGATCTTTGAAAGCTCCGGAACTGAGATTGCATCTGGTACTCAAATAAAAGGTAATATCTTCCATCTAGTTGGTACTAATAAAAATTGTCTGTTTGTTCAAGTTGATCAGAGTTGGTTATGGCATAGAAGAATGTGTCATGTAAATTTTGATAACATCATCAAGATAAGCAATACTCAGGCTGTAAGAGATCTTCCAAAGTTGGTAAAACCTACAAATAGTATGTGCAAAGAATGTCAGCTAGGTAAATAGAGCAGAGTTTCATTCAAAAGCAAGGATCAGTCATCTACCGGATTATTAGAGTTAGTTCATACTGATCTATGTGGTCCGACAAGAATCAATAGTATGCAAGGTGATAGATATTTCATGTTACTAATTGATGACCATTCCTAGATGATGTGGGTTACCTTTCTGAAAGAGAAATCAGAAGCTTTTGAGAAGTTCAAAATCTTCAAGGCTATGGTAGAAAATCAAATTGGATTGAAACTGAAATGTCTAAGGTCTGATAGAGGTGGTGAATTCACATCTGGTGAATTCATAGACTTTTGTGAGAAGCATGGTATATAGAGACAGTTGTCTGCTCCTAGGACTCCACAACAGAATGGAGTACTTGAGAGAAAAAACTAGACCATCCAGGAAGCATCCAGGACAATGATGATGGAAGCAAATGTTCCCTAGATGTTTTGGAAAGAAGCTGTCAGCACTGCAGTCTACACTCTCAATCGAGTTCAAATCAGAAACAATACCGGTAAGACTCCTTATGAACTTTGGTTTGGCATCACTCCTACTGTGAGATATTTAAGAGTATTTGGTAGCTAGTGTTACATTAAAAGAGATGAAGATCTAGGAAAGTTTGATGCTAGAAGTGATGAAGGAATCTTCTTGGGTTACTCCACTCAAAGCAAGGCATACCGGTGTTACAATAAGAGACTAAGAAAGATGATAGAAAGTACAAATGTGAAGGTTGATGAAGGTATTGAGAAGCCCTCAAGATTTTATGAGTATGATGAAGATGATCAGAATGATGTTATGGTTCAAGGTACTCCATCCTCTCCTGAAAGACAGATTCAGACTGATCCAGTAAATCAGGAAGAAGAGACAGGTCTAAATGAGCATGATCAAGAAGCAGAAATACAAGAAACTCCCAAAGTTCCAAGGTATGTAAGACTGAACCACTCTAAAGATTAGATCATAGGTGACAAAAACAAAGGTGTGCAAACTAGAAGGAATGTTGCTCAAAATTCAGATGAATGTTGTCTAATTTCAAAGATTGAACCTAAGACAATAAATGAAACATGCAATGATGAAAATTGGACAAAAGCAATGGAAGAAGAATTAATGCAAATTGAGAAAAATCACACTTGGGATCTTGTTTCCAGACCTAGAAACAAGAATGTTATTGGAACCAAATGGGTCTTCTGAAACAAACTAAATGAAGTTGGTGAGGTAATAAGAAATAAGGCCAGATTAGTCTGCAAAGGCTACTCTCAAATAGAAGGGATTGATTTTGAGGAAACCTTTGCTCCGGTGGCAAGAATTGAATCAGTCAGACTATTCCTTGCATTTGTTGCCTTCAAAGATTTCAAAGTGTATCAGATGGATGTCAAATTTGCTTTCCTGAATGGTGACCTAGAAGAAGAGGTGTACATTGAACAACCGGATGGATTTCAGTTATCTGAGCATGGTGATATAGTCTACAAATTAAAGAAGGCACTATATGGTCTAAAGCAAGCCCCAAGAGCATGGTATGAGAGGCTGGACAAACATCTTTTGAAGATTGGTTTCAACAAAGGTACTACTGATAGTAACCTATATTTCCAAATTGATCATGAAAACATCTTGATTGTTGAAGTATTTGCTGATGATATCATCTTTGGAGGAAGAGACAGTATGTGTAAAACCTTTGCAAACCAAATGAAAAGTGAGTTTGAAATGTCAATGCTCGGTGAAATGAATTTCTTCTTGGGTCTACAAATTACTCAGACAGAGAAAGGAATCTTTATCTCTCAGACCAAATATGTGAAAGAACTATTGAAGAAATTTGGAATGGAAGATTCAAAGCCAATGAACACTCCCATGGCTACCAGATGTAATTTGAGCAAAGATGATGACTCTCCTAAGACAGATCAGACAAAATATAGATCAATGATTGGTGGATTACTGTATCTCACTCAGACTAGACCAGATATAATGCAGGCTATTGGTCTTGTGGCGAGATTCCAGGCTGATCCCAGAGAATCTCATGTCATGGCAATCAAAAGAATTTTTAGGTACTTGAAAGGAACAGTTGAGTATGGCCTATGGTATCCCAGAGATCATGACTTTTCTCTTCATGCATATATAGATGCAGATTGGGCAGGAGATGTGGATGATAGGAAGAGTACAAGTGGAGGAGCATTCTTTTTGGGAAAAAGTTTGGTTTCTTGGCTAAGCAAGAAACAAGAAGCAATATCCCTGTCTACAACAGAAGCAGAATACATTGCAGCAGCAGGTAGTTGCACTCAACTTTTGTGGATGAAGCAAACGCTAAGAGATATTCAAGTAGACTATGAGGAGCCTATCACAATTTACTGTGATAATTCAAGTGCAATAAATATTTCTAAGAATCTGGTATTGCATTCTAAGACCAAGCATATATCCATCAAATTTCACTTTTTGAGAGAACAAGTGAACAAGGGTGAAGTCATATTGGAGTATGTACCCTCCAAGGATTAACTTGCAGATATTTTTACTAAACCTCTTCCCAAGGACTCTTTTGAGTATCTCAGGGAGAAGTTAGGGGTCATGGCCCCTCTGGTGATGAACTAGGATGCACTGATGTGCATCAGTCTAGTGGATATCACAGTCATATCTTGTGATCCAGATTGATGATGGGGAGCTGCTACTAAGGCGGAGCAGCTGGTATGATTTTGATGTGTCAGAATTGCAAGTATGAGCCCTTTGCCATTGATGTCAAAGGGGGAGAGAAGACATGTGAAAAACAAGTGGTTGATGATCAAAGGGGGAGCAGTAAAGGAAGAGAAGACATGTGAAGAGTTGTTGCTGATAGGGGGAGTTGTGACAGAAAGGAGAAGTTCTTGTCTTGATGGTTTTTCACATCATATGTTGCCATCAATGACAAAGGGGGAGATTGTTGCAAGTATGAGGTTAACTAGTGTTGTCATTGATGTCAACATATTCATATTGCATTGATAAGAAGGATTGGATGAGCTGTGTGCTGAGGATATTGAGAAAATTAGTCTCCATCCAGAACAGTGAAGAACAGTGATGAGAAGAAGACAAAAGTACTCAATAGGTTGAGTATTAGAGGATGCGGATTAAAGGGTTTGTAGATATGAATCTTGAGATGTTCCAGTTAAGATTTTAGAGGTCCACATAAAGATATGAAGAAGTTATGGCTGCTTGTGTAGAATTGGTTCCGACAGGTGTTCTGACAGAGACAGAGTGTCACAGATTGGTCCGGTGAGTTCAGAATTACATTATCTCATTCTGCGGATTGGAAGGAGTGTTGAAGATGTTATTATGAAGTGACAAATTGATTTGTGCATTGTTTGGAGGTCCGGAAGAACCTTTTGCATTATGACAGTGGCAACAGACTGTGTTCTTGAAGTTTCAGATGAAGAAGAGAAGAATTCCAGTAAGCTGATAAAGTGTGGATGTTCTTGAGGACTCAAGAAAGGTTTCAGTGTTCCTTGGATCATGTACAATTCTTATTGGTGGTCCGTATTGACTCACTAACAAATTAAAAGAATTTAAATGCTCCGCAACTGATTCACCTTCTCACATTTTCATGGAAAATAATTTTCTTTTTAAATAAAGTTTATTTACTATACTCTTGGCTTGATAGATCTTACCCAAACAATTCCACAACTTGTGTGCATTCTCCTCCTTTGCGACATTCAACAGGATAGAGTCTGAAAGACACAACCGGATGGTTCCCTGTGCCTTCTTATCCAGTCTATCCCACTCATCTTGAGAGACATCATCAGGTTTCTTCTCTTTTGAACAACCAACCATTGGTTTCTTTCTTCCAACAAATCTTCCATTTTCAGCTTCCACAACTCATACCCCGTTCTGTTGAACTTCTCAATGTCCAATCGAGATGTGGATGCAATGGTGGATGCAACCATAATAACAACACAATATCTACAAAACAAACACAACCAAATCTCCCACTACAGCTACAGCTTCCACACTACCACTGAAGAGTCAAAGTTGGCCAGGCTCTGATACCAAATGTTAAAAATGAAAGCAACACTACTTGAATGGAAATCTGATTCAAGAGAAATTTCAGCAATATTTAACTGTGTTATTAATGGAGATTGTAACACAGAAAAAAACTATGCTTCATAGAAATACAAAATTAGAAATATGAACACATAACACAATGTTTAATGTTTAACATGGAGAAAACCCTTTCAGGTAAAAAAATCCACAAAAGAAAGAGGCCCAATGTTTGTATTAATCTAAAAATAATTTACAATACAACAACAGTTCAACTCTTTCCACCAGTCTTCAATCTAATAGCATTCCGACAGTATCTGAGTACCTAAAATCTGTATTGTAGCAACAAATACATGGAAAATACTTATAGAAAAATTTTCCAACTCATCTTAGGCATTCACCTTCTCTCTCCTAAGATTCTCCAACCTGTAAACAATAATTACCATCTTACAAGCATCTTACACTTGACCAAAAATAGCCATGCAAAGGTTGGGGGTCCAAGACTAAATCTGGCCTCTTACATCATCTTATGACCCATCATAACTGTCATAGATTCCATAAAAGAGTATCTTTACAAGATAGGAACCTTGGGCTAAATATAGCAAATATACAACTAACATATCCGTCATATGCGTCATAGAATCTCATAATCTTATGACAACTTGCAGCTATCATAGATTCACGTACGAAACATTATGACAGTTGTCATACATGCCAAATATAGGAAATTCCTCAAGGGAGCATGCCTACCCTCACTTACTATGAGTTTTTTACATTTTCCAATAGTAAATGTCACTCTGTAACTGCCGTCAGTAACTCCAAAATTACAACTTTCAATGAGACTACCTCATTCCCTTATGGGTAATTACAAATAACAAATAATAAATGGAATAAAATACAATATTAGAATTTACAAGGTTAATAGAACCTTATTCCAACACCTTTGGGAAAACGAACAAGATCTCAGGTGTTACAAGAGTTTAAAGCCATCATCTCCTCCTGCATGGCTAATTGCCAAGACTCACTATCATCTGCAAAAATAGCTTCCCTGTAGGATATAGGTTCATTGTTAGTACTCAATAAAGCATATACACAACATAAATCTAGTGGGCTATACCTATCAATTTGATTTTGTTGTCTTGTGGATCTCCTCAAGGGTGGAGTAAGAGACTCTACTCATTTTTCTGTATGATCATCTGCACCAACTTCTTTTATAACAATAGATTCATCTTCATCAGAACTACTTGAATCTTCTTCTTCTTCTTCACCCCCGAATCCATCATTCTATTCTTCCTGGGGTGCATCTTACTGCTCTAAATCAAAGTGCACCTTCTTTACCTTTTCTTTTTTCTCTTTTAGCTTCTTAGGTTCAGAAATAGCTCTGAGTTCCCTAAAAATAACATTTCTAGAAAAGATAATCTTGTGGTTTAGTGGATTCCAAAGCTTATAACCTTTGACATTATCACCATATCCAATGAATGCACACTTTTCATCCTTTGGATCCAACTTAGATTACTTTTCCTTAGGCACATGAACAAAAGACTCATAGCCAAAAACCCTTAAATGTGAAACAAAAGGTTTCTTACCTGTCCACACTTCATAAGGTGTCGAATCAAGAGCCTTACAAGGAGATCTGTTTATTAAGTAGCAAGCAGTACACATAGCCTTTGCCCAAAAGCATTTATCCAACTATGCATCACTCAACATACTTCTGGCCCTTTCCATAATTGTTTGGTTCATCCTTTGTGCAATACCATTCTGTTGTGATGTATACGGAGTTGTCTTTTGTCTGATTATACCTGCATGCTTGCAAAACTCATCAAATTCTTTAGAGAATATTCCCTTCCATTATTAGATCTTAATATTTTTTTCTTTAAACCCAATTGATTCTCTACTAAGACTTTGAATTCCTTAAACTTAGTGAAAACTTTAGATTCATGCTTCATAAAATAAATCCATGTAAATCTGGATACATCATCAGTGAACATTACAAATAATGAGATTTTCTGATAGATTCATTATCCACAGGTCCAAACACATCCATATGAATAATCTCTAATTTCTCTTTTGCTCTATTGCTCCTGAAGGAAATAATTTTTTGTTTTGTTTACCAAACACACAATGCTCACAAAAATCAAAGTGCACATCAGAATAAGAGAAACCATCCAACAATTCTTTATTCTTAATAGTTTTCAGTACATTATTACTTGTGTGGCCCAATTTGCGGTGCCACAACATACAAGTGTTTTCAGAAGCCTTAGAAACATAAGAGGCATTACAATCTGTAGTGGCTTCAAGCTTAAACAATTTCCTGAATCTCTTCCCTTTCGCTACCACCAAGTTCCCTCTCACCAATCTGCAGCCATGCTTGTCAAATGTCACATGCATTCCCAAATCATTCAACTTCAAAACTAAAATTAGATTTCTAGCTAATCCAGGAACATGCTAAACACCAAGGAGGGTTTTAATCCTCCCATCACTGAAACACAACAATACCTTTCCTTTCCTGACAATCAGATATGAAGAGTTGTCACCAAGGTAGATATTGATTTCCATCATATTCTTCATATGTGGAGAACCATTCCTTATGCGGGGTCATATGAAATGAGCATCCTGAGTCAACCAACTAGTTTTCATTAGAGACAACATTACATGTAGAAAGTAAAACATCTTCACCTAAATTTGAGGACTTATCTGAAGCACTCTCCCACTGTTTCTTGGGGTTTCTACACTCCTTCACATGTCCCCTTTTATTGTAGTTCCAACACTTAACTATGTTATTTTTACTAGGAGTCTTAGACCGGCCCTTGGACTTGTCATTAGCCCCCTTCTAATCTCCTTTTGGTCCCCTTTCCTTAGACCTTCCCCTGACACTGAGAGCATCCCCTAAACTATTCGAACTCTTCTTCTTCAATTCCTATGACAGTAGCACTGAAATAAGAGCATTCAACTTCAGATCTGCAAAGTTAACAGTGATAACAAGGATAACATTCACCCAAGACTTAGGTAAAGAACAAAGAAGTAAGATACATTTATCTTCCTCACTAACCTCAACATCTACTGAATCAAGCTGAGTCAATAACAAATTAAAAGAATTTAAATGCTCTGCAACCGATTCACCTTCTCGCATTTTCATGGAAAACAATTTTCTTTTTAAATAAAGTTTATTTACCATACTCTTGGCTTGATAGATCTCACCCAACTGATTCCACAAATTGTGTGCGGTCTCCTCCTTTGCGACATTCAACAGGATAGAGTCTGAAAGACACAACTGGATGGTTCCTCGTGCCTTCTTATCCAGTCTATCTCACTCATCTTGAGAGACATCGTTAGGTTTCTTCTCTTTTTGGACATCCAACCATTGGTTTCTTTCTTCCAACAAATCTTCCATTTTCAGCTTCCACAACTCATACCCTGTTTTGTTGAACTTCTCAATGTCTAATTGAGAGGTTGATGCAATGGTGGATGCAGCCATATTAACAACACAAGATCTGCAAAATAAACACAACCAAATCTCCCACTATAGCTACAACTTCCACACTACCAACCAAGAGTCAAAGTTGGCCAGCCTCTTATACCAAATGTTAGAAATGAAAGCACAACTACTTAATGGAAATCTAATTCAAGATAAATTTTAGCAATCTTAAATGTGCTTTAACAATGGAGATTGTAATCAAAACATAAAACCCACTACATAGAAAATGCCAAAAATGAAGAACTCAACACAAGACACAATATTTATGTGGAGAAAACCCTTGCGGGTAAAAAAATCCACTAGGAAAGAGGCACAAGTTTGTATTAATCTCAACAAGATTGTACAATACATCAACTACACAACTCTCTCCACAAGTCTTCAATCCAACAGCATTCCGGGAGCACCTGAGTACCTAAAATCTGTATTGCAACAACAAATATATGGTAAATACTTATAGAAATATTTTCCAACTCATCCTAGGCATTCACATTCTCTCTCCTAAGATTCTCCATCATGTAAACATTAATTACCATCTTACAAACATCTTACACTTGTCCAAAAACAACCATGCAAAGGTTGGGTGCCCAAGACTAAATCTGGCCTCTTACAACATCTTATGATGCATCATAACTGTCATAGATCCACAAAAGAGTATCTTTCCAAGATAGGAACCTTGGGCTAAATATAGCAAATATACAGCTAACAAATCCATCATATGCATCATAGAATCTCAGAATCTTATGACAACTTGCAGCTGTCATAGATTCACTTACCAAACATTATGACAGTTGTCATACATGCCACATATAGTATATTCTCTAAGAGAGCATGCCTACCCTCATTTACTTTGAGTTTTTACATTTGCCAACAGTAAAAGTCACTTCGTAATTACCTCTGGTTACTTTGAAATTACCACTGCCAGTGAAACTACTACATCTCCTCCTGGGTAATTACAAATTACATATAATAAATGGAATAAATACAATATTGGGATTTACAAGGTTAATGGCACCTTAACCCAATAGATATCTCCCACATCATGAGGAATTTCTACATGATCCAAAAGTCAAAAGTGCTTAGAATTTCCTCTTTCATTTGGTGGACTTTTTGGGGGGATATTCTCACTTTCAAAATATGATCTGAATTTCATGATCCAGATGTGCACATCTAGATATCAGGATATTTGCCGACTGAGGATGGATATGCAGTCTCGGCTGATAGGATATCTCAACGACCGACTTGAAGTGTTGCAGAGGTAGATATTTCACATTGATTCAGGTTGGTGGGCTTTGCAGATGAAATTCGTAAGGATGGGCACAGTTCTTCAATGCAAAGGGACTTTAGTGGCTAGGTGGCAAATTTTCTATGATTTGTGATGACTTTTGGGATTTCATCTTCAATGCCTTGTCCTCTCTTGTGTGTGGGCAACCTTTCATAGTGTTACAGATCTGCCAGAGGCATGACCTCTGTCCTTTTTGCCATTGGTCCCTGGCTCTGCATTGATGGTGGCATTGGTGGTCTTGGTTCCTGTGCATTTGCTTATATGCCCTCTGCACAAGATCTTGATCTATATAAAGCATTGTAATCTTCAGTAGAAGAGGAGTTAGTAAATTTCTAGGCTGTTATGCTACCAAATTTCTTGTAGTCATACCTCTTAGTGTAATTACATGATTATTGGAATGTGACCCACTTTGCCTATAGCTTGGCCTCTACTATCTTCTGATTAATCCACCAATGATTGTAATTAACTATACTGTGTCTCTTTCTGCTACTAGTTATTTTGCATTGTAATGGTTCCTAGCCTTCATGATCAATATATGCACAATATCTTGCCTCACTTATGCTTTGATTTATGTGTTTTACTTGAATCTATGATCTATTCTATGAATAAAATGACTCCTTTATAGGTTAGGACTTCATACCGAAGCCTTAATCAGTTCTATAAGTCTGTGTGAACCTTCTTTTGTGATTGAGATCATTGTTGTGTCTCTTCCAGGCTTACTATCACTCATTGATTCTAGTGCATCACCTCTTTTCCCTTTATGTTCCTTGTAACCCTTTTCCCCTGCAATACTAGCACTAGGTTTAGTTAGTTTTCTCTAAGCATTAGGCTTAGAATGAGGAACCAGCCTTCTCTAGAGGTCTGATCTCAACTTGCAAGGTCCCACACCTTGAGATCATTCTCATTGTGTCATTAGAATGCTTGGATTCTCTCCAAGTTGGGTGCAATTCTATGTGATAATAGGAACCAGGCCCAGCTAACCCAGTCATGAAGCATGCTTTCAGGTGGAACTCTACCCACAAAATACCCAATCAAGGTAAAATTTTCAAGCCATTTACAGGCATTATCAAACTCTAGAATTGGAAGCATAATATTAGGGAGTGAATCAAGGGACATACCTCGTGAAACACCTTGGGAAAATTTTTTTGGGGACTATTGGGCAATGGAGGAGTCATTCGAGCACTGTCAAACCTTCAACTCTAGCAGTAGTAGCTGCAAAGGAATGAAAGGTTGAGGCCATTTAAATGGCATAAAACACCCTCAACCCTAGTGAATGATAGTGCACCGCAATAAATGTAGGCTAACATAGGGAATTTCTTGCATAACACTACAGTATGACATACACACGAGGAGGCCAAAATAAAACCCTAGTAGAGAAAAAACCCCTCGTAGACTACTAGTGACAAGTTCATGATTAGGATTGTTTTTAATCCATTTTAGGTGAAACAATGATTAGATTTTGCATTTAGAATACTTAGAAAACATTCTCGTTCAAGTCCTTTAGCCAATTATAAGGTTTTTGTCAAGGTTTTGTGGCTTTTATGACCATGTAATCACCATTGTTTGACTATGACAATAGTAGGCAATTTTGGAACCTTGTATGAATTGTGTTCTTTTCACCCTTGCATGGATTGTTTTCTTCACTTCCAGCTAATGGTTTCACTTTATTAGTATGTCATGATCTTGATCAATCCCTTGGTCTTCCAAGAAACACAAAACTAATGATAATGACATGATAAGGTCTAAGCATGCAACATGAATGCATTCATACATTTAGTCATCTTGACATGTCCTAAGACTACAAATATGAGGGATTATACTCTTAACTTTATATATGAAGATGAAGCAATAAATAAACTTAAATGGATCATCAAAATCAACCCCATCCTATAAAATAATAAATGTCCTTCCTTTTCAAGAGTCCACAAGGCCTCAAAAAGTAATCACTCAACCATGAAGGACTTGTCAATATGACTATGAGCATGATGTAATGAGACAAGACCATTCACCACAACTCCATGCATACTAAAAACTAAATGAAACAATGAAGCACATACTTGATCAAGACTCATCAAACCCCAAAAATGCCAAAACCAATCCAATAGACTCATAAACATCAAATTGACTCATAAACATCCAATTAACTCAAATAAGACATGCGGTAACAAACAAGTGCATCCAAAGCATAGAAGCCAACTAGGACTTCCAAGAGCATCCAAATGCATCTAAAACTAGGTGAGACAACCAAGACCCAATAAATCATCAAAATATGCCAACTTAATGCAATGGATCATGAACTTGTACAATCAACCCAAGCTACTCAATCAAGACTTAGAGCACTCATAACAAGCTGAAACACCCAAAAGAGGTTAGGAAACTCACCAAAAGACTGAATAAAAAAGAGGAGGTCCCTATTTTGTTCATGCAAAAAAGTGAGGCGTGTGTGCAGGGCACAACAAATGGTGACTCTACTAGGAGAATGCTCCCAAGCATTCCAGAGATAAACACAAGTCAAGAACCTAGAATCTCTGTGTATACCCAGATATTAGGAAGAATAAACATGACAATATGATTAAGGAATCACAATAAAAAGCTGGCATAACCATCCATATTCTAGAGATTCAAGTGTGTGCAAATGCATTCATTCCCATCCCTTGGAAACTAAGATCATCTAGGATCCATTAAATTAAGCTACGTGAATGATTCTCACCTCATGAACTACCTGGACATTGCCTCACTACCAATCAAGCATCTATAGCACTAACGAGTTTGTCTCTATGATTCCACTCAAAGGCTAACTCTACTGCCAACTAGATGTCTATAGCCCTGGTATAGATACTTGAATCCTCCAACTAGCTGAGTCATATGATGGGAGTACTAAGAAGTATCACCTTTTGATTTCTTTACTTATTTGATTATGCAATCAATTTAGCTTTGATAGGAGTACTAAGAAGTACTGCTACCCTATATCACATGCTTCTTCCACATGGGCTACATGCATTAGTTCAACTTGCTGGGCTAGGAATCATAGTGGCAGCAAAGGTGAGACCTTAAAATTTTTCACTTAATGCAAGATCACAAAGAATCACTTAGAAACCTCAACATTCATAAGATGTGAAAAGTATAAGATCTCAAAACACTTCAAGTGATACCAAACAATTGACTCATCTCCCAAGAACAAGCATCATGCCATTCAACACTAATAATGGAGTCCACAAGAAAACCCTATTTTATGACAAATGTTTCTCAAATGAAGACTAGAAGATATAATCCTGCAAATTACATTGTATAGACTTGCAAACAACCCTCTAATCATCAAGGAAAAAGCAAAGGAGGACCCCAAAAATGAAAAATAAGAGATCAAAACAACAACAATCTAAAAACTAATCTAAAACAAGACCCAAACAAATTGAAAGGAAAACTAAAAAAACAAACTAATAACTAAAACAAACCAACAAACAAGCAAGAGTAAGGAAAACAAACAACTAACTAACCAAAATCAAAGCAAAACCAAGAAAACAAGAGATCTAACAAACCAAAACTAACTAAGACTATGTACAAATGCTTAGGACAGTAGGTATCTACACTCTTTGTTGACGGATTTCTCAATATGTGTAAGAGCAATAAGGCACATGGCAAGGTCCCAAGTCTAGAAAACTCATCCTTGTATTCTAAAGTGTAGGATATAGGCAAACTAGGATCATATTCAAGATAAAAGTCATGTAAGATCAACAATTGAGGTAACTCATAATGTCCATGATCAATCCAAACACATGTTTTCTTACCCCCATCCCCATAATTAAAATGATAAGCATGATAACTTAATTCAAGGAAATGGAAGATACAACTTGGTTTGTAGTGTCATTAGCTGAAAATGTAAGCTCACCATCTCATTGCATCATATCAAGTACTCTCACCTTTAGGTGGTCTCAACTCACGATGAATCATCCCTCTGTTGTAAGGTGTGGCCCTTGGTCTCCTTGTTTAGCGCTGCATTGCAGTGGTTTGTGACAAGGGCTTAAGCACCTCCCTTGCTTGTTAAGTCAAGTGGTTGTATCAGGCATTAACAGGTCGATCTTTTGGTGCAACGACAACTAGCAATTGGTATCAGAGCTGAGGTCACAGGTTCAAAACCCATGCTTGCACTGGGGGGATTGTTGCAAGGTGTGGCCCTTGGTCTCCTTGTTTAGTGTTGCGTTGCGGTGGTTTGCGACAAGGGCTTAACCGCCTCCCGTGCTTGTTAAGTCAAGTGGTTGTATCAGGCATTAACATGTCGATCTTTTGGCACAAGGCAACTAACACCCTCATGCATCAAGTACATGAAAATCACAATCAAAAGCATGAGTTAGTGAACCATTGTAATGTTTAGAATTAGGAAAATCAATCATATTAATGCAAGATTCAACTTGTTTAGGCTCTAAGGCATGGAACATTTCACTTTTTCTCACACTTTGTATGATTGTTTGACATTCAACCTTAAAGAATAAAATTTTGTCCTCATTCTTCACTTGCATACTAGCATTAATCAAGTAAGGATCTTCATCATTAGAAGCATAAGCAATATTAGAAACATCAAAACATGATATACTTGAATCTTCCCTACTAAAATCAATCAAATGTAATGAAGAAACACCATCTAAATCATGCAATAAATTCCCTGTTTTAGCTTGTGGTTGATGTTGGAATGAGGCATCATCATTTAAAACAAAAATAGGACCTTTTTGACCTCCTTCCAATTATGTAACTTGACCTATGCTGCTAATTACACCTTGTAAAAATGTTTTACCTTGATTTTCTTTATTTGGATCAACTTGTGACTCATCTAAAACACTTGTGCAAGTCTGATATGATTGATTATGATGATGTAACAGGCTAGTCCAGTCATGAAATTGATCATTTACCTCCAAAAAATCAGATTCTACCTCATGTATAGCAATTGAAATAACTTCCCTCTTCATTTTCCACACATTTTTTCACTAGGTAGGCCGATATTTTCTTAGTTTGGCATGAAATTGGATTGATCCAACTATTGTTCACACATAGAATTGAAAGGAAAGAAAAGTGTGGAATACACCTTCCTAATACTAATCTTTAGGAGAGAGATATAGAAATTTACAAAACTTTGTAATTACAGTTCATTTAAGATGAACACACAAGAGTAACAGAATAAACAATAAAGATTGAACACCAGATTTTATGTGGGAAAACCCTTACAGGAGAAAAATCCACACACCAAAGTAGAGATCTCTTGTATTATAGTAAATCATAAATTACATACAAGTTATAGAGCTATGCTCTCTCAAGTGTCTCTACATAGAACGAACCCAACACCATTATAGATACAATTCACTCTCAATCATCATCCATCATCCTCTCATTCAATGCACTACTACATTATGGTACATTGCAGACTTCACACAAGCATTGTCTCTACAACTTCCATACCAGACGAATAGTTACAAAATGACTTGACATCTAGTATTACAACTTCCATCGGCAACCAAACAACCATTTGCCAAAGACCGCGTTGATTCACAACAACGATGTGAAATCAATAAGTAACCTAGTGCCATGTGTCAACACCTTACTTGTCAGTCAATCACTATTGACCTTTTTCACAGTTTTGTCTTTGTTCATCATTCTCCGGCTTAACTGCTATACCGTATATACCTTAGACTGACCTTGCAGGATGGCAGGACCTATATTGCACCACTGCAATCCACTTTATGAGCTATTGTGGGGTTGCGATAAGACCCACACACCCGCCAACTTCTCTAAACATCATCGCGGGATGGTGGGGTAACTCCCGCTCTACCGCTAACACCATCCAATGTCACTGCAAGGTTGCAGGCTCCCGCACTACCACATGCTCAGATGAAGACCACCGTAGAACTGTGGTAACACCACTAGCCCACACTCCTCTAGACTGCACCCTGTAGTACTGCGGTAGCTGCTCCCTATGGTAACAACTAGGGTTTTATCAGTGAGTTTGAGACACACATTCTCAACATTCTCCCACTTGATGAAGAACTCACTAAACCCCTTCCAATTCTTGAAGTCACTGACCCCTTCCAATTCTTGAAGTCACTGAACATACTAGGCTCCAAGGGCCATCGAATTGGTACACCACTTTAACTTATTTGTGCTCACAGTCTTCATCAATGTATAAATAACATTTGCCAGAGTATCAAATTTTTCTAGAATAACCTTTCCATCCTCCACCATATCACAAACAAAATGGTACTACACATCAATATGTTTTGTCTTGGCATGGAAAGTTTGATTTTTCACCAAACAAATGGCACTCTGACTGTCATAGCAAATAACAATTTGCCCTACATCAAAACCAATATCTGAACACAGTCTTCTAAGCCAAATGGATTCCTTACGGGCATGGGTTGCTGCCATAGACTCAGCCTCTGTAGTAGATAAATTGACTACAGCTTGCCGCTTGCTCATCCAGCTAACTGTACCACCAAACAACATGAATACATATCCATTGGTGGATCTTCTACTGTCAATGTCCCTTGCCCAATTAGGATCTACATATCCTCAAATGCTTACTGAACTCTGAGATCCAGTAGAGTAACCATTATAATACAAAGTGTACTCAGAAGTATCCTTCAAATACCTGAAAAATCTCTTCACAGCATCCCAATGCGGCCTTCCTGGATTAGCCATAAACTTACTAAGCTCTCCCACTACTTGGGCAATGTCTGGCCTAGTACAGACCATTGCATACATTAAACTACCAACTGTACTTGCATAAGGCACCCTGGTCATGTCCTCCATCTTAGTAGGAGATTTTGGACAATCTTCAAAAGAAAGTTTCATTCCCTACAACATTGGAACAACTAACTACTTTCAATTTGTCATATTAAACCTCTCTAGGACAGAATCTATATGCTTGCTCTGGGTGAGCCAGAGTTTTCTATTTTTCCTATCCCTTCTGATTTCCATCCACAGAATATACCTTGCTGAACCTAAATCTTTCATTTCAAACTGTGCTGACAATTGAGACTTCAATTCAGAAATCATACCCTTACTATTCCCAATGAACAACATATCATCCACATACATGGCAATAATAAGAAGATGACCATTTTCATATTTAAAATAAACACAATGATCTAACTTTAATCTCACAAATCCCAAAGACAACATATAGGTATCAAACTTTTGGTACCAGATTCTAGGCGACTGCTTCAAACCATACAGAGATTTCTTTAATTTGCAAACTAGGTTTTCTTTACCTTTTTCAACAAAGTGCTCTGGCTGGGACATATAAATTTCTTCCTCCAAATCACCATGAAGAAATGTTGTCTTCACATCCATTTTCTTGATTTCTAAGTCATATGCTGTAGCAAGTGACAATAGAAATCTAATAGACATCAGCTTAACTATAAGAGAAAATATTTCTCCATAATCAATCCCCTCCACCTAGGAATATCCTTTCATGACCAACCTTGCTTTATGCTTTTCAACACTGCCATCCAGGCCAATCTTCTTTTTAAACACCCATTTACATCCAATAGGCTTTTGACCTTTAGGCAAAGGTACCAGATCCCACATTTCATTCTTCTTCAATGATGCCATTTCTTCATTCATGGCTTTCAACTAAGAATCTAAATCAGACATACCCATAGCCTCTCTAGCAGTCCTAGGCTCATCAATGTTAGTAATCAAAGCATAGGCACAACTAGAATCTAGCACAAAATAACCAAACCTTTTAGGTTGCCACTTCACACACGTAGACCTCCTCACAAGAAGAGGCTAAGGTTCTTCATCCTGTTCAGATTTTTTAGAGCTACTTGAGCTCTCCTCATTGACAAGTCCACTAGGAGTACGTAGTTTATCCTTATCTGGAGTAAGAGGAATTTCAACTACCTCCTTCTTTTCTACTTATTTTTCCTTTGGCTGGAGATCAACTATAGAAGGTTTCAGCTCACGGAAGATCACACTTCTACTATACAACACCTTCTCTGAAACTGGGTTGCAAAGCTTGCACCCATTCACACCAATTTCATAATCAATGAAGATACATTTTATAGCCTTGTTATCTAGTTTAGATCTTTTTTCACTAGGCACATATGCATACACCTTATAGCCAAAGACTCTAATGTGTCTCAAAGACAGCTTCTTACCAGACCATGCTTCCATAGGTGTCTTGTCCACGAGTGCCAAAGTGGGAGATCGGTTAATCAAGTAACATGTTGTAACTACAGCCTCAGCCTAGAACTTCTGTTCTAGACCAGCACTACTCAGCATACTTCTCACCCTTTCCATCAATGTTCTATTCATCCTTTCTGCAACTCTATTTTGTTGTGGAGTGTAAGGAGTTGTCCTATGTCTTTTAATTCCGTGATCCTTGTAAAACTTATCAAAATCTACATAATAGAACTCACCACCATTATCCATCCTCAAACACTTAATTTTTCTACCAATCTAATTTTCAACCAAGGTTTTAAATTCCTTAAATCAACTAAAAACTTTAGTTTTACTTCTTAGAAAATAAATAAATGTTCTTCTTGAATAATCATCTATGAATGAAACAAAATACACAAATTTTGATAACGAAGGAACATTAACTGGACCAAATACATCAACATGAATATAATCCAGTATTCCAGAAGATTTATGAGGACTAGAATAAAAAGAAACATGGTGTTTCTTTCCATATATGCAATGTTCAGAGAAATCAAACTCAAGATTACAATCATTAAGCCCTTCAACTAGACTTTTACTTTTCAAGGCTTTTAGGCCTTTTTCACCAATGTGGTCGAGCCTTTGATGCCACAACATTGTCTTCTCTACTAGGAGCTTCATCTACAAAGAATTAGCACCCATAGAAACAACATCCTCCTTCTCTAGATGATCAAATTTACTTGACTTTGCATAAGCACTATTACATTGAACTGCATGTGCATCTAGCTTATACAGAGTGCCAATTCATGCACCCTTAGCTAGCACCATAGAGCCTCTAGTCATTCTACAAACACCATTCGAGAAAGAGACTTGTACACCAACATCATTAAGCTTACTTACAGAAAGTAAATTTTGAGCTAGACCTGGTATATGCATTACATAATCAATTACCTTCACTCTTCCATTAGGAAACTAAATTCTGACTCTTCCATGACCAAAAATCTCCAGGTGAGAATCATCACCCAGATACACACATCCACCAGCATACTTTTCATACTTTGAGAACCAATCCCTATGAGAGGTCATGTGAAAGGATGCACCTAAGTCAATCAACCAAACATCATCAAATGCCTAAGTCACCAAGCCTACTATGAAGGCATCTGCATTGCTCTGAGAAGATTCATTATTAGAAGAATTGTCCTTATTCTTCTTCTTCTCCTCTTTACAATATTTCTTGATGTGTCCAGTCTACCCACAGTTCCAACATTTCACCTTGGACCTTTTACCAGGAGACTTTGATCTCCCCCGTGACTTGAATTTAGTCTTCTTGTCTTTCTCCTTTGTTCTACCTCGAATAGCAAGGGCCTCCTTAGCCATCTCAGAAAAATTCCTCTGCATTTCTTCTAACAGCAGTGAAGTAACCGTATCTTCTATCTTGAAAGTGGTTGTTGTACTCCCAATAGCCATCACTGAGTGATCCCATGTGTTAGGCAAAGAACACAATAGGAGCATGCAATGATCCTCGTCTTCTATCTTCACACCAATAGACACCAACTAAGAAATGATCTACAATGGATGCTCCTTCCTCCATCTTTAAAGAATATAGCTTCTTCCTTACAAATAACTTATTTACTAGAGATTTCCATTAATAAATGTCACCAAGATTTTTCTACAAAAATTTTGTTGTCTTCTCTTCATGCACGTTCAAGAGAACTGAATTGGCCAAGCATAGTCTTATTAGACCCTTGGCTTTGTAGTCCATTGCATCCCAGTCATCTTGTGACGTTGCTGATGGTTTGTTAGAGGACACTATAGTCCATAACTCTTGATCCATGAGAAAATCTTCCATTTTGAGTTTCCACAACTCAAAATTTCCACCGTTGAACTTCTCAATCTCTATCCTTCTAGATGTGCTCACCATCTTAAATTTGCAATAAGTTTACAAACTAGATTTCTCTGCAAAACTCCCACTGAACAAGATCAGCACAAAAAACCTATCTTACCCTAATGCAGGAGCATCCCTAATTCAAGAGCAATCTTGCATCAACCAAAAACATTTGCATTTCAGTTTGTTTGCATTTTAGTTTGTTTCTTTTCATTTTCTAGTTCAGTTCAGGCAGTTTAGTTAATAGAAATTTTTGCATTTTGGTCTGCATTCTTTCGTAGTTGCATTTTAGATCTTGCGGAGCTAGACTTAGCATCTAGACACATTCATTCACATCATACCCAAATCTCAGATCATTTGTATCAGGTATTGGTAAGATATCGCTAGCAAAAGATTGACTATTTTCTCATAATAGAGCATCCTGATAGTCTTGAACAATCAACTGAAGGAGAAGACTTGCGGAGCATTTCATGACCTATGGAGCTAAATTACACATCATTCAATGTTGTTTGGTTCATGGCTGACCTTCCTTGAAGATCTACACATCATTCCATTCATTTGCGGAGGAGTTCCATTCATTTAGGTCTGACCTATCCGTGTACACACGTGTCATATCCTCGTATTTGCATTACATTATACATTATAACTTATATATATCCATGTGTATTTTTACAACTTGCATATACTCCAATACATATCTCAGCACCTCCTCAGCAGTAAACATATCATCTGATCTGAGTAGCAAGGAATATCAATTACACATTTATAAGACAGACAATCGGGAAGGAAGTCTAAATAGAAGATAAAGGTATCGATCAATGATAATAGGAAATTGGATTAGCAACAGCAATCAAAGTATTGGTTATTAAATACTAAGCATCACAATGCAAATTGGGATTTAAGTCTGCAGACAAGAAAAAAGGTAGCAGCCACAACAGGTAAGCAATTTCTAATATACTTAATTATTAAGGTTTATAATATGATATATCCATATATATGTATATAAATATATATACATATATATATGTATATTTATATATACATATAACCATGTAGGCATGTCATTAATGTCAATTCATAATAATGTGAATCCATGTGAATGGTTATAGTTTATACTAAAATGTCTTCTTTATTCATGACTCAATTGATATCCATAATTAGACTTAAGATCTAACAATGATGAACAATTGTACAAACAAGGGTACCAATGACAATATTTCAAGTTGCAAGGTAAATGTCTTTAATCTATGCATTATGGTAATAATAAGTACAAGGGAATATTGAACATAAGACCATGTCTCAGTAGCCCTTATTATTTCATCAACTAGGTATTGTAAGGAAAGGCAGGTGTAAATCTAGTCATAAATCTAATATCGACCCCAAGGGCTAGGGACCTAGTTTCTCAAGCTGGGTCAGCGATCTCGTATCGATCCCAAGGGCTAGGGACATAGTTCCTGATGCTGGGTCGAAGGTGCGTGAATAGACCCCAAGGGCTGGGATATAGGTTCTCGATGCTGGTTCGGAGATGGTCTCTGCACGCCCTAGCTATATCCTAATTCCTTGATGAATAATAAGAGGGGAGAGTATGGATCTGACTTATGTTTAATATTCATCCTAATGTTGATGAAGGGGGTAAATCACAAAACACACCACAACAGAAATTGCACACAAAAAAATAGAACTTTCTTTATTGATTTGGACAACTTATTACATTACAGAAGCTCAAATACAATTAGAGGAATCAACCCTCCATAGGCTGCAACACATTATAGCTTCCTATCACAAGACTCTGGAATCACCTGCCTTCTATCACTCCAAATCAGCTAGGGTTTCTATTTTCCCGCCTATTCTTGACTCTACACTTTCCCCTTTAACTCTACTACTACCTAGGGTTCCCAAAAATGGTTATTAATAGCCTTTTTTGGTGGCCAACAACCTAATTTCAAATTTTGCTTCTCCCTCCAAAAATAGGTCAACTTCCGGGAGCCATAACATTTGATCCGGGTGTCTGATTGGCGAATGTTTTATGCGTCAAAAATCGCGCGGAGTGATCTATGTGCTAAGAACCTACTCTGTCAGTTCTGGCCATTTTTGGGCCTGTACGGGGCCGTTTAGTGCCTCAAACCTGAGTTTGAATAATTTTCAGGTGTTTTTCAGGAAATGGAAACTTTAATATCTTTTAGCTGGCAAATGATCTTTGCATGATTCCTTTGCCAAAGGTCTTATTTTTTAGTTATGAAACTTCCTATAAATTTTCACTTCATTCCATGCCCAAATGTAGACTTTCTAAAAATAGCAGGTTGCTATTTTTAGTAGTTTGGAAAAACTGAAAGTTCTACATCATTATTCAAGTGATTATGGAACCAGAACCATAAATTTTGAAAAGAAATGGAAAGAACATCAACAATTTTGAAACACATCTTTTTTTGGGTGATGCAAGCTTGCCCTTACACTACTGGATGCTCCTGTATCAAACACCTAGGGTAATTTGAGAAGTGACCCTGTCACATCTCAGGTGTTTGTGTGAGGAAAACTCAAACAATCAACCTCTGCCTTAGACAACCAAGAAGAATCTTCAACAGGCCTTCCTTTCCATTTCATTAGATATTCTTCATATTACTTCTTCCGAGTACTTCTTCCCACATGGCTATCCAAGATCTCTTTTATCTCCTCGATTTAAGTAGATGCTGGAATACTCCACTGTTCTGCTGTTGGTCCATCCTCTATTCCACCTTCATGATATTCTGATAAATCAGCAATGTTGAACATAGGGGAAATATTGATCCCACTTGGCAGCTCTACCTCATGCATTTCCTGAATCATGTTTTTTCAAAATTTTGTATGGTCCAAATTTCTTCAATTTCAGCTTATTGTATGTTCCAATTGGGAACCTTTCTTTTCTCAAGTGAACCATGACTTCATCTCCTACCTATAATTCCTTATATCTCCTCTTCTAATCTTCCATAGCCTTGTACTGAATATTCATCTTATTAATGTGCTTTTTCACCTCTTCATGCAAATTCTTCATGTGTTCTGCAAAGTCTTCAGCCTCGGTACTTGTCTTTTCTCTTTTGTCTAGATTCCTTAACTCTAAAGCATTTCTTGGACTATTCCCATATACAATCTAGAATGGTGATTTACCAGTACTCCTATTGAAAGAATTGTTGTAAGCAAATTCTGCATGTGGTAAAATCAAATCACATCCCTTGGGCTTATCTCCTACTAAGCATCGTAGCAGGTTACCCAAACTCCTATTCACCACTTCAGTCTATCCATCAGTCTGTGGATGGTGTGCAGAACTGAACTTCAAATCTGTCTTCAACTTATTCCACAATGTCCTCTAGAAATAATCAACAAACTGGTATCTCAATCTGAAACTATGCTCTTTGGTAGACCATGTAATCTCACCACCTCCCTGAAAAATGACTCTACAGTATGAACAACATCATTAGTCTTCTTGCAAGGAATAAAATGTGCCATCTTTGAGAATCTGTCCACCACCACAAAAATGGAATCATGTTCTCTCCATGTCCTTGGTAAACCAAGAACAAAATACATACTAATATCATCCCATGGCTTCTCTGGTACATGTAGTGGCTGATATAGACCTGTATTCTAACTTGCTCCTTTTGCCATCTGACATACTCTACAACTCTCCACAAATTTCTTCACATCCTGCTACAATTGTGGCCAATAATAATTTTCACCAACAATAGCAATGGTCTTATCTCGACCAAAGTGTCTAGCCAATCCTCCACTATGCTTTTCCTTAATCAGGTTCTCTCTCATGGAACTTCTTGGAATGCACAACTGGCTTCCTCTAAACAACATGCCATCTTGGGTTATGAAATCCAACCATTTTGTCCTGTCCAAAGTAATAGGTTCCCAACAAGATTTCCAGGCCTTTGCAAAAACTAGATCTTCAGGATACAAACTTTTGAGCTCATCAAACCCAACAACCTCTATCTTCATTTCTGTCAACAAATTTTGCCTTCTGCTCACGGCATCTACAACTCTATTAGACTTCCCACTCCTATGCTTCAAAACAAAGGTATAACTCTACAAAAACTCAACCCATTTTAACTGCCTTTGGTTCAACTTTCCTTGACTATTAAGATACTGCAAAGCATGATGATCAATATATAAAACAAACTCTTTTGGCAACAAATAATGTCTCCATTTCTTGAAAGCCTAAACTATTGCATAAAATTCCTGATCATAAATAGAATACTTTTTCTTGGCATCATTAAACTTCTCACTAAAATAGGCAATGGGCTTACCTTCTTGGCTCAAAACAACACCTACACCACTACCACTAGCATCACAATCTACCTAAAATACCTTATTGAAATTTGGAAGTGCCAAAACAAGTTGTTCTACAACTTTCTGCTTCAATGTATCAAAGCTCTTGTCTGCTCCTTTAGTCCATCTAAACTCTTTTCTATCCCCTCTCATTGTCTCAGTTATGGGTGCACAAATGCTACTAAAAATCCTGATAAACTTCCTGTAAAAACTTGCCAAACCATGAAAAGACCTTACCTCGGAATCACTCCTCGGCGTAGGCCATTCAATGATAGCCCTCACCTTCTTTAGGTGCATCTTAAGACCTTCCTCTGAGACAACAAATCCTAGGTATATGAACTCCTTTGCAAAACTACATTTCTTCAGATTAATCAACAACTTCTCCTCCCTCAGCTTCTCTAAAACTCTTCTGATATGCATCAGATGCTCATCCCAAGTCTTACTGAAAATCAAAATATCATCTAAATAAACAATAACAAAACTTCCCAAAAATTCTTTCAATACCTCGTTCATGAGCCGCATGAATGTGCTCAGTGCATTGGTTAGCCCAAATGGTATGACTAACCACTTATACAAACCTTCCTTTGTCTTGAAGGTTGTCTTCCACTCATCTCCTTATTTGATACGGATCTGGTGATACCCACTCTTTAGGTCAATCTTCGTGAAGTACTCTGCTCCACTCAAATAGTCCATCATGTCATCCATTATGAGCAATGGAAATCTATAATTGATTGTGATCTTATTGATGGCTCGAGAGTCTATACACATTCTCCACTCTCAATCTTTCTTTGGTGCTAGTACTGTAGGTACGACACATGGACTTAGGATCTCTCTTATTAATCCCTTCCTCAACAACTCCTAAACTTGTTTGTTCAACTCTTCACTCTCTACTGGAGTCATTCTTTGGGTGGCCTTATTTGGCAAACTGGCTCTTGGTATCAAATCTATTTGATGACTTATCTTCCTCATTGGTGGTAAACCCTCTGGTACATTATCAGAGATAATGTCCTAAAATTCTTCCAACATATATGAAATTTTTGCTGATACATCTTCACATTTATCTTGACTAATCTTAGGAATCAATGCAAAATAATGATGCTCATGCTTCATACCCTCCAAAAATTTTCTACCATCTACCAAGCAAATCTGGCAGTACTACATACGTTTTCTTCGACCTCTTTCAAGGGCTTCAATTTATGACAAACTCCATCTTTTGTTAGGGAATATGTGTTTGCAAAGCCATCATGGACAACGCTTCTATCATACTTCCATGGCCTCCCCAACAATATATGACATGCATCCATTGGTATGATATCACACAGCACCTCATCATGGTAGTCTCCAATCTTGAACTTCACTAAACACTGCTCATTGACCAAAGCTCTATGGTCCTTCTGAAACCATACAATCTGATATGGATGTGGATGCTTTCTTCTTGTCAACCATCTCCTTTAAAACAAGATTGTCAATACTTCCACTGTCAATAATAATGTCACAACGCTTACCTTCACATTTGCACTTTTTATGGAATAAACTCTTCCTCTGATTTGGTTCTTTTTTGTCATTCAACAAAGTTCTTGTGACAACTAGGGTTTCTCCCCTTTCAACATCTTCAAAACACTCAGACTGTGCATCTTCATCTACATTTGCAACTCATGCATTACCTTTAGGTCTTCTATTTGTCCTTCCTTGATGTTGCAGACACTCGTATGCTTGATGCCCTTCTTCTCCACATTGGAAATAGGTTCCTCTGAAACCTCCTCTTCTAGGTCCTTGCCCAGGTCAGCCTCTTCCTCTTTGCTCACTGTTGTTCTAGTCACAAGGGCGGTAGGTATTATCTCCTCTCTGATTTTGACCGGTGCCAGCTTCTTCACTTTTCTTTGAATCTTCATTTCACCCCCCATAGGGTCTTCCACTAGTCCTTTTGCCTCGACCTCTTCCCCTTTGCTTGTTGTCAAATCTTTTATTCAGCTTCTCTTCCACCTTCAGGGAAAACTAGTATGCATCTTCTATGGTGGTCATTCTGACTAGGCTCAGCTCCTCTTGAATAATCGGCCCCAACCCATTAATGTAACGGGCTACCTTCTCCTTGTTGGGCTCTGCATGACCTATCCTAATAGTAATTTTCTAAAACTCTTCTGTATACTCCTTAACAGACTTGTTGCCTTGCTTCAATCCTTGTAGCTTCTTCAATAGCTCCATCTCATAGTCCATAGGAATGAACTGCTTCTTTAGTTTCTCCACCATCCGATCCCATCTAGTAATATTTCCTTTCCCTCTTCTATTCCTCTCTAATTGGACCTCCTTCCACCAAATATTTGCATGGCCCTTCAACTTGACCCGATCTAGGTCCTCCACGTCTTCATACTCGAAATATTCCTCCATATCTTTAATCCAATCAATGAGCTGTTCTGGATTCAAATCTCTAGAATATGTAGAAACTTCGATCCTGGGCATCTTTCCAATCTTAGAAATGGCCTTCAACAACCTAACTTCTGCAGGATCTCCTACAACTTCTTGTTCTTCCTCAGATAGCTCTTCTTCAGCTTCATCCTCGCTTTCTTCTCTTGTTCTTAGATCAAACCCTCTTCACAGCTCCTCTTGCAATGCATTGATTTTCCTTTGTAGGACTCTAAAACCCTCTTCCGTCAAAGCATTCCTCCCAATACAATTTCTTTGTGGAGGCATGTTGATCTCCGCAGCAAACCCATAACCTCAAGTCCTGGTGCAAACTACCTCATAGTCAGCGATCTGTTTACACAATTGGGAACCTAGCTCTGATACCACTTGATGAAGGGGTAAATCTTAAAACACACCACAACATAAATTGCACACAAAAAAATAGAACTTTCTTTATTGATTTGGACAACTTATTACATTACAGAAGCTCAAATACAATTAGAGGAATCAACCCTCCACAGGTTGCAACACATTACAGCTTCCTATCACAAGACTCTAGAATCACCTATCTTTTGTCACTCCAAATCAGCTAGGGTTTCTATTTTCCCACCTATTCTTGACTCTACACTTTCCCCCTTAACTCTACTACTGCCTAGGGTTCCCAAAAAATGGTTATTAATAGCCTCTTTTGGTGGCCAACAACCTAATTTCAAAATTTGCTTCTCCCTCCAAAAATAGGTCAACTTCTGGGAGCCATAACTTTTGATTTGGGTGTCTGATTAATGAACCATTTTATGCATCAGAAATCTTGTGGAGTGCTCTACGTGCTAAGAACTTGCTTTGCCAGTTCTGGCCATTTTCGAGCCCGTACGGGGCTGTTTAGTGCCTCAAACCTGAGTTTGAATAATTTTCAGGTGTTTTTTGAGAAACAGAAACTTTAATATCTTTCATCTTGCAAATGATCTTTGCATGATTCCTTCACCAAAGGTCTTATTTTTTAGTTATGAAACTTCCTGTAAAATTTCACTTCATTCCGTGCCCAAATGCAAACTTTCTAAAAATAGCAAGTTGCTATTTTTAGCAGTTTGGAAAAACTAAAAGTTCTACATCATTATTCAAGCGATTATAGAACTAGAACCACAAATTTTGAAAATAAATGGAAAGAACATCAGCAATTTTGAAACACATCTTTTTTTGGGTGATGTAAGATTGCCCTTACACCACTGGATGCTCCTGCATCAAATGTACTTATGGAATGTATTATATAATAGTCATGAATGACAAGAAGGAAATGAATAATCCTTGGATAAAAATGAAATATATATATTATCTTTGATCTTATCATTGAAGTTTATTTATCTCTAATGTTACTAATGTCTCCTTGAGAATCAATTTTGAATGTAGATTCAAGTTGAAGTGTTCTCACTAGAAGGGGACATTACAAGTGGTATCAGAGCTGTCATCCTGCCATCCTGTGAAAGGTTGACAATGCAAAGTTATCAAAGAAGGGGAAATAACACCAACGTGAGTGAGGAATTGGTAAATCAAATGACAACATTTATGGAACAAACCAATCAAGCCCTCTCTAACTAAAATGAAAGACTCATAGAAGCCTTTCATAACATGGGCAATGCCATTGATAACCTAAAAACCCATACCGTAAATGGGGGAGACACAGGGTCTTACATATCTGAAAATGACAAAAGATCATCAAATCTAAGAATCCCTAAACCTACCTTCTTACCTAGGGAAGAGCCATCTAGAGATGAAGGGAGTGAACAGTCCGCACCAAGTTTGGAGGAGATTGTAAGAGCTTATGCAAATTTGGACCCCAAGATTAGAGAATTAGTCACCTTTAGAGATTTTTGTAAAGCCAAAAGGCACAAGGTTCCTCGAAGGGAAAGAAGACTTCCAAATAAAAACCTAAAGAATAAAATAGACAAAATTCCCCTTCCAAATTTCGATGGGTCAAGAAAGATTACAACCCATGCATGGTTTAAGAAACTAAATACTTATTTTTCATTAAGCCCAATGACGTAGGAAGAGGCCATAAAATTTGCCACCCTTCACTTAGAAGGAATGGCCTATGAGTGGTGGCACCATGGGGAACATACCCAAGGACATAATAAGATTACCACCTATGAAGAATTCTCATGGAAACTAATCAAAAGATTTGATAAAGAGCATCCTCAAGAAAACTTTAAGAAGCTAACTCAAACAAAACAACTAGGATCAGTGGAAGATTATATAACTAAATTTCAAACAATTTCAATCAAGGTCACTGGAATGGATGAAGATAGGTTAACCTACCTCTTCATAGAAGGGTTAAAGGATCCCCTAAAGGGAATGATAAAAGCTCTTAGTCCCACCACCCTAGACAAGGCCATAGAAAAAGCCTTAGACTTGGAATCATCCACATCTATTATCAAAAGTACACATGAGCATACCAAGACCCATCCCAAAAAGAATGAAGATAATAAACCTTCTAGAAAGGAGTGTATGGACAAGAACCTATGTTTCCAATGTCAAGAACCTTGGGAATGCGGTCATATCTATCATAAGAAGAAAACTCTATGTTATAAATGCAAGGAAAAATGGGAATCAGGACATAAATGTGCCAAGAAAGGTCAAGTCCAAAGGATGGAGATTACTCCTAATGAAGAAACCAAAGAAAAGATAGTCAAGAAGGCAAGAATAGAAGAGGATGAACATGTGACCTTGGCTACAATTGCCCAAACTTCCACGCATCATCCTTTTGGCATCGACAGCATAATCAAAGGACAAAGAGTTACTACTCTAGTAGATAGTGGGGCATACCACAACTTCATTAATGAGAAGTTAGTAAAAAGAAGGAAGATACAAACCCAGGATTTCAAGGGGTTTTCTGTAGCCACTACCACAGGAGCATTGGTTTCGTGTACTAAGATTGTTCCCCAACTTGTAATGATCTTAGGGAAACATACTATTCAAGAAGACTTCTATGTAGTGCCCATAGATCATGATGTAATACTAGACACCCCTTGGATATATTCATTGGGATGTTTTCAGTTTGACCTTCCTAATTTAAAAATCTATTTTCAACATAAAGGAAGGGAAGTCACTTTACAAGGTTTACCGGATGGTCCTCCAGAGCGTGTTTCTTGCAAAAGAAGAAAGAAATAATTTTAATTACTCAAATCTTAAGCTGCTTGAGGACAAGCAATCTTAAGTAGGGGGGATTGTCATATCCCCGTATTTGCATTACATTATACATTATAACTTATATATATCCATGTGTATTTTTACAACTTGCATATACTCCAATACATATCTCAGCACCTCCTCAGCAGCAAAAATATCATCTGATCTGAGCAGCAAGGAATCGGGAAGGAAGTCTAAATAGAAGATAAAGGCATTGATCAAGGAATATAGGAAATTGGATTAGCAGCAGCAATCAGAATATTAGTTATTAAATACCAAGCATCACAATGCAGATCGAGATTTAAGTATGCAGACAAGGAAAAAGGTAGCAGCCACAGCAGGTAAGCAATTTTTAATATACTTAATTATTAAGGTTTATAATATGATATATCCATATATATGTATATAAATATATATACATATATATATATATATATATATGTATATTTATATATACATATAACCATGTAGGCATGTCATTAATGTCAATTCATAATAATGTGAATCCATGTGAATGGTTATAGTTTATACTGAAATGTCTTCTTTATTCATGATTGAATTGATATCCATAATTAGACTTAAGATCTAACAATGATGAACAATTGTACAAACAAGGGTACCGATGACAGTATTTCAAATTGCAAGGTAAATGTCTTTAATCTATGCATTATGGTAATAATAAGTACAAGGGAATATTGAACATAAGACCATGTCTTAGTAGCCCTTATTATTTCATCAAGTAGGTATTGTAGGGAAAGGCGGGTGTAAATCCAGTCATAAATCTCATATCGACCCCAAGGGCTAGGGACCTAGTTTCTCAAGCTGGGTCAGTGATCTCATATCGACCCCAAGGGCTAGGGACATAGTTCTCGATGCTGGGTCAGAGGTGCATAAATAGACCCCAAGGGATGGGACATAGGTTCCCAATGCTGCGTCGGAGATGGTCTCT
The DNA here is from genome assembly GCA_027924645.1 of Cunninghamia lanceolata. Classification (NCBI taxonomy): domain Eukaryota; kingdom Viridiplantae; phylum Streptophyta; class Pinopsida; order Cupressales; family Cupressaceae; genus Cunninghamia; species Cunninghamia lanceolata. Next base: position 958,788 of record BSBN01000134.1, read on the forward strand.
ATGCACCCTAGCTATGTCCTAATTGATTGATGAATAATAAGAGGGGAGAGTATGGAACTGAGTTATGTTTAATATTCATCCTAATGTACTTATGGAATATATTATATTATAGTCATGAAGGACAAGAAGGAAATGAATAATCCTTGGATAAAAATGAAATATATATATTATCTTTGATCTTATCACTGAAGTTTATTGATCTCTAATGTTACTAATGTCTCCTTGAGAATCACTTTGGATGTAGATTCAGGTTTAAGTATTTCTTCTAGAAAGGGGACATTACTACACGTTACAACTCTTCATTGGAGTTTGTGACCTACCTTGGTTGACATGGAGGAATCATATGTTCTAGAGATGATATATATTGATGTAATAGATGCCTAGGAAAGTAGTGAATTACATAGTGATAGTTGATAGTTTAAATTTCTCACGAAGGAGCTTCAAAGCTATATCTTGTACATATTCTGCAAGTGTGTAATCAGGCCCATGAGCCCTAATTGTAAGCTCGCATGTTGCCAGCCAATTTGTATTTGATTAATATGATATGTTGAATGACTAAATCTGAATTTTCTTTATACCTTTGAGTTGTTTCCATTGTGTTACTGTAGTTGCACAGCCTAGATAGTTCATTCTGTGAACCCTCCTACCATGACTACACCAAGTGGTATTAGAGTGAATGTTTGAATCTTTGGGAGGGAATTGAGAAAAGGTGGCAAAGGAATTCTATTAGATCTTTCTGTGAACAAATCGTCGAATCTAAGGTAGGTTACTTATGTTGCAACCGATCACCGATTGTGAGGCAGTTGTCACCTTGTTGCTCGATCGCTAAATTTGAGGTAGTTACACTTGATCCTAGGAAGAGATGCCACCGAGGAGAATCCTTGCTATTGGAACAATGGATGGAAGAATGGATGAGATGATGGAGATGATGAAAACCATGCAAGTTCACTTGGATGTTATTGAAGAATATAGGTGAAGAGGATTAACACCTAGACCTAATATTGAAAGTGATGATGATGAAGAATTTCAATCTGCTGAACGAAATGGTGAAATCCTAGGAGATGAAGGAGAAGAAGAATCAGACCAAGTCAAGATGTTGCGAGCTATTTCAAAGATTGGGAAAAGACCTAGAGTTGATGTACCTAATTACACTGGCAATTTGAACCCTGAAGAGTTGATTGATTAGATAAATGACATGGAAGAATACTTTGAGTATGAAGAAATTGAATATCTAGAGAAGGTGAAATTTGCAAAGACAAAGTTGAAAGGACATGTTGCTAAATGGTGGAAAGAATTTCACTTGGATAGAAACAAAAGTGTAAAAGAAAAGATTGCAAAGTGGGATAGAATGATGACAAAAGTTGAAGAATTAGTTTATACTTGATAACTATGAGTTGGAGCTGTTGAAGAGATTGCAAAACCTAAGACAAAAGGAGAAATCTATGAAGGAATATACTAAAGAATTTCATAAGATGATCATAAGGATAAGACATAGTGAATAGAGCAAGGAGAAAGTGGATAGATACATCAATGGACTGAGATTGAATATTCAAGAAGAACTAAGTTTGGTGAGGATGACAACATTGGAAAAAGCATATTAGTTTGCCCTGAAAGTTGAAGAGAAGTTGAACAAGAGGCGTGATAAAAAATAGAGAGGTAGATGAGGTAAATTTTAGAGAGGTAGAACATTTCCCAGAGGAGAGAGATCATATGCGGAGTAGAACAGACAGGAGAACACATTCAAAGAGGACAAAGATAACAATGCACACCGAAGAGATGATAGATCTTTCTACCATAGAGGAAACCCTAGTCCATACCAGAGTGAAGGATACAAAAGAGAAGGAAGAGGACCTAATAGGAGGACATTTAGAGGAACCTGTTTCAAGTGTGGAGGTGAAGGACATAGAGCATTTGAATGTAATCAGGGGAGTACAAGCAAGAGAATAGAGAACAGTGGAAGAGTAGCCTATGTGGAAGAAGAACCTGTTGGATCACCTAGTTTAGTTGGTAAACCTAAGAAAGGAGAATCACTTGTCATGAGGAGAGCACTATTTCAAGTAGAGACAAATGAAGAACCACCGCAAAGGAAAAGTTTGTTCAGAATCATATGTAAATTAGGAGGTAAATGTTGTAAAGTTGCAATTGATAGTGGTAGTTAAGATAACCTAGTTTCAAAGGAGATGGTGACTAAGATGAAGTTGGAAAAATTGAAACACCCTAAGCCCTATCAGATAGCATGGATTCATGATGATCATAAGGTACTGGTGAGTGAACAATGTTTGGTGAAATTTCATATTGGATCTTATCATAATGAAGTCTTGTGTGATATTATGCATATGGATGTATGTCATATTTTGTTGGGAAGACCATGGCAGTATGATAGGAAAGCTATACATGATGGGAGAATGAATACATACACTATAAGGAGTATCAATCATCACATGGATCTTATACCTAGAGCTAGTTTGCCTAACAAAACAACACACAAAATGACACTGACAGAGAATGAAGAATTGAATAGATAGATACAAGAGTTGTTGAGGAAAGGTTTGAGTAGAGAAAGCTTGAGTCCTTGTGTAGTACCTATAGTGTTAGCACCAAAGAAAGATAGAGAATGGAGAATGTGTACAGACTCTAGAGCAATAAATAAGATCATAGTTAAGTATAGATTTCCTTTACCTAGGATGGATGACATCATGGATTGTTTGAGTGGAGCAAGATATTTCACAAAGATAGATTTGAAGAGTGGATACCATCAGATCTGAATCAAAGAAGGAGATGAATGGAAGACTACTTTTAAGACAAATGAGGGATTGTATGAGTGGTTAGTGATGCCTTTTCGATTGACAAATGTACCTAGTACTTTCATGAGATTGATGAATGAAGTTTTGAAGAAATTCTTGGGTAAGTTTGTTATTGTATATTTGGATGATATTTTGATTTTTCAGTAAGACAAAAGAAGAAAATTTGTGGCACCTTAGACAAGTATTGCAGAGACTAGGAGAAGAGAAATTGCTGATAAACATCAAGAAATGTAGTTTCATGAAGGAAGAATTGGTATACTTGAGATTTGTGATTTCTGTAGAAGGATTAAAGATGGACCTTGAGAAAGTGAGAGCAATTGTTGAATGGCCTACACCAAAGAGCATTGGAGAAGTCAGGTCATTTCATGGATTAGCTAGTTTCTACTGGAAGTTCATTAGAAATTTTAGTTCAATATGTAACCCTATGACAAAGACAATGAGAGGTGACAAAAAAGATTTCAAGTGGACATCAGGAGCAGATAAAAGTTTTGAGTTGAAGTAGAAAGTGACAAAGCAACCTGTGTTAGCATTACCAGATTTCAATAAGGTATTTTAGGGAGACTGTGATGCAAGTGGGAATGTAGTAGGAGCAATACTAAGTCAAGAAGGTAGACCTATAGTATATTCCAGTGAGAAGTTGAATGATGCAAGGAAAACATATTCAATTTATGATCAAGAGTTCTATGCCATAATTCAAGCCTTGAAGAAGTGGGGACATTACTTGCTGCCTAAGGAGTATGTGTTGTATACCGATCATCAAGCTTTACAATATTTGAACAATCAAGGAAAGTTGAATCAGAGACATATGAGATGGGTAGAGTTTATGCAAAGTTATACTTTTGTATTGAAACATAGGAGTGGTAAGTCAAATAAAGTTACAGATGCATTGAAAAGGAGAAAGAACTTGTTGACATAGATGAGAGTTGAAGTATTGGGATTTGATGAATTGAAGAACATGTATGAAGAAGATCTTGATTTTGCAGAACCTTGGAAAGCATGTAAGGAACCTATTGTGACAGATAGGAGCAAGTGGTTGGACTATTTCATTCAAGAAGATATGTTGTTCAGAGAAAATCAGTTGTGCATACCTAGAAGCTCCATGAGAGACAATTTGATCAAGGAGAAACACAGTGGTGGATTAGTAGGACATTTTGGTATTGATAAAATAGTGGCTTTGGTAAGTCAAAATTGCTTTTGTCCTTAGATTCATAAGGATGTTAGGAAATTTGCGCAGAGTTGTAGAGTTTGTCAAGTTGCAAAAGGAAGTAGTTAGAATACTGGATTGTATAAACCTTTGATAGTATCGGAGAGACCTTGGGAAGACATAAGTATGGATTTTGTAATGGGATTGCCTAAGACACAAAGAGGACATGATTTAATATTTGTAGTGGTGGACAAATTTTCAAATATGGCACATTTCATACATTGTAAGAAGACAACTGATGCAATGCATGTAGCTGATCTATTTTTCAAGGAGATTGTGAGATTACATGGATTACCTAAGAGCATAATTTTAGACAGAGACACAAGATTTCTTGGATACTTTTGGAAGACACTTTGAAAGAAGATGAAGATGAATTTGAAGTTTAGTTCATCATTTCATCAATAGACTGATGGACAGATAGAGGTTGTGAATAAGAGTTTGGGAAACTTGTTGAGATGTTTGGTTGGAGAGAAGGCAGGAAGTTGGGATTTGGCTCTTTCACAAGAAGAGTTTGCATATAATAATTCAGTGAATAGGAGTACCAGAAGAACACCTTTTGAGATTGTTATAAGAGTAAACCCTAGAGGAGTGATAGAGTTGAGAGACATCAGCATGGAAGAGAAGAGGAGTACAGAAGCAGAAGAATTTGTAGAACATATGGAAACAGTGCACAATTAGGTGAAGAAGCATTTGGAGGAGATGAGCATCAAGTATAAGGAGAACGTAGATGAGAAAGAGAGACACAAAGAATTTGTAGTTGGAGATGAAGTGATGGTGTACTTGAGAAAAGAAAGATTTCCAGTTGGGACATATAACAAGTTGAAGATGAAGAAGTTTAGACCATGTAAGATACTCAGAAAGTTTGATTCAGGAAATGCATATGAAGTGGAGTTACTAGAGACATTGGGCATATCACCTATTTTAAACATTGTAGACCTATATCAGTATTATGAAGTAGAGTTTAGCAACAACATTGAAGAAGACTTGAAGAAGCAGTTACCACAACAAGTACTGGAGTAGATTGAAGACATTTTGGATAGCAGAGTTGGATGTAGTACCAGAGGAAGATAGTACAAAGAATATCTTGTGAAGTGGAAAAGCGGACCGGATTTCTCAGGTTGAGGTGGACCGTCTTGGTTTTCCTCCATCCCCAGCAAAGTGAGGGACTCACTTTTTCAATAATCCTAGATGTCTAATGTAGGAGCATCTCTGGTTCAAGAGAAATCTTGCATCAACCAAAAACATTTGCATTTCAATTTGTTTCTTTTCATTTTCCAGTTCAGTTCAGGCAGTTTAGTTAGTAGAAGTTTCTGTATTTTGGTCTGCATTCTACTGCAGTTGCATTTCAGATCTTGTGGAGCTAGACTTAGCATATAGGCACATTTATTCACATCATATCCAAATGTCAAATCATTTGGATCAGGTACCAGTAAGCTATTACTAGAAAAAGATTGACTGTTTTCTCAGAACAGAGCATCTTGATAGTCTCAAACAATCAGCTGAAGGAGAAGACTTGCGGAGCATTTCATGACCTACAGGGATAAATTACACATCATTCAATATTGTTTGGTTCATGGCTGACCTTCCTTGAAGATCTTCACATCATTCCATTCATTTGAGGAGTTCCATTAATTTAGGTCCGACCTATCTATGTACACATGTTACGGCTCTTCATTGGAGTTTGTGACCTTCCTTGGCCAATGTGAAGGAATCATATGTTCCAGAGATGATATATATTGATGTAATAAGTGCCGAGAAAAGTATTGAATTACATAGTGATAGTTGATAGTTTGAATTTCTCGTGAAGGAGCTTCAAAGCTATATCTTGTGCATATTTTGCAAGTGTGTAATCAGGCCTGTGAGCCCTAATTGTAAGCCTGCATGTTGTCAGCCAATTTGTATTTGAATTCTACGATATGCTAAATGATTGAATCTAAATTTACTTTATACCTTTTAGTTGTTTCCATTGTGTTACTCTAGTTGCATGACTTGGATAGTTCATTATGTGAACCCTCCTACCGTGATTGCACCATACCCACAAGGACAACAAAGCTGGCCAAGCTCTGATACCAACTGAAAGGAAAGAAGAGTGTGGAATACACCTTCCTAATACTAATCTTTAGGAGAGAAATACAAAAATTTACAAAACTTTGCAATTACAGTTCATTTAAGATGCACAAACGAGAATAACAGAATAAATAATAAAGATTGAACACCAGATTTTACGTGGGAAAACCCTTACGGGAGAAAAACACACACACCAAAGTAGAGATCTCTTGTATTATAGTAAATTGTAAATTATATACAAGTTATAGAGCTATGCTCTCTCAAGTGTCTATACATAGAATGAACCCAGCACCATTACATATACAATTTGCTCTCAATCATCATCCATCATCCTCTTGTTCAATGCACTACTGCATTATGTTACATTACAGGCTTCACACAAGCATTGTCTCTACAACTTCTATACCAAATGAATAGTTACAAACTGACTTGACATCTAGTATTACAACTTCCATCGGCAACTGAATAGCCATCCACCAAAGACCTCATTGATTCGCAACAACGATGAGAAATCAACGAGTAACCTAGTGCCATGTGTCGACACCTTACTTGTTAGTCAATCACTATTGACCTTTTTCATGGTTCCATCTTTGTCCGTCATTCTTAGGCTTAACCTCTATACTGCATATACCTTAGACTGACCTTGTAGGATGGAGAGACCTATACCACACCATTGCAAGTGACTTTACGAGCTATTGCGGGGTTGTGATAAGACCCGCACACCTGCCAACTTCTCTAAACATCGTCATGGGATGGCAAGGTAACTCCCGCTCTACTTTTGGCACTGTCCAATGTCACTATGGGGTTGCAGGCTCCTGTACCAGATGAAGACCACCACAGAACTGCGGTAACACCGCTAGCCCACACTCCTCTAGACTGCACCCTGTAGTACTACAGTAGCTGCTCCCTGCGGTAACGACTAGGGTTTTATCAGTGAGTTTGTGACACACATTCTCAACAAGTATCATTAGAAAACTAAAACAAGTCATTTTCAATCACTTTACCATTAAAACTAGTCTTCAAACTCATGATTCGGCAAGCATTTTATTGTTGATTTGCACTTTCTATTTGACTATCTAGCTTGCCTAACTTGTTTTCATCATTATGATTCAAAATATCATTTCTAATGTCCTTTTCTTTGTCCCATGACTAAAAATCAGAATTTATACACTTTGGAACAACAATAGGTCTTCAATTGACTTGTTAGGACAGTCATCTAGTGAATCATTCTTAGTGCATCCAATCTCATTTTCATGTCCATTTTGATAAAAAAATTGAAGAACTTCATTCTTACCCATGTGCAAATCACCTTGTTGATTTTGGTTGATGAAAAATAATAGAGGTGGCACACTTTCTTCCTTGTCTTCATGAGATGGTTTAACCAATGGACCTTTAATATCCTCAAAGAAGATTTTTTTTTTAGATTTGTATGCCTCCATATAGGAAATTTCTCACTTAGAGAAAAACCCACCCTTATTAGAAAGGGTTTGTTGGCCATATGTGTTTTCATTGATGTCAACATATCATACATTGATGTCAACATAGCATACACTGATGCATACACTATCGTGAAAGAAAGGAAGAGGAAAGCTCATGATTGGAGGTCATAAAAGCTACATTTCTAATCAAAGCATAGTTGAGTTTGAAGCCTTATTAATATGGGAATTAGAAGCACTAAGAGAATTAGATGTTAAGGAAGGATGCCTGATGGCTTAAGCATGTTGTATGATCTATCCTACTGATCCTAAGTTGTGTGTGGTAATGCAATGAAGGCTTGGCCTCTAGAAGCATGTGATAATCTTTGTTTTAGAATGTCTTCTCTTTGAAGACTATCCAAAAGATTGCTCTGTATTTTCATCATTGTGCTATTAAGTTTCTATGGTTTAGAACATAGATTCATACAATGTCATTTTATGTATGTTCCAAGTTTCATGATGTTTTGATCACCAGAAGAATTTTTTTTTGCTGAGAGCTTGAAGACAAAGTTGGTTCTATGAAAGTGTTTCTGGCATGATAATGGAATGCTCCTCATTCCTCCGTAGTTGTATATTTGGCTATGTGGTTTTGAGATTGTGTCAAAAAGGTAGTGAAGGTACTATTTACAAAGTCTCAAATCATATTTCCCTCCAATGTGAAAGTTATGTATGATAGAACATCGAAATGTGCTCTAGTAGAATGGTGCAGTATTGAAGACCCATTAGAATGTCTGCATTCCTCTGAAAGTGAATGATTGACCCTGCAGTTTTGTGAACATGTTATTGGATGTGCATGGCATGCCTCTTCATTGTTTCAGTCTTCTTGGTGGTCTGCAGCTCAATTTTTCAATTGACAGCATGGTGAAGTGTGTTCCGGATAACAGAGTGTTTGTAAAGTAAATGTTTGAAGCTGTGCGGCATAACTATTTGATATGTGGTGGAAAAGGAGTGTATGGGGGTGTTTCATGAGTCTTTTGAACTCATCTGGAAAAGTTTCACGAAGATCTTTCTTGTTTCAAGTACCACACAAGATTTACAAGTTGATATGGTCATTATACTTCAAGTCTTCACGTGTTTTTCCTAAAGCTGTCCTATTTTGAAATGAGCAGAGTGTGCGGATGTAATTCTTGGGTGTTTGAAGAAGTAAAGGATGTTTTGGACTTGGTTAAGCAAGTGTTAGGGTCTGCAAGGCTTGGATCTTCTAGTGGTGTCATGTGTTGTTTCAATTATGACCTATCTTTTGCATGTTTCATTGTGTCTGTTGTTTGGCCGACTTGTTGTTAGGAATTTGTAGGTCAAATAAAACTAATTCCACATAACCCAATAGGAGAAACAAGATGCAGAAACAACCATAATGCAAAAGATCAATGAATAAGCAACAAGGAAACACAAGATATACCCTGGGAAAATTTTTTGTAGGGAAAAACCTAGCCTCCAAAAGTATCCATGCTCACATGTATTATTCAGCAATGAAACATTACAATACAACATTTGAGCCTCGATGAATACCAATGCAGCCTCCATGTGTACAAGCATGAATCCATACATCACCTGCCATGCTCCACAATTTGCACTTACAAGAGAGATCTCAATACAATGATAGCCTCTCACAAAACCTTCGTTCACCCACAATGAATAATCTAGCCAACCTCAAATAATAACAATGTGCTTGCTTTTATAATATAAGCTCACATATTACATTGAGAAAACCATGTGCCCCAAAACCATGGGTAACACAAAACCACTTGACCGCACATTTGACTATTGGTACTACATTTTTTCAATAAATCAAATAGTACAAATAATATCCCAATGTTACAATACAACATAAAGTGGACCCAAATAATTACATAGTGTGATTAACCACACCACATAGGTGCATCACAACTAAATAATTATTTAATTACAACATTATAAAAAATATATCAAAATATGCAATGGTGTACAACACCATATCCCAACATTCTCCCACTTGTTGTATACATTGCATAAGGTTCAATACATGAAATACATCATCATAGGCAAACATGAAATCACATGAATCTCTAGAATGCTCTCGTGCTCCACCAAGATACTTGCAATAGAAATAATGTGACCACCATCTCAAACAAGAACTCTTGTCATCCTCCAATGTGCCAACTATGGAAGAAAAGGAGCATGCCAGGGTGAAGATGCACCAATCCAAAGAACACAAGCATCAAATCCAATTGATACCATAAGGTTCCAAACTGTTGTCAAAAGGAAAAAACCCACATGATTGGAAATAGCACCACAACATATGCTAATACATCCAACCATCCATATCTCATAGGTATCAACAACATCAATAAACTCATGCCAACAACATATCCAATCCATATACCGCAATCACAAGTTCCATGTATAAAACCTGTCAATGAAGAACACATACATCTTGGAACTCCCACTGCATGGGTAATGTCAAATCTGAAAATAGATCCAAGGCATATCAAGTCTAGCAATCAACACTCAAACCAAGGTGTGCCTAATCAAGAAGCCAATGTAGTACCAAGAACAATCACAATGATCCACACATGTATGATAAATAATTGCATACTCTCTCACAACATGTCACCATAACTCTCCCAAGTCCAACCATATCAACATGATCCTCCACGAAGTAGCCATAAGATAAAGAGAGAAAACCTATAAATCATAATGTCCTACAAACACCTCAAAGTGCTAAGTTGTGTCAAGTATGATCTCCTCTACAACCCCAAATGAAAAGCCTCAACAACACCTAACCATTCAATCTCATAAAACCAAATGAACATATGTAACATGTAACCAACATGGATGTAAGCCTCTCTAATCAAGGTAGACCAAACTCATAAGCATTCCATAAATAGGAATAAGCCCAATCACATCTCCTAAACTCCTCAAAATGAACATCATAAATCAAACCATATGAACAAGGAGATAACCATGCTAACATCCCTCAAATGAACCCTCCAGAACCAATAACTGTAGCTCAAGATCCATATCTATGAGAAGATGAAACATAAAGTAAAATGCATCTAAAAGGATGGGCAATACCTCATAGATGATAAACTACCGAGTAGACCAAGAGTGGGGAATGAGAAAGCTCCTCCAGGATACACCAAGCCACAATGACTCTCTCCAAGAACAATCTCCTCTAGGTCCATAATGAACACATGTCCATATCCAGGTGTAAGGATCCTTGGTCTATCTACTGAAACCTCCAAAGAGTAACTGTCTCAACAAGTGTCTCTAATCACAAGAGAACTCCAGCCTCACCTAAGTCTCCAAGTATCCATGAGCACCTGTAACTGACCAATACATGCCAAACTCTAGATGCAACATAACACCATCATGAAGTAATCAAGCAAATGATCAAAGTACTCAATACCAAGAGAACAAACAAGACCACTATCAATGCTCCTACTGTACATCTACATAATCAAGAAGCCCATCATGACATCATGATCTAACCATCTCCTAGTAAGAAGATCACATGCAACAAAGCATACAATGATGCATACATCCTATCTCAAGAGAACCTGCATCATGCCAAAAATCTAAACCGGTATCAAGAATCAAGACACAATATCAACATCTCTAAATCAAGGATAAACATGTCAAACTAACAAATAATAAACTGACACCTCAACCAAAGACTCAAAGAGTCCTCCATGGTAAACAAAGATGTCAACATCTCCAATCATATGAAGATAACCATCTCCTGACAACTGAACTAAAAATGTCAAAAAACTCTCACAACCAAGAGCTCCTCCATGACACCAACATCCACTGCAGAAGATCATCCATTACATATGATGAATCCAACATGCTGCCAAAGCTCCTACTGAATCATGATACTGAGCTATCCATGACAACAAAGTAACCATCTCCTAAATGAAGATTATCCATGGATTCAAACCAATCAAGGAATCCCACTATAAAGTCAACAGCTCCCAAAAGGTCTAGTGAACCAAAAACTCCAAACAAGAAGATAAAACCATCACTGTCAAAAGCTAACATAGAACCATGTATCCAAGCTCTCCATGACATCATGATAAACATGCTACAAGTCCCAACAATTGACTATCTAGGCACTCTAATCATCCATCCTCTTATCCCAAAGCAACATACCAATGCACAAATGACCACAGACAAGGCCAACTAATAAAGTCTGCATAAACACTAAATCAATCTGGTGGATATAGATAGTCCACATTTGAGTCATCCCACTGTAGCTAAATAGGTGATGATCCTACAAGACTACATAACTCATAGATCCAAAACAAATGTCACATGAAAACTCATCATCACACTAGTAAACTACAAACTGAGATATTAAAGAAGATAACCTATAGACTCCAAGACTCAAACACCAAATCACCTCTAGATTCAATTTTTCAACAAGTCCACAAATGAGTAACCATAGTTAAAGAACTAATCAAGCATCTAGGAGATAAGAACAATCCCCTAAAACAACATCACAACACCACCTATAATCATGAATCAAACATCATAGCCCATACCTATCAATCACATAAATGATCCTGTCGTACCAATGCAAAAAGTATAGTTGCATATCCATGACACCATGATCATCATCATCACTGTACCTGTACTCAACTCTCACTGAAACAAGACTCCAAGTCTCACATGAGTATCAACCATGTCCTCAAACCAGAAGATGACCTATACCTATCTCCATCAAAGTCATAACTCTAAAAACACATAAACCTATATCTAAAAGCACCAAATCTAAAAACCTGCTATACCATGTTGATGGTCTCATAGCAACAAGTACTCCCACAAGTCTATACCAAAAAATCCATCTAAATGCACTTTGAATCTCAAGCTCCTACAATTGATCAAACAAGTACCAAACTCTCTCTGCACATCAAACTAAAAAACTACATGATCCAAACTATAGTACACTACAAGAGATCTCCAACGCCTATCTGAAATAAAAAATCTAACGCCGTATACAAAAGTTATGAGCATAAAACTATACCGGAGCAATGCAGGCTTTTAGCACCAAACTCTGACACAAACAAAAAAATCTGATAACCAAACCTATACCACTGCGTAGTTCTCAGAGAGAGATTTCTGACGCCTATAAGAAGTAGAAAAATTGATATCGTATGTAAAAGTTATGCGCCCCCAGAAGAAAAGGCACTCCTAGGGCTAGAAATAGACCCCTGGTGGGCCCCTGTACCCTGATGACATGGCATGACATCATTTCTGACATCATCATTGCTGACTGGGCATGCTGACTATGCAATGATGACTGGGCATAAGGTGTCTGATGTGGCATTATTGACTGGGCTTCAAATATCTTCGACCGGCGGATAAGTAGGAGTTTTTAATTTGTTTAAGTATCTCTTCGAACCCCAAGGCATAAATACAATGGAGGTTTTAAATATTTTAACAAAGGTCCAAATACATAATAAATGCTATCATTTTTTTTTGTTTTCATCCACCGCCAAACCTTTTAAAGGTTTTAATAAAAGATTTTTAAATATATATATATATGTTTTAACAAAGCCCACACAAGTGCTGACATGAGCATCGGCGGAGGTGGTCGACCAGGGGGATTGACTGACGTACGCTGGCGGTCCTTCTCTGCAGTGCTTACGCAGGGGCAGGGTACGGGTTTGCAGGCCCATACCCCCCCAATTTTTTTTTCTTTTCAATCTGTTCAATCTTTTTAAAAAGATTTTGCAATTTTTCTTCTATAGTTAAACTTTTTTTTAATTTTCAAACAAACTATAGAAAACAATTTTTTTTGCACAGGAAATTTTTTTTTTATAATTATTTTATTCTGCAAATCCGTACGGCGTACCTGGGGGGCAAATTTTTTTACTTTTTCTTCATGTGACCGAATATAGGCAAATTTTATATGAATCTTCATCTCTTAGACCACCTGGACTCAATGGCGAGGTCCGTGTTGTCCTAGGAGGTCATTTGTGAAAATTCCTCCTCAAAACCCTCATGAAGCCAAACCAGAAAAACCCTCTTCAGCCATGATTTTTCAATCACCAGATTTGCAACATGCATAGCAAATATCTAATACCCAGAACCCCCAAACTACAATGCAACCTGCACAAAAACCTTGTAAAGCCTTCATTTCTTCCATGCATTTTCATGGCTTCTATTTTGCACCTGATCTACACACATAAGGGTTATACACATCCAGGGAGCTCACACCTCCCTCAACTATAAACATGGCTATGATACCAACTATTAGGAATTTGTAGGTCAAATAAAACCAATTCCACATAACCCAATAGGAGAAACAAGATTCAGAAACAACCATAATCCAAAAGATCAATGAACAAGCAACAAGGAAACACAAAATATACCATGGGAAAACCCTTTGTAGGGAAAAACCTAGCCTCCAAAAGCATCCATGCTCACATGTATTATTCAGTAATGAAACATTACAATACAATATCTGAGCCTCCATGAATACCCATGAACCATCAAGCACCTCCAATGTAGCCTCCATGTGTACAAGCATGAATCCATACATCACCTGCAATGCTTCACAATCTGCACTTACAGGAGAGAGCTTAATACAATGACAGCCTCTCACAAAACCTCCATTCACCCACAATGAATAATCTAGTGAACCTTAAATAATAAAAATGTGCTTGCTTTTATAGTATAAGCTCACACATTACATTGAGAAAACCATGTGCCCCAAAACCATGGGTAACACAAAACCACTTGACCCCACATTTGACTATTGGTACTACATTTTTCTAATAAATCAAATAGTACAAATAATATCCCAATGTTACAATACAACATAAAGTGGACCCAAATAATTACATAGTGTGATTAACCACACCACATAGGTGCATAACAACTAAATAATTATTTATTTACAACATTATAAAAAATATATCAAAATATGCAATGGTGTACAACACCATATCCCAACACTTGTAAATGCATTTTTCATATTGTATTTGGCCAACAAGAAATGTAATCAATGTAATATCATGTATAAATAGTGAATCAAATTGAGTTAGGAAGGTATGATTGCAAGATGATGAAAAAGGTTCACAAGTAGATAAAAGCAGAATAAATGCATTATTGATGTGTGACTATGGGAGAAAGAGTAGATGTTGTTGATGCTATCCAGATTCATCTTGAAGACACATTTGTGATAGTATCAAGTATAGAGCGTGCCTGATTGATCAGATCTTTAGAAGAAAGTGTGTGGAGGCAGAAGTGCAATCATCAAAGGTGTGAGCTTCAATGACAGTTTTCAGACAGTAAGAAAAGACTGTTATACTGTAATCTTTTATATTTTTTTTAGGGAGTAGAAGTTTCCTTGTGAGTGACCCTAAAACAAAGTCATTAGGGAGTAGAAGCTTCTTTGGGAGTGACTCTAAAACAAAGTCATCAAGGAGTAGAATCTTCCTTGGGTGTGACCCTAAACCAAAGTTACTTAGGGAGTAGCAGCTTCCTTGGGTTAAAGTCCCTAAAATAAAGTCACTATTTGAGCTTCATATATTATGAGTTAATCCTCACCCTAGTTTTTCCTTTCTAAGGTTTTCCATGTATATCTGGTGTTATGTGTTGATGTGCATTGTGTTAATCTTTCATGTTTATGATAATGTTGTAATGCTTAAGATTTAATCTACTCTAGATAAGTTAAATTTGATTGTGTACTGATTCACCCCCCTCTTAGTATACTTGTGTGTCTAATAGAGTGTGCAATCAATCTTAGAATGTTCATTTGTAGCATGCATCCTATATTCTCTTGATGAGTCTATGTCAAACAATTCTTTGGAGACCATTGTTTTGCTATATTCTTATCCAATGCCTCTCTCAAAAGTGACAAATATGCCTCCATAGGGAGTTGAGAGACAAATTCTATAGGTAAATATGAAAGACTACCCTTTAGAAATATATCTCCTCAATGTCTAATCCATCTCAAAATGTGAAATAAACCATTGAAATTGAGAGTTTGTACCAAAATTACTATCCATGCTCTCCTTCTAGTGCCAATATGTTGATGTGCATTAGGAGGAGAATGGCATACAATGAATGGAGTGATGTCTTTGTTCTGCCCTCCTTCTAATGTCAATCTGTTGATGTGTGTTTTTGTACATAACAACTTAGATAAAATATCAAGTATCTTATCTCTCCTGAAAGGAATCAAATCCCAAAGCAATGAAAAATGACTACCCCAAGGTCTATACTCCCAGGTCTTGGCCTTTACAAGATAACTTAGTTGTATGATCAAAAGTTTGCTGGGGGGTATTGGGATTTAGTTGAAGAACCCTTTTCCTTGATTCCTTAAATACCTTGTATGGCTGGGAAGCTTACTTTCAACCATTGCAATCAACTGAAAAATCTTTTTTTGCATATTCAGCACCTATTTTCTTCAACTGAGCATTTAAAAAGGTAACTTCATTGAAGTAATCAGTCATTTTTTCAAAATCAGATGGATCTAAATTCACCAATTTTTCTTCTATACTAAACATGCTAGCAATATCTGCATCTTTATAATCTTTTTTCAAACTCTCCCAAAGCTCTATTGGATTATCAATATCAACAAATCTTCTATTGAGATTGGGGCTTAAAGCTTTACCAATAATACTTCTAGCTTGTTCCAACTTTCATTTCCATAGCTCATTTTCTTTCTCACTTTGGGGTTCTCCAATTTCCTTGTTCACTATCCTCCATAGAGCCTTTTCTCTCACAACATTCTTGACTACAATCTTCCAATCTGCAAAACCACTTCCATCAAATATTGGCAACACTTCATTTGTAGAGCCCATGTTAGCCAAAACAAAATCAGTCTTCAAACAAATATTATATCAGCCCTGCAAACAAATCACTTCCAGCAATATATTTCTAGCTGGATTTCAAAAATTATAGTTGAACCAAGCTTTGATACCATGTGAGAAAAGCATTATATTTATCTAACTTGAATTATATTTCATCCAAAATATCGTGTACAATAGCTTTGTACAATCATATATATAATTACAAAAACTTTGAAGAATGGAAGCTTCCATCTTTCTAAATAATTCTATATTTTAATTCTAAAAAGATGGAATGTTTTATTTCTAAATTGCATTATAGATTTTTCTAGTTTTATGGAAAACTCTAGAAAAAGCCTAACTTTCTATTGTGGAAAACTCTAGAAAAAACTTGTTTTTTCCTAGATAATCTTACTTTCCTTAACATATTGCACCAAGGATGATGCTATTATAATGCAGGAGGGAGCAAGGCCCTACCTTAGATTTTGCTCTTAATATACATTATGTTGACATTTGATGATTATTATTTGATCATTTAGTCATAGACAATAATAAAATACTGTCCTGCCCCAGAAGACCGGTCGCTGAGGACAGAACTTTCCACTGTGCAAGTGCAGGCGGAGTAATTCTGTTTATGTAACTTTGCGCTACAGACGTGGAAATGTTTATAATAAAACATTGGTAAATGTCGATTAGACATTCAATATGTTTTTATGCTTCAAATAAAAAAACAAATTTCAATGTCAAAAGGAGTTATGTCAATGGTTAACGACAACAAATTAGCTGTTTTATTGTTTGTTTGCGAGGCAGAGATTTACTAAAGAGAGAGAACGTCAGTGTGGAGAGTACATCGAATAATGTAGGCTGCCTATTATTTCCCCACTTTCCCTCTTTTTCATTTCTACGTCATCAAAATCCGTGACCGGAATGTTATTTAACGATCGACTATGTCATTCATTTTGTTCTTTTCATGGCTCAATTTGAGGTTTTTGATGCACCCAAATCTTTTACATGCTCACTACTTCCTTGCAGATTTATATACAGCAGTTAGAGTGTTTGTTTACTTGAAAGTTGTTCGTATCTTATTAAATTGGATGATGTTTAAGTAGAGTGTATCTATAACCCAGAAACAAGTCACGGCATTTGATAAGAGAAGAATGGAGAAGAAATTTGGAGATGTCGTAAATAATGTAGACGCGCTGCATGAAATTTTCAGTCATTTGGATGCTGATGCCTTGGCTATGGCCTCCTGTGTGTCTAGACGGTGGTATCAGGCAGCCATGGATGATAATTTGTGGGAAGAGATTTGCACCAAACACTGGCCTGCAACTGCCATTTCCATGACTCGGCTTAGCTATGTGGTGAATGTAATGGGGGGATTCAGGCGTTTGTATGTCAAGTGGTTGCATCCTCTCCGTTCTTCTTCCTGTAATAATGATGCTTTCAAGGAGGATAATGCTGTGTGGAGTGAGGACCAAGTCCAGCTTTCTCTCTCTCTCTTTTCTGTAGATTACTACAAGAGACTTGGATCCGGAGCGGTTTCTTGTGCACTGAGTAAAACTCCATGAATCGAAGATTTGAGCCAGCAACAAATCCTTGTTTCTAGAATAATCTTCCACAGCATTCTCACGATACCATATTATGGTTATGAATCAAATTTATGAAGATACTAAGTAAATAAACAAAATTTAGAATAGGATTTACACAAATTTAGACTATAGCAAAGTTGTATTTGTCCACCAAAATCGCCTACGCTCTCAACGACCTAAATATAAACATTAATTATTGTAAGATATTTATGTAGAATACGAGGTGGTTATCTTTTGAAGGCACGGTTGTTGCAGAAGGTCTATTGTGTTTTGTTGCTCTTAAGCATTTCGCTTAAATGTTATGATGGCTTCATACATATCTCTTTTGTTCCTGCATTTTGATAAGCTCTTTCATGTTCTAATAAGTTGTAAATCAGAATGTATGATTCAAGAAATTATGCCTGTCTCTTGAACTCGGATTCATGAAAAAGAATTTTACAGTTAAAAAACACATTTATATGTGTTCTGTAGAAGTTTTCCAGTGGTTGCAAATGTATAGTCAGTTTATGTATAATTGTCTGGCTTATTACAAACAGCTGTATCTTTTAGAGCAGAAACTAAAATTTTAAAAATCCAAAGATAATGAAAGTTTTGTAGCTATTCTATAGATTTTTAGATTGTTTTTTTTTTGGTTGATAATAGACCTGAAATTTGACAGCTTTCAATTAACTTTTAGCTGAAGAGGTTTCAGCCTTAAACTTGTATTCTTATATTAGATAGCTAAACTATTATGTGGGTTTGATATAAAACCCTACAACAATATATATATATATATATATATATATATATATATATATATATATATATATGAAGATCAATAAATTTTAAATATAATATATGTATTATATAGATTGCCAAAAAATTAGTTCTGTAGCTATTCTACAGTTTTTTGTGGGTTAATAACAGACCCGAAATTTGATAGTCACCCCTGCCTGCCATAGGAAGAGTTTAAAGTGCCAGTGCATTGTAGTCAATACACCGGTTGTTTATAGAGGGAGCAGGTTCCACACTTAAACAACTTGTGGCACTTTACCGTCAACCCTTGTCATATAAGTGACTTCTAAGAAAAATATAGATTGCCAAAAAAATAGTTCAATTTATGAAAATCAATAAATTTCAAATAAAATATTTTATTTTATAAGAAACATAATTACAATATTTATAAGTTTTATTATTCATATTTAAATAGTAAACATATATACTTTTATTTTAAATAAAGTATTGGAAGTAATTTATTTGTTATTTGTAATTTAAATTAGTATATCTTTAAGCTTATTATTTTTTTATAAAATTTGCAAAGATTTTAATGAGGTTATCATCTTTTTAGAAAAAATAGTATTTAAGTTTAATCCTTTCAAAATATAACTATCATCTAGATTTAAGGAAACATGAAATTCAAACTCTAAATTCTATTTCAATAGAATCATATTAGAAATTTTAACATTAAACCTTGAAAATTATTGTTCCTACCTTTGTTTATTAATAAAATATTTTAAAAACCAATTAAACAAAAAGAAACAAATTATTCAAAAACATACACAGTGGAATCCAGAAGCACATGCAAACTTATTATCATGGACTGTGGAAAACTCATGTCTTCTAGGTTACAAGTCCTCTACTTAAAACTTAAGGTTGCCACATTTGTTTACTTTTGTTGAGGTGTCATAAAAGACCCTAATAGTTGTACATTAAGTCATGATAGTTGTACATAAAATCACTAATAATACTATACTATTTACAAAATTGACAACCATAAAGTCACTAATAATACTATACTATTTAAAAAATTGATCTTTAAATCCTACATAATCCTACATAATAATATAATATGAAAATATAACAAATCAAATTATAGATCCTAACAAAAATACAGCTTGAAAAGACATACCACCAAACTTGAAGCCTGGTTGATAGGCCAATACTGACTCAAGTGTTCGTTTGTCATACAACTTTACATTTTTGTCTACATCCATATTACTGGAGTCTCCTATTCAGTGACGGATTCAATCCCTATTTCTTCGCGTCCTTCTCTTAGCGAAATCTTATCGTGCATGACAGTAATTCTTCTTTGTTCCACATGACCTTTTGTAACTTCTGGCCTTTTCTATTGTATTACTTGGAATGTCTTCTGTGTATTTGTCCGAGTTTTGGATAGATGTGCCTGAAACGCCTGTGATTCAATGAACATAGATATGATGGCTGATCCAATTGATTTGATTAGCTGTGGCCTGAGCTCCGTCCAAAACTAGTAGTTGCGCACTAGTCAAAACTAATTAATTCCAGTAGCGCACTTGTCAAACCTAATCAATTTCAGTACATGTCATAGTAAGTACCTGAGGTTTTCCTGCACGACACTTTTTATTTGCAAATGACACATTTTGACAACCACCTTTTGTTACACATTGAAATTCTATGTTGTAAGGTCCTTCAATAGAAAGGAAATATCCATGCTTCTTACATGTGACAAGTTTTTATACACTAATCCATGTTTGTGTGTTTTGTACAGATCAAATGCAATGCCATCCAAAGTCAGCCCTTGTGATATGTGAATCATACGTGCCCACAGTCACACCAATTGTACTGGGAACTATTTATGAACCCTTGTGCATCCTGTTCTTCCACTTACTATTACCAGTTTAGTTATTCATAATATGGCCATCCATTCTTGTGATATCCCATAAATATATAATTGTGCTAGTTTTCTAGCTTGATGACATCCAATATTCATATCATAGAATTTGATCCATTTAATATGGATATCAGATATTTTATATTTTTGTCAGATATTTTTGTCTATGCTTTGAAGATACCATTATCTCCATTCACCAACCCATCATGTATACCGTAGTTTCTAGCATATATCTCAATCAACATTTTTGGCTTCAAGACATTTTTTACCTTTTTTTTTCCTCAAGACATTTTTTTTACTCACAATGTTGCTTTGTCGCTATAGCATGTTGTATTGATAGAGTCTACATCATCTTTATTTACTTACAAGGTTGCTTTGTAGGTATAGGATGTTGTATTGATAGAGTCTACATCATCTTTTTGAATTGCAATAATGATAATATGGTGTCCAAGAATAATTGATAGCATTTTCTTATTGTGTACTTTGACATCTTTATTCTTATAATTAATACATTGGATTGTTCGGTTGATTAGTGTACTTGACCATATGGAATTAATGTTGAGGCATGTACTTGATCTTCATTTATTTGTGTGTTTTTAAGCATTTTGTTCAATATGGAAATGAATTTTTGCCAATTTTGAGTATTGTAGTTTATAATTCATAAAAATTTATGTTTTCCTTCCAAAATTTGTTAGGGACTAGTTCTCTCTTCATCACAAGTTCCGTAAATATCAAAGAGTCTTGCATGGGTTGTGCCTAGTAGAGGTCTCCATAGAAGATCATATCAATGTTTCCAAAACTTTTGGCCTACATACATTTTATGTCTCATAATCATTTATCAATTAAAAGTAAAAAGTAACTCCCAATCAAAGAAGTTTCATCTATAAGGAGAAGGTGCAATTCATTGTGTTATTTCTATAATTTGTCTAACACCTTGTTGAGGGGGATGAAGGTAGACTTTTTGAAAGAAAGGAAAAATGTAGCGTATTGTTGTCTCACTTACATTTTAAGCTACTTTTCATGTGTGTGCTACTATTAAGTCTTTTATTCTCAAGGGACAAGTATTCAAATTTATTTCATAAAAACAAGCAAGCATTTGGAAAATTGCTTTCATGGTGAATGTCTTCCTTGTTCCTACTCCAATGGTAAAAAATAGATATAATGGTTTTGCTCTATCTTTTTTCCATTGCACTATATCTTTTATTATGGTTTGTTGTTCTCTTTTGAGCATTTTTTATCTTATATTATTCTATTATGTCAATAATTTTTGGATGTTTTGTAATTTGAAATCCATTGTTATTATGTTTATTTTTGTTGTAATGATTGAGATGTTATAAATCTGTATGTAGATCACACTTTTCATGTTACGTGTTTGCATTGTTTTGCAATTCAACTACATTATTTTCTTCGTTGTTATTTTTGACCTCTTCTATTGCACTATCAATGCCACCCTATGTTTGATTGCTATTGTATACAAACTTAGATGCATTTATTTTAATTATTTGTTCATGGGAAGAATATGCAACTTTCCATGCTCCAAATTCATTTTTAATTCACATTCATTGTTGTTAAAGGGACCTATAGTAATAAAAGGAAGCAGAGGTGTTGAATATGTTTCCTACACTAATCTATTAGAGGAGGCCAAAGAACCATCCATAAGCATGTGCTCAACAAAGAAGATTCAACAATATACAATATTTTAAAACAATAAGGAATGTACAATTAAGGAGTATTCAAGTAACGAGTTGCACAATAACATCAAAGATCAAATAATAATCTTTGGTTCCCTTGAATACTACATCTCTAACAATCCATGATATAAGAATGTGAGGTAGATGTGAGCATATATAGAAGATGCTCAAGAAGAGTCCTAACACATTACTACTACTAAGTCACCAAGTGAGTCACTATGTGAGTAGAATAAGTAAATTATAACTTGCTAAAGATAGAAGATGCTAGCAATAGGATGACGCATATGTGTGAGAGGACACGTGTAAGCAAGCTTAAACCATGTGCATAATGAACCTAGGATAATAAATTAAATATGTGTAAATATTATATGTACTCTAATAGTTTTTGGCTATCAATGGCCACATCACCATCTTCATTTACCTATAATAGGGGTAGAGTTTATATTGGACTTCACACTTATCTCCATGTACTTTCATACTTATCCTAAGTATATATGTCTTATTTGCTTGTTACATGATGTATTCATGACACTCATTACTTTACATGATTTATATGATCTATGCTCAACTTACATTTACATTTCATATAATCTTTTTCCCTCCTCTATTTCCTTGCATTCGATGGATGCAACTAAGTGAAGGTGTGGCATATCTTGTCACTAACACTCCTTTGTTGAGCTTGTAGATAGTTATAGGTATCAATGTAGAGACTCATTACCATGTTAAGATGGAGATTGGATATAGTGAAAGGCAATGCCTATATATGTCATCTTTGATTACATGATGTAGAAGTTCCTAATATGCCACACAACTTTCCATACATGCAAACTTTTTTAATCCTACTCCTACTTTTCATTTTCTTATCTATAGCCAAGTAAGTTTGTGATTTGTGCTTATTCCACTTGTGAGATAGACACTATTCATTGCACACATTTTCTTTGGTTTACAAGTTCCCATAGAGGACACATGCCAAGGATGAGTACACATGATGATCGATCTAGTGAGGTCCATTACTTTACATGGAACTCAATATCTTTAATATGACAATATTTACTTCCATGTATGTTTGTGAGTGCTCATTTATTTTAAAATGCATGTTTATTTAGGATTCACATGCACCTCAAAGTGGGAAAAAAATGTAATGACAAAAGTAGCATACCCATGTCAATTGCTATTTGGTTTTTTTTATATATATTGAAGAAATGCAAAAATTACAAAAGATAATAGTCTACAAGAGACTATAGAAAACAACTATACACCAACCAAAACAAAGACATAAGGAAAGACTCAGCCAGAGCTAACTAGTAACTGGACAGCAAGCTGTTATATACATAACAATGAACCAACCATGGGCCAGCTGAAATGAACAGCTGTTTGCTGCTATCAAGAGGCACATACAATAATCTCCACTGTTCAAACGGCAGCAACCAGCCTTGCCATGTTGAAGATGAGAGATTTGAAGCTTAATCTGCTGTAGTTGTCGATCAAGAAACACATCTTTTTTTGCCATCTTTTGAAGCTGCACAGACAAGTAATTTATTCTCAGAAAAA
Organism: Cunninghamia lanceolata; assembly: GCA_027924645.1. Classification (NCBI taxonomy): domain Eukaryota; kingdom Viridiplantae; phylum Streptophyta; class Pinopsida; order Cupressales; family Cupressaceae; genus Cunninghamia; species Cunninghamia lanceolata. Next base: position 982,575 of record BSBN01000134.1, read on the forward strand.
CCTCTGAGTAAATCCTTACAGTGCCTCTTTCCAGAGGATATTTAGAGCTAGAAAAAATTGTTGTACACCTGCTTTTCCAAATGTGTATAAGAATAATTTGTCGAATAGAGTTTGCAATCACATTATGAACACCCAGGCCCAACAGAGCCTCTTTCCAGTTTAAAGGATGGTAAAAAATAGCTGGTAAACCATTGAAAATAGCCTTCCATTGGTGCTGAGCAAAAAGACAATCCCAAAATATATGTTTCATACTTTCCTGGGTCTGACAAAAAGGGCATTTAGGCACGGGGATCTTGAAGTAACTTAATTTGTTATCAATAGGCAACTTGCAATGTAAGATTTTCCAAGACAAAACCTGTGCATCTGCATCCAACTTAGATTTCCAAATTTGAGAGCTCAAGATAAACCAAAATTTCTCATGGAATTTACATTTCCATTTAAGATTTAGACGAGGAGCAAGAGTCAAACAAGGAAGAAGCTGCTTGTAGATCCTCTTCAATGGAAAAGCAATGAAATGATAAGTAGATAACCACCGCCAGTCTTTAAGAAAATTGCAAACCACAGGAGTACACATTTTCATAGTCAGCTCTGTAGGGACCAAAGATTGGACAAAAATGAGGAACTGTTTGTATCTATTAGATAATCCAAAACGAGTTTTAATAACAGGCCAAGGTAACCAATCTAGCTCCTTGAAGTTCCAAATATCACAAAATTGACTCCTTCCATGATTTCTATCCACCTTGATTTACTTCCACTTGCACATTCTTATACATTTGTCCTTGTCATGACCATATTTATTTTCACACATTCCATCATTTATTGACCTAGATTTCCATACATTCAGCTGTGCTCCTCAAATTTTGCATCCTTTATCTTGGCTCACTTTCCTTTACACACTTATATTACATAAATAGAGGGAAGCATTAAATTATTCATGTACGTAATTTTTACTAAATAAAAAATTGATATGTAGATTATCCCCTCAAATGCTGGCCACTTTTTATTGGATAAAATATTCAGTAGTTGATGGAGCAGATCATTCTGTTTTAAAAAAAAAAAAAAATTTGGAAGTATGCTCTTCCTCTATTCTTAGTTAACACTAACTCCTTTATGCACAGGTCATGGGACACTTGGTACTGATTAAAGAGAACATAGAGACAAATGAAAAACTTCGAGGAGTTGTTTTCCAGTTGATGCTCTGTCCTTTATGCAATATACAAACGCAAAGTGGCATGGTTGACCTTAAGCCTTATCAGAATACAGAACTCTGGTCTGGTGCGCATGGAGTAATGTGTCCGTCTATTCTGGTGACTGCTAATGCCGATCATTACTGCGCCATTTGTCTTCACACAATTAAAATTCCGTGACTTCTCCACTCAGAATCCCAAGTTAAACCCACCCTGCCATTCTTTGACTTGTCTGGTGGCTTTTCTGGAGGTTAAATCTTCTATATTCCCGCCCTGTCTCTGCTATCCTGCAACATTTTTATATATAAACAGTTGGGTGCCTGTGTATTCTTCATCTCAATAAATCAAGAGCTTTCCATGCAGTAATAATTGTGTTGGGTCAATGGGTAGTATTATAATCGGCTCAAAATCAAAGCAAGATATGAAGAGGGGTTATGCGGGTAGTGTTGTAGATAATGCAGACGCAATGCATGAGATTTTCAAGCATTTGGACGTTGAATCACTTGCCATGGCCTCCTGTGTTAGTCGAGGGTGGCACCAGGCAGCCATGGATGATATGTTGTGGGAATTGGCTTGCACTAAACTCTGGGCTGCTTCTGGCATTTCAGTAAGACGCCTCAGATCGGTGGTGAATGTGCTTGGAGGATTCAGGCGTCTGTATGTCAAATGGATGCGTCCTCTCCGCAGATATGCTGCTGCTTCTTCCTGTAACAATGATGCTTTCAAGGAGGATAATGGTGTGTGGAGTGAGGACCAAATCCAGCTTTCTCTCTCTCTCTTTTCTGTAGAGTACTATAGAAGACTCGGAAGTGGGTCTTGCTATGGTAGCTCTGCCCCTCTTCTCAATCCATGCTTGTTGTGCAATTTCCATGGAGAGACAGCAGGATCTCTCAGTTATATTGTTTGATTGCCATCCATGTTTATTCAAAATATGCATCTCTTTGTTTTCCTGTTTGAGGTGTTTTGGTTTGTTCTCATATTTTTAAAATGAAAACTGGTGATTTTTTATGATTTTGAGCTGGTGAGGTTCAGTGTTTAAAACACTTGCACTGGTTTTTAAAGTAAGTTCCAGTTGGAACCATGATAACCAGGTAGGCTTATTAGTTGCCCGCCGTAAACAGCCGGCACATTGTCATGCAGACTGTTTACGGATTTTTCGACTCTGTTTGCTGTCGACCTCTTCATTGTAATTCCTTCAACCTATTTAATGACATTGCTTGTCATAAATTTGTCGAAACCATTTCCGTCGATAGGATTTCGACCAGCCGGCCATTTTACAATGCACTGACTGATTAAGCTTTACCCTTATTAGCTACCACCACACGTTACCATGTCCAAATATGCTAGGTATCCCAACTGCTGCATCCAGGATGGATGCAGTCCTGTTGACACGGAGACTATTTCTTTTATAAGAGAGAAGTGTTAGCCTACTGATAAATGAGATACTTTCTGTCTGTCAATAAATATCATCGATTTTGACAGTCAAATGTTGATTTTGCCCAATACAAATAGGACAAATATTTATCACTTTTTGTTGTGAACGAGGTGTAACATTGTTAATCACTGTTTGACCATTGAAATGGATGATATTTAATAGAGTGCTACCAAAATAGGCGTTCGCCTTTTCTATAAAAAGAACTTTCTTTGTTTATTAAATTCTTTTGGCTGAGTTGTCCGGAATTTTACAAATAGAAGAAATTCCTCTATAAAGTTTTAGACAATTTGTAGAACCCATCCTTTACTAGGATTGCATATCTCTGTTACCTAAAAGCAATTCGCCTATCTCTGTTCAAGCCAAAACGGCAACTCATTAGCTGCATATAATGTATGATGTATGGATTAGCAGTGTACCATTCTACTCCACGTAAACAGCCAGCACGTTGTAATGCCGATTGTTTAAAAAAATTGATCTCATTGTTTGTTGATTTTTTTCACTGACCTGTCCATTTCGACCCTAATAGGAACCGACCCTGTTGTTTGTTTCAATGAAATTTTTACAATGTACTGTTTTACAACGTACTGACTGTTTAATAAAATTTACCATCACGTACTGTTCAGCTACGATTTAGAAGACCTTTTTGATTTTCAAACTTAATTTCAAATGAGATTATTATGACCGTTGTATAGGGGAGAGGACCCAGTAGTTGTGCACCCTAACTTCACGCCTCTCAAAATCATACGTGGCAATTTCCAATCACTTCAAAAAATTTACAGTAGCTTACTTGGCAATGCCCCTGCTTATAACTAAGGTTTCAGGGCCACATCATCAAATATGATGCCACATCAGCATGTTTTTTGTTGAGGTGTCAAATAGTGCCCAAAAAAAAAGTGTGGACCAATAGGTGTGAATTAAGACCCCCTTTGATGGTGCGCTGATTTGGCATTAAATGATTGGTTGCTTTTTAAATCTAAAGGGCACATTTCATTCAATTATTAGTACTTACAATAACACTAACAACCTTAAACTCACAACTACTAGTACTAAACTTTAAAAGTATTGGGCCTTAACTTAAAAAATATTGGACCTTAAATGCACATTTACTGTCTCAGCTATTGGAACTATCCCACCTATTGGGCCCTTTCCCCTATAAAGTTTATCTAAAAGGCAAAGCTTATGGAAAAAGTTTGTGAAAATTTTATGTATAGTGTATACTAAAATCTAGCCATTAGAATGTATTGATGACAATTTTGGATAATCGGTGAAGTAATTTTTTACAAGTATGGGAGCTAAGAGATGGGATTATCCATCATGTCTAATATAATACAATCCTCAGTACTGAAGAAGCAGTACCACCAGAAATGAGCATTGATACATGCTTAATACTGGATTTAAACACAACCTAGAATTTCCCAGTTTAACGACTGACTGTAAGCTGACTCAAGTCTTGAATCTTGCATACTTGTCGTTTCTCGCTTTTTGTTTGTTTCTCCTCAGTACCTTCTTCCTTTCAATAAGACAATTGTGAGAAACCGTGTGAGCCCTAGAATTGGGCAGTGTCTCCCAAAAAACCATGGTAGATGACAAATCCATCACAAGCCAAGGCCGCTTGTAATTTAGAAGTAGCGAAACAGGCTCAGTTAGATTCATTTCAACCTCAATGGAAACTGTCCTGTAGGCATTCAATGTTTGACACAGTCGAGGGAATGCCTTGTATTTAATTTGGAATATTGGTTTATTTCTTGCAATCTTGACGAGGCATTCAGGACATTTATTTACTACGAGGCCAATTTTATGAGGCATTCAATGTGGAGTCAGCATATTCATTTTTTATGAGACCAAAGCAAAATTTTGGTACTAGCACGAGGCATTCATGCAGGCTGGCATGGTCCAGCTACTTGAGCCCATATGGTGAACAGAATTGTCTAGGTATTTCATGGAGAGTTAGCAGATCTGTCATAGTTATTGCTTGAAACAAAAATTATATTAATAAGTTTGAGAAGAAATTATATGTTAATATGAGAATATGAGAACCATGATTTAGGTGAACTAAGCAAGTTGCCATAGTTATTGCTTGAAACAAAAATATTAGCTATTCTAATGAACATTAGAAACACAAATATGAATGATAATAAGATGGACAATTCCACAAGTGTAAGATTGCAAAGCTCCAAGATCATTTATTCAACCCATTTATATGTGGGAATTCAAGATAAGTATTTATGAGAATTACTCAAGAGGAGTCTATCATATGACATCTAGGTGAATCATCAAGTGAGTCACTATATAAGGAGACTAAGCAAAACATAACTTGTTAATAATAGAAGATGCTTCTTAAGAATATGACAAATGTGCACATGTGACACATTTGTAGGATGGCATCTACACAAGTCAACACCTAAGCAAGCTTATCCTATACATGATAAACTTAGGAAAATAAAGTAAATATGTAAAAATAAATAATGTATTCTAACACCATCTATAAGCACAACTTAGGTAGGTAGTGATAATGATGGGTCATGACAATGTGTAGCCATTATAGGTATCCTATACAAAATGACCTCTTATAAATGGAGAAAAGGAAAAAATACATAGAAAAAACTCTCCTAAAAAAAGTGAAAAGAAAGAGAAAGCCTAAGAGCTCCTACTCAATAAAAAGATAAGAAGGATTATATAGTCCTCCTCAAAACTAAATAGTTGTTGTGAGATTTAATGAGATTTGGCACATGAATGTCGAGCCCTATATAAAAGAGAGAATAGAGATGCAGACTATCAAATAGAGAATGTTGAAACAGGCCCCTCTACAACAAACTATGCATCTTCCTTTTAGAATGAAGAACCTATGGACTGCAAGTTTGTTGAATTCTCACTTAAGGGATGGAATTAATGAATGAATCAAGATGAAGATCTCTGGAGTTTGCTCACATGTCTCCATGTCGATGCTAAATTGTGATGAAATCAGATCAATAAAATCAAGAACCATATGAGATTTGAGAGTAGTAACCATGTACGAATGGTTCTGAACTGAGGTACTTGAGATCTAAATTGATGTGAATCAGGTAGTCTTGTAAAAGGTGTTGATGGTGAAAATGTTGAATCCGAGGACTCAAAAACTATATGATGTGTCATGATAGTAGCATGATGAGGTGGAGATAGAAATGAAAAAAATATTTTTTCTTACACAACACTATAGTAGTGTCCTAGCCTCAAGCTACATACCTAGGGCTAAAAATTTGTTGTTTCACATGATGTCAAAAATTAGCAAATGGATAGCCATACCTAAGGTTTTACCATGCTCTAGATGCAATGGCATAATCGATTTTGAGCTAGAAAACACTAGCACTAGCTTGATCACCATGAGTTTTCATGAAACCTTTATTCTTCTTTAAACAAAAATAAGATTCTTCTCACCCTATGGCTATCCAACATGAGGCTCAAGGGTCACATCCAACATGAGGCACACATGTTTAATCCAAGTTCTATATCAAAGACTATTGTCATGGCACATAGATTAGAGGAGATCTAGCACTAGTTACCAAAAGTCAACCGTTCACAAGTATAAGAGATATAATTACTCCTTCAGAATCATTTCTTAGCCTACCAGACTAACTCCTAAACAAATTGAAGAGAAGAGAGAAAAAGGGTTATGCTTTAATTAAGATAGCAAGAATAATTGATGACATAAGCATGGAGAAACAAAATTGTTCTCTAGATTGAAGTTGCTAATGAAGAAGAAATGGATGAAGTCTTGGTAGGGGAGGTGGATGAGGAGACAAGGGAAGAAATAGAATAAACACAACCAACTATTTCTTGCCATGCGAAATCAATATTTGCTAGTCCCTTTCACTATTTATTGTCATCTAGATATTCAAACATGTTGTAACAATAACGACAAATCTAGTCAGTACTTCTTTTGACACTATTTTGTTATTCTAGAACTAGGAAAGCTAAAAGTATTAGCACATTTTCTTATAATTACATGTTACATTAAACACATAGCATCGAAAAATAGTACATTTTAGTATTCTAAACTTATAACTAATTAATTTTTAGACATATTACAATGACTACTAACATGATTTAGTTAATTCAATTAGTTTACAAATATATTGCAACAATAAAAACTAATCACTACACAACACTTAATTCATCTTTACATTACTAAAAACTTAAATCTTACTAATCTTTAATCTCAGAACACATGTCAAATGCAAGAGCATGATGTTTTTGTGGAATATTTTCATATTTTAATAAATGTTTAAATATTGAGACTTTGCACCTTCGTTATTATTGAACCCATTTGCAAGTGTAGAAAGTCATGTGTAGAACTTCTCTTGATGCTCAAATTTACAACAAGTGCATTGGTAATGGTGTGGCATTGGGCATATACTTATAATTATTCTAACTTCAAGCCAACTTAACTCATAATTAATAAAAAATATTCAACTCAACTCATAATTAATTATTCTAGATTAATTGTCCTTTTGTGTATGCATTTTACTAGATAAGCCTAGATTAATCCTAAGGAAAGTTTATTTTCCTTTACACATGCATTTATGGAAGGGGGTGATGGATATAGTAAATTTTCCTTATTATGAATAAAATTCTAAAAGCTATTTCCAATTTAAAAGAAAAAGAAAAAGGATTTGATGACAAAAGAATCATGTGAATTATTTAGTGAGGGTTAACAATAAAGGTTTTCTTGTATGTTTTTTTGTCCATCATGTACCATTTCAATTTTATTATAGAGTGACAAGGCTAACCTTGAGCCTTGAGCATTGTGTAATTATGAGCCCATTAAGTTGTCCTAAATTTTCATTTGACTACATACTTGATGTTCTTACATGCTTATTCTTTAATATAATTACACAATTCTTACCTAGCCTTTGTGGTTGCTAGGTAACATTATTCCTTAATTTTTATCTCAAATTTATGATTTACATGTTTGCTATATGATGATACACCTTTACATACTTACATGCCTATATCTTATTCAATTACCTTTACTATTTCCATCATTATCATTACCATGTATCATTTTTCCTCTCCTTCAAGTCCTTGCATCCTTTGGATGCAACAATTGAAGCTTGGCCATATATTATCACTTGAAATATTGACTTGTACTATAGAAAGACTCATCATTGTATCTTAATGGAGATTAATTGCATTACACATTCATGTTGCACATAGATCTATCACACTACTATATTGTATGGAGAGTCATCACATTAGAGACTTGAAACCACATAGATATATCATGTTACTGCATCATGCAAAGATTCATCACATTATATAAAGATCTATTACTTTTCTACTTCATGTGGACATTGATCATAGTATTGCATTGCATTGAGTCTTAATCACATTACCTATATCGTGTAGAGCACTATCACATTACCACATCACGTGGATTTTTTATTACATGGTTATATTGCATGAATCTGTATTGTATTACATCATTAACGTATCTAGTATTCTTGTATCACATTCTGTATAGACACAAGTTTCTAACCCTTCTCTCTTTTCTTCTCATTTTTTGCAGGTAGTCAAAGTAATTTGTAGTTTATGCTTATTTTGATTAGGAGGGAAGAGCTACTCATTGGATATCTTTTTGCTATTTTATAGGTTTCAATAGAGTGCTCATACCAAGGAGAATACATGAAGAATTATTGTATACTTTTTCAAAGACAATATCCTTTTATGAGTGTTTGAATATTTTCTTTTCATGTTGACTAAGAATGTCCATGTATACTTTGAAATGCATGTTCATCAAATGGGGACAAAATGTAAAGGTGAAATTTGCATATCCATGCCATTTCCCATTTAGTTTTGTGCCCACCTTGGTGGAATGTCTAAAATGCAATAACATATCAACAAGTAGCATACTCTTGTGCTTGGCTTGGCTCATGGCCTCCTTGTTATCCTTACCCATTTTGTCCCCATTTAAACTTATTCCCATACATTCATCTTTTATTCACTATTTATCCATCCCCATTTGTACTTACTTTATTACATTCACACCATGCATTGAAATTACCATTTTAGCCAAGGTCCACTTCCATGCCACTTGGGATCTACTTGGTTCAATCCTATAGCATGTGAGAATGAACTTGAAATTAAAATTTTTAATTTCAAATTCTAATTTTTCTACTTTTTCCTACTAGTTGTTGTGGCTAACATAGTATACATTTGTGCGATGTATGTTATTATGTTTTTGGTATTTAAAGATATTTACTATGCGATTAATTCACATGATTGATTTGGAAATAAAAAGAACATCTAGAGCACACTTAGATTTCTAAAAGGATAAAAGAACTACACTTGCATATGGGCCATATGTATGTCGATGAGGGATTGGTGCAGGAGCACCTTCTCTATGGTGCAGGAGTCATGTTTTGTTTTTGTTTTCAATAAGGCTTTTAATAAGGTTTTTATGTCAATTTGGTCACTAGACCTATGTAGACTATGTTTCGGTCAAGTTTGATGTAATCACACAATGAAAACATGTAGTTTTCTTGTGTTAGGAAAAACCCAATGGCTAACTGACTTTCAAAATCAGTTTGTACGGTTGGGAGGAATGTTAACTGATGTCTCAAGCCTTTTATAGGCGAGGAGTTGGATATAATGACAGGAAGGAATGAATGAATGAAGATCTAGATTTTTGGGTGTGTTGAAACATTGTTCTTTCTGAGTATTTTTCTGTAATAGTCATTCTGTACGGATAGTTAATTGTCTGAAACCAACTGGAGATGTTCCTGTGTTGAAGTAGTTTTCATTTGATAGTATTCTGGTGTCTTAAAGTGTTGTAGTTTGTGAGATCTCGTTCCTTCTGTAGAGACTGGTCTGAAAACCTAGAAACTAGGGTTTGGTGAATAAATGGATTGTTATTCCTCTGTCCACTGAAGTCAAGATTCTCATGTTCAGTGTGATGGAGGAATATAGTGTAAATTTTGTGCTTTCTGTTGTTTTGGGTCAACACCCAAGGATCCAAGGAGTTTGGGCATGAGTGGACTAGGCATCTCTATGTGACTAGTCATTGAAATGATACTGTTATGTGAGAACAGTGGCCAAATTGACGGGGTGATCAAGTGTTTGCAGAGGAGTGTAGACCCCTTCTGTTCTGTCGAGTTCTTGTTTCTATGTAGTTGTTGAATGTCTGTGAATTGTGAAATTACAGAGTGGCTATCGGCGTAACATAACCCTCGGGGAAGCTTTCGAAAGTTACACTGATTAACAGAGTTAGACCAATAGGAGGTGTATCGGTGAAGAGTGAAGGGAGTCTCACTGAAGAAACATACATCGGCGCCAGTTTTGTATTGATTCGTCGAATGTATGTTGCAAATGCATATCGCAATTGTATGTTGGGAACGTATCTTGAGATTGTATGTTGAGAATATACATTTCGTCGGATACAAAAGGTGACCGGCCGTAACGGTAAATAGAATGTATGTTGGGAATGCACCTTTCGTCGGATGTAAACAGTGACCGAGCATAGCGATGAAAGCAGGGCAAAGATACTTTGGCCCACCGGTAATAGCAAGTCAAGTCTTGCATATACAAGTTAGTATATCGGTGTATCGGGAGGACATACAAGGAAGTTGCCGACGATCAAAGTCTGGCCGACAAGATTGTGACTAACTGCCACGGTTAAGTCGGGTGGAAACGTAACCGCCATTGGGTATTGACAGGAGGTTAGAAGACACCGCCGACAACAGAAGTCTCTCTGAAGACAAGGAAGTTGAACTGTCGGGGAGAGTTGGGAGATCGAGGAGATAAATAGCAAGGTGGCCGACAGGTATGTTTGACCGATAAGGAGTAGATCGCCAAGACATAAGCCACCCTCTCACCGATCAAGTTTGTTGATCAATTGTGTGCTTCCACTGGGCACTCTGCATCAGGGATCGATGAACACTATCTTTAATAATCCTCATAAGTATTAATTGGGCCCGCAAAGCAGGTTAACCTAAAGGAACACAATCACCTATTGAATCGACAATCTCCCAAAAGGTGTCCCTAAACACCACTTTAATACTCTCAACTACTAACAAGACAAAGATGAAAGGGTTTACAAGTGAACATTCTAACAGATCAATCTTGTAAGTCAAAAATTGTTTGAATGCATCAATAGTCAAATCCATGGTAAAGAAGATCAAAACCATAACACTCAAACTTGAACCATAAATATTTTTGTACCAATTCAGATTCTGAAACAGTCATCATGTACCGAGGCCATTTATATTGGTGGGTATAGGAAAACTTCTTCATTATGAATAGATTTCTGAAAGCTCTTCCCATTCCCCCCCTTTTTTTTAAAGAAGAATTGAATGACAAAAGAGTCATGTGAACGATTTAGCGAGGGTTAACGACAAAGGTTTACTTGTACGTTTTTTGTTCGTTATGTACCGTGTGAAATTTAATATAAAGCGACACAGCTGAACTTGAGCATTGTGCAACTATGAGCCCACAAACTTGTCTTTTACATAATTAAACTCCCGTGACTTTTCTAATTAAAATCCCACCGAAATTCGAACCCTGCACTTGCTCGATTTGTGCTGTGGTTCCACTCCAGATTTTAGCCGCCTTCAATCTTCTTTATTACAGCCCCATCTCTGTGGTCATGGAGGATTTATGCAGAATTGTGGGGTCACTTGTGTATTCTTCATTTCAATAAATCAAGATATTCCGTTTCAGAGGTTGATGTAATGAGCGCGTTAAGTATTATTTTAAGCTTGAGTTTTATCAACTCAAAGATATGAAACGGATGAAGATGAGGAGTAATACAGATATTGTAGATAATTTGGGTGCAATGTATGAGATTTTCAAGCATTTAGATGCTGTATCGCTTGCGGTGGCCTCTTGTGTTAGTCGACGGTGGCACGAAGTGGCCATGGACGATAATTTGTGGGAAATGGTTTGCACAAAACTGTGAAAAATCTATTGCAGCTACTGATTATTAATTTCCTATCTTAATAATTTCCTATCTTAAGTAGATTATTTCGCTGCCGAAAATCAATTAATTGATTTATAGTAAATATCAAATAATAACACAGCTGCAACTTCACGGAAAATCAAGGAGACAGAAAAATAAATGAACACAATATTTTGGACAAATTGTCCCTGGGAAAACCCGAAGGGAAAACCAGTCAGCAGATAAGAATTCTATTCAACTGCAAAAAATCAAGAGATACAAAATTGCTTGGCTCTTACTGGCAGAGCTCTGGAAATTTCTTTCCTGTAAATTCCCTTCCCTCAATTGTTCCTGCTGAAATTGCTCCGGCAATATTTTCCTTCTCCGACAATTCCACTGCTCTCCAACGCTATCACTACGCCCTTTGCTCTCACTGCAAATCAATTTGCTATTGCTGCAAATTTATTTATTTGCTATTGCTGCAAATACTTCTCAGATCTGTCTTTTCTAAATGCCCATTGATCCTCTTTTATAATCCTCTCATTGAAAACCAATGGCCATGATTTAATCTAAATCAACGGCTAGGATTAATTAGACTCTAAACCCTAATATCTAGAAGTCTCTCAAGAAATCAATTATCTAGGTATGAAGATAATTATTCCAGCTGTGTTTCTAGCCTTGTAATCACCACCCGAGACTAGAACACCTGTCCAAGCTACATTTAAAATTAACACTCCCTCTTAGCGAGGAAGGTGTTCTGCATAACACCCAACTTACCTCTGAAGAAGATGAATTTCGCCTTCCCCAATGCCTTTGTCAAAATGTCTGCTACCTGCTGATCAGTAGGTATATACTGTAGCTGAACAATCCTCCGCTGTACACAATCCCTGATGAAATGATATCTGATGTCTATATACTTAGACCTATCATGAAACACTGGATTCTCTGATAATTTGATGCAACTCTGATTGTCACAGTGTATCACTGTAGTCTCAACCCTCTGATCAAACAAGGCTACCAGCAACTTCCAAAGCCATATAGCCTCACATGTTGCCATACTAGCTACTATGTATTCTGCTTCTGCAGAACTCAGAGCAACAGACTTTTGCTTCCTGCTATACCAAGAGACAACTCCTGATCCCAAACTAAAGCAGCACCCTGAAGTGCTTTTCCTGTCCACTGTACTACCTGCCCAATCTGCATCAGTATAGCCTATCAACTTGATACCATCACCTCGAGCATATCTGATCCCATACTCGATTGTACCACGCAAATACCGTAATACATGCTTTGCCGCTATCCAATGCACTCTCTTCGGCTCAACCATGAACTGACTAAGAGAGTTTACTACAAAGGATATATCTGGCCTAGTGTTAACCAAATACATGAGAGATCCAATCAATATCCTGTATAAGGTGGGGTCTACATCCTTTTCCTTGGATGCGTCTACCTTCTTCCAATTCGTGATCATAGGTGTAGACATGGCTCTGCAATCTTGCATCTCAAACCTCTTCAAGATTTCAATGCAGTATTTCCCTTGTCCAAGAAAAATCTCTCCATCTGTCTGCCACACTTCCATGCCTAGAAAGTAGTGCATAAGCCCCAAATCCTTCATCTCGAACTCTGCTGCAAGGTCCCTCTTGCACTCCTCTATAAGACCCAGTGAACCTGTTAAAAACAAGTCGTCCACATATAGAACAAGAATGAGAATTTCACCCCCAACCACCAAGTAGTAGAGGTTAGCATCTGCCTCACTCTTCACAAAGCCTATTCCCTGCAAATATCTATCAATGCGCTCATACCACGCCCTGGGAGCCTGCTTGAGTCCATACAAAGCTTTCTTCAATCTGCACACGTGGGTTTCACTGCTGTGTGCTACAAAGCCCTTTGGTTGTTCTATGTATACCTTCTCTGCCAATTCACCATTAAGAAATGTCGTCTTGACATCCATTTGATGGATGTGCCATCCCATATGCGCTGCAAGTGAGATTACAGCTCGTATAGAAGTATACCTAGCCACTGGAGCAAATGTCCCCTCATAGTCTATTCCCTCATTTTGAGAGAACCCCTTGGCCACGAACCTTGCCTTGTATTTTTCGATGCTACCATCTGCACCATGCTTAATCTTATAGATCCAGCGTGATCCAACCACTGCCCTATCTGTCGGTCTAGGCAAACCTCCCACACATCGTTCTGCATTATTGAGGTATATTCCTCAACCATCGCATCTTGCCACACCTGTTGCCGTGCAACCTCCTGATAGCTGAAAGGTTCACTATCTACCAACTGACTAACCAATGCCACATAGTCATTATACCTAGCTGGTTGTTTCCGCTGTCTATTACTCATCCTAGGAGCTCCCACAAACTCCTGAGTATCCTTATGTGTTTGTTGAACCTCACGGTTCCTCTTACCAACTATAGAGGATGAAATATCAAACTCCATATCTTCTTGATGCATCTCTTGGATTTGCTGTATCTGTTGCTCCATACTCTGCGAACTCTCAGCACCTGAACCTGTGCTTGTACTAGTAACTGTACTTGTGCTTCGCTGCCCCTGTTCTGGTTGAACAATCCTTAGAGTTTCTGTTGGCTACTCATTCTGATCATCTGCTGGCAAATCTTTGGACCTCCTATATGCCTTGTCCTCCATGAATTTGATATCATGCCTGACTATAATCCTCTTGGTCCCTAGAATAAATATCCGATATGCCTTTGAAGTCTCGCTGTACCCCACAAAGTACCCTCTCTCTGCAGTTTGATCTAACTTGAAACGTGTAGCCCCTGGAATGTGACAAAATGCTAAACTCCCAAATATCCTGAAGTGACTGACATCTGGCTTCTTCCTTGAGAATGCCTCCTCTGGTGTCATCTTGCCCAATACCTTATGTGGAACCCTGTTCTGTATGTATACTACTGTACTGCATGCCTCTGCCCATAAGTAACGTGGCATATCTTGGTCATACAACATAGCCCTTGCTACCTCCGATATAGAACGATTCTTCCTCTCAGCAACCCTATTTTGCTGCGGGTTGTAAGGAACGGTCCACTCTCTCTTGATTCCTTCCCTGGTACAGAACTCCTGGAACTCTTTCCCTTTGTACTCGCCTCCATTGTCTGACTGAAGAACCTTTACCTTCCTGCCTGTCGAATTCTCTACAAGTGCTTTGAACTCCTGGAAGTGACTGAAGACCTCATCCTTGGTCTTCAAGAAGTATATCCAGGTCTTCCTGGAGAAATCATCAATAAAAGTAACAAAGTACTCATATCCTCTGAGAGACTTCATTGACATTGGTCCACATATATCCGAATGTACTAGATCAAGAACCCCCTTGGATCTGGTGTCACTCCTTGGAAAAGCTGCTTTCACAAACTTCCCCAATACACATCCCTTACATACATCATCATGCTCTGTGCTCATGTCTCGAACACCTATCACTGTCTCACGAAGCAATTTAAGTGCTCCATGATGTATATGGCCCATCCTCCTATGCCATAGCTCTCCTTGATCTCTAGGATTACTGCTACTCACTAGTGCCTTAGGAGTATCAAACTGCAACCTATAAAGTCGGCCACTCCTAACTCCAATAGCTATGGGTGATTTCCAATCCTTATGCTTGATTAAAACATGCGCCCCTCTAAAGAGTACATTGTAGCCTTTATCCTGAAGGACAGATACGGAAATTAAATTCATGCCCAAGCCTGGCACATACAACACATCATGAATGGAAATAGGCTTGCTATTCTCCCTCTGAAATAGAACAGTCCCTCTCCCAACTGGATTACACTTGGACTTGTTCCCCATCTGAATCTGGAATCTGATGTCCTCCTCCTTGTAGCTGGAGAAGTACTCCCTAACTCCTGTCATATGAAATGATGCCCCACTATCTATATACCAAACACCCTGTGAGGTTGAGCTAGTCAGGCAAGCTATGAGTGCAAACTCATCCTCCATTATACTAGAAAGCTCATCTACACTTGCTGAAGCTACCGTCTGCTTCTTGCCTTTCTTTTCATTTTTCTTCCTTTGTGGGCAATCACTGACATAGTGGCCGAACTCGTGACAGCCATAGCATTTGATCTTAGATAAGTCCTTCTTCTTCTCACTTTTTGGATTTGATCCTTTGCCAGACCCCTTCTTCGCTTTCCCTTTTCCTGCTAGGGCAACGTTTTCCTGTTCCACCTCACTTTTCTGACTATTACTGTTGGTTCCATTGACAAGACTTAGTCTAAGCTCCTCCTGAGTGAAGTCACTCCATAGTCGATCCCAACTCGGTAAGGTGTCTCGTCCATTAATAACTTGAACAAAGACATCCCACTGCTTAGTAAACCCATTCAGGGCTATTCGTACTAGCTCATCATCCTTTGGTTTGTCTCCAACAGTTGCCAATTCATCCTTGACAAGTCTAAGTCTGGTGAGGTAACTTGTGACGTCTTCTCCCTTATTCATTCGGGTATTCCTTAACTTTTCTCTAAGAATTAGCTTCCGATTAAGGGTAGCATTCTGGTACAGATTCATAATGGCGTCCCACATCGTCTTTGCTGTATCTAACTCTGCAATATGCGGAACAATATGATCCTTAACACCGTCAAGAATCAGCCTCCTTGCCTTGGCATCTTCCTTCTTATATGCTAAGAGCTGTGTTGCATCTGTAGGTACAGGTACAACAGTGGTCACATAATCCTTGATACCATTCTCTTCTAGCAATAAAGAAATTCTGGCTTTCCAGACACCAAAATTTGAGTCTCCATCCAATCTGTCCTGATCTCTTAAACCTGCTGAGGCCATCTCAAAAGAAAATAATAATAATTTTGAAGAGGTCAAACTAGGTTTTATAAACCCTAGATTTTTTTTATTTATTATATTTCCTTTCTCCCTGTGCCTGTTTTGTCCTCAGATCCGCTCTGATACCATGTGAAAAATCTATTGCAGCTACTGATTATTAATTTCCTATCTTAAGTAGATTATTTGGCTGCCGAAAATCAATTAATTGATTTATAGCAAATATCAAATAATAACACAGCTGCAACTTCATGGAAAATCAAGGAGACAGAAAAATAAATGAACACAATATTTTGGACAAATTGTCCCTGAAACCAGTCAGCAGATAAGAATTCTATTCAACTGCAGAAAATCAAGAGATACAAAATT
This sequence comes from Cunninghamia lanceolata, assembly GCA_027924645.1. Taxonomy (NCBI): domain Eukaryota; kingdom Viridiplantae; phylum Streptophyta; class Pinopsida; order Cupressales; family Cupressaceae; genus Cunninghamia; species Cunninghamia lanceolata. The sequence goes on from BSBN01000134.1 coordinate 999,259, forward strand.
GTTTGCCTCTTACTGGCAGAGCTCTGGAAATTTCTTTCCTGTAAATTCCCTTCCCTCAATTGTTCCTGCTGAAATTGCTCCAGCAATATTTTCCTTCTCCAGCAATTCCACTGCTCTCCAACGCTATCACTGCACCCTTTGCTCTCACTGCAAATCAATTTGCTATTGCTGTAAATTTATTTATTTGCTATCGCTGCAAATACTTCTCGGATCTGTCTTCTCCAAATGCCCATTGATCCTCTTTTATAATCCTCTCATTGAAAACTAATGGCCATGATTTAATCTAAATCAACAGCTAGGATTAATTAGACTCTAAACCCTAATATCTAGAAGTCTCTCGAGAAATCAATTATCTAAGTATGAAGATAATTATTCCAGCTGTGTTTCCAGCCTCATAATCACCACCCGAGACTAGAACACCTGTCCAAGCTACATTTAAAATTAACAAAAACATTGGCCTACTTCGGGCATTTCGGTGGTAAATGTGTTGGTAGGACTAGGCGTCTGCATGTTAAATGGATGCATCCTTTTGGCAGACATGCCACTGCTTGATAATGTTTTGAAGAAGGATGATGGTTTTTGGAGTGAGAATTGTTGATGTTTTGTAGCGTCGGGAGGTTACGTTAATCGTCTCCAAACTAATAATAATCAAACACTTAATTAGTAAGACATGATATTGGAAGGGTGCGATCATTCCAACATATGTGTCCCCTTCTAAATATATATATCAATCAAAGACAAGTAAGAAATTCACATACAACAGTATATTTGATCTGGAAAAATTAACATGGTATCAGAGCAGGTTTAAGAAAAATCTGATTAGATTTGAAAAATTAACAATGAGGAGGGCACCTCTATGGGAAAGGAAACCCTGCACAAACTCTGTGCGAAATTGGTAGAGCTTTTCCTGTTCGAAGCCATCTTCATGACTTTGGGCTTGGCCTTCTCACTGCTGTCCATGGTTGCGGTGGTGTACACATTGGCAAGCATTTACACACGCAAGGAATTGTCCTACATAAAGGTTATGAGTATGACCGTCGTCGCTAGAATTTGGAAGCGCTTCATGCTCACTTTTCTCTCCTATTTCGCCATCCTCTTCGCCTATTACATGATCGTCTTCTTCATCTTCTTCTTCGCCGTCATCCACGGGATATCAATAACTCGAAATGAAAATCTCAATAGCGGAAATGTAGTAAATATTTTATTTTCCCTCTTCCTTCTAACCATTCTGACCATTCTCACCGCCGTGTCATTGTTGTTTCACGTGTACATGAACACGGTGTGGCAATTGCCAGCGTGGTGTCCATTGTGGAGGAGAATTCAGGTTTTGGGGAGATGAAGAAGAACAAAGATCTCATCAAAGGAAAGCACATAATGGCATTGGCGTTGAATGTGTTGTATCAGTTGATCATGTGGGGAATCAGAGGTATTTTCCAGTATAGGGTGATGCACGGCAGGGAGCACCAAATTGGGGTCAGCGAGATGAGTGCCAATGCGGCGCTTCCGGTGGCGCTAAATTGTGGGCTTCTTCTACTGTGGTTGCTCATACAAAGCATTTTTTTTTCTTTGTGTGTAAATCCTTCCACCACAAGAGCATTCATGAATGGGCTCTATTAGATCATTTGGAGGCATACTTTGGAGAGTATATGCTTTTGAAAGAGGCTAGCGTATAGTTAATCTACAAATTCCAAATGTGCTATGTGAGGGTTTTTCCTTCAAACATATACTTTAATTTTAGCGTAAACCTGGTAGCTCATACCCTCACCGGGCGGATCCTGTTAGACGAGAATGGCGAATTAAAACTTTACTACTTGATTGATGACCTAGAAGCAGTGAGGATGATTGCAATGGAAGTGGGCAATCATGTCGACGATGATGGTTACGTGCCAGTCATTTGTGGCCTCTCCAAATACAACAAGGTTGACATTCTCGGCAATGTTGGATGCTTCAAGGAAGCCTTTGACTTTATCAGAAAGATGCAATTAAAAGATCTTGCTTCTGTGTGGGGGATTTTGCTTGGTTCTTGCAAAATTCACTGCAACACTCAAACTAGAGAAAGTATGCCTAAATGTTTGAACTCGTAGAGGAGTCACAAGTAGATCTTCTAAGAGAATTAGAGTCTGGATCAAGTGGATCAACAAGAAATATATCTTTGATAGAGATAAGTCAAGGCAAAGATCTTGCAAGGGGTTGTGAAGTCTAGGACTCACAACTAAGAGGGAGTCTGACAAACCAACAGAGGCAACCTTGGACGAGGAGGTCAAGAGGTTGATGCTAGTACTTGGAGCTTCAGAGGGAGTCACATCATCATGAAGATTCCCTTGTTAATGCATTTCTCTCTGTGAGAGAGATTTGAGGTGCAAGCCCTTGTTAATGAGTTCTTCTTTGTGAGAGAAGTTCAAGGTGAAATCCCTTGATAATGAGTTCTTCTTTGTGAGAGAAGTTCAAGGTGAAATCCCTTGATTCCACCCTTTGGGAGAGCCATGGTGGATGTCATGTGTGTGACTCCATGACAACATCACGTGAGAGAGTCCATGGTGATTTTTTTGTACTTGTGTTTCACCCTCTGGGAGAGCTATGGTGAAAGTCATGTTGAGGTGACAACATCACGCAAGTGATGAACACTTGTACATACCATACATGGTTGTAGCCATTATGTTTGATATCATATTGAGGTGATATCTAATATCACGATGAGGTGGTATCTTTCTTTTCCACATATGGGTGTAGCCATTGTGGTAGACATCACAATGAGGTGACATATCTTGTGCAGCTGGAAGTATCCTCCGTAGCTAAGAGGGAGTGTTGATGTTTGTAACTTAGGGAGGTTACAGATTTCATGGCCGAATGGTTCTAGTGCTAGAGAAAACAATCATCCATTGGCCAACTCCCTTCTTATGCACTCCAATGACAATAGTTAATGATAATAACTATTATTGATTATGGAAAACCAATTTGGCAAAGTAATCGGTCAAATAAACTAAAGATAAACAAATCAATTCCATGAAATGGTGCCTTTTTGAAAGGGTAGTGGCTGATGGTAAGAAAGCAACCCTTCAAGGCACATAAGGACTCAGTGGAGACCTTGCTATACCTCCCTAGCTAAGAGGGAGTGTTGATGTGTTGTAGCCTCGGGAGGTTACGCTAATGGTCTCCAAACTAATAATAATCAAACAGTTAATTAGTAAGACATGATATTGGAAGGGTGCGATCATTCCAGCATATGTGTCCCCTTCTAAATATATATATATATATATATCAATCAAAGACAAGTAAGAAATTCACATACACCAGTATATCTGATCTGGGAAAATTAACAAGAATCAAGTACAACTTTCCATGTCACTATTTGCTATTGAGTATTATGGAAGACTTGGGTCTTGATATGGGAGCTTCTGTATGCTTTCAAATCCACACTTTTTGTGTGAGGTCAATGATCAAAGTGCTCTCTATGAGGTTGACGATCAAAGTACGGCAGCAGGAGCCACTCTTGGGCATCGCTGTCCTGTTTGGTATTCTATAGACCAATATACTTTAAGGCTTTCATGGTTGAAAAAAAAAGGCAGCAATCAAGAAAAATGCAGTCCCCTCGGCAATCATTTATAAAGGAAAAAATTCTTTTAATTCAAGAAAACCATAAGATTTTCAAGGCAGCACTAGAGTAAGGAGGGGAAAGCTAGTTTACAAGGTCTCAACAGTCATGAGTTAACCACTATAATTCAAGGAGTTTTTGAGAAGTGCAAAAGGTTAAAAAATAAGAAGTCGGTAACAAACTATTTTCCTGCAAATGTTTGGTTTGATGAAGATTGTAAAATTGCAAAGAAAGCTTTGAAAAATCCAAGCAAAGAGAAGATGAACATAAAGTGTTACAAGCAGACCATAAAAGCAAAAAAAATAGAGTTCATGAACACAAGGCATGAAGAGTTAATCTACCTAGGTAAGAATAACCCTAAGTTATTTTGGAAGGAGCTTCAACCAAAGAAGAAATAGACAAAAAATAACATCACAGCTAGTCAATGGTTTGATTATGCAAAATAACTTTATGAGTAGGAAATAGAGATTCAGACCCCTCCCTTGATCAACACGACAACTAATATTTTCACTATGCAAGAGGTCAAGGTTGGTATTAGGAAGTTGGGTGTTGGAAAAACAAAGGACTTGGTTGAACTTCGGGTAGAATACATTAAATGAGGGGTGAAGATTCTCGCGCCTTGCATTAGGAGAATATTCAACAACATTATTCAGCATGGCTTCCCTAGAGATTATATCACCAGCCTAGCGATACCTCTTTTTAAGAGTGGGGATGCTAACAATCCTTCCAATTATAGGACCATCATGAACTATCCTTTGTTTGCAAAATTGTTTGATAGGATGGTTGAAAGTAGAATCAACAAGTGGGCAAAAGAGCAGATAGGTTTTAGGCCTAAGCATTCTACTTTAGATCATGGAGTTACATTGAGACACATCATTGAAAAAATTGGGATGAAAAAGAAGAAGTTTATTGTTGTTTTGTTGACTTTAAAAAAACTTTTGGCATGGTCCAAGTAGGGATAATTTATGGTGCAGGATGAAGGAACTTGGCATTCCAATGCATCTTAGAGCAGTTGTCCATAGGCTCTATGAAGAGGTTCAAATCAAAATCAGCACTTCAACAAGCATCTCAGAAAGTTTTAGGAGCAACATCAGAGTTAAGCAAGTGTTATTGAAATATGGTGAGCACAAACATAGATAACCAGATCAAACCATTTTAACACGGCAAAACATAAAACATAGAATAATATATTATTGTTTTCAGATAATTTTACATTTGAGTGCATTGGCTTATAAAGCCACATAGGGTAAGTGCAAGAAGATGGGGGGCCAAAAAGGGGTCTTAAGTGGCCACTTTTTTTTTTTTCTGAAATCAGGAAATGCTGGCCTTGGATGAGAAATTGAGCATAGTTACACTCAAAATTTGGAGATGCAACCAAAACAATGTTCGTAGTGCTCCGAGTCTACTTTCTAAACTACTATTTTTTTTTGAAAATAGCATAGATTAAGGGGTTCAAAAGAGGAAGCCACAGAAATTGGTGTTGTTTCTGTCAAAAAAACATAACATAGCATGTTTTGTGGCTCCCTCAAAAGGTCAACTTTTTTTTGGTATTTTTAAAATTGCTTTGGTGAGAAATTAGCTAATAGCATGTAGTTTATGCCTGATTTTTCTGATAATTGTTTGATGAATATTTAATTTTTTACTAATTTTCAAAGTGGACACATCCTAAAAAATAGAATTTTGGCCGTGCTACCCCTATAAATTTTGAGAACTAATTACAAATCATTTTTTACTTTTTTTAATATGTGTAGAATGGAGTCTAGTTTCTAAATATGTAATTTTTTTGAAATTTCAATGAATAGTTAATTTACAGTGAAAAAAAGACCAAACAATGGTTTTTGCCCAAAAATGGACACACAAACAAAAGAAATTAAAGATGGAAGGCTTAACATTGTTAAAATGTGAAAAAAATCACATCGTCAAATAGCTAAGAGAATCCTAACATTACCCAGGTGTTTGATTTGTTTGACCTTGAAACACGTGCAAATTTGAGGGTTGGCACGAACGAAATTATGTGAAATCTTGAAGAATATGGAAAACACATCTGTGGATGTTGAAAAGGCACTCCAAGCCTTTGGGTTGGAAATCCAAAGAAAATCCCAAGCCCAAGGCTTGGGATTCCCAAAGCAAAACATAACGTGCTCGCGTTATTGTTTGCTTTGCATTTTCCCTTTTCCGCAAAAGTTTGTGCTGTTTGTCATGTTTTAAATAACGCGAGTGCGTTATAACGTGCTCACGTTATGTTCCCCTTAAATTTTTTTATGTTCAAGGTTATTAATCATGTATGTATGTATGTATGCCTATATGTATGTATGCATCTATGTATGCCTATATGTATGTATGTATAGTGTCGAGGGTAGAGGAGGGTAGAGATGGGAGTGAGCCAGATAGGGGAGGAGAGGGGTGGATAAGGATTGAGTGATTAAGGTTTAAGGTTGAGGGTTGAGGGTTTAGGGATAGGATTTAGATTTTAGGGATAAGGGATTAGAGTTTAGGACCTTGAGGGATTAGGGTTTAGGGTTGAGGCTTTAGGGATAACATTTAGGGTTAAGGGTCGAGGGATTAGGGTTAAGGTAGAGTGTTGAGGGTAGAGGGATTAGGGATAGGGTTTAGGGTTGAAAGTTTAGGGTTTAAGGTATAGTTTTGAGGGTTGAGGGTTTAGGGATAGGTTTTAAGATTTAAGGTTTAAGTGTTGAGGGTTAAGGATTTAGGGATAGGGTTTATGGTTTAGGGATAAGGGATTAGGGTTTAGGGTTTAGGGATTAGGGTACCATAAATTATAATTAGGGATTAGGGTTTATGGTTTAGGGACTAGGGATTAGGGTTTATGGTTTAGGGATGTACAATTAAGGGGTACCATAAATAAACTAGAATTTAGGAAGGGTTGTGTTGGTTTTTCTTCTGAATCAGCATCAGGGTTTGCCAGTTCCTATGCACATGCAAATTCAGCCAACGAACACAGGAGGTTGCGTGAGCTGCCTCCCCTTCACTTCTGGTTCTGCCGCACCAAGGGGGGTGTCCCTATAACTCAAGATATAACCTTGACTAGCTCAAAGATAGAAAGATCTAACTTGACAACAACAGGCAGAATACTCTCATGTATGGACCAAGATCTGCATGATAGATCACAAGGTTGGCAACATTCTTGGACATAATGTCTGGTTAGGTATGAGAGCATGCAGGGGTTTCCTACTCCTAATCCTACAACTAACAGATGGAAGGATGAGATGGTTTGAAATGGTGTTTGGAGTTATGGGACTTTCCTAGACCCATTGAACAGACAGATTCCCAAACCAGTGCCTTATCTGGGCAGCAGAGTCATATCTAAGACTGTAAATGTCTCCCCGTGACAACATAAATTCATATCCAGAGGACCTAAGAATAATGCTACTGCCTAACAACAACATGTCCAAGAAAGAGTATCATTAATGATCATACTTAACAGATCCTATGATGCAATCTATTTCCCTTTGTATCTGATCAAAAGCCTATTTAACCACTCCTTGAGCAGACGCAATAAATCAGACACACAGTATGGACATACTGAAAAACTTGGAAGCCCTTGACAACCTTGTTTGAAAGGAAAACAAATGACATACAGGAGACAATCAGAAACAATACACACACAAGTGTTTTTCATTTAAAATCAATCTGCATAGAAGGCCATCACAGAGAAAATCATCATTCACAAGCCAAGATAGATTAGTACACCAGACTAAGGACCGAGTCTGTAGCAAAAAATGCCTTTCAAAATGTGAACACCTTATGTTCAGAGCCAGAGCAGAAAGCCCAAAAACGTCCATCCTCCAAAAAGTAACATAGCCAAAACCATTTATACAGAACCGTGTACATTCAGCAATTAATTACATGGCCAGAAGTCAAAAATTTGCCAGATACATTCCTTCCATTTGAAAATGGCCTTCACAGATTAAATGCGACAGACAGGGGGGATCTTGAGCTTTGTGCCACCACTTGAAAGTCTTCATCCATGATCAGGCAGCTTAATTGCTTGTACCGTCACCCATACTCCTGCTACAGTCGCCATTAAGGGCCTCAACCACCTGCGGTCGCTTGAAAACCGTCGCTGCAGTCAAAAAAGAAATTTCCAACCAAAATGCTTCCTCGTAGGTTCAAAACATACAGGGGAATAATCCCACACTGGTGCCGCGGAGACAACTTTGGCACTTTAAAAATATGGCCGCATGCATACCAAGTGTCGAGCGTTTTGCCGCGCTCGACACACGACCCTTCACCCACAGCCCATCGCCATGACATACATTATCGGCCCACCGCACACATCTCCTGCCGACCACAGCGGTCAGGCCGATCACCTATCGTAATCCCCTGTCGGCCAGAGAATACTCCATCAGAGGACCCTTCAAAACCTTCACCGATCACATCAGTCTGGCCGATGGTCCTTCGCTTCCCACCTCCGTCGGCGAGACACACACCATCGGCACCACAAAAAACCCTTAGGCTGACAATACTCCTCACTCCGATAGACATCCTCCAAGTTCTCATCGGCCAGACACATACTGACGACCCCCCGACGGCCAAACTCCTCGCTCCCATCGGTGAGATCAACACCATCGGCCAAGCCCATGAATCCTTCGCCGACCGCTCAACTCATGCCGACGACACTTCCACCTATCGCCTCCGTCGGTGTGACCAACACCATCGGAGCAACACTTCAAACCTACGCCGATGCACCAAGTCACCCCGATGGCACTCCTGATCAGGGTGACTTCCTCTATCGGCGAACCACAAAACATACTGGCCGATAAAACAAGTCTCGCCGATGAACACTTGAGATACCCCCATCGGCATGACCAACACCGTCGGCGGAACCACAATATCCTTCGCCGATAAACCAAGCTCTTGGCGATATACAAAGAACACACCATGCTATTGATATGATCGCCAAGACACATGAAAACTCATGCCGATGGGTAGAACATGATGACCCCTTCCATCAAGAAAGATGATGTGGATGCTACAAAACACTGAAGGGGTGCCAAAACTGGAAAAAAAATTTGGATTTTTTGGGATGGTGCCTGCATAAAAATTGTTCAAGAACTAACAGTCAATTCAGGCACCAACAGTGGCTCTGTCTGAGGATGCATGCCTCTTGTAAGCATGGCAAGAACCACAGAACTCTGGGATGCAGACCAGTCCCCTATCCATTGGGCACAGAGTCATGAAGTTATAATGATCTGCATCACCAATCAAACTTGATGGCCTAAGGCCACCAAGAAAAGGAGAACCAATATTTCCCTTTATCAAACACCTTATTCTCATCTGCATACACTGGGTCAAGCCTGAGAGTGCTACCATGATCTGACCATAAACAAACCTGGTCATCTGCACATTCAACCTTCTGATTTAGCTTGTCACTGTCATCTCTATGCAGATAACCCTTAGCATCCGGCAACAAGTGGATGCAGAATGTATCAGGCAATGCATACTCACATGGAATATAACACATGTTATCATTTGTATCAGCATTATGCATTGCAAAATGATCTCCTAGCTGGACTGAAAACTAAAAACACTCAAAGTCCACCATGCAGCTAGGAAGATCAGAGCTCATTTCATATGCTGGCCTCTCAAAAGAAAAGCTTTCAAATTCACAATTGTGCACATCATGTACACAACCAATAGCAGCACCAAACTGGAAAAGATCAGGCTCTGGCATCTCTTTCAAATCAGGCACATTTTCACAGTCACTTACCTGATGCATGTTGTTTCCTCTTTCATCAGGATGAGAAATAGAATCCAAGTCAAAAACAGTGTCTAAATCTTCACCATACTCAGACAGATCCTCACCACCACATGTGTCATAAATGGGTGATCTAGGTACATCAGCTTGATCATAGTATGCCATTTGTTCATGGGCAACAGAACATGCATCTTCATCACCAATGGATTCCCTTTGTGGAGGAGTATCAGCTTGTGTGTCATAAGCAAAACAGCCATCAAATGAAAAACAATCATGCTCTGAACTAGCACTTGTTTCAATCCCTGACTGCTCTTCATGATCTCCATGTGTTTGAAAGGAAGGCACTGGGTCACACATAGGACTGCTTCTCTGTTTGCTTATATCTTCTCTGTCTTGAGTACAATACTCACAATTGTCTCCACAGGTCCATTCCAAAAATTGCTCATTGCTGTCAACAACCTCGTTATTGTTTTCATGGTCATATGCCTCATCATTGCAATGGGAATCCTCACTAGTCCTTTCACTGGCATCCTCAACTGGTGAACAATCCAGTTGAGCAGTATTGTTAGCATTATGTTCAAATACAGCAGTCTCAACCTCTATGCTTTCATTTTTATTTTTATCTGCACATGATGCCTTAATTATTTGGTCATTTGCAGCTTCACAACCATTTCTCACACCAAGGCCTGGGGATAGGGATTTCAGCAAGTGCCCATTTCTGAATTTTTCTATATTTTCGGCGAACTTGTATGCCATCTGCATACCTGTCACCTTGAAATCCCTCAGTATTGCACTAGAGCCCTCCTCAAAAGCTTCAAAGAATATGCCAACACAGGCTGAAATATCAGGTCTGAAGACTTCTGGGATCTGTGAAAGGGCTACTGCAAACCTATGACTGAAATCAACACATGGCTCTTCATCTTGTTTTCTGATTTTCATCAATTCTGCAACAAGATCAGCCGGTTCTTTTGCAAATTCCTCTTTGAAACAGTCAGCAAGCTCATCCCAATAGGCAAAGGATCTTTTTGAAAAGCTCAAATACCAGTCTTTTGCTTTTGTATCAAAGGACCTAACAAAAAACCTCATCCACATATCCTCATCTCTGAATGAATGTTTTCCCATGAACTCATGATAATTTTGGATATGTGCATTCCCATCACATACACTGTGACCACTAAATCTGGGCATCTGACAGTATATCCTGACAGACATAGTTTCTACTTTATAATCAACCCATGACAAATCTAATTGGTCATACAAAGGATCAAAAGGGCTGACATGAGGTTTAGCTTTCTGACTGGCAGACACAACAAGGTTATCATGATTCAACTGGGCATGCCTAGCCTCTAAGAGTATCAACCTATTTTTCATCTCTTCTATTCTTTTATCCAACAAATCATCCCCCTTTTGACTGAGTATGGGTGTATACATATTTGGATTCATGAAATTTCTATTTTCAGACATCCTTTGCATTCCTAAGACCTATAGCCTCCCCTGGCATCTAACTTTGCAGTAGAACAATAAATATAAGTGGGAAGAAATAGGGTACCTTTTCTCATACAAATGCTGAAGTCTGAAAAGCACATTTTCTGTCACAACACACATCAACTTTTCATGTGCACTTGAATCTTTTGCAGAGTCGCCACCTCTCCAAAGAGGACAAAATTTACAGCAGCTGAAAGCTCAACACATATTTTTCTGAGTTCATACCACCAGCAGAGCATCATCATTCACATGAAAGACTCCCCAGCGGAGTCGCCAATTTGTTGGTGACTCGGATGGGTCACAAGATATAACCCTTTCTCAAATTTCTTCCCCAGCAGAGTCGCCAATTTGTTGGTGACTCGGATGGGTCACAAGATATAACCCTTTCTCAAATTTCTTCCCCAGCAGAGTCACCAATTTTGTTCTTTTTCTTTCTAAATCAGCATCAGGGTTTGCCAGTTCCTATGCACATGCAGATTCAGCCAACGAACACAGGAGGTTGCGTGAGCTGCCTCCCCTTCACTTCTGGTTCTGCCGCACCAAGGGGGGTGTCCCTATAACTCAAGATATAACCTTGACTAGCTCAAAGATAGAAAGATCTAACTTGACAACAACAGGCAGAATACTCTCATGTATGGACCAAGATCTGCATGATAGATCACAAGGTTGGCAACATTCTTGGACATAATGTCTGGTTAGGTATGAGAGCATGCAGGGGTTTCCTACTCCTAATCCTACAACTAACAGATGGAAGGATGAGATGGTTTGAAATGGTGTTTGGAGTTATGGGACTTTCCTAGACCCATTGAACAGACAAATTCCCAAACCAGTGCCTTATCTGGGCAGCAGAGTCATATCTAAGACTGTAAATGTCTCCCCATGACAACATAAATTCATATCCAGAGGACCTAAGAATAATGCTACTGCCTAACAGCAACATGTCCAAGAAAGAGTATCATTAATGATCATACTTAACAGATCCTATGATGCAATCTATTTCCCTTTGTATCTGATCAAAAGCCTATTTAACCACTCCTTGAGTAGACGCAATAAATCAGACACACAGTATGGACATACTGAAAAACTTGGAAGCCCTTGACAACCTTGTTTGAAAGGAAAACAAATGACATACAGGAGACAATCAGAAACAATACACACACAGGTGTTTTTCATTTAAAATCAATCTGCATAGAAGGCCATCACAGAGAAAATCATCATTCACAAGCCAAGATAGATTAGTACACCAGACTAAGGACCGAGTCTATAGCAAAAAATGCCTTTCAAAATGTGAACACCTTATGTTCAGAGCCAAAGCAGAAAGCCCAAAAACGTCCATCCTCCAAAAAGTAACACAGCCAAAACCATTTATACAGAATCGTGTACATTCAGCAATTAATTACATGGCCAGAAGTCAAAAATTTGCCAGATACATTCCTTCCATTTGAAAATGGCCTTCACAGATTAAATGCGACAGACAGGGGGGATCTTGAGCTTTGTGCCACCACTTGAAAGTCTTCATCCACGATTAGGCAGCTTAATTGCTTGTACCGTCACCCATACTCCTGCTACAGTCACCATTAAGGGCCTCAACCACCCGCGGTCGCTTGAAAACCGTCGCAGTCAAAAAAGAAATTTCCCGCCAAAATGCTTCCTCGCAGGTTCAAAACATACAGGGGAATAATCCCACACTGGTGCCGCGGAGACAACTTTGGCACTTTAAAAATATGGCCGCATGCATACCAAGTGTCGAGCGTTTTGCCGCGCTCGACACACGACCCTTCGCCCACAGCCCATCGCCATGACATACATTATCGGCCCACCGCACAGATCTCCTGCCGACCACAGCGGTCAAGCCGATCACCTATCGTAATCCCCTGTCGGCCAGAGAATACTCCATCGGAGGACCTTTCAAAACCTTCGCCGATCACATCAGTCTGGCCGATGGTCCTTCGCTTCCCACCTCCGTCGGTGAGACACACACCATCGGCACCACAAAAAACCCTTAGGCCGACAATACTCCTCACTCCGATAGACATCCTCCAAGTTCTCATCGGCGAGACACATACCGACGACCCCCCGACGGCCAAACTCCTCGCTCCCATCAGTGAGATCAACACCATTGGCCAAGCCCATGAATCCTTCGCCGACCGTTCAACTCATGCCGACGACACTTCCACCTATCGCCTCCGTCGGTGTGACCAACACCATCGGAGCAACACTTCAAACCTACGCCGATGCACCAAGTCACCCCGATGGCACTCCTAATCGGGGTGACTTCCTCTATCGGCGAACCACAAAACATACTGGCCGATAAAACAAGTCTCGCCGATGAACACTTGAGATACCCCCATTGGCATGACCAACACCGTCGGCGGAACCACAATATCCTTCGCCGATAAACCAAGCTCTTGGCAATATACAAAGAACACACCATGCTATTGATATGATCGCCAAGACACATGAAAACTCATGCCGATGGGCAGAACATGATGACCCCTTCCATCAAGAAAGATGATGTGGATGCTACAAAACACTGAAGGGGTGCCAAAACTGGAAAATTTTTTTTGGATTTTTTGGGATGGTGCCTGCATAAAAATTGTTCAAGAACTGACAGTCAATTCAGGCACCAACAGGTTGGGAAAATTTTGTGAATCATCATGCGCTAGAGATTAGAGATTTTGTTGTGTTCAAGTACATATCTAATTCATAATTTAAGGTTAAGATATTTCAAAGAACAGGGTGTGTGAAAAACATCAATGCTCTTCGGCTTATGAATACCAACATTGATACAAATAAAAGATGCCCTTCTTCTAACAGAGTATGCAGTTCAAGTGAACTAATGGGCAACAATTTGTCGAATGAGTTGGTTTAATGGGCATGCCTCCTTCTTCAAGGCCCAGGTGGGTAGGAGTGGGATGTACAATTAAGGGGTACCATAAATAAACTAGAATTTAGGCAAGCTTGGGAAGATTTTGTGAATCATCATGGGCTGGAGATTAGAGATTTCGTTGTGTTCAAGTACATATCCAAGTCATATTTTAAGGTTAAGATATTTCAAAGAATAGGGTGTGTGAAAAATATCAATGCTCTTCAGCTTATGAATACCAACATTGATACAGATAAAAAATGCCCTTCTTCTAACAGAGGATGCAATTCAAGTCAACCAATGGGCAGCAAGTTGCTGATCTTGAATTAGTTTCTGATGAAGAAAATAATGATGTTGTTGAAGCAATGGAAGAAAATCAAAATTGTAAGTCTAATTTAATTTATTTCAACTTTCAAAATAGGCATTTGAATTGTAGCTTTACCTAGAGGATTGGTATAACAAAAACTTATCTATGTTACAATCCTTTCTTTGAAGAACCCTGGACATTATGGACCCTATCATCTAGAAAAGTACATGACAGTGAACTCTGCCCCACCTTTCAAATCAAATATTTACCTTTTTATTCAATGGAAATGAAGTCACGGAATGTAAACTAACCATGCATACTAGTAAGATCAAATTCTCTGCCTTCTATTCTTATTACTCTTACTTTATTAAGAGAAGAGTGTCAAAAAGAATGGGTTTAATTGTAAGCTAACATAAGGCAAAGCAGTTTTGTTATTACATTTTTCTGAGGGATCTCTAATAGTCTAATATAATGCAGTCTTCTATAATATGAACATCTGCATTTGTGTGAATGCTAAGCTTTAATATAGTAGAGTATTAAATCAATGCAATCAGCTATTTATTGGGTTAAAATAACTTAGTTTTTGTAATGGTTTGGGAATGCAAGAGTTGCCAAAAATAGGTGAATGTCCTCTACAATTACCAAGAGAAAAAAGTTTAGTAGTTCTTGTGGATAGAGCCAGTAAACAATGGGAGATTATTTGCCTATTACATAACAATATACCTCCCCTAAGTGCGGGGTGGACAGCAAGAAACATAGATGTACCCCAATGCAAAGCTTTTCTCATAATGATCATCCTTCTGATTTCAATTGTTAATTACTCACTGTGGATGTACCATACGCAAAGTTTTTCTCATAGTGTGTACACCTATTGGCATAATGAACCCCAGATGGGCCAGAAAAACATGCCACATAACATTACTAACATTAAAAAAGTTCATAGCCATTTTTATGACATATTCTTGCAACTCAGATATCTTTAAGAGAAGAGTGTCAAAAACGATGGGTTTAACAACCTAACATAAGGAAAAGCAGTTTTGTTGGGTTTAGGGTTTAGGGTTGAGGGATTATGGTTTAAGGTATAGTGTTGAGGGTTGAGGATTTAGGGTTGAGGGATTAGGGTTTAGGGTTGATGGATTAGGGTTTAATGTTGAGAGTTGAGGGTTGAGGGTTAAGGGTTGAGGGTTGAGGGTTGAGGGTTTAGGGATAGGGTTGATGGTCATAGGATTATGGTTAAAGTAGAGTGTTGAGGGTAGAGGGATTAGGGATAGGGTTTAGGGTTGAAGGTTTAACGATTGAGGGTTGAGGCTTTAGGGTTCAGGCTTTAGGGCTGAGGGTTAAGGGATTGGGGTTTAAAATATAGTGTTGAGCATTGAGGGTTTATGGATAGGTTTTAGGGTTTAATTTTTAAGGGTTAAGGGTTGAGGGATAGGGTTTAGGGATAAGGGATTAGGGTTTAAGGTATAGTGTCGAGGGTTGAGGGTTTAGGAATAGGGATAGTGTTTAGGGTTAGGGATGAGGGATTAGGGTTGAGGGTTGAGGGATTAGGGTTGAGGGATTAGGGTTTAAGGTATAGTGTCGATGGTTGAGGGTTTATTGATAGTGTTTAGGGTTAAGGGTTGAGGGATTAGGTTTTAGGGCTGATGGATTAGGGTTTAAGGTATAGTGTTGAGGGTTTAGGGATAGGGTTTAGGGTTGACGGATTAGCGTTTAATGTTGAGGTTAGGGTTAGAGTGTTGAGGGTAGAGGGATTAGGGATAGGGTTCAGGGTTGAAGGTTTAAGGATTGAGGGTTGAGGCTTTAGGGATGAGGGTTTAAGGCTTAAGATATAGTGTCAAGTGTTAAGGGTGCATGGATAGGGTTTAAGTTTTAAGGGTTAAGGGTTGAGGGATAGGGATTAGGGTTTAAGGTATAGTGTTGAGGGTTGATGGTTTAGGGATAGGGTTTAGGTTTGAGGGATTAGGGTTTAGGGTTTAATGTTGAGGGTTGAGGGTTGAGGGTTGAGGGTTTAGGGATAGGGTTGATGGTCAAGGGATTAGGGTTAAAGAAGAGTGTCGAGGGTAGAGGGATTAGGGATAGGGTTTAGGGTTGAAGGTTTAAGGATTTAGGGTTGAGGCTTTAGGGATGAGGGTCAAGGGATTAGGGTTTAAGATATAGTGTCAAGTGTCGAGCGTGTAGGGATAGGTTTTAGGGTTCAAGTTTTAAGGGTTAAGGGTTGAGGGATCAAAGTTAAGGGTTGAGGGATTAGGGTTTGACGTCGAGGGTATAAGGGTTGAGGGATAGGGTTTAGGGTTTAGGGATAAGGGATTAGGGTTTAAGGTATAGTGTCGACAGTTGAGGGTTTAGGAATAGGGATAGCGTTTAGGGTTTAGGGATGAGGGATTAGGGTTGAGGGTTGAGGGATTAGGGTTGAGGGATTAGGGATTAGGGTTTAAGGTATAGTGTCGAGGGTTGAGGGTTTATTGATAGTGTTTAGGGTTGAGGGTTGAGGGATTAGGTTTTAGGGTTGATGGATTAGGGTTCAAGGTATAGTGTTGAGGGTTGAGGGTTTAGGGATAGGGTTTGGGGTTGACGGATTAGGGTTTAGGGTTGATGGATTAGTGTTTAATGTTGAGGTTAGGGTTAGAGTGTCGAGGGTAGAGAGATTAGGGATAGGGTTTAGGGTTGAAGGTTTAAGGATTGAGGGTTGAGGCTTTAGGGATGAGGGTTTAAGGCTTAAGATATAGTGTCAAGTGTTGAGGGTGCAGGGATAGGCTTTAAATTTTAAGGGTTAAGGGTTGAGGGATAGGGATTAGGGTTTAAGGGATAGTGTTGAGGGTTGATGGTTTAGGGATAGGGTTTAGGTTTGAGGGATTAGGGTTTAGGGTTGATGAATTAGGGTTTAATGTTGAGAGTTGAGGGTTGAGGGTTGAGGGTTGAGGGATAGGGTTGATGGTCAAGGGATTAGGGTTAAAGAAGAGTGTCGAGGGTAGAGGGATTAGGGATAGGGTTTAGGGTTGAAGGTTTAAGGATTTAGGGTTGAGGCTTTAGGGATGAGGGTTAAGGGATGAGGGTTTAAGATATAGTGTCGAGTGTTGAGTGTGTAGGGATAGGTTTTAGGGTTCAAGTTTTAAGGGTTAAGGGTCGAGGGATCAGAGTTAAGGGTTGAGGGATAAGGGTTTGACGTTGAGGGTATAAGGATTAGGGATAGGGTTGGAGGGTTTAGGGATAGGGGATTAGGGTTTAAGGTATAGTATTAAGCCCGTTGAGGGTTTAGGAATAGGGATAGCATTTAGGATTTAGGGATAAGAGATTAGAGTTGAGGGATGACAGATTAGGGTTGAGGGTTGAGGGTTGAGGGATTAGGGTTTAGGGATAAGGTTTAGGGTTGAGGGTTTAGGGATTAGGGTTTAAGGTATAGTGTTGAGGGTTTAGGGTTGAGGGATTAGAGTGAAGGGTTGAGGGATTAGGATTTGACGTTGAGGGTTGAAGGTTGAGGCTTTAGGGTTTAGGGTTTAGGGATAGGGTTGAGGGTCGAGGGATTAGGGTTTGACATTGAGGGTTGAGGGTTGAGGTTCGAGGGTCGAGGGTTTAGGGATAGGGTCGAGGGATTAGGGTTAAAGTAGAGCGTCGAGGGTATAAGGATTAGGGATAGGGTTGGAGGGTTTAGGGATAAGGGATTAGGGTTTAAGGTATAGTATCGAGCCCTTTGAGGGTTTAGGAATAGGGATAGTGTTTAGGGTTTAGGGATAGGGTTTAGGGTTGAGGGATTAAAGTTAAGGGTTGAGGGATTAGGATTTGACATTGAGGGTTGAGGGTCGAGGCTTTAGGGTTTAGGGTTTAGGGATAGGGTTGAGGGTCAAGGGATCATAATTAAGGGTTGAGGGATTAGGGTTTGATGTTGAGGGTTGAGTACATTGAGGTTTGAGGGTTGAGGGATTAGGGTTAAAGTAGAGTGTTGAGGGTATACGGATTAGGGATAGGGTTGGAGGGTTTAGGGATAAGGCATTAGGGTTTAAGGTATAGTATCGAGCTCGTTGAGGGTTTAGGAATAGGGATAGTGTTTAGGGTTTAGGGATGAGGGATTAGAGTTGAGGGTTGAGGGATTAGGGTTTAGGGATAAGGTTTAGGGTTGAGGTAGACAAGGAGCGACTGAGAGACATAGAGAGGGGAGAGGTAGAGAGGTGAGGGGGAGAGATAAGTGAGATATAGAACATGAGCTAATAGAACTAGAGGTGAGATATTGTAAAGGTGCTATCGAATGTGAGATAGGCACAAATATTTATGGATCAATCTATAGCAGGATAAAACACGAGCTCGTTATAATGCGCTCGCATTTTGTCCTTCTATAGAAATGGTAAAAACGTGTTGACCCCCATGTTCCAGGCCCACATGCTCTATTTTCATGCTGATTATGCGCGTGCTCTGACAAAAAAAAAGTGCTTTCATGCTGTTGGGAAGTTCACATGCACATTTTACACATTCTACCACCTTTGCATGATCTTTCCACCACCTTTTCTGCTTTGCCAACTTGAGATGGAGGAAATAACATAGTTTTCACACCAAGTTTGATATATATCTATTCAAGTTTCAATTTTTGTAGTGTTGCAATGTTAATTGTGATTCAATTTTAGGAATTTAACATTATAGATTGGTTAATAGTATTGTTGTTAGTAATTATATTCAAATGAGTGTTATTCAATTTAACATTGAAAAGGAAGCAAGTGGTGAAAAAATCAAATTGTTGAGGAGTTTGATGCAAGAAGAAAAAAAACACTACATAATTGGTTACTCTCTCCATTCGAATCTTCATTTTTTAGGTATGTCAAGTCTTTACATGCATGTTCTTTACATTTTCCTTAATTCTATTTGAATTACTTTATCATGTTTTATCATATATGTTTAAAATAGACACATTCCCAATCAAGAAAGCAACCTACAATCTCACATGATGCCATGTATATTTTCTACACTTGGGCTCTTTAATAATTATGTGTAATAAATAAACCTTAACATACCATGATGTCAAACTATACAAGAATAAATCCTTACAACATAATAAAAATATAATCCCACTATTATCTTGTCATACTAACAAGTTAAAATACAAATGAATAGGTGCCAAGATCATACAAGTATGCACATGACATGATGATTTGTATGCACATATCTTGGGCTAGGACATTCCTTATGCACCTATTCATGATGATTTGTACATGCATATGACACAACAATTGTTGTCTATTCCTTCACAAGCCACCCAAATCCTAGTATCCCTAGTACCAACAAAACACCTTCTCAATTCCAAATCCTAGTAGCCCTAGTAACAACAAACATGTCAAATTGGGTCTGCCTGAACCTTTTCAAGCATGAAGTCCCATGTACTCTTTTCATGGCTGCAATAATTTTCTTTGTATGCTTTGTACCTATTTTGGTTGAGTGACATTTACTCTTTTACATGATGATTGTATGTACATTTACTATGAAGGGTTGAATGACATATATTTTAGTTATTTGTATGGATTCATTTCTTAGGAACTAATATTGGTCTCTTTATCATGCTATAGACAAATTCTTTGTCATGCCGAGGAAACGATCAAGAATTAAACCAACATAGGAAGAGATAGAAGCTAAGAATGCAAAGAAAGCAGTGGCTATGAGGGAACTTCGTGAGAAGAGGAAATTGGACATGATAAATGAAGACATGCCAATTGAAGAGGAACCACAACCATCACAAAGAGATATGGTATTGGCAGCACAAAGAGAACGAATGCAAAAACTTCGTGCTATGAGAGATTTGACTACCATAGTTGGAGACACATCCTCTACTGCAAGTCAACATATAGGGACACCATCTACCACATCTCAAGTTGAGAGTACATCATCACTCACATGTGATGAAGGAGGTATGCCATCATTCCCACCTCAACCTCAAGGTACATCATCTATTCCATCTTTGATCGAAGGTATGCCATATAGCCCATCTCATTTAAATATTGATGAAATTCCTAATGTTGAGATGAATTTATCTAACTTAACACCACCTAGAATTTTGCATAGAAAGCCAAAGTATTTGATTGATATTGATGAGAATATTTTGCATCCAATGGAAGGTAAGATTCCAAAATGCACTTGTAGAAGATATGCTCATAAGATTTGGAGATTGTTTGAAAAGTTAAATGAGACTGCAATATGTCAACTATTCCTTGAAATGATGTGAAGTATAAAGTATAGGTCCATCATGAAGATTCTTGGGTTGAGAACATCAGAGGCTTCAAGTGAAAAATCTATTGTCAAGAATCTAATGAGTGCATGGGTAACACCTCACGCACAAAAGATAGTAATGCAACACGGCATATGATTACATCGACTATAGTAAGTAGTCAAATGAGGAAAGCTTGTCTCATTAGAAAGACGAGTCAAGAATTGAGAATTAATAGGAAAACTTTATCAAGAGCCATTAGAAGACGCCAAAGAATTGAGGACACTAATGCCAATAAATTATGGGCGTTCTCAGGGAGACTACCACGAAAAGATAAACTAATTGTTGAAGCATTGAGATCACTAATTGATGACTTTTGGAAGAATTACACAAGGGTATCTCTGAATCAAAGGGATGTGGTAAGAAGGAGAATCGGTAGTCAAAACCGTGAGCCACATCCAAAGCATTTTTTGGATGAGACTCAAACATAGTTTTATGGTAAATTTCTAGAGAAGTATCGTCAAATTAAAATTTGTCAAAGATATTTTGAAATGCTAAAACCTTTCTATGTCAAGATAAATCACACACACACACTACTTGTTGTAGATTACATATTAAATTTTCTAACCATTTTGATGTTTATAGGTCTATATGTTTAGATATGCATACTAACAATGTTTTGTAGGGTTGTGCCATACGTGCCCCACCAACATCTTCAAGAGACTTCATATCAAGAATTTTATGTGAAAGAGAGGAAGGTCAAATATTCTACAAGAAATTATGCTTGGATGACACATGTCATCGTTGCAGTGGCTTGCAACATTTGCCAATATGTGAACATATGGAAAGAACACAGGCGGTTGGAAACAAACTAGTAGAGTTTGGCAAGTATAAAATAGTGGCATACAATACAAAAGATGGTAAAGAAGCAAAGAGTTGTGAATTGGTTATTGAAAAGATTCCAGTGTATCACTTTATGCCTATATTTTGTGATAGCATAGTGTATGAGTATGCAAGACATGCCCATAGAGCTCGATGGTTGGACTTGCAATTCAAGTTATGCAAGGACACATTTCCAGTTGGCAGCATTGTTTCAATCATCGAATTTGCAGAGAACTATAGTCTACAACCACAGCGTGAGGTGCAATCACAATATTACAACTCCACACAGGTTTCTACATTTGTGCACATCACATTCATCCATGCGAATGATAGTACAGAGGATGACAAAAAGATCATAAGAGAGGATAATTTCTATATTAGTGATGATCGTACGCATTCTACGGAGTTCATGCAAGGTTGCTTTCAGGTGTTCTACAATGATTTGGCTAGAAGGGGCATATCATTCAGTCAACATATCATATGGTTGGATAACTATGTGTCACAATTCAAGAACTCGCAGAATTTCTATTCGCTAAGGAGGCATAATTTTACAGGTATTTAGCATATGTGGAACTTTTGTGAGGCTGGGCATGGAAAGGGGGAGCATGATGGTGCAGGAGCATGTATCAAAAGAGCTATAGCACGAGAAGAATTAAAGTATAAAGACAATGCAAAGTTGACAGATGCAAAATCAATTGTCAAGTGGTGTAATGCTTCCATGGGTCCAGGTAATGAAGGTAAGTCTTTAGTTCATAGATTTTTTTGGTTGATAGATGATACTAACATTGCACCATATGAGGACTGTGGTACACTGACATGATCAAATGAGATGCACTCTTTCAAAAGCTCAATTACAGATTCATGGAGTATCCATACGTGAAAGATGTCATGCTTTTGTTCTTCCTATACAATTCAAGCCTGGGATGAGTGCGAGTCAAAGGAGTGGGTTGACGAATGGCAGTTAAATTATCTTAGCCCACTTGACACGTATCGACCCCTGACGGCACTGGAACTAACACAGATGGAATCATCAGTTGACTTTGACCACATATCAGATCTAGTTTAACCAGGTAATATATCTATTTGTATAGTTTTTGAAATTCCTAATGTCATCTTACTTTGTAGTGTTTTTGTAATGTTGACTAATTTCATCTAATTTTCTACACATATCAATGTAGGGCACGTATATGCAGTTATTGCAGATGAAGATAATGAAGAGGGAATAAATTATTACTTATGTCATTATGTTGAGGCCAGAAAGAAATTGGAGGCTCCAGTTACAGATGGAGAAAACATCGAATACCCTACAGGCTCAGTGGTTATTATTGGAACATGGCTTAGAAGGTACCCACATAAGAGTGTTATTGTTTGGCTGTTTTAGGACTTTGACATGCATCAGAAGATTCTTCATTACTCAAACCTTGTTGTGGCATCCAATGTTCATTTGATACAGTATCAGGGTAGACCTTTGAACAAAATCTTGTGGAAGGTGCGTGAGTCTGACTATGAAGCAATACTTGACACAATAAAGAGTAGAGCAGACCCGAATGGTTCATTGGATTAATTTGTAAGTATTCACATTGATTTTGTAAAGTCCTATTACATTGAGTTGTAAGTATGTACATTAATTTGTAAAGTTTGTCTTTTTTTATTTCCTGTTGCACTTTTACACATATACACATTTTTACATCATCATGTTATGCTTCATGGGGTTAGACCTAAGTGATGGATGAAGTTGATCATGAGAATAATGTATAAAATCTAGGTAATGTATAAAATATAGGTGTCTCTAGGTGTCTTGATTTCTAACTAGATAATAGGTGTCTCTAATTGTGATGTAGAGGCAATGGGATAGTTGGAGGATGGCAAACTAGACAAGGTTTCCTTATGCTCTAAAGCCCAAATTTTATGATCATTATACAAAAGTGGGAGCAACAGTTAGAGACTCTGAATTCTTCATAGAAAAGGTGATTTCAGATGCTATGGGACCCATTCCAATCATTGCCAAAGGTAGACCAAACTCAGGATTAACACTTCCTTCACAAACCCAAGAAATGACTTGTAGCCCTAAAAAAAGAGAACAGTCCTAATAAATTTTGATACAGATCTTCAAACACAGAACTTGGACAATCAGTAGATACCCATTTGGACTCCCTATCACATATCCAAAACTAGGTATAGGTTGTTTTGGATGATATACCCTAACATATAACTCCTCTGAATAACCCAGAGCCCTAATTAGGCCTAAAATACAAAGAGACCCCCCTTAAATTCACACACAAAACTCAACCAATGACTTGAGCACTTAGTATTCATGCCAAAACTATGAATTTTGTGGGTTTTTTCCTCCTACAATCTGTTGTTCCCAAAAATGCCTCTATGGTTCCTTCTCTATGTTTCTAAACATCACCTACCACATGGTTTTGTTAGGTTTCCTCAAAGAAAACTTCTTCTCCTCATATTTCCTGCCAAAAACTCATCATAGCATACTAGACCAGACCTACTACAACCCATTCCACTGATCAAAAGTGAATCAAATCAGTGGAATGGCCAAAAAATGCATGATTCTTACCAAAACCCTAGATAAGGATTTCTTAAACTATTTTTAGGAAAATGAGTCTTACTCTACTCTAGAATTGTTTCAAGATGCCAAACTAGATGCAAATGAATGTCAACTCACTTTGGTTTCATGCCACCACCATAGTCCTTCAGTTGCACTAATGGTGTAGGGGCACCTAGGTTGTCATGCCTCCAAGAGGGGTCAAAAAATGAAATTTTGTTTTGATTGAGTCAATTGTATCTAATAAGGTCTTCTAAGACCATTTCATTTCTTTTCAAGTCACTTTGAGTCATTTGGGGTCAGTTTGAGTCTTTGAGTTCTGTTGCAAAAAAATGTCAATATTGTCAAGTTGCACAAAGCAACTTTTACATTTTTGGTGTCCTACTCCTGATGCGACCAAACTGACAGTTCCAACACATCCGGATGGGTACGTTTAGGCTAAACATGGTTTTTTTTGCACCCAAACATGTCGAAATAGTCTGAGCTACATTGTACCGACTATATCCCTGAAGAGTCCAAAGTGTAAAAAGGTAGCAATCTTTGACGAGATGTTACTCAAAAAATGTGTCACTTAGAAACATTCCATCTAAGGCAACATGATCACGTAGAGTGTCTCTACAATAACCTCTCTCGGTTTTTTATAGCTCTGAGGCATTTGCCTATGGTGAAAGGTTTTCTGCTGCCCCAAAAATAGTCAAAAGGAGGCAATGTAAAGTTGCAAAGGGGTGTAACTTTTGTCCTGCCCCTGATGTGACCAAACTGACTATTCCAACGCATTTGGATGGGTGCATTTACACTAGGCATGGTCCTGTTTTTCACCCAAACATGTCGAAACAGTCTGAGCTACATTGTACTGACAATATCCCTGAAGAGTCCAGAGTGCAAAAAGGTAGCAATCTTTGACGAGATGTTACTCAAAAATCGTGTCACTTAGAAACATTCTATCAATGGAAACAAAATCACGTAGAGTGCCTCTACAATAACCTTTCTCAGTTTTTTATATCTTTTAGGCATTTGCCCGTGGTGAAAGGGTTTCTGCTGCCCCAATAATCGTTAGGAGGAGGCAATGTAAAGTTGCAAAGGGGTGTAACTTTCATCCTACTCCTGATGCGACCAAACTGACTGTTTCAACGTGTCTGTATGGGTACATTTACACTAGGCATGGTCCTATTTTTCACCCAAACATGTCGAAACAGTCTGAGCTACATTGTACCAACGATATCCCTGAAGAGTCCAAAGTGCAAAAAGGCAGCAATCTTTGATGAGATGTTACTCGAAAACCATGCCACTTAGAAACATTCCATCTGAGGCAACACAATCACGTAGAGTGCCTCTACAATAACCTCTCTCATTTTTTATATCTCTGAGGCATTTGCCTGTGGTGAAAGTTTTTTGCTGCCCCAAAAATCATTAGAAGGAGGCAGTGTAAAGTTGCAAAGGGGTGTAACTTTCGTCTTGCTTCACGGTGCAAGTTTTAAGTTGATTTCCTCCAAGGTGCCAATGTGAAGATATTTTTATGGCAAAGGGCGCCTTGATTCATGATGTTGAATCTCCTTCCTCCTAGGTGCCAAAATGGATAGTTTAGACAAGAAAAGGCGCCTTAGTATACTTAGCTCATTTCTTGGCAATTTGATGGCTTCAATCACTTGTTCAAACCTATAGGAGACCATTTTAAACTTAGGCACTGGATCTTAGGATTTAGAACATCTTCCTCAAGGTGCCAAAATGAGGTTATTTAGACACAAAAGTGCGCCTCCATACAAGACGCTTATTCTCCTTCCACCTAGGTGCTCATTCATGATGATCCAAGTGACAATAGGCGCCTAGACTTCCTTTGGTAAGATTTAGTAATTTTGAAGGTTCTAACACTAGGCGCTACAGTTGGAAGTGATTTGAAGTTCATTTTCCTCTAGGTGCCCAAAATGAATGGTGGAGACAAGAAAAGGTGCCTAGGCTTCTTTTGATGATTTTCAAAGTCTTCCTAAGTTATATTATTTTATATTGACCCTTAGGCATAAATGGATGATCTAGGATGACTCTAGGTGCATATCCAAGGTGATATCTTTCATAGGCACAATCTTCACTAAGTTTAGACTTCACTTTACATCAAGGTGCCAAAATGGATAGTTTAGAGAGAGCCAAAAATGTGCCTAGACGTATGAAGCTCAGTTTGATGTGTTTGATCAACTTTGATAACCAAGATGAATTGCCTCCCTTAAGGTGCCCTCCTTTATACTTTGAAACATCCTTTCAATATTAAGGCGCAATTTTGAGGTTGTTTGGATGATGAAAGACACCTTGAGTTCTAGGTGGAGTTTTAAGGTTGTGCAAGTAGAGAAATGCGCCTAAGGTCTTAAAGCAAATTTGCACCTAAAATTGAAAATCCCCGAGGTATGACTTATGGAAGCCTATAGCCTCAATGTTATGTTGCATACTAAAATTAGGTAAGACTCAATGTAATCTCATAACCTCACCTTATATGCAAGATGAATTACATTTAATAACCATAATGATCATCAGGTGCTCATAAGCATATGATTTTGACTATCTTATTCAAAACAACAAATATACTCTTTGCATCCCAATATGGTATAATAACAAGAAATTAAGAAATATTTTCAATTGACCAACTCATAAAGAATATGGATCAGCATACTCATTTGAATATTTTCAATTGAGCAACTCATAAAAAATATTAATATTTTCTATTTAACATGATGATTTATTTTTTTTTAAATACAACTTTTATCTTTTAGTTCCAAAATGAGGTTTAGGTGATACTTGAATAACAATAGCTAGCTTATTGAATCAACAAACATCCTATGTAATACAATTGGACTTTAAATATTTGAAGTAGCCATCTACAAATATCCATTCAAACGTGGATTTATAATGCAAGTATGGATGCCATCAATAAAAAAGATTTGTATTAACCAAATATCTATATAGGCATACATCAATATCTGTTGATATAAGTATAACATATATACAAAATAGCCATATAGGATTACAAGAATACCATATAGGCATGCAATGTCAACTATATGCAATACAAAATATATGTCCACAAATGCCATATAGGCATACAACAAAGGAACACAATAAAAAGTCATTCCCCTCTGGCTGGTGAAGAGAATAGATCACGGGTAGCCTTTGATCTTCTAGGGGATGGAGATGCGGGTGGTCTACTACGAACCTGAGGGCTGCTCCTATTTAATTCTTCCTTCATTTTTAGCTATTACAATAAAAAGTATAGACATTAATATATAGAAATTACATGTTATAAAAAATGAAACATTTAACAAAATAATCACTTACCACTACCATATAATCTGTCTCCTCACTTGCCTTAGTAGCAGGAATAAGCTGTGGTGATGTCATGTCCTATAGAAACCATCAAGATAGAAATTAAACTTCAAATCAATAATCTTTTGATTTTTCAAAAATAAACAACTATAACAATGAATGTAAATTAAAATTTACTAATCTGCCTCATACCCCTGTCAATGCCATGGAGCTATGAATTGTAGAGGTCACGCCATGCTCCATTGCCCTATGAATATCGGGAGGTGTCTCTGCAGCCTGCATCATCTGGAAATAAAACAACATTATTCAATTACAAAAACTATAATAGTGATGCAAATCATGGCTCCTAACATACAAACACGTTCATCTAAACATGGAAGTACACACAATAAAGCACACAAGTCACATACAAAAATCTAGTAAGTATAATTCATTCATTAAACTATTTATTTTATTACCTCCGTGAAGCTTTGAAGTCCACCACTACTAGCAAGTGTTGCCGTGAAATCTCCAATATTAACCTATTCAACATCTAAAATCAGATATTAGAATACCATTCATATAACGATGCTATTCACATGTAATATTTATAATTGTTTACTAGTTACGTACCCCGACAGTAGATGATCTAGTGTAATATGCAGGTGGAGAACCACTGAAAACTGCATCAACGCTATGACCTTGAAATTTCATTAAAATCATCAAACTAAATTAGTTAATCTTGCATTTCAAAAATAAAATTTAATAAATTAAATTTAGTAAACTTGCTAATATTCACCTAAGTATCAAGGCCGAAAGTCTCACTCGGGAGGGTATCTGTCATCACCATCTGCTTAGTTGCAGATGTAGCCTATGCACCTGCGTCCTAACTATCCATGGGGTCATAACTAATGGGGAGGACTATGGACTTAGAAAACCTATCTTGATTGAAACACTTCAAGACCTATACCATACCCCAAATCCCCACCAATTCAAGTGCTCTTAGACATTTTCTACCTAAAATGCCTATCTCAAACTAAACAGTCTATTACAGAGGTGAAAGGCCTACTTGTCTGTTATTCTCAATACAGACACTACTTTCTTGGTATAGGACATTCTTCTTTGTCCTCACTATTTCCAAGATTCTCAACTCCCAAGGCTTATAGCCTTCTTGAGTCCGTTATTAGCCCTCCTCTCTGGGTCTAGGGTTCTAATTGCTTGGTACTCAATTTCTCCTACTCTGTTTTCACCCCTGCCTCTTCTTAGACTACAACTTGCATACCTATCTGGGCTATGGAAGAGCTTGCCTAGGACAAGTTTCTATTGTCTCTCATTGACAATTCAACCATTTTCACAAAAAGAAAAACAAGAAAAGAAATCTCTGCTTGATGACCCTCCATGACTGTACAAAGGAATTGCAGGAACATCAAGACAAAGACATTTTGTACAAATAGAAACAAAATAACAGAAATCAAACTAACTACTGTACTTCAGATCGAATTATGCATGAATGCTACAGAAAATGCACACACAGATCAAACTAACAATATTTTATTTATGAGAGTTCTCCTTCTTACATCCCAAAAACTTCCAACAACTTCCAACTGATTTACAAAGCAAAAACAACTTTTTATATTCTTCATCTTTTCAATTAATGGGTAGTTAGGTTTGTTTTCTATCCGTTTGGTTAGGTTTTACTAACTGTTTTGTGTTCTCCCTGTGGCTGGCTTTTGTCTTTGCATGTTCATACAATTCTTACGGTTAGACTACACATAGCATTGAACCATCGTTCAGACTTTGTGTTGTCGGTGTAACCTTCTTTCCATCCTCCGATGATGCTACTCATGCTGATGCCTTAATCGCTTAGCTCTCGCCCTCGGCTAGACATATCTCTTCATTCAAACCTTTCCCTTGATCTCCAATGTTCCATTTTTACACTGATGGTTCCATTTTTTATCTCTATCTTCCCTCGGCCAGACAATGTTTATCTCTCAGACTTTCATCTCCTCTCCCGATGACTCTCCTTACTCTGATGATCATTGACCTATTGGTGTGACTGAGACCGTCGGTAGCATCTCCTCCTCATCTGTCGATAATACATATCACTCTGAAATGCATAACAACAAACTTCTCCATCAGACAATGCTCTATTGAACCAAATGCACGTTCACTCCATTGAACCAATTGAACTCATTGAACCTCTAGCATGAGGTTCAACGGTTCAACACTAGGCTTCTCCATCGGACAGTGCTCTATTGAACCATAATGAACCTGTTTACACCATTGAACCAAATGAACCTGTTGAACCTCCAGCATGAGGTTCAACGGTTCAATACTAGGCTCAAACATTGGTCTCGTTTATTCATCGGTCCCGCTCCTTCCCTGAGGAATTCAAAAAGGACTTCACACCAAAAATGCAAAAATATATACATGGGCGCCAAACTCTTGGTGCTCCTGCACCATACTCCCCCTGTGCGAAAAAAGTCAAGTCACCTCCGGTGACAACAAGGCAAAATCAATGCCCCACTTCTTGAACTCGAACTTTGCAGCCCAGGTAGCCTCGGCTTCAGGCATTTGTTTCCACTTGATCAGATGCTCTATGAAAACGCCATGTCTGGTTTGTTTCTGCACTCAAGAATCCAGAATTCTCTTAGCCTATGGTTTGAGTGTAGGTGGCAAAGTCACATCGCTCACTGTCTGTTCAGCCTTTGAACTAGATCCACCTGCTACTAAATGAGGACCTTTATAGGATACCAGGACCTGAACATTGAACACTGGTGAAATTGCCAAGTTTGCTGGCAAATTAATCCTATAGGCATTTTTGCCATACTTGTCCAGAATTCTGCAAGGACCAATCCGTCTCATCTGTAGTTTAGTTGGGTAAGTGCAAGAAGATGGGGGGCCAAAAAGGGGTCTTAAGTGACCACTTTTTTTCTGAAATCAGGAAATACTGGCCGTGGATGAGAAATTGAGCATAGTTATACTCAAAATTTGGAGATGCAACCATAACAATGTTCATAGTGCTCCGAGTCTACTTTCTAAACTACTATTTTGTTTTGAAAATGGCATAGATTAAGGGGTTCAAAAGAGGAAGCCACAGAAATTGGTGTTGTTTCTGTAAAAAAAAAATAACATAGCATATTTTGTGGCTCCCTCAAAAGGTCAACTTTTTTTTGGTATTTTTAAAATCACTTTGGTGAGAAATTAGCTAATAGCATGTAGTTTATGCCCATTTTTTTGATAATATTTTGATAAATATTTGATTTTTTACTAATTTTCAAAGTGGACACATCTTAAAAAATAGAATTTTGGCCGTGCTACCCCTATAAATTTTGAAAACTAATTGAAAATCATTTTTTTATTTTATTAATATTTGTAGAATGGAGTCTAATTTCTAAATATGTAATTTTTTTAAAATTTGAATGAATAGTTAATTTACAATGAAGAAAAGACCAAACAGTGGTTTTTGCCTAAAACTGGACACGCAAACAAAAGAAATTAAAGATGAAAGGCTTAACATTGTTAAAATGTGAAAAAAATCACATCGTCAAATAGCTAAGAGAAAGACTAACATTACCCAAGTGTTTGATTTGTTTGACCTTGAAACACGTGCAAATCTGAGGGTTAGCACGAACGAAATTATGTGAAATTTTGAAGAATATAGAAAAACACGTCTGTGACTGTTCATAAGGCACTCCAAGCCTTTGGGTTGGAAATCCAAAGCAAATCCCAAGCCCAAGCTTGGGATTCCCAAAGTAAGACATAACACGAGTGCGTTATAATGCGCTCATGTTATGTTTTGCTTTGCATTTTTCCTTTCCTGCAAGTCTATTGTTTGTCATGTTTGACATAACGCGCTCACGTTATGTTCCCCTTAAATTTTTTATGTTCAAGGCTATTAATCATGAGGGTTAAGGGATAAGGAATAGGGTTGGAGGGTTTAGGGATAAGGGATTAGCATTTAAGGTATAGTATTGAGCCCGTTAAGGGTCTAGGAATAGGGATAGCATTTAGGGTTTAGGGATGAGGGATTAGAGTTGAGGGATGACAGATTAGGGTTGAGGGTTTAGGGTTTAGGGTTTAGGGATAGGGTTGAGGGTCAAGGGATCAGAGTTAAGGGTTGAGGGATTAGGGTTTGACATTGAGGGTTGAGGGTTGAGGTTCAAGGGTCAAGGGTTTAGGGATAGGGTTTAGGGTTGAGGGATTAGGGTTAAAGTAGAGTGTGGAGAGTGTAAGGATTAGGGATAGGGTTGGAGGGTTTAGGGATAAAGGATTAGGGTTTAAGGTATAGTATCGAGTCTGTTGAGGGTTTAGGAATAGGGATAGCATTTAGGGTTTAGGGATGAGGGATTAGAGTTGAGGGATGATGGATTAGGGTTGAGGGTTGAGGGATTAGGGTTTAGGGATAAGGTTTAGGGTTGAGGGTTGATGGATTAGGGTTTAAGGTCTAGTGTTGAGGGTTGAGGGTTTAGGATTAGGGTTTAGGGTTGA
The DNA here is from genome assembly GCA_027924645.1 of Cunninghamia lanceolata. Lineage (NCBI taxonomy): Eukaryota > Viridiplantae > Streptophyta > Pinopsida > Cupressales > Cupressaceae > Cunninghamia > Cunninghamia lanceolata. The sequence goes on from BSBN01000134.1 coordinate 1,030,627, forward strand.
CGGATTAGCATTTAATGTCGAGGTTAGGGTTAGAGTGTCGAGGGTAGAGGGATTAGGGATAGGGTTTAGGGTTGAAGGTTTAAGGATTAAGGGTTGAGGCTTTAGGGATGAGGGTTTAAGGCTTAAGATATAGTGTCAAGTGTTGAGGGTGTAGGGATAGGGTTTAAGTTTTAAGGGTTAAGGGTTGAGGGATAGGGATTAGGGTTTAAGGTATAGTGTTGAGGGTTGATGGTTTAGGGATAGGGTTTAGGTTTGAGGGATTAGGGTTTAGGGTTGATGAATTAGGGTTTAATGTTGAGAGTTGAGGGTTGAGGGTTGAGGGTTGAGGTTGAGGGATAGGGTTAATGGTCAAGAGATTAGGGTTAAATAAGAGTGTCGAGGGTAGAGGGATTAGGGTTTAAGGTATAGTATCGAGCCTATTGAGGGTCTAAGAATAGGGATAGCATTTAGGGTTTATGGATGAGGGATTAGAGTTGAGGGATGACGGATGACAGATTAGGGTTGAAGGTTGAGGGATTAGGGTTTAGGGACAAGGTTTAGGGTTAGGGTTGAGGGATTATGGTTTAAGGTATAGTGTTGAGGGTTTAGGGATAGGGTTTAGGGTTGAGGGATTAGATTGAAGGGTTGAGGGATTAGAATTTGACGTTGAGGGTTTAGAGTTGAGGGTTTAGGGATAGGGTTGAGGCTCGAGGGATCAGAGTTAAGGGTTGAGGGATTAGGGTTTGACATTGAGGGTTGAGGTTCGAGGGTCAAGGGTTTAGGGATAGGGTTGAGGGTCGAGGAATTAGGGTTAAAGTAGAGTGTGGAGGGTATAAGGATTAGGGATAGGGTTGGAGGGTTTAGGGATAAGGGATTAGGGTTTAAGGTATAGTATCAAGTTTGTTGAGGGTATAGGAATAGGGATAGCATTTAGGGTTTAGGGATGAGGGATTAGAGTTGAGGGATGACAGATTAGGGTTGAGGGTTGAGGGATTAGGGTTTAGGGATAAGGTTTAGGGTTGAGAGCTGAGGGATTAGGGTTTAAGGTATAGTGTTGAGGGTTTAGGGATAGGGTTTAGGGTTGAGGGATTAGAGTGAAGGGTTGAGGGATTAGGATTTGATGTTGAGGGTTTAGGGTTTAGGGTTTAGGGTTAGGGTTGAGAGATGAGGGATCAGAGTTAAGGGTTGAGGGATTAGGGTTTGACGTCGAGGGTTGAGGGTTGAGGTTCAAGGGTCAAGGGTTTAGGGATAGGGTTGAGGTTCAAGGGATTAGGATTAAAGTAGAGTGTGGAGGGTGTAAAGATTAGGGATAGGGTTGGAGGGTTTAGGGATAAGGGATTAGAGTTTAAGATATAGTATCGAGTCTGTTGAGGGTTTAGGAATAGGGATAGCATTTAGGGTTTAGGGATGAGGGATTAGAGTTGAGGGATGATGGATTAGGGTTGAGGTTTGAGCGATTAGGGTTTAGGGATAAGGTTTAGGGTTGAGGGTTGAGGGATCAGGGTTTAAGGTATAGTGTTGAGGGTTGAGGGTTTAGGATTAGGGTTTAGGGTTGACAGATTAGCATTTAATGTCAAGGTTAGGGTTAGAGTGTCGAGGGTAGAGGGAATAGGGATAGGGTTTAGGGTTTAAGGTTTAAGGATTGAGGGTTGAGGCTTTAGGGATGAGGGTTTAAGGTTTAAGATATAGTGTCAAGTGTTGAGGGTGTAAGGATAGGGTTTAAGTTTTAAGGGTTAAGGGTTGAGGGATAGGGATTAGGGTTTAAGGTATAGTGTTGAGGGTTGATGGTTTAGGGATAGGGTTTAGGTTTGAGGGATTAGGGTTTAGGGTTGATGAATTAGGGTTTAATGTTGAGAGTTGAGGGTTGAGGGTTGAGGGTTGAGGTTGAGGGATAGGGTTAATGGTTAAGGGATTAGGGTTAAATAAGAGTGTCAAGGGTAGAAGGATTAGGGTTTAAGGTATAGTATCGAGCCTGTTGAGGGTCTAGGAATAGGGATAGCGTTTAGGGTTTAGGGATGAGGGATTAGAGTTGAGGGATGATGGATGACGGATTAGGGTTGAGGGTTGAGGGATTAGGGTTTAAGGTATAGTGTTGAGGGTTTAGGGATAAGGTTTAGGGTTGAGGGATTAGAATTTGACGTTGACGGTTGAGGGTCGAGGGATCAGAGTTAAGGGTTGAGGGATTAGGGTTTGACGTTGAGGGTTGAGGGTTGAGGTTCGAGGGTCAAGGGTTTAGGGATAGGGTTGAGGGTCAAGGAATTAGGGTTAAAGTAGAGTGTGGAGGGTATAAGGATTAGGGATAGGGTTGGAGGGTTTAGGGATAAGGGATTAGGGTTTAAGGTATAGTATCGAGTCTATTGAGGGTGTAGGATTAGGGATAGCATTTAGGGTTTAGGGATGAGGGATTAGAGTTGAGGGATGATAGATTAGGGTTGAGGGTTGAGGGATTAGGGTTTAGGGATAAGGTTTAGGGTTGAGGGCTGAGGGATTAGGGTTTAAGGTATAGTGTTGAGGGTTTAGGGATAGGGTTTAGGGTTGAGGGATTAGAGTGAAGGGTTGAGGGATTAGGATTTGATGTTGAGGGTTGAGGGTTTAGGGATAGGGTTGAGGGTTGAGGGATTAGAGTGAAGGGTTGAGGGATTAGGATTTGACGTTGAGGGTTGAGGGTCGAGGGATCAGAGTTAAGGGTTGAGGGATTAGGGTTTGACATTAAGGGTTGAGGGCATTTTCTATCAAGAACTTGATTATGAGGACTTGCCCCTTCATTGTTATGCCTATCATATGGCGGGGCATCTGGCAAGCTCTTGCAGGAAAGAGATGTGATCAATGCAAAGGATGTGATGAATCTATAGCAAGACAAAATGTGAGCACGTTATAGCGCGAGCGCGTTATAATGCGCTCACATTTTGTCTTTCTATTGAAACGGTAAAAAAGTGGTTACCCCCGTGATCCAGGCCCACATGCTCTGTTTTCTTACTGATTCTGCGCGTGCTTCGACAAAAAAGAAGTGCTTTCATGCTATTGGGAAGTTCACATGCACATTTGATACATTGTACCACCTTTGCATGATCTTTCCACCACCTTTTCTACTTTGCCAACTTGAGAAGGAGGAAATAACATAGTTTTCACACCAAGTTTGATATATATCTATTCAAGTTTCAATTTTTGTAGTGTTGCAATGTTAATTGTGATTCAATTTTAGGAATTTAACATTATAGATTGGTTAATAGTATTGTTGTTAGTAATGATATTTGAGTGTTATTGAATTTAACATTGAAAAGGAAGCAAGTGGTGAAAAACTCAAATTATTGAGGAGTTTGATGCAAGAAGATAAAAACACTACATAATTGGGTACTCTCTCCATTCAAATCTTCATTTTTTAGGTATGCCAAGTCTTTACATGCATGTTCTTTACATTTTCCTTATTTCGGATTGAATTACTTTATCATGCTTTATCATACATGTTAAAAATAGACACATTCCCAATCAAGAAAGCAGCCTACAATCTCACATGATGCCATGTATATTTTCTACACTTGGGCTCTTTGATAATTATGTGTAATAAACAAACCTTAACATACCATGGTGTCAAACTATACAAGAATAAATCCTTACAACATAAAAAAAAATACAATCCCACTATTATCTTGTATTCATTTCTTAGGAACTAATATTGGTCTCTTTATCATGCTATAGACAAATTCTCTGTCATGCCAAGGAAACGATCAAGAATTAAACCAACATAGGAAGAGATAGAAGCTAAGAATGCAAAGAAAGTAGTGGCTATGAGGGAACTTTGTGAGAAGAGGAAATTGGACACGATAAATGAAGACATACCAATTGAAGAGGAACCACAACCATCACGAAGAGATATGGTATTGGCGGCACAAAGAGAACGAATGCAAAAACTTCGTGGTATGAGAGATTTGAATACCATAGTTGGAGACACGTCCTCTACCACAAGTCAACATGTAGGGACACCATCTACCACATCTCAAGTTGAGAGTACATCATCACTCACATGTGATGGAGGTACGCCATCGTTCCCACCTCAACCTCAAGGTATGTCATCTATTCCATCTTCGATCGAAGGTATGCCATCTAACCCATCTCATTTAAATATTGATGAAATTCCTAATGTTGAGATGAATTTACCTAACTTGACACCACCTAGAATTTTGCATAGAAATCCAAAGTATTTGATTGATATTGATGAGAATATTTTGCAGCCAATGGAAGGTAAGATTCCAAAATGCACTTGTAGAAGATATGCTAATAAGATTTGGAGATTGTTCTTTGAAAAGTTAAATGAAACTGCAAGATGTCAACTATTCGTTGAAATGATGCAAAGTATAAAGTATAGGTCTATCATGAAGATTCTTAGGTTGAGAACATCAGAGGCTTGAAGTGAAAAATCTATTGTCAAGAATCTAATGAGTGCGTATGAGAGTGTGGGTAACACCTCATGCACAAAAGATAGTAATGCAACACAGCATGTGATTACATCGACTATAGTAAGTAGTCAAACGAGGAAAGCTCATCTCATTAGAAAGACAAGTCAAGAATTGAGAATTAATAGGAAAACTTTATCAAGAGCCATTGGAAGACGCCAAAGAATTAAGGATACTAATGCCAATGAATTATGGGCGTTCTCGGGGAGACTACCATGAAAAGATAAACCAATTGTTGAAGCATTGAGATCACTAATTGAAGACTTTTGGAAGAATTACACAAGGGTATCTCCAAATCCATGGGATGTGGTAAGAAGGAGAATCAGTAGTCAGAACTGCGAGCCACATCCAAAGCATTTTTTGGATGAGAGTCAAACATAGTTTTATGGTAAATTTCTAGAGAAGTATCCTCGAATTAAAATTTGTCAAAGATATTTTGAATTGCTAAAACCTTTCTATGTTAAGATAAATCACACACGCACTACTTTTTGTTGTAGATTACATATTGAATTTTCTAACCATTTTGATGCTTATAGGTCTATATGTTTAGATATGCATACTAACAATGATTTGTAGGGTTGTACCATATGTGCCCCACCAACATCTTCAAGAGACTTCATATCAATAATTTTATGTGAAAGAGAGGAAGGTCAAATATTCTACAAGAAATTATGCTTGGATGGCACATGTCATCGCTGCGGTGGCTTGCAACATTTGCCAATATGTGAACATATGGAAATAACACATGCGGTTGGAAATGAACTAGTAGAGTTTGACAAGTATAAAACAGTGGCATACAATACAAAAGATGGTAAAGAAGCAAAGAGGTGTGAATTAGTTATTGAAAAGATTCTAGTGTATCAGTTTATGCCTATATTTCATGATAGCATAGTGTATGAGTATGCAAGACATGCCCATAGAGCTCGATGGTTGGACTTGCAATTCAAGTTATGCAAGGACACATTTTCGGTTGGTAGCATTGTTTTAGTTGTTGACTTTGTAGAGAACTACAGTCTACAGCCACAGCGTGAGGTGCAATCACAATATTACAACTCCACACAGGTTTCTATATTTGTGCACATCGCATTCATTCATGCGAATGATAGTATAGAGGATGACAGAAAGATCATAATGGAGTATAATTTCTATATTAGTGATGATCGTATGCATTCTACGGAGTTCGTGCATGGTTGCTTTCAGGTGTTCTACGATGATTTGGCTAGAAGGGGCATATCGTTCAGTCAGCATATCATATGGTCAGCTAACTGTGTGTCACAATTCAAGAACTCACAGAATTTCTATTGGCTGAGTAGGAGGCATAATTTTACAGGTATTCAACATATGTGGAACTTTTTGATGGTGTTAGGTTGTCATTGATGTCAAAAGTGTTCAGGAGCATGAGAAATCATCTTACAGATATAGAGAATGGTTTGATCTTGCATGATGTCAAAAGTGTTCACAGGTTTGATCTTGCATCTTCAGGAGTACATCATCTTGTTTGTTGTTGTTAGGAGCAGGAGCATGAGACATCATCTTGTGTGATCTTCATTCATGGTTTACTTGGTTCATACAATCAGTTGGAGAGATGTGTTCTTCACAATGTCATGATTTATCAGTGAACATGACATATTCTTGGTAGGCATGGTCTTCATTATTCGTCAAGTTCTTGATAAGGTTAATGATATCAATTGATTGGTTGTCAAAAGGTTGATAAGTGAGTTCATATGAAAGGATCAGATTAGAGATACTCGGGAGTATCAAAGATGTCAAGAGAGCTTCATTTATGTTTTCATCATCAGGACTATCTATTTGATGTTGTCTTTATAAGTTCATTGTTGAGAAGAGTTAAAAGGCCATCACAGTGTACCTTGATCAAAATGATGTTCATGATAATTATTGGTGCAATGCTTCATATTTGGTTTGTTATGGTTGATCATTACTTCACTTCAGGAGTTACAGTATTATGGTTCCTCAGACTTCATTAATATGGCAGTAATAAGATCAGTATTGTGTTGAACTTCACAGGTTCTTTATATGATCACATGATTCAGAAGTGTTGAAGAATGTTGTCATTTGAGATGTCTTGATCACAGGGATACCTTGTTGTCACTTTGTTTACAGTATCAGTAAGTTGAGAGTAAAAAGGAGAAAGTTTAGATTGGTTGTCCATACTTCCCTCTTTGAGTCAAAAGTTGTTATTTGGTGTGATTGCTCTGCTATATAAGTGTTTCTTCAGTAATGATGTTTCAAGTTCATGATCATTGCGAGATCATCATTTGTAAGGGCTTAAGGTTTAGTGATTTCCTCAAAGACTAAAAGTTCTATAGTCACATTATTATAGTCACTCTTGTTATATTATTACAGTGACTTGGTGTTGCAGGTAATAACACTTAAACTTACCTACTAAAGGGATCATATTCCATCATGAAACCGGCCCCTTCACAACCCTTTACCGATATCATCGGTATCTCGTTATGACCACGGAGCAAAATGGGCGCAAAAGTTGTGAGCGGGAAAGTATTTCAAATGAGTTTAAATTTAAAATTCACCGCCAAAACTCTAAAAGGGCACGGTTTAGTGTGAGGTCGTGGTTTTAAAGAAAAAGCTTTTTCTTTCTTAAAAATTTTGTGAGAAATTTAGTAACCCGATCTCCAAGCCTTTTTTATGGCTTTAAATTTTTTTAGAAACCTTCTTTATTTTCTAAAATGGTCGGTCCATACCATTTAGGATTTTAAATGGAGTTTTTTTTTGGTGATAAGATATTTTTTAAAATTAGAAACTTTTAGTCTATAAACTCCAAGAGATGGTTTTAAGGAGATTTTTTTTAAGGCAAATATTGATGGAGTTTTGGAGATTAAAAGAAAAGAAGAGATTTTCTTTTTGAGATAGATATATTGTCATTTTGGGAGAAGAGATTTTTGTTTGAGAATAAGGCAGATTGGAGACAAATTTTTGAAGACAAATTTTATGGATTGAAGAGAAGATAATAAGTTTGATGATTAAATCTTCTTGCAGGAATATGAAGAAAAAGATATTTTTTTTAAGAGGATCTGAAGATATTACTTGCAGAGAAGTTCAAGAGTTTTGAAAAGATAATATTTTCTTATAGAGCTCCGATTGATTTTATTAAAGATTTGTCTTATGAGAAAATATGGATCAGAGATTGAAGATTTATTTATTATTTTGTTTGCAATCAGAGATTGTTTGTTTTGCAGGAATATGAATCAAATTTGAAGAATTTATTTGCAGGAGAAAAGGAAATTTGTTTTTGCAGAAAAGTGAAATTTCAAAAGTCTTATTGTTTATAATTGCAAAATTTGTGTGATCAGATGCAGGAGAAATTTATGAAGGAATGTGAAAGGTTCCAAGGCAGTGAAAAGACATTCAACTTGTATAAATTTGTTTTTCAGGTGCATTGATGGTGAATTAAGAAGTATAGAGATGGAATATACAGTGTTGTGAAGTGTTAGATTAGAATTCACATTTGATATGCAGTGTTGTTAGAATGCAGTGTTGATTGGATCAGAATAAAGGATTGTTGAGATGTCAGATTGAATAGAATGGGTATTTGACAGATATATATTTGTATTGAATGGAAACAGAGTATCCCTCTGATTTGGTTTATAACTTCTATTGGTGATTTGGTTTGCCAGTGAGGCATTGTATTAGCCAGTGAGGCTTATAGGTCAGTGTGACCTTAATATTTGTCAGTGAGACAATTTGTATTGCCAGTGAGGCATGTTTTTTAGCTAAGCCAGTGAGGCAATTCTGGAGTGGTTTTTCTACCCTGATGGGTTTTCCACTCGTGCATATCTTGTGTTATGATTCTTATTGATCTTTCTTGTGTGTGTTCAATTTACTTATGAAGTTTTATTCTCTTTCTGCATTCATAGTCATGTGCATATGTATTTGACAAATCAAAGGAATCATTCATTCCTTGTGCTCAGAAAGTTAAAGTTTGAAAAAGATTAAAGAATTTACACAACACTGATTCACCCCCCCTCTCAGTGTTGTCCTTAACTCCTACACTTTTGTGAAGCCGGGCATGGAAAGGGGGAGCATGATGGTGCAGGAGCATGTATCAAAAGAGCCATAGCACGAGAAGAGTTAAAGTATAAAGACAATGCAATGTTGACAGATGCAAAATCAATTGTCGAGTGGTGTAATGCTTCCATGGGTCCAAGTAATGAAGGTAAGTCTTTAGTTGGTAGATTTTTTTGGTTGATAGATGATACTAACATTGCACCATATGAGGATTGTTGTACACTGACAGGATCAAGTGAGATGCACTCTTTCAGAAGCTCAATTGCAGGTTCATGGAGTATCCATACATGAAAGATGTCATGCTTTTGTTCTTCCTGTACAATTCAAGTCTGGGATAAGTGTGAGTCAAAGGAGTGGGTTGACGAATGGCAGTTAAGTTATCTTAGCCCACTTGACACATATCGACCCTAATGACATTGGAACTAACACAGATGGAATCGTTAGTTGACTTTGACCACATATCAGATTTAGTTCAACCAGGTAATATAGGGCATGTATATGCATCTAATTTCATCTAGTTCAACCAGGTAATGTCATCTTACATTGTAGTGTTTTTGTAATGTTGACTAATTTCATCTAATTTGCTACACATATCAATGTAGGGCACGTATATGTAGTTATTGCAGATGAAGATAATGAAGAGGGAATAGATTATTACTTATGTCATTGTGTTGAGGCCAAAAAGAAATTGGAGGCCCCTGTTACAGATGGAGAAAACATCAAATACCCGACAGGCTCAGTGGTTATTACTGGAACATGGCTTAGAAGGTACCCACATAAGAGTTAATATTTGGCCATTTCAGGACTTTGACACACATCAGAAGATTCTTCATTACTCGAACCTTGTCGTGGCATCCAATGTTCATTTGATAAAGTATCGGGGTAGACCTTTGAACAAAATATTGTGGAAGGTGCGTGAGTTTGACCATGAAGTAATACTTGACACAATAAAGAGTAGAGCAGACCCAGATGGTTCATTAGATTAATTTGTAAGTATTCACATTGATTTTGTAAAGTTATGTTACATTGAGTTGTAAGTATGCACATTAATTTGTAAGGTTTGTCTTTTTTTATTTCCTGCTGCATTTTTACATATATGTACACATTTTTACATCATCATGTTATGCATTTTTGGTGCCCTGCTCCTGATGCGACCAAACTCATAACTCACCCTACTTCCTCTAGACACCATTTTATGATCTCTCCAACACTCTGGATCCAGGGCGCCCAATCATGATGATGACCTATATACCATTCTCCCAAGGCGCTCATAATGAATGAAAAGAAGACCAAGGGCGCTCAAGCTTAATAGACTTATTTCTTTCAATTTTGATGATCCAAACTCTTGCAATATGACATCCACTTTCATGCCTTTAGATCTTCCTTCACATATAGGGCACCAAATCAAGTTAAAAAATCTACATAAGGGTGCCAAACTGGATGAAAGGAGACATGAAATGCGCCTTAGGACTCCATGCTAAGGTTTGAGCCATTAAAGTCTTTTGATATTAGGTGCACTCATCTAAGATGTTTGAATGATAAGGAGTGCCTTGACCTCTATAATGTACATTAGGCACCAAAATCAAGGTGATTTTAAGTCACTTTGAGTCATTTGGGGTTAGTTTGAGTCTTTGAGTCATGTTGCACAAAGCAACTTTTGCATTTTTGGTGTCTTGCTCATGATGTGACGAAACTGACTATTCCAACGCATTTGGATGGGTACGTTTACACTAGGCATGGTCCTATTTTTCACCCAAACATGTCAAAACAGTCTGAGCTACATTATACCGACAATATCCCTGAAGAGTCCAAAGTGCAAAAAAGCAGCAATCTTTGACGAGATGTTACTTGAAAACCATGTCACTTAGAAACATTCTGTCTAAGGCAACGCGATCATGTAAAGTGTCTCTACAATAACCTCTCTCAATTTTTTATATCTCTGAGGCATTTGCCCGTGGTGAAAGGTTTTCTGCTGCCCCGAAAATCGTCAGAAGGAGGCAGTGTAAAGTTGCAAAGGGGTGTAACTTTTGTCCTGCTCCTGATGCGACCAAAATGACCATTCCAACACGTACAGATGGGTACATTTATGCTAGGCACTATCCTTTTTTTCACCCAAACATGTCGAAACAATCTGAGCTACATTGTACCCACGATATCCCTAAAGAGTCCAAAGTGCAAAAAGGTAGCAATCTTTGACGAGATGTTACTCAAAACTGTGTCACTTAGAAACATTATGTCTGAGGCAACACGATCACGTAGAGTGCCTCTACAATAACCTCTCTCAGTTTTTTATATCTCTGAGGCATTTGCCCGTGGTGAAAGGTTTTCTGCTGCCCCAATAATCGTTAGAAGGAGGCAGTGTAAAGTTGCAAAGGGGTGTAACTTTCATCCTACTCCTGATGCGACCAAACTGACTATTCCAACGCATCTGAATGGGTACATTTACACTAGGCATGGTCCTGTTTTTCACCCAAACATGTCGAAACAGTCTGAGCTACATTGTACCCATGATATCCCTAAAGAGTCCAAAGTGCAAAAAGGTAGTAATCTTTGACGAGATGTTACTCGAGAACTATGTCACTTAGAAACATTCTGTCTAAGGCAACATGACCATGTAGAGTGCCTCTACAATAACCTCTCTCAATTTTTTATATCTTTGAGGCATTTTCCTGTGGTGAAAGGTTTTCTGCTACCCCAAAAATCGTCAGAAGGAGGCAGTGTAAAGTTGCAAAGGGGTGTAACTTTCGTCCTGCTCCTGATGTGACCAAACTGATTGTTCCAACGCGTCTAAATGGGTACATTTACACTAGGCATGGTCCTGTTTTTCACCCAAACATGTCGAAACAGTTTGAGCTACATTGTACCAACGATATCCCTGAAGAGTCCAAAGTGCAAAGAGGCAGCAATCTTTGACAAGATGTTACTCGAAAACTGTGTCACTTACAAACATTCTGTCTGAGGCAATGCGATCACATAGAGGCCTCTACAATAACCTCTCTCAGTTTTTTATATATCTAAGACATTTTCCTGTGGTGAAAGGTTTTCTGCTACCCCAAAAATCGTCAGAAGGAGGCAGTGTATTAAGTCAAGATGAAAGCCTATTCACTCTAGGCGCCTATTGTGACCAAATCACACATCGTGCCGGAGAATCCCAAACATGGGTCTTGAACAAGTGATGCTACAAGTGGTGAACAAAATGGGCGCCTTGAAGAATTGAGCCCTCCAAGACATCTTGCAATTGCCTAAAAGTCCAAAATTTACATAAGTGAGTTAAGGTGCCATTTTCCATCTCCAGAGCCTCCTTTGAGCACCTTAACATGGAGTGAATGTTTTAGTCTATGAAAGATTGCGCCTAAAGAATATAACAACCCCTTGAGTCACTAGGATGAACTAAGTTAACAACATGAACTTCATTGAGGGAGGCGCACTTGTGCATCTAGACAACTCCAGTTTAGCGCTTGAGAAAAAGCATGTTTAGAGACACCCCTCGAATGAACCCTCTATAACCAATAACCATAGCTCAAGATCCATAACCATGAGAAGATAAAGCATTAAAAAAATTCATCTAAAGGATAGGAAATACCTCTTAGATGATAATCTGCCGAGTAGACCAAGAGTGGGGAATGAGAATGCTCCTCGAAGATACACCAAGCCACAATGACTCTCTCCAATAAGAATCTTCTCTAGGTTCATAATTAACTCACGCCCATATCCAAGTGAAAGTCTCCTTGGTCTTCCTGCTAAAATCTCTAAAGGGTAACCATCTCAACAAGTGTCTCTAATCCCAAGAGAACTCTAGCCTCACCCAAGTCTTGAAGTATGTATGAGAACCTACAACCAATCAATCCATGTTAAGCTCCAAATGCAACACCACATTATCATGAAGCTCCCAAGCACATGACCAATGTACTCAATACCAAGAGATCCAACAAGACCACTGTCAAAAATCCAACTACAAAATTAGGTATCCAAACATGACATCATGATCTAACATCTCCTCCTAGAAGATCACATGCACCAATATAGACATCCTAGTCTCAAGAGAACTTGTATCATGCTAATACTCTAATCTAGAATCAAGAGTCCACCAAGACACACTACCAAACACCTCTAAACCAAGGATCAACATCTATAACCACATGAAGATAATCATCTCCTAAAAATAGTAGCCAAGATGTCAAAGCACTCTCACTACAAATAATAATCATAATCCAAGAGTTTGTCCATTACACCCAGCCACTATATAAGATCATCCATCACTAGGTGACGAATACACATCACTATCAAAGCTCCCACTGAACCATGATATGAACTACACATGGCATTGTGATAACCATCTCCTAAATGAAGATCACCATGGTCCACACACACTCAACTATAATACTAATAACTCCAAAGTAGAACCAAGATCTCCAATCTAAGAAGATAAACCATCATTACTGTCAAAAGCTCACACTAAACTATGCAACTAAGATATCCATGACATCATGATAAACATGCTACAAGTCCCAATAACCAACTATCCAATCATTCTCATCATCCATCCTCTCATCCCAATGCAACATACCAATGCACAAATGAGCATAGACAAGGAAAAATAACAAAGTCTACATCAACACTGAATCAATCCCGTGGATATAGGCAATATGCATTCAAGTCATCCCACTACAATCAATGAGGTGTGCATCCCAAAAAAATGCATAACTTGTAGATCCCAACCATTGAAAACATGCAAAATCATCATCACATTAGTAACTTCCAAACTAAGATATCAAATAATATAACTTATAGACTTCACCAAATCAATCATAGATTCAACTTTCCAAACAAGTTTACAAATGAGTAACCATAGTCAAGGAACTAATCAAGCATCTAGGAGATAAGAACAATGTGATAAAAGTAAACCACAACACCACCTGTAATCATGAATCAAACATCATAACCCATACCTATCAACTACAAACATGGTCCAGTCTTGCCAATGCTCAAATGTACCTACATATCCATGACACCATAATTATCATCATTGCTATACCTATGCTCAAATCCCATTGAAACAAGACTCCTAGTCTCACCATGTATCAACCATGTCCTCAAACCAGAATATTGCTAAGCCCATGGAGATTGATACACCCACTTCAATAGAATAGGCAATTAATGTACCTGATGTGTCTTCATTTAATAAACTAGTAAACATCATTTGCATCCATACTTAAATCAATCTTATTGTTGTGTTTGATGTGTCCTCTTTCAAACAACCATTTAACAAAATTTGAGTCCAAACAATAAACATTTACAACCATAAACATCTCAAAGTCCAAAATCCAAACATTCTATCATCCTTAATCATTTCCATCATAGACCCTTGGTTTGAAAAAATCATTATGCAAGATAAAAACCCTATGCCTATTACCTTGTGCGAGGCTCATGCAAAACTCAAAATCACAATCAAAATAGGTCCTCAAACCATGCATCCTTTAAATGAGATCTTTTATCCAAATCAATCAAAAAATCCCTTTGACAATGATGATGATGATAGTCTTGTAGATAAGGATGATATCAAGATGACAATAGCATTAACTATGAGATCATTACATGCAAACTTTCCATAAACCTTCATCTCCCACTCATGAACATGCAAGAATATTTCAAACAAGAAATGACTAGCACTAGCTATGATGCCAATCCTAATACACATCTAATGGTCATCCTTATGGTACCTTTGGTAAGGGAAGAACCACTTTAGACCAAGGTCCTCATATTCAATTCATATTTGCAATCCCAACTGCATGTGAGAACTGTTTATCCTATGTATCCTATTCAAATCCTCCATCTCATAATCCTTACATTCCAACTTATCCCATCAATCCAAACCCACTACATCCGAATCATCCTTTTTAGATTTCCTCCAAGGACTTCTAGTGGAGGAAAAATCTCAAACTAGAAATCACAAATTCAATTACTGAACCTCTCCCAAGCCTATCCAAAAGTCACATAGTACCATGCCTATCCATCAAACACCACAATGCAATCAAAATCCTAACAACATGCCCATGATCTAAGATCAAGTGCAATCATGCAAAGATATTATCAATCACAAGCCTATTAAGAATGAACTAGAGTCTTCTAGTACCATACTTTTCCATCAAACACCTGTTGATAACTGAGAGGGGGGGGGGTGAATCAGTTATCCTAATTATTTCCCTTATTGAACTTTCCTTTTAATTGATGCAGCATAAAATCAAACACAAAAACATTAACCATGAAATAAGAAACACATGACACAGTATTTTGACGTGGAAACCCTGTTAAGGGAGAAAACCACGGGGTGATTAACCCAAGAATTATTCTCTGTTAGAAGAATAGGAAATTACAAAAATGGCACTTGCCAATTAGGGCTCACTGCCCGAGCACACTGCTCACAAGAGGCCCACTGCCTACAAGAAGACACACTGTCTACAAAGTGATGAGAATCACAGTCTTTGAACTGATTGGAAGCATCTGCATATGCTGGAGTTCAGTTCCGGTTAGGCTCAGTACACTGATCTGCTGCACTTCATCTTTCCTCTGTTCTTTATTCTGCTATCTTTCACATACCGGATCCTTTTTGCTACTTCTCCTCTTTATCTGGACTTATTCGCATATTTCTCCACATCAACACCACACTTCACAACTAAATCCATCCTCTATATATATCCGCACAAGTAATTTCATCACCTTTCTAGTCGGCATCCGGAACAGTCTAGTTTCTTATAAACTTTTCATTCTGTCGGCTGAATCCTTCCTCACCAAGCAATGCGGATCAAGCATATACTTGTAGATATCATTAATCATGTCTGCCAAACATGATTCATGCCTTCACAACCTCTGTTATCAACAGTAACCCATCCGGAAAGCAGTCTGATACTCTGCCAGTCAGTTCTTCCTCTGTTTTCACTGTCTCTCAGGAATCCGGTACTCAACCATTCATATCTTTTTCCTCGTCCATCACCGGAGGCTAAATCCTTGGAATATACCACTCAAGGTAGTCCTCTTGACTTCCCCAAATCCGCACTGCACCAAGACACTTCCTCTGAGAGAT
This sequence comes from Cunninghamia lanceolata, assembly GCA_027924645.1. Taxonomy (NCBI): domain Eukaryota; kingdom Viridiplantae; phylum Streptophyta; class Pinopsida; order Cupressales; family Cupressaceae; genus Cunninghamia; species Cunninghamia lanceolata. The sequence continues at coordinate 1,046,182 of BSBN01000134.1, forward strand.
CCGGACCAATCTGTCGGACCTTGCCACATGCTCTGTTCTTCTTCACTGGACCACAACATTCTTTATTCTGACTTCCGGTAGAGACACATTATGACTTGCGGATATGTGGGATGACCTTTGTTGCCATCAATGACAACAACCATGAATCCATATAGTGTCTCTTGCCAACAATCTCCCCCTTTGGCATTGATGGCAACACTTAGTGAAAAATGACTAAGTGTTTTCACTATGCTCCCCCTTTGCTGATGCTCTGTCCTTATATACAATTTCCGGAACTCCCCCTTAGTTGGATCCCTCATTTTTCACTGCTCCTCACTCCCCCTTTGACATCAATGGCAAAGGGTAGGGTCCGCACACCAAAATTTTCAAAAATTTCCTATACATAGCCGCATATTTACATACTTACATATACTGAAGAATGTCTGCAAAGGATGTCTGCAATTGAATCATTTCTGTAGCCCAACTTTGCTTCATTCTGTCCAAAATTGAAATGTGACCACTTAACAAAAATGCAAACGCTTCTGCCCGCTTGAGATCTGTCGGATCTTTTGTTTGGGCGGTGGTCTGAGCATCACTGATGGCCTCATGCATTGTTTCCAACTTAGGGATTATAATCCTTCTAAGTTCTCCCATCCGGTTGGTGATGTTCTTGTTGCAAGTATGAGGTTATCCAGTGTTGTCATTGATGTCAACATACTCATATTGCATTGACAAGAAGGATTTGATGAGCTGTGTGCTGAGGATATTGAGAAAATTAGTCTCAGTCAGGAACAGTGAAGAACAGTGATGAGAAGAAGGTAAATGTACTGTATAGGATGAGAACCGGAGGATGCGGATTAAAGGGTTAGTAGATATGAGTCTTGAGATGCTACAGTTAAGATTTCAGAGGTCCGCATGAAGATCTGAAGGAGTTGTGGCTGCCGGTATAGAACCGGGTCCGGCAAGTATCCGGAGGTGACAGAGGATCACAAAACGGTCCGGTGAGGTCCGGAATTGTATTATCCTAATCTGCGGATTGGAAGGAGTGTTTGGGATGTCCTTGTGATGTGTCATCCTGATTTGTGTATGATTTGGAGGTCCGGAAGTACCTCTTGCATTGTGACAGTGGCGACAGACTGTGTTCTTGAAGTTCCGGATGAGGAAGACGAGAGATCCCAGTAAGCAGAGGAAGTGCGGATGTATCCGGACATTCAGACAGGCTTGTGAAGGTTCTTGGATCATGTTTAGGTTTTGTTGTTGGTCCGCATTGATAGTAGAGCCCGAAATTGAAGTTATTCTTCCGGATGAAGTTCTTGCTCTGTGTAGCCGACCGGATGAGTTGTTCATCCTGCGAATGTTCTTGTGATGGCCGACCGGATGTGTTATTCATCTTGCGGATACTCCTATGGTTGTTTGCCGACTTAGATGTTTGTTCCTAAGTCGATGTCTTATATAAATAACGGTTTGTGAGTTCATTTCAGAGTGAGGAGTGAGGATGAGTATGGTATAGCGAAGAAACGTGCGAAAGGCAGAGCAGAGATTGTTGGGCTTAATTGGAACTGATCCGGACATGGTAGAGATGTCATTCTCCAGTTCAAGACTGTGATTTTCATCACTTTGTAGACAGTGTGTCTCCTTGTAGGCAGTGGGCCTCTTTGTGAGCAATGTGCTCGGGCAGTGAGCCCTTATTGGCATGTGCCATTCATTTTTTTCTTTTATTCTTCTAACAGAGAATAATTCTTGGGTTAATCACCCCGTGGTTTTTCCCTTAACCAGGTTTTCCACGTCAAAATCTTGGTGTTCAATGTGTTGATGCTTATCTGCTCTTGTGTTTATGCATTATGCTTCCATGGATGATTATTTGATATGCTGCTAACTAACAACAGTGAGTTAAGTGTTTGAATGACAAGAAGTTTTATACAACTGATTCACCCCCCCCCTCTCAGTTGTATGCCCTAGATCCAACAATTGGTATCAGAGCCAAGTTCCTCTGACAAGAGCTTAACCGCTTGAGGAGATCCAGGATGTCGTCATACAAGAAGGATAGTCCGAAGTTCGATGGAACCAACTTCACTCTCTGGAAAGGTCGCATGAAGTGTCACTTGGAATGCATGGGAAAAGCATACCTGGGTATGATTTCAAAACCATATGTACCTCCACAAGGTGGTCCGACAACTCTGAATGAAATCACAGAAGCTGAAAACAATCTGCGGACCAAGGAAGCTCTTCTAAGCGCATTGAACGACTCAGATCTCTCGAATGTCATTGACCTACCCACTGCATATGAGATCCTAACTAAACTGGAACTTTTGTATGAAGGAGATGAGTTTGTCAAAAGTGCAAGGTTGCAAAGTCTGAAAGGGAAATTTGAAAGATTGAAAATGAGAGATGATGAAAACATCACTACCTTTATGCCAAGAGTAAATGAGCTGGTATGTGGAATCAGAAATGCTGGTGGAACTTTAGATGAAAATGAGATTGTCTGCAAAATCCTAAGATCCCTTCCTGCTGCCTACAAAATCAAAGTTGCTGCCATTGATGAATTCAGAGCCCACACAACTGTCACAAGAGAACAACTGGCTGGCAAACTAGCTGCATTTGAAATGACCGAGTTTGGAGATGATCCTCCCAAGACTGAATCTGCTTTCAAAGCCAGTGCCTATGTGAAAGGCAAACAGAGATTTGATCCGGGTGAAAACTCATCAAGGAAAATGTCATGGTATGATCAAGCAAGAAGAGACATGGAAGAAGAAGAAGCAGAAACAGCTCAACTTGAAGCCCTCATTGCAAAAAGACTGCCAAGAGGATCCGGTAAGTATGAAGGAAAACTACCCTTTAAGTGTTTCAACTGCAATAAGATTGGTCATTTTGCCTCAAGATGTCCGGAGAGATCTGCAAGATCTAATACTCACAGACAAAGGTTTCAAAAGAATTGCTATTATGTTCATGAAGAAGATGACAATGAAGGAGTAACAGATGATGAATCAGAACCAGGAGGCAAATCCGGAAATGAGTGGGTGTTTATAGCCATCAAGGAAGAAGATTCCTTGCTCTCCGAATCTGTCAATCACAAAGTTGTTGAAAAAGCCTTGGCTGCTCAAGTGGAAGAAAAGGATGATTGGGTTATTGACAGTGGATGTTCTCACCATATGACTGGTGACAAGAATAAGTTCTTAGACTTGGAAAGATATGAAGGAGGAATGGTAAAGTTTGGTGACAATTCTGCTGGCAGAATCAGAGGTAGGGGAACTATTTCCTTTGATGGTAAGAGCAAAATAGGAAATGTACTGTATGTTGAAGGATTGAAGCACAATCTTCTCAGTGTTGGTCAGTTAGTGGACAAAGGCTATGATCTCCGGTTCAAGAATGGAAAATGCAGAATCTTTACAAGCTCCGGAACTGAAATTGCATCCGGTACTCAGACAAGAGGTAACATCTTTCATCTGGTTGGTTCAAATAAAAGTTGTTTATTTGTTCAAATTGATCAGAGTTGGTTATGGCATAGAAGAATGTGTCATGTAAATTTTGATAACATTATCAAAATAAGCAATACTCAGGCTGTGAGAGATCTTCCAAAATTGATAAAACCTACAAATAGTGTGTGTAAAGAATGTCAGTTAGGCAAACAAAGCAGAGTCTCTTTTAAAAGCAAAGATCAGTCTTCTACCGGATTATTGGAATTAGTACATACTGATCTATGTGGTCCAACAAGAATCAAGAGTCTGCAAGGTGATAGATATTTCATGTTGTTAATTGATGATCATTCCCGGATGATGTGGGTTACCTTTCTAAAAGAAAAATCAGAAGCTTTTGAGAAGTTCAAAATCTTCAAAGCTATGGTGGAGAATCAAACCGGATTGAAACTAAAGTGTCTAAGGTCTGATAGAGGTGGTGAATTTACATCTGGTGAATTCATTGACTTTTGTGAGAAACAGGGTATAAGGAGACAGTTGTCTGCTCCTAAGACTCCACAGCAGAATGGAGTAGTTGAGAGAAAGAACCGGACCATCCAGGAAGCTGCTAGGACAATGATGTTGGAAGCAAATGTTCCTCAAATGTTTTGGAAAGAAGCTATCAGCACTGCAGTCTACACTCTCAATCGAGTTCAAATCAGAAACAACACCGGTAAGACCCCCTATGAACTCTGGTTTGGCATCACTCCTACTGTGAAATATTTCAGAGTATTTGGTAGCAAGTGTTATATTAAAAGAGATGAAGATCTAGGAAAGTTTGATGCTAGAAGTGATGAAGGAATTTTCTTGGGCTACTCCACTCAAAGCAAGGCATACCGGTGTTACAATAAGAGATTGAGGAAGATGATAGAAAGCACCAATGTGAAGGTTGATGAAGGAATTGAGAAGCCTTCAAGATTTTATGAGTTTGATGAAGATGACCAAGACAGTGCTCAAGGACCTCAATCCTCTCCGGTGAGACAGAGTCAGCCTGATCCAGTAAATCAGGAAGAAGAGTTAGATTTGAATGAGGCTGATCAAGAAACAGCAGTGCTGGATACTCCCAAAATTCCAAGGTATATAAGACTGAATCACTCTGAAGATCAGATCATAGGTGACAGAAGCAAAGGTGTACAAACTAGAAGGAATATTGCTCAAGATCAGAATGAATGTTGTCTGATTTCAAAGATTGAACCTAAAACAATAAATGAAGCCTGCAATGATGAAAACTGGACCAAAGCAATGGAAGATGAACTGATGCAAATTGAGAAAAATCATACTTGGGATCTTGTTCCCAGACCTAGAGACAGGAATGTAATTGGAACCAAGTGGGTCTTCCGAAACAAACTAAATGAAGCTGGTGAAGTAATCAGAAACAAAGCTAGATTGGTCTGCAAGGGCTACTCACAAATAGAAGGAATTGACTTTGAAGAGACTTTTGCTCCGGTAGCAAGAATTGAAGCAGTCAGATTACTTCTTGCATTTGCTGCCTTCAAAGACTTCAAGGTATATCAGATGGATGTCAAGTCTGCCTTCCTAAATGGTGATCTGGAAGAAGAAGTCTACATTGAACAACCGGATGGATTTCAATTGTCTGATAATAATGATATGGTCTGCAAGTTGAAGAAAGATTTGTATGGATTGAAGCAAGCCCCAAGAGCATGGTATGAAAGGTTGGATAAGCATCTTGTGCAGATTGGATTCAACAAAGGTACTGCTGACAGTAACTTATATTTCAAAATTGATCATGAAAACATTCTGATTGTTGAAGTGTTTGTGGATGATATCATTTTTGGAGGAAGAGATAGTATGTGCAAAACTTTTGCAAACCAGATGAAAAGTGAGTTTGAAATGTCTATGCTTGGTGAAATGAATTTCTTCTTGGGTCTGCAAATTACTCAAACAAAAGAAGGGATCTTCATCTCTCAGACCAAATATGTGAAAGAATTGTTAAAGAAATTTGGTATGGAAGACTCAAAACCTATGAACACTCCTATGGCAACCGGATGTAAGTTAAGCAAAGATGATGATTCTCCAAAGGCAGATCAGACAAAGTATAGATCAATGATTGGTGGATTGTTGTATCTCACTCAAACTAGACCAGATATAATGCAGGCTGTTGGTCTTGTGGCAAGATTCCAGGCTGATCCTAGAGAATCTCATGTTATGGCAATCAAAAGAATTTTTAGATACTTGAAAGGAACTGTTGAGTATGGTCTATGGTATCCTAGAGATCCGGATTTCTCTCTTCATGCTTACACAGATGCAGATTGGGCAGGAGATGTGGATGACCGGAAGAGCACTAGTGGTGGAGCATTCTTTTTGGGAAAGAGATTGGTTTCTTGGCTAAGCAAGAAACAAGATGCAATATCTCTGTCTACAACTGAAGCAGAATACATTGCAGCAGCAGGTAGTTGCACTCAAATCCTATGGATGAAGTAGATGCTAAGAGACATCAAAGTTGAATATGAGGAGCCTATCACAATTTTCTGTGATAATTCAAGTGCAATTAATATTTCCAAGAATCCGGTATTGCATTCTAAGACTAAGCACATATCTATCAAATTTCACTTCTTGAGAGAACAAGTAAATAAGGAAGAAGTCAGATTGGAGTATGTTCCCTCCAAGGATCAGATTGCAGATATCTTTACAAAACCTCTTCCCAAGGACTCTTTTGAATATCTCCGGGAGAAGTTAGGGGTCATGGCCCCTCCGGTGATGAACTAAGATGCACTGATGTGCATCAGTCCGGTGGCTATCACAGCCATATCTTGTGATCCGGACTAATGAGGAGCTGCAACTAAGGGGGAGCAACTAGTATGATTCTGATGCATGAGAATTGCAAGTATGAGCCCTTTGCCATTGATGTCAAAGGGGGAGAGAAGACATGTGAAAAACAAGTGGTTGATGATCAAAGGGGGAGCAGTAAAGGAAGAGAAGACATATGAAAAGATGAAGTTCTTGTCTTAATGGTTTTTCACATCATATGTTGCCATCAATGACAAAGGGGGAGATTGTTGCAAGTATGAGGTTATCCAGTGTTGTCATTGATGTCAACATACTCATATTGCATTGACAAGAAGGATTTGATGAGCTGTGTGCTGAGGATATTGAGAAAATTAGTCTCAGTCAGGAACAGTGAAGAACAGTGATGAGAAGAAGGTAAATGTACTGTATAGGATGAGAACCAGAGGATGCGGATTAAAGGGTTAGTAGATATGAGTCTTGAGATGCTACAGTTAAGATTTCAGAGGTCCGCATGAAGATCTGAAGGAGTTGTGGCTGCCGGTATAGAACCGGGTCCGGCAAGTATCCGGAGGTGACAGAGGATCACAAAACGGTCCGGTGAGGTCCGGAATTGTATTATCCTAATCTGCGGATTGGAAGGAGTGTTTGGGATGTCCTTGTGATGTGTCATCCTGATTTGTGTATGATTTGGAGGTCTGGAAGTACCTCTTGCATTGTGACAGTGGCGACAGACTGTGTTCTTGAAGTTCCGGATGAGGAAGACGAGAGATCCCAGTAAGCAGAGGAAGTGCGGATGTATCTGGACATTCAGACAGGCTTGTGAAGGTTCTTGGATCATGTTTAGGTTTTGTTGTTGGTCCGCATTGATAGTAGAGCCCGGAATTGAAGTTATTCTTCTGGATGAAGTTCTTGCTCTGTGTAGCCGACCGGATGAGTTGTTCATCCTGCGAATGTTCTTGTGATGGCCGACCGGATGTGTTATTCATCTTGCGGATACTCCTATGGTTGTTTGCCGACTTAGATGTTTGTTCCTAAGTCGATGTCTTGTATAAATAACGGTTTGTGAGTTCATTTCAGAGTGAGGAGTGAGGATGAGTATGGTATAGCGAAGAAACGTGCGAAAGGCAGAGCAGAGATTGTTGGGCTTAATTGGAACTAATCCGGACATGGTAGAGATGTCATTCTCCAGTTCAAGACTGTGATTTTCATCACTTTGTAGACAGTGTGTCTCCTTGTAGGCAGTGGGCCTCTTTGTGAGCAGTGTGCTCGGGCAGTGAGCCCTTATTGGCATGTGCCATTCATTTTTTTCTTTTATTCTTCTAACAGAGAATAATTCTTGGGTTAATCACCCCGTGGTTTTTCCCTTAACCGGGTTTTCCACGTCAAAATCTTGGTGTTCAATGTGTTGATGCTTATCTGCTCTTGTGTTTATGTATTATGCTTCCATGGATGATTATTTGATATGCTGCTAACTAACAACAGTGAGTTAAGTGTTTGAATGACAAGAAGTTTTATACAACTGATTCACCCCCCCCCTCTCAGTTGTATGCCCTAGATCCAACAGTTCTTCCTTTCCTTCTCAAGATTTTTTATTTCATTCAAGACTGCAATGGTCTGACATTCTTGATTTATTATAGAGGAAGAGAGAGGATCAAAACTTTGAGATAAGCTTTGTAGCTTATCCTGTTCCTCTTTTATTTTCTTGTCAAATGCTGCTGTTGCCTTTGACCAGGATATACAAAATTTGTAGATGTCACCGCCATCCTTAAGAGCATTCTCTAAGCTCCTTATTCCAATGCTTACAATCTTCCTATCCTTAGAGATTAATTCTAATATTTCTGAAAATCTCTTATCCAAAAATTCCTTCCGGACCTTTTCTTCAGCTGATTTTTCTAGAGAATCAAAATGTGTATCAACACTGCTGACTAAGGTTTTTAGATTACCGGAAGTGGAGGCTATCGGATCTATCTGGATTGATGGCATGATTTTTACAAGTACTCCGGAAGCAGCCTCTATCAACTCACAGTCTTCCATATGAGACTTCAGGAGCTTTTCATTTGCCTTGGCATTTGCAAATGAAGCTATCTTCATTGTTTGTACCGGAGAGAGAGAGTCAAAATCAAATGGACCTTTTAGAAGCTCCGGTTCATCAATCTCTAGAGTTTCTTTGCTCAAAAATTGTTGAACAGTTTGTGCAGTGTCTCTTGCCGGAGACAGATGTTTCTTTTCTTCTGCAGTCTTAGAACTGTCAACCTCTTTGTCTTTCACCACTGCTTCCTTCTCCTGTAATTGCTCTTCTTCTTTGGATCCGGAGACTGTAGGGGAAACCAGAGGAGAGATGCTAGTTTGTTCATGGGCCACTTCTTCTGGAGCAGAGGGTCCCAAGTCCTCAGCTATTTCTGTACCCAAATCCTCTACAACCGGAAGATTGAACCTTTTGAAGGCCTTCCGGAGGATCTCTTCTGTTTCTTGGGCCACTTTGTCAGTCTCGCCAAGCATGAGTTGATTCATCCTGGCTTTGCTCCTGAACTCATCTTTGCAGTCTTTGAAGATAATGTTCATTGTCTTGGGATCAATTTGAGGATATAGCTGAATAGCTATCTGCTCCCGGATCTCAAGATCTTTAGCATGAGCATTATTCTTTCTTACTTCCATTTCCTTTTCTAGGCTTTTAGGAATAAGAGATATTATTTCAATGAAAGCCTTATTATATATGTTAAGATATTTTACTGTGGCCTCCTGCAGAGTCTTTTGGTCGGCCTCACTGAAGTCATCATATGATTCAGTCATTGGTTGAAGGTTTTCATCCACCGTGACCGACTTGATTATGCTCTCTAGTGACAGAGTGGGCTTTTCAACAGTTACCTCTGCCATTTCATCCTTGTCTTGGCCTGTGGAGGGCTTACCGGATCCTTTCTTCTTCTGTTTCTTTACTTCTCTTACTCCCTCATCTGATTCTATTTCCTCTTCATCCTTTTGGCTTCCATAAGCCCTTGTGGCTTTTGTCTTGGATCTCTTACCGGATGCCTGAACTTCCGGTTTTGAACTTTTGGTTGTGGAAGGTGCAGGTCTCTTTGATGATCTGGTCCGGGTGGGAGTTTCAACCGGAGCACTTTCTTTGCTTTTCTCTTCTTCCTCGGCCTTCCTCCTCTTTTCCCGGCTGGCATCAAGTGCCTCCTTTGAGATACCTAGGCCTTGAGCAATGTGCTCTACTTCTTTTCTTACCTTTCTTTTAATCTCAGGTTCCCTGAGTTCTACATGTATTTTTACACTCAGCTCCTCAAAGGTTCCAAACCTTTCTGCCTTAGGATCTTTGGGCTGACTTAGCATGTGTTGAACATGCAGCTCCACTATCTGTTCATCTACTTCATACCCCATGGGCATGATCCAGACAGTCCTTGGCTCCACTGCCTCCATTAGGCACTGATCAGTGTCAACCATAAAGCACACTGAGTCCTTGTATTTCTCAATGAGAGACTGGGGAATTCTTTCTCTTGCTTGCATCATGCTCTGAAAGTTTTTGAAGTATCCCCATAGAGCTGAATTTCTCACTTTTGCATCCCCAAGTCCATGCAAATAGTCTCTTATCTGGACTGCAACTGGTTTGTCATTCTGCCATACCCATCCACTTGTTCCGGGTAGCTCATTCATGAAATAGAAGAATAGACATACAATAAGAGTACCATACTTAAAGGAATTCTTCTTATCCTTCTTGATTTTCTGTACGTTTTCCATTAATTGGCTTAGCAGTAGTTCGCAGAGATCATATTCTGCATTCTTTCTTAGCATCTCATAAGCAGTGTATATTGCAGTTCCGGATACAGAATTCTCCCTGCTGGAGTGATAGATCTTGTATCCTATTATCATTGATGCATATTTGATATCCGGATCCGAAATATCTTCAATGGTCATTGCCCTCTTGTCAAATTTTGATCCAGTGGCCTCAGTTACAACGTTGTTCTTGACAGATTTGAGGATAGGTACCCCTCCGGAAGAGTATAGACCAGTTACTGCTCTAATTGCCTCTTTTGTGATCTTGCAGGGTCTATCTAGCCATAGAAAGTTGTCATGCATCCTGCTCAGTACATACCGGACCCATTCATCTTCTTCAAAGCAGGGGAAATGAATAAATTGCTCAAATTGTTTCTTCTGGATATCCTTATACTCTGGTTTAAGCTCAAAAGCATTGTCTATCAGCTGCTTGTGATAGAGGTCTCTTAATTTGAATTCCCCAAATTTTTCAATGCTTGCATGTATGTAAACCCTAATGTCTTCGGTATGTAAAACTCCGTGGGGTACACTAGAGAAGGCTCCTAGTGGATCTACCTCCAATGATTTGTAGGGATGTTTCTTGAATGAGGGGCGAGGTCTATCAGAGATCTTAACTATGTTTGGAGTAGCCATTCTTCAAAGATTTGCAGTGAGGTAATGAAAAACGGAGAATACCTTATGCGCCTTCGGTTTGCACGGAGTGGTTGGATTGATTTCTTTATGCAATAGCTTCGGCAGGAGATCCTTGGTGTGCTTGATGAACCTTGTTGCAGAGCTCCACTTTTCGCTTCTTCTCGAGTGCAGAATGAGCAAATGTCCTTTGAGAAATCCCTTAAATTGCTCCGCGAACCCTAATATCTGTCTGCAATAAATGCTTCACCTACATCATTCCGGTTTGCCTTGTCTGGATAGTTTGGAGTATCCCGGATTAGTCCAGATCTGTGGATATCATCCGGATCTTTCAATCATGAATGAATCGAGGCAACATATTGCAAGAACATCCCAAACACTCTGTCCAATCCGCAGAACAAGATAGTGCATTTCCGGATCTTTCCAGATCTTTTTGTAATCCTTTATCATACCGGAGCATCTCCCTGAATAGGTTTTATTTAATCGATCACAGCTTCTTCATAACTCCATGCGGACCTCTGAAAACTTGACTGAAGTATCTCAAGACTCATATCTACAAACCCTTTGATCCGCATCTTGTGCCACATCCGGCACCACTTGTTTGGCTGGGGGAACAAGATTTTCTTTGAGTCTCCCCCTGAGCCTGAGCTCACTTTTTAATTTCCGGAAGAAATATCAGCACCAGAGTCTGGTGCGGATCCAACCTCTACATTCTCTGAACTTTTCTTCACCCAAATCTTGCTCATCTGATTCCTAACCTCATCCGCATTCATCTTTTGTTTACCCTTGTCTTGATTCTGATTATACACCGGACCTCTTTTGTCCTGATTCTTGTTTCTGCAAACTTTAGTATTATGATCGGACCTATTGCAGATTTGGCAAATAACATTTCTTTGCATATTTGACTGATATCCTCTTGATCTGCATTGATTAGCCATATGACCTACTCTATTGCATGTGAAGCATCTACCTTTGAATGATTTGTTTACTTGCATACTTCTGCATTCATGGGATTTGTGTCCATACCTTTTGCAGTTGAAGCACTGTCCGGAGAAGGATGAATTAATCTGATTCATTCTCATTCTGCACTGATTAGCTTTGTGACCAAAGTGGTTGCAGCTGTGGCAGTATCCATTGAAGGATGGATATCTTTGAGCATTTGGCTGTCTTACCGGAGGTCTTCTAGGCCTGTTCCTTGGATTTTCTGATCCAAGATTCTTCTGACCGGATCCGGAGCTTTCTCCTTTCTCATATCCCAAGCCATACTTGTCATCTGTCCTCTTTTGACTTCCAAGAAGAACTTCAAGTTGAGCAGAACTTATCTTGAATTTCTCTTTATATTCATTTGCTGTTTGAAGGTCTCTTTTGAGAGAGACAATTTGATCCTCAAGTTTTCCTTCATTATCTTTGGCATCTTCAAGATCAGATTCAAGATGTCTGATAATCCTGTCCATCTGGTGGCATTCTTCTAATTTTTCTTTAAGAGATTGTCTTAGATTGTCTTCAGCCTTTCTTTTTTCTTCAATCTCTTGAGTAAACTTTATAGTTCCTGATTCCATTTCATGTCTTAACATAATGACTTCTTTTGATAACTTTTCACATAACTTGGTTTGCTCAGTCAATTCTTCATTTGTATTGCTTTCTTCACTTTGTCTTGCCAACTGTTGAAGCAGCTCCTTTCTCTTTTTCATAGAGAGACTTAATTTGTCTTTTAATTCTCTCATGAATTCATCATCCTGTTTGAGTCTTTCCTTTAATTCACTAACTTCAGAATTTGACTGTTCAAGATCCTCAAGAGCGGTCTTGAGTTGCTCCCTTAAACCATATGCATCCATTTGAAATCCCAGATCTTCCTCAAGCTGTTAGGCTCTATTAGGAGGAACTTGCTCTGATACCAATTGTTGATAACTGAGAGGGGGGGGGGTGAATCAGTTATCCTAATTATTTCCCTTATTGAACTTTCCTTTTAATTGATGCAGCATAAAATCAAACACAAAAACATTAACCATGAAATAAGAAACACATGACACAGTATTTTGACGTGGAAACCCTGTTAAGGGAGAAAACCACGGGTTGATTAACCCAAGAATTATTCTCTGTTAGAAGAATAGGAAATTACAAAAATGGCACTTGCCAATTAGGGCTCACTGCCCGAGCACACTGCTCACAAGAGGCCCACTGCCTACAAGAAGACACACTGTCTACAAAGTGATGAGAATCACAGTCTTTGAACTGATTGGAAGCATCTGCATATGCTGGAGTTCAGTTCCGGTTAGGCTCAGTACACTGATCTGCTGCACTTCATCTTTCCTCTGTTCTTTATTCTGCTATCTTTCACATACCGGATCCTTTTTGCTACTTCTCCTCTTTATCTGGACTTATTCGCATATTTCTCCACATCAACACCACACTTCACAACTAAATCCATCCTCTATATATATCCGCACAAGTAATTTCATCACCTTTCTAGTCGGCATCCGGAACAGTCTAGTTTCTTATAAACTTTTCATTCTGTCGGCTGAATCCTTCCTCACCAAGCAATGCGGATCAAGCATATACTTGTAGATATCATTAATCATGTCTGCCAAACATGATTCATGCCTTCACAACCTCTGTTATCAACAGTAACCCATCCGGAAAGCAGTCTGATACTCTGCCAGTCAGTTCTTCCTCTGTTTTCACTGTCTCTCAGGAATCCGGTACTCAACCATTCATATCTTTTTCCTCGTCCATCACCGGAGGCTAAATCCTTGGAATATACCACTCAAGGTAGTCCTCTTGACTTCCCCAAATCCGTACTGCACCAAGACACTTCCTCTGAGAGATCCGGACCAATCTGTCGGACCTTGCCACATGCTCTGTTCTTCTTCACCGGACCACAACATTCTTTATTCTGACTTCCGGTAGAGACACATTATGACTTGCGGATATGTGGGATGACCTTTGTTGCCATCAATGACAACAACCATGAATCCATATAGTGTCTCTTGCCAACAACACCATCATGTAATCCATGGCCTATCAAGCCTATCAAAGAAAATGGAAACATCCTATGTAATACAATCGGACTTTAAATATTTGAAGTAGCCATCTACAAATATCCATTCAAACATGGATTTATAATGCAAGTATGGACACCATCAATAAAAAAGATTTGTATTAACCAAATATCCATATAGGCATACATCAATATCTGTCGATATAAGTATAACATATATACAAAATAGCCATATAGGCTTACAAGAATGCCATATAGGCATACAATGCCAACTATGTACAATACCAAATATATGGCCACAAATGCCATATAGGCATACAACAAAGGAACACAATAAAAAGTCATTCCCCTCTGGCTGGTGAAGAGAATAAATCATGAGCAGCCTTTGATCTTCTAGGGGATGGAGACGCGCATGTGGGTGGTCTACTACGAACCCGAGGACTACTCCTATTTAGGTCTTCCTACATCTTTACCTGTTACAATAAAAAGTATAGACATTAATATATAGAAATTACATGTTATAAAAAATGAAACATTTAACAAAATAATCACTTACCGCTAACATATAATCTATCTCCTCGCTTGCCTCAGTAGCAGGAATAGGCCCTGGTGATGTCATGTCCTACAGAAACCATCCAGATAGAAATTAAACTTCAAATCAATAATCTTTTGATTTTTCAAAAATAGACAACTATAACAATGAATGTAAATTGAAATTTACTAATCTGCCTCATACCCCTATCAATGCCATGGAGCTATGAATCGTAGAGGCCACACCCTGCTCCATTGCCCTATGAACATGGGGAGGTGTCTCCGCAGCCTACATCATCTGGAAATAAAACAACATTATTCAATTACGAAAACTATAACAGTGATGCAAATCATGGCTCCTAACATACACACACATTCATCTAAACATGGAAGTACACACAATAAAGCACACAAATCACATACAAAAATTTAGTAAGTACAATTCATTCATTAAACTATTTATTTTATTACCTCCGTAAAGCTTTGAAGTCCACCACCGTTGGTAGATGTTGCCGTGAAATCTACAGTATTAACCTATTCAACATCCAAAATCAGATATTAGAATACCATTCATATAACGATGCTATTCACATGTAATATTTATAATTGTTTACTAGTTACATACCTCGACAGTAGATGATCTAGTGAAAAATGTAGGTGGAGAACCACTGAAAACTGTATCGACGCTATGACCCTGAAATTTCATTAAAATCATCAATTTAAATTAGTTAATCTTGTATTTCAAAAATGAAATTTAATAAATTAAATTCAATAAACTTGCTAATATTTACCTGAGTATCAAGGTTGAAAGTCTCACTCAGGAGGGTATCTGTCATCACCATCTGCTTAGCTGCAGATGTAGCCTATGCACCTGTGTCCTGACTATCCATGGGGTCATAACCACAGGCTGACCCGCAAGCCTGGCAAGTATGGGGTGGGACCCTACTCCTTGCACTATCTCCCAACCCACTCTGTGTTGCAGGACCGGCATGCTCTATGATGCTCTGGGTCAAGGCACTAATCGACTGAAGTGTATCGACCTCAACACTCTCCTTCACAATGGAAGGGATAGAAACATGCTCAATTACTCATCTCACTACCCGCTGTGGGTCAAGACGTGCCCCTGGTCTATCTTGTGCTGACCCCCCACCTCTACCCTGGAAGTCCCGCATATCAAAATAGTTTGGCACTTTATTGAGGACAAACTCGCAGTAGAGTTTCCTCAAAAAGTATTGCAGGACCTCATTATTATTGCATGGAGGATGGTCAAAAACCATCCACCACCTCTGCCCAAAATTGTCCCTTATCACTTGGTTGTTGCACTAATGGATAGGGAACCTCTTGCATGTAATGGGTGGAGGTTGATTTGTTTGTGGGTTTGTGAAAATTGAACACAAGTCTAATTTTGTAATTTGTAATTTTTTCACATCTTGGTATGACAACTTGTCTGCATAGTAATCTCTAAACTCTCTCTTTTTATCCATCCAACTAGTTATTTGCTTGCTAATTGAATCTACATTTGATAACATAGACTCAAGAGATTCGGCAAGCGTGGACCTATGCAAGGTTGAAGTGGAAGGATCTTTCAACCTTGTAATTATATCTTCAATTTCCTTTTTGTTGTTTTCAATTTGCCCCATTATATTTTCTTGTGTTCCAGGGGCATGTCGAGGAATGAATGGAGGAGGTTGTTGTTCTACAGGTATTTCCTCCTTAGGATTTTGTGGATTTTGAGGAAGAGGAGGAGGAGGTGCATTAACATTTCCTGATAATTAACGAAATATACATCAAAAATCAACAAAAATCTACCTATTTAGAAGGAAATTCAAACAAAAAAACAAATATAACTCACTCCTTTGGCATGCTTGACGTCGTGGCGGCATTTTGGCGATGAATTGATAAACTTTTTGTGTTAAATAGTGTTTTGCAAAACGCGAGTGCGCTTTCGAGGGTTTGCAAGCCATGGGTTGAGAGGAGAAAATAGAAAGAAATGAAATTGGAAACCTTTTTTTTTTAATTTATAAGAAGTCATAACGTGAGAGCGTTATAACGCGCTCGCGTTATGACTTAATTTTTTCTAAAATTAATTTGGCCACTTTTTGGCCCCCCATCTTCTTGCACTTACCTAGTTGGCATCCCTTTCTGGAATTTGGCTTTGTTCAAATGAACCATGACTAAATCACCAACTTCAAACTGGACATCCTTCTTGTGTGCATCTATCCTGTCCTTGATTTTCTAGGTATTTTCCTACATTGTCTTCTTTACTTGTTCATGTATCTCCTTCATAGATTGTGCAAATCCTCTACATGACCACTTCTATATTCCATGTCTCCAAGATGTCAAAGTTCACATACACCTTGAGGGTGCATTCCATACACTATCTCAAATGGACTTTTGCTAGTAGTTCTATTCACACTGTCATTATAGGCAAATTCTGCCTGATAAATGACTTGATCCCAACTCTATCCATATTCTTTTGTCAAACACCTTAACAGGTTGCCCAATGTCCTGTTCACCACTTCTGTTTGGCCATCTATCTGTGGATGATAGGCTGATCCAAAAGACAGATTTGTTCCTAACCTCTGCCATAGAGTTTTCTAGAAATGTCCCATGAACTTAGCATCTCTATCAGACACGATGCTTGCTGGGAGTCCATGAATCCTTATGACCTCTTTGAAAAACAAATGAGCTATATGACTGGCATCATGAATCACCTTACAGGGAATGAAATGACTCATCTTGCTAAATCTATCAACAACTACAAAAATACTATCAAAACCAGTCTTAGTCTTTGGTAGACCAACTACAAAATCCATACTTACACAGTCCCATGGCCTGGAAGGAATGGGTAGTGGTTGATACAATCTTGCATTTGAAGAAGTTCCCTTGGCCTTCTGATAGACAATACACTACTCTACATACTTTCTGACATCTTTGTGCATCTTCGGCCAATAGTAGAACCTCTGGACTAATTCCAATGTTTTGTTCAGACCAAAATGTCCACTCAAACTGCCATTATGCTTCTCCTGTATGAGATTTTCTCTCATGGATCCTTTTGGTACACACAACTATCCACCTTTGAACAGCAATCCCTGCTGCAAAGTG
The DNA here is from genome assembly GCA_027924645.1 of Cunninghamia lanceolata. Lineage (NCBI taxonomy): Eukaryota > Viridiplantae > Streptophyta > Pinopsida > Cupressales > Cupressaceae > Cunninghamia > Cunninghamia lanceolata. The sequence continues at coordinate 1,063,396 of BSBN01000134.1, forward strand.
TAATCTACAAATTCACTATGAAAGTGATTTTCAAAGTCTTGACAGACCTTGTATGCTTCAGCAAAATCTTCATCTTCCTTGTAGAGGGCTATGAACTCTTTCATTCCTATGCTTCTTAATTGCACCTCTTGTACTGTGAGCAGCCTCCTACTTAAAGCATCTGCTACTTTGTTGAGCTGTCCCTTCTTATGCTTAATTGTAAATGTGTAAGACTGCAAGTACTCCATCCACTTGATATGCCTATGGCTCAACTTATCCTGTGAGTTCAGAAAACTCAAAGCTTGATTATCTGTATATACAACAAATTGCTTAGGTAGGAGATAATGCCTCCATTTCCTAAGTGCCTGGACTAGAGCATAGAGCTCCAAGTCATATGAAGAGTATCTGCTCTTTGCTTCATTTAGCCTCTCACTGAAAAAGGCTACTGGTCTATTCTCTTGGCTGATTACTACACCTACTGCAATATTTCTAGCATCACATTCTAAAGTGAATAACTTATCAAAACTAGGCAGCACTAACACTGGCTATGTGGCTACTACTTTCTTCAATAATTCAAAACTCTTATCAGCTGCTTGTGTCCATTGAAACTTTGTTTTTACCCCACCTTTGATTGTATCAAGCATGGGTGTACAAATAGCACTGAAATTCTTTATGAATATTCTATAAAACTGTGCTAAGCCATGAAAACTTCTCACCTCAGTTGCTGCTCTAGGAGTAGGCCAATTCAATATGGCTTCTACCTTTGACTTGTCCATCTTCACTTCTCCTTTGGACAACACAAAACCAAGGTATACCAATTCCTGCTTCATGAATTCACACTTCTCCAAATTTATGGTTAGTTGTTCATCATGTAACTTTTTCAAAACCATATTTACATGTTTAAGGTGCTCTTCTTTAGTTTGACTAAAAATTAAGATATCATCTAGATAAACAACTACAAATTTACCCATATAATCTGTGAGGACTTCATTCATGAGTCTCATGAATGTGCTGGGAGCATTTGATAAACCAAATGGCATAACAAGCCATTCATACAGTCCTTCTGTGGTCTTGAAGGCTATTTTCCACTCATCACCTTCCTTGATTCTGATTTGGTGATAACCACTTTTCAAGTCTATCTTGGTGAAGTATTTAGCCCCTCTTAAACAGTCCATAAGATCTTCAATTCTAGGAATTGGAAATTTGTACCTTATGGTGATCTTATTGATAGCTTTGGAGTCTGTGCATAGTCTCCATGTTCCTCCTTTCTTTGGTGCCAACACTGTAGGCACTGCACAAGGACTTATGCTTTTCCTAATCAATCCCTGGTCAATCAATTCTTGTACTTGTCTGGCTATCTCCTTATGTTGTTTTGGAGTCATTTTATAAGGAGCCTTGTTAGGCAGAGATGCTCCTGGAATCAGGTCTATCTGATGGCTAATAGTTCTTTGTGGAGGTAGTGTTTCTGGTGTTCCTTCACTAATTATGTCCTTATACTGTTCCAGTATAGTCTGTACCTCTTTTGGGACCACTACCTTTTTGTCTTTTTGCTCCTCCTTAGGTTTCACTATGATAGCATAACCAATACCATCCTCCTTAAGAGTGCTCAAAAACTCTTTACCACTCACAATTAAGACATTAGGACTTTTAGTCTTACCTGCTTCTTCATCTTCCAATGACTGAATTTTATAGGTGACACCATCTTTTTGAAAATAATATGCATTCTTTTCACCATCATGTATGGCCTTTCGGTCATACTGCCATGGTCTGCCCAATAAGAGATGACATGCATCCATGGGTAGGATATCACAGAGTACCTTGTCTTTGTATCCACCTATACCAAACTCTACCCAAGTTTTCTCATTGACTATCACATGTTGACCTTTATTTAACCATGTGACTCTATATGGATTTGAATGATGTATTCTTTGCAAATTTAATTTTCTAACTGCTTCATCAGACACTATGTTATCAGTAGACACTGAGTCTATGATTACTTGACATACCTTATTCATAATCTTGCATCTGATTCTGAATAAAGCTCTCCTTTGGCTTGGTTCAGCTTTCACCCGGTTCTTTGATCAAAGTTCTCCTTACCATGATGTTCTCTCCCACTTCTGAGGCTAGACTGACTTCAGGTGATTTGCTGCTTGAAGCATCATCTTGTACATAATGATTTCTTTTATCAACTCCTTGAGAAGAAGATGTGCCCTTATCAGGACACCTATATGCTGGATGACCTAATTGACCACAATTGTAGCATTTCATAGTGGCAAAGTAGGATCCTCTGCCAGATCCTCCTGATCTTCCTCTACTAGATCCCCTTCCTCGGTAGTTTCCTCTACTACTATTCTCTCCACTCTGCTCTGTGAGTTTGGATTCTCCTTGGGGCCTTTGATCAGTGTTCCTACCACCATAATTTCTTCCTCCTCTGTTGTCTCTACCTCTTCGTCTCAATCTGCTACTTGACTCTTGTTTCTTCTTGCTCTTCTCCTCTACCTTGAGTGCTAGCTGATAGCTTTGATGCACTATTGTAGGGCTGAATAAGCTGATTTCCTCTTGAATACTCCACCTCAAACCATTGAGATATCCTACCACTTTTACATTTTCATCTTCCATCAGCTTAGACCTCAAGCATAGTTTTTGAAATTCCTCAGTGTATGCATTGACATCTAATTCTCTTTGTCTCAAATTTTGTCATTTCTTGTGCAACTGGACTTCATAATCTCCAGGCATGTAGACTTCTTTGACTTTAGCCACCATACCTTTCCAAGTAGCTATAGGTTTCTTGCCTTTTTTTTCTCTTTCAGTTTGAACAAATTTCCACCATGTCAAAGCAGCTCCTCTGAGTCTTGATTTAGCCACCTTCACCTTTTGTGCTTCAGTCACTCCATCGCATTCAAAGTGATTTTCTATACCTTCTATCCATTCCATAACCAAATCAGGTTCCATCTTTCCACTAAAAAGAGGAACTCCTTCCAATGTCTTACCACTCATGGCTTTCAAGGCCTTCAAGAAAGGTTCTTCTTCCATCTTAGGATCAGGTGTGGGCTCTTCATCTTCTATAGACACACTTTTTTCCTTACCATCAGAATCTTTCATTTTCTGACTGACTTCTTCAGTTTTTTTCATCATTACACCTAGTTTACTTTCCATTTCTGCCAATCTTTCCTGTAGGAGCCTATTCTCCTCTTCTTGTTCATCAACCTTCTTTGCCAATTCTGCGTTAGTCACCATCTTCTTGGATGAACCTATAGACTCACTCGAACTCGATGATGACATACAACTTCTTCTATTCTAATCTAAGAATAGCCCAAATCTTTAACTATGCTCCGATACCAATTTGATGGGGAGGACTATGGACTTAGAAAACCTATCTTGATTGAAACACTTCAAGACCTATACCATACCCCAAATCCCCACCAATTCAAGTGCTCTTAGACATTTTCTACCCAAAATGCCTAACTCAAACTAAACAGTCTATTACAGAGGTGAAAGGCCTACTTGTCTGTTATTCTCAATATAGACACTACTTTCTTGGTATAGGACATTCTTCTTTGTCCTCACTGTTTCCAAGATTCTCAACTCCCAAGGCTTATAGCCTTCTTGAGTCCATTATTAGCCCTCCTCTTTGGGTCTAGGGTTCTAATTGCTTGGTACTCAATTTCTCCTACTCTGTTTTCACCCCTGCCTCTTCTTAGACTACAACTTGCATACCTAGCCGGGCTATGGAAGAGCTCGCCTAGGACAAGTTTCTATTGTCTCTCATTGACAATTCAACCATTTTCACAAAAAGAAAAACAAGAAAAGAAATCTCTGCGTGATGACCCTCCATGACTGTACAAAGGAATTGCAGGAACATCAAGACAAAGACATTTTGTACAAATAGAAACAAAATAATTGAAATCAAACTAACTACTGTACTTCAGATCAAATTATGCATGAATGCTACAGAAAATGCACACACAGATCAAACTGACAATATTTTATTTATGAGAGTTCTCCTTCTTACATCCCAAAAACTTCCAACAACTTCCAACTGAAGCAAAAACAACTTTTTATATTCTTCGTCTTTTCAATTAATGGGCAGTTAGGTTTGTTTTCTGTCCGTTCGGTTAGGTTTTACTAACTGTTTTGTGTTCTCCCCGCAGTTGGCTTTTGTCTTTGCATGTTCATACAATTCTTACGGTTAGACTACACATAGCATTGAACCATCATTCAGACTTTGTGTTGTCGGTGTAACCTTCTTTCCATCCTCCGACGATGCTACTCATGCTGATGCCTTAATCGCTCAACTCTCACCGTCAGCCAGACATATCTCTTTGCTCAAACCTTTCCCTTGATCTCTGATGTTCCATTTTTACATCGATGGTTCCATTTTTTATCTCTATCTTCCCTCAGCTAGACAATGTTTATCTCTCAGACTTTCATCTCCTCTCCCGGTGACTCTCCTTACTCCAATGATCATTAACCCATCGGTGTGATTGGGACCATCCGTAGCATCTCCTCCTCATCCGCCGATAATACATATCACTCTGAAATGCATAACAACAAACTTCTCCATCGGACAGCGCTCTATTGAACCAAATGCACGTTCACTCCATTGAACCAATTGAACTCGTTGAACCTCCAACATGAGGTTCAACAGTTCAACACTGGGCTTCTCCATCGGACAGTGCTCTATTGAACCATAATGAACCCGTTTACACCATTTAACCAAATGAACCTGTTGAACCTCCAGCACGAGGTTCAACGGTTCAACACTAGGCTCAAACATCGGTCCCATTTATTCATCAGTCCCGCTCCTTCCCTTAGGAAATCAAAAAGGACTTCACACCAAAAATGCAAAAATATATACATGGGCACCAAACTCTTACTGCTCCTGCACCAATAACCACAGGCTAACTCGCAAGTCTAACAAGCATGGGGTGGGACCCTACTCCTCGCACTATCTCCCAACCCACTCTGTACTGCAGGACTAGCATGCTCTATGATGCTCAGGGTCAAGGCACTAATGGACTGAACTGTATCGACCTCAACACTCTCCTTCACAATGGAAGGGATAGAAACATGCTCATGGGATGGTCTGTTGATTACTCATCTCATTGCCCACTGTGGGTCAACACGTGCCCCTGGTCTATCTTGTGCTGACCCCCCACCTCTACCTTGGAAGTCCTGCATATCAAAATAGTTTGGCACTTTATTGAGGACAAACTCGCAATAGAGTTTCCTCAAAAAGTATTGTGGGACCTCATTATTATTGCATGGAGGATGGTCAACAACCATCCACCACCTCTATCCAAAATTATCTCTTATCGCTTTGTTGTTGCGCCAATGGATAGGGAACCTCTTGCATGTAATGGGTGGAGGTTGATTTGTTTGTGGGTTTGTGAAAATTGAACACAAGTCTAATTTTGTAATTTGTAATTTTTTCACATCTTGGTATGACAGCTTGTCTGCATAATAGTCTCTAAACTCTCTCCTCTTATCCATCCAACTGGGTATTTTCTTGCTAATTGAATCTACATTTGATATGTTCATAGATTCAAGAGATTCAACAAGTGTGGACCTAAGCAAGGTTGAAGTGGAAGGATCTTTCAACCTTTCAATTATATCTTCAAATTTTTTTTGTTGTTTTCAATTTGCCCCATTATATTTTCTTGTGTTCCAGGGGCATGTCGAGGAATGGATGGAGGAGGTTGTTGTTCCACAAGTATTTCCTCCTCAGGATTTTTTGGATTTTGAGGAGGAGGAGGAGGAGGAGGAGGTGCATTAACATTTCCTAACAATTAACAAAAATTACATCAAAAATCAACTCAAACCTACATATTTAGAAACAAATTCAAACAAAAAAATAAATAAAACTCACTCCTTTGGCGTGCTCGACATTGTGGCAGCATTTTGGCAACGAATTGGTAAGATTTTGGTGTTGAATTGACTTTTCCAAAACGCGAGCGTGCTTCCTAGGGTTTGCAGGCCGAGAGTATAGAGGAGAAAAAAGAAATGAAATGAGATGATAAGCTTTTTTTTTTTTATAAGTCATAACGCACTTGCATTATGGTTTGGTTTTGACGAGCCTTAGGCTCGTCATTACCAAACCATAATGCAAGCGCGTTATAACGTGCTCGCGTTATGCGTTAATTTTTTTTTAAAATAATTTGGACACTTTTTGGCCCCCCATCTTTTTGCACTTACCCCATATTCCTATACAAGTAACCACAATAACTTCTTTAAAACTACTATAGGAATAACTAATTCCCTAACTTATAAAATCAACATTTATTTATTAAACTAATAAATGTAAACCTTAATTTATTCTAACACCCCCCTTTAAGGTTTACATGTAATAAAACTAACATTCCCCCCTTTATTACATTGTTCCTGCAATAGTACCAAGGGACCGCCCTGAATGCTAATATACTCAACAAAGCTGATTACATAATATGAATACATATTTTATAGAAGATCTTCTCCCAAAGAACAAATTATCTTGAACTAAGCGGAGCTCCATCATACTGTCTCGTCTACCATTGAAAAGGTGTAGCTTTGAGCTATGTTCTTGAGCTCTTTAGTCCCAAACTCTCAAATCACAGAGTCTTGAATTATTCGACAACAATCCCTAAGAGATACGACAAATCTCTATCATTGTCTAGTGACTGCGAAAGGATAGAATTCTCGATCATATACTCTAAAGCTCACTGGACAACAATCCACATTGAGCTCAACACCAAATCCCAAACCTGTCTCTAAAATAAAATCTTTACAAAACATACATTCTTCAAATCCGTCAGCACCAACAAAAAACAACCAAAACCAAAAATGCTTCTCATGCAAAGCATCATCTCAAAGCGAGAAGCTAACTTGAGATGATGGAAAATTCTCCATCCTCTGATGCCGCCTGCTCCAATATGACCCTGTTACACTTTAACCAATTGATGTCTTAGATGAGTCTTTGAAGGCCTCATCAGGTGTAGTATAAATGGCCTCGAGAGCACAAGCAATGTTTGATGTAGCCATGATAAAATAAAATGAATAAGGTGCTGGATTCCACCAAAAATGCACCTTTTACAATGTAGTGTAAACACAAATATATCCTTATAACTCCAATGTTTTCCACCTTATTACTCCAAAAATTTAATAAGTTTAATCAACAAAGAAAATTCAAACAACTTCTCATTTCACACTTTATAATGTTTTGATCATGTGACCACTTACAATAAAATCAAAATCATATACCAACTCCACTACACACATTTATATGCGAGGTTTGTTGAATAATTACATATGCATTGACTTGAGTGAAATTTAGGTTTTACTTACAAATCTCTTCTTGTATGCAGCAAGATCACGATTCTCCTCTTGAATAAATCAATTTGAAAATTTATTCAGCAATTTAGCACCCACAAAGGCCAAAACACCTTTATATAGACTTCAACGCAACATACAATTCAGATGCCACAGTTTATTAGGTCGATCTCCATTCTAGCAACGGTGTAGGGTGGCTTGCATTTTTTTTTTCTCTCAAACTTTGCAGATGTCTTAAAAAATTCTCAAACGCCTTCTTAAACTTTGCAGATCTGGAAAGAACTCTCACCTCATCATGACATATTTGTTGATATCCACATTGGGCCAATTTTAACAAGTAGATGTAGCGCTTGATCAAGAAACAAACACACAATTATCAATTTCAACGCCCAACAAACATTCAACGCCCAGTAATGTAAAATGCCTTCTTTCTTATGACTGCACCTTCAAACAACCAGTCTATGTTTTTCAAACTTTTCAAAAACGTCTGAACATTCATCTGGATTTAAACATGGGATGATTTCTTCATCATTCAATCTCTAGATTTGATCACACAGGCACAGGGATAAAATTGCTTTGATACCACATTGAAATATGGTGAGCACAAACACAAATAACCAGATCAAACCATTTAAACATAGCAAAACATAAAACATAGAATAATATATTATTGTCTTCAGATAATTTTACATTTGAGTGCATTGGCTTATAAAGCCACATATTCCCATACAAGTAACCACAATAACTTCTTAAAAACTACTATGGGAATAACTAATTCCCTAACTTATAAAACCAACATTTATTTATTAAACTAATAAATGTAAACCTTAATTTATTCTAATAAGGGTGCCCTTTATCCCTCTTTTTGGCTTATACATTGACAAACTTGAAGAGTGGTTGAATTTGTAGGGTGGGGATGGTGTTCAACTAGGCAAATATGTGATAAGGCTCCTTTTATATGCTGATGATGTTATTTTGATTACTAAGTCCTCCCATGGGTTGCAAGAGCACCTTTATGCCCTTGAGCACTTTTGCAGAGCTGTTGGTAAGCAAGTTAATACCAGCAAGACCAAAATCATGATTTTCTCCAACAAAAAGAAAAAGATCGAGCACACGTTTTACTTTGAGGGAAGTACTCTTGAAGAGGTAAACGGGTACAAATATCTTGAGATTGACTTTAACAACAAGCTTAGTTGGGAGACTTGCAGAGAGAAAATAGACTTTGAGAGGTTGGAAAGCATGACATGCCTGCCAAAATAGATGCAGAGAGGTAGAATTATGGGATTGGAAAATTATTCAGATTCTTTTTGGGCTATTAGTAAGTCTGGTGGTACTTTATGCGTGTGAGCTTTGGGTTAATAGCACGTCAAAGTCCAATTGGAAGCAAATAGAGAGAATCCAAAAGCACATGATCACTAGCAAGTTCAGGCTAAAAGTTTTAACTCCATATGAGATTTTGTTAGCTAAAATAGGGAATGTCACTATAGAAGCCACTGCTATGGTGCGTCTCTTAAGATATGTCAAAAGAATTGAGCAGATGGAAGCAAGTAGATGGCCTAAGGTAGTCTTCAACGAAGTTCTAAGCGAAAGAAAGAAGTCTTAGATGAAACAAAATAGCAAGTGGATGAGCAAGTGAAATATTTATTTGAATGCTTGCCCTATGGATGACAAAAGAATTAAATCTTTTTTCATAGATAAATTCTGCAAGTCTATGTGGGGTGGTATTCTAGGGAGAAAGAAGAAATACTACCTTGAAGTGTTTAACCCCACTTGTAATCATCAAGAAAAAGTGTTATGATTGCTCAGCTTAGAACTAACTCTCATCACCTCCAATATGAAACAAGAAGGTGGAAAAGGTTTAAAGAGAATTGGGAAGAGTGTGTGAATTTTGCACTACTGGGTAGTGGAATGAGAAAAACACTTTATTTTGGAGTGCGACACTTACACAGACATCAGGGCAAATTAACAATGGCTTCTTGACATCGTTTATTTATAGAGGGGTCATTTGAGAAAGTCAGAGAGCTCATTATCGCTTTGAATAAAAGAAAAAGTGAAAAGCAAAATTAAATATGATAGGGCAGCGGGTTGAATGTCTCATAGACTATTTTTAGCCTCACAGAAATTAAAAGTTATTTTATTCTATTCTATAAATTTCAAAAGGGAAATCCCCATGTTGTCATTTGGTGTTCTGTATTGCTTTATACGTCGTAGATGAAAAAATATGCAATTTTCCAAGAACCGCTCTTGCTTCTCAAAAGAAAATTTCTGTCTTTCTCTTACATGTCCTAACGATGCTCCTTTTTTTTGCGGCCAACACCAGAAATTGTCATTTAAAGTGGCATGGCTTATCAAACGGGCAAGTTCAGCACAACTTGGCAAAAATGGTGCAGTGAATGTTTAAAATTGACGTTTAAAAAAAATAATGACTGATCCATCTCCCTTATCTTGCAGTTATAAAAAATGTTAAATTAATTGGCAGCTACCTCTTTATTGTATGAGTATTTCATACAAAGTGTATGCACTATGAAGAACTCAAAAATTGCATGACGACCATTGGTGGCCATAAAATTTTATGTTTAGATCTGCACAGTCCATTCTTAATGGTCGTCAATCTTTCACTTGGCTACAGCCCAACTTTCGATTTCCCACAGTGGAGCTTCACTATTATATGTAACTCGTGCATCAATAAACATTGTATATAATTTCTATGCCTGCTTTATATATAATGACTGTGTGTTGCATTGACTCTAAACAGACGAGAATCTGAGGTAGTTCATTCAAAAAGAACTTCGGTTGTTTTGTAAGCAAAGCTTTAACAAAATGTACCACTCAAAACCTGCCGAACACAGGAAGAGGGAAGACGCTATCTTACATTTTTTATTTAAATTTTGAGTGAGGCTTACGCACATCAAATAATCCTTTTTGAACTTGTAACGCATAAAAGTGAATAGTTATGATAGGCAGGAATCAGTGCTAGCTTTGATTTGATTTTATGTGAGAATGTTATGATTCCAGTAGCTATATTCTTAATTATAATAAGGATAAGCATTTGTGGCATGTTTAATCTTAATAGTTTCATTTATGAGTCTTAGTTATTCCTTAAGATGATTTAGTTAGTATGAAGAGGTGTGTCCCTACATAGTTATGCAGAAGAGTGAGACTCTCTCAACACATCATATCTTCTAATATTAAATTTACAATTTTTTTTATTATTGGAGGTCACCTCCTAAACATGGTCTACTATTTTACTGACTTTTATATTTATTTCTAAGAAATATCATAATGGAGAATACCAAATCAGCCAAAGGTGGTTAGATCAAAATGATATGATTTTTGTGTTAGGATGGTATCAATGTGGGTGCTTTTACCTTGAAAGTGTATTGGATCATGAAAGGAACTATCTTGGGTACTTGGATCTTGATTTGGTTGGGGATGAGTTTGGGCATGCTTTGGAACAAGGTCTTGACATATCCTTATTTGCTTTGTCGATAAGATGGATGAGTGTCATTTTGTTTTGACATCTCCTTTAGTGATTAATGCATGGATATACTCCCCTATTTTTGCACATGGATTGGTAAGGGGTCCTTGAATCTTATGGGTTTTATGGATCTTGTAGATTTTGGATTTGATGGGCTTAATGGACCTTGGAAATTTGCTAGTGTTTACCCTCTCACATAGGTGGTCTTGTAGGAGTGACAGCTCAAAATAGATCTTGGATGTGATTGATGGGTGTTGAATTGATGAATTTATTGTTGACAATGCACTTATATTTGCTAAAGATGGATGGCATTGAATTAGCAAGGTTGCGTGACTCCTCATCTTTGTTCTTTTTGTTTTGGTTACTATTCCTTATTAGTAGTCATTGGAGGCAATTCTTTGTAAATGAGTTGTATTGGATAGGATTAGATTGTGGCTTGTATAAACTTGGTAGGATCATGGATGGGATTGATTAGATTGATTAGATTGTGAAGGCTTTGAGAATGATAGATTTGCATAGGAGGTGGAGGTTACTAGTTGCTTGCGTAAAGTTTGGAGTTCTAACATGGATTGGCTATGAGGACCTTAGGTTAGAGTGGTTTTTCCCTTGTCAAAGTAACTGTTGTCTCTTAGATCTGCACCCTTGTTGCAGTTGTAAAACTTTAGCAATCTGGAGAAACATGGGAATGATCTCGAAGTGTGGGACCTTGCAAATTGAGATCAGACCTCCAGAGAAGGCTAGTTCCTCTTTCTATGCCTTTTACTTAGAGCAATGTAACTAAATCTAGTGCTAATGCTTGCAAGGGAAAAGGGGTAGAAGGAAATTGAAATGAAAAGGAGTGATACACCAGATTTAGTGAGCGATGGTGATCTTGGTATAGACACAACAATGATTTCAATGATGAAGGGGATTCACACAGACTTATGACTGATTGAGGCTTTGGTATGAAGGTTAAACCTGCAGAGGAGCCATTTTACTCATAGAACAAACTACAACTTCAATTAAAACACAGAAATCACGACACAAGAGAGGCAAGAAGTCATACATATATTAATCATGAAGGTCAAAAACTATTACATTACAGAATATTCAGTAGCAGAAGTCTGACTACAGAAAAATTAGCAGCATAACAGCCTAAAATAAAACCATCCTCCTTATTGCATCTCATGATTAAGCATATATAACATTTTGACCTAAGATGGTTCCAATGGATTCATCCCATGGGCACAGTCAAGAAAATATCTTCCTTTGAAGAGATGTCCACCTACAAGAAGTTATTGAATAAAAGGTCTGGAATAGGGGCAGATGGAAGATATTTTGAGTCTTCAATGTGAGCTGTTGAATCATCGATCTGCACCCATAAATGCAATAAATATCTGCATCTGCATATGCTAAATTGGTCGCTGAAACGTCCAGTTGATCCAGCATGCAAATCCAGATCCAATTTTTGAAAGTGAGAAAAATCCCCTCAAAAGACCGCCAGATGAAAGAGGAGGCAAAAATAAGCACTTTTACCTTTTGCAACATGTGGAAATTCACCAGGATGAGGGAGATACAGGCGGTCAAAGCTACGGTCAACTCTGTCTTGCATCTGCATATGGATCTGCATATCTGCGCTTGTATATCACTGTATTTTGCAATTGCATATACAATTGCAACTGCACTTTTAGGTTGCTGGGTTTGCTTTATGCATCTGCAACTTCCCTCCTTTTGCATATTCAAATCGCCTTATACATGCCTTTGTATGTGCGAGTCTTTACCTTTTGAATCAGCCTTTGTATTGCTCCTGACACGTGGAACCACTTGGTTGGTTGCTGAGTTGAGCCTAGGACCCATCGCTGAATAATGCATCCTCCATCAGCCGTTGGAAAAACCTTGAAATGAGCCGCCGATACATATAGGTCTCACCGAAATCCCTTGTATGTGACTTTTGTATATGCGGAACTTAGGAGACTATCAACTAGAATGAAACCTTAGAATAGGTCTGACTTGTATGTTACTCTTTGTATATCGGCTTTGTATATCACATATACAATGAGAACATACAAGCAAAACATATACAATCGCACTTGTACATTGCAAACATACGTCTGACCTTTGTATGTTACCTTTGTATATTCCCTTGTATGTCCAAACATACAACACGAACATACAAACAATGATGCAAATAAACACTTGTGCCTTTATCAACCAGAATGCATATTCACTTCGGGTCTGGGCCTTGTATTTCAGGAATGTATATTCCCTTGTATATGACCATTGTATGTGCAAACATACAATCGCATATACATACATTTGGTGGGCCCCAACCTTTGTATTTGACCTTTGTACATTGACTTTGCATCTTTCCTTTGTATCATTTGCCTCTTGTATATTCCCTTTGTATCTGCGACTTGTATATGAGATACAATCGCCTTTGCATCTGCTGACCCCACCTTTTGTATAACCTCTTTGTATGTGCGCATGCATCAGCTATCGGGGAGACCTTTAGATGAGTCACCGATATGTGAAGTCTCACCAAAGACACCTTGTATGTCTGCCCCTTGTATATAGTCTTGCATGTGCGCTTTGTATATTGCCTTGTATATTGCACACATGCAATATACAAACAGAACCGCATACATATCCCTTTGTATCTGACCTTGCATCTTTTCTTTGCATATACAATGGAAACCCGATGCACATTTCCCTTTGGATCCCGCCTTGTATATCGCCTTTGTATATGCAAACATACAACAGCGAATGTATATCCCTTTAGCATCTGGTCTTTGCATCCTCCTTTTGTATCTCTCTCATGTATCTACCTTTGTATATGCAAACATACAATGGAGAATGTATATGCGAATATACATTCAAAAAATGTATACACAAATACTAAGCATGAAACTGAGAAACACTGCGATGGAAAATACTTGAAGCTAAAAGATTTCTGGGTTTTTGGCAAAGATTCTTCAGGCAAGATTTTGAGATTTTTGTAAGGAACAGCATGGGTTTTTTGAAGAATTTAAGCTTTCTCTCCTTCTATTTAGGCTTTCTCTGTTCGGATTTCTTTGATAGGAGGGAAACAGGAATATTTTGGGGCTAGGCAAAATATGACAACATCCTTGGCGACCTCTCAGGGATGTTTGCCTGCTAAACAAACTGATCAGTGGCATTATACATCCATTGGGCATGGGGTCAAAAGAGACTGCAGCAAGAATAGAGGAGCTGGAAAACTGAGCAAGCTACCCAGCCAAAACAAAAACAACAAGCAAGCATGTATCTCCTAATGAGAATACAGCAAAGTGCAAGGGCACTTATTGAGAGTTTAGGAATAGGGATAGCATTTAGCGTGGAGCATTATGGATAGGGTTTAGGATTTAAGGTTTAAGTGTTGAGGGTTGAGGATTTAGGGATAGGGTTTATGGTTTAGGGATAAGGGATTAGGGTTTAGGGTTTAGGGATTAGGGTACCATAAATTATAATTAGGGATTAGGGTTTATGGTTTAGGGATAAGGGATTAGGGTTTATGGTTTAGGGATAAGGGATTAGGGTTTAGGGTTTTAGGGATGTACAATTAAGGGGTACCATAAATAAACTGGAATTTAGGCAGGGTTGGGAAAATTTTGTGAATCATCATGGGCTGGAGATTGAAGATTTTGCTGTGTTCAAGTACATATCCAAGTCATATTTTAAGGTTAAGATATTTCAAAGAACAGGGTGTGTGAAAGACATCAATGCTCTTCAGCTTATGAATACCAACATTGATACAGATAAAAGATGCCCTTCTTCTAACAGAGTATGCAGTTCAAGTCAACCAATGGGCAGCAAGTTGTTGAATGAATTAGTTTAATGGGCATGCCTCCTTCTTCAAAGTTATGCTTGGTGACTTTACACAAAAACTGGTAACTCTATACATTATTTTTCATTCTTTTATTTTCTGTACACTGTTAAGAACTTGTAAAATCTAATTGTGTAATGTGTTTATGGCAATGCATTCCTCTTGCATTTGTTTCAAAGTTTATAGACAACATAGACAGACATGTGGTGTTGCAAGGCCCAGGTGGGCAGGAGTGGGATGTGCAATTAGGGGGTACCATAAATAAACTGGAATTTAGACAGGATTGGAAAAATTTTGTGAATCATCATGGGCTGGAGATTAGAGATTTTGTTGTGTTCAAGTACATATCCAAGTCATATTTTAAGGTTAAGATATTTCAAAAAATAGGGTGTGTGAAAAATATCAATGCTCTTTGGCTTATGAATACCAACATTGATATATATAAAAGATGCCCTTCTTCTAACAGAGTATGCAGTTCAAGACAACCAATGGGTAGCAAGTTGCTGAATGAATTGGTTTAATGGGTGTGCCTCCTTCAAAATTATGCTTGGAGACTTTACACAAAAACTGGTAACTCTATACATTATTTTTCATTCTTTTATTTCCTGTACACTGTTAAGAACTTATAAAATCTAATTGTGTAATGTGTTTATAGTAGCGCATTCCTCTTGCATTTGTTTCATAGTTTATAGACAACACAGACAAACATACAGTGTTGCAAGGTCTAGGTGGGCAGGAGTGGGATGTACAATTAGGGGGTACCATAAATAAACTAGAATTTAGGTAGGGTTGGGAAAATTTTGTGAATCATCATGGGCTGGAGATTGGAGATTTCGTTGTGTTCAAGTACATATCCAAGTCATATTTTAAGGTTAAGATATTTCAAAGAACAGGGTGTGTGAAAAATATCAATGCTCTTCATCTTATGAATACCAACATTGATATAGATAAAAGATACCCTTCTTCTAACAGAGGATGCAGTTCAAGTCAACCAATGGGCAGCAAGTTGCTGATTGAAATGGTTTCTGATGAATAAAACAATGATGTTGTTGAAGCAATGGAAGAAAATCAAAATTGTAAGTCTAATTTAATTTATTCCAACTTTCAAAGCAGGCATTTAAATTGTATCTTTAACAGGAGGATTGGTATAACAAAAACTTAATTCTATTACAGGCCTTTCTTTGAAGAACCTTGGACATTATGGATCCTATCATCTAGAAAAGCACATGACAGTGAACTTTGCCCCACCTTTCAAATCAGATAAACCTTTTTATTCAATGAAAATGAAGTCACAGAACGTAAACCGACCATGCATACTAGTAAGATCAAATTATCTGCCTTCTATTCTTATTAGTCTTACTTTATTAAAAGAAGAGTGTCAAAAAGAATGGGGAGAGATAAGTGAGATATAGAGAGGTGAGAGATAGAACATGAGCTAATGGAACTAGAGGTGAGATATTGCAAAGGTGCTATCAAAGGTGAGATAGGCACAAATATTTATGGATCAATCTATAGTAGGACAAAATGTGAGTGCGTTATAACGCATTCACATTTTATCCTGCTATAGGAACGGTAAAAAGGCTTGGACCCTCATGATCCAGGCCCACATGCTTTGTTTTCATGCCGATTATGTGCGTGTTTCGACAAAAAAAAGTGTTTTCATGCTAATGGGAAGTTCACATGCACTTTTTACACATTCTACCACCTTTGCATGATTTTTCCACCACCTTTTCTGCTTTGCCAACTTGAGAAGGAGGAAATAACATAGTTTTCACATCAAATTTGATATATATCTATTCAAGTTTCAATTTTTGTAGTGTTGCAATGTTAATTGTGATTCAATTTTAGGAATTTAACATTATAGATTGGTTAATAGTATTATTGTTACTAATTATATTTGAGTGTTATTCAATTTAACATTGAAAAGGAAGCAAGTGGTGAAAAACTCAAATTGTTGAGGAGTTTGATGTAAGAAGAAAAAAACACTACATAATTGGGTACTCTCTCCATTCAAATCACTGTTTTTAGGTATGTCAAGTCTTTACATGCATGTTCTTTACATTTTCCTTAATTCTGTTTGAATTACTTTATCATGCTTTATCATACATGTTTATATCACTTCTATCCAGTATGCGTAATAAAAGACTATGTATACATATCTTGTGTTTATATAATAGACTATGTTTTAAATTAGTTCATGGTATGCATAATAAAAGATATCTCAAAGGTCAATATTAATTAAAATAGACTCATTCCCGATCAAGAAAGCAACCTACAATCTCACATGATGCCATGTATATTTTCTACACTTGGGCTCTTTAATAATTATGTGTAATAAACAGACCTTAACATACCATGATGATTTGTATGCACATATCTTGAGCTAGGACATTCCTTATGCACCTATTCATGATGGTTTGTATGCACATGACACAACAATATTTCAAAATTTCCTAATTGTCCTTTGTTAGCACATGATGGTGGTTACCTGATCGACTATATACCATTCAATACCCTAAAATACAGAGATTAGTCTAATGATTTTTATGATAGTCCTAGGTATGTGATGCAGAGGTAGGGTTCAACTCAATCCAAAGGGTTCATACCAATAGTTTCTTCAAATTTCATAAGCTTTCCTCTCAAGCAATCTCCCTATACAAAGGCACAAAGAGGTTCTTCAATACTTCAAAACCTAAATCCTAGTAGCCCTAGTGCTAACAAAACACCTTCTCAATTCCAAATTTTAACTTCTTGATCTAAACTATCATCCACACTTTAACAATGCTCTTTCATCAAAACCCTACTTGAAAGCATCACTTTTCACCAAAAGAAGACATGTGATTTAACAATTATAGATTGTAGTGTTGCAATGTTAATTGTGATTGAATTTTAAGAATTTAACGTTTAACAATTCTGAGCATTATATTCATCATAAATAAGTCACTTTTAGTCAATAGAAATCAAAATACATCCATTTGCAATCATGGATTAGTTAAGGACAGCCAGGTGGTAAATTTGTTGCCATTGGGAACTTCACAAATTTGGTGTCTTATCTTGTCCTTCTTGGTTTTCTCCATGGATCTCCATCATTGTCTTCATGAATCGTATAATTCATCATGTCATAGTGCCTTCATCATTCCATAATTGACTGTCTGACTTGACAAGAGGCCTAATTAGGCTTGTGCAAATAGGTCACTATAGATTTTTTGATCTCCAGGCTTCCAATCTTCAACCCAAGACACCAAACATGTCAAATTGGGTCTGCCTCAACCTTTTCAAGCATTACAAACACCTTCCAAAGAGTTTCTCTACAAACCCTAACCCTTATGCAACTTAATTGCCTAAAACCATGAGTTTTCAGCCTAGAATAATTTGCCTCTAAAATACACATGATTATCTACTTGAGTTTGGCATTGCCATATTAATGAGCCGTGACTTTAATAATTGTCTCTTGATATCCCTTCTTCACCGTCTACACTAATCCAAACCATGCCCTAGTGTGATGTCTCCCACGATCTCAATCACATATCCTTTCATGACTAGATGGTTATCAACAAGTAGTCAACATGAAGTCCCATGTACTCTTCACTTGTAGCCTCAATAGGTGACTATCCTTTGACCTTATCCTCATCTAGGACTGAAGTGAACTTTGTATCATAATGCTTTGTATGGCTACAATAACATTGTGCAATAATACTTTGTATGGCTGCAATAATTTGCTTTGTATGCGTTGTACCTATTTTGGTTGAGTGACATTTACTCTTTTACATGATGATTGTATGTACATTTACTATGAAGGGTTGAATGAGATATATTTTAGTTATTTGTATGGATTCATTTCTTAGGAACTAATATTAGTCTATTTATCATGCTGCAGACAAATTCTCCATCATGCTGAGAAAACGATCAAGAATTAAACCAACATAGGAAGAGATAGAAGCTAAGAATGCAAAGAAATCAGCGACTATGAGGGAACTTCGTGAGAAGAGGAAATTAGACACAATAAATGAAGACATGCCAATTGAAGAGGAACTGCAACCATCACAAAGAGATATGGTATTGGTGGCACAAAGAAAATGAATGCAAAAACTTTGTGCTGTGAGAGATTTGAATACCATAGTTGGAGACACGTCCTCTACTGCAAGTCAACATGTAGGGACACCATCTACTGCATCTCAAGTTGAGAGTATATCATCACTCACATGTGATGAAGGAGGTATTCCATCGTTCCCACCTTAACCTTAAGGTATGTCATCTATTCCATCTTCGATCAAAGGTATGCCATCTAGCCCATCTCATTTAAATATTGATGAAATTCTTAATGTTGAGATGAATTTACCTAACTTAGCACCACCTAGAATTTTGCATAGAAAGCCAAAGTATTTGATTGATATTAATGAGAATATTTTGCAGCCAATAGAAGGTAAGATTCCATTCCAAAACGCACTTGTAGAAGATATGCTCATAAGATTTGGAGATTGTTCTTTGAAAAGTTAAATGAGACCGCAAGATGTCAACTATTCGTTGAAATGATGTGAAGTATAAAGTATACGTCTATCATGAAGATTCTTGGGTTGAGAACATCAGAGGCTTCAAGTGAAAAATCTATTGTCAAGAATCTGATGAGTGTGTATGAGAGTGTGGGTAACACCTCACACACAAAAGATAGTAATGCAACACGACGTGTGATTACATCGACTATAGTAAGAAGTCAAATGAGGAAAGCTCCTCTCATTAGAAAGACGAGTCAAGCATTGAGAATTAATAGGAAAACTTTATCAAGAGCCGTTGGAAGATGCCAAAGAATTGAGGACACTAATGCCAATGAATTATGGGCGTTCTTGGGGACACTACCACGAAAAGATAAATCAATTGTTGAAGCATTGAGATCACTAATTGAAGAATTTTGGAAGAATTACACAAGGGTATCTCTAAATCAAAGGGGCATGGTAAGAAGAAGAATCGGTAGTCAAAACCATGAGCCACATCCAAAGCATTTTTTGGATATGACTCAAACACAATTTTTTGGTAAATTCTTAGAGAAGTATCCTCAAATTAAAATTTGTCAAAGATATTTTAAAATGCTAAAACCTTTCTATGTAAAGATAAATCACACATACACTACTTCTTGTTGTAGATTACATATTGAATTTTCTAACCATTTTGATGTTTATCAGTCTATATGTTTAGATTTGCATACTAATAATGTTTTGCAG
The DNA here is from genome assembly GCA_027924645.1 of Cunninghamia lanceolata. NCBI lineage: Eukaryota > Viridiplantae > Streptophyta > Pinopsida > Cupressales > Cupressaceae > Cunninghamia > Cunninghamia lanceolata. Next base: position 1,083,194 of record BSBN01000134.1, read on the forward strand.
GGTTGTGGCATACGTGCCCCACCAACATCTTCAAGAGACTTCATATCAAGAATTTTATGTGAAAGAGAGGAAGGTCAAATATTCTACAAGAAATTATGCTTGGATGGCACATGTCATCATTGCGGTGGCTTGCAACGTATGCCAATATGTGAACATATGGAAAGAACACATGCAGTTGGAAATAAACTAGTAGAGTTCAGCAAGTATAAAACAGTGGCATACAATACAAAAGATGGTAAAGAAGCAAAGAGGTGTGAATTGGTTATTAAAAAGATTCCAGTGTATCAGTTTATGCCTATATTTCGTGACAACATAGTGTATGAGTATGCAAGACATGCCCATAGAGCTCAATGGTTGGAGTTGCAATTCAAGTTATGCAAGGACACATTTCTAGTTGGTAGCATTGTTTCAGTTGTTGACTTTACAGAGAACTACAGTCTACAGCCTCAGCATGAGGTACAATCACAATATTACAACTCCACACAAGTTTCTATATTTGTGCACATCGCATTCATTCATGCAAATGATAGTATAGAGGATGACAAAAAGATCATAAGGGAGTATCATTTCTATATCAGTGATGATCGCACACATTCTACAAAGTTCATGCAAGGTTGCTTTCAGGTGTTCTACAATCATTTGGCTAGAAGGGGCATATCATTCAGTCAGCATATCATATGGTCGGATAACTATGCGTCACAATTCAAGAACTCGTAGAATTTCTATTGGTTGAGCAGGAGGCATAATTTTACAGGTGTTCAACATATGTGGAACTTTTGTGAGGTCGGGCATGGAATGAGGGAGCATGATGGTGCAGGAGCATGTATCAAAAGAGCCATAGCATGAGAAGAGTTAAAGTATAAAGACAATGCAAAGTTGACAGATGCAAAATTGATCATCAAGTGGTATAATGCTTCCATGGGTCCAGGTAATGAAGGTAAGTCTTCAGTTCATAGATTTTTTTGGTTGATAGATGATACTAACATTGCACCATATGAGGACTATTCTACACTGACAGAATCAAGTGAGATGCACTCTTTCAGAAGCTCAATTGCAGGTTCATGGAGTATCCATACATGAAAGACGTCATGCTTTTGTTCTTCCTATACAATTCAAGCCTGGGATGAGTGTGAGTCAAAGGAGTGGGTTGACGAATGGCAGTTAAGTTATCTTAGCCCACTTGACATGTATCAACCCCTGACAACACTGGAACTAACACAAATGGAATCATCAGTTGACTTTGACCACATATCAGATCTAGTTCAACCAGGTAATATATCTATTTGCATAGTTTTTGAAATTCCTAATGTTATCTTACTTTGTAGTGTTTTTGTAATGTTGACTAATTTCATCTAATTTGCTACACATATCAATGTAGGGCATGTATATGTAGTTATTGTAGATGAAGATAATGAAGAGGGAACATATTATTACTTGTGTCGTTGTGTTGAGGCCAAAAAGAAATTGGAGGCCCCAGTTACAGATGGAGAAAACATCAAATACCCTTCAAGCCCAGTGGTTGTTATTGGAACATGGCTTAGAAGGTACCCACATAAGAGTGTTAATGTTTGGCTATTTCAGGACTTTGACATGCATAGAAAGATTCTTCATTACTCGAACCTTGTCGTGGCATCCAATGTTTATTTGATACAATATCGGGGTAGACCTTTGAACAAGACCTTGTGGAAGGTGTGTGAGTCTGACCATGAGGCAATACTTGACACAATAAAGAGTAGAGCAGACCTGGATGGTTCATTGGATTAATTTGCAAGTATTCACATTGATTTTGTTAAGTCATTTTACATTGAGTTGTAAGTATGCACATTAATTTGTAAGTTTACATAGGTTTGTCTTTTTTTATTTGCTACTGTATTTTTACACATATACACATTTTTACATCATCATGTTATGCTTCATTGGGTTAGACCTAAGTGATGGATGAAGTTGATCCTGAGAGTAATGTATAAAATCTAGGTAATGTATAAAATATAGGTGTCTCTAGGTGTCTTAGGTAGATATTATATATCAACGACTTGTCTAGAGACTAGAATAAGGTATAATCTAGAATAATCTAGGCGTCTTCTAGGTAGGTGTCTTCTATAATTTAATCTAGGTGTCTTAGGTAGGTACTATATGTCAACTAGGTCTACCATAGTAGGTGTCTTAGGTAGAACTATAATCTAGGTGTCTAATTGACTTAGGTCTAGACTACGATAAGGTATAAAGACTAGGTGTCTTAGGTCTACTATGTCTATAAAATCTAGATACATACTATACAATAGGTGTCTTAGGTGTCCTACATCTACTAGAATACATGTGTCTTAGGTCTTAGGTGAGGCCACATGAGCTTCCACCTTCACGTGGTTGGCCTTGTCACTATAGAATATTTATATTTCTTGAAGCTAAGGGAAGCTCTTTTTCTTAATAGAAAAACTTTATCGACTTCAGTTGCACTAATGGTGCAGGGGCACCCAGGTTGTCATGCCTTCAAGAGGGGTCATGGTGCAGGAGCACCCGTACATGATCAGGATATAGGTTAATTGTCCACATGATGACAGGGCATTAGTCTATTTTTAGTATGTTTGACTTCATCATGTAATAAGGTCCATTGGACCGATGCTATGTAATAGATCAGCCTAGGAGTATGTGTAGGCAGTTACAGATCGTGATCAGGTAGTCTGAGCTGTCCTTCTCCCAGCCGCTTGGAAGCTCCCAGCCGCTGGGAAGTGAGTTGGTAGTACTCGAAGGATTTTGCTATTTATACCTTCGATCTGTTAGGGTTTAGCATATATTGACAGATGTTATGCTAGTTGTGTTATGTATTGGTGTTGTTGAGATTCAGGAGAACAGTTCAGACATTGTGAAGCTGTATTCAGAATTTTTGAATTTCATTTGAATAAGATCTCATCATTTGCATTATCTGAGTTTATCAGCTGTATCTGTTTTGATTTCCTTTCTGTTTATAAGTTGATGGATTCTTTCAACCCTTCCACCGGTTGATCCTGTAAATCGGTGGAATGGTCCTGTATTATAGCTTAGGTTGCATGTTAGTTTTCTGTTTATGCATTGCATCATTCAAGAGATCAGTTAGGAGCATGCTGTGAATCAGCCTAGCATCCTCATGTGCTAGGTCTAGAAAGATAAGCTGTTAAATTTTGGTTTGAAGGTGATCCGGCCTGATCATCTTATTGTCTTTGTGAAATTGTATGCTTCTGAGTGTTTGCATGCAGCGGAGGGATATACAGGAGTCTGCATGTGCGTTTCCAGTCGGATCCAGTCGCATCATCATCTGCGAATACACCGCCATCAGGATCGGGTCGTGAAGCTGATGAAGTTTGCATGTTGCAAGTGCATCAGGGTGTTTTAAGTCAGATATATACTCAGTGTATATATCACCGTCAGGATCATCTCTCGGGAGTGCCCATCATCCGCGTATCGCTAGCAGATGCGGGAGTGAAAGTTCATTTTTTTTTGACTAAGTGTTGAAGAGGTCATTAGGATATTGTGTGACGTCATCGTCATCAGGATATGATGTCATCGTCATCAGGATATTGAGATATCACCCCATGCAAGTTTATCCTGCTGTGGTATCGGCGTAAGTCCTCGGCAGAAAGTTGTGTTAACATCATCAGGAGGTTTCGAGAGAACCGGATAAATCATATCATGATGCTGTTGCTTGTATCGTCGGCTATCGGGGCATCGAAGGGAAGGTGCTGAAGGTGATCATCATCAGGATCTTTGGAGCAACCGGATATTGGATATCCTGCTGACGAAGGGGGTGTTGCATATCATGATGATGCCGATGGAGCTTGGCGCCTGATGAATAGTGCAACAGGAGGATGTTTGCGCTAGTTGAACATCATGATGATGATGATAGGCGGAAAACAGAGGAAGTGAATAGTAGTCGGCAGGAGGATAATTGTGCTCGTCCGAAATATGATGATGATGCTGTTGGTGTTTGCAGGAAATATGATGATGATGCTGAGCCGATAGGGATTTTTAATATGCTGTTTGTATTATTGGCTCCTCCTTCCTGTTAGTAGGCTCCCGTTGCGTTTACCTCTACATCATAGTGGTATCAGAGCAAAGGTTAGGATCTTCTGGAAAAGATAAGCAGGATGTCAGACGAAGAAGGAACATCTGAGGTTCCAGCAAGGATGACCAACGCTGAGTTGGCAGTTCTGGTGAAGAAACAAATTGTAGAAAGCAAGGCCGTGAAGGCTCAGAATCAGGAATTGAAAGATGAGATAGCAAAATTGAGGAGCAGAGTAGGTTCTGGTAAAGAAGAAGATAGGGAAGAAGAAGAGATCCCTAATTGGAGCGAGGAGGTCGTTCCTGCAGACCAGAGACCACTGCTGAACGCCCTCAAGGCCATGGAAAGGAGAACCATGGATGTGAAACTGGATTTGCCAGTGTTTACAGGCAAGATGGACCCTGATTCAGTAATGGAATGGATAGACTGTTTGAACAATTTCTTTGAAACAGAGGAGATACCAGAACAACAGAGAGTGAAGATAGCACAGTCAAAGATGAAAGAAGCTGCCTTGACATGGTGGAATTTTGTTCAAGATGATAGAGTATAGGAAGGAAAATGTAGAGTTGCCACATGGAAGAAGATGATGGCATTAGTCAAAGAAGCTTATGTCCCATTAGATTACAGTATCCAATTACACAAAAGGAAGCAAAACCTGAAGCAGAAGGAGCTAGATGTCAGCTCATATACAGAAGAATTCATGAAACTCTGTATGAAGACAAAGGTAAAAGAAAGTGAAGAAGAGAAGGTAGCCAGATACCTTAATGGATTGAGGTTTAACATTCAGGAAGATCTCAGTCTGCATAATCCAGATACAGTTCAGAAAAGCTTTCAGTTGGCATTGAAAGTGGAAGAGAAGTTGAAGAGAAAACAAGAACAAAACAATAGAGGAAGAGGAAGACAACAAAGAGGTGGAAGAGGTCCTTTTAGAGGCAGAGGACATGGACAGGGATATCAAGGAGAATCCAGTCAGGACAACAGTAAAGGCAACAATAGTCAGAACCAGAGAGAGAATTTTAGTCAGCAAGGAAACTTCAGAGGTAGAAGACCTTTTAGAGGAAGATCCCAGGGCAGAGGATCCATCAGATGTTATAACTGTAACAAAGAAGGCCATATAGCCAGCAGATGTCCAGAAAAGGCCACAAGCTCAGCAGGAGAAAGGAGAACAAATCTGGTCCAAGAACCTGATAATCAAAGTAGGACAAGCTCTAATGATTTTCAGAGTGTGAATGCTCCTGATAATTATGCATACCCAGAAAGTGGAGAGTCTCTGATGATGAGAAGAATAGTGACTACCATGAAGGTACCTGACAAAGAATCCCCTCAGAGAAAGTCTCTTTTCAGAACTATTTGCAAAGCAGGAGGTAAGGCATGTAAAGTTTTGATTGATTCTGGTTCTACTGAGAATTTTGTGTCTGAACACATGGTGACAAAGCTTAAGCTTAGGAGATTGCCTCACCCATCCCCATATAAAGTCTCATGGCTTACACAAGGTCAGCAGACAACTATAGAAGAGTAGGCTTGGGTAGAATTTCAGATTGGTGGATATAAGGATAAGTTGTTGTTTGATATTACCAAGATGGATGCTTGCAATCTTTTATTTGGTAGACCATGGCAGTATGATTTGAAGGCACAACATGATGGTGTTAGGAATACCTATAAAATCACTAAAGATGGTAAGGAAATACATTTATTCCCATTGGCAGAGAAAGAGGAGAAATCTAAAGGAAAAGAGGTGAAGGTCATGCTGATGGAAGGCAAACAGTTCATGAAAGAAGTAGCAGCAGAAGGTGCAGTTGCATATGCCCTAATCCCATGTATGAGTGTGAATAAAGAACAGCAGCAAGAAGTCAAGAAAGAGAAGAAGCCAAGGTTCATAGACCCAGCTGTCCACGAGCTATTGGATAAGTACAAAGGTGTCATCTCAGAGGGAATGCCAAGATCCCTACCACCTGTCAGAGATATCAGTCATTGCATAGACTTAATTCCAGGGTCAACACTTCCAAACAAAGCAGCCTATAAGCTTACTCCAGAATAGAATGCAGAAGTAGCCAGACAGATTGAAGAATTGTTGGATTCAGGTCTGATTGGGAAGAGTTTGAGTCCATGTGCAGTACCAGCTGTACTAGCACCAAAGAAGGAAGGTACTTGGAGGCTTTGCACTGATTCCAGAGCTATTAACAAGATCACAATCAGGTATAGGTTTCCAATCCCTAGGATAGAGGATTTACTTGATTGTTTGGGAAGTGCTAAATATTTTACAAAAATAGATTTGAAGAGTGGATATCATCAGATCAGGATTAGACCAGGGGATGAATGGAAAATAGCATTCAAAACAAATGAAGGGTTATATGAATGGAAGGTTATGCCTTTTGGTTTATCTAATGCACCTAGTACTTTCATGAGATTGATGAATGAGGTTTTGAAAGAATTCATTGGTAAGTTTGTCATAGTATATCTAGATGACATTCTGATTTTCAGTAACACAAAAGAAGAACATCTTAGGCATATAGATTTGGTTCTTAAGAGGTTACATGAAGAGCAGCTGATGATAAATTTAGACAAGTGCTTGTTTATGCAAAAGGAGATCACATATTTAGGTTTTGTCATTTCACAAGGAAAGTTACAGATGGATAAGGAAAAGGTAAGTGCCATATTGTCTTGGCCAACTCCACAGACTATGAATGATGTCAGAAGTTTCCATGGGTTAGCAACCTTCTACAGGAAGTTTATCAGAGGATTTAGTCATATTTGTGCACCCATGCTGGATACCATCAAAGGAGGACAGAAGTGCAGATTTGTTTGGACTCAAGGAGCAGATGATTCCTTTGAGACACTGAAGAAGAAGGTGGCACAGCAGCCAGTCCTTGCACTTCCAGATTTTAACAAAATCTTTCAGGTAGAATGTGATGCCAGTCACATGGCCATTGGAGCAGTACTCAGCCAAGAAGGTAGACCTGTTGCATTTTTCAGTGAAAAGCTCAATGATGCTAAGAAGAGGTATTCATCATATGATCTGGAAATGTATGCTTTAGTTCAGTCACTCAAGAAATGGAGGCATTACTTGATGCCAAAGGAATTCATAGTATTCACAGATAACCAGGCTCTGAGTTTCATAAATAGCCAGGAAAAGCTGAACCACAGACATATGAAATGGGTAGAAACCTTACAGGCTTTCACTTTTACATTGAAGCATAAGAAAGGGGTCAAAAATAAAGTTGTAGATGCTTTGAGCAGAAGAGTTCTAACAGTCAATCAGATTCAGCTAGAGAGTGTTGGCATTGATTCACTCAAGACCATGTATGAGTCTGATGAAGATTTTGGAGAAATATATCAGGTATGTACTTCTTTTGGGGAGAAATATCATGCTGAGTTCTCTGTATTTTTGATTCAGGATGGTTTGCTGTTCAAGGGTGGACAGTTGTGTATTCCAAGGTGTTCTATGAGATTAAATATAATCAAGGAGAAACATTGTGGAGCTATGGCAGGTCATTTTGGTCTAGACAAGACCCTTGATCTGGTCAGAAGGCATTACTTTTGGCCTAAGCTGCAGTCAGATGTCAGAAAATTTGTGGAGACATGTGTGATATGTTAGAAAGCTAAAGGCAGGTCAACCAATGCAGGTTTATATCAGCCCTTACCCATTCCTTCCAGACCATGGGAAAGCATCAGTATGGATTTTGTCTTGGGTTTACCAAGGACAAGGAAAGGCTTTGACAGTGTTTTTGTTGTAGTGGATAGATTCAGCAAAATGGCACATTTCTTGCCATGTAAAACCACTGCAGATGCTTCATACATTGCAGATTTATTCTTCAGGGAGATTGTCAGAATTCATGGATTGCCATTGAGTATAGTGTCAGACAGGGATGTGAAGTTTATTGGTCACTTCTGGAGAACCCTTTGGAGGAAACTGGGAACCAATTTGTCTTTTTCCTCTGCATATCATCCTCAAACTGATGGACAGACTGAAGTAGTGAACCGTTCCTTGGGGAATTTGCTTAGATGCTTGACAAAACAGCATGGAGAGAAGTGGGACAATATTCTGTCTCAAGCTGAGTTTTCATATAATGATACTGTCAATAGGAGCACAGGAAAATCACCTTTTCAGATTGTTTATGGAATGCATCCCAGAGGAATTTTGGAGTTGAGAGATCTACCTACAGTAGACCCTGTCAGTGCAGAAGGTGAAGCTTTTGCTGAAGCTATAAAAGAGGTTCATGATCAAGTCAAGACCCAACTGCAGCAAACTACCTTGAAATATAAAGAATATGCTGACAAAACGAAGAAGGATGTCCAGTTTAATGTTGGAGATTTGGTTTGGGTTCACTTGAAGAAAGACAGACTTCCTAAGGGAAAGTATACTAAGCTCATGCAAAGGAAAGTTGGACCATGTCAGATTTTGCACAAGCATGGACAGAATGCTTATGAGATCCAACTCCCACCTGATCTTGGTTTGTCTCCCATATTCAATGTATGTGATTTAACTCCATACAAGGCTAATCTAGATGCAGATCAGGATCTCCTACAGGATACAGTTGCTGATGACATTCCCAAGCATGATCCTCCACAATTGCAGAAGGTTTTGGACACCAGAGTGGTCAAACAGACCAGGAACAAAAAGTACTTGGAGTACCTCGTCTCTTGGCAGGGAAAGCCGAACTCTGAAGCAGTATGGATGACTGAAGATCAGATCTAGAAACATGGTGCAGACCTTGATACTCTCATCTCAAGTGGACTTGAGATTTCTTCTTCTGGGGAGTATGGTGCAGGAGCACCCGTACATGATCAGGATATAGGTTAATTATCCACATGATGACAGGGCATTAGTCTATTTTTAGTATGTTTGACTTCATCATGTAATAAGGTCCATTGGACCGATGCTATGTAATAGATCAGCCTAGGAGTATGTGTAGGCAGTTACAGATCGTGATCAGGTAGTCTGAGCTGTCCTTCTCCCAGCCGCTTGGAAGCTCCCAGCCGCTGGGAAGTGAGTTGGTAGTACTCGAAGGATTTTGCTATTTATACCTTCGATCTGTTAGGGTTTAGCATATATTGACAGATGTTATGCTAGTTGTGTTATGTATTGGTGTTGTTGAGATTCAGGAGAACAGTTCAGACATTGTGAAGCTGTATTCAGAATTTTTGAATTTCATTTGAATAAGATCTCATCATTTGCATTATCTGAGTTTATCAGCTGTATCTGTTTTGATTTCCTTTCTGTTTATAAGTTGATGGATTCTTTCAACCCTTCCACCAGTTGATCCTGTAAATTGGTGGAATGGTCCTGTATTATAGCTTAGGTTGCATGTTAGTTTTCTGTTTATGCATTGCATCGTTCAAGAGATCAGTTAGGAGCATGCTGTGAATCAGCCTAGCATCCTCATGTGCTAGGTCTAGAAAGATAAGCTGTTAAATTTTGGTTTGAAGGTGATCCGGCCCGATCATCTTATTGTCTTTGTGAAATTGTATGCTTCTGAGTGTTTGCATGCAGCAGACGGATATACAGGAGTCTGCATGTGCGTTTCCAGTCGGATCGAGTCGCATCGTCATCTGCGAATACACCGCCATCAGGATCGGGTCGTGAAGCTGATGAAGTTTGCATGTTGCAAGTGCATCAGGATGTTTTAAGTCAGATATATACTCAGTGTATATATCACCGTCAGGATCATCTCTTGGGAGTGCCCATCATCCGCGTATCGCTAGCAGATGCGGGAGTGAAAGTTCATTTTTTTTGACTAAGTGTTGAAGAGGTCATCAGGATATTGTGTGACATCATCGTCATCAGGATATGATGTCATCGTCATCAGGATATTGAGATATCACCCCATGCAAGTTTATCCTGCTGTGGTATCGGCGTAAGTCCTCGGCAGAAAGTTGTGTTAACATCATCAGGAGGTTTCGAGAGAACCGGATAAATCATATCATGATGCTGTTGCTTGTATCGTCGGCTATCGGGGCATCGAAGGGAAGGTGCTGAAGGTGATCATCATCAGGATCTTTGGAGCAACCGGATATTGGATATCCTGCTGACGAAGGGGGTGTTGCATATCATGATGATGCCGATGGAGCTTGGCGCCCGATGAACAGTGCAACAGGAGGATGTTTGCGCTAGTTGAACATCATGATGATGATGATAGGCGGAAAACGGAGGAAGTGAACAGTAGTCAGCAGGAGGATAATTGTGCTCGTCCGAAATATGATGATGATGCTGTTGGTGTTTGCAGGAAATATGATGATGATGCTGAGCCGATAGGGATTTTTAATATGCTGTTTGTATTATTGGCTCCTCCTTCCTGTTAGTAGGCTCCCGTTACGTTTACCTCTGCATCAGGTCAAAAAGTAAAATTTTGTTTTGATTGAATCAGTTGTATGTAATAAGGTCTTCTAAGACCATTTCATATGTTTTTGAGTTAGTTTGAGTCTTTGAGTCTTGTTGCAAAAAAGTGTCAATGTTGTCAAGTTGCACAAAGCAACTTTTGCATTTTTGTATTTTTGGTGTCCTACTCCTGATGCAACCAAACTGATAGTTCCAACATGTCTGAATGGGTACATTTAAGCTAGGCATGGTCCTTTTTTGCATCCAAACATGTTGAAACAGTCTGAGCTACATTGTATCGGTGATATCCCTAAAGAGTCCAAAGTGCAAAAAGGCAGCAATTTTTGACAAGCTGTTACTCATAAATCGTGTCACTTAGAAACATTCTGTCTAATTCAATGCAATCATGTAAGGTTCCTCTACAATACCCTCTCTCAGTTTTTTATATCTCTGGGGTGTTTTCCTGTGGTGAAAAGTTTTCTGCTGCCCCAAAAATCGTCAGGGGGTAGTGTAAAGTTGCAAAGGGGTGTAATTTTTGTCCTGCTCTTGATGTGACCAAACTGAGTATTCCAACGCATTCGGATGGGTATTTTTAGGCTAGGCATGGTCCTATTTTTCACCCAAACATGTCGAAACAATTCGAGCTACATTGTACCGATGATATCCCTGAAGAGTCCAAAGTGCAAAAAGGCAGCAATCTTTGACGAGCTGTTACTCAGAAACCATGTCACTTAGTGATCCCGTAGAGATTCAAAAGCATTAGGGTGAAATTTGTTCATGCTACTATATTCTAGTTTTTTAGTATTTTTTTCTAGTTTTGTTTACATCCTAGTAATTAGCATTTTCGGAGGCCTTCGGAGTGGAATTTGGGGTCAAGACTTTCTCTAGTTGTTTTTGAGCAGTAGCCACAGGAAAGGCTCAATGCAACTCAATCTAGCTCTTCAGGAGATCTTTCCAACAAGTCTGAAATGTCCAGATTTCGACTAGCTAGATAGAAGTTATGACCCTGCCTAGTGGGGTCCAAAATTTAGTAGTTTTTTTTGAAATTTTGAAAAAAATTGAAAATTTGAATTTTAGTAGTTTTGTCACCTTCCAACTATCCATTTCAAATTCTATGGATAAGGTGACCTTTCACATTCTTTCTTATTGTATATATTCAACTTTTGATGCAATAAGAACTCCTCTTTGGTTGCCTGCAACTTCTTACAAGTTCTGCACATTGAGCATTTTGTTTATTTTTACAATACCACAAGCCTAGCACTAGGTATAGTTATCTGAATTCTCCATTAAAATTTAGATCGGTGGTATCAGAGCGGTTCACTCCTGTATGTCACATTGTACACGGTCTGGTTATGCAAGGTTGGGATTGTAGACAAGAGACCCTTCAGATTACCTACCCTTGAGATGCACACGACCGAAGATGGGAGAACAAGGAGATGGATCCGACCCTTTCAAGGAGCTGGTACAAGAAGCTTTGGCAAAGCAAAATGAGCATATGATGACTGAATTCTCTCAAATTCTCCAACAAAATCATCAACTAGAAGGTGCAGCTGGAGCACCATTTCATGGTCACACCCCATTCAAGGTACAAGTAAATTTTTACATTCCAAATTTTGAAGGAAAAATTAATGCAGATGTTGTTGATGATTGGCTATCAAAATTAGAGAACTATTTTTCTATAAACCACTTCACAGATGTTGAAAAAATAACCTTTGCACTCCTCAAAGCTGAGGAACATGTGAAACAATCTTGGGAAAATAGACTACTAACTAGGGATGATGGCCTTGATAGCCAAGGATTTGAAACATTGGAGGATGACAATCCCACATGGGGAGAATTTGTGGAATACATCAAGGAGGAATACTACCCTAAAAATTCATATGAGGAGAAGTACATGCCATGGTAATTACTTCAACAAAAGAAGGACCAATCCGTTCAAGATTATACAAATACATTTCATGCACTTCCTGCAAAATTGGGAATCCATGACATAGAAAAGCATCGGGTATTGAAGTATTGTAGTGGGCTTCATCAGTATATCCAGACATAAATGGATTTCTTACATATTGAGACCTTGGGTACCACCTTCAAATATGTAGTAAAAATAGAGGAGAGATTCAAACAAAAGGGGAAGAAAGATTATCCCTCAAACAACAAAGTCAAGGGTGAAGGTGGTAACAAATTTGGTGGGAAACAAACAACCAAGGAATTTTCCTCACAGACCTCATCAACAACAAATAAGGGTAAGTAGAAGATGTGGTGTGAATTCCATAAGAGCCCTGGTCATATCACTAAAGACTGTCATGCCACAAAGACTTTGTTGGCAGAAATCTATCAAGGAGAGACGGAACAGGAGTCGCTACCTACAAATCCTTGTGAACAAAATGAGGGTGAACAAATCATTGAGGTTGACCCACATGCCATAGTTTCCACTACCAAAGTCATGCCCCATGAAGATGATGAACGCTTGTTCTACTCACAGATGTGGGTAAATAGAAAGGCTCTTCATTTCATTGTGGATAGTGGAAGCCAAAAGAATTTGATCTCTGCTAAAATTGTGAAAAGATTGAATTTGCAGACAACACGACATCCATAGCCATATCATATGGGATGGGTAAGTCAGGGACAAGACATTCTGGTGAATAAATAGTGCCACTTACCTTATTCTCTCAAGCCATTCAAAGATGAAGTAATATGTGATGTGGCACCTTTGGATGTATGTAATGTATTGTTGGGGCACCCATACATGTACAAGCACCATGGAGTCTATGAGTTGAGGCCATGCAACGTTACCATCAAGTTGGGAGAAAAGAGGTATCGAATACCTGAGGTCAGTCCTACAGAACCAGTATCTTTGATTACTACAAAATAATGTAAGCATTTTATTGCTCACACTAGAAAAATTGTTCTGCTAATGGTTCGTACTGAGGAGGCAAGGTTCATTGTTGCCAGTAGTCATACCAAAGTGTCACCTACCACAGCTGAATAGAAACAAATGGAGAAAATATTGTCAACATATCAGGATGTATTCAATTCACCAACAGGGGTACCACTATATTGCCAAGTCAAGCATTGGATTCATCTAATTCTAGGGACACCATTACCAAATGGGCCACTGTACAAAAGGTCAGTTTTGGAGAATGAGGAAATCAAGCAGTAGATTCAAGAGTTGATCAAGAAAGGACACATTCGCCCAAGTGCTTCACCATGTGGAAGTCTAATTGTTTTGGCCAAAAAGAAGGATGGAACGTGGAGACTTTGTATTGATTATCAGATTCTCAACAAGATCACTGTGAAGAATTGATATCAACTCCCTCGCATTGATGATTTGCTGGACCAGCTCAGGGGGGCAAAATTTTTCACCAAAATTGACTTGAAATCTGGATATCACCAAGTCCCAGTTGAGCCATCAGATGTGTGGAAGATTGCTTTCAAATCCAAGGAAGGGTTGTTTGAGTGGCTAGTCATGCCTTTTGGCTTGACCAATGCCCCTGCCACATTCATGAGATTGATGGATGATGTCCTCAGACCATTCATTGGTTCTTTTGTTGTTGTCTATTTAGATGACATACTCATCTTTAGCAAAACATGGGGTGACCATCTTCAGCATGTTCAACAAGTTCTTTCAACCTTGCAACAACACAAGCTATATGCTAACAAAGATAAGTGTTCTTTTGGCATGGAGAGTATTCAGTATTTGGGATACATTGTGGATAGAATGGGCATTCATGTGGACCCTGAAAAGATACAGGTTCTCAAAGATTGGCCATCTCCCAAAAGTCCCACAGAACTTCGTAGCTTCTTGGGTCTAGCTAATTTCTATCAGAGATTTATACTTGTTTTTTCACATTTGGCATGGCCTATGAATCAGGGACTGAGAGGAGGACCAAGGACAAAATTTTGTTGGACAAAGGTACAATAGAAAGCATTCATGGAGTTGAAGAAGAGGCTATGTTCTGCACCAGTACTAGCACTCCCAGATCTGTAACAATCTTTTCAAATTGAAACAGATGCTTCAGACTATGCACTAGGAGCAGTTCTCATGCAACACATGCATCCAATTGCCTACCACAGTGAGACTTTCTCTGACACAGTGCGTAAGTACCCCACCTATGATAAGGAGTTGTATGCTATTGTACAAGCCTACAAACAATGGAAACACTAGATTTTGGGGAAGGAGACTATCATTCACACGGATCATAAACCTCTGCAATTTTGACAAACACAAGGGAAGCTACAAAATGATAGGCATCAAAGATGGTCTGCCTACTTGCAACAATTTCATCTCAATATCTGCCACAAGAAGGGAGCTACTAACAAAGTTGCAGACTATTTGAGTAGACCTCCAATCACAGCCCTGACAGTGGTATTGGATTCTTGTGGCCACCACACAAAAGATTGGCCTCAGTTGTATGACACAGATCCTGATTTTGCTGAGATCTACAACAATCTAGCAGAGGGAAAACAAGCCACTGATTTCTACTTAAAGGATGGGATTCTCTGTCATATGGGACACATATGTGTTCCAACCAAGGAGCGGCAAAAGATGATATGGGAGGCACACTATAGCCATGTTGCAGGATAGTTCAGGGTGGAGAAGACTATTGCTGTACTTCAGAGGTATTTTTATTGGCCCAAATTAAGACATGATGTCATTTTATACATCCAATCTTGTGCTTCTTGTGACATTGCAAAGCCTGCCAATTGTAAACAAGGATTGTATACACCTCTTCTAGTCCCTGACCAACCTTGGCATTCAGTTTCAATGGATTTCATGTCTGGACTACCTTCTACCAGACGTGGGCATGATTGTGTATATGTGGTGGTAGACAGGTTTTCAAAAATGGCTGTCATAGTGGCTTGCAAGAAAGGAGTCTCTGTGGAAGAAACTGCCAAGCTTTTCTTTGAGAATGTTTGGGTACACTTTGGATTGCCACAAACCATCATATCTGATAGGGATAGTAGATTTCTTAGCAATTTTTGGTCCGCACTTTGGGCCTTGATGGACATAAAGTTGACAAAATCCACTGCCTTCCATCCCCAAACAGATGGGCAAACTGAGGTGGTGAATCGGATGATCATTCACATTTTGTGGATGTACCATTACAAACATCCTCAAACTTGGGATGAAAGCTTGCCATATGTACATCATAGTTACAATTGAGCACTACATGGTTCCACAGGGCACAGTCCATTTGAGGTATGTCTTGGCTACCAACCATTGGCTCCAATTGATGTAGCATTGCTAACTATGTTAAGTGACCCATTAACACATTCAGAAAAAGAGGCAGACAAGGCAACTAAGTTTGTGGAGACAATACGCCATATTCAGCAACAAGTCCATGAGATACTACAATATAGTAATCAGAAATACAAGGACAGACATGATCAACATCGTACACCTCATCAGTTTAAGGTTGGGGACAAGTTTTGGCTTCATATTCAGAAATAAAGACTTCAAGGGCCTCACAAGAAACTCCATCCTATTCGATATGGTCCATACACCATCATCAAACAAGTTGGTGAAAATGCTTTTAAACTCAATCTTCCATCTTTTCTTGGACTACATCCTGTTTTCAATGTTGAATTGTTGCGGCCATATTTTCCACCATTGTTGGACACTTCAGATGTTGCAGAACCTATAAGTTGCTCAGAGTTGAATACAAACACTACTGCCCCTCTCAAGTGTGATCAGATTACTGATGTTGTGGTAAAAACATTGAAGAAACAATAGATTCCTCTCTATCGGGTGGTACAGGCAGGACAACTTCCACATCAAGGAAAATTGTTCACTAAGGACCAGATTGAGAAGAAATTTCCTCATCTGCTGCAATACACAAGTGCAATGGGGCCCATTGCCTCTCAAGGGGGAAGAAATGATCCCGCAGAGATTTAGAAGCATTAGGGTGAAATTTATTCATGCAACTATATTCTAGTTTTTCAATATTTTTTTCTAGTTTTGTCTACATCCTAGTAATTGGCATTTTCAGAGGCCTTCGGAGTGGAATTTGGGGTCAAGACTTTCTCCAGTTGCTTTTGAGCGGTAGCCGTAAGCACGGCTCAATGAAACTCAATCTAGCTCTTCAGGAGATCTTTCCAATGAGTCTGAAATGTCTAGATTTTGACTAGCTAGCTAGGAGTTATGATCCTGCTTACTGGGGTCCAAAATTTAGTAGTTTTTTTGAAATTTTGAAAAAAATTGAAAATTTGAATTTTAGTAGTTTTGTCACCTTCCATCTATCCATTTCAAATTCTATGGATAAGGTGACATGATCATGTAGGGTCCCTCTACAATAACCTCTCTCAGTTTTTATATCTTTGAGACGTTAGGCCATGGTGAAAGGTTTTCTACTACCCCAAAAATTGTCAGAAGGAGGCAGTGTAAAGTTGCAAAGGGATGTAACTTTTGTTCTTCTCCTCGTGTGGCCAAACTGACAGTTCTAATGCATCCGTATGGGTATGTTTAGGCTAGGCATGGTCCTATTTTGTATCCAAACATGCCGAAACAGTCCGAGCTACATTGTACCGACGATATCCCTGAAGAGTCCAAAGTGCAAAAAGGCAGCAATTTTTGACAAGGTGTTACTCAAAAACCGTGTCACTTAGAAACATTCCATTTGAAGAAACGCGATCATGTAGGGTTCCTCTACAATAACCTCTCTCAGTTTTTTATATCTCTGAGGCGTTTCCTCGTGGTGAAAGGTTTTCTGCTACCCCAAAAATCGTCAGAAGGAGGTAGTGTAAAGTTGCAAAGGGGTGTAACTTTCATCCTACTCTAGATGCGACCAAACTGACTATTCCAACATATCTGGATGGGTATTTTTAGGCTAGGCATGGTCCTATTTTTCACCCAAACATGCTGAAACATTCCGAGCTACATTGTACCGACAATATCCCTGAAGAGTCCAAAGCACAAAAAGGTAGAAATCTTTGACGAGTTGTTACTCAAAAATCATGTCACTTAGATACATTCTGTCTGAAGCAATGTGATCATGTAGGGTCCCTCTACAATAACCTCTCTCAGTTTTTTATATCTTTGAGGCGTTTGCCTGTGGTGAAAGGTTTTCTGCTGCCCCAAAAATCGTCAGAAGGAGGCGGTGTAAAGTTGCAAAGGGGTGTAACTTTTATTCTTCTTCTCGTGCGGCCAAACTGACAATTCCAACACATCTGGATGGGTACATTTATGCTAGGCATGGTCCTGTTTCGCACCCAAACATGCCAAAATAGTTTGAGCTACAAACACTAACTAGTCTTCAATCTTTAAACACTACAAATACCATGATATCCTACATAAAGTTGTCTTTTAGCCTTTTATAAAGGCATGCCCATCAAATTCAACTGCATAGAGATGACTGTTTGTATTCCAAATTCCTTTTAAATATTGACCTTCCAATCCTTTTTCCCGCCCTCATATCAATTAAATATGACCTTCGATTATGATATGGCGCTTGGGCTTATGAGAGTTTACCAGAGAGGCCGGTTGAGTTAGGTTGAAGGGCCAATGAACTAATGACTTAAATACCCTTTAGTAGGTTGTCTTAAGTGATAGTAACCTGTGATTATAAGTCAATATTAAATTAAAACAAAAGTGCACTTTACACATGACAGGCAATTGAGGGTTTTAAAGTCTTAAGAAAAGTAGATTCTTTTTAGGGTTTAATGCCCAATATGCAAACCCTAACTATCAATAAGAAAGACTTAAACATTTTAAATTTCATCAAGAGATATCTAAGACATTTCAGAGACCTCAGGGACATCAGAAGAAAGACATTAGAGTATGACACTTATCATAGGCTTAGGGTTCTAAGACATGAACAACTTCACATTTGAATCAAACTCATGACTCCCCTTGATAAATATAACTCTCCTTGATGATGACATTGAATTATGATTATGAAATCTCGTGTCTTCTCTGACTTCTTATTGCATGAACAAAACCACATCCACCATGAACATGAACCTTGCATCATATCAACCTTCCAAGATAGACCTTATCATGAAAACCATATTCACAACAACACCTTGCATGAACAAAACCACATCCACCATGAACATGAACCTTGCATCATATGAACCATGTTTGTCTTGTGCAACATCAACATCAACTGAGAGACCTTATCATGAAAACCATATTCATAACATCATGCACCTCATGACCATCACCTACCTTGAATCACTATATCACCTTATCAACATCATGGCATCAACCTTGACATCAATGACAACCTTGAACCTTGATTGTTGATGACTTATGGAAGCCTATAGTCCTAATGTTATGTTGCATACTAAAATTAGGTAAGATTCAATCTACTCTCATAACCTCACCTTATATGCAAGAAGAATTACATTTAATAACTACAATGGTCATCAGGTGCTCATAAGCATATGATTTTGACTATCTTATTCAAAACAAAAAACATACTCTTTGCATCCCAATATGGTATAATAACAAGAAATTAAGAAATATTTTCAATTGACCAACTCATAAAGAATATGGATTAGTATACTCCTTTGAATATTTTCAATTGAGAAACTCATAAAGAATATGAATATTTTCTATTCAACATGATTCATTTTTATTTTAAATACAACTTTTATCTTTTAATTCCAGAATGAGGTTTAGGTGATACTTGAATAACAATAGCTGGCTTATTAGATCAACAAACGTCCTATGTCATACAATTGGACTTTAAATATTTGTAGTAACCATCTACAAATATCCATTCAAACGTGGATTTATAATGCAAATATGGACTCCATCAATAAAAAAGATTTGTATTAACCAAATACCATATAGGCATACATCAATATCTATCGATATAAGTATAACATATATACAAAATAGCCATATAGGCTTACAAGAATGCCATATAGGCATACAATGTCAACTATATGCAATACAAAATATATGTCCACAAATGCCATATAGGCATACAACAAGGAACACAATAAAAAGTCATTCCCCTCTATCCGGTGAAGAGAATAGATCACGGGCAACCTTTGATCTTCTAGGGGATGGAGACACGTATGTGGGTGGTCTACTACGAACCCGAGGGCTGCTCCTCCTATTTAGTTGTTCATAGATTTGTAGCTATTACAATAAAAATTATAGACATTAATATATAGAAATTACATGTTATAAAAAATGAAACATTTAACAAAATAATCGCTTACCGCTACCATATAATCTGTCTCCTCATTTGCCTTAGTAGCAAGATTAGGCTATGGTGATGTCATGTCCTATAGAAACCATCCAGATAGAAATTAAACTTCAAATCAATAATCATTTGATTTTAAAAAAATAAACAACTATAACAATGAATGTAAATTGAAATTTACTAATCTGCCTCATACCCTCGTTAATGGTATGGAACTATGAATTGTAGAGGACACACCATGCTCCATTGCCTTATGAACATCAGGAGGTGTCTCTATAGCCTGTATCATCTAGAAATAAAACAACATTATTCAATTACGAAAACTATAATAGTGATGCAAGTCATGGCTCCTAACATACACACATGTTCACTTAAACTTGGAAGTACACACAATAAAGCACATAAGTCACATACAAAAATCTATTAAGTACAATTCATTCATTAAACTATTTATTTTATTACCTCCATGAAGCTTTGAAGTCCACCACTGCTGGCAGGTGTTGCAGTGAAATCTCCAATATTAACCTATTCAACATCCAAAATCAGTTATTAGAATACCATTCATATAACAATGCTATTCACATGTAATATTTATAATTGTTTACTAGTTACATACCCCGACAGTAGATGATGTAGTGTAATATGCAGGTGGAGAACCACTAAAAACTGCATCAACGCTATGACCCTGAAATTTCATTAAAATCATCAAACTAAATTAGTTAATCTTGCATTTCAAAAATAAAATTTAATAAATTAAATTCAATGAACTTGCTAAGATTTACCTAAGTATCTAGCCTAAAAGTCTCACTCAGGAGGGCATCTGTCATCGCCATCTGCTCAGCTGCAGATGTAGCCTGCGCACCTGCATCATGACTATCTGTGGGGTCATAACCACATGTTGACCCGCAAGACCGACAAGTATGGGGTGGAACCGTACTCAAACTCTCCCCTAGTTCACGCTATGCTGCAGGACTAGCATGCTGTATGATGCTCTGGTTCAAGGCACTAATGGACTAAAGTGTCTCAACCTCAACACTCTCCTTCACAATGGAAGGGATAGAAACATAGTCATGGGCTGGTCTGGCGAGTGCTTGTCTCGCTAGCCGCTGTGGGTCAACACATGCCCCTGGTCTATCTTGTGTTGACCCCCCACCTCTACCCTGGAACTCCTGCATATCAAAATAATTTGGCACTTTATTTTTGATAAACTCACAGTAGAGTTTCCTCAAAAAATATTGCGGGACCTCATTATTGTTGCATGGAGGATGGTAAAAAACCATCCACCACCTCTGCGCAAAATTGTCCCTTATCTCTTGGTTGTTGCACCAATGGATAGGGAACCTCTTGCATGTAAGGGGTAGAGGTTCATTTGTTCATGGGTTTGTGAAAATAGAACACAAGTCCAGTTTTGTAATTTGTTTATTTTTAACTTGTTCATATGACAACTTGTCTACATAATACTCTCTAAATTCTTTCCTCTTTTCTGTCCAACTAGTGATTTTCTTGCTAATTGAATCTACATTTGATAACATAGATTCAAGGGATTGAGCAAGCGTGGATCTATGCAAGGTTGAAGTTGCAGGCTCTTTCAACCTTGCAATTATGTCCTCAATTTGTTTCTTATTGTTTTCAATTTGCCCCATTATATTTTCTTGTGTTCCAGGGGCATATTCAGGAATAAATGGAGGTGTTTGTGGATGGGGTTCTTCTTTAGCAGGTATTTGTTGTTCAGGTTATGGAGGATTTTGTGGATTTTCAGGAGGAGGAGGAGGTGCATTATCAACTCTTGTAAATTTAAGAAATTTACATCAAAAACTATTTTAACGTACCTATTTAGCAACAAATTCACACAAGAAAGCAAATAAAACTTACTTCTTTAATTTCCCCGACGTCGTGGCGGCATTTTGATGATGAATCGGTGAGAATTAGCTGATGATTGGATGTTGGATAACGCAAGCATGCTCTATTCTCTCTTTAAGCTGCGGGTTTCTTGCAAATTGCTGTCAATTAATGAAATGGAACACTGCTTTTTTTTTAATATATATAACAGAACATAACGTGCTCACGTTATAATGCGAGCACATTATAACATGAGCATGTTATAACACGAGTGCATTATGGCTTGGTGTAGGTTTAGCAAAACCAAGCCATAACACGAGCGCGTTATAACGCGGTTGCGTTATGTCTAATTTTTTTTTAAAGTTGGCCACTTTTTGGCCCCCCAACTTTTTGCACCCGCCCTGACAAACTTGAAGAGTGGTTGAATTTGTAGGGTGGGGATGGTGTTCAACTAGGGGAATATGTGATAAGGCTCCTTTTATATGCTGATGATCTTATTTTTATTGCTAAGTCCTCCCATGGGTTGCAAGAGCACCTTTATGCCCTTGAGCACTTTTGTAAAGTTGTTGGTAAGCAAGTTAATACCAACAAGACCAAAATCATGATTTTCTCCAACAAAAAGAAAAAGATCGAGCACACATTTTACTTTGAGGGAAGTACTCTTGAAGAGGGTAAATGGGTACAAATATCTCGAGATTGACTTTAACAACAGGCTTAGTTGGGAGACTTGCAGAGAGAAAAAAGACTTTGAGAGGTTGGAAAGCATGGCATGCCCTCCAAAATAGATGTAGAGAGGTAGAATTATGGGATTGGAAAATTAGTTAGATTCTTTTTGGGCTATTAGTAAGTCTGGTTGTACTTTATGGTTGTGAGCTTTAGGCTAATAGCATGTCAAATTCCAAGTGGAAGCAAATAGAGAGAATCCAAAAGCACATGATCACTAACAAGTTTAGGCTAAAAGTTTCAACTCCATATGAGATTTTGTTAGCTGAAATAGGGAATGTTCATATGGAAGCCACTGCCATGGTGCGTCTCTTAAGATATGTCAAAAGAATTGAGTAGATGGAAGCAAGTAGATGGCCTAAGGTAGTCTTCAACGAAGTTCTAAGTGAAAGAAAGAAGTCTTGGATGAAACAAAATAGCGAGTGGATGAGCAAGTGAAATATTTATTTGAATGCTTGCCCTACGGATGATAAAAGAATTAAAACTTTTGTCATAGATAAATTCTGCAAGTCTATGTGGGGTGGTATTCTAGGGAGAAAGAAGAAATACTACCTTGAAGAGTTTAACCCCACTTGTGATCATCAAGAAAAAGCGTACATTGAGGCAGATATCCCTTGGAGAGCTAACATTATGATTGCTCAGCTTAGAACTAACTCTCATCACCTCCAATATGAAACGAGAAGGTGGAAAAGGTCTAAACAGACTTGGGAAGAGTGTGTGTAAATTTTGCACTACTAGGTAGTGGAATCAGAAAAACACTTTATTTTGGAGTGCGACACTTACACAGACATCAGGGTAAATTATGCAGGCATCTAACAACGGCTTCTTGACATCATTTATTTATAGAGGGGTCATTTGAGAAAGCTAGAGAGCTCATTATCTCTTTGAAAAAAAGAAGTGAAAAGTAAAAGCAAATATGACAGGGTAGTAGGCTGAATGTCTCATAGGCTATTTTTAGCCTCATGGAAATTAAAAGTTATTCTATTCTATAAATTTCAAAAGGGAAATCCCCATGTTGTCATTTGGTGTTCTATATTTCTTTGTATGTTATAGATGAGAAAATATGCAATTTTCCAAGAACCGCTCTTGCTTCTCAAAAGAAATTTTTTGTCTTTCTATTACATGTCCTAATGATGCTCCTCTTTTTTTGCAGCCAACACCAGAAATTGTCGTTTAAAGTGGTGTGGCTTATCAAATGGGCAAGTTCAACACAACTTGGCAAAAATGGTGCAGTGCATGTTTAAAATTGACGTTTAAAAAAAATAATGACCGATCCATCTCCCTTATCTTGCAATTATAAAAAATGTTAAATTAATTGGTATCTATGTCTTTATTATATGAGTATTTCGTACAAAGTGTATGCACTATGAAGAATTCAAAAATTGCATGTCGACCATTAGTGACCATAAAATTTGATGTTTAGATCTATTAAGGAAAGTAAGATTGTCTAGGGAGAAGGCAAAGATTTTTCTAGATTTTTCACAAGGAAAAGACAAGTTTTTCTAGAGGTTTCTATAAACTAGATTCTTCCATCAAGCTATTTTTAGAAAAAGAATATTCCAGCCTTTTAGAATTAAAAAAATAGAAGTGTCTAGAAAGCTAGAAGCTTCTAGACTTCAAAGTCTTTTGTAAATATATATGTGTGATTGTACATGACATTTTGGATGAAATATAATTCAAGTTAGATAAATATAATTTTTTTCTGAGTTTATTAACTCTGTTTTGCCCTATTTTTATTTGTTGTTATGTTTTTATTGTTTTGGGGCTTGTTCTCACATGGTATTAGAGCCAAGTTTAGCTAGATTTTTTTTTCTAGGTTTAGCTAGAAATATATTGTTGGAGTGATTTGTTTGCAGGGTAGATAGATTGCTGGAAGTGATATTTGTTTGAAGACTAATTTTTTTGGCTAACATGGGCTCTACAAATTAAGTGTTGCCAATATTTGATGGAAGTGGTTTTGCAAATTGGAAGATTGCAGTCAAGAATGCTCTGAGAGAAAAGGATCTATGGATGATAGTGAACAAGGAAATTGGAGAACCCCAAAGTGAAAAAGAAAAGGAGCTATGGAAATGCAAGTTGGAACAAGCTAGAGGTATTATTGGTAAAGCTTTAAGCCCTAATCTCAATAGAAGATTTGTTGATATTGATAATCTAATAGAGCTATGGGAGAGTTTGGAAAAAGATTATAAAGATGCAGATATTGCTAGCATGTTTAGTATAGAACAAAAATTGGTGAACTTAGATCCATCTGATTTTGAGAAAATGACTGATTACTTCAATGCAGTTACTTTTTTAAATGCCCAACTGAAGAAAATAGGTGTTGAATATGCAAAAAAAGATTTTTAATTGATTGCAATGGTTGAAAGTAAGCTTCCCCAGCCATACAAGGTATTTAAGGAATCAAGAAAAAGGGTTCTTTAACTAAATCCCAATACCCCCCAACAAACTTTTGATCAATTTTGTAAGTCTGTTCTAGATGAAGAAGTTCAGATTATTAAAGAAGGATATATTAAGAAGAATCATGCATATATAGCTAAGAGTAAATTTTCTAGATATGATGGAAAGAAGAATTGGAAAGGAAATTATAAATTTCAAAATAATGAGGGTTCTAATCATTTTTCTAGAAATGATGGTGCAGAAAAGCAAGTTGGAAGGAAACTAATTATTTGTAGGTATTGTGGAGGTGAAAATCACATGGAGAAATTTTGTTTGAAGAAGAGTGACAATGAAAGGCAGTGATACAAGCCCAAACAAGAAAGGATCAAGGATGGCAAGAAGGATAGGCATATCTTCATAGCCATCTCTCTAAAAAGATAAGAGAAATCAAATAAGGAGGTAATAGCTAGACCTGAAAATAAATCTAATGTTATGGGGGGATACTTTGCTTTAGATTCTAATAAAGAATGGATTTTAGATTCAGGGGCATCATCTCACATGACTGGGGATAGATCTTTGTTTATTGATTTTTATGAAGGGAAGAATTTAGATCAAGAAATGACTATTGGCAATAAAATGAGACTTCCAGTTTTAGGAACAGGGACTATTAATGTAACAAATGGGTCTTGAAAAATGTTTTGCTAGTTGAAGGATTAGGAGTGAATCTTATTTTAGTATATAAAATTGCTCAAGCTGGATATGAGTTTGTTGTCACTACTGATCAAGTTATTGTTAGATATAGAAAAGACCCAAGCAATATAATTTCTATTGGTAGAGTTGATCATAAAGAGAGTCTATTTAAATTTGTGGGGTTTGTTGATGATGAATACATACTCTCTCATTCTTTTATTGCTCAGACTGATGATATGTCAAAACTTTGGCATGCTAGACTTGGACATATAAATTATAGAAAATTACAAGACATGGTTAGAATGGATATGGTTAGAGGATTAAAAAAAATTTCAACTTCTGAAGGTGTGTGTGAAGGATGTGTGTTAGGAAAACATCATCGAGATCCTTTTGATTCGGGCAAAGCATGGAGAGATAATTATCTGTTGCAGCTCATTCATAGTGATCTATGTGAACTAGGATATCCTTCACTTTTAGGTGCCAGGTACCTTTTGACTTTTATTGATGATTACAACAGGAGAGTATGGGTTTATTTTTTGGAAAGGAAAAATGAAGTATTTGAAGTTTTTCAAAAGTTTAAGGCATTAATTGAAAATCAAAGTGGAAAAAGAATTAAGTGTTTAAGGATGGATAATGGGGGTGAATATTGCAATTATGCATTTGAGTCATTTTGTGAAAATTGTGGTATTAAGGTGCAAAGAACAGTTCCTTATACTCCTCAACAAAATGGGGTGGCTAAACAAATGAATAGAACTCTTTTAGAAATGGCTCGTTGTATGTTGCATTTTAAAAGTTTGCATAATAAATTTTGGGGTTTGGCTATTTCTTGTGATGCATATATTGTGAATAGAATCCCCACTCAAGCCCTCACAAATATCACCCCTGAAGAAGCATGAGTGTTAGAAAGCCTCACATTGGATATTTTAAAGTATTTGGGTGTACTACTTGGGCACACATTCTTGATGAAAAGAGGGAAAAGCTAGAACCAAAGAGTCATAAGTGTTTGTTTGTGGGTTATAGTGAAGAATCAAAGGCTTGCAGGTTATATGATTTGACAACAAAAAAGGTCTTTGTTAGTAGAGATGTAAAGTTTGATGAGTATTCACAACTTATAGCCACTTCCTCTGAGTCTACAACAACAAATGCTTCTCATTTTTTTGATATTTTAGAAAGAAATGGAGACAATATTGATGAGGATGAGGTGTACACCACTATAAATGATGATAATACTATTGAAAATGAAACTGCTAATGCTTGTAATCAGCCATTTTTTGCAGGTAGTGATGATAAAGAAGATGACAGTTCAGCTAGACAAAAGACAAGGAGTGTTGAAGAAATATATAGACAAGGCTCAAAGATCCAAGGAAGGAATGGTAGTGCTGTCACAGCCAAAGTATTACAAGTAAATGACCCAATCTCATATGAGCAAGCTAGAGGAAAGAAAGAATGGGAGCAAGCCATGAAAGAGGAATATGATGCATTGTTAGAGAATAAAACTTGGGAACTTGTGCCCTAGCCCAAAGGTAAGAATGTTATTGGTTGCAAATGGGTTTACAAAACAAAATTTAAATCAGATGGTGTTATAGAAAAATTCAAAGCGAGATTGGTTACTAAGGGGTTCAATCAAAAAGAGGGTGTTGATTATGAAGAAACATTTGCTCCTGTCATTAAAATGAACACAGTTAGAATTATTCTTTCTTTGGCTACAAGTCTTGGGTGGCATATCCATCAAATGAATGTTAAAAATGCTTTCTTAAATGGAGATTTATATGAAGAAATATATATGGATCAACCACTAGGTTTTGTAGATCAACAACATCCTAATCTTGTTTGTAGATTAAAGAGGTCACTTTATGGTCTTAAACAAGCACCACGAGCATGGAATGAGAAGATTGACAGGTATTTTCAGCTTCATGGATTTAAAAGATGTAAGTCAGATCCAAATCTTTATGTGAAGAAAGTTCAAGACGAGATTATTCTTGTTGCAATTTATGTAGATGATTTACTCATTGCTGGACCAAATATTGGGCTAATCAATGATTTAAAATTAGATCTTAAAAGGACATTTCATATGAGTGATTTGGGTGAACTAAACTATTTTCTTGGATTACAAGTTTGTAGATTACATGATGGATTGTTCATCTCACAATAAAAATATGTTTTGGACCTTTTAGAAAAGTTTAACATGCTTCAATGCAAGCCAACATCTACCCCATTTCAATCCGGAGTTAAGCTTACTAAAGAATGTACTTCCAAGAGTGTAGATACCACTTTATATAGATAGCTTGTTGGTAGGTTGGTTTATCTAACTCATACTAGACCAGATATTTGTTTTGCAGTCAATCTAGTATCTAGATTTATGTAGGCACCTAAAGAAAGTCATTGGTTGGCTGCCAAGAGAATTTTACAATATATTCATGGAACCATACACTTTGGCATCTTCTATGACTATAAATCTTGAATTTCTTTGGTTGGATTTACTGATTCAGATTGGGGTGGTGATATAGATGATAGGAAATCTACTGGTGGTTGTGTTTTCAATCTTGGATCAGGCCCTATTACATGGAGCAACAAGAAACAAACAACTACATCATTATCTTAATGTGAAGCAGAATATAGAGCAGCAAAAGAAGCAGGCAAGGAAGCAGTTTGGATTCAAAATCTTCTATCTGAGCTTGGTTTTCTACAAAGTTCTACTAGTACTGTGTATTGTGACAATCAAAGTACCATACAAGTTGCCAACAATCTAGTTTTTCATGCTAAAACAAAGCATATTGAGAATGATGTTCACTACATTCACGATCTTGTTCAAGCATCCATTGTCAATCTTCAATTTTGTCCAAGTGAAGAACAAGTAGCTGATATATTCACTAAGAGTATGACTGAAGCCAAATTCTTAAAATTAAGAAGAATTCTTGGTATGTTAGAGGTGAACATTAAGGGGGGATAGTAGTATAATGTTCCCCTCTTCTTTCTAATAATCTAACCAATCTTAAGGGGGGATGTTAAGGAAAGTAAGATTGTCTAGGGAAAAGGCAAAGATTTTTCTAGATTTTTTACAAGGAAAAGGAAAGTTTTTCTAGAGGTTTCTATAAACTAGATTCTTCCATCAAGCTATTTTTAGAAAAAGAACATTCTAGCCTTTTAGAATTAAAAAAATAGAATTGTCTAGAAAGCTAGAAGCTTCCAGACTTCAAAGTCTTTTGTAAATTTCTGTACATGACATTTTGGATGAAATATAATTCAAGTTAGATAAATATAATATTTTTCTAAGTTTACTAACTCTGTTTTGCCCTATTTTTATTTGCTATTATGTTTTTATTATTTTTGGGCCTGTTCTCACAAGATCTGCACAGTCCATTCTTAATGGTCGTCAATCTTTCACTTGGCTATAGCCCAACTTTTGATTTCCCATGGTGGAGCTTCACTATTATACGTAACTCATACATCAATAAACATTGTATATAATTTCTACGCCTACTTTATACATAATGACTATGTGTTGCATTGACTCTAAATAGATGAGAATCCGAGGTAGTTCATTCAAAAAGAACTTCGGTTGTTTTGTAAGCAAAGCTTTAACAAAATGTACCACTCAAAACTTGCCGAACATAGGAAGAGGGAAGACACTATATTACATTTTTTCTTTAAATTTTGAGTGAGGCTTATGCATATCAAATAATCCTTTTTGAACTTGTAACGCATAAAAGTGAATAGTTATGATAAGCAGGAATTAGTGCTAGCTTTGATTTGATTTTATGTGAGAATGTTATGATTCCAGTAGCTATATTCTTAATTATAATAAGGATAAGCACTTGTGGCATGTTTAATCTTAATAGTTTCATTTATTAGTCTTAGTTATTCCTTAAGATGATTTAGTTAGCATGAAGAGGTGTGTCCCTACATAGTTATGTAGAAGAGTGAGACTCTCTCAACACATCATATATTCTAATATTAAATTTACATATTATTTTTTTATTATTGGAGGTCACCTCCTAAACGTGGTCTACTATTTTACTGACTTTTATATTTATTTCTAAGAAATATCATAACAGAGAAGACCAAATTAGCCAAAGGTGGTTAGATCAAACTAATATGATTTTTGTGTTAGGATGGTATCAATGTGGGTGCTTTTACCTTGAAGGTGTATTGGATCATGAAAGGAACTATCTTGGGTGCTTGGATCTTGATTTGGTTGGGGATGAGTTTGGGCATGCTTTGGAACAAGGTTTTGACATATCCTTATTTGCTTTGTCAATAAGATGGATGAGTGTCATTTTGTTTTGACATCTCCTTTAGTGATTAATGCATGGATATACTCCCCTATTTTTGCACATGGATTGGTGAGGGGTCCTTGAATCTTATGGGTTTTATGGATCTTGTAGATTTTGGATTTGATGAGCTTAATGGACCTTTGGAAATTTGTTAGTGTTTACCCTCTCACATAGGTGGTCTTGTAGGGGTGATATCTTGAAAGAAATCTTGGATGTGATTGATGGGTGTTGAATTGATGAATTTATTGTTGACAATGCACTTATATTTGCTAAAGAGGGATGGCATTGAATTAACAAGGTTGCATGACTCCTCATCTTTGTTCTTTTTGTTTTGGTTACTATTCCTTATTAGTAGTCATTGGAGACAATTCTTTGTAAAAGAGTTGTATTGGATAGGATTAGATTGTGGCTTTTATAAATTTGGTAGGATCGTGGATGGGATTGATTAGATTGTGAAGGCTTTGAGAATGATAGATTTTCATAGGAGGTGGAGGTTACTAGTTGATTGCGTAAAGTTTGGAGTTTTAACATGGATTGGCTATGAGGACCTTGGGCTAGAGTATTTTTTCCCTTGTCAAAGTAACCATAAGGATGACCAATAGATATCCAATTTGGATTTGAGGGATAGCTAGTCATAGCTAGTTCTTGGTTTAAAGGCTCTTTGTTGTTCATGGTTTGCTAATTAAATCCTATGGAAAGTTTTATTATAATGATGTCATTAAGGGTATCATCAGTATGTTCATCTTGATCCACAAGAGTATCATCATCATCATTTTCAAAGGGGTTTCTAGATTGGTTGTGATGAGGGGAATCATCAAAATGAAATGTATTTGTACTTGCCATGATTTTTGTTTGGATTTTGGATGGAATTTGGATTTGTGTTGATTTTGAAGCCCTAGGATCTTAGATGGTTTGATTTTGAATTTTTTGATGCAAGAGCATCTAGAGGTGTAAGACTAATCTTACATCACCCAAAAACTAGATTTTGTTTTATTTCCTTCTAATTTTGGTTTTGGCAAATACCCATGAATCTTATTTCCTCTAAAATATCTTGGATAATGATTGAGAACATCCAAAGTTTCTAGTAAAGCTAAAAATAACAGGGTTTCTATTTTTAGTAAGTTTGCATATGAGCACGTATGGGCCCAAATTTTTTTCCAAAGTTACATAATTGCCAAATGAATATTTTGGGTGAGTTTCAACCCAAGGTCATGTCTAGATATCAAGATATTAAAGTTTCTAGTTTTTGAAATACCTAAAAAAGTTTTAAAGTTAATTTTGAGGTACTTAGAGGCCATTTTTGGCCCCTAAACATGTCCATAATAGCCTTAACCAACATATAAGGTTATTATTACATATATCTCTTCATGATCTTTCCAACGCATCAAACGGTTCGTCAATTGGCCTCCCGGATCAAAAGTTATGGCCTCCAGAAGGTGGACCTCCCATATTGAAAAATGTAAAAATATGTTGGACATAGAAAATCAGGGAGGAACAAACAGAAGACCATAGGTTAATGCTAGAGTTTCCCATGTTGATGAGGAGGCTAGATCTAACTATTTAAAAGATGCAAAAAGAGGAGAAGCTCTTGTTATTAGAAGAGCCTTGCTAAAAGAAGAGGGAAAAGAACCAGCACAAATAAAGAGCTTATTCCGAACAAGGTGTAAATAAGGAGGTAAGTGTTGTGATGTGATTATTTATAGTGGAAGTACAAACAATCTAGTTTCTAAAGAAATGGTTACAAAGTTGAATTTGAAGAGAATAGAACATCCACACCCCTAAAGGATTGCTTGGTTGCAAAAAGATCATAAGGCTTTGATTAATAAGCAATGTCTGGTAAAGTTTAAGATTGGAGATTATCATGATGAAACTTTTTATGACATTATGCCAATGGATGTATGCCACTTTTTATTGGGAATGCCATGGTAATATGACAGGTGTGCTATCCATGATGGCCGTGCTAACACCTACTCTTTGACAAAAAATGGAGTGAGACATAAGCTAAAACCTATGAGAGAAGCAGAGAAAAAGGTATGTAGTAATGTTAGAGTTTGCTTGGTAGATGGTAGAATTTTTTTAGATGGAATGAAGCATGAACATATGTTCTTTTCCTTGATTCCTAAAAGTAATAAAGAGGAAGGAGAATATGTACCTATAGAAATTGTAGATCTATTCAATGAATTCAAAGATATTATTTCAGATAATGTACTTGAAGGTTTGCCACCATTGAGAAGTATAAGTCATCAGATGGATTTGATACCAGGAGCTAGTTTGCCTAATAAGGTAGCCCATAGAATGACTCTTACAAAAACTGAGGAGATAAATAACAAGTTTAGGAATTGTTGAATAAGGGGCTAATCAGAGAGAATTTGAGTCCATGCATAGTACCTATAGTACTAGCACCTAAGAAGGATGAAGAATGGAGGATGTGTATAGATTCCAATGCCATCAACACAATTATAGTCAAGTACAAATTTCCTTTGTCAAGGATGGATGATATCATGGATTTCCTGAGTTGAGTGAAGTACTTCACAAAGATAGATTTGAAGAGCGAGTATCATCAAATTAGGATATGGGAAGGAGATGAATGGAAGACATCATTAAAAACAAAAAAAAAAGACTATATGAGTGGTTAGTGACGCCATTTGGACTGAGTAATGCACCAAGCACTTTCATGAGGCTCATGAATGAGGTACTCAAAGAATTTTTGGGTAAGTTTGTTATTGTCTATTTGGATGCTGTTCTAATTTTTAGAAAAATGGTGGAGGAACATTTGATGCATGTTCATAGAGTTTTTGAGAGGTTGAGGGAAGAGAAATTGTTGATAAATTTCAAGAAGTGCAGCTTTGTGAAGGAGTTAGTGTACCTGGGATTTGTGGTCTTAGCTGAGGGTCTTAAGATGAATCCAGAGAAAGTAAGGGCTATCATTGAATGGCCTACAACAAGGAGTATTACTGAGGTAAGATCATTTCATGAATTGGCTAGTTTTTACAAAAAAAAAAAAAATAGAAATTTCAATAGTATATGTGCACCTTTAATGAAAAGAATTTAAATGGATTGTAGGGGTAGCCAAGAGTTTTGATTTGTTGAAGAAAAAAGTTATAGAACAATCTGTTTTAGCACTTTCATATTTTAACAAGGTATTTCAAGTAGATTGTGATGCTAGTGGTAGTGCTATAGGAGCTATATTAGGTAAAAAAGGAAGACCCATTGCATATTTAGTGAAAAACTCAACATGATGCTAGGAAGAAGTATTATGTTTATGATTGGGAATTTTATGCTATTGTTCAAACATTAAATAAATGGAGATATTATCTTTTACCTAAGGAATTTGTTTTTTATACTAATCATCAAGCCTTATAATATTTCTATAGCCAAGTAAAATTAAATCAAACACATTTGAAATGGGTCGAGTTTTTGCAAAGGTATACATTTGTGTTGAAGCATAGAAGTGGGAAGTCTAATAGAGTTGCAGATGTCTTGAGTAGGAGGTAAAATTTGCTGGTGGAGATGAGAATTAAAGTTGTTGGGTTTGAAGAATCAAACATTTATATCTAGAAGATTCATATTTTTCAAAGGCATAGAAAGCTTGCCTAGAACCTATCGCCATGACTAGAACACACTGGTTAGATTACATAATCCAAGATGGCATGTTATTTAGAGGAAGTCAGTTATGCATTCCATTAAGTTCCATGAGGGAGAACTTGATAAAAGAAAAACACAGTGGAGGATTAGCAAGACATTTTGGGAGAGACGAGACAATTGCCTTAGTAAGTGAGAACTATTATTGGCCATAGTTGTATCTGGGTGTTAGAAGGTTTATATAGAGTTGCAAGGTATGTTAGATGGCTAAGGGAGTATGACAAAATTCTAGTTTGTATCAACCTTTACCCATCCTGAAAGACCATGGGAAGGCATTAGCATGGATTTTTTACATGTCTTGCCAAGGACTTAAAGAGGTCATGATTCCATTTTGTGGTGGTTGATAGGTTTTCCAAGATGACACATTTCATTCCTTGCCAGAAGACAAATGATACAATTAATATTGCAAAGATATTTTTCATGGAGGTGGTTAGACTTCATGGTCTACCTAAGAGCATCTAGTTTTAGAATTAGATACAATATTTGTTGGATATTTTTTGAGGACATATTTGAAATTTAGTTTTGCATAACATCCACAAATTGAAGGTCAGACATGAGTGGTTAAAAAAAGTTTGGGCAACCTTTTGAGATGTTTGGTAGGAGAAAAGCCAAAGGGATAGGACTTGATTTTGAAATAGGCTGAGTTTTCATACAACAACTTAGTTAGTAGGAGTACATGAAAATCACCATTCCAGATTGTATATGGAAGTAGTCCCAGAAATGTTTTAGAGTTAAGGAAGATGGATAAGGAGGAGAAGATGAGTGCCAATGTAGAAGATTTTGTAGAACACATGAAGAGTCTACATGAGGAGGTAAGGAAACATCTCACTAAAATGAATAGTTAGTATAAAGAGAAAGCAGATCAGAAAAGAAGATTCAAAGAATTCAAAGTTGGATAAGAGGTTATGGTCCATCTTAGAAAAGAGAAATTTCCCAAAAGAATATACAATAAACTGAAGATGAAGAAATCTGGACCTTGTAAGATTTTAAAGAAGCATGAATTAAGTAATGACTACAAAGTTGAGTTTCTGAGTGGGATCAATATTTCACCCGTGTTCAATATTTTTTATTTGAAAGAATATCATGGAGTATAGAAGGTGGAAAAATGAAAGGACAACAACATATCCTAGCACCTATTTCAGAGAAGGAAAAAATTGAAGAAATCTTAAATAGCTACGTGAGAAGGAGCACAAGAAACATGCAGTATGAAGAATACTTGGTCAAATGGAGAGGAAGGCTTGTTGAACATTCATCATGGTTATCTTGTTGGTGTTCCCAATTGATTGCCTGATTATACCTATTAAGGTAGCTATCCTCAATGCTTAGAACTCTCAAATTAGTGGCCAACGAACAGGAGATAATTGCTTGTTCTCCTTTGCACTTTAGGCTCTGCTAGACCTAGGGGGTATCCCAAGTATCACAATATCTAAAATAGCTTGCCTAAGTACAATGAGATATTGGTTTAAACAAAATGTTCTC
Organism: Cunninghamia lanceolata; assembly: GCA_027924645.1. Lineage (NCBI taxonomy): Eukaryota > Viridiplantae > Streptophyta > Pinopsida > Cupressales > Cupressaceae > Cunninghamia > Cunninghamia lanceolata. The sequence goes on from BSBN01000134.1 coordinate 1,117,724, forward strand.
ACTATTATATTGAGGTCTAAAAGATCCTATTTTAGATTAGCTAGATTCTCAATATATGTCTCTTTAGTACTCTAAGAACATGGAACAACTTGAACACATTATATAAAAAAGAAAAAAGGTTTTGTCTTTTTGATTTTAGAGTTTTAAATGCTTGGAATTGAAAGATATTCTTAGATCGGTGCCTATTTAGGGTAACAAAGTCAAATCCTACATGCAATAGCTTTTCCCATGACAAAAAAACTTCATACTCAGCGGTTAAAACAATCACTACTGCCTTACAACAATGAACCCAAGAAAAAGTATTATCTATGATTCTTCTTCACCAATCCATTAATACAATACACTTCCCCTTATATCTGATCTAAAGAAATTTTAGTCCATTCCTTGAATAGATAAAACAAATTAGATATACAATATAACAAATGTATGTTGTTCAGTTCAAAAACCCTTAGCAATTTCACTCAAAAGGAAAACATTCATATCCAAGGAGACAATCACAAATAACACACACATCGAGTGTTTCTCATATAATTCAATTTGAATAGAAAATTGCCATGTAAAAAACAAATAATCTCACATGCAAAATTATGACCTGCAACTCAGAAGTACTCCTTTCTTATTGGAATATGTCAAAATCACAAGGCTTTACACTGGATATTCAAAGTATATAATTTCTTCACTGATATTACTTGTAGATACAGAGCATAGTATGAATTTCCCCTTATATAGGAAAAGTACAAAGTATGTCAGCCTAGCCCCTAAATGACTATTTTAAAAAAAATTGACAATTACATCACAAAAATAGTTTTGGAGCTTGTGCTCATTACAATATTTGATATTACAATTCAGTTACAATCACATGTTTGCTGACATAATCCTCCAATGATGATGCTTGATCCATTTGCATAGGCCAAAAATGTTGCACCACTTGAGAATTGCCAAAATTAGGTCACCATTCACAAACTGATGACCGATTAAAAAACCAACAAGCATCAATCACCTTCATACTTCTCTTCCCAAGATCCATACTCCTTATCTTCTAGTCATTAGAAATCTAAAACTTTGACCACCTTTTGATTGTGACCGACATACTGAGCACCCAAAATTACCTTTGACTCTTAGCCAATGTTGTCATACAATTTCTCCAATGAGATGAGCTTATCCAAAACTAAATTCAAGGACCCTGTATGTAGTTCTCCATCAACACATACTTGTTGATGATTGTTTTAACATAGTCATAACAATAGTTAAAATTCACACAAAATGAACCTAACTGACTTGAAAGATATGAAGGAATTGATTAAGATTTGCTCAATCCCAAGTTTAATATGGTCAGGTCTTGACCTGTTGGGCAAATTCAGTAGGTTGATGTGAAGCTGTAATGTTCAAGGGGCCTTACGTGATTTAGGATTTGTCAATGGTTTACTGGGCTCAAACTATGCAAAAGATCATTAAAAAAAAGCATGTTGTTCATTCTTTTGCATAAAAGTGTTACTGTGTTGCAAAGCTTTTAATGATTTTTTTTCTTGAATTATTGCAGCATTCTTCTCTTCAATATTATGAAAACTGTCTACTTTCAACTCTACTGTTTATGCTTTTCGAATATGAGACAAATTTCCTTCAAATTTTTGCGTTTTAGGCTAAGTATTTTAGATGGGTTGGGAAAAGTTAGAAAGTTCTACACTAAACTTCATTCAATCTAATAAAGGATCTAATTGTTTTGTTATGCACTTTGTAAATCATACAGCAACTTGATCAAATCCATAGACAAAAAAACCTTAGATGTAAGTTCTGAGCATTTTCACAAACATACATTTAAGATTGCAAGCTCTAAGAGAAAATGTTTCAAACACAATGAAGAGCCAGAAAACACTCAAAAGATAGATGCAGAATTCTAGATTCAATTGTATTGGAAATAGACAATCACATAAGATTTACAATGTCTGAATGACTCTTAGCTTCATTAATCAAATTACATAAAACTTACAAGCTTTACAGATACAGTAAGGAGGCAGGATGTTCCACACGCTCCTTGTTGTAGACACATGCGACCTCCTTCTACTCCTACATGCTATGCTAAGTGCTACTTTTACAAAATTCTTACTGCTACAAATCCCTATGTAGCCCCTGTGTAAAGTTTTACAGTGTAAAGAGGCACAATATATAGACTTGATTGTCCTCAATACAGCTTAAAACCCTAGTTTAAATCCTGGTTCAAACCTCTAGTTACAGCAATAAATGTTGGAGAACAAGTCTCCCAAAATATCTCTGAGCATACATCAAATTTGGGTGAAATATGCCCTTCTAGAAACCCTAGCAGCTCAATAATAACTTCTGTCGTCTGCTGCAATGATGTCTTCAGCTGCATTTTATCTTCATTAATGAAGACCCTTGACTTTCTTTCCCTTCATCCTTATCTTCCTCTGCTCCTAAGATCGGATCTCCCTTCCATGATGTCATCGTCATCAAGTTTTAGCTCCTCCTTCAACTGCACACCTACAAAAATAGATCAGCAATAAGTACCACTTTACCCAATAAACAATAGGAAATTAAAACACTCGTTAAATCAAGGCGTGACAATGTGAATGCAGAAATTGGGCCCTAAATTCATGAAAAAACATGGGTTAAATGCATATACAATGCTAAAACTAGTTGGGTCAACCATCGTTGACCAGAAACATGCATTCGAGCCCTAAATCAGCCTCAAAATTTCATCGCTTCACTTTCCTGTTCATTTCTTTGTTTAAATCTTTGTATTTTCTGATATACAAGCCGGGCATGATACATTCGTTTAATCGGATTTCAATCTTTTTAGTTCCGCAACTTGTATGCATGCCATGCACATCGGCTAAGTATGTTCTAAATATACATTCAAACTTTCATACAAATGCCTAACCAGATTTTAATTTCTCTTTGATTCCGCCTTGTATGCAAAGCAATGTATGTTATTGATCATGCATGTGCGCAAAATATTCAACGATTTCTCCATATTGAATTCTCCTTTGAAATCTAGCCTGTATGCATAATGAAATGCATATTGCAATGTATCCTTGATATACAAGCCGAATTTGATACAATGTATCCATCAGATTCCAATTTCTTTTGGGTTCCGGCTTGTATGTTTACTGCAATGTATGCTTTGAAACATATATACAAGTGCAGTCATATACATGGACTTAATTCAATTTCATAATGTTTCGGCTCTGCACCATGTATAAATGCATTGTATCTTTTAGATATTCAATTCAGACGTGATACAAGCATTTAATTAGATTTTACTTTCTTTTTTTGATTCTACGTTGTATGCATCACCCAATGTATGTATTAATATACAAGTCCGAAGCATACAACAATTTAACTCCGCTTCGTAACTTTTCAAGTCCGCAGCTTTGTATATTAATAATGTATCTAATGATGTATAGAGTTTGATGCATTGTTTATATCGGATTTAAAACCCCTCACAAATCTGCCTTGTATGTATTAAAATGTATGTATTAATATACAAGGCGCAAAATATACAAGGAATTTTTATTATTTCATAGCTATTTCAGGTCTGCCCCTTGTATAAGTCATTGCATATTGACTTTGTATGTCAAAACATACATTGCACAAAATATACGAAGGCTTAACTCCTTTTGATAAGTCCGTTGGGTCCGCGCAATGTATATTCGCATTGTATGTTTTCAAGCCTGTGGATATACAACAACTTAACCCTAGTTTATAACCTTTTGGATTGCACGCTGTATAAAACCAAATGCACTTTTGCCCTGTATTTTTAACCTACCAAACATACAAAAGTGTGATATATGTGAAGGATTTTAAAACATCTTTTATTTCAACTCTAAACCATTTCGGTTCCATACTGCATATATGCATAAATTTCTTACCAAATGCATACAAGTAAAAGGATATACAATCAACTTTGTATATGAAAGCGGTTGCAAATGTGACTAAGTATAAAAATGACCCCTTTGCATATACAAACGACCCTGTATATGAACAGCGATATACAAAGGGCTTGGTATACAAGCGAACTTGCATATAAAGGGCCTTGTATATGCAACCCGATATACAAGCAGGCTTGTTCATACAAACAACAAACCCTCCCCTTGTACATTTTACCAAATTGATCATAACTTGCAAAATATGGCAAATTTTAAGATGGTTCAAAAAGCAACCCTAGCTCATTTTTCACAAGGAATCCAACCATATCATGCCCTAGTACTAAAAATGTATTTTTTTCTCTAGTTTTAACAAAGTTTGCAAATTTAACCCTCTTTTCCCTTTTACCACCAAGCAAAACAACACACACAAGCAAAAGCAATAGCCACAACAGGGGTCCTCTTTTTGCTAAGGGGTAAAATGGGGCGTGTTGTGAATATCACAACAATACCAAAGCAATCACCTTAGAGCCCACATCACTAAATTTTGCCTTCTGTTGAGCCAGGGTTTTGGCCTAATTCTATTCATCCTTGAAGTTGGACAGTATTTTTATCTTCATACGATCAATGGATGTCACCTTCTCCCTCAACTGCCTATCCAATTTCATCATGTAGGTAGCAACCTCATGTAGAATTCCCATGGTTTCTGATACACCTTGCAATCCAGGGGGCTTATTTGGATCAAACCTAGTTGTCTTAAAAATCTAGTTTATGGTGGAATTCCTTGGCATCCATTTACTCATAATCTCCTACAGACTAACTGAATTCTACTCATGCTTGACCAAAGCTTGGTTTAAGTCTGTAATTATCTTATATGCATCATCCACTTTTCCATTGATCTTAGTTAACTGATGGTTAACTATGTTAGAGACAATTTTACTGTATGCTTGCATTATATCTCCTTTCAGAGATTCAACTGATCCTTTCAACTCTACAATTTCTGCAAGAAATACATCTCTGTCTAATGGAAATGCTTCACCAGATGAACTTGAAATAATGGGCACAGGGGTGCTAGAAGATGCCAATTCCTTTTCCTCCAGAGCTCTCAGTTTCACCAATTCATCAACATATCTCTTTTGTAGGTCATTACAGTCACGTTGTAGCTTGAGGACTATGGCTTAACTGAACATGGATGTATCAACTACCAATGTTGCTGCATTTGGAGTTGGTGTGTCTATAACCCTTTTCACAATAAGATTGCCCCTTAGTTGATCAATACTCTCTACCACATCTGGCTTACTTGTGTTGGGTGCCAAGGTCCAAATAGCTAATGTGACAAAAGATGGATTAAAACTTGACCTAGATACCTCTTTAGCCTGCTCCTCAATAGAGAAGACTACCTCATTTTGTTTTCTTATGGTTTCAAAGGACAAAGCATTTTCCAAACTCTAATTTGGCAATAACAACATTCTACTCTCCATCACCATCTGTCTACCTTCTTCAGGAGTGATGTTGTCAAGATTCAAATCAAATTCTAATAACACTTTTGTGTCCAAATCCTTCTCTTTCAATGGACCATCTCTTCTCTCTTCTTCAAGCCTAGTTTGATACACTACTTGTTTTCTTCTCAATACAAAATCCTTGAATTCCTAAGTTTTTACAAAATCATCATCTAAAAATTTTTTCTAGCAAGCTAGTGCCCTTATGTCTATAGTTTCATCATTTGTAACTTTCAAATAATCAATACTTCTATTAGTAGCACAATCATACTAGTTTGTTCAAGAGTTACCTCAGTAGTTGTCACTTCCTCTAGAGTATCTTCAACATGAGTGATTTCCATTGGGGTCTTTCCTTTGTCTTGGGAGGGTATTTTGCCCTTGGAGGTCTTCTGCCTCTTACTCTATTAACTATCTACCTCCTCCACATCTTGAGATGCTCCCTCCTTAATATATTCACTCCTTGGTTTGAAATAGGGATTTATCCTTACATTAGGATCTCTTTGTACTTTGGGAGGTCTCTGCTTCTCAGGAATCATCAATTTGTCTGCATTCTCCAACATCTTCCTGATTCTGGCAATCCTATCTTTCTCTTCAGCATATGAACCAGGAAATGAAGGATCCTTTTTAATCCTCTCATTCTCTCCCTTGACAATTCTTTTCCATTTCTCAATCTTGTCTTCTACTTATTCATATGTCAGGGAGTTTCTGACCACATCCTAAAAAAATTCATATGAGGGAAAGCAGACTTCTTTACACTCAATTTGACTGAATTGATGAATCCCTTAGGATTAATTTTTTCTCTGGCAACAACACATGATAACCTATAGTTCTTCAATAGGGAGGATAACTGATCCAAACTCTCTTTGTTCACCACTTGTAAGTTTGACCATTTCAAAGCAGTAGGAAAAAATGAACCCTTCTTCTAACCCTCGAGATGGATCTTATCCACTTCATTCAATTGCTAAATAATCTCCAAATAGGCCAGTTTCTTTGGCACATACACATGAAACAAATGAGGTTTCATGGTAAACCCATAGACTCTAAAATATGTAGAGTATTGGTTCAAGAACCAATCTCCCCAATTATGCATTACTCCCAAGTCTGGAATTCTCTCACATGGCCTAATGAAATCTTGTATCTCCTTCAGTATTCTTTCCCTATGTTCACCTAGATATGCCATCATCTTTCTGACAAAGAATTCTTGAAAAATGATGAAATCTAAATTTTCACAGTCCTTATCCCACATATAAGTCCAACACTGAATTGGTAGGGGATTCTTGTTATCATCAAATCTTCTTACTTGCAGTGTCTTCTCCCATACTTCCCTACTAGCATATAAGAACATATGGCACATGAGTGAGTACCATTTAAATTCTAATTTTTTATTAGCCTTCAAGGCTATCATCTATTTGTACATTCTATCTGCCAAGAAAGAAGCAAAATAAAACTCCACATTTACTATGTCATCTTGGATGTCAATGGCCATGAACATCAAGTGCACATGGATTTTTCTTCTGCATCCTCACCAGTTATTTGGCACAATTAATAGTATTTCTTTATGAAGTATTCTTCAAAGGGATTTATGCTAAGTGACTCCTTCTCAAAGACTCCCATTCCTCTGCCACCTGAAGTCTTCACTCTGTGTGGTGCATTCACGGTAGGAGGGTTCATAGAATGAACTATCTAGACCATGCAGCAAGAGTAAACACAATGGAAACAACTCAAAGAAATGGAACAAATGTAGATTCAGTCATTCAGCTATCATAGAATTCAAATAGAGATCGGCCAACAACATGCGGGCTTACAATTAGGGCTCACAGGTCTGATTACATACATGCACAAGATAAGGGTTTGAAGCTCCCTTCGCACAAAATATAAACTAAGAATTATCAATCAATTGCTAACTGCTTTCCTAAGGATCTATTACATCAATATATATCATCTCCGAACCAATAGATTCCTCTGCTTCAGCCAAAGAAGATCACAAATTCCAAAGAAGAGACGTAACGTGTGAACATAGATAGGTCAGACATAAATGCATATAACACTTTCGGTAAATGAATGGAATGACGTGTGGATCTCCTAGGAAGGTCAGCCACAAACCAAAGATTATTGAATGATGTGTCATTAGGCTCCAAAGATTGGGAAATTCTTCTGCAAGTTTCTCCTCCAGCTGGTTGCCAGTGAATATCAAGATGTTTTGCTCTGAGAAATAGTCAACTTCTGATAGCGATATATTTTTGGTATTAACATGTGGATCTCTAAATTCTAGATATGATGTAGATGAATGAATGTAAATGCTAAATCCAACTCCACAGGATCTAAAATGCTACTGGACTAAAATACAAAATCTGCTTCTGACTGAACTGGGAAATGAAAAAGAAACAAAATTGTAAACAAACTAAAATGTAAATGTTTTTGGTTGATGCAAGATTGCTCTTGAACCAGGGACGCTCCCACATTAGACATCTGGGGTTATTGAAAAACGTGAGTCCCTCACTTTGCTAGGGTTAGGGGAGAACCAAGACGGTCCACCTCAGCCTGAGGAATCCATGATGACTTCTTCCGATTTGCCTTTCCACTTCACAAGATATTCTTTGTATTGTCTTCCTCTAGTGCTGCATCCAACTTTGCCATCCAAAATGTCTTCATTTTGCTCCGGTGCTTGTTATGGTAACTGCTTCTTCAAGTCTTCTTCTATGCTGTCACTGAACTCTGCTTCATGATACTGATAAAGGTCTGCAATGTTGAAAATAGGTGAAATACCCAATGTCTCTGGTAACTCCACTTCATATGCATTCTCTGAATCAAATTTTTTGAGCATCTTACAAGGTCCAAACTTCTTCATCTTCAACTTGTAATATGTCCCAATTGGAAATCTTTCTTTTCTCAAGTACACCATCACTTCATCTCCAACTTCAAATTTCTTATGTTTTCTCTTCTCATCTGCCTTATCTTTGTACTTACTGTTCATGTCCTCCAAATGCTTCTTCACTTGATTATGCACTATCTTCATATGATTTGCAAATTCTTTTGCTTCTACACTCATCTTTTCTGCCATGCTAATATCTCTTAATTCTGCTACTCCTCTAGGATTCACTCTAGTTACAATCTCAAAAGGTGTTCTTCTGGTACTCCTGTTTACTGAATTATTATATGCAAACTCTGCTTGTGAAAGAATCAAATCCCAACTTCCTGTCTTCTCTCCAACCAAACATCTCAACAAGTTTCCTAAACTCCTATTCACAACCTCTGTCTGTCCATCAGTCTATGGATGAAAAGCTAAACTAGACTTCAAATCTATCTTCATCTTCTTCCATAGTGTCCTCCAAAAGTATCCAACAAACTTTGTGTCTCTATCTAAAACTATACTCTTAGGTAATCCATGCAATCTCACAATCTCCTTAAAAAATAGGTCAGCTACATGTACTGCATCAGTTGTCTTCTTACAAGGTATGAAATGAGCCATCTTTGAAAATTTGTCCACCACTACAAATATTGAATCATGTCCTCTCTGTGTCTTAGGAAATCCCATCACAAAATCCATGCTTATATCTTCCCAAGGTCTCTCTGATATTGTCAAAGGTTTATACAATCCAGTATTCTGACTACTCCCTTTTGCAACTTGACAAACTCTACAACTCTGCACAAATCTCTAAACATCCTTATGTATCTGAGGCCAAAAGTAGTTTTCACTTACCAAGGCCACTGTCTTATCAATGCCAAAATGTCCTACCAATCCACCACTATGCTTTTCCTTGATCAAATTATCTCTCATTGAACTTCTAGGTATGCATAATAGACTTCCTTTGAACAACATATCTTCTTGAATGAAATAGTCCAACCACTTACTTCTATCTATCACAACAAGTTCCTTACATGCTTTCCAAGGTTCTACAAAATCAGTGTCTCCCTCATACATGTTCTTCAATTCATCAAAATCCAACACTTCAATTCTCATCTCTGTCAACAAGTTTCTTCTCCTACTTAATGCATCATCAACTTTGTTTGATTTCCCACTCCTATGTTTCAACACAAAAGTATAACTTTGCATGAACTCTACCCATCTCATATGTTTCTGATTCAACTTACCTTGACTGTTCAAATACTGCAAAGCTTGATGATCTGTATACAACACAAACTCCTTAGGCAACAAATAATGTCTCCACTTTTTCAAGGCTTGAATTATGGCATAGAACTCTTGATCATAAACTGAATATCTTCTCCTTGCATCATTCAACTTCTCACTAAAATAAGCTATAGGTCTTCCTTCTTGACTTAACATTGCTCCAATTGCATTCCCACTTGGATCAAAATCAACTTGAAATACCTTATTGAAATCCGGTAATGCCAAAATAGGTTGCTCTATCACCTTCTGCTTTAATAATTCAAAACTTTTATCTACTCTAGATGTCCACTTGAAATCCTTTTTGTCTCCTCTCATTGTCTCTGTCATAGGGTTACAAACTGAACTGAAATTTTCTAATGAACTTTCGGTAGAAACTAGCCAATCCATGAAATGATCTAACTTCTCCAATGCTCTCCAGTGTAGGCCATTCAACAATAGCTCACTTTCTTAGGGTCCATCTTCAATCCTTCCACAGAAATCACAAATCCCAAATATACTAACTCTTCTTTCATGAAACTACACTTCTTGATGTTTATCAGGAATTTCTCTTCTCTCAAACTCTGTAAAACTTTTTAATATGCCACAAATGTTCCTCTTTTGTCTTATTGAAAATCAGAATATCATCCAAGTATTAAATCACAAACTTACCCAAGAATTTCTTCAAGACTTCATTCATCAATCTCATGAAAGTACTCGGTGCATTTGTCAATCCAAAAGGCATCACTAACCACTCATACAATTCTTCATTTGTCTTAAAAGCAGTCTTCCATTCACCTCCTTCTCTGATTCTAATATGATGATATCCACTCTTCAAATTTATCTTTGTGAAATATTTTTCTCTACTCAAACAATCCATGATATCATCCATCCTAGGTAAAGGAAATCTATACTTAACTGTGATCTTGTTTATTGGTCTAGAATCGGTACACATTGTCCATTCTCCATCCTTCTTAGGTGCAAGCACTATAGGTACTACACAAGGACTCAAACTCTCTTTGATCAAACCTTTCCTCAACAATTCTTGTATATGTCTATTCAATTCTTCATTCTCTGCTGGTGTCATTTGGTGTGCTACTTTATTAGGCAAACTTTCTCCTGGTATAAGATCCATGTGATGATTGATACTCCTTATAGGTGGTAATCCATCAGGCACATTATCTGATATGATGTCTTCATACTCTGTCAGCAATTCTCTTATCTCCTCTAGTTCAGTTTCTTTCTTCAATGCTTTAGGCTTCTTAGGAATCAAGGCATAACACATACTCTCATGTTTCAAACCATCTAGAAATTTTCTTCCATCTACCAAATAGATTCTAGCATTCCCACACACTACATCTTTAGGATCATCCTCTAAAGGAATCAAGGTAATTATTTTCCCATTTGCTGTTATAGTATATGTGTTCTTTCTCCCATCATGTATAGCTTTTCTATCATACTGTCAAGGTCTACCCAACAAGATATGACAAACATCCATATGCATAATATCACACAAGACTTCATCATGATAAGATCCAATATGAAATTTCACCAGACATTGTTCATTCACCAACCTTATGATCATCCTGAATCCATGCTATCTGATAGGGCTTAGGGTGTTTCAATCTTTCCAACTTTAGCTTAGTCACCATCTCCTCTAAAACTAGGTTATCTGAACTACCACTATCAATTACAACTTTACAACACTTACCTCCAGATTTGCATCTAGTTCTGAACAAGCTCTTCCTCTGCAGTGGTTCCTCATTTGTCTCTACTTAAAATAGTGCTCTCCTCATCACCAATGATTCTCCTTTCTCCAATTTACCAACAAAACAAGGGTCATCTAATTCAATAGGTTCTTCTTCAACATAGGCTACTCTTCCACTATTTTCTACCCTCTTACTTGTACTACCCTGATTACACTCAAATGCTCTATGTCCTTCACCTCCACATTTGAAACAAGTACCTCTAAATGTCTTCTTATCAAATCCTCTTCCTTCTCTTCTATATCCTTCATTTCGGTATGCATTATAGTTGCCTCTTCGGTAAAAATTTCTGTCATCTCTCCGGTAAGCATTGTTATCTCTGTCCTCCTTCTTAAACGGGCTGTCAAACTTGTTCTGCTCTGGTTATGATCTGTCTCCACCAGAAAATGTTCCACCTTTCTAAAATTTACTTCCTTTGCCTCTATCTCTGATCATGCCTCTTATTCAGTTTCTCTTCAACTTTCAGGGTGAACTAATATGCTTCTTCTAAAGATGTCATCCTTACCAAGCTTAGTTCTTCTTGAATGTTCAATCTCATTCCATTGATGTATCTAGCCACTTTCTCCTTGCTTGCTTCACTATTTCCTGTCCTTATGTTCTTTTTGTAAAATTCTTCAATATACTCCTTCACAGATTTCTCCTTTTGTCTCAGGTTTTGCAATCTTTTCAACAACTCCAACTCATAGTCAACAGGTATAAACTGATTCTTCAACTTTGTCACCATCCTATCACATTTTGTAATCTTTTCTTTTCCTTTTCTATTTCTTTCCAACTGAACTTCTTTCCACCATATAGCAGCATGTCCTTTCAACTTTGTCTTTGCAAATTTTACCTTCTCCGGATCTTCAATTTCTTCATATTCAAAGTATTCTTCCATATCATTTATCCAATCAATCAATTCTTTAGGGTTCAAATTACCAGTATAGTTTGGCACATCAACTCTAGGTCTCTTTCCAATCTTTGAAATAGCTCGCAACATCTTTACTTGATTTGACTCTTCTTCTTCATCAGCTTCTAGGGTTTCGCCAGTTTGTTCAACAAATTGAAATTCTTCTTCCTCATCACTTTCAACATTAGGTCGTTAATCCTCTTCACCTATCTTCTTCAATAGCATCTAGTTAAATTCGCATTATTTTCATTATCTCCATCATCTCATCTATTCTACTAGCCATTGTTCCAATAGCAGCAACTCTCCTCGGCGGCATTCTTCCTAGGATCAAGTGTAAATTGCCTCAGGTTTGGCGATCGGGCTATAAGGTGACAACTGCCTCAGAATCAGCGATCAGTTGCAACACAAGTAACCTACCTCAATTTGGCGATCTGTCCACAACAAGCTCTTATGGAATTCCTTTGCCAATTTCACTCAATTCGCTCCAAATATTTGAACTTTCGTTCTGATACCACTTGGTGCAGTCATGGTAGAAGGGTTCACAAAATGAACTATCCAGACTATGTAGCAAGAGTAAACACAATGGAAACAACTCAAAGAAATCGAACAAATGCATATTTAGTCATTCAGTATATCATAGAATTCATATAGAGATCAGCCGGCAACATGCGGGCTTACAATTAGGGCTCACAGGCCTGATTACATACATGCGCAAGATAAGGCTTTGAAGCTCCCTTTGCACAAACTCTAAACTAAGAATTATGAATCAATCGCTAACTACTTTCGTAAGGATCTATTACATCAATATATATCATCTTCAGACCAATATATTCCTCTGCGTCGGCCAAAGAAGATCACAAATTTCAAAGAAGACATGTAATGTGCGAACACAGATAGGTTGGACCTAAATGCATAGAACACTTCTAGTAAATGAATGGACTGACATGTGGATCTCCTGGGAAGGTCAGTCATGAACTAAAGATCATTGAATGATGTGTCAATAGGCTCCAAAGATCGGGAAATGCTTCCACAAGTTTCTTCTCTAGCTGGTTGCCAGTGAGTATCAGGATGTTCTGCTTTGAGAAACAGTCAACTTCTAATAGCAATATCTTTCTGGTATTGACATGCAGATCTCTAAATTCTGGATATGATGTAGATGAATGAATGTAAATGCTAAATCCAGCTCCACAGGATCTGAAATACTATTGGATCAAAATACAGAATCTACTTCTAACTGAACTAGGAAATGAAAAAGAAACAAAACTACAAACAAACTGAAATGTAAATGTTTTTGGTTGATGCAAGATTGCTCTTGAACCAGGGATGTTCCTGCATCACTATGACTAGGGACCTTGATGGACCTATACACAACTTTCTATGTCTCATATATCTGTTTGAAATTGTCAAAGTCAATGGCTTTATTTGTAGCTCTGTTAAGACCAAGTATCTCAGCAATGTATGACTTGGTGAATGCAATGATATAAGTCCCATTTGCTGATAACACCCACCTTGTGTTGGCATTATATATGCTGGCCACCAACTTGACAAAGTCTGTATCTATAAACACATTGGGCACCACAACTTTTCCCATGTTAAGGCACCATCCATTCCTCAATGGTGACCTTGCCATTCTCTTCCTATACTAGCATTCAAATAATGACCACCCAGACAGGGGAACAATTGCATCTCTGATTCTACTGAGATTGTGTGCAAATTTTTCATCTCTATCCTTCCCAACAAGGCTTATAGCCTTCTTTGAGGAGCTAGGACACTGAATGAGAAAATCCTACTCAAATCCCCTTTTGGTATCAGATAGACCAACCATTCTTATATGTTCAAGACTTGACTGCTGACTAGGGTTTCTTAAAAATCACACACACTAGACAATTCACCTCAATTCCATTATGAATTCAGACTCTACGATGAATTTCAAAGCAATTTGTGTAAATTGAAGGAAAATTGATTTCAAAATGAACAATTTTGCACTTACAGAGACTTTGCAACTGGAAACCCTATTTCTTCACTAAGACATAAGACATTACTACTCATCACAACAATCAAATTGATCTATTTATTCCAAGGAATGGGCAAGATTTGTGCTGATTTTCATCCCATCACCATTACTACAAGCGCGGGTTAGCCAAAAAGCTAGGAACTAGTCATTCTTCATGTTTTAATCTCAACCGTAGATGCATCCAACCCATAGGATAATTGACAACCAATATTTGAAGTTACACCTTTGAAAAGTAGTTCACACACCTTTAATGACATGGACCAATCACATTTCACTAGCATAGCACAAATCTTCCACTTTGGATCCATTTGTCAGCTCATCGCAGTAGCACATGCCTAGAAGGGACCACACCACAGTGCTCACACTTATCATAGTAGCATAGGCCCAGAAGGGACCCACACCACAACACTTGTACTCATGTGCTAAGCCTTAAGCTTAGCTTACTAGGACAAGATGGGGACCCACTTTCTAATTGTCACACCATCGCAACATTGCAAGGAATATTATTTATCATCTTTTGACAATGTGCCCTTATGATCTAATAAGGAGAAAGCATGTTTTGGGGCACCTAGCCAATGAGACCTCAGACCCACCTATTTGGAAATCTACGGCATAATGAGAACTAATGACATAAGGTTGTAACTTAAAGTACAGATGACCTCCTACAACAGGTCAATTCAAAATTATAATGCAGGTGTTGGTTTTTTCCCAGACTGGATGCTTATTCCCAGATTTCCCTACAAGGTAGCCATTAATGATCAACAGGATCTCTGGGCCAGGGGCCAACAGTGTAGGAGATAGACTCTATATTTTATCTCCTCTTCTTCTTCAGGCTCTGCAAAACCTAGGGGGGTATTCCCTACTCAACATCCATGAGGATATGCATACAAGGCTGGGATGCTGACAGAAAGCAGATAAGTCCTCCTGTAAGTAGACCAAAACTGAAAGATAAGAGCAAAGGGGCTAGCTTTGGGCCTATTTGCAGTTGTAGACAGAGGACTGAGGTTCTTAAAACTAATTCTAATGTCCTAATGGTTGTTTTAGATTTTGATTTGGATTTTAAGTTTGGATGCAAAGCTGGATATGGTTACAACACAAAAACAAAGCAAGATTGGTGCCTATCCAGGGCCTGGAGTCAGTAGACATACACCTGTGAATGATCAGCATGAACAGCTAAAACTGGATTTCAGGGGGATATATGTGATACCTGCCTTACAGATATCTCCCAATACAGAGTGTTAAGTTATCTCTACTTATGGCATCCCTACTGCAGTATACCCTTCCCAATGTTCAACCTGAAAATAGTTTAATCTACCCCTTGAGCAGAAGTTAAAAGATCAGACATTCAACATAGGAATTCTATGCTCTAGAATCTAAACATTACCCAAATATCTAGATTCAGAAGAAGAATACATGCAATACTGGAGACAGAATTAACAAAACACATGCTAAGATAGCATTTCTCATATAAGATTAATCATGAAATCAGTGGGTTCATGCCAAAAACATACAACAAGAGATACATAAACTCATAGGTTAAGCTGTACAGAACAACCAGATCAGCTTGTTTTGAATTACAGAGCCAAAAATCTTCAACTTTCAACAACCACAAATGAATAACACTTCCTGCTTATAACAGCCAGGTAGTGTACCATAGCAATTAATTACATGGTTGACCAAAAATCCTGCCAGATACACAGTATCAGCAAAATGGCACTCAACGCATTACCAGATTGGCACCCAAACATGAATGCAGCAGGTAGGGGAGGAGATAGGAAGATATCTCGAGCCCTGCGCCACTGTCCGCTGATGTACACCTTCAATCGGGTACCAGATCCGCCCATACCTCTGCAACCTTCGCCATTAATGGCGCACCAACCCGCGGCCTCGGGAAAACGTCAATTCTGCATCGCAACCATTTCCCACCGAGATTCATCATCATGATATTTGAAAATATGCAGGATATCAATTATCCCACATGCACCCCGCGATGACCTCTTTAACACTTTATATACTAGGTCATGAGCATATATGATGTCGGTGCTTTTGCTCCTGACGACACTAGTATAAGACTTCATCATCATCATCCTCCAGCAGCATGATATCCTGTCGCTTGAAATATCACCCTGACGTCAGCATCATATTGCAATATAACCTGCATGATAATCGCCTTCATCGGCACAACCTGATCCATCGGAGGAACATCCTCCTGCTGAGCCTATACCAAAAGTCTGGCCGATGAACATCCTGATGACGTCATCATCATATCCTGCTGACGTCATCTGCATATCTGCCTACTGCGCACCTCCTCATATCCGGATGACGTCATCATCGTATTTGCAAATATCGAGGGATCTCCACAAGATGATAAGTGTTAGAAATATGACCCCCCCGGACCTTGATGACGTCATCATCATATCGACATCAGGATGATATTCGGAAGATAACCGGATATTTGGAAATATCATCCTGATGTACAAATATCATGTTGCACTGTAGCTCCACTATAAGATCGGGGCGATAGATGAATATGATGATGCTTGAAAAGATCACCCCCACTAGATAATGCACGAAGCCAGCAGGCGGATATCTCCTTGATATCAGCATCACCATGACGCTGGAACAAACATACATCCGGGTGATATTCAAAAATGAAAATATCACCCCCTCCCTCAGAAATATCATGATGCAGATAGGTAGAGAAATAGATATCACCCTGACATAAGAATGACGTCAGCATCATCAGGATGATAAAACAACGAACATGAAGTGATACAACGTCATCAGGATGATATTGACTAAGATCATCCTGACGTTCAAAATATGATGACCCCAGTGAATATCGGGTCACACTTAGAAATCTTCAACAACATCATCAGGATGATCATAACCAAGATCACCCGATGATAAAGATATCACCCCGGCGAAATATCATGAAGGCAAAAAATATGATGACCCCCGCAAGCAGCACGGTGATAACTAGAAATATGATGATGATGATGAAGACCCTTAAGAAAGAACAAGTCAGGTCGAACAACTCAAAGAATAACCCCTTCAGAATATCGGGGCAACATCATCATCATGTTTGGGCAAGGTGATAATTGGAAGATCACCGGATACTTGAAAAATCACCCCCGTAAGCAAATCAGGGCGCACTGTAGCTCATCAGCAGGATCAGGATGATATCCAGGCATCACCCGATATTGAAATATGATGATCCTGATGAAAAACAAGTCGACAGAAAATATGATAATGCAGACCATCATCGAAGACAAGATGATGATGATGATCTCCTCCTCAAAGAAAATATGATGCTGCAGCTGAACAATGCTGAGGAGGTCCAACACTTAGGAAAATGGGCAAGAAGATAAAGGGTTCAAATGAAGAAACCCCCTGATCATGAAAATCAAACCCAGGTCAAAATGAGTGCTAACAACAGGCTTAGAACAAAAGGCTAAGGGTTTAGGGTTTTAGGATTTTAGGCTCAGACTTAGCCATTTGTAGGGTTTTAGGACCAGAGGGAAAATAAATTCTAGGGGGATCCACTAGTGGCTCTAGTTGGGGATGCATGGTTGCCTCAGTCATGATGAGGACCATAGAACTCTGGAAAGTAGCCTAGACTAAACAAAACCCTAAAAATATAACAGAAAGAAAAATAGAAAGCAGAAAAGGAAACAACCTAACTACCTATGTACAATGTGCATGGAAAAGAAGCATTGGGAATGTTGGTGATGTGTGCCACAAAGTTATTGTTGTGTGAAGTTCAAGAAGTATTTGGAGATGGTGTATAGGTCCTACTGACTCATCTGGGAGAAGCGCAAGCAATGTTCAATATTTCATGAGTGATATCACCAAGTTGTAATGACCGATATGCTACAAGTTTCATGTTTTCCTATTTAAGGGTGACCTATTTCAAATGAGCATGATGTGCAAATGTTATTCCTTGAAAGATGATGATGTGAGGATGTTTAGGACCAAGTTAAGCATGCTTTGGAATCCACAAGGTGTGTTTCTCTTCCTGGTGTTGCGTGTAGTTCATGTTAGGGCTTGCCCTCTACATGTTTTCATGTTGTGTGATCTTTGGCCAACTTGTAAATTGTAATATTCTTTTTGTATTGGATGACTTGTAATGTAATTAATGTAATATCATGTATATATTGTAGACCTAGTTGATCTAGGTGAGGTATGATTGCATGATTGCGAATATGAGTGTGTGAAGAGTAGAAAATGAATATCATATGCATTATGTTGTGCACCTGAAGGAGAAAGAGCAAGAGTAATAAGGCCTGTCCTGATTCATCTTGAAGACATTTTTGAGACAGAGAAGTGAAGAGTGTGCCTAACTGAGTGCCGGAGGTAGTGAGCCAAAGGAAAAACTTCTTGAAGGTTAAAAGCAATGAATCAGTAAGCTGCAGAGAAGACTATTGAAGAAAGTGCAGAAGTAGTCAAAGTAGAAGAGAAATCATCAAAAGAGGAGTGAAAAGGCAAAAATGCAATCATCAAAGGAGTGAGCTTCATTGTTAGTTTCAGACAGTAGGAGGATTGTCATGCTGTAATCATTTATGAGTTTGTTCTCAGTTCAGGCAGTAGTTGTTTCCTTGGGTTGTAGCCCTAAAACAAAGTCTACAGGGAGTTGTAGCTTCCTTGGGAGTGACCCTAAAACCTTTCTTTAGGAAGTAGCAGCTTCCTTCGGTATTAGCCCTAAAACAAAGTCAGCAGGGAGTAGTAGCTTCCTTGGGTTGTAGCCCTAAAACAAAGTTGTAATTTTTATAGCAGTGAGCTTCATAAATTGTGAGTTAATCCTCATGGTGGTTTTACCCCTTTTGGGGATTTCCATGTATCCAGGTGGTGTTAAACATATTATTGGTGGTGGTTTATCTTCTTAGTTTGGAGATCTTGGTTCTACTTTATTCTCTATAATTGCTATTGTTATAGTTAAGTATTTTGATTGTGCACATGATCTATGGGTGATCTTCAGTTAGGAGATGTTTATCATGATGTCATGTGTATCTCGATATCATAGTTTAGTGGGAGCTTTGGTAGCAATGTGGATTCATCACTTGGTGATGGATTATCTTATGCAGTGGTTGTTGGTGTCATGGAGGAGCTTTTAGATCTTGTTTTTTGTATGCAGTGAGAATTCTTTGACATTTTGAGTTCTATTGATAGGATATGGTTATTTTCATGTGATTGGAGATGTTGGCATCCTGGTTTACCATGGAGGATACTGATTCACCCCCCTCTTAGTATCTGGGTGTGTTCAATAGATTATTGGTGGTGGTTTATCTTCTTTTTTGTATGCAGTGAGAATTCTTTGGCATTTTGAGTTCTAATGATAGGATATGGTTATTTTCATGTGATTGGATATGTTGGCATCTTGGTTTACCATGGAGAACTCTTGAAGTCTTTGGTTGGTGTGTCCGTTATGATTTTTCAGTTTGATAGATGATCCTTGGTTTAGAGGATGGTTGTTATTGTGCCATGATGGACTCTAAAGTATACATTAGAGTTTTGGCATGATATAGGTGCTCTTGGGAGAAAATATGTTCATTTAAGACATATGATATTCCTTTGAGGAGATGTATATCATAACATCATGGTGAGTTCCTAAATATGCATTTGGAGCTTTGGTCCAATGATTTTTGATAATCTAATTGATTAGTAGTGTAATTTTTTTTCTTATGAGGTTCTAGTTATTGTGATGTTGCATTGGAGTGTCGTTGACATAAGTTGATTAGTTGTTCACCTATTTCTTATTTAGGTGAGGCTATAGATCTCTCATTTCTTCCAAGAGATTTTGTGTTTAGATGGTTTCTCTTTTATGAGGTTTTAGTAGGAATATTGAGGAGCCTATACTTGGGTTGAAAGTGAGTTCAACATGGACCCGTAGAAGAGATTCTTCTTGGAGAGAGTGTTGGCAATATGTGTTGTCATTGATGTCAACTCAATATGTGTCAACCTAAGGTCAAGGCTGTATAGAGTTTTTGCATAGAAGTTGAAGAGGTTGAGAAATGGTTTAGATAGTTGATGGACAGTTGAATATTTGAGAGAGATGGTTTGACACAACATGATTGATATAATGGAAGATTTGAGATAGATGGTTTGACACAGGTGGAGACATGGGGTCAACAAATTTAGGGCAAGTCAGTCCGGAAGACCTAGCAAATGGAGAGAAATTATCTAAGTATGAGGAAGAATGGTGATCAGTATGATGATTAAGTGTGATGTGGAGATGAGTACACTTGTTTCAATATGTTTTAAGTATCCCTACATTGATATCTTGCCAGTGTGGTGTACCTCACTTAGAGATAGGTTGCTGAAATTTTGCTAAGGCATTCATAGTGTATACTCTAAGATAGAGCCATAGTGTTTTGGTCTGCATCCTTCCACAAAGCAAGATTTAGTCTTGTGGTTTAGAGGATATGTTGGTCGAGAAGTGAAGGTGTTATATCCAAGATTTCAAGTCATTAAACCTTCTGTAGTAAAATTTATAAGTGACAGAGTTCTGATCTGCACTCTGGCAGACTAAAGTAATGATGAAGGTTTATTGGAATGCTCTGTATTCCTCCGAAGTGATAGATACGTCTATGAGGATTTGGGGATATGTTTTGAGTGGTGTATGAGTGCATCCATATGAGTTTCAGATGTTTTGGTGAACTGTAACACAATATCCTAAGTATTAATGGGTCACAGTCAGTGAGAAATGCTTTGTTTTCAATAGTTTAATATGTTTCTCTTCTTGCGGTAGCATAATGATTAGATACTTCAAGATAAGGTTGTAAGGGTACATTTGATAAAGTATATTACTCACATTTTGGTCTACATGATGTTTTTGGTCTCTCCCCGGTGGTGTGAAGATAAGCAATGGGCAATATTGATGTTGTTTGGGTAGACAGTCTAGTTCCCTTCATTTGCAGTTGATCCTGATTATTAATTTTACCTTGAAGGATGTGTGGTAATGTATTTGACCTTGTCATGCCATGTGAAGTGATTTGCAACTCATTTTCTCTTCTTAATGTATCTATTTGAACTAACCTATATAGTATCACATGTTTCATCTAAAGGTCATCTTAGTGCTGACCTATTTGTGGTTTTGAGTTGTTTTAGAGGGTATTTATAGATTAAAAAAACCATTTTTGAAATGGTAGAGTAGAGATTGAGATTTGTGTTAAGGATGAAGTGTACGAAGTCAGAGGAATGGAGTGATTGAGTGAAGTAAGGGACTGCACCATCAACATATGACATATGCCTTCTTCATAGTAGTTCATGTTCATGTTTCTATTATAATTTTCATGTATCTTGCTATCAGATAGTGTGTCTCTTCACTAGGTCCTTGTATCTTGTCCTAAGGTTGTAGCCTGTCTACAATTCCAATAGGGAGTAGTAGCTTCCTTGGGTTGCAGCCCTAGTAAAACAAAGTTGTAATTTTTATAGCAGTGAGCTTCATATATTTTGAGTTTATCCTCACCGTGGTTTTTCCCTCATTGGGTTTTCAATGTAAAAATCCTGATGTCTTTGTGTGGTGCATGTTTTACTTTCTGTTCTTTCTCTCTTGATTAAAATGATTTGATGTTTAAGATGTGAATGGAATTGATTTAAAATTTAAGAATAGATTGATTCACCCCCCTCTCACTCTCTGGATCTATTCAACAATTGGTATTATTGTCTCTCAGATTTGCACCCTTGCTGAGTTGTAGAACTTGGAAATCTGGAGAAACATGGGATCTTTTCAGGTCTGTGGGTCACCTGTGATAGAAAGAACCTCCGAAGAAGGCTGGCTTCCTATTGATACTCCACCTAAACTACTTATACTAAGGTCTTTGCAGAGAAAAGGGTAAGAAAGATTACATGAAAATGAAACCTACTGTCTAAGGTGATGCACCAAAAGATCATCAGAAAATACATAGAAATGACATAGTTCAGAACTAGTAATAATAAGAATCCTTACACAACCCTGCAAATCATAATCCTTGCATCATTACTTTGTAAGGAGGCCAAATAACAACAGTCCTACAAAGCAGAAAGAGGTTTTCTCACTACCCAAAAACTGATTGTTATTCCTTGCACATCTCACAACCTGCAAAAATATGTAATCCCTACGTAAAGGCACTGACATGAAAGACAGCTCCAAGGATAAAGAATATCACCAAGATCTGTACTAACACTGAGGACACACAATATCAGAAGAAATAGGAAGGTACAAACTGCTTATTACTACCAAAAAGGTGTTACAATACTGTATATCTCTGAAAATGGGTTACAAGACTGTTCACTTCTGCAAAAGAACTCAGAAAATTACAATATACAGAGTAGTGAATAGCAAGAACTCCCTAAAAGATGAACAAGGAAGAAGACTATATACTTCCTAAACAGTTGTAAATAGATAAACATCCACCACCTCCATTCCTGTGCCTCTCATAAATGCCCACAAAATATCTCTCTAAAGTCCTCCAAAAAGGGTTCCTAAGGCATAAATGGTCAAGGCATGCCATCAACTATCATAAAGGCACCTGAAAATGTCATAGAATGCCTTTAAATGATCTTTAAGGCTTCTGACATACGTCATATTTGTGTCATAACTCTCCTGCAGCATCAAAAATATCTGATATTTTCCAAATAAATGACATAAATACACCTTTTCTGCATTCAATTAACATTTAAATAAGAGACTTATACTTACACCACCTTAGTAAATGTTTTACAATTTAGCATTATACAAACCAATGCAGAAAATAGTGACATTTATGACATAACATCTAATTCCATCTCAAGATTATGCAAAAAACACATAGCATAAAAAAAACGTCATACAACCTAACCGTTCCTATTTTTGCATACATCTTATTATGTCCATGCAAGGTTCTAGGCAATACATATTTAGAAACAAACCTTATGGCTCCCAACAAACACCACCATGTATCTCCTAGCTGTGATATGCCTTGGCAAAATATGTCTTCGGCCTTGTATTTCCCACAATGCATATTGACTTGTTTTTTGGAAAAGAAACAAAAGGCATAAAAAATGCCACGACCCCCTTGAATCATCACTAGGCTCAAACACATGAAGTTTCTCCCCACGGCACCACATAGATGAAAATGATTATCTTTGAAAACAAAAGTCAAAAAAGACACACCATCGAATGCAAGGGAGATTAGGTCTATTCGACCAAACAAGGAGGAAAAAAAAACCTAAAAATCTTTTCATGTTTTTTCATTTCCTTCTACCGCTTTGCTTGGCCGCCGCCACCATGGAGGGTTTGAAGGCAAAATATTTATCATTTCTATCGATTTTAGAGGATTCTGGCTATTTTTTGAAGGAAAATGCAAGGTAAGTTGCATTTTTTCTGAGATTTGAACTCCATTTTTTATTTCGGGCCTCCAAGGTCGTGATTTGACTGCATATTGATGGATGTTTTGCTGTGGTTTTTTCATGGCCGACCACCATACATTCATTTTTAACTGTGTTTGAGGCTACCGTTTTTGAGGTGCTTGAGGAAGAAAACTGTGTTATGACTAAACCACTGGCAACAAAAGTAGAGGTAATCCCTTAATTGCTGTTGATCTTTTCTCATTTTCTGAGTATTTTACTAGCATTTTCGCTGCCAGAAGCACGTGATTCTGAGCATGTTCTTAAAAAATGACACAAACCTTCATCTTCTCCTTCTGTTGCTGCCCATGAAGGGCTTCTGTAGCATTTGAACTTGACAAAATTTGCATTTTTCTTGGCTGTTCGCTGCCAGAAGGCACGATGTCAGATATTTTTCTGAGTATTATGTTTGAAAAGAGTTAAAACCCTTGCATTTTTCCTCCATATTCTGTTGTTTTTTGTCAGTCATTTTCCAACTTTGACAAAAAAACCAGAAACAATGACATATCTGCCTTGCTGCTGTTCAAAATCTATATTTCTGTGGGGTGGCTGTAGCATTGAACTTGAAAAAAATTGCATTTCTTTTGTCTGATGGTTGTGTATTTGAACTTGGACAAGACATAAAAGCTGTCTAGTTTGAATAGACATCATAGCATGATATGTAAATTGGTCCAATTTGAGACCCAAGCCTTGCTTCAAGTTGCTTAAATTCAATGCTTAAATTCAACACCCTCAATATCTGACAATTGATTACTTAATGTCAAATGGCCAACTTTGTCTGATGCCTCAACACATAAATCTATTTCTGTGCACAATGGATTTGCATCTGAATAGTTCACCAGCGAAAATATAAATCTGTATCGTCCTGCTTTTGTGAACATTTCCAATAAATGGTATCCTTCCATAGAGAAATAGTACAAACCATTGACTCCTTTCCGAGAAGAAGCCCCTCTTTGCATGATATACTTCACATCATTTCCAACTAAACTTTAACAACAATAATTTCTTTCGGTAATTCAAAACCTGCTTGAACTGCTACTCCTTTGGGAAATCCCTTATCAACATCAAATTTATGTATTTGTTCAGTATTTAATATGTCAATAAATGTTGTAGCCTTGAGCCTCTTTTTCTAAAGCTATATTGTTGTTTGAAAAGAGTTGAAACTTTGTATTTTTCTTTTCTATCTGCAATTTTGGGTTGTTCCGTCAGTAGCAAAAAGCTTGAAAAACCTCATAGTTTTCACTTTGTATCTGTTATCTCCTTGAAAGCATCTGCATCATTGACACTGTATTATCTTCTCATTTGGTCTCCTGTCCTCATGAATGTTACCGAACCATATGACTGATCTTTGGCTCTTTTCAAGATCACTGTGCTTCGACAGTCTACTACCTCTCTTTGACTTTATTTAAACCCTTTGTTCATTTACAAATAGGCACCACAAACATTTATCTTGTGGCTCTCTGGCAATTACAGAAAACAAATTTGACTATTATAAGGATGTTATATTTCAGTCTTTTATCCTACTTTCTCTGTATGTGGTCAACTATTGCTCCAGATTGTGACTACTGCTACAAAACCTACTACCATCTTGAACTGATCGTCACAATCAACCTCATGGTCACTATCTTCCATTGTGTTTGGCCATGCAAAAAACCCTCATACTTCTCATGGCTCTATTCTCCTAAAAGCACTGTCTCTTATATTATTTTCTCATTCTGTTGTTGAAGTGTGACTGGAAGAAAAAAAAACATATATTCGTGAAAATCTACATTTTTCTGGCATTGGATGCGAGGCTTTAACTTATAAAATGATATCTCTGCCCCTTAACTTGCTTTTGTGTCTTCCACTGCTACTTTATGGCTATATGAGTGATGCAGGAGCATCTAGGGTGTAAGAGCAATCTTGCATCAACCAAAAAAAAATAAAAAATTGTTGTTTCTTTTCAATAAGGGCTAAATTTGGCAGATGAAGAAATCACTTCAATATCATTTGTCATTTGTGAGATATTAAAATTTCTAATTCCAAAAATCCTATTGAAATATTCAAAGTCAAATTTGAGGCACTTAGAGGCTCCGGATGGGACCGAAATTTGGTGGGAAACCTAAGTAGTCTACCTGTTGGTACTACTTGACGCTCCATCGACTTTTTGAGAGCTTTCCGAAAAGGTATTATAATTGAAAATCCAACGGTCGGATCGAAAGTTATGGCCCCACGAAATTGACCTATTTTTGGAGGGAGATGCAAATTTTAAAATCAATCTGGTGGTCGCCAAAAAGGGCTATATATAACCATTTTTGGGAACCCTTAGGGTAGTAGAGTTAAGGGGGCAAGCGTAGAGTCAAGAATAGGTGGGAAAACAGAAACCCTAGCTGATTTGGGGTTACAGAAGGCAGGTGATTCTAGAGTCTTGTGACAAGAAGCTGTGGTGTGTTGCAGCTTGTGGAGGATTGATTCCTCTGATTGTAATTAAGCTTCTGTAATGTAATGAGTTGCCCAGATCAATAAAAGAAAGTTCTATTTTCTATGTTCAATTTCTATTGTTGTGTGTTTTGTGATTTACCCCCTTCATCATGTGGTATCAGAGCAAGGGTTCCTGAGTGTGTAGACAGATCACCGACCGTGAGGCAGTTTGCACCAGGACTTGAGGTTGTGGGTTTGCTGCATAGATCAAGATGCCTCCACAAAGAAACCGTGGTGGGAGGAATGCTTTGACGGAAGAGGGTTTTAGAGCCTTTCAAAGACAAATCAATGCATTGCAAGAGGAGCTACGAAGAGGGTTCGAGCTGAGAAGGAGAGAGGAAAGCGAAGATGATGCTGAAGAAGAGGTATCTGAGGAAGAACAAGAAGCTGTGGGAGATCCTATAGAAGTTAGGTTGTTGAAGGCCATTTCAAAGATCGGAAAGAGGCCTAGGATCGAAGTTTCTACATATTCTGGAGATTTGAATATAGAATAGCTTATTGATTGGATCAATGACATGGAGGAACATTTTGAGTATAAAGATGTGGAGGACCCAGATCAGGTTAAGTTTGCAAAAACAAAGTTGAAGGGCCACGCCAATATTTGGTGGAAGGAGGTCCAATTAGAAAGGAACAGAAGAGGAAAAGGAAAGATCACCAGATGGGATCAGATGGTGGAGAAACTGAAGAAGCAGTTCATTCCTGTGGACTACGAGATGGAGTTGCTAAAGAAGTTGCAAGGATTGAAGCAAGGTAACAAGTCTGTTAAGGAGTATATAGAAGAGTTTTATAAAATTACTATCAGGACAGGCCATGCAGAGCCCAACAAGGAGAAGGTAGCCTGTTACATTAATGGGTTGAGGCCGAGTATTCAAGAGGAGCTTAGCCTGGTTAGAATGACCACCATAGAAGATGCGTACCAGTTTTTCCTGAACGTGGAAGAGAAGCTGAATAAAAGATTTGAAAGCAAGAAAAGGGGAAGAGGTCAAGGTGGAAGGACTGGTGGAAGACCCTATGGGGGCCAAAATGAAGATCCAAAGAAAAGTGAAGAAGCTGGAACCAGTCAAAATCAGAGAGGAGATAATACCTATCGCCCTTGTGACCAAAATAATGGTGAGCAAAGAGGAAGAGGAAGAGGTAGACCTGGGCAAGGACCTGGAAGAGGAGATTTTAGAGGAACATGTTTCCAATGTGGAGAAGAAGGGCATCGAGCATACGAGTGTCCGCAACATCAAGGAAGGACAAATAGAAGGCCTGAAGGCAATGCACGAGTTGCACATGCAGACGAAGATGCACATTCTGAGCATTTTGAAGATGCTGAAAGGGGAGAAACCCTAGTTGTTAGAAAAACCTTGTTGAATGAGGAGAAAGAACCCAATCAGAGGAAGAGTTTGTTTTGCACAAGGTGCAAATGTGAAGGTAAGTGTTGTGATATTATTATTGACAGTGGAAGCACTGATAATCTTGTTTCAGAGGAGATGGTTGACAAGTTGAAGTTGACAAGAAGAAAGCATCCGCATCCATACCGGATTGCATGGTTGCAGAAGGACCATAGAGCTTTGGTCAATGAACAGTGTTTAGTGAAATTCAAGATTTGGTGACTACCATGATGAGGTGCTGTGTGACATCATACCGATGGATGCATGTCATATGTTATTGGGGAGGCTGTGGTAGTATGATATGAGCGCTGTCCACGATGGTCGTGCAAACACATACTCCCTAACAAATGATGGAGTCCGTCATAAGTTGAAGCCCTTGAAGGAGGAGGAAGAAAAGGTATGTAGTACTACCAGAATTTGCTTGGTAGATGGTAGAAAGTTTTTGGAGGGTATGAAGCATGAGCGTCATTGATTTGCATTGATTCTTAAGATTAGTCAAGAGAAATGTGAAGATGTACTAGCAGAAGTCTCAGAAATGTTGGAAGAATTTCAAGATATTGTCTCTGATAATGTACCAGAAGGTTTACCACCAGTGAGGAAGATAAGTCATCAAATGGATTTGATACCAAGAGCCCATAGAATGACTCCAGCAGAGAATGAAGAGTTGAACAGACAAGTTCACGAGCTGTTAAGGAAGGGACTGATAAGGGAGAGCCTAAGTCCATGTGCGGTACCTGCAGTACTGGCACCAAAGAAAGATGGAGAGTGGAGGATGTGTACAGATTCCTGAGCCATCAACAAGATCACAATCAAGTACAGATTTCCATTGCTGAGAATGGATGACATAATGGATTGTTTGAGTGGAGCCAAATACTTCACGAAGATTGATCTGAAGAGTGGGTATCACCAAATTTGAATCAGAGAAGGAGATGAATGGAAGACAGCCTTCAAGACAAAGGAGGGTTTGTATGAGTGGTTAGTCATGCCATTTGGGCTAACCAATGCACCGAGCACATTCATGCGGCTCATGAACGAGGTACTGAAGAAATTTTTGGAAAGTTTTGTTATTGTTTATTTAGATGACATTTTGATTTTCAATAAGACTTGGGATGAGCATTTGATGCATATCAGAAGAGTTTTAGAGAAGCTAAGGGAGGAGAAGTTGTTGATCAATCTGAAGAAATGTAGTTTTGTAAAGAAGGAGTTGATATATCTGGGATTTGTTGTCTCAGAGGAAGGTCTTAAGATGGGCCCAGAGAAGGTGAGGGCTATCATTGAATGGCCTATGCTAAGGAGTGCTTTCGAGGTAAGATCTTTTAATGGTTTGGCAAGTTTTTACAGAAAGTTTATCAGGAATTTCAATAGCATTTGTGCACCCCTAACTGAGACAATGAGAGGTGATAGAAAAGAGTTTAGATGGACTAAAGGAGTAGACAAGAGCTTTGATACGTAGAACAACCTGTGTTGGCACTTCCAAATTTCAATAAGGTATTTAAGGTAGATTGTGATGCTAGTGGTAATGGTATAGGAGTTGTTCTAAGTCAAGAAGGTAAGGCCATTGCCTATTTTAGTGAGAAGCTTAATGATGCCAAGAAAAAGTATTCTGTTTATGATTAGGAGTTTTATGCAATAGTTCAGGCTTTGAAGAAACGGAGACATTATTTGTTGCTAAAAGAGTTTGTTCTATATACTGATCATCAGGCTTTGCAGTATCTTAATAGTCAAGGAAAGTTAAATCAAAGGCACTTAAAATGGGTTGAATTTTTGCAGAGTTATACTTTTGTTTTGAAGCACCAGAGTGGGAAGTCCAACAGGGTTGCAGATAGCTAGAGTAGAAGGCAAATTTTGTTGACAGAAATAAAGATAGAGGTTGTTGGGTTTGACGAACTCAAAAGTTTGTATCCTGAAGATCTATATTTTGCAGAGGCTTGGAAAGCTTGTTTGGAACCTGTTACTTTGGACAGGACAAAATGGTTGGATTACATAATCCAAGATGGCATGTTGTTTAGAGGAAGCCGGTTGTGCATTCTGAGGAGTTCCATGAGAGAGAACCTGATTAAGGAGAAGCATAGTGGAGGATTGGTTGGACACTTTGGTCGAGATAAGACCATTGCTATTGTTGGCGAACATTATTACTGGCCACAATTGCAGCAAGATGTGAGGAAATTTGTGTAGAGTTGCAAAGTGTGTCAGATGGCAAAAGGAACAAGTCAGAATACAGGGCTATATCAGCCATTACCTGTACCCGAAAAGCCATGAGATGACATTAGTATGGATTTTGTTCTTGGTTTACCAAGGACACAGAGAGGACATGATTCCATTTTTTTGGTGGTGGACAAATTCTCAAAGATGGCACATTTTATTCCTTGCAAGAAGACTAATAATGTTGTTCATATTGCAGAGTTATTTTTCAGGGAAGTGGTGAGATTGCACGGTCTACCAAAGAGCATAGTTTCAGATCGAGATACCAAGTTTGTTGGTTATTTCTGGAGGACATTATGGAAGAAGTTGAAGATAGATTTGAAGTTCAGTTCTGCACACCATCCACAGACTGATGGACAAACGGAAGTGGTGAATAGGAGTTTGGGTAACCTGCTACGATGCTTAGTAGGAGATAAGCCTAAGGGATGGGATTTGATTTTACCACAGGCAGAATTTGCTTACAATAATTCTGTCAACAGGAGTACTGGTAAATCACCATTTCAGATTGTATATGGTAATAGCCCGAGAAATGCTTCTGAGTTAAGGAAGTTGGACAACAGAGAAAAGACAAGTGCTGAAGCCGAAGACTTTGCAGAACATCTGAAGAATTTGCATGAAGAAGTGAGAAAGCACATTAACAAGATGAATATTCAGTTCAAGGCTAAGGCAGATCAAAAGAGGAGACATAAAGAGTTTCAAGAGGGTGATGAAGTCATGGTTCACTTGAGAAAAGAAAGATTTCCAGTTGGTACATAGAATAAGCTGAAGATGAGGAAATTTGGACCATGTAGAATCCTGAAGAAGCAGAATTCAGGAAATGCATTTGAGGTAGAGTTGCCTGATGACATCAATATTTCACCAGTGTTCAACATTTCAGATCTGACAAAGTATCATGATGATGGACTTGATAAAGGAACACAGTGGGACATTCTAGCATCTACTTCAGAGAAGGAGGAGATAGAGGGCATTCTGGATAGCCGTGTGGGTAAGAGTACAAGAAACAGGCAGTATACAGAATACTTGGTGAAATGGAAAGGAAGGCCTGTTGAAGATTCATCATGGTTATCTGAGACTGAGGTTAATCGTTTTGGTTTCCCTCTAACACATGAGAAGTGACAGGGTCACTTTTCAAATTACCCCGTGTGTCTGATGCAGGAGCATCTAGGGTGTAAGAGCAATCTTGCATCAACCAAAAAAAAAAAATTTGTTGTTTCTTTTCAATAAGGGCTAAATTTGGTAGGTGAAGAAATCACTTCAATATCATTTGTCATTTGTGAGATATTAAAATTTCTAATTCCAAAAATCATATTGAAATATTCAAAGTCAAATTTGAGGCACTTAGAAGCTTCGGATGGGCCCGAAATTTGGTGGGAAACCCAAGTAATCTACCTGTCGGTACTACTCGGCGCTCCATCGTCTTTTCGAGAGCTTTCCGAAAAGGTATTATAATTGAAAATCCAATAGTCGGATCGAAAGTTATGGCCCTGTGAAGTTGACCTATTTTTGGAGGGAGATGCAAATTTCGAAATCAAGCTGGTGGTCGCCAAAAAGGGCTATATATAACCATTTTTGGGAACCCTTAGGGTAGTAGAGTTAAGGGGGCAAGCGTAGAGTCAAGAATAGGTGGGAAAACAGAAACCCTAGCTGATTTGGGGTTATAGAAGGCAGGTGATTCTAGAGTCTTGTGACAGGAAGCTGTGGTGTGTTGCAGCTTGTGGAGGATTGATTCCTCTGATTGTAATTAAGCTTCTGTAATGTAATTAGTTGCCCAGATCAATAAAAGAAAGTTCTATTTTCTATGTTCAATTTCTATTGTTGTGTGTTTTGTGATTTACCCCCTTCATCATGTGGTATCAAAGCTAGGGTTCCTGAGTGTGTAGACAGATCACCAACCATGAGGCAGTTTGCACCAAGACTTGAGGTTGTGTGTTTGCTGCATAGATGAAGATGCCTCCACGAAGAAACCGTGGTGGGAGGAATGCTTTGACGGAAGAGGATTTTAGAGCCTTGCAAAGACAAATCGATGCATTGCAAGAGGAGCTGCGAAGAGGGTTCGAGGCAAGAAGGAGAGAGGAAAGCGAAGATGATGCTGAAGAAGAGGTATCTGAGGAAGAACAAGAAG
The DNA here is from genome assembly GCA_027924645.1 of Cunninghamia lanceolata. Taxonomy (NCBI): domain Eukaryota; kingdom Viridiplantae; phylum Streptophyta; class Pinopsida; order Cupressales; family Cupressaceae; genus Cunninghamia; species Cunninghamia lanceolata. The sequence goes on from BSBN01000134.1 coordinate 1,149,404, forward strand.
CTGCGGGAGATCCTGCAGAAGTTAGGTTGTTAAGGGCCATTTCAAAGATCGGAAAGAGGCCTAGGATCAAAGTTTCTACATATTCTAGAGATTTGAATCCAGAACAGCTTATTGATTGGATCAATGACATGGAGGAATATTTTGAGTATGAAGATGTGGAGGACCCAGATCGGGTTAAGTTTGCAAAAACAAAGTTGAAGGGCCATGCCAATATTTGGTGGAAGGAGGTCCAATTAGAAAGGAACAGAAGAGGAAAAGGAAAGATCACCAGATGGGATCGGATGGTGGAGAAACTGAAGAAGTAGTTCATTCCTGTGGACTACGAGATGGAGTTGCTGAAGAAGTTGCAAGGATTGAAGCAAGGTAACAAGTCTGTTAAGGAGTAAACAGAAGAGTTTTATAAAATTACTATCAGGACAGGCCATGCAGAGCCCAACAAGGAGAAGGTAGCCCGTTACATTAATGGGTTGAGGCCAAGTATTCAAGAGGAGCTTAGCCTGGTCAGAATGACCACCATAGAAGATGCGTACCAGTTTTCCCTGAAGGTGGAAGAGAAGCTGAATAAGAGATTTGAAAGCAAGCAAAGGGGAAGAGGTCAAGGTGGAAGGACTGGTGGAAGACCCTATGGGGGCCGAAATGAAGATCCAAAGAAAAGTGAAAAAGCTGGAACCAGTCAAAATCAAAGAGGAGATAATACCTACCACCCTCGTGACCAGAATAATGGTGAGCAAAGAGGAAGAGGAAGAGGTAGACCTGGGCAAGGACCTGGAAGAGGAGGTTTTAGAGAAACATGTTTCCAATGTGGAGAAGAAGGGCATCGAGCATACGAGTGTCCGCAACATCAAGGAAGGACAAATAGAAGGCCTGAAGGCAATGCACGAGTTGCACATGTGGATGAAGATGCACATTCTGAGCATTCTGAAGTTGCTGAAAGGGGAGAAACCCTAGTTGTTAGAAGAACCTTGCTGAATGAGGAGAAATAACCCAATCAGAGGAAGAGTTTATTCCGCACAAGGTGCAAATGTGAAGGTAAGTGTTGTGATATTATTATTGACAGTGGAACCACTGATAATCTTGTTTTAGAGGAGATGGTTGACAAGTTGAAGATGACAAGAAGAAAGCATCTGCATCCATATCGGATTGCATGGTTGCAGAAGGACCATAGAGCTTTGGTCAATGAACAGTGTTTAGTGAAATTCAAGATTTGGTGACTACCATGATGAGGTGCTATGTGACATCATACCGATGGATTCATGTCATATGTTATTGGGGAGGCTGTGGTAGTATGATAGGAGCGCTGTCCACGATGGCCGTACAAACACATACTCCCTAACAAATGATGGAGTCCGTCATAAGTTGAAGCCCTTGAAGGACGAGGAAGAAAAGGTATGTAGTACTGCCAGAATTTGATTGGTAGATGGTAGAAAATTTTTGGAGGGTATGAAGCATGAGCGTCATTGATTTGCATTGATTCCTAAGATTAGTCAAGAGAAATGTGAAGATGTACCAGCAGAAGTCTCAGAAATGTTAGAAGAATTTCAAGATATTGTCTCTGATAATGTACCAGAAGGTTTACCACCGGTGAGGAAGATAAGTCATCAAATGGATTTGATACCAAGAGCTAGTTTGCCAAATAAGGCAGCCCACAGAATGACTCCAGCAGAGAATGAAGAGTTGAACAGACAAGTTCACGAGATGTTAAGGAAGGGACTGATAAGGGAGAGCCTATGTCCATGTGCGGTACCTGCAGTACTGGCACCAAAGAAAGATGGAGAGTGGAGGATGTGTACAGATTCCCGGGCCATCAACAAGATCACAATCAAGTACAGATTTCTATTGCTAAGAATGGATGACATAATGGATTGTTTGAGTGGAGCCAAGTACTTCACAAAGATTGATCTGAAGAGTGGGTATCACCAGATTCGAATCAGAGAAGGAGATGAATGGAAGATAGCCTTCAAGACAAAGGAGGGTTTGTATGAGTGGTTAGTCATGCCATTTGGGCTAACCAATGCACCGAGCACATTCATGCGGCTCATGAACGAGGTACTGAAGGAATTTTTGGGAAGTTTTGTTATTGTTTATTTAGATGACATTTTGATTTTCAGTAAGACTTGGGATGAGCATTTGATGCATATCAGAAGAGTTTTAGAGAAGCTAAGGGAGGAGAAGTTGTTGATCAATCTGAAGAAATGTAGTTTTGCAAAGAAAGAGTTAGTATATCTGGGATTTGTTGTCTTAGAGGAAGGTCTTAAGATGGGCCCAGAGAAGGTGAGGGCTATCATTGAATGGCCTACGCCAAGGAGTGCTTTCAAGGTAAGATCTTTTCATGGTTTGGAAAATTTTTACAGAGAGTTTATCAAGAATTTCTGTAGCATTTGTGTACCCCTAACTGAGACAATGAGAGGTGATAGAAAAGAGTTTAGATGGACTAAAGGAGTAGACAAGAGCTCTGATACATTGAAGCAGAAAGTCATAGAACAACCTGTGTTGGCACTTCCAAATTTTAATAAGGTATTTAAGGTAGATTGTGATGCTAGTGGTAATGGTATAGGAGCTGTTCTAAGTCAAGAAGGTAAGCCCATTGCCTATTTTAGTGAGAAGCTTAATGATGCCAAGAAAAAGTATTCTATTTATGATCAGGAGTTTTATGCAATAGTTCAGGCTTTGAAGAAATAGAGACATTATTTGTTGCCAAAAGAGTTTGTTCTATATACTGATCATCAGGCTTTGTAGTATCTTAATAGTCAAGGAAAGTTAAATCAAAGGCACTTAAAATGGGTTGAGTTTTTGCAGAGTTATACTTTTGTTTTGAAGCACCAGAGTGGGAAGTCCAACAGGGTTGCAGATGGCTTGAGTAGAATTCAAAATTTGTTGACAGAAATGAAGATAGAGGTTGTTGGGTTTGATGAACTCAAAAGTTTGTATCCTAAAAATCTATATTTTGCAGAGGCTTGGAAAGCTTGTTTGGAACCTGTTACTTTGGACAGGACAAAATGGTTGGATTACATAATCCAAGATGGCATGTTGTTTAGAGGAAGCCAGTTGTGCATTCTGAGGAGTTCCATGAGAGAGAACCTGATTAAGGAGAAGCATAGTGGAGGATTGGTTGGACACTTTGGTCGAGATAAGACCATTGCTATTGTTGGCGAACATTATTACTGGCCACAATTGCAGCAAGATGTGAGGAAATTTGTGTAGAGTTGCAAAGTGTGTCAGATGGCAAAAGGAACAAGTCAGAATATAGGGCTATATCAGCCATTACCTGTACCAGAGAAGCCATGGGATGATATTAGTATAGATTTTGTTCTTGGTTTACCAAGGACACAAAGAGGACATGATTCCATTTTTGTGGTGGTGGACAGATTCTCAAAGATGGCACATTTTATTCCTTGCAAGAAGACTAATAATGTTGTTCATATTGCAGAGTTATTTTTCAGGGAAGTGGTGAGATTGCACGGTCCACCAAAGAGCATACTTTTAGATCGAGATACCAAGTTTGTTGGTTATTTCTGGAGGACATTATGGAAGAAGTTGAAGATAGATTTGAAGTTCAGTTCTGCACACCATCCACAGACTGATGGACAAACGAAAGTGGTGAATAGGAGTTTGGGTAACCTGCTACGATGCTTAGTAGGAGATAAGCCTAAGGGATGGGATTTGATTTTACCACAGGCAGAATTTGCTTACAACAATTCTGTCAACAGGAGTATTGGTAAATCACCATTCCAGATTGTATATGGTAATAGCCCAAGAAATGCTTCTGAGTTAAGGAAGCTGGACAACAAAGAAAAGACAAGTGCTGAAGCCGAAGACTTTGCAGAACATCTAAAGAATTTGCATGAAGAAGTGAGAAAGCACATTAACAAGATGAATATTCAGTACAAGGATAAGGCAAATCAAAAGAGGAGACAAAGAGTTTCAGGAGGGTGATGAAGTCATGGTTCACTTGAGAAAAGAAAGATTTCCAGTTGATACATATAATAAGCTGAAGATGAGGAAATTTGGACCATGTAGAATCCTGAAGAAGCAGAATTCAGGAAATGCATTTGAGGTAGAGTTGCCTGATGACATCAATATTTTACCAGTGTTCAACATTTCAGATCTGACAGAGTATCATGATGATGGACTTGATAAAGGAACACAGTGGGACATTCTAGCATCTACTTCAGAGAAGGAGGAGATAGAGGGCATTCTGGATAGCCGTGTGGGTAAGAGTACAAGAAACAGGCAGTATACAGAATACTTGGTGAAATGGAAAGGAAGGCCTGTTGAAGATTCATCATGGTTATCTGAGACTGAGGTTAATCGTTTTGGTTTCCCTCTAACACATGAGAAGTGACAGGGTCACTTTTCAAATTACCCTGGGTGTCTGATGCAGGAGCATCTAGGGTGTAAGAGCAATCTTGCATCAACCAAAAAAAATAAAAAAAAAATTGTTGTTTCTTTTCAATAAGGGCTAAATTTGGTAGGTGAAGAAATCACTTCAATATCATTTGTCATTTGTGAGATATTAAAATTTCTAATTCCAAAAATCCTATTGAAATATTCAAAGTCAAATTTGAGGCACTTAGAAGCTCCGGATGGGCCCAAAATTTGGTGGGAAACCCAAATAGTTTACCTGTTGGTACTACTCGGCGCTCCATCGACTTTTCGAGAGCTTTCCGAAAAGGTATTATAATTGAAAATCCAACGGTCGGATCGAAAGTTATGGCCCCGCGAAGTTGACCTATTTTTGGAGGGAGATGCAAATTTTGAAATCAAGCTGGTGGTTGCCAAAAAGGGCTATATATAACCATTTTTGGGAACCCTTAGGGTAGTAGAGTGAAGGGGGCAAGCATAGAGGCAAGAATAGGTGGGAAAACAAAAACCCTAGCTGATTTGGGGTTATAGAAGGCAGGTGATTCTAGAGTCTTGTGACAGGAAGCTGTGGTGTGTTGCAGCTTGTGGAGGATTGATTCCTCTAATTGTAATTAAGCTTCTATAATGTAATGAGTTGCCCAGATCAATAAAAGAAAGTTCTATTTTCCGTGTTCAATTTCTATTGTTGTGTGTTTTGTGATTTACCCCCTTCATCATGTGGTATCAGAGCAAGGGTTCCTGAGTGTGTAGACAGATCACCGACCGTGAGGCAGTTTGCACCAGGACCTGAAGTTGTGGGTTTGCTGCATAGATGAAGATGCCTCCACGAAGAAACCGTGGTGGGAGGAATGCTTTGACGGAAGTGGATTTTAGAGCCTTGCAATGACGAATCAATGCATTGCAAGACAAGCTGCAAAGAGGGTTCGAGCCGAGAAGGAGAGAGGAAAGCGAAGATGATGCTGAAGAAGAGGTATCTGAGGAAGAATAAGAAGCTGCGGGAGATACTGCAGAAGTTAGGTTGTTGAGGGCCATTTCAAAGATTAGAAAGAGGCCTAGGATTGAAGTTTCTACATATTCTGGAGATTTGAATCCAGAACAGCTTATTGATTGGATCAATGACATGGAGGAATATTTTGAGTATGAAGATGTGGAGGACCCAGATCGGGTTAAGTTTGCAAAAACAAAGTTGAAGGGCCACGCCAATATTTGGTGGAAGGAGGTCCAATTAGAAAGGAACAGAAGAGGAAAAGGAAAAATCACCAGATGGGATCGGATGGTGGAGAAACTAAAGAAGCAGTTCATTCCTGTGGACTACGAGATGGAGTTGCTGAAGAAGTTGCAAGGATTGAAGCAAGGTAACAAGTCTGTTAAGGAGTATACAGAAGAGTTTTATAAAATTACTATCAGGACAGGCCATGCAGAGCCCAACAAGGAGAAGGTAGCCCGTTACATTAATGGGTTGAGGCTGAGTATTCAAGAGGAGCTTAGCCTGGTTAGAATGACCACCATAGAAGATGCCTACCAGTTTTCCCTGAAGGTGGAAGAGAAGCTGAATAAGAGATTTGAAAGCAAGCAAAGGGAAAGAGGTCAAGGCGGAAGGACTGGTGGAAGACCCTATGGGGGCCGAAATGAAGATCCAAAGAAAAGTGAAGAAGCTGGAACTAGTCAAAATCAAAGAGGAGATAATACCTACCGCCCTCGTGACCAGAATAATGGTGAGCAAAGAGTAAGAGGAAGAGGTAGACTTGGGTAAGGACCTGTAAGAGGAGGTTTCAGAGGAACATGTTTCCAATGTGGAGAAGAAGGGCATCGAGCATACGAGTGTCTGCAACATTAAGGAAGGACAAATAGAAGGCCTGAAGGCAATGCACGAGTTGCACATGTAGATGAAGATGCACATTCTGAGCATTCTAAAAATGCTAAAAGGGGAGAAACCCTAGTTGTTAGAAGAACCTTGCTGAATGAGGAGAAAGAACCCAATCAGAGGAAGAGTTTATTCTACACAAGGTGCAAATGTGAAGGTAAGTGTTGTGATATTATTATTGACAGTGGAAGCACTGATAATCTTGTTTTAGAGGAGATGGTTGACAAGTTGAAGATGACAAGAAGAAAGCATCCGCATCCATACCGGATTGCATGGTTGCAGAAGGACCATAGAGCTTTGGTCAATGAACAGTGTTTAGTGAAATTCAAAATTTGGTGACTACCATGATGAGGTGTTGTGTGACATCATATCGATGGATGCATGTCATATGTTATTGGGGAGGCCGTCGTAGTATGATAGGAGCACTGTCCATGATGGCCATGCAAACACATACTCCCTAACAAATGATGGAGTCTGTCATAAGTTGAAGCCATTGAAGGAGGAAGAAAAGGTATGTAGTACTGCCAGAATTTGATTGGTAGATGGTAGAAAGTTTTTGGAGGGTATGAAGCACGAGCGTCATTGATTTGCATTGATTCCTAAGATTAGTCAAGAGAAATGTGAAGATGTACCAGCAGAAGTCTCAGAAATGTTGGAAGAATTTCAAGATATTGTCTCTAATAATGTACCAGAAGGTTTACCACCGGTGAGGAAGATAAGTCATCAAATGGATTTAATACCAGGAGCTAGTTTGCCAAATAAGGCAGCCCACAGAATGACTCTAGCAGAGAATGAAGAGTTGAACAGACAAGTTCACGAGCTGTTAAGGAAGGGACTGATAAGGGAGAGCCTAAGTCCATGTGCGGTACCTGTAGTACTGGCACCAAAGAAAGATGGAGAGTGGAGGATGTGTACAGATTCTTGGGCCATCAACAAGATCACAATCAAGTACAGATTTCCATTGCCGAGAATGGATGACATAATGGATTGTTTGAGTGGAGCCAAGTACTTTACGAAGATTGATCTGAAGAGTGGGTATCACCAGATTCGAATCAGAGAAGGAGATGAATGGAAGACAATCTTCAAGACAAAGGAGGGTTTATATGAGTGGTTTGTCATGCCATTTGGGCTAACCAATGCACCGAGCACATTCATGCAGCTCATGAACGAGGTACTGAAGGAATTTTTGGGAAGTTTTGTTATTGTTTATTTAGATGACATTTTGATTTTTAGTAAGATTTGGGATGAGCATTTGATGCATATCAGAAGAGTTTTAGAGAAGCTAAGGGAGGAGAAGTTGTTGATCAATCTGAAGAAATGTAGTTTGGCAAAGAAGGAATTGGTATATCTGGGATTTGTTGTCTCAGAGGAAGGTCTTAAGATGGGCCCAGAGAAGGTGAGGTCTATCATTGAATGGCCTACGCCAAGGAGTGCTTTCGAGGTAAAATCTTTTCATGGTTTGGCAAATTTTTACAAAAAGTTTATCAAGAATTTCAGTAGCATTTGTGCACCCCTAATTAAGACAATGAGAGGTGATAGAAAAGAGTTTAGATGGACTAAAGGAGTAGACAAGAGCTTTGATACATTGAAGCAGAAAGTCATAGAACAACCTGTGTTGGCACTTCCAAATTTCAATAAGGTATTTAAGGTAGATTGTGATGCTAGTGGTAATGGTATAGGAGCTGTTCTAAGTCAAGAAGGTAAGCCCATTGCCTATTTTAGTGAGAAGCTTAATGATGCCAAGAAAAAGTATTCTGTTTATGATCAGGAGTTTTATGCAATAGTTCAGGCTTTGAAGAGATGGAGACATTATTTGTTGCCAAAAGAGTTTGTTTTATATACTAATCATCAGGCTTTGCAGTATCCTAATAGTCAAGGAAAGTTAAATCAAAGGCACTTAAAATGGGTTGAATTTTTGCAGAGTTATACTTTTGTTTTGAAGCATAGGAGTGGGAAGTCCAATAGGGTTGCAGATGGCTTGAGTAGAAGGCGAAATTTGTTGACAGAAATGAAGATAGAGGTTGTTGGGTTTGATGAACTCAAAAGTTTGTATCCTGAAGATCTATATTTTGCAGAGGCTTGGAAAGCTTGTTTGGAACCTGTTACTTTGGACAGGACAAAATAGTTGGATTACATAATCCAAGATGGCATGTTGTTTAGAGGAAGCCAGTTGTGCATTCTGAGGAGTTCTATGAGAGAGAACCTGATTAAGGAGAAGCATAGTGGAGGATTGGCTGGACACTTTGGTCGAGATAAGACCATTGCTATTGTTGGTGAACATTATTACTGGCCACAATTGCAGCAAGATGTGAGGAAATTTGTGCAGTGTTGCAAAGTGTGTCAGATGGCAAAAGGAACAAGTTAGAATACAAGGCTATATTAGCCATTACCTGTACCAGAGAAGCCATGGGATGATATTAGTATGGATTTTGTTCTTGGTTTACCAAGGACACAGAGAGGACATGATTCCATTTTTGTGGTGGTGGACAGATTCTCAAAGATGGCACATTTTATTCCTTGCAAGAAGACTAATAATGCTGTTCATATTGCAGAGTTATTTTTTAGGGAAGTGGTGAGATTGCATGGTCTACCAAAGAGCATAGTTTCAGATCGAGATACCAAGTTTGTTGGTTATTTCTAGAGGACATTATGGAAGAAGTTGAAGATAGATTTGAAGTTTAGTTCTGCACACCATCCACAGACTGATGGACAAACGGAAGTGGTGAATAGGAGTTTGGGTAACCTGCTACGATGCTTAGTAGGAGATAAGCCTAAGGGATGGGATTTGATTTTACCACAGGCAGAATTTTCTTACAACAATTCTGTCAACAGGAGTACTGGTAAATCACCATTCCAGATTGTATATGGTAATAGCCTGAGAAATGCTTCTAAGTTAAGGAAGTTGGACAACAGAGAAAAGACAAGTGCTGAAGCCGAAGACTTTGCAGAACATCTAAAGAATTAGCATGAAGAAGTGAGAAAGTACATTAATAAGATGAATATTCAGTACAAGGCTAAGGCAGATCAAAAGAGGAGACATAAAGAGTTTCAGGAGGGTGATGAAGTCATGGTTCACTTGAGAAAAGAAAGATTTCCAGTTGGTACATATAATAAGCTGAAGATGAGGAAATTTGGACCATGTAGAATCCTAAAGAAGCACAATTCAGGAAATGCGTTTGAGGTAGAGTTGCCTGATGACATCAATATTTCACCAGTGTTCAACATTTCAGATCTGACAGAGTATCATGATGATGGACTTGATAAAGGAACATAGTGGGACATTCCAGCATCTACTTCAGAGAAGGAGGAGATAGAGGGCATTCTGGATAGCCGTGTGGGTAAGAGTGCAAGAAACAGGTAGTATACAGAATACTTGGTGAAATGGAAAGGAAGGCCTGTTGAAGATTCATCATGGTTATCTGAGACTAAGGTTAATCTTTTTGGTTTCCCTCTAACACATGAGAAGTGACAGGGTCACTTTTCAAATTACCTCGGGTGTAAGAGCAATCTTGCATCAACCAAAAAAAATAAAAAAATTTGTTGTTTCTTTTCAATAAGGGCTAAATTTGGCAGTTGAAGAAATCACTTCAATATCATTTGTCATTTGTGAGATATTAAAATTTCTAATTCCAAAAATCCTATTGAAATATTCAAAGTCAAATTTGAGGCACTTAGATGCTTCGGATGGGCCTGAAATTTGGTGGGAAACCCAAGTAGTCTACCTGTCGGTACTACTCGGTGCTCCATCGTCTTTTCAAGAACTTTCCGAAAGGGTATTATAATTGAAAATCCAATGGTCGGATCGAACGTTATGGACCCGTGAAGTTGACCTATTTTTGGAGGGAGATGCAAATTTCAAAATCAAGTTGGTGGTCGCCAAAAAGGGCTATATATAACCATTTTTGGGAACCCTTAGGGTAGTAGAGTTAAGGGGGCAAGCGTAGAGTCAAGAATAGATGGGAAAATAAAAACCCTAGCTGGTTTGGGGTTACAGAAGGCAGGTGATTCTAGAGTCTTGTGACAGGAAGTTGTGGTGTGTTGCAGCTTGTGGAGGATTGATTCCTCTGATTGTAATTAATCTTCTGTAATGTAATGAGTTGCCCAAATCAATAAAAGAAAGTTCTATTTTTTGTGTTCAATTTCTATTATTGTGTGTTTTGTGATTTACCCCCTTCATCAATGAGTCTCTTTCTTCAATTATTCTCTCAGATCTCTAAAAGAAACATGACTAAGACACTTATATGATGTCTTGAACTGCCCTTCCACAATGGTGCTGACCGATGATTGTTTATTTTGCATGCTTGTTCCTACTTCTGTGGATGATTATAGTCATACTTTCTGCATGAGAAAGAAAGCAGAAGCTTTGAGCACTTATCTCCAGTGTGTTGAACTCTGTCTGTGCTCTTGTTGTCCTTAAGTGCTTGGGCTTTGTTGTCAATTATTGGCTGTCCTTTTATGATAGTCAACTGCTCTATAGATGCTCTGACAACACTTATTGCTGTCCATCTCTCTCTATGACTATCCTTTTGCTATTGTGCTTGAAAATAGTTTGATTGTTGTTCCATCATACCTTGTTGCTCCGTCTCATGCACATTTCCAATGTCTTTTATGACTGTTATTTTCATGGTGACTGCTTGTTGTCCTGCCATGACTGAAACCTCTTGAAAGCTGAGATCTGCCCTCTGAATATGCTCCTTGAGCTGTGCTTTTGCATTTGTATATTGCATCTTTGATGTTTTGTAGGGTCTATGAGCTGGGCTCAACCCTTGTGGGAGCCACACTTCCTCTACTCATAATGTAACTGATGGATTAAATAGAAACATAATTACACCTATATCTACACATGAAGCAAACATGTTAAGAAAAACAAGGGCTCGCAGTTGATATACTTGATTTGTCTTCTCAACAGTTTATGTGACACTAACTGGTTTACTTCATCTAAAAAAACAAATTGTATATTTATAGGTGCATATCATGTGATGTATGATGCCCCGTCATTGCTCTAACATCAGTTTTTCCAAAATTTTATGCAGATAACTAGGGGGGAGCAAGGAGACAATAGCTAGATGCGGGACACGTAGACAATCTAGGACGATATGAGACACGGCAACAGCATGAAGGCTCATCATTCAGGCAATGACGAGTCACCCTACCTCATATGCATATTTGCTTTTTAGCTCTTTTATAAATGTATAGTTTGTCTATTTTCATTTTGCAATGAAACAGTTAGTCTCACGGCTTGTGTGAGACCTTACACACTTATTTTTTCAATACCAATTGCTGATCTTACAAAAGATTTGTACAATTTCTTAAGTCTCTGAAAAACATCCGAATGCAACAATACAATTTAATCTCAATTTGTATCAAATGTGCATGGGTATAACGCAACAGAAATGTATTTACCTTTTCCTCTTTCAAAAATTAAAAAGCTCTACCTGATTGAGCTAGTAGTGAAATCTAGGTAACAGGTATCAAAGCTAAGTGCCTTTGAAAAGCCTAAAAACTGAGGTATATCCTGCACTTGAACACATGGAATCTAAAGCAATGTCTAATTCTCTGAAACTGGATCTAGAATCAATAGAACTTGAAGGTTGGGATCTCAATCCAGATGAGGTAGAGTTTGAAGGAGAACTCCAGTCAGCTCTTGAAGATCTAGATGAAGCAATAGAACTAAATTTAAAATACGAGGTCATGCTTGAAAAATCAAAGGAGACAATTGTCAAATTGCAGACACAAGCTGGAGAATCAAAAGAAGAAATTGGTAGACTAAAAGATCAAATAGAAGAAGAAAAAGGATGTGAAATTAAACTCAAGGAGGCAGAAGATGTGATCTCCAATTTAAAAGTCAAAGTTGAATAAGGCAAGAGGATTGAAGATTGCTTAAATACCAAGCTCAATGAGAAAGCAGCTGAATGTTCATAACTTGAGGAAGAAGTTCTCTGAGAAAAGAACTGGAAAAATTAAAAGAACAAATTGACAAGGGTCTAAAATTGAAAGGGGGTTCTAAAATTCTTGATGAGTTAATTAACTCTCAAAAGCCATCAAAAGAAAAATCTAGTCTTTGTTTTGAAAAAGGGAAAATTCCTATAACCAATGCATTTGCAAACTTATATGATAACTTCAAAGTAGAAGGAAAATATAAAACAAAGGAAGAAAAAGATTGCACTGAAGATCCTAAGAAGAATGCCTCCAAAGATACAAAAGAATATGGATTCATTCCTTTCTAGAGACAAAGAAGATTCGGAGGTCCTCCACCTACAAGACAACATGCCCCTATTAGGTTCAATCAATCTTTCCAAGGTCATTATTTTTCTTGCAATAATTTTGGGAATAAGGCTACTGATTGTAGACCTAGGCAAAGAAGAAATGACTACATGAGTAGAAGACCATGTTTGTGCCTCAAAGATATGGTGATGTTTCATTTCATGGTCAGTGCTATGCTTGCAAAAAGGTTGGTCATAAGGGTAATGAATATAGAAGTAAAGTGATGAGGAATAATGCTCTGACTTCTCAGTCCTTTTATGGTTATTGATACACATGCAACAAGTTTGGTCATAAGGCTATTGATTGTAGATCTAATGTGAGAAGAGGTGATTATGCTCAACAATCTAGGATCACCTGCTACAATTGCAATAAATTAGGACACATTGCAAGGTTCTATAAGGGAAAGAATGTACGGTCTTTTGCTCCTCTAAAGAAGATCAACATTGATCAGCAAAAGAAGGAAATGAACAAGATATGGAAGAAGGAATAAAGTGAAGTAAAGAATGATTTTGCACCTCTGCTTGGTACAGATGGATCTTCTAAAAACTAAAAGAAAGTATTGGCTAAAGGGGATTTGCAATTGCAAATCTTTCAAACCCTTGTAAAGCATAAGATGGTGAAATATTCAGCATAATGGTTAATGATGACATGGATATGTATGGCAAGTGATATTATGACATTTGCTCAAAGTTCGGGAGCAAATACACTCTTTGTAGAAGTTTGTTGAAGGGTCACGGATCCCTGTGTCATCCCAGGATAGTTTGTGTCAAGAACAAAGAAGTGAATTTAATGCTGAGCAACTAGGGTAGATGTGAAGCTTATTTATTACATACTTGATCAAAATTAATCTCATTTGAGTGATATCTAGTGTGTTCAAGAGATTAGGAAAAGAAGAAGTTTTTTAGCTAAGCTTGCCTACAAACCCTACTAGAAACATTCATAGGTATTCCTCAGTTTTTATTGTAAAACCCTAGTCTTTAAGAGGTGATAAAAGTTATATTGTGATGAAGTTCTTATAGTAATTAGAATTTAGTAATAAAGTCTTTTCAGGGGTTGATCAATTTGTTTAAATTAGTTATTTCATGTGTGGTAAGGAATAAGACTTCTTTTTATCATTATATTTTTATATTAAGCCCATAGCTCAATCACTTTTGGTAGAATACTTATTTATTCACAAGATAAATTGTGTTCTATAATTGTTCTAAATAATTTTTAGTTCATGAGAAAATGGGTGTGAGGAGATGAAGATGAAGAGTCATATGTCTCCAATTTGGATCTTGAACCGTTAGCAATTCACATCAATACTATTAATTATATACTCCAAAACTTCTTACCGAAAACAGGGGGAAAATAGATGGAAGCATGGAAATCCTTTTGAAGGTTGGATAGTGTTGCCCCCTTTCTTTTAAAAAGGTGTCCTAACCCAATTCTTTGTTTTTCCCATTCATTCATTGTTGGTCTTTTTCACTTAGTTTCTCTTTTCGGGCTAAATTCACTTAGTCACTTTAGTGAGTCGGCAGTCCCTTGTATTTTTGAAGTGAAGTCGGTGGGTTCATAAGTTCTTGAACCACCTAACTTACCGACTTAGTGTTTTGTTGTGTCTCTGTATGAAGTCTTTCCTTTGTAGTCGGGAGGTTGGGGATTCTTTGAAGTTTTGAATCTTTGACTCCTAGTTCAAGAGTTCATCTTTGCCCAACTCGCCGACTTCATGTAGCACACTTTCCCAAGTGGTGTTAGCTGCGTTGGCATATTGTACGAAAGAACGACACTTGTCACTTTGCATTCAATTCAAGGTACGTGCGGACACAATGGCACCATTCTCGGAGGGAAAGTTGAGGCATGCATTTATGAGTTATAATGGAAAATTTTCTGCCAATATTTATTATCTTTCTTGGGTGCATTTATGAGAAGTGACTCAGATTAATTCTTAAGTTGTCTAAAGTGATATTATGTGCAAGGGGATGCATTGCAGAAGAACAAACAGCTAGTCTGCTATGTGCGAAATTTCAGCATAGTTCCATCTTCATAGGTCAGCATAGCTAGCTACTCTTTTCTCTCTCTATAAAGGTTTCATATCTTCTTGAAGGCGTTAGAGATTCTTATTTCCCATGTATCTGCACAAAGAATTCTCTATTGGTGTCTTGCCTCATCCTCTACCCTCTACGTGTATCTTTGAGTCTCTTGTTTTTTGGTTTCTGGAGCACATCAAAATGAAGTTTAAATTCCAAGGGACCCCCAGGGCTTCCATTGTGGAGAATGGCCTCTCCAGAGTGAGGGATATGAATTTGGGGCACATGGATTTACATGATTTTTGGAGGAGAATACGGTCAGAGAAAAGAACTCCCTTGGCAGAGAAAATTATCAGTAGTGGCTTACATAAAGCTGGTGGTTTTCTGCTTGCTGTGTATTGTCTTGAATTAATGGTTGCATGTGCCAATGGTTATTTCCTAGACTCTCAGGAGATAAAGACTCCCAGTGGTGTTGTGGTGGCAAGAATTGACTCTGGATCTGTTGCTTTTGCCCTAAACTTGGAAGAATACAAAGATAACTCTAATGTTTCTATTTCTTTAGCCTGGAATTACTATAATGAGAAAAAGGACTGGTGTCGTACCTGTGTTGCCAAGCATTGGCTAGAAGAAGAAAAGACTGGTAAGTCTCAGCTACCTGCTAATATGAAAAGGAGCCATTTTAAAGAAGAAATCTCAGATATGATAATCCTGATGAACAAAGTAGTTGAGAGACCCGAGTCATATGTTTTTGAGTTCTGGATGTGGAGGTTCATTTTGTTAATCTGTGGAGATCACCAAATTGACTAGCCAAAAATCATTAGCGAGTGTCTACACGAGCAACTGCTGAATTTTACACGAAGCATGGGCTTTCACATGTGTTTCCAGTTGGTCTACATCTTGGCTCGAAGAGAAACTACTTGGCTTGGTCTGATGACTCAAAGGAGTTCTTCCGCAAGCACTCCTGTGTATCAAATTTTTCCTTAATTGCAAAGAAATGAAGGTATGAAAGATTTCAGACATGTGAATGATGCTTTTTCTATGATGCTAGCTAAAAGAATTGATAGCTCAATAGAGAAAAGATTTTCTATAGAAGCATTTGCATTGGTCACAAAATTTGGGAGTACTTATATTTAGTTTGATCACTTCTCATATTTGAGAATTGGGGGTTATGAAAATGCCCCATTAAAATTACCTCAGTACCCCTCTGATTATTTGGTGTTGCTGGAAGTATGCCACCAAATGGCAACAGTCAATGTCAATTACCAGGCAATGAAAAAGAAAGGATATTATTTTCTTGTCTTTGTCTTTTTATTCATGCAAAAGCAATGATGGTGCTCAAAATGTGGATAAGTTGTTGTCTAATTTCAGCCTTCATAGTTTGTCTCCTCGTGTATCATTTGACAGCAAAAATTTTATAAAATATAGCATGCATGGGGGTGGTTCCTATTCACACCTTCCTCAACTTGAAGATTTTTGGGAGGACTATATTGATGAAAGAGAAGTTCAAATGAGGAAATGGATGAGGTTGACTGTTGATCAAGTCCTTGCCTTCAAGTTGAACATTCAGGTCCCAGATATAATTGATGATTTTTTAGATCTTTTGGGTGAAGAATATGATACAGTGTCAAGGGAGCCTTTACCTCCAATAAAATGGTCTGAAAAGGAGATTACTGATATTATGTTGCTATCATTTCATGTTTTAAGGAGAACAGAAAAGTGGTTACAGACAAAGGCCAAGGAGTGTGTTGGTTCAACTACACCAAAGGACTTAGCCTCTCCGAATCAAGTCAAATCCCAGACTGCCACCGCACACAGAAGGTCATCTAGTTTGGATCCGACTCTGTAAAAAGTTAGCTCACAATCGAATGGTGATGGTGAAGGGCTGCCTAAGAAAATTGGCAGGTTGAAAACCACCTCTGAGCAAGATGTTCAAGTGAAGAAGAGAAATACCAGATTGGCTGCCTTATCATCTAAGGCTGACCATGTGCCCCCCCCAAGCAATCATGTAAGTGATTCCAATTCTTTCATCTTCTCACAAATTGGAGAAGATAATTTGTTGCATTCATTACTCAGTTCACCAAATTCTCCTCAACAAAAAGAGATGCCTGAGCAAAACCCTCATCTTGCACCGATGATGGTGAATACCAATGCCACTAATGTACCAGTCTCATCCCCAAACTGGTTGAAAAGGGTAGTCCAAAAGAAGACAAGGTACACCATTCTAGTTGATGAGGGCATCAATACTATTGCCAGTTTGTTGCAGATGGTACCAAAACCCAAACGTATGAAGAGAATGTCCATAATAGTGACTGATGCCACCTCGGGAAACCAGTTTCTAGAAATTGTAGACCCACTGGTTGAGAAGAATGAAGATGAAATAACTGAAGCAGACTTCAGAGTAAGCCGAGTGGATCTAGGGCCATCAACTACCGAAGGTGATTTATATCACATGCACTATTCAGTGGACAACATCTCTAAAAGGGTGAAACACTTGCAAGATGAAAATTTGAGGCTGCTAGCACATGTAAGTTCTCTGTCCTCTTTTGCCAATTCAATTGCTGAAGTGATTACTCTCTCAACTAGAACCTCCTCCACTATCAAACTCCCTACTCTTGACCCGAATTTGCTTCAACAAGTTAAAACTTCTTTATCCCTAAGGAAGGCTATGGACCAATGGGTTGTGAGGATAATTTTTGATGGGCTCATATTTAGCAAGGAGGTAGTGAAATTATTTGATTCCATACATGCTAAAAGAGAAATTTTGATAGTAGAATTTGAGAAAGCTCGAAGTGACCACCATAGTTTGAATTTAGCCTCTAAGGAAGTGCAGGAAATCACCAACACAGACCTCGGTATTCTAATTACTGAAGAAGTCATAGCTGATCCTAAAGAGCTAGACACTGTTGTGTGGGTTGATGCATTAGAATGGAAGATTTGTATTATTTCTACAGTTGAAGAAGAGATGGGAAAGGCAGTGGTAGTTTATTACAAAGAGATGATGAGAATTAAAAGAGATTTTGCTACTTTAAAGGTAGAGGCTAATGGATCTGATGATGAAAAATTGTTGGATGTTAAGGTGATCAAAAATAATTTCAAGAGGACAGTGATAGAGGAGATAGTAAATTACAATGAAATTATAGGTGAGTCATTGGGAATACTTTCTAAAATGGTAGCCCACATTAACAATTGCAGGAACGCCATCGATGAAGTGCATTGCAAAGTGACTGACTTCGACCGGGCTATCATGAAAAGAAAGCATTGTATCAGCATGACCGAAACTCCACCAGGCATGTCCTTAACACTGGTTATCAATAATTACAGGGCATACAAGTCCAAATTGTGGGCAAAGGTACCTCAGGCGGCGCAAAGTGTCACTAAAGAAGGCAGACAATCAAGGGAAGATGAAGAGATGGATGATGGTGATGGGGACTTGTAAATTCTAAATTGATTTAATTTTCATGCTTTTAAGTTATTTCATGCTTGCTCTAAAACTATTGGCTCTGGAGGCCCCTTTATTATTGTTGTTATTTAAACAATCTTTTAATCAACTGTTTCAAGAAGCTGTTATGGTTTTCAAGACAGTTATGGTTTATCCTAGCTATATATTCTAGATGGCTAGTCGAATTAAGGATCTTTTCCAAAACTTTTTTTTTGGAAAGGGTGATAGATAATTTTGTTTTTTCAGCTACTATGATATATGCAATACAGTTAATACAATGGAGATTTGGATGATCATGGAATTTGTATTATGATTATTTGAATTCATGTTCTTCTTAAGTTGGATGTGTTTTGGTGGTTGGATATTATTAAATCTTGCTCACTGCTATGAGTAATCTATCTGTTGATATTTCATTTAAGGTGGTGAATTCATGTGTGTATGTATAATACCTTCAATATATGTTATGCAGTTGGAAGTCTGTGAACTTATGGAGTTAGAGTTAGAGTTGTAGATTTACCTTTATAGCTTTTTGGTTAAAAGCTCTACCTTTATCTTGCTTTCTAGTTAAAAGCAATCTCAAGTTTATATTCCTCAGAATATCTATAGAAGGTAGCCACGCCTTGTTAAATAAGTAGAGAGCCTATGTAAAATACCAATATATTGGGCTCAACTGTTGATTATATTTGTCACTTGTCCAGGAGTGAGTGTATGGAGTTAGGTGACAAATCTGTTAACCAACAGATTTTTGGCAACTCTACTGGGGAGAAGTGAGTTGTATTATCTTTGTGAGTTGCTTGGTTGGACTTTATGGTTCTTCGTGGAAGACGTGCACCAGTTTTGCAACCTAACATTGATTGGCTAGTAGGAGACCAAGAAGACATTATTATTGGCCTTAGGCTTGTTGCTTGGCAGACAAGAATAACCAATCAATAGTATCATCAAGTTGATGAAGTGTTAGAAGAAGAAGAAGAGCTTGGTGAGATTATAGAGAAAATGCATGTCGTTTTGCTAATGCCCATGAGATAATTTTCATTGAAGGAATTATTCCAATGCCATGGAGAGCAAAGGCCTTTGCAAATCCAAGAAGTCCCTGACAATAGGCCAAGAAACCCTGCTGCCAGACTAGGGAATCAGAATCCTGCAAGACCAACTCTTCCCAACAATAACCAGTAAGTGGTTTGATGACTCTACTTAATTGCTTTATTGATATATTTATAGAAGTGGGATATGAATAGATATACATGAGGAGATAGGAAAAAGGGTATAGCCAATATTGACTTTGATTTGCTCCAATCTTTCAATTTCGCTCCCTTCCCTCCCACAAGAAAAGTTAAATCTTTGAGCAGACCATCCTCTCCTCCACCCACAAGAAGTGCCGCTAGTTCATCTTGTCAAAGCCTGACCCTACACAGTACTGTCTTACCTTTACAAGTAAATTTCCTTCCTTTTAATATGGCTCATCCATAGTCTCCACCTGTTCCATGGGGTGAAACCATTGGACCACTCAACATTGGTGCTAACCTACATGATCTGCCTAAGGGATTAGGTAAAATTTTACCTAAGTTCAGGGGTGACCGCAAGGTTACCCCTGAAGAGCACATTAATGCTTTCTTTGTTGCATGTTCCATCCTTGGAGTTCAACATGAAGATGTATCTTTTAGGATGTTTGTCGAGTCACTAGCTGACTCAGCTGTTGAGTGGTTTTACCACCTTCCCAAAGCTTCTATTAATGATTGGGCTACGATGAGACAGTGATTTGAAGATAGATTCAAAACTACTGATAATGAACACACATTAGTGGCTCAACTCTCCTCTATGAAGAAGGAGATTCGTGAACAAATGAGAGAGTATGTAGCCAAGTTCAATAGGCTTGCAAATAGAATCCCTACAAATGTCAGACCTGGAGATGGATTAATGTTGTGTTTATTTATCAATTCATTGCCACCTTATGCCAGTTATACTATTAAAAGATAAGGAGTCCCTAACATAGCTGACGCCCAATCATTGGCTATCACTGTGGAAGTTGATTTGATTACTACAGGGAAATGGAAAAGGGAGTTACAAATTGGTAAAATTGCAGTAACCAATTCAATAGACCCAGTTATTCAGAGGTTGGTAAATGACATTATCACACTAAAACATCAGATGCCCAAAGGTCCTCAACAATCTCCTCAAGGGGGTTATAATTGGAAGTTGCAGTTGCCAGGTCCCACCCAACAGTTAGCTATTGAAGGGCCATCAGCAAGTAAAATCAACCACATGGTTTGCAATTTTCATCTCACCTCTGACCATGATGGAGCCTCTTGCCCTGAGATGATGCGGTTTATGCAAATGCTTTCTAGGAATGAACATAGTGATGAGCCTCTGGTGAAGGAACTTCCCACACCTAGTGATGCTAGTGTGAATTTCTTTGAGTATGAATCAGATGAAGGGAGTGGAGAAGATGTATATACTAAAGTTGACAACTCCAACTATGTGGTGTTCACTAGGAGCCAGCAAACACAAAGAGGCCAGAACACTCAAGGTCAGTCCAGTAATTCTGCCTCTGCCCCTAAATATATCTTGACTAGACAAAATGAGGCTAAGAAAATAGAGAATGTGACACCCAAAGTTGCAACTGCTGAGGTACCATCTACTTCATCTTCTAAAGCTCATATCTCAAATTCATTTGATATTGTTGAATCATGTAAGAATACAAAGCTAGATATTTCTCAAGCTAAATATTTGAAGTTTAACCCATCTGAGCTTGATAAACAAGTTAGATATATCAAACAAGAATCCTCCCCTTCAAATTGTAATGCTCGTGTCCAGTGACACTGAAATGCTTGCTAGGAATCATAATTGTTCAAATACTTGTTCTCAAGACCTTGGTCCCTAGAATCCTTTTCACAAACTAGAACCTTTTATGTTTCCTTGTACATTGCTAGTTATAAGCTCAGTAATTGTGTTATTTATTCTGGAGCCTCAGAAAATGTTATGTCTGCTCAAGTTGCTAAAGCCCTATGATTATCCTATACGCCCTCCCATGGCAAATGCTTTTCAATGGACGGTTCTCCGGTACCCATCTTGGGTCAAATTAAAGATGCTCAGACTGTTTTGGCGGCCTTCTCAAAGAAAAGATTGAAATTAACCATTCTCGTAGAAGACATACCTGCCAGTTATGGGATGCTCTTGAGTTGTAGTTTCTATAAAGACTTAGGCGGGGAAATTCAAATGGATTGGTCACATGCCCTAATATCTATGGAAGGGAAGAAAGTTTACGTCAATCCTAAACTCAAGGCCAAGTTCACCATGCTTAAATCTAGAGACCCTAGGGCAGACATCTTGTTTCTAGAAACTAGACTAGGTAGCTACATGTGTACATCAACAGGGGATGAAGAGATGAGTTTAATCAGTCCTAACCTGGTTGATGTGTTATGGACTCTGGAATTTGATGGGAGCTATTCTACCATGGGATCAGGGGTAGGGGTTGTTCTGATTTCACCTGATGGTTATTCTTTTCATTTTTCTTTCAAATTGGAGTTTGAGAACACTAATAATACTGTAGAATATGAGACTTTGTTATTAGGCCTAGAGCTAGCCAGAGAAAGAGGTGTGAAACAACTGAAGGTTATGGAAGATGCTGAGTTAATTGTTAAGTAGGTAAGAAAGTTGTACACAGTTAAAAATGGTAGGCTAATGCATTATCAAAATAGAGTATGGGATTGCATTGAAGATTTTGATGCTTTTTCCATAGAGGCAATACCAAGAGAACAAAATACTAGAGCCGATTCCTTAGCTATTTCAGCATCTCTTCTCTTGCCACATCCAAATTTTAAGAATAAATCATACAGGATTGAGGTAGTGTATAGGCCTAGAGTTCCTAACAATGTTAATCACTGGCAAGTTTTTAATTCTGATCAACAAATTATTATGTTTTTTGAAAAGGCTGAATCGTTTGTGATGCAGAGGTAAAACGCAACGGGAGCTTACAAATGGGAAGGAGGAGTCATTAATACAACCAGCATGTTAAAATCCTATCGGCTTATCATCATCATCATATTTCTTGCTAACACAGACAGCATCATCATATTTCAAAGAGGCATGAAATATCCTCCTACTGACTACTGTTCACTTCCTTATCGCCTTTCGCCTTTCGCCTGTCAGCAACATCATGATATTCGGCTATCAGCAGCATCATCACATTCAACAAGTGCAAACATCCTCCTGATGTTCACTATTCATCTTACCGCCAAACTCTATCTTCATCATCATGATGTTTAACATCACCTTCATCAGCAGGATATAAAATATCCGGTTCCTCTGATAAATCCTGATGACGACAACTTCTAGCACCTTTCCTTCGATGCTTACGTCACCCCAATATCCGACTACTCAAACAACAACATCATGATATGACTTATCCGGTCATATTGAAACATCCTGATGATGTTAACCAAACTTTATGCCGATGACTTACGCGGATGCCA
This sequence comes from Cunninghamia lanceolata, assembly GCA_027924645.1. NCBI lineage: Eukaryota > Viridiplantae > Streptophyta > Pinopsida > Cupressales > Cupressaceae > Cunninghamia > Cunninghamia lanceolata. The sequence continues at coordinate 1,171,811 of BSBN01000134.1, forward strand.
AAACACTTAGCGACAACAGGATAAACTTGCATAGGGTGATATTTGCAATATCCTGATGACGATGACGTCACATGCACCTGATGATGATGTCAATGCACCTGATGATGATGTCAACAGGATATAAGACACTTATATCCTCCGCAACATGATAATGAATAACCAGGTGATCTCTTAATATCCTGATGATGATCCTTCCGGTCCTTAGCCGAAAAGTGAACTTTCACTCCTGCATACGATAGCGATATGCAGATGATGGGTACACACGAAAGATGATCCTGATGATGATATACACACTGAGTATATATCCAACTTATATCATCCTGATGCATTCAAAACCTACAGTCTTCGTCAGTTTCATAACCCGATCCGGATAGCGATATACTCACAGATGTCGATGCGATTCACTCCGTCTGGAAAAGCACATGCAGATCCCTGTATATCCGTCAGCTGCATGCAAACTCACAGAACTGCACAATTTTACAAAGAAAATATGATGATCGGGCCGGATCACCTTCAGATCAAAACTTAACAGTTTATCTTCCTAAACCCTAGCACATGAGGATGCTAGGTTGATTCATAGCATGCGACCAACTGATCTCTCACACAATGAAATGCATAAACAGAAAACTAAAATACAACCTAAACTAACATGCACGACCATTCCACCGATTCACAGAATCAACTGGTGGAAGGGTTGAAAGAATCCATTAACCTATAATCAGAACGGAAATCAAAACATAAACAGCTAATAAACCAGATAATGCAATTGATGAGATCTTATTTAGATGAAACACAAATGTCCTGTTTCTACAACAATGTTTCACAATGTCTGGACTGATCTCTGGATCTCACTCAATCACCAGTACAACATAACACAACTACTACTCTCTCTCTGATATGATCACCAGTACAACATAACATAACTACTACTCTCTTCTCTATGATATTCTCTAATGTCAAACCCTAACTGATCTGAGTTATTTATAGCAATATCCTACGAGTACTACCAACTCGATTCCCAGCGGCTGGGAGCTTCCAAACGGCTGGGAGAAGACAGCTCAGACAACCTGATCACGAGCTCTAACTACTTGCACACTCTCCTAGGCTGATCTAGTACATATGCATTGGTCCAATGGACCTTATTACATTATGAAGTCAAACATACTAAAAATAGACTAATGTCCCGTCATGCGGACAATGAACCTATATCCTGTCTTGTAGGGGTGCTCCTACACCATACTCCCCAGAAGAAGAAATCTCAAGTCCACTTGAGATGAGAGTATGAAGATCGGCACCATGTTTCTGGATCTGCTCTTCAGTCATCCAGACTGCTTCAGAATTAGGTTTTCCCTTCCAAGAGACTAGATACTCCAAGTACTGTTTGTTCCGGGTCTGTTTGACCACTCTGGTGTCCAAAACCTTCTGCAACTGTGGAGGATCATGCTTGGAAATGTTATCATGGACTGTATCCTGTAGGAGTTCCTGGTCTGCATCTGGATAAGACTTGTATGGAGTTAAATCACATACATTGAATATAGGGGACAAACCAAGATCAAGTGGGAGTTGTATCTCATAAGCATTCTGTCCATGCTTGTGCAAGATCTGACATGGTCCATCTTTTCTCTGCATGAGTTTAGTATATTTTCCCTTAGGAAGTCTATCCTTCTTCAAATGAACCCATACCAAATCTCCAACATCAAACTGTACATCCTTCTTCTTTTTATCAGCATATTCCTTATACTTCAAGGTGGTTTGCTATAGTTGGGTCTTGACTTGATCATGAACCTCTTTGATGGCTTCTGCAAAAGCTTCTCCTTCTGCACTAACAGGGTCTACTGTAGGTAGATCTCTCAATTCCAAAATTCCTCTTGGATGCATACCATAAACTATCTGGAAAGGTGATTTCCATGTGCTCCTATTGACAGTATCATTATAGGAAAATTTAGCTTGAGATAGAATATTATCCCACTTTTCTCCATGTTGTTTTGTCAAACATCTAAGCAAATTTCCTAAGGAACGGTTCACTACTTCAGTCTGTCCATCCGTTCGAGGATGATATGCAGAGGAAAAAGACAAATTTGTTCCAAGTTTCTTCCAAAGAGTTCTCCAGAAGTGACCAATAAACTTCACATCCCTGTCTGACACTATACTCTGACACTATACTCAATGGCAATCCATGGATCTTGACAATCTCCCTGAAAAACAAATCTGCAATGTATGAAGCATCAGCAGTGGTTTTACATGGCAAGAAATGTGCCATTTTGCTGAATCTATCCACTACAACAAAAACACTGTCAAACCCTTTCCTTGTCCTTGGTAAACCCAAGACAAAATCCATACTTATGCTTTCCCATGGTCTAGAAGGAATGGGTAAGGGCTGATATAAACCTGCATTAGTTGACCTGCCTTTAGCTTTCTGACATATCACACATGTCTCTACAAACTTTCTGACATCTGATTGTAACTTAGGCCAAAAGTAATGTCTTTGGACAAGATCAAGAGTCTTATCTAGACCAAAATGACCTGCCATAGCTCCACAATGTTTCTCCTTAATGATGTTTAACCTCATAGAACACCTTGGAATACATAACTGTCCACCTTTGAACAACAATCCATCCTGAATCAAAAATTCAGAGAATTCAGCATGATATTTCTCTCCAAAAGAAGTACATACATGATATATCTCCCCAAAATCTTCATCAGTCTCATACATGGTCTTTAGTGAATCAATGCCAACACTTTCTAACTGAATCTGGTTGACTGTTAGAACTCTCCTGCTCAAAGCATCTGCAACTTTATTCTTGACTCCTTTCTTATGCTTCAATGTAAAAGTAAAAGCTTGTAAGGTTTCTACCCATTTCATGTGTCTGTGGTTCAGCTTTTCCTGGCTGTTTATGAAACTCAGAGCCTGGTTATCTGTGAAGACTATGAATTCCTTTGGCATCAAGTAATGCCTCCATTTCTTGAGTGACTGGACTAAAGCATACATTTCCAAATCATATGAGGAATACCTCTTTTTAGCATCATTGAGCTTCTCACTGAAAAATGCAATAGGTCTACCTTCTTGGCTGAGTACTGCTCCAATGGCCATGTGACTGGCATCACATTCCACCTGAAAAATTTTGTTAAAATCTGGAAGTGCAAGGACTGGCTGCTGTGCCACCTTCTTCTTCAATGTTTCAAAAGAATCATCTGCTCTTTGAGTCCAAACAAATCTGCATTTCTGTCCTCCTTTGATGGTATCAAGCATGGGTGCACAAATATGACTAAACCCTCTTATAAACTTCCTGTAGAAGGTTGCTAACCCATGGAAACTTCTGACATCATTCATAGTCTTTGGGGTTGGCCAAGACAATATGGCACTTACCTTCTCCTTATCCATTTGTAACTTTCCTTGTGAAATGACAAAACCCAAATATGTGATCTCCTCTTGCATGAACAAACACTTATCTAAATTTATCATCAGCTGCTCTTCATGTAACCTCTTAAGAACCAAATCTATGTGTCTGAGATGTTCTTCTTTTGTGTTGCTGAAAATCAGAATGTCATCTAGATATACTATGACAAACTTACCAATGAACTCTTTCAAAACCTCATTCATCAACCTCATAAAAGTACTAGGTGCATTAGATAAACCAAAAGGCATAACCTTCCATTCATATAACCCTTCATTAGTTTTGAATGCTGTTTTCCATTCATCTCCTGGCCTAATCCTGATCTGATGATATCCACTCTTCAAATCTATTTTTGTAAAATACTTAGCACCTCCCAAACAGTCAAGTAAATCCTCTATCCTAGGGATTGGAAACCTATACTTGATTGTGATCTTGTTAATAGCTCTGGAATCTGTGCAAAGCCTCCAAGTACCTTCCTTCTTTGGTGATAGTACAGCTGGTACTGCACATGGACTTAAACTTTTCCCAATCAGACCTGAATCCAATAATTCTTCAATTTGTCTAGCTACTTCTGCATTCTGTTCTGGAGTTAGCTTATAGGCTGCTTTGTTTGGAAGTGTTGACCCTGGAATTAAGTCTATGCAGTGACTGATATCCCTGACAGGTGGTAGGGATCTTGGCATTCCCTCTGAGATGATACCTTTGTACTTATCTAATAGCTCTTGGATAGCTGGGTCTATGAACCTTTGCTTCTTCTCTTCCTTGACTTCTTGCTGATGTTCTTTATTCACCCTCATACATGGGATTAGGGCATATGCAACTGCACCTTCTGCTGCTACTTCTTTCATGAACTGTTTACCTTCCATCAGCATTATCTTCACCTCTTTTCCTTTAGATTTCTCTTCCTTCTCTGTTAATGGTAGTAACTTTATATCCTTACCATCTTTAGTGATTGTATAGATGTTTCTAACACCATCATGTTGTGCCTTCAAATCATACTGCCATGGTCTACCAAATAAAAGATTGCAAGCATCCATCGTGGTAATGTCAAACAACAACTTATCCTTATATGCTCCAATCTGAAATTCTACCCAAGCCTGCTCTTCTACAGTTGTCTGCTGACCTTGGGTAAGCCATGAGACTTTATATGGGGATGGGTGAGGCAATCTCCTAAGCTTAAGCTTTGTCACCATTTCTTCAGACACAAAATTTTCAGTAGAACCAGAATCAATCAAAACTTTACATGCCTTACCTCCTGCTTTGCAAATAGTCCTGAAAAGAGACTTTCTTTGAGGGGATTCTTTGTCAGGTACCTTCATGGTAGTCACTGTTCTTCTCATCATTAGAGACTCTCCACTTTCTGGGTATCCATAATTATCAGGAGCATTCACACTCTGAAAAGCATTAGAGCCTGTCATACTTTGATTATCAGGTTCTTGGATCAGATTTGTTCTCCTTTCTCCTGTTGAGCTTGTGGCCTTTTCTGGACATCTGCTGGCTATATGGCCTTCTTTGTTATAGTTATAACATCTGATGGATCCTCTGCCCTGGGATCTTCCTTTGAAAGGTCTTCTACCCCTGAAGTTTCCTTGCTGACTATAATTTTCCCTCTGGTTCTGACTATTGTTTCCCTTACTATTGTCATGAATGGATTCTCCTTGATATCCATGTCCATGTTGTCTACCTCTAAAAGGACCTCTTCCATCCCTTTGTTGTCTTCCTCTTCCTCTATTGTGTTGTTCTTGTTTTCTCTTTAACTTCTCTTCCACTTTCAATGCCAACTGAAAGCATTTCTGAACTGTATCTGGATTATGCAGACTTAAATCTTCCTGAATATTGAACCTCAATCCATTAAGGTATCTGGCTACCTTCTCTTCTTCACTTTCCTTTACCTTTGTTTTCATACAAAGTTTCATGAATTCTTCTGTATATGAGCTGACATCTAGCTCCTTCTGCTTCATGTTTTGCTTCCTCTTGTGTAATTGGATACTATAATCCAATGGGACATAAGCTTCCTTTACTAATGCCATCATTTTCTTCCATGTAGTGACTCTACGCTTTCCTTCCTGTACTCTATCATCTTGGACAAAATTCCACCATGTCAAGGCAGCTTCTTTCATTTTTGACTGGGCTATTTTCACCCTCTGTTGTTCTGGTATCTCCTCTGTTTCAAAGAAATTGTTCAAGGAGTCTATCCACTCCATCACTGAATCAGGTTCCATCTTTCCTGTAAACACTGGCAAATCCAGTTTCACATCCATGGTTCTCCTCTCCATGGCCTTGAGGGCATTCAACAGTGGTCTCTGGTCTGCAGGAACGACCTCCTCGTTCCAACTAGGGATCTCTTCTTCTTCCCTATCTTCTTCTCTACCAGAACCTACTCTGTTCCTCAACTTCACTAACTCATCCTTCAATTCCTGATTCTGAGCCTTCACGGCCTTGCTCTCTGCAATCTGTTTCTTCACCAGAACTGCCAACTCAACGTTGGTCATCCTTGCCGGAATCTCCGATGTTCCTTCGTCACCTGACATCCTGCTATATCCTTATCTTTTCCAGAAGATCCTTCCTTTGCTCTGATACCACTATGATGCAAAGGTAAAATGCAACGGGAGCTTACAAATGGGAAGGAGGAGTCATTAATACAACCAACATGTTAAAATCCTATCGGCTTATCATCATCATCATATTTCTTGCTAACACAGACAGCATCATCATATTTCAAAGAGGCATGAAATATCCTCCTGCTGACTACTGTTCACTTCCTTATCGCCTTTCACCTTTCGCCTGTCAGCAGCATCATGATATTCGACTATCAGCAGCATCATCACATTCAACAAGCGCAAACATCCTCTTGATGTTCACTATTCATCTTACCGCCAAACTCTATCTTCATCATCATGATGTTTAACATCACCCTCATCAGCAGGATATAAAATATCCGGTTCCTCCGATAAATCCTGATGATGACAACTTCTAGCACCTTTCCTTCGATGCTTACGTCACCCCAATATCCGACTACTCAAACAACAACATCATGATATGACTTATCCGGTCATATTGAAACATCCTGATGATGTTAACCAAACTTTATGCCGATGACTTACGCCAATGCCAAAACACTTAGCGATAGCAGGATAAACTTGCATAGGGTGATATTCGCAATATCCTGATGACGATGACGTCACATGCACCTGATGATGATGTCAATGCACCTGATGATGATGTCAACAGGATATAAGACACTTATATCCTCCGCAACATGATAATGAATAACCGGGTGATCTCTTAATATCCTGATGATGATCCTTCCGGTCCTTAGCCGAAAAGTGAACTTTCACTCCTGCATACGATAGCGATATGCGGATGATGGGTACACACGAAAGATGATCCTGATGACGATATACACACTGAGTATATATCCAACTTATATCATCCTGATGCATTCAAAACCTACAGTCTTCGTCAGTTTCATAACCCGATCCGGATAGCAATATACTCATAGATGTCGATGCGATTCACTCCGTCTGGAAAAGCACATGCAGATCCTTGTATATCCGTCAGCTGCATGCAAACTCACAGAACCACACAATTTTACAAAGAAAATATGATGATCGGGCCAAATCACCTTCAGATCAAAACTTAACAGTTTATCTTCCTAAACCCTAGCACATGAGGATGCTAGGTTGATTCATAGCATGCGACCAACTGATCTCTCACACAATGAAATGCATAAACAGAAAACTAAAATACAACCTAAACTAACATGCACGACCATTCCACCGATTCACAGAATCAACCGGTGGAAGGGTTGAAAGAATCCATTAACCTATAATCAGAACGGAAATTAAAACATAAACAGCTGATAAACCAGATAATGCAATTGATGAGATCTTATTTAGATGAAACACAAATGTCTTGTTTCTACAACAATGTTTCACAATGTCTGGACTGATCTCTGGATCTCACTCAATCACCAGTACAACATAACACAACTACTACTCTCTCTCTGATATGATCACCAGTACAACATAACATAACTACTACTCTCTTCTCTATGATATTCTCTAATGTCAAACCCTAACTGATCTGAGTTATTTATAGCAATATCCTACGAGTACTACCAACTCGATTCCCAGCGGCTGGGAGCTTCCAAACGGCTGGGAGAAGACAGCTCAGACAACCTGATCACGAGCTCTAACTACCTACACACTCTCCTAGGCTGATCTAGTACATATGCATTGGTCCAATGGACCTTATTACATTATGAAGTCAAACATACTAAAAATAGACTAATGTCCTGTCATGCGGACAATGAACCTATATCCTGTCTTGTAGGGGTGCTCCTGCACCAGTTTGCTAGTGTGTTCTTTGAAGGTAGTAGTGATGACAGTAATGATGTTTTGGAGAGAGAAATGGAATCCTTTGATGACCCAAGCTCAAGAGTTATGTAATTAAAAGGAAATAAGATTCCTAAGGGGCTTGTCTCTTTTGAAGATCTCTTTAATCGGCATGATCAATACCTTAAGAAGAAGAATAAAGTTTCCATTACAACTTCAGCTGATTATGATAAGGTAAATATTGGCATTAAAGATGATCCTAAAATTGTGTGCATTGGTAAATGTTGTTCCAAAGAAGAAATGGAACGTTTAATTTCTCTGCTTATCAGATATAAGGATATTTTTGCATGGTGTTATGTTGACCTTAAGAAGTTTAGAAATGGAGAAATGCAGCATCATATCCCCTTGAATCCTGGCACCATACCTTTTAGACAAAAGAAGAGGACTTATAATCCAAAAATAGCTAAAGCCATCTTCAATGAATTTGACAAAATGCTGAAGGCCAAAATCATCTACCCTATTCATCACTCTACTTGGGTGGCAAACATTGTGCCTGTTAGGAAGAAGAATGGGGAGATTCAGATTTGTGTTGATTTTAAGAATTTGAATTAGGCCTCTCTAAAAGATAATTATCCCTTACCAATAATAGATCATATTTTACAAACTGTATCTGGTTCAGAGATGATGTCTATGCTTGATGGATTTTCAGGATACAACCAAGTTGATGTGGCTTGAGAAGATCAACATAAGACATATTTTACTACCCCTATTGGTGTTTTTGCATACAATAGGATGCCTTTTGGTCTCATTAATTCTGGGGCCACCTTTCAAAGAGCAATGGACCTGACTTTTGTTGATTTGAAGAACAAAATCATAGTAGTATACCTTGATGACTTAACAGTTTTCTCCAAGAAAAGGGGTAATCATTTGCATGACTTGGAGGTAGTCTTACAACACTGCAGGGAAAATGGTATTTCTTTAAACCCTAAGAAGTCAATCTTTGCAGTCACTGAAGGAAAATTGTTAGGGCTTATTGTCTTGAAAGATGGAATTAAAATTGATCTAGAGAGAGTCAGGGCAATCCAACAGCTAAGTCTACCTGTAACCAAGAATAATACAAGGTCATTTTTCAGTCAGGTAAACTTTCTTAGGAGGTTCATCCCTGATTTTGCTGAATTGACCAGACACATTACAGAAATGATGAAGAATAATCCTATATTTAGATGGAGTGCTGAAGGGAAGAAAGAATTTGAGGACATAAAAAGGCCATTGCTGATGCACCCACACTTGTGCATCCTAATTTTCAAAAAGATTTTATTATCTATTGTTATGCCTTTGAACATACTCTATCTGCTATCTTATTACAAAAAAATGAACATGGAATCAAAGCTCCCATTGCTTTCATGAGTGTGCCATTGAAGAAATACGAGCTTAAATACTCTGCTTTGGAGAAACATGCATACGCACTGGTAAAATCTTTGAAAAATTTCAGATTTTATATACTGCACTCACATGTTGTTGTGTATGTTCTAGAATCTATCGTGAAGAGTATACTCACTCAGCAAGAAATTGGATGTAACAATAGGGGAGCTTGGATAGCTAAAGTTCAGGAGTACGACATTGAGATCAGGCCCACTAATCTGGTCAGAGGTAAGGGATTGTGCAGAATGATTGCTGAAAATGAGGTTGGAGAAAAGGAAGAATTGCCCTTGGTTCTTTTCACTAGTAATACTGATGATTGGTTCTCAAATGTCTCTTATTTCTTAACTTGTGGTGATTGTCCATCTCATCTCTCTACGAAGGAAAAGAGAAATTTGAAGCTGAAGGCACATAAATATGTTATCTGGGGAGGTAATCTTTATAAAAGAGGAGAAAATGGGACATTCCTAAGATATGTAGATAAGGAGCAACAAAAGAGGTTACTGGAAACTTTCCATAATGAAGCCTATGGGGGAGATTTTTCTACCTCAGTGACAACCTTCAAGATATTGAAGCAATGCTTTTATTGGCTTGGCATATTCAAAGATGCCTATGATTGGGTAGAAAAATGTGAAAAGTGTTCAAAGTTCACTGGCAGACCTCAGTTAGCTGCCTTGCCTTTGAGACCGGTGATCATAGATGAACCGTTTTAGCACTGGGGTTTATACTTCATTAGACCAATTAATCCCATTCTAGAGCTGGACATACTCACATTTTAACAACAACAGATTATTTTACCAAGTGGGTAGAGGCTTTCCCAGTGAAGAATACTACTTCTGAGGTTGTTTGCACCTTGCTTAAGAACATTTTAGTCAAGTTTGGTGTGCCCAAGAAGTTGATGACTGATAATGCTTCAAGTTTTTCCTCTGCAGAGATTACTCTTTTCTGTTATGATTTTGGTATCAGCCTAGCCCATTCATCTGACTAGTACCCACAAGGCAATGGCCAGGTAGAGTCTAGTAACAAAAATATCATCTCTATCGTCAAGAAGCTGGTAGAAGAAAACCAAAGGGGATGGCTAAAAATTTGTATGATGCTCTTTGGGCTGATAGGATCACATATAAAAGGACAATTGGTATGTCTCCTTTCCAGCTAGTCTATGGCATCGATAGTGCAATTCCTATTCCACTGGAACTGTCTGCATTGAATTTGCAGAAGGTAATTGAAGATGAATAGTTTCAGTTAGCACTAGAGAAGAGGATATTGTACCTGCACCATCTAGAAGAGCAGAGAGAAGTTGTTGTGGATAGAATTGCTAAGCATCAATAGACTGTAAAAATAATTTTTGATAAAAAGGCTAGGCAGAGGAACTTTGTTGTGGGAGATCCTGTACTCTTATGGGATAGGAGAAGAGAACAAAAAGGTGCACACAAGCAGCTTGATTCTTTGTGGAAAGACCCCTTCAAAATCAGAGAAGTTGTGGGAGAGAATGCTTTTCTATTGGCTTACCCTAATGGAACACCACTACCTCTTGCCTATAATGGGCAACATTTGAAATTATGCAATTGGTAGAGTTTTTGAGTCTGGCCCTGTACTATAGTTCCTTTCCTTGTCATTCTATTTTTGTTGTGTGTTGTCTCATTTTTGGTGTGACTCTATTGCCCTTTGAATAAGGCTTGTTTGCCATGTTTTGTCTGGGTTCTCTACGTCCTCCTGAGTCCTTGTCCCCAATTAGAGCCAATTGTTGCCCCCTTTCTTTTAAAAAGGTGTCCTAACCCAATTCTTTGTTTTTCCCATTCATTCATTATCGGTCTTTTTCACTTAGTTTCTATTTTCGGGCCAAATTCACTTAGTCACTTTAGTGAGTCGGCAATCCCTTGCATTTTTTAAGTGAAGTCGGTGAGTTCATAAGTTCTTGAACTGCCTGACTTACCAACTTAGTGTTTTGTTGTGTCTCTGTATGAAGTCTTTCCTTTGTAGTCGGGAGGTCGGGGATTCTTTGAAGTTTTGAATCTTTGACTCCTAGTTCAAGAGTTCTTCTTTTGCCCGACTCACTGACTTTGCGTAGCACACTTTTCAAAGTGGTGTTATTTGCACTGGCATATTGTACAGAAGAGCGACACTTGTCACTTTGCATTCAATTCAAGGTACGTGTGGACACAGTGGCACCATTCTCGGAGGGAAAGTTGAGGCATGCATTTATGAGTTATAATGGCAAATTTGCTGCCAATATTTAATATCTTTCTTGGGTGAATTTATGAGAAGTGACAGATTAATTCTTAAGCAACCTAAAGTGATATTATGTGCAAGGGGATGCATTGTAGAAGAACAAATGGCTAGTCTGCTACGTGTGAAATTTCAGCACAGTTCCATCTTCATAGGTCAGCATAGCTAGCCACTTTTTTCTCTCTCTATAAAGGTTTCATATCTTCTTCGAGGAGTTAGAGATTTTTATTTCCCATGTATCTACACAAAGAATTCTCTATTGGTGTCTTGCCTCATCCTCTGCCCTCTGCGTGTATCTTCGAGTCTCTTATTTTCTGGTTTTTGGAGCACATCAAAATGAAGTTTAAATTCCAAGGGACCCCTGTGGCTTCCATTGTGGAGAATGGCCTCTCCGGAGTGAGGGATACAAATTTGGGGTACGTGGATTTAGATAATTTTTGGAGGAGAATGCAGTATGAGAAAAGAACTCCCTTGGCGGAGAAAATTATTAGCAGCGGCTTGCATAAAGCTAGTGGTTTTTAACTTGCTGTGCATTGTCTTGAATTAATGGTTGCATGTGCTAATGGTTATTTCCTAGACTCTTAGGAGATAAAGACTCCCAGTGGTGTTGTGGTGGCAAGAATTGACTCTGGATCTATTGCTTCGGCCCTGAACTTGGAAGAATATGAAGATAACTCTGATGTTTCTATTTCTTCAGCCTAGAATTACTATAATGAAAAAAAGGACTAGTGTCATACCTGTGTTGCCAAGCATTGGCTAGAAGAAGAGAAGACTGGTAAGTCTCAGTTGCCTACTATTTTGAAAAGGAGCCATTTTAAAGAAGAAATCTCATAAATGATAACCCTGCTGAATAGAGTAGTTGGGAGTCCCGAGTCATATGTTTTTGAGTTTTGGATGTGTAGGTTCATTTTGTTAATTTGTGGAGATCACCAAATTGACTGGTCAAAAATCATCAGCAAGTGTCTACACAAGCAGCTGGTGAATTTTACATGAAGCATGGGCTTTCACATGTGTTACTAGCTGGTCTACATCTTGGCTCAAAGAGAGGTTACTTGGCCTAGTCTGATGACTCAAAGGAGTTCTTCGATAAGCACGCCTGTGTATCAAATTTTTCCTAAATTGCAAAGAAGTGAATGTATGAAAGATTTCAGACGTTTGAATGATGCGTTTTCTATGATGCTAGCTATAAGAATTGATGGCTCAATAGAGAAAAGATTTTATGTAGAAGCATTTGCATTGGTCACAAAATTTGGGATTATTTATATTTAGTTTGATCGTTTCTCATATTTGAGAATTGGGGGTTATGAAAATGCCCCATTAAAATTGCCTTGGTACCCCTCTGATTATTTGGTGTTGCTAGAAGTATGCTACCAAATGGCAACAGTAAATGTCAAATACTAGATAATAAAAAGAAAGGATATTCTTTTCCTGTGTCTTTGTCTTTTTATTCATGCAAAAGAAATGATGGTGCTCAGAATGTGGATAAGTTGTTGTCTGATTTCAGCCTTCATAGTTTGTCTCCCCATGTATCATTTGACAGCAAAAATTTTATAAAAGAAAACATGCATGGGGGTGGTTCCTATTTACACCTTCCTCAACCTGAAGATTTTTGGGAGGACTGTATTGATGAAAGAGAAGTTCAAAAGAGGAAATGGATGAGGTTGACTGTTGATCAAGTCCATGCCTTCAAGTTGAACATTCAGGTCCCAGATATAATTGATGATTTTTTAGATCTTTTGGGTGAAGAATATGATACAGTGTCAATGGAGCCTTTGCCTCCAATAAAATGGTCTGAAAAGGAGATTACTGATATTATGTTGCTATCATTTCATGTTTTAAGGAGAACAGAAAAGTGGTTACAGATAAAGGCCAAGGAGTGTGCTGGTTCAACAACACCGAAGGACTTAGCCTCTTAGAATCAAGTCAGATCCCAGACTGCCATGTCACACAGAAGGTCATCTAGTTTGGACCTGACTCTTCAAAAAGTTGACTCACAATCAAATGGTGACGGTGAAGGGCCGCCTGAGGAAATTGGTAGGTTGAAAACCACCTATGAGCAAGACATTCAAATGATGAAGAGAAATACCAAATTAGCTACCTTATCATCTAAGGCTGACCATGTGCCCTTGCCAAGCAATCATGTAAGTGATTTCGATGCTTTCATCTTCTCGCAAATTGGAGAAGATAATTTGTTGCATTCATTACTTAATTCACCAAATTCCCCACAAAAAAAGGAGATGCATAAGCAAAACCCTCATCTTGCACCGATGATGGCAACTACCAATGCCGCTAATACACCAGTCTCATCCCCAAACTGGTTGAAAAGGGTGGTCTAAAAGAAGAAGAGGTACACCATTCTAGTTGATGAGGGCATCAATACTATTGCCAGTTTGTTGTAGATGGTGCCAAAACCCAAACGTGCGAAGAGAATGTCCAGAATAGTGACTGATGCCACCTCAGGAAACCAGTTTCTAGAAATTGTAGACACACTAGTTGAGAAGAATGAAGATGAAATTACTAAAGTAGACTTTAGAGTAAGCCGAGTGGATCTAGGGCCATCAACTACCGAAGGTGATTTATATCACATGCACTATTCATTGGACAACATCTCTAAAAGGGTGAAAGACTTGCAAGATGAAAATTTGAGGCTCCTATCACATGTAAGTTCTCTGTCCTCTTTTGCCAATTCAATTGTTGAAGTGATTACTCCCTCAACTGGAACATCCTCCACTGTCAAACTCCCTACTCTTGACCCGAATCTGCTTCAACAAGTTAAAACTTCTTTATTCCTAGGAAGGCTATGGACCAATGGGTTGAGAGGATCATTTTCGATGGGCTCATATTTATCAAGGAGGTAGTGAAATTGTTTGATTCCATACATGCTAAAAGAGAAATTTTGATAGTAGAATTTGAGAAAGCTTGAAGTGACCACCACAATTTGAATTTAGCCTCTAAGGAAGTGTAGGAAATCGCCAACATGGACCCCGGTATTCTAATGACCGAAGAAGTCATAGTTGATCTTAAAGAGCTAGACACTACTGTGTGGGCTGATGCATTAGAATGGAAGACTTGTATTATTTCTACAGCTGAAGAAGAGATGGGAAAGGCAGTGGCAGTTTATTACAAAGAGATGATGAGAATTAAAATAGATTTCCCTGCTTTAGAGGTAGAGGCTAATGGATTTGATGATGAAAAATTGTTGGATGTTAAGGTGATCAAATGGAATTTCAAGAGGACAGTGATAGAGGAGATAGTAAATTACGATGCAATTATAGGGGAGTCGTTGGGATGACTTTCTAAAATGGCAGTCCACATTAAAAATTGTAGGAATGAAATCAATGAAGAGTATCGCAAAGTGACTGACTTTGACCGGGCTATCATGAAAAAAAAGCGTCATATCAGCATGACCGGAACTCTAGCAGGCATGTCCTTAATGCTGGATATCAACAATTACAGGGCATACAAGGACAAATTGCGGGCAAAGGTACCTTAGGCGGTGCAAAGTATCACTAAAGAAGGCAGACAGTCAAGGGAAGATGAAGAGATGGACGAGGTGGACGATGGCGATGGGGACTTGCAAATTTTGAATTGATTTAATTTTCATGCTTTTAAGTTATTTCATGCTTGCTCTAAAACTATTACCTCTGGAGGGCCCTTTATTATTATTATTTATTTAAACAATCTTTTAATCAACTATTTCAAGAAGCCGTTATGGTTTGGCCTAGCTATATATTCTAGATGGCTGGTTGAATTAAGGATTTTTTGCAAAACTTTATTTCTGGAAAGGGTGATAGATAATTTTGTTTTTCTGCTACTATGATATATGCAATACAGTTAATACAGTGGAGATTTGGATGATCATGGACTTTGTGTTATGATTATTTGAATTCATGTTCTTCTTAAGTTAGATGTGTTTCTACTGTTGTTAATGGTATTCATGTGTTTTGGTGGTTGGATGTTATTAAATCTTGCTCACTGCTTTGAGTAATCTATCTATTGATATTTCATTTAAGGTGGTGAATTCATGTGCGTATGTATGATACCTTTAATATATGTTATGCAGTTGGAAGTCTATGAACTTCTAGAGTTAGAGTTAGAGTTGTAGATTTACCTTTATAGCTTTCTGGTTAAAAGCTCTACCTTTATCTTGCTTTCTAGTTAAAATCAACCTCAAGTTTATATTCCTCAGAATATTTGTAGAAGGTAGCTGCACCTTGTTAAATAAGTAGAGAACCTGTGTAAAATACCAATATATTGGTCTCAACTATTGATTACATTTGTCTCTTGTCTGGGCATGAGTATATAGAGTTAGGTGACAAATATGTTAACCAATAGATAGCAAACAAATGTTGTAAGCAGTGATATTCTGGGTATGCACTTAGGCTTGATAGTAATCTTGATTTTTGAAATTATTAAAGAAATTTTTTAATGTGTTTCAAGTTAGCGTTATCTCTGTAATTTTTGAGTTGTCTCACCTTGGCTTTGCCTCATCATCCAACATCAATTGAAACTTATTAACACTAGTCTGGTGCCTCAACTTAGATTTATTCTATCTCTTTATTTGAAACCCTACTAAGTATTTATCCCTTATAGATTCTATTTAAATCCCCTTTTGTGGTGCCATGAACTCTGAGATTTCACTCCATTGAAAATAATTAAATGATTGATTCAATTTCTTTTAGGAAAAAATATAGTGTTACATTGTAAATATGAGAATTCTTAAATTATTCTTGAGGTCCAATATGTCTAAAGTATCAAACCCTAGCTTGCCTTGTTAATATTCTCCTCTGAACCCCTTGAATCTCATATCCATTTTGCCTCTATTATAATTAATTTATGAAATATACTAGATTTTGGTCATTCTAATTTAGTGTATGAAACCCTTCTAGAGAGGCCGTACGGCCAAGGGAAGGCAAGATTTGTTGGAATTAGGGAAGACAACTGAGAGGGGGGGTGAATCAGTTGTCTCAAAACTTTATCTTTTTCTGTATCTAATCTTCTTTATAACTTATTAGCAGATTAATGACATAACCATGAAATCAAAAATCAATAACATATGAGAAGAAACATAATCAACACACATAACACCAAGATTTTTACGTGGAAACCCGGTTAAGGGAAAAACCACGGTGGGGGTTAACCCACAAGATTTTATACTCTGTTAAAAGTATTACAAATGGGGAAGGCACATGCCTTTAGGCACACTACCCAGAGCTCACTGCTCAAGGAGGCTCACTGCCTACAAAATCAATTACAAAAGTTCACTGGAATGTTTGAATTGAGGAATAGCATCTAACAATGCAAGATTACAGTTCCGGTTGAGCTCAGTACACTGACTTTACACACTTCATCTCTCTCTACCCTACTTCACTGCTCTGCCATGATCCGGAGCTTAGATCTCTTCACTTCACACTTGATTCTACTATACTTCACACTTTATTCCTTCATATTTGCTTACCTTCTCGAATTCATTGATCATATATATCCGCTACATGAAATTACATCAACTGCAGTTGGCCTTAAGAAAAACTTAGAGACTTTTTAAGAATAGTATTCTATCAGCTAAATCCATGCACAAACACCCATGAAGACCAAAACTTATGTATCCAAGTCATCTTACATGTTGGCCAATATGATTGGATCTCACAAATTACTCAACCAATAACTTTTTCTAATCTGCATAATGATCAAACACCAAGTCGGCTTGTTCTTCACTGGACTGAACTGTCTAACCAAAACCCGCTACTCAGATGCTTGTCATTTACAATCCCTTCATCACCGGAGGCTAAAATCTTGGATTTAGGTAGCCTTGACATCCCTTAACATTTCCTCAGATCTGTAGCACAATGTGATTACCTATGGAGAAATATGGACTAAGATGCAGAACCCTGTCAAATGCTCTATTTTTGTCTATCTAGACTTAGATAAATCTGCACTCTGACTTTCGGTATGATCAAATTATGTAATGTGGATGTGTAGGATAGATTCAGTTGCCATCAATGACAACACCTGACATGCCTAGCAGTGTCTCTTGCCAACAATCTCCCCCTTTGGCATTAATGGCAACACTTAGTGAAAAATGACTAAGTGTTAGAACAACTCCCCCTTACTATGTACACTTAATGCTCCCCTTTAGATGAATTCCTCATTTTTCACTGTTTTTCCTCTCCTCCTTTGACATCAATGGCAAAGGATGGGATCCGCATATCAAAATTCATGCAAAAATTTTATGTACATGGGTCAAAACTCTAAGTATATACTGCCACATATGAACATACAATCCTTAAGCCTTGTTCATCAGCAAAAAGATATCCCCAAAAATGTTTTTCAACCGTAACAATTCACTATCCCAGTTCTTTTTTACGCTGCCCAAAATGGATATATGCCCACTGAACAAAAATGCCTATGATTTTGCCTTTTGAAGATTAGTAGGATCACTGGTAGTAGCAACAACTTGGGATTCTGCTAATAGATCATACATAGTTTCTAACTTGGGGGAAATTAGTCCTCCGAGCTCATCCAGTTTGCCTAAAACTTTGACCTTTTCCTTCTCCAAATTACTCAATTCATTTCGTAAACTTACTACTTGACATTCTTTGGTTGCTACAAACTCAGTTAAATGACTATAGGACTGAGAAATGTTAGACAATTTGAGCTCTAAGTCCTTAATCTTCTTCTCAATATCTTCAATAGATTTAGACCGATTTAGACAAAACTTATAAATCTCTGCACCTTCATAGAGGGCATTTTGAATACTCTTTACACTAGTATCAAGCCCTGATCTATCATAACTAATTATTTTCTTTATTTCAGCAAACCTCTTCTTATTAACTTCATTTCTAACTTTAACTTCTGTTGACTTCTGTAAGGTTTCAAAATGAGTACTTACAGAGCTTATCAGACTCTTCAATTGACCAGAGGGGGATGCTGATGAAACCTTTTGAAAAGTAGGCATGATTTTCTCCAAAATCCCAAATGCAAGGCCAAGCAATTTGCTATCTTTTATATGGGGCTTCAAAGGTTCCTCTCTAGCCCTAGCTTGTGCAATAGAGGCCAACTTTATCTTCTGTACCGGTGTTAATGTATCAAAATTGATTGGTCCTTGTATTATATCCCAATCTTCTATAATTTGTTTATCTCTCTCCAAAATTTCTTTCACTTCTTCTGCAATGTCTCTTGCCCAAAAAGATGTTTCAAATTTATGCTCTTTAAGGCTTGCAACTTCTCCCTTTCCAGAGTCAACCTCATTGTCTTGCTTATCATTATCATTTTTTTCTCTGCTTCTACTTTCTCTGCATTACCAGCAGAGGCATCCTCTTTATTAGAAATGTCTTTTGCACTCTTTTCCAGAGGATTTTGTGTATCCTCATCAGCAGCATTATCATCAAATTTATCAAATTCCTCAATATCCGGGATGGAGGAATCAATTTCAACATTAGTATCTTCTTCAACAGTGGGAAGATTATGCCTTTTTAATGCATTCAGAAGAATCTCCCAAGTATCTCCAACTACCTTATCAATCTCTCCCAGCATGAGCATATTCATTCTGATCTTACTCTTGAAGTCCTCTTTCACTTCTTTGAATAACAAGTTCTTTTGATCCGAAGTAACTTGAGGACACAATTTTATTAGCACATGCTCCCGGAGCTCAAAATCTTTAGCTTTTGCATTCTCTTTTCTTATTTCTAGAATTTTTACAAGGCTTTCTAGAATTTTAGAAGTTATTTCAAAAAAGGTCTTACTAAAGATATTCAGGTATTTGATTGTTGCTTCCTCCAAGACTCTCTTATCAGCATCACTGTAATGATCATAAAATTTAGTCATTGGCTTCAAGTTTTCATCTACAGTAACTGACTTAATGATGTCATCCACAAAAAGAGTAGGCTTCTCAACATAAGTCTCTATCTTATGCCTTTTACTTGACTTTTTGCTTCCGGAGGGCTTCTCCTTAGACACTTTAGTAGCTTTAGTGCCTAAGGCCTTCAACTCTTTAACCTCATCATTTGAGTCAGTCTTTTCTTCGTCCTCCTTCTCCATACTGACATATGACCTTTTGGCCATAACTTTTGTTCTTTTTCTTTCCTTACCGATAGGTTTTTGTTTGAATTTCTTTGCAATAGGAGAAGGTGATGCACCAGAGGTTATACCTGTACTCCTAGTAGTTCTTGGCTTAGAAGAAGATTTTGTCGGAACACTTGCTTGTTGCCTATCTTGCTTCTCCTTCTCAACTTTCTCTATCCTTTCCCTGTTTAGTCTCATAGCTTCTTTTGTTATGCCAATGCTTTCTGCATACATTTCAACTTGCCTTGGGATCTTTCTCTTAGATTTAGGTTTCTGGAGATCAACATGTAGTTTCACACTGAGTTCACCATATGTCCCAAATCTTTCAACTGTGGTGTCCATTGGTTTACTCAGAAGGTGTTGAGCATACATATCCAATACTTGCTCATCAACTTCATACCTCATGGGCATGATCCACACAGTTCTTGGTTCAACTGCTTCTATTAAACACTGATCTATATCCACCATAAATCAGATTGTATCCTTGTATTTTCAACCACATATGTAGGGATTCTTTCCCTTGATTGCATCATGTCCTAAAAATTCTTGAAATATCCCCAAAGAGCAATCCTTCTGGCATTGGAGTCACCAATATTGTTCAAGTGCTCTCTTATTTGTATGGCAACAAGATAGAAGAACAAACACAGGACCAGTGTACCATATTTGAAAGTGTTCTTCTTATCCTTCTTAACCATATTCAAATTTTTCGTCAGCTAGTTTTGTAGCAACTCACACACGTCATAATCAGCATTCTCTCTCAACATTTGATAAGCTGCATAAATAGTTGTACTGGATACAAAATTCTCCCGGCTAGAATGGTATATCTTGTATCCAATCACCATTGATGCAAATTTTACATCTAGATCAGTGATGTCATTTATTGTCATTGCCCTTTTGTCAAACCTTGAGCCAATAGCATCAGTTACAGTTTGATTCTTTGCTGACTTCAATATTGGTAGTCCACCGGATGAGTTCAACCCTGTCACGGCCTTGATGGTATCCTTGGTGATCTTGAAGGGTTTCATTAACTACATAAACTCATCATACATCTGACTCAGCACATATCAGACCCACTCATCTTCATCGAATGTTGGAAACCCTATAATCTGAATGAAATGTTTATCTTGTAGTGCCTTATACTCAGGTTTAAGACCATGAATTTCATTCCTCAGATGATTCTTGAACAAATCTACTAACTTTGAATCCCCAAACTCATCTATGCTAGCATGGATATAGGCCCTAATATCTTCAACGTGCAACACACCATGTGGAACATTTGAAAAGGCACCTAACAGATCGACCTCTACTGATTTATGTGGATGCTTTTTAAATTTAGGTCGGGGCCTTTCGATGATGTCAACAACCAACGAAGTAGCCATATCCAGAGATTGCAAATTCAAAGAGTTTCACAGAGAATACCTTGTTTCGCTAGTTAGGGTTACCTGTTGAATTTGCTTTTTGCACTCCAAATCCTTGAAGTCTTAGCTTAGACGCTCTTCTCCTTATTCTATTCAAATGCAAAGTGATTCAAATGTTGAGTAAATGACCTTTTATGCTTCACAAAACCTAATTCTTCATTGTAATAAATGCTTTTCCCTAATGCATCTGGTTACTCTATTTTTGAATACAGTCAATATTTAATTGCTCCGCAATCAATTGCATTAGCTTCTTGTCTTCTAGAATTTGCTTTAACAGATCTGCAATAGGCTTCTTTATCTTCATTCATTGTGCCAAATTCAGGCACCCACTTACTGGAAGGGGGAATTAGATTTTCAGTGCAACCCCCCCTAAGCCAGAGCTCCTGATTCAATTCTTGGAGGAATTATCAGCACTAGATTCCAGTGCAGACCCATCTCTGTTATTTATTTCACTTTTCTTCACTCATGTTTTGTTCATTTCATTCTAGTTCTCATTCACATCTACTTTGCCCTTGCCTTTGTCCAACTTCTTCTCTGTTTTTCCTTTTCCTATCTGTGAGTTCTCCTTTTTGCTTCTACAAAATTTAGCAATATGTCTGGATTTGTTGCAGTTGAAACACACAATCTTATTTTTCTAACAATTACATGTTGGAGCATGTTTAGATCTACATTACATTGCAATATGCCCAAACTTATTGCAAGTAAAACATCTTCCATTGAAAGCTTGTTTGTCCTTAAGAGGATTCCTTGATCCACTTTTGCAATCCTTAGCCATATGACCTATCATTTTGTAATTAAAGCATTGACCAGAGAAAAATAATGCATTTTGATTCACTTTACTTCTGCATTGATTAGCTCTATGACCATACTTATTGCATTTGAAACAATTACCATTGAAAGATGGATACCTTTGAGCATTAGGTTGTCTTACCGGAGGTCTTCTAGAATTCCTTCTTTGATTTCTTGCTTCAAGATTTCTTTGACTGGATCCAGAACTTTCACCTTTCTCAAATCCCAGATCATGCTTATCATTTGACTTCAAGTAGCCCTTCAAGTTTAGCTAAGCTTATCTTGAATTTCTCTTTATATTCATTTGCAACTTCTAGGTCATGTTTGAGAATGACAATTTATCTTTCAGGTTGTTCCTCATTAGCCCTAGTTTGTAGAACAAATTCTAGATGACCAATTATTATGTCCAATCTGCAGCACTCTTCCACTCTTTCTTTCAAAGATTGATTCAATTTTTCTTCACTCTTCTTCCTTTCTTCAATTTCCTTGGTTAGCCTCATCACCCCAGATTCCATTTCATGTTTTAGGACAACAACTTCTTTCACTAGCTTCTCACATTCCTTTGTCTTTTCCTTTAGGGCCTCATCCATATCATTGTCTTCATTCAGATTTGCTAGTTGATGAAGTAGTTCCTTCATTTTTTCATTAGACTTGCTCAGTTGTCCTTTTAAGGTCTCAATGAAATCTTCAGCATCTTTAAGGTTCTTTTGTAGATCTCTGATTTCTTCTCTTGACAGGTCATGATCATCTAAGGCTACTTGAAGTTGTTGATTGATACCATCAGAGTGCTTGAATGAACCCATTGAAAACACCTTCCCAGATCTTCCTCAAGCTGTTAAACTTCTTCTAAGGAACCAGGCTCTAATACCAATTGTTAGAATTAGGGCAGACAACTGAGAGGGGGGGTGAATCAGTTGTCTCAAAACTTTATCTTTTTCTGTATCTAATCTTCTTTATAACTTATTAGCAGATTAATGACATAACCATGAAAGCATGAATCAACAACATATGAGCAGAAACATAATCAACACACATAACACCATGATTTTTATGTGGAAACCTGGTTAAGGGAAAAACCACGGTGGGGGTTAACCCACAAGATTTTATACTTTATTAAAAGTATTACAAATGGGGAAGGCACATGCCTAAGGGCACACTGCCCAGAGCTCACTACTCAAGGAGGCTCACTACATACAAAATCAATTACAAAAGTTCAATGGAATGTTTGAATTGAGGAATAGCATCTAACAATGCAAGATTACAGTTTGGTTGAGCTTAGTACATTGACTTTACACACTTCATCTCTCTCTGCCCTGTTTCACTGCTTTGTCATGATCCGGAGCTTAGATCTCTTCACTTTGCACTTGTTTCTACTATACTTCACACTTTATTCCTTCATAGTCACTTACCCACACACCAAAATGCTCGAATCCATTGATCATATATATCTGCTACATGAAATTACATCAACTGCAGTCGACCTTAAGAAAAACTTAGAGACTTCTTAAGAACACTGTTCTGTCGGCTGAATCCATGCACAAACACCAATGCAGACCAAAAATTATGTATCCAAGTCATCTTACATGTCAGCCAATACCATTGGATCGCACAAATTACTCAACCAATAACTTTTTCTAATCTGCATAATGATCAAACACCAAGTCGGCCTGTTCTTCACTGGATTGAACTGTTTAACCAAAACCCGATACTCAGATGCTTGTAACTTACAATCCCTTCATCATCGGAGGCTAAAATCTTGGATTTAGGTAGCCTTGACATCCCTTAACATTTCCTCAGATCCACAGCACAATGTGATTACCTGTGGAGAAATGCGGATTAAGATGCAGAGCCCTGTCAAATGCTCTGTTCCTATCTATCCAGACTTAGATAAATCTACACTCTGACTTCTGATATGATCAAATGATGTAATGTGGATGTGTACGATAGATTCAGTTGCCATCAATGACAACACCTGACATGCCTAAAAGTGTCTCTTTCCAACAAAGATTATCGCATTTTATTTTTTTACTCGTGTATTCTCTTTTTTTCAATCTGTATGATCTAGCTCCCTTTGCCAAGAATTTCTTTATTAAAATCTCTCTATGATAATTCTCCTTGCCAGAGATCCTCTTCATTACCTATGCCACGTCCTCACCCATAGAGGGCCATGCACCTTGCTATTATTCCAATCTGCCTATTATGGCACCTCTCTACACCCTCCTGGAAGATGAATGTTTGCAGATTTGATGATATAGATGAAACCCTTTTTACCAACCATCTTGCAACTATTAATCATAGATTTGAATAACTACTACAAGAGGCTGTATGACCTGGTCTAGATGACCTGTGGTGTCCTTTTTTAGCACCATCCTGGAATGCATAACCATTTGCCTTTTCTTTTCTTTACATTTTATAAAAAAACTACATATTTTTCTATAAATATCCCAAGAATATATTGTTTAAACATATAATTTCCCTATAGCAGGTCATATGGCCAATGCTCGCACTGAAACTCCTTTTATGCATTGCTTATATTCCCCGCTATTCATATGCCTATGTTTTGGTTGCCAGAATAATGTCTTTTTAGCTGCTATCAAATATATCTTATGGCATATTTGAAATTATTTTATTTGATTCTCCTCTAGCTCAAGCCGTAAGACCATGTAATTGGATAATAATTATTCATCTTTCCTTAAAATATTAGAAAGTTTCTTTGATTTATCTTTAAATTAAATTAGAAATTTTATGAGGTTGTATTATATTTATAATGAAACTGAATTAAATTTTATTTCGGATCATAGGATTGTATTTCATGTAGGATAAGCCGATAAGGGCGTGGTTCGGTGGTTAAGTCGCTTGGTTGTAGTGGCAACCACTAGAGTTAAACCCCCGCTGGGCCAACGAGCTCACAGGCTTTATGCCTTTGCTGGGCCAACGAGCTCACAGGTTTGAAGTGTTATTGCTAGGGGATGAGGTTCCCCGTGTTGTGGCCTCACCGGTTCATTGATCCAAGCAAAAGCATTTGCGTGGAGCCAAAGGGCGTGTTGCACCAGCATTGTTGGTCACGTTAAAAAGTTTACCAAGCGCATTTAAAAAAAATAAAAATTCATGTAGGATAAATTTTTATTCTTTTTACTCTATTTTCTTTCTATTAACTCTATAGTAAGACTAAAAAAGACATGTTGTAACTAGATTTAAATATTTTCATTAAGAATTAAACTAGTATAATTATATAAGTCTTCTATGGGATTTTTTTAAAGAAATCCTCACTTGTATTCTTTCTAATTTTTAAACAAAATGATAAGAAGGAAAGTAATGATAAGGAATTCAGTTTTAGAAATTGGTTTATGATTCTTTAATTAGAAACTATGCAATTCATAGATTCTCTTAATCCTCATTGATTTTCTATTAATTAAAATTATATTAGAAACTAAATCTTTAATGATTTGTCTAGAATCTTCTTATATTTAGAAGTAATTGGTATTGAATTATTTAGTAAAAGTAATTAATAAATTTGATTAGAGAATTTTAACTTGATAATTTTGTCTAGAAGAATCTTTTTATATGCTGATCAAAACTAGGGCTTAAATTTAACAGTTGTATAGCTGTATTTAGACATTTTAATTGTAAAATACAACTAAAATTTTGAAAAGACTGTATCATATGAAAGGAGAGATTTTGGACAAACCGTCAAAATTTATATAGGATTGTAATGATATATATATATTTGGTTTTTATATAATTTACTTATACTAAACTATGTCATAGTATTTTAAAGGCACTATTAAATAGATAACTGTCATAAAAAAATTGCTTGACAGTCAAGGTTGACTATCAAATTTAATCCTTGATCAAAACTCTTTTAAATCTTCATTCATATTCTATCTTTTATTATGATTTAGTTAAGAATATTTTCTTATCATGTTAGCCAAGTTAGGATTAGAATTAAAATAATAGACTAAATAGTTAGTTTGGAATTAAAATTAGAAAATTTGTTTACTTTCTGAGTTAGAAAATAGATTAGAAAATAAATGTTCTTAGAATTAAATATTATCTTATTTTTAAAATTGATGTACTTAGAAAATTTATGTGAAAGATTTATTAAAAGGGAGTGAATTATGTTTTAGTAAGTAGATTAGTTTAAATTGGCATTGTATTTATCTTGGTCTTCAACTTTGAAATGTAATGAATCTTTTGAATAATTATGGTAGTATTAATCTTTTAAGTCGTCAATTCTTAAATTTAACCAAAGTTATATGTATAGTTAGTAAATGAATGCTAGTATGTTAGAAAAATCATTTAAGATATTATCATAGATTGTGGAACTGTTTCAATAATGTCTATTTAATATTTTTGATCATCATTGTTGACTTTGATGAAGTATGAATACTTTGTTGGAAGTTAACATATTATCTTGGATTATTTATAAATTGAGAAAACATTTTTTGAAGACTAGTCCTTGAGAATATTATTGCAACCTTTGTATGGTGGTCAAACCTAGGATGTACCAATGGTAAAATGATGACAAGCTGATGCAATAGGGAATGTCAATGCCTTCCAACCTGCCCAATCAAACACTCACCTTTCACCAAAACCAAGAATTATTAATACTTTCTTCATAATTAGGCCACTAGCCTTGTAGCCCTCTTTTTAGGTTTGTCAGACAATAATTTTTTCTAGAGGCATGATCTCAATGAAACAAGGACATTTATAAGTACCCATTATCCTATTTGACAACATATCAAAAGATGAGGATAGACTGCTTCAGACCAAACCCCTCAAAAATGGACTTTTGTTGTTCTTGACTAGGCCTAATTAGGCCTATTTTACAAAGAGACTCTCTCTTAAACACTTTCCCAACCTTCAAGACAAACACCAATAGGTTGTATAGGTTACTAAACCACAAAATACCTAATATCAAGAAAAGATATCAAGTATAAGGTCCCTAAATGTCAAGAACTCGGTTTTAGGCCACTAAATGGCTTCATTCTATGAGGGTTTATAGAAAATGCACCTTCCACTCACTCCCAGACTTCCTCAACCACTCAAACACATAAATCTTGGTCTTTTTATGATATACCAACCTTCACATAAGGTTTCTTAATGAGTTTCCCTCCAAACCCTATGCTCATACCTCCCAATTGCACACTTTTATGGCTTGTAACAACCTAGGACATCATCATTTTAACCTACAAACCATGTCTCCAATTCCTGCCACCACAAAAATCAAAGAATATACCCTATGACCTTCCATTCCACCAGGTTTGAGGAGATTAGATTGGTGGAATGGATAATAAATCCATAAGTTTAGACTTTCAAACCCTAGTTCAGATTTCTGAACCTATTTTTAGTGAAAACGTGAGATCTTTCACAAAAATGAATGAAAAAACCTCAAACCAATGGCATTAGATAGATAACTCACCCCTTTATCATATCCAATAGGTTTCATAGCATAACTATGTCGTACAAGTTTGTGGTACGGTCTGTAACAACAAAATTCTAGGAAAAAAACACAGAAAAATAGAGTTTTTATTAAGAAAAATGTCCTTCAACTTCTCCACCGCCATCTTCAAGCCATGGAGAGGATTTTTATAGCCATTAAATTCAAATTACAACTACTCCAACATTAATAACTGTCCTTTAGACCTCTTAGACTCCTCATGTTCTAAAAATTGTACATTTTAACAATCTTATGGTTGACAACTTCATGCATATTTGGAATATTTGCATTTTTGACTCTCCTAGACTCCTAGAACATTAGAAATGGATTATTTAGTCCTTATTCAATCAAAAAACATGACTCTTCATGAGAAATTTAACAACATACATACTTTGATAGCTTTTGTCAACCTTGACATGATTTACAACTTTTGCAATATAGACCCAAAGTTGCCAATTACAAAAAAAAATGGTCTCATTGACCTTATTTGGACTCAAATACTCAACCATCCTAGACTCTACACCTAGACACATTTATTGAACAACTGAACACATCTTCCAATGACCAAATTTGTACTCAAGGGATTAGGTGCTTTTGCACCATACAGCCCCACAGGAAAAAAATTCATGCCACATGAGTTGCATCTAGTACCAATTCCTCCATGCTTCATAAATAGTCCTTTGATCAGAAAACACCTTCCACTGGTCCAAATGCTATGTTCTCCCAATCTGCCTTCCTTCCTTGACATTGTTTTCACTTAAATGTGCCTCCAAGCTTGCATTCAAATCTGATGTCTGTCTTCTTCCTATTTCTTGACCAAAACTTGATGATGTCCTTGTCTTGACGCCCTCAAACAAGTTTTGACCAGGGATTCCTTGAACTGTCTTCCCTCTTCTTTTATTTTGACACCTAAATCTGTCCTCAACTCAGTGCATTCAGTCCTTTCTCAACTGTCATCATTCTTATTGTTTTGTTAGCCTTTTGTTCCCCTTTACTGACCACTATATTCACTGTACCTGCAGATCTTGCAAACCTTTCAACCTTACCCTTAAACAAAGGGCATACAATGGTTCCTACCATAACATTCTCATCTTTTCTTGCTACTATATCAACCTTCAAATCTGGACTAACTTTTGCATCTACTATCAAAGCATTTTTAGACCTTAAACTTACTGTGGCACTCACATTTGTGTCTTCTTTGACACCTTTGACCAACTCCTTTCTTCCACACATTATCACTTTGGCCTTACCTTTCACATCTTCCATCAAAGGAGTTAAAACAAACTTGTACGCATCCTTCATTATTGTATAGGTGTTCTCTCTACCATCATACAAGGCTCACCTATCATATTGCCAAGGTCTACCTAGGAGTAGGTGACAACAATCCATAGGAAGAATATACAAAACTACACTATCTTTATAGCCCCCAATTTGAAAATCAACAACTTCTTGTTCATTAACCAAAAGAGATTACCCTTCACTCAACCAAGAAACCTTATATGGTAACTCATGAGGAATTGTTTTCAAATTTAGTTTACTCACCATCTCACTTGACACCATATTTTCAGTAGATCCAGAATCAATCACAATTTTGCATACCTTATTCTTACACTTACATGTAGTCTTGAAGAGGCTCCTTCTTTGCAATGGTTCCACCTCCTTGGCTACCTTCAATACCGTCTTCCTCAACATCAACATTTCCTCTATTTCAGATCTCACAATTATAGGATTTGTGCTCTCACATTCCTCTTCTTGAATGATTTTTGCCCTCCTATCAATCCTCTTTTCTCCACTTGATGAACTACCAACCTTTTCAGGACACTTCCATGATGGATGACCATATTCATTACAAGTATAGCATCTTCCTGTAAAAACATTAGAGCTCCTACCACCACTGAATCTACCTCTACCTCTAAAACCTCCTCTATCATCAACACCTTGCTCCTTACCTTTACTTACTTCATCTTGTTCCTGATTTGTTTGCTTTGAAGTAGAAATTGCTCCTCTTCCTCTTATACCAATACCTCTTCCTCTAATAGATTTCTCTTGCCTTCTTTTCATCTTCTCCTTAATCCTAACTGCCATTTGATAACATTCTTCCACACTTCTAGGGTTAGCCAAAACTAATTCATCTTGTATATTCAATCTCAAACCAGCCAAATATCTAGCAACCTTTTCAGTTTCATTCTCATGATGACCAGACCTCATGCTTAATCTATAAAATTCCTCAGTATATGATTTCACATCCCTTTCTTTTTGTCTTAAAAATTGAAGCTTTTTAAACATTTGAACTTCATAATCTTTGGGTAAGAACTTACCTTTGTGTTTTTCTACCATCTTGTCCCATGAAGAAATCCTTGACTTTCCTTACTTTCTCCTCTCTGATTGTAGGTAATCCCACCATACTAAGGCATGACCTTCCAATTTGGTCTTTGCAATCTTTACTTTTTGCTCCTCAGGAACTTCATCACATTCAAAATGATTATCTAATGCAGCAATCCAATCAAGTAACTCTTCCTCATTCAGAATTGCACCATAATTTGGAACATCAATCTTTACCTTAGGTTTGTCATTCTTGATTGTCCTTAACAGCTTTGCCATTCTCTAATCTTTAGGATCAAGGTCTTCACCTACATCTTCAAATTCTTCACCATCCTCTTCTTCATCTGTTTCACTCTCTTCCACTTCTTTTCTTTTGTTTGTCTCTAAGGCTGCAAGACTATCTTGAAGGGATTCTGCAAACTCTTTCATCTCCCTCATCTCTCTAGCATGCTTCTCCTTCAGCTCTTGCAACTCTCTAGCAGTACCAACACTCTTTGGATGCATCTTGATAACTTGTCTCTTTAACTTCTTCCTTGTTCTTCACAAACCTGCAAAACCATTCACAAGATCTATTCCCTGATGCTCTAATACCACTTTGATGCAATAGGGAATGTCAATGCCTTCCAACCTGCCCAATCAAACACTCACCTTTCACCAAAACCAAGAATTATTAATACTTTCTTCATAATTAGGCCACTAGCCTTGTAGCCCTCTTTTTAGGTCTGTTAGACAATAAATTTTGCTAGGGGCATGATCTCAATGAAACAAGGACATTTATGAGTACCCATTATCCTATTTGACAACATATCAAAAGATGAGGATAGATTGCTTCAGACCAAACCCCTCAAAAATGGAATTTTGTTGTTCTTGACTAGGCCTAATTAGGCCTATTTTACAAAGAGGCTCTCTCTCTTAAACACTTTCCCAACCTTCAAGACCAACACCAATAGGTTGTATAGGTTACTATACCACAAATACCCAATCTCAAGCAAAGATATCAAGTATAAGGTCCCTAAATGTCAAGAACTCGGTTTTAGGCCACCAAATGGCTTCATTCTATGAGGGTTTATAGAAAATGCACCTTCCACTCACTCCCAGACTTCCTCAACCACTCAAACACATCAATCTTGGTCTGTTTATGCTATACCAACCTTCACATAAGGTTTCTTAATGAGTTTCCCTCCAAACCATATGCTCATACCTCCCAATTGCACACTTTTATGGCTTGTAACAACCTAGGACATCATCATTTTAACCTACACACCATGTCTCCAATTCCTGCCACCACAAAAATCAAAGAATATAGCCTATGACCTTCCATTCCACCAGGTTTGAGGAGATTAGACCAGTGGAATGGATAATAAATCCATAAGTTTAGACTTTCAAACCCTAGTTCAGATTTCTGAACCTGTTTTTAGTAAAAATGTGAAATCTTTCACAAAAATAAATGAAACAACCTCAAACCAATGGAATTAGATAGATACCTCACCCCTTTATTGCATCCAATAGGTTTCATAGCATAACTATGTCGTACAAGTTTGTGGTATGGTCTGTAATAGCAAAATTACAGGAAAAAACACAGAAAAATAGAGTTTTTATTAAGAAAAATGTCCTTCAACTTCTCCACCACCATCTTCAAGCCATGGAGAGGATTTTTATAGCCATTAAATTAAAATTACAAATACTCCAACGTTAATAACTGTCCTTTAGACCTCTTAGACTCCTCATGTTCTAAAAATTGTACTTTTTAACAATCTTATGGTTGACAACTTCATGCATATTTGGAATATTTGCATTTTTTGACTCTCCTAGACTCCTAGAACATTAGAAATGGATTATTTAGTCCTTATTAAATCCCAAAACATGACTCTTCATGAGAAATTTAACAACATACTTACTTTGAGAACTTTTGTCAACCTTGACATGATTTACAACTTTTGCAATATAGACCCAAAGTTGCCAATTACAAAAAAAATTGGTCTCATTGACCTTATTTAGACTCAAATACTCAACCATCCTAGACTCTACCCCTAGCCACATTTATTTAACAACTGAACACATCTTCCAATGACCAAATTTGTACTCAAGGGATTAGGTGCTCCTGTTCCACAAGCTAGGTCTGTCTTTACTTAATGCATTGTAGGAAGTTGAATGTTGAAAATAATGAGTAAATTAGTCATCTTTATTTGAGCATGTGTAAAGGATGTTCTTTGATCTATTCTAAGTGAGTAGATATTGCATGCATTAGTAAGGTGTCGATAAGGATTTTATGTGTTTGTTACTGACAAAATGTATATTGTGGAATAGTGCTATAAATCATTTTATTTTGAACTTGAATATAAGATGATAATTTCATAATGATGATAGACTTTTTCATTTATTGCAATCTAAGTAGATGCCTGTGGAAATGTATGCAATAGAATGGTTGGAATGTTTTTGTTGTTGATATAACTTCCTTATTATACCCCTGTAAGGATTAATTATAAATTTAATTGTTGCATGCACTTTTTAGAACTTGAATGATATAGTCATCATATGGTGTATTTAATCTTGAGAACAATAGGGATGTGTTTATTAATTGGTTTATTGACTCTAGAAAATATAATGTGATGAACTAGATCCCTTATGAGTTATTGTATCTAAGTCAACCTTATGGTTTCAAGACTAGTTACCCTGAACTACGAAGTCTCTACGCTACACATACATAGGCAAGGCCATCATGGATGAGCCCTTGAGACATTAGATCCGGCCCTTAGGGCCTGTAGTCTCGTCATCTTGTGCAATGATATCTAATAAATTTATTTATTGACTTTGTGAAACTAATGTTTATATTTAGTTGTGCAGATTTAGGACTATTACTTGTGCAGGATACTGAAGCTAAGAAAGTGTTTTCCCACCTTGCGAATGAATGATCATATGGTGCTTACTGTAGTTGTGTATAATTGTATTGGAAATGTTTAATTCTTGATTTTCTTATGTACAAAACTTATGTCTAATGTAAAAATGTATTCAATTTTGGTTGTGCATATGGTATATCAGTTAAAATTTAGTGATATGTTTTTTTTACTATTTTAAAACTAGAGTTAAAATTTTTATTTTGGAAAAAGGAATTAATCTATGTTTTGTGGTTCATGCTCAAGTGTTCTAGATTGGGCATGACAACATTTAATGCAGAGCAACTAGGGTAGATGTGAAGCTTATTTATTCCCTACTTGATCAAAATTGATTTCATTTGAATGATATCTAGTGTGTTTAAGAGCTAAGGAGGAGAAGAAGGTTTTCAGCTAAGCTTGCTTGCAAACCCTAATGACAACATTCATAGGTATTCCTCAGTTTTTTTTTTGTAAAACCCTAGTCTTTAAGAGTTATCATGGAAACACCTATGGTTATTGATGTTGTGGAAAGGCCAAAACCAACATTCAAGAAACACTCATTCAAATCCACTGAGACCAATAAGGATGGAGCATTTTCCCACATTCCTATTAATGTGCTACATATAGAGGATGTCCACATATACATTCACTCATAGCTAGATGAGTACAACCATTTGAAGTTGGAATAGTTAAGGAACGATCACCTCTTGGATGATGATTTTTAGCTTAAACCAGAGTATGCAAATGTTGAGGCCAAACAGTTAGATGTTTGGAAGGGTTTCCCCAACTTTTGCTATGAAGATGAATGAGTCAGAATTGCTTTGAGATGGATTCATGAAGATTTATTTTGCCTTGATCAACCCTACATGATCACAAAGGAAGCCATCAAGGTTGTGACTAGATTATGCTCCTCCGAACCTGTGCCTGCACTAAAAGTTGTGAAGAATGAAGAGGTCATGAAGCTTATAGGAGCAAAATTTGACAAACAAACCCTAACTGTGGATGACAGCACTAACCTAGGGGTTCGATATGCCACAATGGGTATTGCATGTATGGTCTATTACACAAATAGAGAGGGATCTGCTACTGCCCTTGCCATCTACACTGCTCATCAGATGGTGAAGAAAGGAAAAGATTATGATATTTGTGAACTCTTGCAGAAATAATTGATGGACAATTTGAAGAGAATCAAGGAGACATGCTACAAATTATGGTATGGCTCTTTGATCATTTGTATTATGTTCTATTTCCTAAAGGAATTGCCTGGTATGAAGAATGTGGTCTAGAGAAGAGACATCTCTATTGCACATTAGATTAGGGAACACATACATATGTTTCCGGATACCAATCAATGTGATACAATGTTTTGGGGATTCTTTAAAACATTCCAAAATGAAATGCAAAGGAGGGATAGAATACCACAACAAATTGTGGAGAAATATAAGAATGATATCACATTTATGGTGGACAAAGACAACTGCTACATGGAGGGAGTTGAACCAAGGACTGCTTGGATAACAACATTGCCCTATGAGGTCTTTGGATCTGATTGGAACATGCATATGTTGAAATCCTACTTAGCAAACCTAAGGTTCCCTCTATGGAGAGGTTTGGTACTTATGATGAGATAACCAACAAGAGAAACAAGAAGGAGATAGAAGAAAAGGTGGAGAAGATGAAATCAAAGTTGGAAGAGATTCTTGATACTCTTGAGGAACCTACAAAAGAAGAATTAGAGACCACTTCTACCACACCTACTCCTAGAAGGACAAGTAGGCCTACCCCTATCACTACTACTTCTCTTGAATCTTTTGGACCGATACAAACATATCCTAGTAGAAGAGGGACTGCTACTGCTACACCGGTGCAAACTAAAACTACGGAGAAGAAGAAATGAAGGCCTAATGTACAAGCAAAGAGGAGAAAGGTAAATCTGGTGAATGTAGAAGAGGATGAAGAGGATGATGAAGAAGAAAACAAATCCTTTGTATTGAAGAAAAGAACTAGACAAGTAGAAGGGGAAGAAACATCCAAACGAAAAGGTAAAGAAAAGATAAAGAAAACAAAGAAAACTCCTCTGGAAGCAACTAAGCATCGGCCTCTATAGCTTGAGGATACCATTAATGCAATTGCACAGTATGGGGCATTAAAAGGAGTTGCAGAACTTTATGATGGGATGTTGCCTATTGACAAAGCTACCATTGAAAAGGCCATAGTTATGTACATGATGGGCTTCAATGTGGCTTTAAATGAAATCATCAATCAGCTTCCAACAAGTCTTGCAGAGACTCTCAGCAATAAGAGGAATAAAGCTATGGTGGAAGAAGCTAAAATTAGGAAACACGCACTAGAAAAGGCCGGTTCTTCCATATCTCATGAAGAAAAGGTTAAACTAGCCCAAAGACAAGCACAAGAATTCAGAACTAAACATAAAATAAATACTTTAATGGGGAAGGACAAAGAAGAGATAGAAAGAATGGAGAGAGATACTAAAGAAAAGACTGCCAAAATCCTTGAAGAAATGAAAAGGGGTGAGATGACTGCTGAGGAACAAGTTCCTCTGGATACCCTTGATGTGTCTACCCAAGACACAAACTTATCATCTTTTGAAAACAAAGTGATAGGTGGAGATGAAACTGAGAAAATTGATAAGCAGAATGAGGAGATTGCTCCTCTAGAGAAAACAAATGCACAAAATACAAGAGGTCAAAGTGAAGTGAATGTATCCCCTCTGGAGGATACTAATCTTAGTGGAGAACATAACATCCCCTCTTTGGAGAACTCAAGAAATAATGAATAGGAGAAAGAAGATAATCCTGATGCAATAGAGAAGAAACAAGATGCTTCAATGCAGATAGGTCAAGACTCTTCATCTTCAAATTCTTTCAAAGACCTACTAGGGCTGCAGATGCAATTTCAACATATGGTGATACCTCAGCTCTTGCAGATTCCTACTTATGAGGGATAAGTTGACTTGTCCAATATCTCTCCTATTCATAAATTACAACTTGGTGACATTCTGCATGCTTTTGCAAGGAAGGAGTTTCTGTAGGATAATGTGAAGAAGACTGAACTTGTTGATGAGGTAGTAAAATTATTTAGGAGAATTTACCTGAAGTAAATGTTGATTACTCTTTGCCTCCAGAACAAAAAATGAAAATCTTGACGGATTCCTTCAAAGATCATTCATCTTACATTAAGCAAAAGGTAGAAAAAGAGGCCTTGAGGAATATAAATGACAAAAGAATGACTGATGTATCAGACCGGTGTGCCAATGCACAAAACAAATTGAAAGAAAATTTGAAGATGTTTAAGGAATGTGTTGATGAAGCCATTGCATTATACCTGTTATTCTTGAAATGGCCAAATTCCACAAAGAATATCAAAACTTAGATTGACTCCTTTAAGTCACAGATCACTAAATTGGTTGAGATATATGACTTGTCAAAAGACAAGGATCAATCAACTAGGACACAAATATAAAATCTTCATTCATAGATGTCATAGCTTTAGGACCAAAGAGAACATATAAAGAAACAATTTGGTCAGCTGAGCGAAGCAATTAATTAGAGGTTTTCTTCATTATCCAGGTTGTTAGGTGAAGCAGAAAAGATTGAGAGGAAAATGAAGGCTCCAAATAGTGTGGATGAGGTTTATGAATATAATTTGAATGTCAGAATCACATTCTTTCCTCATCAAAAGCAAATTGGGTATCTACTCGTTCTCAACTCAAGGTAATCTACAAAAGCATTCTATCTTCTAAGTGAGTTGTAAGAGTATTATAGATAAGACAATTTTGGATTTGTATAGAATTGTGGAGGCTTGTAGTGTCATTCTTGATGGAAAACTATGTACATAGCATCAATTTTTGAGGCATCTCCATCTTAGGGGGAGTGTTGTTTGTAAAAACCATACAGTAAGGAGGAGTACATACAGTCTTTTTTTGTTACATGTAGAAGATATTATACCCTTTGTCCTTGATGTCAAGGGGGGAGTGTACTGATGATTGTCTTATTAGTTGGGAGAGAGGACTGGTAGATAAATGAATGTTTCTATCAATGACAAATGGGGATAGTGTTGGCAATATGTGTTGTCATTGATGTCAACTCAATATGTGTCAACTCGAGGCTAGGCTTGTATAGAGTTTTGTTGATCATGATGTTACTCACAAGAAAACATGAAATAAAAGTGACACAACAACCTTTATTTATCTTGAAAGATACGGTGAATTCAAAGAATTCGTGATCCCAAGTCTTTGTTGATTAGTTCATAATCTACTGACGTTACTTAGTGGTTGATGTGTGTTGCTGTTTTCTATCTCAAGGGGCCTTACATTTGTTTGAATGATCAGTAAATTCTACTTCCTATAAATGTAATCCACAGAGAGGTTATTTCTATTATATATCCCAAAGATAACTGATGTATTTGCAATTTTGATCAATTCTTGTGATTATTGATCATCATTAACTTGTTCCTTCTTCTACACAATATATTTACTCAAATGATGTGTTTGTAAGTAGATATATGCATGAATTTCATGGATTTATGTGTGAATTTGCATGATATCTGTCAATCTAACATGCCTTAACTCTAAATATGCTATGCATTTCCAATTATCTACAAGATTTCAGCATATTTCATATTATTTTCTTTTGATCTTATGTTATTTGCAATTAGGACGGTGAATTATTATCAAATTCAAAGAAAATTAAAAGAATGCTTCAAATTTTGGTGAATCTTCAGCTATTGAACCACATACATACCAGATACATTCATTATGAGAAGAAATCAAACCATATTTTCACCAGGATGTTCCACAACTAGATACGAATGATGCTAACTTCAATGGATAAGGAATGAAAATGACACATGCAGATTGACAAGCACTCCAAGGGACGCAGCTGATCAAATCATGTATCAAGATCTCAAACATAGATTACTTAGGATTTATGATGATTTGTAATCAAATTGTCTTCTCTTTCATTCAGTATGCAAAACATGTATGTTTACAACAACTTTGAAATAAGTCCTGATGTTTCAGCAATCAAATTTTAATTAAGTTTCTGAATATTCAAAATATGGCACCCCCGCACTTTTTATAGAATAAGGTGAGGGAACGACTACAAATGACCTACGGTCAGGATTTATCTATTAAGATCAATAGTAGATAATCTTTCTTTGACTTAGTCAACAATCCCTTGTGGCACAGGTTGCCAGCTGGCAACCATCTAAAAGACTCACTATCTTATGAGTACTTGATGCATATGTCTTCTTTGAGCTGCATCTTCATTCATTCTTTGTGCTCCTCCTCTTTATCTTCTTCTTCTTCATGATTGATTCCTACTGATGGCTTTGTTCTTGGTCTTCCTTTCTGTTTTCACCTCGCTACTTGTATCCTTTGTGAATTTTGCTTCTTTCCTGTGTAGACTTCACCTTCTAAGATGCCATCACCACTTTGTCACTTTCCATATACCTGCGCCCCTGCCAACAGACATAAGTTTATAAAACAGATTTTAAAACTTCACTTTTTAGTCTTGAACATACAAGCATTCAAATATACAAGGAGTTTTCTATATTTAATTTTCTTTTGACCTCCGGCATGTATATTTCACTTTGCATATCGCTCTTGTATATCACAAACATACAAGCACATATACAAACAATCTTATGCAAACCCGCTCTTTACCTTTATCTCATCCGATGCTTTTAATTTCTTTGTATATTGGACATGTACATCATAAACATACAAGCACCCAAATATATAAATAATTTTCTGTATTTAATTTCTTTTTCGCATCTAGTTTGCATCTTTTATTTGCATCCGTCACTTTGCATATCAGCTTGTACCTTTCGCTTGTATACATTATTATTCATACAAGCCCAATATGCAAAGGGTGGAGCCCACATCACCTTTTTACTTGTATCTCTGTGATGCATATAACACTTGTATCTTTTGCTTGTATCTTGAAGATATACATTGTTATTTATACAAGCCTGATACATACAAACTCCTTTGTATGTACCTTCCAGACTTCAACTTTTATAGACCACAGCTTATTCACTTCCTCGGATCTGCGATGTATAAAGCGCAATGCATCCTCCGATATACTTTAACGTATGATGCACCCTTTATATGAGATTTTAATTTTCCCTGAATTCTGCCTTGTATGTATCTCACAATGTATGTCCCGAAACATACATACAAGGCGCGGAACATACAATGATAAAACTTCCTTTCATAACTTTTCATTTTTGTGGCATGTATATTTCATTGTATATCACCTTGTATGTTCCTCTTTTTCAAACATACAAACCCCAATATACATCTGGCGGACTTAACCACTTTATTCACTTAAACTCTGAAATCCGTCGGGTCTGACCTGCATGTATAGATAGAACATTAACAACATGCATACAAGTATAACAAAGAATATAAACCCAATGCCCTGATATATAAATAGCTTTGTATATGTATCATACAACGACACAATGTACAAACAACTTTGTATGCAACATACAAACCTTCCTACAGTGCATTTACCAAAAAACACATACAACTTGCAAAATATTGGAAATTTTAAAATGGTTCAAAAAGCAACCCTCACTCATTTTTGACAAGAAATTCACACATACTCTACCCTGGTACTTAATGCTATTTTTTCTTTATTTTCAACAAGGTTTGTACCATTCACTTCCCTTTTCCCTTTACCACCAAGCAGAACAACACACAAGCAAAAGCAAAGCCAGAGCAGGGGTCCTCATTTTGCTAAGGAGTAAAATAGGGCGTGTTGTGAACATCACAACAACTAGCAACCAAACAAAACAATCAAATTAAAACCATTAAAGGAAATTAAATGAAATAAATTCATAACTTCCAACTATCTTTTCTGCAAATCATCATTTAACTTGAGACCTAATGTATTCAATAAGGTGCATGAATTTTCCCATTCAGTTTAAGTGGGTGCACGTGATTAATAATCCTCATCTTGAAAATTAGTTGAACAAACCAGTGACTGATATTAACCTACATAGTTGATGTCATTCCCTCATAGCCAACCTGATAGAGCCTTGCTACCAATAGGTGTCCATAGCCCCGACAAGGTTATCGTTACAATTCTCCTAAGTAGAGCCCCATTGCCAGTGAGTGTCTATAGCTCTGGTAGAGTTACTTAGATGGCTTAATCTGGATTTTTAGAAAAATCCATTTTATTATTTTATTTATTTTATATTTTGTATTTGATAGAAACTTCATAAGATATTACAGTTGTAACTTCATGATGCAAGGAATGATCACTTGCTGAAATTAAGCTAAGAATTGTAATGGTAGCAAGGGTGACCTCTGATTTTTCACCTAATATCTACACTGGTAGGTTCAACAAACCCAAGGATTTTAGGTGTGTCATTGTGAGAAACTTCCCTTGAATACTCAACCCACAGTTATTGAATACAAAATTTCACAAGTAAAACAACTTTCTACATTCATGACAGTCACAACAAGTTATGCATAAATTTCAAATAATTAATTTGAATGTTCTGAATTTTCTATTATTTTCAGTGGTTGTTAGTCTTCTCCTACATACTCTAAATCAAAATGAAGACCCCAGCACACAGGAAAACAACAAAGCAAACAAAACAAACAAACTGTACAAACAACTATACAAATATGCACATTATGATACACACGACCTTCATGGCACTACTTCAGGCTTGGAAATAATGTTTAAGAAATTGTCCACTAATAGGTAATGGAACATCCTCACCAGTTAAGGTCTTAAGCCTGTAGGTGCTGTCTCCTAAAACTTTAGAAATTTGAAAGGGACCTATCCAAAGTTTATCAAACTTACCATGATCTCCTTTCCTTCATGTGCTTTGTCCCACATCAGGACTAAATCTAAGATTCTGAAAGTCTTAATTTGGCTCTTTTGTCAAACTAGTGCTTGACAATAGCCTGATGTTTAGCAAATTGATCTATTGCTTTACTTCTTTTTTCTTCTAGGTGCATCAACTGAAGCAACCTGACTTCTTGTTTATTATCTATGCCCAGGTATTCTTGTGCAAACTGCAATGCAGGGATCCTTAAGTTAACAAGGAGGATAGGATCCACCCCATACAGTAGATGAAAAGGAGAATTTCCTAATGCAGCCTTATTCTTGGTTCTATCTACCCACAAGGCATATTTCAATAGGGTGTTCCATTCCCTTGGGTTCTTTTCTATCAATTTCTTTATGATGTTCAATAGGTTCTTTTTTGTGGATTCTGCTAATCCATTCCCTTGGGGATAATAATTTGAGGAAAATTTCAAGATGATCCCATAGTCAAAAGCCCAACTTGATAATTTAATTGAAGCAAAGGCAGACCTATTATCACATACCAAAGCATAAGGAACTCCATACCTGGTCACTATATTGCTTTCCAAAAACTTGATTACATCGTTAGCATTACATGTCTTACTGCTGATAGCTTCAGTCCACCTGGTACAATAATCAGTAATAGTCAAAACATACCTGTGGCCTGAAGATGATGGAGGATTGATAGGTCATATGAAGTCCATTCCCCATTGAGCAAATGGGTGCATCTCCATCACTAGCTGTAAAGGTTGAGTAGCATATCTTTCTCTATTTGCAGCAACCTGACACATATGACAACATTTAATGTGTTCAACAGTATCTTTAAAAATAGTGGGCCAGTAATACGCTGCCTTGAGGATAGCATGAGTGGTAGCTAAGGATGATCCATGTGCAGTTCCAAACTTGTCATGCAATTCTGCTAGCACCTTGTCTGCTTCTTGCCTTTCCAAGCATCTAAGATATATTCTGTCATAGTTCTTCTTGAAAAGGACTCCTCCTTTTATCATGTATTTTTGTGACCTTATCTTTAAGGCTCTTCTTTGTGAGGCCTGCAATCTTGAAGGACATCTTCTAGTAATCAAGATATACCTAATGTCTGAATACCATTCTCCATCTTCTCTTGCATTTATGACATATTGTTGGCTCATAATATTAGGATCAATTTATGATATCATCTGACTCAATGCTTGTTCTCTTACCAATTTCATGGGTGTTATGTCCATATCATACTCTTGGAGGACAGTGATCCATTTAGCTCTCTTCTCACCTAGTTCACTTTGCATTAAAAGCATCTTTATTGCTGTATCAGATACTACAGCTATCACTTTACTTCTCAGGATGTAGTGTCTGAATTTCTTGATTGCTCGAACTAGAGCAAGTGCCTGTCTTTCAACATCCATGTATATGAGTTCTGCATCTCTGAAAGGACAACTCATGAAGGCTATAGGCTTTTCTTCTTTAGCCTCATTTCTATGTGTTAATACTGCTGCAGATGTATGCTCTGAAGCAAATGAATAAACATAAAAATCCTTGGTATAATTTGGACTAATCAAAATTGGAGCATTAGATATGGCTTTCTTAATATCTTCAAAAGTTGCTCTAGCTTCAGGGGTCCACTCAATTCTAGTGTCCTTCTTGAGCATGGCATTCAAGGGTCTGACAATTTCTGCAAAGCCAGTAATAAACTTCCTAACAAAATTAATCTTACCAAAGTAAGATTTGAGCTCCTTCTTACTTCTGGGAAGCTATATCTTCATGATTGATTCCACCCTATCAGGGTCAATGATGATCCCATTTTCTGTTATTAGGTGGCCTAATAACTTCCCTGTGGTTACCCCAAATATGCACTTCTTAGGGTTTAGGGATATTCCATATTGTTCACATTTCTTTAGCACCTTCCTGAGGTCTTCTATATGATTTCCTCTATCTTTAGAGAAAACTGTCAAGTCATCCATGTATATGACTATGCATTTACCAATTAAGCCTCTGAAGGCTATATCCATCGCTCGCTCAAATGTGGCTCTAGCATTTATTAACCCAAAAGGCATGCGCCTATAAGCGAATATTCCCCACTTTGTGGTGAATGTAGTTTTTAATCTGTCTATTTTGTCTACCATCACCTAGTTGTAACCAGAGAAACCATCTAGAAATGACATCATCTTGGCACCATTTACAATCTGCAAAACCTCATCCAGAGAAGGCAAAGGATAATTATCCTTTTCTGAAGCTCTATTTAAGTTTCTGAAGTCCACACACAATCTGATGTCGCCATTCTTTTTTCTTACTGGGACCAGGTTTGCCACCCATGTGGAATGTCTCATAGGAAATATGATCCTGGCATTGAGTAGTTTTTTAACTTCTTCAAAAATGATGGGTTCCAGCAATGCATTGACAGGTCTTTGTTTTTGTCTAAAAGGCTTGACATCTGGCTGCAAAGGTATAGTATGAGTGAAGATTGATGTATCATAAGTTTTCAACTCATCATATGTCCAGGCAATGACATGAATGTAATCTTTGAGCACTTGAGTTATCCCTTCTAGCTCTTCTTCTGTACATACTTTTCCAATCAAGACATTTCTTTTTTCATCATCCTGTCCAATATTGACCTGTGAATATTCTCCCCCATCTGCTTTTGGGAGATCCTTTTGTTTCAGCATGTTGTCTAGATCGAATGCTCTTTCCAACTCTATCATTCCCTTAGGAATCTTGTTACTAGGAAACTCTAGGATTTCTTCTTCTTCCTAGATATGGTCTTCTACACTTCTTTCATCTATGATCTGTGCATCAAAAATATCCCTGTTGGAAATAAAGTCCAATATATGTTGATCATCATCAAATACTTAAAGATTAGTTACATTATCTAGCACAAAAGGCACTGATACTAATTCAACTAAGAATCTCTTCAAACTAGATATGGATAGAGGTTCTAGAGTGCTAGCAGCTTGGGCCAAGGCATCTGCCCTGTGATTTTGTTCTCTGGGTACATGGGTGATGTTGAATGCATCAAAATCTTCTATTAAGTCCCATACCCTATGTCTATAATTGGACAACTTCTTGTAATTGCAAGAGTATATACCTCTTACCTGTCTCACAACCAATTCTGAGTCTCCATAGACATGCAGTATCTTCACTTTCTTTCTAAGTACAAACAATATCCCATGAATCAAAGCTTCGTACTATGTCACATTATTTGTGCATGGGAATTGCAATCTGTATGCTGCTAAGTAGGATTTCCAGATGGATCAATGAGATCTATTCCTACTCCAGCCCCTTGTTTTGACTTGGATCCATCAAACATGAGGATCCATGGCTTATCCTCAGCTAAAGGCTTGTCTGGGCCTTCTCTTTTCTTTTTAGCTCTGGCAGATGCACCATTTGATATCCATTTTAACTTTGATGTTTCAATTTTCTCAGACTTCACCTTATCTGCCTTATGTGAAGCTGATATTTCTTCTTCCCTTTTATGATCAGAAGAAAGATCTTCTGGACTAGGCAACGTCTACTTTTTCAGAATATGTAGACACAATGAATAGGCAGTTTCTGAATGTGGTGCTTCATGTAACCTACACCATCCCTCAATTAGGGTATCCTATGGAGATCTTTGCTGCTGTGTCATCTTTTGGATCTCTTTTGATAAAAACTCTTCAAACTTGGACAGGTTACTACATCTATCTTCATCAGATAACTCATAATCTGATTCTACCAAACAATCACTCCCTGGGGTGGTTCTCTTATTTCTTTTAACATTACTCTTGTTACATACCAGTATCTCCTCTGTCATCTGAATAGAACTCTCATCATAATGTGTGCATTCTCCTACTCCTGCATATTACAAACAAAAATCAGTGTCACTATCACTATCTGCAGAACTTACCGTGGATGATGATGATGATGCCTCATTGCATGCTTGTTCTAGCTCCATCATGTCTAAGCAGGCATCACAAGTATTTTCAGAATGTGCCTCATCATGTAACCTACACCATCCATCAATTAGAATATCATGAACAGGCATTTTTAACAACTGACATCGTTGTACCTCTTTGGACAAGTACATCTCAAAATTCTTAAAATGATCTACCTCTATTTCATTTTTAGGGTTACAATCAGATTCTAGAATTATTTTATCATCCTGAGGGTCATCATCATGATTATGAACATCATACATCAGGATCTCCTCTATGTTGACGGTCTGGAGTCTGATGGAGTAAACTTTGGGTTCTACATCCACATACATGATTTCATTAGTTTTGTTATATTTAGTGATCATGTGTTTCATGCGAGGCTCACTATCTGTCCTTATTTGATTTGGTATCCCTTTCCAGGGAAACCACATATGACTAAAATCAGTTGACATGTATCCATTAAGGGTTTTAGACTAGTCTCTGCTGAGTAACATCCCATATGTATCAGGTATATCAACTACCTGAATATCAATATAGTACTAATTTTTGGGATCTAATGCTAACTGCATGTGAATGTGAGTTAGTTCTCCTACCACACTCACCTCTATTTTCTCTAACTGTGTCACTATCTTTAATGATTTAGCAGGATGCAACCCTAAAGCATTGCATATGGACAAGGGCATTACATTGGTAGATGCTCCTAAATCTACTAAGCAGTTGTGCAAATTTTTACCAAACATCCTTATGGTAAGGAGAAAAGGAGGTGACTTAGTCTTATCTCTGTATAGGGTCATGTGTGAAGTCTCTGCAGCTTGAACAGTAGCTGGCACTTTGTGTTTAACATTGACCTCTCTAGCAGCATGATCTTTATTTCCAG
Organism: Cunninghamia lanceolata; assembly: GCA_027924645.1. Classification (NCBI taxonomy): domain Eukaryota; kingdom Viridiplantae; phylum Streptophyta; class Pinopsida; order Cupressales; family Cupressaceae; genus Cunninghamia; species Cunninghamia lanceolata. Next base: position 1,216,717 of record BSBN01000134.1, read on the forward strand.
ACTGACCTGAGGTATGACTATCCTTTTTTGGAGCAGGATCATCTAATGATTTCATGAAATCTTTCTTGATAGCAAGAGTTTTAAGCAGCTCTGACAATGATAGGCTGATTTTAATCCTTTTCATTTCATCTGCCAGATATGTAACCAATTTATCAGATTCAGGAGGTAGATTAGCAGCTTTTTGTGCTGTATTATGTGGTGCTAAGTACTGAGCATTGACTTTGGGAAATCTAGAATTATTGCTTGCCTTGGGATCAGGTGGAGTGTTCAAATTGTTTGGAGGCAAGGATGTGGTCAAAGGACCAGCAAGTTTGTTTGAGTTATTCCTCAGGTTGTAATTATGCCTACCCTAATATTGCTGTTGATAAGCATGTATCTCCTCATGTTCAATTGATGGCTCATTCTCATCCTCAAATGGAAAAACATAGTTAGATTCAAAAGCCAGGGTTGACTCTTCACATGTTAAGGTGTAATCCTAATGAGATGAAATTGTCTGCTGATAAGGATGATGCATGAATCTTTCTAGCCCTAAAGCAGAATCATATCCATAGGGGACATTTTCATTTCCTTCTACATGAGGTGGATTTCTTGAAGTATTGGACACTTTAGTTCGGAAAATATTGGCAGCAATCCTAAATTGAGGACAATATAGCTCTGCATGAGCATTGGTGTTGTGCATTCTACACCAGTTTGTAAGGGCTACCTCTGCAAGGTTGACTCTAGTGATCTGCTTAGGTTTACTAGGAGGCTGATTATCTAGGGGTGATGGCAGAGAACCATTGTTTGGCCTAGTGTTCCACACTCTAGGCTATCTAGGGGGATTATTGTTACCATTATTATTGTAATTATTGTTGTATCCCCTTTCAAGATAATTAGGTCTGTCATTGGCATATCCTCTGTTCTGATTTGGTTGAGAATAGAAGTTCTAACTCCTCAAATGAGTGATCTCAGTGGTGAGTTTCCTTAACTGTGCTGATATCTCTTTAATTTTTTTCTTCTCTTCGTGAACCTTGGCCACTACATTCTCTATTTGAGGTTTGAAAAAGGAAGATCCATTGTTATTATTGGATTGTTCCACAACCTGAGGTACTTGTGTTTGTCCTGGATATTGTAACATTTGGCCATTTCTATTTGGAGGTGGCATGATACTGAGTGGAGGTATCTATAAAGGACTTGGCATTATAGCTAGTGGTATCATAGCTCCATTGGTCTATTGTTGAGCAGGATATGTAGGATAACCATGAAGTGTAGGAAATGCAATATTTGGTGTTGGAGTAGGGACCAATTGTTGACTGACTTTGATAGCTTCTTCAAAAGCTCCTGTCAAGGTTGTGACACTAGGATGTGCTCTCTTGATAAACATGGAAGTCAGGGGATCTAAGCCTGAGTAATAAATGCTCCTAGCAACTTCATCTACTACAACATAAGGTGCAACTAACTTTGAGAGCATCTTTTGGAATCTTGCATTGAAATTGGCAATAGGTTCTCCTTCAAATCTTTTGATTGTGGCAAACAAATGATAATTCATTGAAGGATCTATAGGTATTTTGAATCTGTCCTTAAAGGTTTTTTCCAAGGTAGCCCATGAACTGACTGAACCTTGACGAAGACTGATATACCAGTTATATGCCTCTTCCCCTAAGGAAAATGGAAATAACCTACATACCACATCTTGATGCTCAATTCTAGCCCTACAACAAGCTTTCTTGAACATTCTAATATGATCATCAGCATCCTGATATGGATGATACTTAGGACAAATTTTATCAAGATTCTTAGGCAAAGCATGATATGCCGTGAAAGTCAAAGGTGACTCTGCAGTAATGAATGACATAGCAACTGGTGGAGGTTGGACCTGAGGTGGGATAGGTGGTCCTGTAGGTGTTTGTAACCTGATAGGAGTTATAGGAGCATGTTCTGGTGAAGCTCCTGATGCACTAGAACTAGGAGAGTGATGAATGTCTACAGTTCTAGGTCTAAATCCCCGAATAGGCAATTCTTCAGAGTCCATTGGATATGGACCTAGTATTTGGCCTGAGAGCCAGGATTTCTTAAATTTAAGGAAAATTGGCTAGTTTACTGTAAAGATCAGTTGAACCTCCCTAGCAAAGGTTGTATTTATGGTCAGAATTTGAAACTGATTGGATATTTAAGCAATATTTGTAGAAATGATTCAAATATGAGTTGATATTGAAGCTTGGTGACATACACAACCAGATATCAGGTTTCTTGAGTGGGTTACCTCAAAGGCTTTAGAAAATTTACCTGAAAAAGAGATTATCTTTGAAAATTCACGGTGATCGACCATAAAGCTTGTAATATTAATGCTCAATTTTGAAATCTTCACAAAGAATTAGCGTGCACAGACTTAAAACAACAAATCTTTGCATATGACTTCAAATACAAAGGTGTTTGAGTGTTACCTTTCTATCTGCATCATCAAATTGGACAAAACCTACTGATGATAAGAAGGTCCTCCTTCTAGTGCCAATTTATGTTGATCATGATGTTACTCACAAGAAAACATGAAATGAAAGTGACACAACAACCTTTATTTATCTTGAAAGATATGATGAATTCAAAGAATTCATGATCCCAAGTCTCCATTGATTAGTTCATAATCTACTGACGTTACTCAGTGGTTGATGTGTGTTTCTATTTTCCATTTCAAGGGGCCTTACGTTTGTTTGAATGTTCAAGAGATTTTGCTTCCTGTAAATGTAATCCACAGAGAGGTTATTTCTATTCTATATCCCAAAGATAACTGATGTATTTGTAATTTTGATCAATTCTTGTGATTATTGATCATCATGAACTTGTTCCTTCTTCTACACAGTATATTTACTCAAATGATGTGTCTATAAGTAGATATATGCATGAATTTCATGGATTTATGTGTGAATTTGCATGATATCTATCAATCTAACATGCCTTAACTCTAAATATGCTATGTATTTCCAACTATCTATGAGATTTCAACATATTTCATATTATTTGCTTTTGATCTTATGTTATTTACAATTAAGATGGTGAATTGTTATGAAATTTAAAGAAAATTAAAAGAATGCTTCAAATTTTGGTGAATCTTTAGCTATTGAACCACATACATACCAGATACATTCATTATGAGAAGAAATCAAACCATATTTTCACCAGGATGTTCCACAGCTAGATACGGATGATGCTAACTTCAATGGATAAGGAATGAAAATGACACATGCAGACTGACAAGCACTCCAAGGGACGCAGCTGATCAAAGCATGTATTAAGATCTCAAACACACATTACTTAGGATTTATGATGATTTGTAATCAAATTGTCTTCTCTTTCATTCAGTATGCAAAACATGTATGTTTACAACAACTTTGAAATAAATCCTGATGTTTTAGCAATCAAATTTCAATTAAGCTTCTGAATATTCAAAATATGGCACCCCTGCACCTTTTATAGAATAAGGTGAGGGAATGGCTACAAATGACCTACGGTCAGGATTTATCTATTAAGATCAACAGTAGATAATCTTTCTTTGACTTAGTCAACAATCCCTCGTGGCACAGATTGCCAGTTGGCAACCATCTGAAAGACTCACTATCTTATGAGTACTTGATGCATATGTCTTCTTTGAGCTGCATCTTCATTCATTCTTCACACTCCTCCTCTTTATCTTCTTCTTCTTCATGATTGATTCCTGTTGATGGGTCTATTCTTGGTCTTCCTTTCTATTTTCACCTCGCTGCTTGTATCCTTTGCAAATTTTGCTTCTTTCCTGTGTAGACTTCACCTTCTAAGATGCCATTGCTACTTTGTTGCTTTTCATATACCTGCACACCTGCCAACAAACATAAGTTTATAAAATAGATTTTAAAACTTCACTTTTCAGTCTTGAACATACAAGCATTCAAATATACAAGGAGTTTTCTATATTTAATTTTATTTTGACCTCCGGCTTATATATTTCGCTTTGCATATCGCTCTTGTATATCACAAACATACAAGCGCATATACAAACAATCTTATGCAAACCCACTCTTTACCTTTATCTCATCCGATGCTTTTAATTTCTTTGTATATCAGACATGTACATCCTAAACATACAAGCGCCTAAATATACAAATAATTTTCTGTATTTAATTTCTTTTTAGCATCTAGTTTGTATCTTTTATTTGCATCTGTCACTTTGCATATCGGCTTGTACCTTTCGCTTGTATACATTATTATTCATACAAGCCCAATATGCAAAGGGTGGAGCCCACATCACCTTTTTACTTGTATCTACGCGATGTATATAACACTTGTATCTTTTGCTTGTATCTTGAAGATATACATTGTTATTTATACAAGCCTGATATATACAAACTCCTTTGTATGTGCCTTTCGGACTTCAAATTTTATAGACCACAACTTATTCACTTCCTCAGATCTGTGATGCATAAAGCGCAATGCATCCTCCGATATACTTTAAGGTATGATGCACCCTTTATACCAAATTTTAATTTTCCCTGAATTCTGCCTTGTATGTATCTCACAATGTATGTCCCAAAACATACATACAAGGTGCGGAACATACAACGATAAAACTTCCTTTCATAACTTTTTGGTTCCGTGGCATGCATATTTCATTGTATATCACCTTTTATGTTCCCCTTTTTCAAACATACAAACCCCAATATACATCTAGCGGACTTAACCAATTTATTCACTTAAACTCTGAATTCCGTCAGGTCCGACCTGCATGTATAGATAGAACATTAACAACATGCATACAAGTATAACAAAGAATATAAACCCAATGACCCGATATACAAACAACTTTGTATATGTATCATACAATGACACAACATACAAACGACTTTGTATATGCAACATACAAACCTTCCTACAGTGCATTTACCAAAAAACACATACAACTTGCAAAATATTGGGAATTTTAAAATGGTTTAAAAAGCAACCCTCTCTCATTTTTGACAAGGAATTCACCCATACTCTGCCCTGGTACTTAATGCTATTTTTTCTTTATTTTCAACAAGGTTTGTACCATTCACTTCCCTTTTCCCTTTACCACCAAGCAAAACAACACACACAAGCAAAAGCAAAGCCACAACAGGGGCCCTCATTTTGCTAAGGAGTAAAATGGGGTGTGTTGTGAACATCACAACAAGTTTTTGTATAGAAGTTGAAGAGGTTGATAAATGGTTAGATATAGTTGATGGACAGTGGAGGATTTGAGAGAGATGGTTTGACACAACATGATTGATATAGTGGAATATTTGAGAGAGATGGTTTGAGACAGTTGGAGACATGGGGTCAACAAGTTTAGGGCAAGTCGGTCTGGAAGACCTAGTAGATGGAGAGAAATTATCTAAGTGTGAGGAAGAATAGTGATCAATATGATGAATAAGTGTGATGTGGAAGTAAGTACACTTGTTTCAATATGTTTTATGTATCCCCACATTGATATCTTACCAGTGTGGTGTACTGCACTTAGAGATAGGCTCCATAAATTTTGCCAAGGTATTCATAGTGTATACTCTAAGACAGAGCCATGGTGTTTTGGTTTGCATCCTTCTGCAAAGAAAGATTTAGTCTTGTGGTTTAGAAGATACGTTGGTCGGGATGTGAGGTGTTATATCCAATATTTCAAGTCATTAAACCTTCTGCAGTAAAAGTTATAAGTGATAGAGTTCCAACTTGCACTCTAGTAGACTAACGTAATGATGAATGTTCGTCAGAATGCTCCACATTCCTCTAGAGTGATAGATATGGTTGTGTAGATTTGGGGATATGTTCTGAGTGGTGTATGAGTGCATGCATATGAGTTTCAAATGTTTTGGTGAACTACAATGCAATATCCTAAGTATTGATGGGTCATAGTCAGTGAGAAATGCTCTGTTTTTAATAGTTCAATATCTTTCTCTTCTTGCGGCAGCATATAATGATCAAATACTTTAGGAGAAGGTTTTAAGGGTACAGTTGATAAAGTATATTACTCACATTTTGGTCTACATGATGTTTTTGGTCTCTCCTCGGTGGTGTGAAGATAAACAGTGGACATTATTGATGTTGTTTGGGCCGACAATTTGGTTCCCTTCATTTGAAGTTGATCTTGATTAATTGATTTTACCTTGAAGGATGTGTGGTAATGTATTTGGCCCTATTATGCCGTGTGAAGTGATCAACAATTCATTTTCTCCTCTTAATGTATCTGTTTGAACTGACCTATACAGTATCACATGTTTCATCTAAAGGTCATCTTGGTGCCAACCTATTTGTGGTTTTGAGTTGTTACAGAGGGTATTTATAGAAGAACAAAATCATTTTTGAATTGGTAGAGTATAGATTGATATTTGTGTTAAGCATGAAGTGTTTGAAGTCAGAGTAATGGAGTAATTGTGTGAAGTAAGGGACTGCACCATCAACATATGACAAATGTCTTCTTCACAGCAGTTCATGTTAATGTTTCTATTGTCATGTATCCTGCTATCAGACAACGAGTCTCTTCAGCAGGTCCTTGTGAATTTATCTTCACCATGATTTTCCCTCATTGGGTTTTCCATGTAAAAATCCTGGCATCTTTGTGTGGTGCATGTTTTAATTTCTTTTCATCCTCTTTTGATTAAAATGATTTGATGTTTAAGCTGTGAATGGAATTGATTTAAAATTTTAGAATAGACTAATTCACCCCCCTGTCACTCTCCAGATGTGTTCAATAGAGAGTCATTGTGGCTGGGTGTATCTTGGAGCAGAAATATCAGTCCCCATCCTCTCAGTGGTGAATGATCTTATAGATATTGCCCACTTGATTTTTAGATGCATTCTTTCTTTGTTTCTTGTCTTCTCATGTATACTTGAATCTTGAGCTATGGATGTTAGTTCTTAGGACTTGCTTAAATAGTAGATGCATGGTTATAGTTTGTTATCTCCTTATGTTTGGATCTTGAGTTGTTTGAGGTCAATGTGTTTTGAAGAGAAAAAGAAGATGGTTCTAGTGGCTTTCCAAGGTATATTCCTTGTTGAGGGAATGGAACTTTTTGTTTGATCTTCCTTTGGTTTAAGAGGCATGCATCCTAATTAGTTAGATGTTGAAGAGGCTTCTTGATTTGGAGATCGAGGAAGGAGATCTTACTTTTTCATAGCTATAGCACATTGGTGTTGGTAGAACCTGTCATGGTTTTGATTTGTGTGTTCTCTCTTGCCAGTCTCATGTTTTTTCCTAGACATTTATGTTCACATGACATTGGAGTTGAGGTTTGCATGGAGTCATTGTGATCATGAGGTTTGTGGTCATGTATTCTTATTCTACATCATTACTTTTTAGTAACAGTATGGAATCTCTTTAAGATCTTTCTCTCATGATGTCGATAAATTGGGAGAGATATGGACTTGTGGTGAGAGAGTTATGTTGCATTTGTTGCAGGTTTTGGTTATCAGTGTGTGTTCTTCGACAGTATGTGATAGAGGATTTAGCCACATCCTCTATTTGAGTGCTATTGGTGGAGATTTGGATGCCTTGATTTAGATTTGACATTACCCATGCAGTGGGAGTTCTAGGATGTATATGTGTCCTTTGTTGGATGTTCTCATTATACTATGGTGTTTAGGGTCTTGAGGTTTTTTATCACATATTTATGTGTTGTTACCTTGGAGGCATCTCTATTTAGGATATTGTATATATAGGGACTTGTGATCATTATGGACAAGGTTGGATATGTTTATGGCATAACGTCTATTTGTTATGATTAGTATACCTTGGATTGAAGGTATGGTTAGTTGGATGTATTATAGTTCTAGCTATGGTGATTAATACTTGGTAGCCTCATGCCTATTTGTTACCATTAGATTTGGTGTTTGTGTTTGGATATTAGTTGAGGCAAGTTTCTTTCTTCTTTGTGATAGTTTGGTGTGGCATCTTTTTTGATTGGATCTTATCTTTTATGGATTGGCATTGTTGGTGCTTGCATGCACATTCAGGTTTCAAGCATTTTAATTCGCAGGCACCTTTCATAAAAAATCCAAAAATTTCTAGGTCTTTTGGCCTTTGCAGTTGAAAAGTGCAAAAAAAATATTTCTAAATGCATGTATCTTTGTATATACAAAGGGGTTTGTATGTAAAAATGCAAATATACATTGGCGGGTTTGCATAATTTTCAATTGGCCTTTGAAAATGGTGAAAAAATGGTTATATGCATCTTTGAATGCATATCGGGCTTAAAAAAGGTGCTTATACATTGAAGAATCTATCATAGATTATGGGAATATTACCTGCTTGTATGTCGGGTTGCATGTATATTTTGTGTTGTATGTTCAGACATACAACGACTAGATACAAATGAAAACATGCAATGAAAAGATGCATTGGCGGCATACAAGGAAGTTAGACAATCCTGAATGTATATCAGGTTCACTCTAGCTGATGCATATGGAAATATACAATGGAAAATATACAAAGGAATGCACATGCATTCACTACATTGACAGAAGGTCATCGACAAGATAGGATGCATCGGCAGTCAACTCCAAACTTTGCCCAACAACCGATGCATATACATTGAAAAGAGACACAAGGGGTCTTGTACATTCGGTGACGTACAAAGCAGGAGATACATTTGGTGGGGTCTGCCTCACATGCAAAGGGCATTGTATCTCATATACAAAGCAGAATGTATATGAAATATGCATTCTCCATGTATAATGAAATTGTGCAAGGGGGGCCGATATACAAGTGATGGGGCCCATAGACATACAAGGGTCATTGTATCTCCAACATACAAGTTGCAATGTATATGCGACATACAAGTAGCATACAAAAGGAAAGATGCAGAGGTGTTTGCATATACAAGGATTGACATACAAGCAGAATATACGAGGTGGACGTGGCCAAAGAATTAGCAGTATTTGTGAAATATTTTGAAATCTGCCATTGTATGTTTGGGATTGTATATTCCAAATATACAATCTAATGTGCAAGCAAAAGATACAAAGTCAATATGCAAGCAAATTACGGATAACGTCAAAGTTCCTCAAGCATGGTGGGCCCGCATGATTGTATATCGTGTTTGTATATGTGATGTGCATTCCTAGGTATACAAGCCCGGACCCGAGGAGATATACATTCTGGTTGATGCAGCGTCGAGTCCACGGCTTGCATGTATGTATGCTTGTATATGTGCGATATACAAAGGGTAATATGCAAAGAAAAGGATACAAGCCAGATTTCAAAGGTTTTCAAGACCATTAATAAGTGCAGTGAAATCTGCCTTGTATGTATATTGTGTTTGTATATGCAATATACAAAGTGATTATACAAGGGGAAGGTACAAGGCCCAAACCCAATAGCAATTTCAATTTGTTCTATGATGTTTTGGGGTCCGCCTTGTATGAGGGGCAATTGTATGTATATACAATCCCACATACATTTTCAGATGCAAAAGGAAAAAGTGCATTGTTTCATCAGCGAGAGACTACACATCGGCGGATGCTCCCAGGGTTGCTCCGATGGCCGATGGAGATGAAAATACCTAGTGATAGAGAGCCAGTCAGGGGATGGCACGTGTCTAGGTGCAATTGCATCTATATACAATCTCGTATATACAAAGATTTGAATGTGCTGTGGGTGGTTGCATGTATATGCATTTGCAGATACGAGGGTGAAAAAGGCAAAATGATGGATGGAAAAAGTCAACGATGGAAGCACAGGGTACCTATGTGGCACGATATCATTGGTCAATGACTTTTCAAAGCATGATTGTGGCTACAGATGTTAGCGATAGAAGGAATCGATGGCCACCCTTCAAACTTTTAGGCACAGGAGGTTTTGTATGTCTACGTTTGTGTTTCTTGGCGGGAAGGAACTTTAGGGGCTCGCGAACCAGTAAACTGCGGGTAGTTGGCTATTGATGGTAGAATTGCAGAGGTCTGATCCACGATGGATAGGTCAACTACCAATTTTAATGGAAAACCTCCAAGTGGTTGCACATCTCCCTATCCCACTTGCTACATTCAATATTTTGGGCACCATTCTTGGTGCATTGTATCTAGCAGAAATTTTGAAATGCCATGAAATTATTACTGAGTACACAGTCTTGCTATAAAATGCAAATTGTGTTACTCATTTCGGGTTGTTGAAGACTTGGGCATTTTTGGGGAAAAATAATGAAAGACAAAGCATTTTCTTGGCTGTTTTATCTCTGTTGGAGTTTATGAGTTGCATCTAAATGCATCTTGTACATATGTTCAGTTTCATGTCATTTTATATGAAAAATGCATTATTGCATGTGCTTATCTGTCTGTCTCCATTTATTGTATGCATTTTCTTCTTTTGAATCTGGTTGCTAAGGGTTTCTTCGATTCTAGGATATAGATCTCTGTATCACATGCTTGATCTCTAACTTCCATTCAAGGAGTGGATTAAATTGTTTTAGACTAAGTATGGAGAAGGTTGTATGTCAGCAAGGATATTTGTAAGTAGAGACAATTAAATACTTATCCTTGGGTGGTGTTTGTAAGGCAAACACCAATCCTAACCCCTTGAAACTTGAATGCCAGTTGCAAGCGATTCTCTTGTATACGTCTAGTTGACTCCTTGCCCTGAGATAGGCACCGGTCTGCTTCTGGATTAGTAGTTATGATCCAAAACCCCCTATCTTGCATCCAAAACATTAATTCAAATCATTCCATTATTCCAACCTGTTAGTTGTAGGAGTAGGATTAGGACCCCTGCATACTCTCATTCTCAACCAGTTAGATATGTCCAAGAAAGTTGCCAAACTTGTGATCTATCATTCAAATTTTGGTCCTTACATGAGAGTATTCTGCCTGTTGTTGTAAAGCTAAATCTTTTTGTCATTGGGCGAGTCACATGTCAAATCTTTAGCTATAGGGATACCCCCCCTTGGTGCGGCAGAACCAGAAGTGAAGGGGAGGCAGCTCACGCAACCTCCCATAGCTATTGGCCAAATCTGCCTATGCATTGGAAATGGCAAACCCTCTGCCGATTCAGGCACCAACAGGCATGATGGGTGATGCGAGGATTCATGTTTGAGATGGTGGTCACCTTGGTTATTGTTGCCATTATCTTGATGGAACACATAGAGAAAGTGACTATTTTACATGGTATATGTTAGGTATATGAATTGTTTCCTTGATGTTTGAGTTTATGTTTTGCCCCTAATTCAATGTATACAACAAGCAGGATAATGTTGGGTAAGGTGTGTTGTACACCTTGCAAAATGCTTCTAATGTAAAATATAATATTTAATTGTGGTGCATCTTAGAGATGTGAACATCACAATGGGTTAGGTATTCTTGGGGCCACTTGCAAGTTGTATTTAACATTGGGATAAATATTTAATGTGGGTTGCATATTGGGAAAACTTACTACCCAAAAGTAAATGAGGGGACATGGTTTAGTGAGCTCATGGTTTTGAAGCACATGGTTATGTAATACCATTTGGTGGCTATTTGCAAGATTGTTTCTAGAAAATCAAACATGTGAGTAGTTGTTGAGGGTTGGTTTGTTGGCTAAAATTAGATAGAGAATCTCTTGTAGGTTGCATATGTGAGAAGAGAAAGCATGGATTGGGATGTGTGGTTACATGATTCGTATTTTCTTATTCATATGGATTGCAATTAGGGGGCTTGATATTTCATAAGTATTCATGGAAGCTCTATAAAGTGTATTGTAATATTTGTTCATGAGATAATACATTGAGTGTTAATGTTTTTTGAGGTTGGGGTTTTCCCTCATGAGGGTTTTCTTAGGGTACATCTTGTGTCATCTTGATGGTATGTGTGTCTATTCTTTTATATTATGGATTTTGAATACTTGTTTGCATATTTTTCTCTCTTGAGGTTGTGGAAATAGTTTATTATAGCTACAAATTTCCTTTCAATATTTATATGAATTCAAATGTAGTGAATCTTATTAAATTTTACAATAATGTATAATGTAAATGTCAAGCAATTAAGACCAATATATAAATCATTGGTGGTGATTTCATGGTGAATTGGCCCCAATAGTAGGTTGGAAATTAATGATAATGGTGAACATGCCATAGTATTGAAATTTGCATAATAAATTTTAGGTGATTAGGTGCCAATTACACATAGAACCACCCCTATATATAGTTATAGAATAGGGCCATTTAGATTGGAAAGGAGAGGAACAAGGTATGTCTATTGCAAGTTGACCCAAGGGATTTGATTAGATTCAAGGTAGGGCCCTCCTATTCCCTACCTATAAAATGGATTAGGACCAAGAAGGAGAAGTGCTCTTGAGAGGTGGGTGTAATTAAGTTGAGGTGAAGATAGGCTCTCCAACATCAATGAGTAGGGGCCACTATAGAGGCATGAGGGCAATGAGATTTGCTTCTTAGACTTAATATTATGGTGAAATATTCTAATGTAAAAGATTGATAAAAATGGTATGGTGATTTTTAACAACCACTATACATAAGTTTGATAAAATTGTGGCTAGTTAGCACCCCTTGCACTCCCTATTATCACAAAAAAACTAGGGTACTAATTTGAAATATTTTCCATCTGGAAAAGATTCACCACTAAAATGATCTCTAGTAAAAAGTTCATATCGTGTAGGGTGAAAGTCCAAAGATATGTTACCATTTAGGTTAGATTTTTAACTGAAAAGTTATTTATAATTTAAAATACGTTCTATTTGGATTTGTTCTAGGAAAAATAGATCCAACCAAATTTTTTCTAGCTAGAAGTGTCAATTGGATCAATACATGCGAATTCTTTAGTGCCAAATTGTAAAATTTTAGAAATTATTTCAAAACTTAATGTTCTTATCACTTCTACTCATGTATAATTTTTTAAATATAAATATTTTAATATTTTAACTAGTGATCAGAGTACAACCTTGTGAATCAAACCATTAATAAGATTTTTCTTTTTGTAACTTTTGCACGCTCATGTACATGCTAGTTTAGTACACAATTACCTTCCACGTAGACATAAATCTAATAGTATTTCTTCCCACCCAACCATGTAAGTATCAACCATCTAAGTAATGCATTCAACACTCAAAATATTTATTTGAGTGCAAGCCTTCATAGTTTCCTTAAAGCATTTTTAGCTCCTTCAACAACCATGCTTTGCATATCCTTCATATATCCAGATTGTGTTTTACTAGCACATGTCTTCTGCATGCACATGATCTACATTTATAAATCTACATTAGTCCATACATGTGTGACACATGGATCATCGACATCCACATATTATGCTTTGATGTGCCCATGGCACTTGGGAAGCCATGTACCATAGGAATTCACTCCATACAAGTCTTGCATTTGGCACCATATGTATCCAACACATGGTGGCATCTTACACCATGTGGCATATTACACCATATGTGTCTAACACCTAACACTATCCTATCCACACATATCATGTGCCCATATATGTGTGACATTCATTAGCATAGACATGACTATCAATTATTAGCCTCAACTATAAATCCTAGCACTATACACCTTGTACAATACAAAATTCATTAGAGCAAAGTCTTTAGCATATCCAACTTGGTAGTTCCACACTCTAGTCTAGTGAGTCCAACACTCTGGCTCAACTTCCTTGTTGCAAATATGAGTAGTAAGTGTTGTCATTGATGTCAACACCTAAGGTCAACATCTAAGGAAATTATTTGAATGAGTTTGATCAAGCATCTGAGAAGAATAGTACAATGTTTTTCTCCGCATATCCTGTAGATTGAATATCTTTGTCTATGGTTTGGAAGTCATGTTAAGAGATGTTTGTAGCTACTATGTTTCAAGTTTGAGCCTCTGGTATGAAGATTTGAGTGAGTTCTATTCACCAGAGTAAAAACTACTTTTATGTGCATCTAATGGTGATAGGGAGAATGTATTCTGCTCCGCATTTCTTCGCATTTAAGTTTTACAGTATGTGGTTCTGGAATTAAGTTTGCAATGATGTTATGCACCTTTAGTTCAAATGGTTCATGATTTGGTGCTCTGCAACTGATCTTTCCTTTATGACAGTGGCCGACAATAATGTTCAAGCGCTCTGGTTTGAAGAATCTTATGGATAAAGTGTTTAGAGGTTGTGCGGATGTTTTTGGTGATTGTAACATGTTTGTGGATGTCTCTAAATCATGTTCCTACCTGTAGACACCCTAAAATGACCGTGTCGTCGCATCACTTGCATTTCGTCATTTCTTTCTAATCACCTGCATTTCAACGTTAATTAAATAATCTAATTATTTAATTAATTTCATCAAATTCTTCTAAATCTCCTAAATTCAACATTAATTAAATAAATTCCCTTTATTTAATTAATTAAATTAAATTCCTCTATATTCTTCCATAATTAAATAATTTTGATTATTTAATTAGTTCATTATTCTCTTTCCAAAAAATCAAATCCACATTAATTAAATAAACCCAATTATTTAATTAATTCATCACAAATTCCTTCTTATCTAAAATTAAATAATTCTTAAATTATTTAATTAAATCAAATTTATTCTTCCAAAATCATGCACAAACAATTAAATAAATTTATTTATTTAATTAGCTTTTAAAATCTTCTAAATTAAATAATTCCAATTATTTAATTATTTCTTCCAAAATATTTTCTCTAAATTTAAATAAATCAATTATTTATTTAAATTGCTTTTTCTTCTAAATTTGAGTTATCTCTAATATAACTCAAGCTTTCTATATTTAATAAAGCAAAATATCTTCTAATTCTCATGCAAATCCCTTCTTCTTGTTTTAAATCACTTAACTGATCATTACATTCTGTTAATTGCTTTAACTCATTCTTCTATTCCTGATAACTCCTCTCATGCAAAAGAAAGCAAGACACATGTCTTCTTCTCATTCGTTGCACATTCCTCAGCTTATCTCCTCCATTGATTCTTCTGAATTATCTGGACCGTTGATTGATCTTCCTTGAAATCTATATAAACCCCCTCATCTCCTTCATTGCGTCTCTCTCTTCGATCGTATTCTCAGGCATACTTAATAGCGCTTTGAGCATACAAAACGCGTCGATTGAGCAACTCTCACGATCTCTTGACATTGGTCTTTGAGCACATTGAGCACACTACTTGCTTGTTGCAGCTATGGCCTCGCAACTTCATTGAGCAATCCACATTCAATCCAAAGGAAACAATACAGATTTCGGTAAAAGTCTTTATTTCATTGATTATTTGTCATGGCTTTTATTTAAATTTGTTTTCTTTATGTTATTGGGTTCTTTGATTTTATTTAGTTTAGATTTAATCGATTTTTCCTCATACACATTCTGGCACGCCCGGTGGGACCCACTAATCCCTTTGTTTCTTTGAGAAATTTGTTCTTTTTGAATTCACAGTACGGCACAGCGCAAACGACACCCCACAACGCTTCTGGCAGGATCTTTAAGTGCTTCTAGAGGCATAGTTAGGCACTCTCAAGGGCACTACGGTGCTTCTGGCTACGCAGCGCAGTGCTCTTGGCATTACAGAACGGCACTTTCGGCAGTATTCTACAACGCTTTTGGCTAAATTAGGTTTTTGACTTTGTTCACTGTCTTGCAGGATTTTCACGCCATCTATCTTATTACTTTGTATGACAAGCTGTTGTATTTGTCAGACAACCCTATTTTTTTTGGACATCCTAAGCTGATTTATTTAAGAGTACCTTCAATTTTTGTGTTAATCCTTGGTGTTGTTATAGCTTCTAAGTTTTTTAGATTGCAAAACACAGATCTCTCAGCTACCACTTCTCAGAACAGTCAATCAATCATGGAGTTTTACTTTAGATCTGATTATTTTGAAAAAGTTCCCCTTTTTATGATCTGAGATAGCACAGCGCTTTTGGTTATATTGTATCACACTTTTGGTAACACATCTTCACACTTCCAGATATTATTCAGCACGTCTGGTGTTATTGTATTGCGCTTCTGGTCTGCATCACAGCGCCTTCGAAAACACAGTGAAGCGTGTCTGGTTATTTTGCTTCGCTTTTGGTAATATTCTGCATTGCTTCGGGTCTCTGTTACAGCGCTTTTGAAAAAATAGTAAGTCGCTTCTGGTAATATTATGCAGCGCTTTTGGTCAAAGTTGATTTTTGGCTAACTTGTGAATTTTTGGTGGAACTCACTCACTTGTTGCAACTTCTTATTACTCACACAGAGCCAATAGGTGTTTTCTTAACATGTTCATGCAGGATGAGCATTGAAGACCTCTTTGATTTATCTCACTAAGTCTTAGAAACACATTGCATGCTTAAAAGGATAATTAAACAAATCTTTTCTTGCAATCTAAGTCTTAGGAATATACTGCTTTTCTTAAGGGACAATGGACATGTATGAACAAACACCTCAATTTTCTAAAGGACAATGGACATGAATGCCAAACACTTCATTTCATAAGGGACAATTTACAACTACAATCGTGTGTGTGCCTAGCTTAGTTGCACCTTATTTTTCTTATAACGGGACAATTGAACCTTTGTTTGACGTGCTTGCTCTTACTTTTTTGTACTTCCTTTAGAAGGGCCTACTTTTAGATTGCGCTTCATCCAAAAGGGATGACCCTCAGCGGAGTTTTCCTTTGAACCGCTATATAAGAGGGATAAGGTGAAAGCCAAGTCCTAACCGACGTTAGCCTTACCTTGTGGTGCCAAACTGAAAAGAGGTGTACTAGCTCTTTATGGAAATAATTTTCACATTGAGCGAAGTGTTTGAAACTCTTAGTAGGATTGGTTAAAGCTTTTAGTAGCTTGTCGCATTGCTCGTAAGGCGTTGGTCCCTCAAAGTCACTAAGAACCATTTTAGATAGAGACTACCCGACCTACCTCCGAACATTGCGGTAATCATCAATGCAAGGGAAATCGATTTAAACCCTTAAGATACTCACCATTGGCTCCCTTGAGAAGAGATAGTATTCCCTTGGACATAAAGCTCTTGTGACCTACTTGAGCTTTCCAAGGGGAGGGTGAGATATCCCTACCTATCGTCTCTCGCAAAGATACTAAATATCTGACACCTTTATGAAATGATATTTTTATCGACGGAGTATTAAGCTGTGAGCTGATCTACTACAATGAAACCTTGTCTCTAGGGATAAAAAGTGCTTGTTATTGATTGCAATTGTCTTAGACCTGTGGAAACATTGGGCTTGTTTGGAGCCTTGAACGTACACTATCTATTGTGTCAGTCCCTTGTGCTTTTTTGACCACTTGTTTGCTGTGTTTTCTCTTGCCAACCAATCCAATCAGAAACAGAAAAATCTTGCCTTTGAAAAACATCAGACACTACTTCAGCACCCCTCATATTACAGTAGCTCACCTTTGGTAATACAGTAGATCGCCTTGGGTCAGCAGTAACCTGCCTCTGGCAAAACTCTACTTCAGCGCCCTTGGTATAACAGTAGCTCGCTTTTGGTCACTGTAGCTCGCCTTTGGCATAGCAGTAACTCGCTATTGGTAGCTCAGTCTGTCGCCTCTGGTCCACAGTAGCACGCTTTTGGTAGCACAGTCCTACGCCTCTGGTCAAACAGTATAGCGCTTTTGGTCCAGTACTTTGTGCATCAAAAGCTTGTCCGTTTCTTAAAGCATCTCACAGATTCCCAGCATTACATTGTGTCCTAGTGTATCCCATGGTCACCACTTGGCTATAGCAAACTATGAAATCCAGGCAAGTTGTCCCTAAGAAGCGCAAGTCACCCCCTCGCACACCACAATCAGGTCGTCTCAACATTACTCCCAAGGTGACTCCTAGTACACCCGCAGCAAAACCAATCAGCTCTCTGAACATGCCACACATAGATGAACCAAGCAATCCTCATGAGGATGGAACCCCTTTGATAAATGCACCTCAGTATACCACAGGCTTGCCTCCAAATTTTGTCCCACAAGGTTATATCGTAGATCAAACCCCATCTCAAGAAGAGCGACACTTTGAAATAGGTCAATCCTCTCAAGAAGATGGGCAAGATCTTGATGAATTTATACAAGATCCTAGGGCTATAGCTGCCTTTGATAAAATCCTTAGTGAGAACCAGGATCATTTCTTTCGCTTGCTTGCAAAGCAAGGCGCCAAGTTACCTCAAGATTTTGATGTGTCCACTCTCAAGGAGAGCAACAACACCCAAGAAGCCATACAAGCGGTGCAAACCATGTCCACGGTAACTACACCCTTACCTACTCAAGGCTCGCAGTATAGGAATCCCCTTTTTCAAAATCCAACAGGGGAGAGGCCCATATCACCGCTTTTGACTCCTATGGAGATCTATCAAAACCAACAAGAAACTCTCCAACGTCAAGCAGAGTTAGCTAAGCAAGCCACCTTAGCTCGATCGAATGTGCAACCTCCTCCTAAAGTGTCCACCCCAATAACAAGTGGAATCTTGGTTACCCCTTCACACGTAGGTTTCCCACCCAATTACAATCCGGGGAACACTTATGTAGCCATGCAACAAGGGTCTCAACAAATGCCACCTCCTATATCATCACACCTGCATGTCTCTCAACCAATTAGAGTCACACATCCCCAACCACAACATTCTTCTACTCTTGTCCTCAAGCAGCCCCAACCACAACATTCTTCTACTCTCATCCTCAATCAACCCCAACCGTCGCAAATCACTTCTACCTATGTTCCTCCTCCACAACGTTCATCCTCACTCAACTTCTTTCATACATTGCCTAGCCACTCTCAACATTCCCAACATCAGGTTTCCCAAAGCTATGTGCCACCATCACAACCTAATCAAACGCACTTTAGCTTTCCTCCTGTTGACTTTTTCCCAGACTGGATGCTTATTCCCAGATTTCCCTACAAGGTAGCCATCAGTGATCAACAGGATCTCTGGGCCAGGGGCCAACAGTGTAAGAGATAGACTCTATATTTTATCTCCTCTTCTTCTTCAAGCTCTGCAAAACCTAGGGGGGTATTCCCTACTCAACATCCATGAGGATATGCATACAAAGGCTGGGATGCTGACAGAAAGCAGATAAGTCCTCCTGTAAGTAGACCAAAACTGAAAGATAAGAGCAAAGGGGCTAGCTTTGGGCCTATTTGCAGTTGTAGACAGAGGACTGAGGATCCTAAAACTAATTCTAATGTCCTAATGGTTGTTTTAGATTTTGATTTGGATTTTAAGTTTGGATGCAAAGCTGGACATGGTTGTAACACAAACACAAAGCAAGATTGGTGCCTATCCAGGGCCTGGAGTCAGTAGACATACACCTGTGAATGATCAACATGAACAGCTAAAACTGGATTTCAGGGGGATATATGTGATACCTGCCTTACAGATATCTCCCAATACAGAGTGTTAAGTTATCTCTACTTATGGCATCCCTACTGCAGTATACCCTTCCCAATGTTCAACCTGAAAACAGTTTAATCTACCCCTTGAGCAGAAGTTAAAAGATCAGACATTCAACATAGGAATTCTATGCTCTAGAATCTAAACATTACCCAAATATCCAGATTCAGAAGAAGAATACATGCAATACTGGAGACAGAATTAACAAAACACATGCTAAGATAGCATTTCTCATATAAGATTAATCATGAAATCAGTGGGTTCGTGCCAAAACATACAACAAGAGATACATAGACTCACAGGTTTAGCTGTACAGAGCAGCCAGATCAGCTTGTTTTGAATTACAGAGCCAAAAATCTTCAACTTTCAACAACCAAAAAATGAGTAACACTTCCTGCTTATAACAGCCAGGTAGTGTACCACAGCAATTAATTACATGGTTGACCAAAAATCCCGCCAGATACACAGTATCAGAAAAATGGCGCTCAACGCATTACCAGATTGGTGCCCAAACATGAATGCAGCAGGTAGGGGAGGAGACAGGAAGATATCTCGAGCCCTGCGCCACTGTCCGTTGATGTACACCTTCAATCGGGTACCAGATCCGTCCATACCTCTGCAACCTTCGCCATTAATGGCGCACCAACCCGCGGCCTCGGGAAAACGTCAAACTGTGCATCGCAACCATTTCCCGCCAAGATTCATCATCATGACATTTCAAATATGCAGGATATCAATTATCCCACATGCACCCCGCGGCGACCTTTTCAACACTTTATATACTAGGCCACGAGCATATATAATGTCGGTGCTTTTGCTCCTGACGACACTAGTATAAGACTTCATCATCATCCTCCAACAGCATGATATCCTGTCGCTTGAAATATCACCCTGACGTCAGCATCATATCGCAATATAACCTGCATGATAATCGCCTTCATCGGCACAACCTGATCCATCGGAGGAACATCCTCCTGCTTAGCCGATACCAAAAGTCTGGCCGATGAACATCCTGATGACGTCACCGTCATATCCTGCTGACGTCATCAGCATATCTGCCTACTGCGCACCTCCTCATATCCGGATGATGTCATCATCATGTTTGCAAATATCGGGGGATCTCCACAAGATGATCAGTGTTAGAAATATGACCCCCCGGACCTTGATGACGTCATCATGTATTGACATCAGGATGATATTCGGAAGATAACTGGATATTTGGAAATATCATCCTGATGCACAAATATCATGCTGCACTGTAGCTCCACTATAAGATCAGGGTGATAGATGAATACGCCAGATATTTGAAAAGATCACCCCCACTAGATAATGCACGAAGCTAACAGGCGGATATCTCCCTTCAGAAATATCATGATGCAGATAGGCAGAGAAATAGATATCACCCTGACATAAGAATGACGTCAGCATCATCAGGATGATAAAACAACGAACATGAAGTGATACAACAACATCAGGATGATATTGACTAAGATCATCCTGACGTTCAAAATATGATGACCCCAGTGAATATCGGGTCATACTTAGAACTCTTCAACAACATCATCAGGATGATCATAACCAAGATCACCCGATGATAAAAAATATCACCCCGGCGAAATATCATGCAGGCAGAAAATATGATGACCCTCGCAAGCAACACGGCGATAACTGGAAATATGATGATGATGATGACGACCCTTAAGAAAAAACAAGTCAGGTCGAACAACTCAGAGAATAACCCCTTCAGAAGATCGGGGTGACATCATAATCATAAAAGGGCAAGGTGATAATTGGAAGATCACCGGATACTTGAAAAATCACCCCCGCAAGCAAATCAGGGCACACTGTAGCTCATCAGCAGGATCAGGATGATATCCAAACATCACCCGATATTGAAATATGATGATCCTAATGAAAAACAAGTTGACAGAAAACATGATGATGCGGACCATCATCGAAGACAAGATGATGATGATGATCTCCTCCTCAAAGAAAATATGATGCTGCAGCTAAACAATGCCGAGGAGGTCCAACACTTAGGAAAATGGGCAAGAAGATATAGGGTTCAAATGAAGAAACCCCCTAAACATGAAAAATCAACCCCCAGGTCAAAATGAGTGCTAACACCTCCCCCCAATACTTTCTTTCAACCATTGCAAAGCCAACATTCTTAGCTAGCACCACCTCCACCTCCGCCTAATCAAGGCCTCCAATTCCAACCCAATCTGAACCAATCGTACAACCCATATGATCCCAATCAATCTTATGACCCTTATAATACCAGTGCGCATGGCTTACACTATAATCTTCCATATGGGGAACACCAACCGCTTTTTGGACAACAGGAGAAGTTACCAACCCCTCCCATGACTATGGAGCTAAAGATCGCAGAAGTGCAACAACAGCTATCTGATCTTACATTTGGCCACACCAAAAAGACCTTCTCTTTAGAGGAAGTGTGTCCTTATCCTTTTGATCGGTCGTTACCAATGATCCCTTTTCCTCAAAATTTCACTATTCCCAAGTTTGATAAATACAAAGGAAAAGGTGACCCTAAAGACCATCTTAGGGAATTCTATCTTGCTTGCTTTGAGGTCTCTCACAACGACACAGATCTTATGCATCTCTTTCCTCGCAGTCTTGGAGGTCAAGCAATAGAATGGTTCTCACACTTACCTATGGGTATCAAGTCTTTCAACGAGCTAGCAGAGAAGTTTGCCACCCATTTTTCTTACAACGCAGAGCATGATATTTCCATGACGGACCTATGCAACAATAAACAGAAAAATGGGGAAACTTTCATTTCTTTCCTGCAACGATGAAGACAAATGGCTAGTAAATTCCCTTTCAAGATTCCAGAGAAACAGCTTGTTAGCATATTTGTGCAGAACCTCAACCAAGAGTTAGGTTTCCATTTGCAAATTCTTAGTGCTACAACCTTTGATGAAATCACATACAAGGGTATCAACATTGAGAAGGCCCTCATTGCTAAGGGTGTGGTCAAAATCTTTAAGGAGACGAAAGATAGTACTTCTCATCAACAGTCGAACGATAAACCCAAATATTGGAACAAGAACAAAAATGTAGTCAACGATGGGGTGGTCGACACTAAGCATGTCCAAACGTTGCAAACACCGCTGCAGCTCTCCAAACCAAGTCAAGCTCCACCTCAACAACAGCAGCAACAAAGGCAGCCTTATCCCAACCAACAGCAACGACAACAAGAGCAGCCCCAACAAGATTACCCTTCGCGACGTCAATTCACTCCCTTGGGAGTGCCCATCGAATTGGTCTTACAGCAAGCTTTGTAGAAAGGGCTCATCACCTTACCTGACGCCCCCCCATATGGAGAACCTGTCTACAAAACAACACATTACAGAGACAATGAGTATTGTGAGTTCCATAGGAGCAAAGGGCATAGAACTGTGTCTTGCATGAATCTTAAGCACCTCATCCAAAACCTCATCGATGGTAATCAAATCACTTTTGAGGATGAATCACCAGCACAACACATGAACAAGGATCTTGATATGTATAAGGAACCATTCCCTCATCATGGTCCACCTCCTCCTCAGGATAGAGGTAAAGGTATCAATCACGCTTCCACGTCTTTCGATTCCATTGTAGGTCATTTTGAAGAGAGTCGAGTGTCTACCCTCACCATCAAAGGCAAATCTACAGATTGTGCTGTTACTACTCGTCGAGGTCATGTCACCATCCGTGCACCTACACCTAGGCTTCCGGTTCAGTCTGATTATAATCTTGTCGAACATCTAGGGAGAACACCAACACAGATCTCTATTTTGGACCTTCTACGGTCATCACCTGCACATAGAGTGGTGCTAGAAAAAGCCCTCCAAGAGTCTTCCGTTCCTAACAACATAGCAGTCGCAGATTTCCAAGCTATAGTGGGTAATATTGCTTCACCTTACAACGTGGTCTTCTCTGAGAAAGACCTCCCCTCCCACGATCCTTGTCACAACGATGCCCTTCATATTGAAGTTCTCATCCATAAGCGCAAAATCAAACACATACTCATAGATGGTGGTGCTGGTCTCAACATCTGTTCTTTAAAGCTACTAAAGCAATTGGGATACTCTGAGGATCACGTCAACACTGATCATAGTATTACAATCAAGGGGTATGATGATGCAGAACGCCGTTCAGAAGGTGTTATTCACTTGCCTATACAACTGGGCCCAGTCATGCTTGAAACTAGGTGCCAAGTTCTTGATATTGAGCTGCCTTACAACATTATCCTAGGCTGCCCATGGATCCATGTAATGAAAGCTGTTCCCTCCATGTACCATTAGTCCCTCAAGTTCCCATACAATGGTACGGAGATCACCATCCTAGGAGACCCTAATCCTTTTGAATTTTGCCGTGTCTTGCAAGGAAGCTATAAGAATTGCAACCAAGTGCCTAAAAATGACAAAGCCCTTGAATCCCCTCTCTATGTTGACCCTGAAACTCTCACACAAGCCTCTACAAGTGAACCTACGCCCCTCCCCAAAATCACAGCTCGCGTCTGAGATATAGGCTTTGGCACTTATGATATCTTAGAATCTTGTTGTGTAGGGCGGATGCCTTTATCTCCAAAATCTTACGGTAAACCACCCGTTGCCCAAGTAACCAAAAAAGCAGCTATTCCTCCCCCAGGATTCCTAACCCAATTCCAACATGGATGGTTACTGGAAGAGGAAACTATTGAGGACATTTCTTCTTGGCTCTACAAGGAGAAAGAACCAGTCACGATACCAGTCAAGCAATATGGCAATGGCTTAAGGATAGTGAGAAATATGGGCTATAAAGGCAAAGGTGGCCTTGGGAAACAAAATCAAGGAACTATGGAGCCCATTGTGGTAACAAAGAAGCTAGACAAGAAAGGATTAGGATTTGGTAAGAAGGTACCATGCGCCTTGGACATCGAGTATATCCTCGACGAGGTAGCTGACACTTTTCCCGTCGATACGATGTCTACAGAGGATATCATCGATGACTCTTCCTCCACATGACCAATCTATTTGCAGAATCCTCCATTTTTACACTATCCTCCGTATCCTTAACTTCCACCACCAGCACCCAGAATGTCACGCTTGTCTACCCTGAACTTATCGATTGGGACCAACAAGGGGCCCCCGTTATAGATGTATTTCAGAATGACAAGGCTTTAGCTGAGTTCATGGGACTTCGGGAAGGTATCCCTCTTGGCGATCACAAAGTAGGTTTTGTAATGGAACTAGAGCCCACGGCTTATTTTGGTGAGAATGCCAAATCCTCTAGTCGCAAAAGTGCAAATAAAGAAAGATCTCTAGGTGAAAACCACACTGTGGCACCTCCTGATCCCAAAATAGTAAAAATAAAGGACGTATCCAAAGGTGAAAACCCAACTGTGGCACCGGAGGATGGAGGATTTGACCTTCCCTTACCATCTAAGTATCAAGAGAAATCAGCTCTCCTAGTGGAAGATTCTACAGAAATCAATCTTGGCACAGAACAGAATCCAAAGACCACATTCCTAGCGGCATCATTATCTGACACAGAGCACAAAAATTTTAACAACTTCTTCTTGCAATGAACTATCAACTTTGCATGGACCTATGCAGATATGCCAGGGCTAGACCCTAAGCTGGTAGTTCATTATCTCACAGTTGATGCCAAGGTGAAACCACTCAAGCAGAAGCTGAGAAAAATGCACCCACAGATAGCTCTCTTGGTGAAGGTGGAAATACAAAAGCTGTTAGACGCAAAGTTTATACGACCCATTGACTATTCAGATTGGGTCTCAAACATTGTCCCTGTGTCTAAACCTAATGGGCGCATCCACATGTGTAATGATTTCAAAGATCTCAACAAGGCATGTCCTAAAGATGACTTTCCACTACCAAACATTGACAATATAGTGGACTTGACAGCAGGTCACGAGATGCTTTCTCTCATGGACGGATTCTCGGGTTATAATCAGATAAGGATAGCTGAAGAAGACCAACATAAAACAACCTTTACTTGTCCTTGGGGCAATTATTGTTGGTGTGTCATGTCGTTTGGTCTGAAGAATGCAGGAGCAACCTATCAGAGAGCAATGACAGTGATCTTCCACGATCTGTTTCATCACATCATGGAAGACTATGTTGATGATATATTGTCTAAATCTTCTAGAGTGGATCACATACAGGTCTTGGGATAGATCTTCGACAGGCTTAAAAAATACCAAGTAAGACTCAATCCAAAGAAGTGTGTATTCGGCGTAACATCAGGGAAGCTATTGGGATACATTGTATCTCGTAGAGGCATTGAAGTAGATCTAGCGAAAGTAAAGGCTATAGTGGAGATGCCTCCACCAAAGAACCTAAAAGCATTAAGGAGCCTCCAAGGAAGGTTGCAGTCCATCAGGTGTTTCATCTCACAGCTAGCAGATAAATGTCAACCCTTTCAGCACTTACTCCGAAAGGATGTCTCGTTTTGATGGGACAACAAGTGTCAGGAAGCATTTGATCAACTTAAAGAGTATCTAGCTACACCTCCTGTATTGGTTCCACCAGTTGCAGACAAACCTTTGATCTTATACATCTCCACTACAAATTCAGCCCTAGGGGCCCTGCTAGCGCAGAATGATGACACAGGAAAGGAGCATGCAATTTATTACATTAGTAGAACCTTGGTGGGATACGAGCTCAATTATTCACCAATGGAAAGGGCTTGTTTAGCAGTAGTGTTCGCCTCCCAAAAATTGTGACATTACATGCTGAACCAACACACAAATCTGATAGCCAAGATTGATCCCTTGAAGTATCTACTAGCAAAAGCAGCTCTCACAGGCAGACTAGCTAAATGGGTCATGATCCTTAGTGAGTTTGACATTGAATACACAGATCGTAAAGCAATCAAAGGACAAGCCCTCACGGATCAACTAGCAAATGCACCTATGAAAGACACACATCCTATGGTAGCAGACTCTCCTGACGAAAATCTCTTCACTCTTGCTACCTCCATAATGTGGAAGTTATACTTTGACGGTTCTTACACACAGCATGGATCAGGAGCTGGCATCTTATTTGTTACACCACAGAATGACTATATTCCAAAATCATATCGGCTAGCATTCCCTTGCACCAACAACATAGCCGAGTATGAAGCACTCCTTATAGGTCTCAATACAGCAGTTCAATGGGACATCACAGAATTACAAGTATATGGAGACTCACAGCTAGTCATTCGCCAAGTCACAGATGAATACCAAACAAAGGATGAAAAGTTGGTCCCCTACAAGCAACTAGTGGATGCATACAAACCACATTTTTCTAGCATCACATTTGAGCAAATTCCAAGAGAGCATAACAAAGCTGCAGATTCTATGGCTTCTATAGGGTCACTGATTGACATGCCTGCTAATACACAGAAGTATGAATTCTTGATCGAGCAATTGTTAATACCAGCCGTCGATATTCCTATTACTGAAATCATCTGTGAACTTGTTGGTCACAATTCCCCATGGTATGAAGATATCTATGAATACCTCAAGAACAATACCTTTCCCCTTGACCTATCATCCACCCAACGCAAAACCTTTATCCGTCGATCCTCTCGTTACATCATTCTGGGTGATACACTATATCGCCAGAGTCTTGATGGTATCCTCTTACGATGTCTTAACGCGGAAGAAGCCGAAGCTACCTTATGAGACATACACGAAGGTGTCTGTGGCGTGCATTCTACCGGTCCTAATGTTGCTAAGAAGATACTCAGAACAGGTTATTACTGGCCTACAATAGAGCAAGATGCTACACAGTTTGCTAAGAAGTGTCTATAATGTCAGCAGCATGGAGATTTGATTCATGCACCAGCTCATGAATTACAACCTGTGACAACTCCATGGCCTTTTTCTCAATGGGGTCTCGACCTCGTAGGACAAATCCACCCTTCCTCCTCCAATGGCCACAAGTTTATTATTACCGCCACTGAGTATTTCACGAAGTGGGTGGAAGCCATTCCTATGACCTATATCACCGGTAAGCAAATAGCCAAGTTCATTCTAAACTACCTCATATGCCGGTATGGTATTCCCCAAGCCATTGTCACTGATAATGGGAGACCATTCAAGAACCAAGATGTCCGTGCCTTGTGCACACAATACAATATCCAACATCGCTTTTCAACTCCCTACTATCCGCAGAGTAACGGCCAAGCTGAGGCTTCCAATAAAACCATTCTCAAGATCCTCAAGAAAACGGTCAATGAAGCTAGTCGTGATTGGCACTTACAACTCAATCCCGCCCTATGGGCCTACCGCACTAGTATCAGAACACCAACTGGTGCCACACCATATGCCTTGGTCTTTGGCTCTGAAGCCATCCTACCTATAAAGGTTGAGATCCCATCCCTCAGAGTATCCATGCAGGACCTGATCGACGGAGATGAGTATCGCACTTCCAGATTAGCTGAGCTCGAACTACTAGATGAGAGGCGCCTTGCCGCACTTAATCATCTCCATGTCTATCAAAACTGCCTCCGACGTAATTACAACAAAAAGATCAAAGAAAGACAGTTTCAAGTTGGTGATCTTGTACTTAAGGAGAATCAGAGAAATCAAGCAGATCGAGAGAAGAAGGGTAAGTTTGAGCCTAACTGGTTAGGTCCCTTCATTGTCACAGCAGCGTATGGATCAGGAGCTTATACTTTAGCTACACGTGATGGCATTCCGCTAGATGAGCCACTTAACAGTGTCCATCTCAAGAAGTTCTATGCCTGATCCTCAGAGTATTCCAAAAAAATCCATCCTCTGGTGAAAACCTAGCAAACAGGCGCCTTGGATAAGTACCATAGTGAAAACCTAGCAAACAGGCGCTATGCGTAGAGTCAGCATCCATCGTCTATCGAGTCCTGTCCACTCCTTGTCCAGTTCGCAATGTGCCTCATCCATCCACCCATAATAAAACCATTGACTTTGTTTGCATTTCCATCTCCCTATCTAGTATAGCTTGGAAATTTGTCAATGTCCCTCATCGTCTTCCCATGTCTTGATCTGTGTCTATAGTTAACACTGTCTTGTCCTAGGTCAAGTCTTTCTATGTCTTCTTCGGCAGTCACCCCTATAGTTTCCTCTACCAGAATGGGGGCAACTCTTTCCTTAGCTTCGGTCTAGGATTGGTTCCTTGTTCGTGGTTCGCAGCGCGTACTTCAATCTTTTCTCATTCCCACAAGTAACACCCTTTAACAGACACAGAGTTCCTACGATAAGGCTGTTATCTTCTCAACACTTTTTTTCTACATCATCACCTCTACCAGAACTACATATTATCATCTTCTCAGTCTTAAAGTACCTCGATCCCATGGATAT
The DNA here is from genome assembly GCA_027924645.1 of Cunninghamia lanceolata. Taxonomy (NCBI): domain Eukaryota; kingdom Viridiplantae; phylum Streptophyta; class Pinopsida; order Cupressales; family Cupressaceae; genus Cunninghamia; species Cunninghamia lanceolata. Next base: position 1,245,351 of record BSBN01000134.1, read on the forward strand.
GGGTATGTAGGCAGTCTGGAATACGAAGGATGTTTCCAGTACTCAGGTACATAAGATCACCTCTTCTCTGCACTTTTCCCACATCATCACTCCAACCAAAACTACATACTATCATCTTCTTAGTCTTAACGTACCTTGATCCCATGGATATGGGTATGTAGGTAGTCTGGAATACGAAGGACGTTTCCAGTACTCAGGTACATAAGATCCCCTTTTTTCCACCTTGACCCATCTCATCACTCTATCCAGAACTACATATTTATCACGTCCTCTTCCATCGTAAGTGTGCCTTGATCCCGTGGATACAGGGTATGTAGGCAGTCTGGAATACGAAGGATGTATCCAGTACTCAGGGACACATGATCCATCATTCTCCACCCATCCCAATCCATTAGTATTCCATCCTTCTAGTCTTCCGTTTGTCAAGATCCATTCGCCTCGACTTGACTAACTCAAGCAGCCAGCTAGCGCATCCTTTCAAAGCAAAAGTCCTTAACAAACCTGAAGCAAAGTAGCTTTCTTCCAGAGTCATCTACTGTCCTACGTACCTGTTGCCAACATCAGCTAAGTACCGCTTAACCAAAGCCCTAGATCCGCAAGCTTGTCTTTTGCACAAATGTTCCATTGTCGAGACCAACACACGCGTCTCCTACGACATGTGGCATTTCCCACAGCAAGACATTGTCTTTTTAGGTAGATAGCAACCTTTAACAGACACAGAGTTCCTACGATAAGGCTGTTATCTTTCCTATCCAATCTATCCTGACCAACCTCTTTGGCAAGAGAATATGTTGGCTGTATGTTTACTTTGTACGTCAGTCAATTTGTGTTATGGTTTATCTTTTGTTCCCTATTCCAATACCTATTCAAAGCTACCTTGATTTATCTATAATCTTGGTATGTTGCAATGCAGTATGGATTGGGGGCATAGTCATTGATTTCTGTGTGCCGTGTTTGAGGAATGATCTCTAGTATCTTTCTTAGCATTCTATTTATCTTGTGTGTGTTACGCCCTAGCATCCTACATATTAATAATTCTTCTTGCATTCGCATGTCTGGAAGTTTATTTTATGTTCAAGACTATGGCTTATGCACATGTTCCAACAAGGTTATATTATGTCTAAAAGGATCTAAGTTTAAACCGTTTGTTTGTAGAGTCAACATCCACACACTCGGATATTACTGCACCTTGGTCTTTTATACCTTGGTGGCGAACTATCCACGTGCTATATCAAAACAAGGATTGCTCTTTATATACAAATGTGAAGCCATTGCAACAAGCTCACCTTTTATCCATTTCCACAAACCCTTATATCGCTTTCATTGCAGTAATCGATCAACAGTCTCCGTCTCCATCTCCTCCTGTTCTTCTCTCTGGTGCATATTTGCAAAACCCACATGTCAGATATCACTAGTCATCACATCTATATCATCATATATCTCTATCATCATACATCTATAAGTATCATATATGCAACATATGTCATCACATGAATCCATAATCATACATACATATCATCACATCCATGACATCAAAGAATGCATACACAAAAGCATGAACAATAGTGAGTCGAACAGATCATCATATATATATATCATGTAATGGCCATCATAATACAAAATCTCTATGTCTACATCAATAATACAAAGTGTGTATACATCCAAATATACACCCATATAGTACATCAAGGCTATCAAGAGCCCTCAAAATATACATCAAAATGCACACAGGCATCTGTCCAAAATGATACAATATGATACAATACAAATGAAGGTGCCCTAGTGGGTAGAGCTACCCTCCTGCTGTGGCCCCTGGCCTCCCCCTGTGCTCGGTGGAGGTCCCCCTGATGGTCCTCCTCTTCCCCCTGGCGGTAAGAGTGGTCCTCTAACTGAGGACGCTGACTGCCCTGTCCTCCGGGATCCTGAGGCCCCCGACCTGCTCCTGTCTCTATAGCTCGGTGCCTGCTGAGCTGCCGGCACCGCACCCACATACAGACCCCTGTAATACTCTGCCTCCCTACCGGCTGATACTAGCTCACCCTGCACTCGGACAAGCTCACTGTATAAAGTCCACTGGTCTGCACCCAGTGCACGACGTGCCTCCTCTCTCTCCCGCCTCACTCTAAAGAGTGTGGCCTCTGCCGTCAACCGCAGCTGCACCTCTACGTCTCTCTCTCTCCTAGCTTGTGCTAGCTCATCTGTGTCTGCTGCTGGTGCGGCTGGCAGCTGCACCTGTACCTGTGCCTGTGCCTGTATCTGGGCCTGCAGCTGTCTGTATGCCTATAGCTGTGCCTATACCTGTGCCCGGGCTGTCTGTGCTGTTGAGGTTGCCTGTGTCTATGCTTGGGCTGTGGCCTCTGCCTGCCTCACATCTGCCCGCGCTGCATCCCTGTCTCTCCTAAGTCGTGCCATCCGGAGCTCTAAGTGAGTCCTCCAGGCTATCTCCTCCTGCAACAGTTCCTCTGCTCTCTGTAAGTCGGTCTCTACGACTGAGCCCACTGCCTCTGCCATCTCCACATCTGCCTGCTGACCACTACCCTCTCCACCTGCCTGCTGGCCCGCTACCCGCTGCCTGGCTACCCTGGTTTGCCGCCTCATCCTCACCTCCCCTCCAAGGACCAGTACCTCTCCCACTGCCCCTGCTACACCTGGGGTAGTCAGTCTCATTGGCCTGTGTGTCTGCCAGTACTGGTCGTACTCTGGCAGTGTCCTTGGGTCTGCTAGCCCCGAGTCCCAATCCCATCTCATGGGGATAAGTCCCCGTACCTCTGTTAATGCTGTCGCCACTGGGATCTCGGCATCCCAGTCTCCAACCTCCCTTCGTATCCTGGCATGAGTAGCCTCCCCCACGGGTAGTCCCTGCAGCAATCCAAACTGTCTGCGAACTTGCTCTGGGAGGTATCTCTCTATCATATCTGTCTGTCTACCGAACAGATAGCGAGCCTGTCTGCAGTACATGGGCTGCTCATGCTCGTCCGCCCACTCCTCACATAGTAACCAGGGCCTCCATATAAATAGGTCCATCTCGTCTATCTGCCACCTCCAGTAGCTAACAGACCCCATCCTCTGTTGTGTCATCACTCTGTCATATAAAAATGCGTATGGCTCACCTCTGTTTCGGTGGCGCTGTGCCATGGGTCGGATAACGGGAATGTGCTCCCACGCCCATACCTGTAGTAGAGTCACCCCTGCTGAGAGGCTCCTGCCTCTCCTGTAAACACAATGGTGCATATCGTGATATAGCTGTCCTAGCACGCAGGGTCCCCACGCATACTGTCTGCCATGGGTGAACATCCCTGATAGCACTGTCCCCCAGCCAACTGATAGTCCTCTAGATCTCCTGTCCGGGCACAGGAAGCTGCCAATCAGTGATGCAACGATCCATCTGATCCTATCACAGAGTCTCAGGACGTCTGCCCATCGGATCTCCCCGTCCTCTATCCACAGGTCATCTGTGCAGAAGACCTCCTCCAAACCTGCCTCACCCCATGCTGGGTCAAAGTACACGATCTCTCCATCTATCTAGATCCTCAGGATGCAGTATACATCCTCAAGTGTCACTGTAGCCTCCCCCATTGGAAAGTGGAACGACAAGGTCTCGCTGTGATACCTCTCCACGACTACTGTCACTAGGGCGAGATTCACCCTAATGTGTGTCAAGTGGGCCACATGCCATAGTCCCGCATGCTCTAGGAATGCGTCCTCCTCCCATGTAAGTTGAACAACCTCGTGCACTATCGCGTGATGTCACTCTCACGACATCAGTGGTGGCAAAATCCTCTACATCCATAACAAATCACTTGTCAGTTTCTTTTCCAAATCCCTCGAAACCTGTCTCCATCTTCCCTAAACCCCCAAACTCTCACTTTCCTCTTTGGCACCCTGACTTTTCTTCTATTCCAACCAAAAGCACTTTGTTTTATACAAAAGTGCTGTCCCTCCCTACCAACAGCGCCATACTGTTCATCCAGACACGCTGTGTTTTTTTTAACCACATGCGCCTTGTTTTTCCAGTAGTGCCACTCTGTCCTGCCAACCGCACCACTCTGTCCTACCAGACGTGACGGGCTTTTCCCACCTACCCACCACTTGCGCTAACTTGCTTTGCCAAGTGCGCTACACTGCCTAACCACATGCGCTATGGGATCTGCCAAATGCGCTGCAGCGTGCATCCCTTAGCCAAAAGCGACGCAATTTTTCTATTAGCGCTGCAGGCAACTACCAGCCATGCTACAGCGCGCCAAAAGCGCTACAACCCTACACCATACGCGCTGCAGCTTCCTAAAGCACTTTTGGCTAACTTGGCTAACCCTACCTAAACCTAGCCCTAACCGACCCTAAATGACAAATGCAAAGGGGGTTTTCGATCACTTACCATTGTCGGAGCTCCTGCTGGCCTCCTATAGGTCCGCACCAACTCCGCCCGATGACTATGCGCTAGAATCGGCATCTCTCCTTGCTGACTGCTCCACTCTCTCCAACTAGGTTTGACTTCTCTCCTCTCTAAATTTAGAATCTCCAAGGGTGCAAATGAGGATTGTGGTCCCCATGGGACCTATTTATAGTGTTCCGCCCCCCTTAGTTTTTCTTTCCCACCCCTTCTGCTTTTTCTTCTTCCTGATCGCGTCCTCTTCTGGTCGAGCGTCAACACCTTTCCTCTGTCGCTTCCCTGTATTCCCGCTCGAGGGGGCATACACTGGGGCAGCTACCTACACTGGGGCAGCTACCTACACTGGGGCATAAAAAAAAAATTGTATTACATCTTCAACAATCATTCTCTTTGACGCAACGCTACATGCTGCATTGCATCAAAGAGGGGCAAAATGTAGACACCCTAAAATGACCGTGTCGTCGCATCACTTGCATTTCGTCATTTCTTCCTAATCACCTACATTTCAACGTTAATTAAATAATCTAATTATTTAATTAATTTCATCAAATTCTTCTAAATCTCCTAAATTCAACATTAATTAAATAAATTCCCTTTATTTAATTAATTAAATTAAATTCCTCTATATTCTTCCATAATTAAATAATTTTGATTATTTAATTAGTTCATTATTCTCTTTCCAAAAAATCAAATCCACATTAATTAAATAAACCCAATTATTTAATTAATTCATCACAAATTCCTTCTTATCTAAAATTAAATAATTCTTAAATTATTTAATTAAATCAAATTTATTCTTCCAAAATCATGCACAAACAATTAAATAAATTTATTTATTTAATTAGCTTTTAAAATCTTCTAAATTAAATAATTCCAATTATTTAATTATTTCTTCCAAAATATCTTCTCTAAATTTAAATAAATCAATTATTTATTTAAATTGTTTTTTCTTCTAAATTTGAGTTATCTCTAATATAACTCAAGCTTTCTATATTTAATAAAGCAAAATATCTTCTAATTCTCATGCAAATCCCTTCTTCTTGTTTTAAATCACTTAACTGATCATTACATTCTGTTAATTGCTTTAACTCATTCTTCTATTCCTGATAACTCCTCTCATGCAAAAGAAAGCAAGACACATGTCTTCTTCTCATTCGTTGCACATTCCTCAACTTATCTCCTCCAATGATTCTTCTGAATTATCTGGACTGTTGATTGATCTTCCTTGAAATCTATATAAACCCCCCTCATCTCCTTCATTGCGTCTCTCTCTTCGATCGTATTCTCAGGCATACTTAACAGCGCTTTGAGCATACAAAACGCATCGATTGAGCAACTCTCACGATCTCTTGACATTGATCTTTGAGCACATTGAGCACACTACTTGCTTGTTGTAGCTATGGCTTCGCAACTTCATTGAGCAATCCACATTCAATCCAAAGGAAACAATACAGATTTCGGTAAAAGTCTTTATTTCATTGATTATTTGTCATGGCTTTTATTTAAATTCATTTTCTTTATGTTATTGGGTTCTTTGATTTTATTTAGTTTAGATTTAATCGATTTTTCCTCATACACACTACCTTTTCATTGGTCTGCAAAGTGTAATTTGGATCGTGCATGAAGCATGTTCCTAAAGGTCTTAGTGTTAACACTGGTTCTAGCTGACTTGGTTGTTTTCACTACTTGTGGTTATGCTTCAAAGTTTGCAAAGCATGTTGTTGCCTAGAAAATTACATTTGAGTCCCAACTAAGGCCTGGTGTGGTCCGCATTTATTTCTCTTCTCCCCTAATCTATTTAGGTCCAGACCTAATTTGAATATTGGCTAAATATGTATGTATGTCGACCTTGGAGATTGTTCCAATGGTTGATGATTGTAATGCCGACCTTGATGTTCATTCCAAGGTTGATGAATTGTATAAATACATGTAATAAAGTTGTGAATGATCAATGAGGATGTGAAGATGCAAAGATAAGTGTGAAGTGAAAAAGAAGAGTAGAGCAGAGGAAATTAATTGTACTTCAATGGAACCAAACCTTGGCATAGTGTAGATGCTACTATCTCAATTCACCAACTCTGGTAGTGAGCCCCTTCTTTTGCAGTGAGTATTCTGGGTAGTGAGCCCCATTGGCAGTGAGCCTCCGGTAGTGAGCCTTGTTGTAAGTTTTGATATATCATTTATATTGTGAGCTAACACTCACCGTAGTTTTTCCCTTATTGGTTTTGCCACGTAAAAATCTGGTGTCTCATGTGTTGAATGTGTGAATGTGTTTAAGTTTTGATTTCATGCTTTCATGGTTAAATTACAATAACAGTGATTAAGTGGTTGATGTGTTGATGGTTTTAAAGTTTTGATTACAAATGATTCACCCCCCTCTCAGTTATCTTGCGCATTTCAACAATTGGTATCAAAGCGAGGGTTCCTCAGAAAAGAGCCTAATAGCTTGAGGTAGATCCGAGATGGCGCACAAAAAGGAGTCTCCACAGTTTGATGGAATGGATTATACTCTTTGGAAGGTACAAATTTAAAGTCATCTCATTTCTCTTAGTTATAGTGTTTGGAAGATGGCAGAGAAAAAGTATACTATTCCTAAAAATGGTCCATCAGATGAAGATGAAGTCAAACAGTATGAGCTAAACAGAAAAGCTAGAGATGCTCTGTTAAATGCCCTATCTAATACCAAGTTAGTGAAAGTTATGGATATGGAAACTGCTCCTGAGATCTAGGATAAGTTGAAAAATTTGTATGAAGGAGATGATTCTGTAAAAAGTGTAAAATTACAAAATCTGAAGGAAAAGTATGAAGCTTTGAAAATGAGTGACGATGAGAACATAACAATCTACATGCAAAAGCTTGATGAAATTGTCAATGGAATCAAAAGTCTTGAAGGAACTATTAATGAGGATGAGGTCATGTTAAAGATTCTTAGGTCATTGCCTAAATCCTATAGCCACAAAGTGTCAGCAATTGAAGAAGTTATGAGTGTGAACAAGATTATAAAAGATCAGTTGCTCGAGAAGCTTAGAAATTTTGAGATGAGAGAGTTTGGCGATGATCTACCAAAGACTAAGACTGCTTTCAAAGCTAGCACTTCAGAAAAGACTTCAAGATCTTAGAATTATGCTGTGGAATCTGATGATGACCTTGATGAGATTGAATCCAAATTTGTGGATAGAATGCAAAGAGGTACCGGTAAGTTCAAAGGAAAATTACCATTCAAATGCTTCTCTTGTGGTAAGATTGGTCACTATGCCTCTAGGTGTTTGGAGAGAATCGAGAGAGGTAAGAAGAAATTTGAAAGTAGACCTAGGACTATAAACAAATGCTATTATGTTAGAGATTTTGATGATGATGATGTGATAGATGACGAGTTTGATGATACTAGTGTAAATGAATGTTTGTTTATTTCTATTAAGGAAGAACCTATGTGTACTAATCCTGCTAGTTGTGTGAAGGAAGAAAAACTAGTGGAAGAAAGTGCCATATCTGTCTATCAGGCTGAGAAAGATAAGGATGAGTGGATTATTGATAGTGGATGTTCAAATCACATGACCGATGATAAAAGTAAGTTTGTAAGTCTAGAAAAGTATGATCCATGGAGGACTAGTTAGGTTTGGGGATAATGCAACTGGTAAGATTTGTGGAAGAGGATCTATTTCTCTTGATGGTAAACATAACACATATGATGTTCTATATGTGAAGGGTTTAAAGCATAATATTTTAAATGTTGGTTAGATATGTGACAAAGGATATGATCTAAGATTCAAGGATAATGGATGCAAGATCATGGAAATATCTAGAATAGTGATTTCTACTGGTAAGAAGACTAATGGTAATGCGTATCACTTGAGAGGAACTAATGATTGTTGTTTGTTGGCTCAGATAGATGAGAGTTGGTTGTGGCATAGAAGGATGTGTCATATCAATTTTGACAACTTGGTGAAGTTAGTACAAGTTGTGAGAGATCTACCTAAGCTTGTGAAGCCTACTAATACTATTTGCAAGGAATGTGAATTGGAGAAACAGACAAGGACAAGTTTCAAGAGTAAAGAATAATTTTCTGCTGGATTGCTTGAGCTGGTGCATATAGATTTGTGTGGTCCTACAAGAACAAGAAGTCTACAAGGAGACAGGTACTTTATGTTGCTTATTGATGATTACTCTAGAATGACTTGGGTCACCTTTTTGAAAGACAAATCAAAATCCCTAGACAAGTTCAAAGCTTTCAAGGTAATGGTTGAGAATGAGTTAGAATTAAGGATCAAATGCTTAAGGTTTGATAGAGGAGGTGAGTTTTCATCAAATGAATTCAACATTTTCTGTGAAGAGTATGGGATAAAGAGATAGTTGTATGCTCCTAGGATACTTGAGCAAAATGGAGTTGTTGAAAGAAAGAACATGACAATTCAAGAGGCTTCTAGGTCAATGATGATGAAGGCTAACCTACTGAAAGTGTATTGGAGAGAAGCTATACATATTGTTGTCTACATTCAAAATAGAGTTCAAGTCAAAGGTAATGGTACTAAAACTCCTTATGAATTGTGGTATGGAAGAGTTCCTACAGTGAAATATTTCAAAGTTTTTGGAAGAAAATGTTATATCAGAAGAGATGAAGAGTTAGGCAAGTTTGATACTAGGTATGATGAACGAATATTCCTTGGATACTCTACTAAGAGTAAGGCCTATCGGTGCTATAATAAGAGATTGAGAAAGGTCATTGAGAGTGCTAATGTGAAGGTTGATGAAGACAGGGAAAGAACATCATATTTGAGTGGCTATGAATTAGATAAACCTACTATTACAGTCAATGAAGGAAAGGTAGAACAAAAGGACAATCAAGTTGAAGAAGAAAAGGCTCTGAAAGTGTTGTTAAGACTCCCAAGTATGTAATGATTAATCAATTTGAAGATCAAATTATTGGTGACAAAAGTAAAGGGGTATTGACAAGGAAAAGAGCTGTAGAGGAACATGTGAACTACTGTTTCCTTTCATAGATTGAACCTAAAACTATAAGTAAGGCCTACAAAGATGAAATTTGGGCAAAATCTATGGAAGAAGAGCTCATGTAGATAGAGGAAAATCAAACTTGGGAATTGGTCCCTAGACCTGCTAATAAGAATGTGATTGGTACCAAATGGGTTTTCAGAAACAAGATGAATGAAAATGGAGAAGTTGTAAGAAACAAAGCAAGACTAGTATGCAAAGGATATTCTTAGGTTGAAGGTATAGACTTTGAAGAGACTTATGCTCATGTGGCAAGGATTGAGGCAATAAGAATGTTTTTGGCATTTGCAGCACACAAATATTTCAAGGTGTCTTATATGGATATGAAGTCTGTATTCTTGAATGGAGAACTAGAAGAAGAGGTTTACACTGAACAACCAGAAGGATTTCAGTCATCAGACCAAGGTGACATGGTATCCAGATTGAAGAAAGCCATATATGGACTCAAGCAAGCTCCTACAGCCTGATATGCAAGGTTGGATAAATATTTGATGCAACTAGGGTTTAGTAAAGGTATTACAGACAATAATCTCTATTTCAAAATTAATGATGATCAAATCCTGATTGTTATGGTCTTTCTTGATGATATTATCTTTGGAAGCAATGAAGGTATGTGTAAGAGATTTGTAGAGGAAATGCAAAAGGAGTTTGAAATGCCTATGTCTAGTGAAATGAATTTCTTTCTAGGACTATAGATTACTCAATTAGAAAAAGGAATTTTCATTTCTCAGTCCAAGTATGTGAAAGAGTTGTTGAAGAAGTTTGGAATGGAGAATTCTAATCCAGTATGTACTCCTATGGTAACTAGTTGCAAACTGAGTAAGAATGATGAATCGCTTAAGACTGATCAGAAAAAGTATAGGTCTATGATTGGAGGACTACTTTATCTAACCCATACAAGACTAGATATAATGCATGTAGTTAGTCTTGTGGCAAGATTTCAAGAACATCCTAGAGAGTCACATGTGATGGCAGTCAAGAGGATCATGAGGTATTTAAAAGGCACTTTAGACTATGGATTATGGTATCCCAAAGATACAGATTTCACTCTTAGTGCTTATACAAATGTAGATTGGGCTGGAGATACTGATGATAGAAAAAGTACAAGTGGAGGTGCTTTCCTCTTGGGTAATAGATTGGTTTCATGGTTGAGAAAGAAGCAAGAATCAATTTCTTTGTCTACTACAGAACTAAAATATATTACTGCAACATATTGTTGCACTCAAGTGCTTTGGATGAAGCAAACATTGAAGGACATAAGAGTTGTGTATGAAGAACCTATTTCAATCTTTTGTGACAACACAAGTGCTATAAACATTTCAAAGAATCTAGTAATGCACTCAAGAACAAAGCATATATCAATAAGGTATAACTTCCTGAGAGAAAAGGTAATAGAAAATGAAGTAAAGATCTTATTCTTTGATCTAGATTGATATTTTGTAGTGCCCAAAGTCTTATTCTTTGATTTGGATTGACATTTTGTAGGCTACCTCTCAGGAGGAGCTGGTAGATGTTACTGATATGAGTTTCTGATTAAGAGCAGTAAGTGTTGTAGTGTTGATGATAGGGGGAGTTATGCAGTAAAGAGAAATAAAAGGTCTGGCACCCTTTTCCCTTGATGTCAAAGGGGGAGAGAAGTTCATGTGGAAAACCTAAGGAGAAAATTACAGTAAGAGAAAGCATGAAGTAAGGGGGAGCAAAGAATGTAGGAGTACAATCAACATTGAGAGGGGGGGTGAATCAGTGTTGAGTCAAAAACCACAATTTATGACTTTTCAAACTTGACAATGAAGTTTATCAAAAATTGAATTCAATACTTGAACAACCAAAATCAAATGGTCAATCATATGTAATTACAAAAGATATGAGATCATAACACAAAGAAATTAACGATTGGAAAACCCTCCTGGGGTAGAAAAACCACTCAAAACTACTTCACTGGCTTAAGCAAAAACCTCATTGGTTACAATGTTTAGAAGCACCAACTTCAAGGAGTACCAACCCCTAATACATACAAATAGGTCTCACTAACCATACAAGCCTCACTGGCTGAATTTGCCTCACTGGCTTTTCTTAATCAATCAAAACAAAAGATCTCATGTGCAAGAAGTGATTGCCATTCAATCTGATTTGTACCATTTAAACCCTCATTCATCTCTTTAACAATTTTCTCATAGATGCATTTTCATCACACCCTTTATTCATCACATGTCCAGTATCACCTTCTCATCTATCTTTTCTCTTCAAGAGGATTTTTACAATAATTTCTTCAACCCTGCATATTGAATCACACAAAAAAAAATTCATCAATGCATCTGAAATGCCATTAAATATCAGATGACCTTCCTCATTCTGTATAATCATTTTCATCTTCTCTGCAATAAATCCATGACCTTTCATATTCTTTGACATTTCAATTTGGACAATTTTTGTCTTCAAAATTATCCCTTCAATCTGCAAAAATAAATCATGTAAGTCTTATTCAAAAATCTCCAAACCTTTCACCTTCTCTGCACAAACAATTCATCTAAAAAAATATTGTGAATGTAGAAAAAAACTTCATAAAAAACTCTCCAATTAAATCTTCACAATTCTAATTAAAACAATCATATCTTGCCTCTCCAATCTCCATGAAGATTTAGAAATAAATCTTCTGCCTTTTTAAAAAAATCAAAAACCCCTTACAAATAGATTTCATACCATGAAAAATAGAAACAAATCTTTCTTTTTAAATTTCCATTTTATTCGACCTCACAAAGTTTCTAAATATTGAAATAAAGCCATTAAAAGCTTAATCGGGCTCCCACCTTAATAAAGGTTATTCAATGGATTTTCAAAAATAAATAAAGATCTTTAAAATCTTTTTGGTGCCCATAAGTCATTTGACTGATGCTTTTCATGCTCCCCATTTTAAATAAAAACCTTCAAATATATATGATATTTGATGCTTTTTGGGCCCTCAAGACATAAGCTATTCGATAGCTTTTCAATGTAAAAGGTTATGAAAGAGGCCGGTTTTTCAAATATGAAGGGGTCAGTGATAGTATGTATAACAACCCTCTAGCAGGTAACTCTAAGTGGTATAACCTACTCTTGTAGGTCAACATCACTTTATAACATAAAGTGCACTTCATATATGATAGGCTATGATAGAATTTTTCGTTAAGCTCAGATAGAATTTTTCTTTGAGATATAGATAGGATTTAGGATCTTGAAACCTAAATGAAAGTTGCAGAGAGAATCGAGACTGCAAAATCTTCCATGGGCATCATAAACTTTTAAAGATTAATCTTTTCAAACAACATAGCATCATCATGATGAACTCCTTTTTCACTGATCTTTATTGAACACCTTCATGCCCTAGTTACAACCATGAAGACAACCTAACTCATTCATTAGCATGAAGAATCTAAGCCACTATTTTGATATACACCATCAACATTGTCATGGGGTAATTGAAGCATTGTCATGGGGTAATTGAAGCATTGCCATGGGGTAATTGAAGCATTGTCATGAGGTCATTGAAGCATAAAAAAATCCTCATACCATCATAAAGACATCAAGGTGAGCCAGAGCAAACTTCAAACAAGAACTTATTCCAAAGGAAGTCTTGATATAAAATATAAGATCCTGCTGATATAAATAATGAAGACTTTGCACAAGATCAACCACACCATATCAATGACAAACCACACTATAAAGTCTTGGTGACCTCAAAAGAATGATCTCTGCATTGGTAGACAACCTATGAACAACATGGCTACATGAAACACACTTTGTCAATCAACCTTGTATCACAAGACATATGCATTATTCCTGTATCATCATTCCTTCAAACACTACTACATGAGATCTACATAATATGAACCAATCATAAACATGGTGATCAAGTACAAACCAATATGAACACCAAACAAGTTAGAACATGAGAATCCATCCTAAGACAAACATGAAGATATCCTGATGACGTCTCTTATCTATCACTGATCTTGATGACATGAATAACTCCTGTCAATACCTTTTTGACATCAATGACAATCTACTTTCATCAATCTCCCCCTTTGTCATTGATGGTAAAAATTCATGATGCATTTTCTCTCCCTCTCCCCCTTTTTGACATCTAATGACAAAGGCTAAAAAATAACTCCCCCTAAGAACAACTCCACTAAAAGAAGTTATAGCTTGATCATATCAATTACAATCACATCAATTACAATCACATTGCATAATTAGGACTTTGAAGACATAGACTCATGTTATCTTGTTATCTTCATATCAATAAAAAAAATTGAGATACCACTTACCAAAAGTCTTTGATACCACTAGTCTTTTCAAAAATTGAAGGCTCTGAACTTGCACATCTGCACCTTGAACAACATTTCAAACTTGAGAGCAACAAGACACCATGAAACACACATCTGAAAACTTACATCCTGAAGCACAATACCACTTCTTGTAACAACACCAATATGAAGATGAAGATTGACATATATATGTTAACTCTTTATCTTTTCAATGAGGTTTAAATGAGAATACAATAATTAACTCCCCCTTACAAATCTTCTGCCTTTTTAAAAAAATAAAAAACCCCTTACAAATAGCTTCCATGCCACGAAAAATAGAAACAAATCTTTCTTTTTAAATTTCCATTTTATTCGACCTCACAAAGTTTCTAAATATTGAAATAAAGCCATTAAAGGCTTAATCGGGCTCCCACCTTAATAAAGGATATTCAATGGCTTTTCAAAAATAAATAAAGATCTTCAAAAGCTTTTTGGCACGCTAAGTCATTTGACCGATGCTTTTCATGCTCCCCATTTTAAATAAAAACCTTCAAATATATATGATATTCGATGCTTTTTGGGCCCTCAAGACATAAGCTATTCGATAGCTTTTCAATGTAAAAGGTTATGAAAGAGGCCGGTTTTTCAAATATAAAGGGGTCGGTGATAGTATGTATAACAACCCTCTAGCAAGTAACTCTAAGTGGTATAACCTGCTCTTGTAGGTCAACATCACTTTATAACATAAAGTGCACTTCATATATGACAGGCTATGATAGAATTTTTCTTTGAGATATAGATAGGATTTAGGATCTTGAAACCTAAATGAAAGTTGTAGAGAGAATCAAGACTGCAGCATCTTCCATGGGCATCATAAACTTTTAAAGATTAATCTTTTCAAACAACATAGCATTATCATGATGAACTCCTTTTTCACTGATCCTTATTGAACACCTTCATGCCCTAGTTACAACCATGAAGACAACCTAACTCATTCATTAGCATGAAGAATCTGAGCCACTATTTTGATAACCACCATCAACATTGTCATGGGGTAATTGAAGCATTGTCATGAGATGATTGAAGCATAAATAAATTCCTCATACCATCATAAAGACATCAAGGTGAGCTAGAGAAAACTTCAAACAAGAACTTATTCCAAAGGAAGTCTTGATATAAAATATAAGATCCTGCTGATATAAATAATGAAGACTTTGCACAAGATCAACCACACCATATCAATGACAAACCACACTATAAAGTCCTGATGACCTCAAAAGAATGATCTCTGCATTGGTAGACAACTTATGAATGACATGGCTACATGAAACACACTTTGTCAATCAACCTTGTATCACAAGACATATGTATTATTCCTGTATCATCATTCCTTCAAACACTATTGCATGAGATCTACATAATATGAACCAATCATAAACATGATGATCAAGTATAAACCAATATGAACACCAAACAAGTTAGAACATGAGAATCCATCCTGAGACAAACATGAAGATATCTTGATGACATCTCTTATCTATAACTGATAACAACTCATATCAATAGCTTTTTGACATCAATGACAATCTACTTTCATCAAAGAAGCAAAGCAAGTTTGTATGTCTTGATGGTTTTTCACATCATATGTTCCCATCAATGACAAAGAGGGAGACTGTTGCAAATATGATTAGTAAGTGTTGTCATTGATGTCAATGTACCTAAGGTTAGCATTTAAGGAAAATATTTGAATGATTTTGAGCAAGCATCTGAGAAGAACAGTACAGTGTTTTGCTCCGCATATCCTATAGATTGAATATATTTGTCTACGGTTTGGAAGTCATGTCAAGGGATGTCTGTAGCTACTATGTTTCAAGTTTGAGCCTCCAGTATGAAGATTTGAGTGAGTTATGTTCACCAGAGTAAAAACTACTTTTCTATGCATCTAATGGTGACAGGGAGAATGTATTATGCTCTGCATTTCTCTGCATTTAAGTTTTATAGTTTGCAGTTCTGGAATTAAGTTTGTAATGATGTTATGTGTCTTCAGTTCAAATGGTTCATGATTTGGTCCTCCACAAGTGATCTTTCCTTTATGACAGTGATTGACAGTAATGTACAAGTGCTTCGGTTTGAAGAATCTTATGGATAAAGTGTTTAGAGGTTGTGTGGATGTTCTTGGTGATTGTAACATGCTTGTGGATGTCTCTAGATCATGTTCCTACCTTTTGATTGGTCCACAAAATGTAATTGGGATCATGCATGAAGCGTGTTCCTAAAGGTCTTAGAGTTAACACTAGTTTTGGCTGACCTGATTGTTTTCACTACTTGTGGTTATGCTTTGAAGTTTGCAAAGTGTGTTGTTGCGTGGACAATTGCATTTGAGACCCAACTAAGGCTTGGCGTGGTCTGCATTCATTTCTCTTCTCCCCTAATCTATTTAGGTCCAAACCTATATTGAATATTGGCTAAATATGTATGTATCCCGAACTTGGAGATTGTTCCAATGGTTGATGATGTAACATCACTTTCCATAATGCTCAAGGTTTAACTTAAACATGTAACTTAATCAAATCATTAATTAAGAATTGATAGAGATAATCAAAATTTAAACCAAAAGAAACATATTCTTTTCCATCAATTAGGCATGTTAATCAAATCAAGATATAACAAAGCTTACAATCCAGTAAACCATTACAATCTTTAGTGAGTAACCATCACTAATAAAATACAATATATGCTCTAGGTATCTTAATCAATTTTTTACATTACAATAGACCAACTAGTCATAAAATGCAAATATTGTATTTGGAACCAATGACATCTATCTTCATAAGCCTCGACTTGGCTCATGCTTGGAAAGGAGAGCATAATCTTGGTACTTTTCCTCCAACCACGGACCTATGGTCCCCCGCTCAACTTCCTAACTGGAAGAGGCCCTACCCTTCATAGAAAGGTTAGACATTAGAAACCAATTGAATAGCCATCTGAGTATTTGGTGTTGTGTCCTTCCTAATGTCTCATGGTCACACACTATAGATCCACTCTAACTTGTATGACACTACTGGAGACACTAGGCCATCTGGAACACTATGGACCAACAATGCATGCATAGATGGATGCATTACTTTTGCCAAAGTTTTTCATACATACACATTGCACAATGAACGTCGTCGTATGTCCACGACCCTAACTCGACTTATAAGTTGTCATGTCCTACAGTAACTTCTTAACAACCCAATTCTTTAGGTCTTGTGTGCGTGGGGTCAATTTGAATCACTATCCAGACTTGGACATTTAACTCCCTCCATAGGTTGGTTACAACTGAAATATGTCATTTTCACAGCAAGAATCTAGTGACCCCTCGTCATGAGGTTCATTTTCATTTCATATCAAGTTCAACCATTTGACACCTAGGTCACATATGGTTTGCAATTTCGGAAACAAGTCATCTCATATGATGAAATTGAATACATGTACTCAAGCAATGCCTTTCCTTAGTAGAGTAGAAGTAACATATTCATTACTCATAATTTTTAACAATAATTCTTAAATTCACTTATATAGAACTAGTCTATATTCTTCTATAAACTTATTCTAACTATCTCATGATGAGACCATGATCTTAAAAGGTCTCACCACCTTCATATTCGAGGGTTCACATATACATTCTTAGCAGTTTAAACAACTCTATATATAATTCATTGTCAACTTTCAATACAAGCCCGACTTGGTGTTAGTTTGGTGTTATAGTCACACCAATATATAATTGCCTTCCTAGCTATCATCTCAGTCAAAGGACTGTGTTATTGATATTAACTGCCTTCTCGGCTGTCATTACAGTCAAATGATTGTATGATAAGTATTAATGCCTTCTCGGATGTCATTACAGTCAAATGACTATTATTTCCTTATCGACTATAATCATCTGGAGTTATTCATTACTCCATTTCGAGAGCTCTTAGGCTCTGCCTTTGTCATCATATGATGTGAGCTTAATATATATTTTGAAAACATGCTCAGCCATAATGGCTTTGAGCTCCAGTTATCATAAAATGTATTATACAATACAGTTGGGTCGAAAGGCCCTAAGTTCAAACATAGAAAAGAGTCTATCTTTATAGAGCTCAGCCTCAAGGCCATGAGCTAGTACCCAAATAAACACTACAACAAATCCCTGTGATTAGCTCCTTTTTTTGCTCCCTTTTTTGCTTCCACCCACTGTTTTAGTGTATTTTTCTCCATTTTTTAAAAAAAATTGGCGCTATTTATCGGGATGGCACTTTTTTTGGCATATTTTGCACCCATCAAAACAAGTAGGTGCTAAATTAGGTGCCAATTTGTGCCTAAATTAGAGCCGACTTTAGCACCCAAACTAGCACTGACTGTAGCACTGATTATAACGACTAAATTAGCACTGACTTTAGTGTCGTACACCAAAAAATTCAGCAGTCTCATCAATACCTCAAAAGTCAAACAAATAAGGCACTTTTGCGTGACACCAAAACGTGTCACGACAATCAAACAAAAATATCAACAACCTTTAAGGGATTCAAGATATCGAAGTGATATGGTTTAGAGTCTCACCGATAGAAGGGGTCTTGATGATGAAAAGATAATGTAAAGGGTATTTCAAAGAAACTCTACTGTGTCGAAGAGAGGGTTTTTGGGGTCTCTCCAAAAAGGCAACAAAGAGAAATTAAAATATCAAAAGGGTGATTTCTTGTTCGAGGATACTCATATTATCAAAGTAATGCCAGTTAGGGTCATACCGAAATCTTGAACAATAAATGAGATTATAAAACACATCACATCGAAATAAAGTGACAAGACATAAAGGTGGCGATCTAACGCTCTATTTTTGAAAACATTTAAATTCCCTTCGATGATATGACAAACACAAGCAAGATGCCATTGATTGCATAGAGTTAAGATTGTTGAATGAGAATTCAGAGGGTGTTGCAAAGAACAAGTGCAGGGCGTGGATGAATAAGCAATTCAGGACCAGAGCAATTTGTCAAGTAAGTACTGCGAACTTGCTTGTATAGATTAGTCTATGTTTATAAATCACAGAGTTGAAATCCAGACATAGTGATAGAATATGGAAGAAACAATTCAAAACCCAAAGAGTAAAAGACAAAAAACTGGGGATACAGATCTAAACTAGGATTTATTAGACCAATGTCCTAGGTCAAGATAGAAATCCAGAAGAAATGCCCAACTAAACCCACATGCTGAGAAATTTGAAGATTTATACATGGATATTGGGCATATATGGACACCAGTTAGAGGGTATGATCTCTTTATCTCCCATTATAGAAAAATACATAGGCATAAGCCCATTTCAAACCCATGGTGGCTAAACTTGGGTAAATTGGTAGTCCTGAATGTGTTTGTAAATGTCCATTTATTGAAGTTTTTTGAAGAGAAATTCAACCCTAAGACTTGTTATATTGAATTCAACAATGGGACTGGTTTCTTCCCCATTACCAGAGACTATATAGCCATAGTGTTTTAGTTAGACACAAGTTTAGACAAGAAATTTAGAATCAATGATTTGTTGGTTGAGTACCGCAATATGAGTAGCAATTATAAGAATGGAAGTTACCCTTGCACAGGCCTTGCAGTGACAGTAACCAAGTTAGGGTATTTTCAGAGGGTGAAGATCCACCCTACTCAACCGAATTGTTTGAAGATTATTTCAAAAACACATATTACTCTACCTGCCAGATCTTGGGAATAGAGGCCTCCATGTTCATGGAAATTGCACCCATGGTCCTAGTTGTGGACATGCAGAGTCATGATGCACGGTATTTTGATTATGCTGAATACCTGGCATATAATATAAAAAATGATTTAATGTCTATTAAGAATGGAGGAAGTAAATTTAGACATTATTCTTTAGTTATGCATATGGTATTATATGAAGGACAATGTATGGGCTTATGGGATAGAAATCTCAGGGTAAGAGACCTAGACATCAATGGAGATATAAAACCTGTGCAAATGTGGACTTCTATTTGGGATAGCAGATGTGATAGATACCATTATTTATATTTTGAAGAGTTTTTTGTGAAACCAATATTCAAACGGTTTGGACATCCTTGCAACCATAATTTTTTATTGGAAATACAGAAGTTTTTGAGACCAAAAGATAGACATGAAGAGGGAAAGTTTAGCTATAACTGGGGTAATTGGTATGTTTTCAGAGATTGCACTATGATAAGAGTATTCAGATATGAAGGGCCACCCTTCCTGCTACCAAAGACATGCTCAGATCAAGTTGCATACTTAGAAATTGTTAGGCAATTAGCTTCCTCAAACTTCATGCATCTCAAGAATCAGCATAAACAATCATTTATGCCTGGGACTTTATGCTTTAGAGATTTCATAGTACTTTCTGACAAAGGTTATCAATTAATTTATAGTAAATTAGAATAATTTAGATTACCTTTTGGAAATGCAAGAGGAAATTTTGATCCAGAACACTTCATAAATAGTGTAAAAACAAAGCAAAAGTTAAAGGGATATGATCATGTCCTATTTGTTGATGAAGATTTAATCAGAAATTGTGATGAAACTACAGCAGCAGAAAGAAGAAGTTTATACCGTAAAACCATGTTAGCAGAGGCTTGGAGGGTAGCCCAAAATGCCACCTACACAAGAGTTTTCCAGGACATTGATGATCCTATCGAAAGACTGGACACTATGATTAAACATGCACCAGAAATGGTCAAGAATGTTCCCCTTCATGTATTTAACAAAAAAGGAAAATAGATTAAAGATGCACAGGCTAAGTATGAAGTACCCCTGGGTCACTTGTCACCTCAACCCACACCGGATATAAGTTTCTCTGCAGACACAAACATTGCAGAAGGAGAGGGAGAGTTTGAAGAAGGGGTGCAAAGTTATGACCCAACCATTGAGGGGTATGAACCACCTAAAGACAGAGAAGCTGTCACTGTGGAAGCACCAAATGATCTATCAAAAGACATAAGGCACCTGGCCAATAGTAAATTCATATCAGATGATGATTTCATCTAAACATCTAAGTTTAAGGCCTTCTTATATGAATACAAGGGAAAACAAGCTAGGAAGAGAATGCAAGATATCACTCCTGACATACAGGATGAGGTGTTGTCTGAGCTTCAGAAGGAGATTGACAATGAATTGGAGATAATGACTCCAGAAAGGGGAAGGACCATGTTACAAGAAATAGGTGTGATTTTGATTCCTGGATGGGACATGGCTTTCGCCATTGTATTTGATTCTTTCAATACAAATCAAGATAAGAAGTTGAAACTCAGCATAGAGGCAATGGATGCTATCAGAAGAGGATCAGGGTATGACCTTGATAAAAGAGCATTGCTTATATGGGTGTTGTATCCTCCAAATAAGAGACCACATATCATTGATGATCCTAATAAAGCTTTTGGTAGCCTGTTGATACAAAGGATTGAGGATACAAATCCTATGGACACTGCTGATTTAAATGTTAATGTTGCAAGGTTTACTAAATCACAAATTGAGAAATTAATGAAAGATAATAATATATATAAGAAAGAAAATGCTATGCTGAGATAAGAGATTGATTTGCACAGAGACAAGTTGCCTTCATCCAACAGCTACTCACCATACCTAGAATGTGATCAAAGGGTAATAGAGGCCTTGGTAGATGTGAATTATTGGAAGTATACGGCAGAAAAGAATCAAAAGAAAAGTGAGCAGCTAGAAACTGAATTGAAAACTGTCAAATATATTATGGCCTCTAAATTGATTCAAAGAATGTTTGGCCACATGATGAAAAATAATGACAAGGTTTGGGATTTGCACAATAGAACACATCGATTATACCAAGAGCATAAAAGACTACACCTCAGAATGTTGGAAACAAAGGAAGGGTTGATTGCTAAAGCTAGCACTGAGGAACAAGTACTCAAACGATATAATGAATTGATGAAAGAATGTGAGAGATTTAATAGTATATTGATAGCAGATTTGAAAGATTTTTATCAACGTATTGATTTGGCATTTCCCAACTTCTTCAATGATGAGGGCAACCTAAAAGACAAGGACACTTGGAGGAATGAACTGGGTCAGTTACTGCCACCACTACTTTAAAATGTAAATAATGAGGAAAGGATGATAGAGAATACTTATACATGTCTGGGAAAGATATTTACTTTGGAATCAATGATGAGCAATTTACTTGAGACTGATCCATGTGATGATCAAGTGTACATCGACCATATCGGTCCAATAAATCTGTTTGTATCTAGAGCACTGTGATGAAGCAAAAGCAGTACAATTTTGTCAAGCAATGCAGGTGTATCTGGTGCAGGGCACCTAGGAGCACCTTGGTTCCTAAAGTCATTTTGATTGCATTTTTTTTGAAAGTTGTGGTTTTGTTTGTAATAAGGCTTTAGCCATGATTATATGGTCCTTTTTGTGTGGTCAAGATGATTGAGGTGACCATATAAACCTCAATCATGCTTAGTCCATCTGGACCCTTGTTGAGCCACTTAGGCCTAGTAGGTCTAATGTTGGTTTTTGAGTTTGTTTGGGTGATTCTAGTGTTTTAACATGTTGTAGGAAGTAGGATGGTGGTTTTTATTCCTTTGGCCAAGCACACCCAATCGCCATCCTTGTGAAAAGGCAAAAATACCATAGAGTAAAATGTTGCCAATAGTGTCAATGACACATTGACCGGTTCCAAACCATTTTTGGTGGTTGAATGTGGTTGAAGAAGTTAGACACTGACTGGGATCAGTTGAAACTCATTGTATTTCACTCTTGTACAGCAGAGAACATCAGGTACGGAGTTTTGGGGCATTGAAACCACAGAAAACAATCAATTTTCCTGCTTTTTCTACTGTGTACAGCCTGTACGGACTTGTCAGTTGTGCAAATGTTATTTTTTTGAAAGTGCTTGGAGTCAGGGTTCATATGAATCTAGTTTGAGGTCTTGAAGTGGTCAGGGTTATAAGATATTGAATTTTCTTTCAAGACTGGTCTAGAAACCCTGTTTTCTAGGGTTTGCAACATAAATCTGGCCCTAGAATGCATTCCCACTGGTGAAAATTCATAAAAAATGGTGAAATGTAGGCTAGGGATGTGTATTATAGGATTCCAAAAGCATTTGGCTGGGAGATGCTGTTTTCAAATTTTAAGATGATGCCCTAGGTCAAGTATTTCCTTGTATTTGACCAAATTCATGCTATTTGAGGTTGTAGATGACAGAATCTTGATAGGGTGACTGAATGAATGATGGTTTTGTGTTGTTTGGGTATGGTAGAGTCATTCCAAGTTCCTACCCCTGATCTATGCACCTAATTTTGAGCACTTGCTTTGTAACCTAGCCCTAAATTGATCAATTAGGCCTAGAGACCTAATGAGTGTTCTGGATTGCTAGAGTAGAGTTGGAACAGGAGACTTGGGAGTTTGATAGGGTTCCATAGAGGGTATCTAAAACCATCATTTGTTTGCCTAGTCATTTGGGATTTTGTCAAGTTGTGTGAAGAAAACCTAGTTTGGAGGGCTAGTTGGTGGTCAAACCAAGTGTTGGTAAGGTGTTTTCAGACCTTCATGAAGGTCTAGACATAGCCTTGAGAGTTGGACAAGAGCCTAGGTAAGAAATCCTTCATATACCCTGGAATGTGCCTTTGATTGTGTTGGATTGAAGAAGTGAAGTGGGTGAGTGGGCTAAGGAGAACAAACTCTCTTTGTGTTGTGCTTCCCTTGTGCCACTCTGCATCAGGTGGTATTAGAGCCATCAAAGAGATGGGAGATAGAGAAGAAGAGGAGGAAATTCCTTCAAAGGTGACCAATGTCGAATTGGCAAAGATAGTGAGAGAGCAAGCAGCCAAGAACAGAAGGATGGAGGCTGAGATAGAAAAGTTGAAGAAAGACAAAGACAAGAAGAAGAAGCCAGAGGTCATCTTGGATTCAGATGAAGAGGATCAAGATGAGAAAGAAGAAGTGCCTATGGAAGAGCCACAAGGAGGCATGTCAGAGAGACAATTCCTAGATGCACTTGGAAAGTTGAGTAGGAAGGACACTAAGGCAGACTTACCTATGTTTGCTGGTAAGATGAATCCAGAGGAGTGCCTTGATTGGATTGAGGCAATGGAGAACTATTTTGAATGTGAAGAAGTGGTAGAAAATCAGAAAGTGTAGGATTGCCAAATCAAGAATGAAAGGGCCAGCCTTGAGTTGGTTGAATTTTATTCAAAATGAGAGGATAGAAGATGATATGAATCCTATCTCTACATGGAGGAAGATGGTACTTGAAATCAAGAAGCAATTTGTCCCTAAGGATTATGAAGTCAACTTGAACAAGAAGTTGCACATGGATGTGAGCACCTACACAGAGGAGTTCCACAAGGTGACATTGAAAGCCAAGATGCCTGAGAATGAAAAACAGAAGCTTGCAAGGTATCTCAATGGCCTTAAGTTCTCCATTCAAGATGAACTAACTCTCTTTAACTCAGAGACAGTCCATAAGTGCTTTCAAATGGCACTGAGGATTGAGGATAAGCAGAGGAGAAAAGGTGATGCAAACAATACCAGTAGAGGCAGAGGAAATCATAACTTTAGGGGCAGAGGTAGATTTCAAAACAGAGATTATTTCTCTAGACCCCAAGATAGCAGATCACAAGAAGGCAACCAAGGGCAGGCTGATAAAAATAGTGCTAATCAGGGTCCATTTAGAGGGAGAGGAAATGGCAGAGGTAGAAGTGGGGGTAGAGGTCCCAATGTGTTTACTGGAAGGTGTTTCTCTTGCAATCAGATTGAACATTAGTCCTTTAGATGCCCGGAGAAGATGGGAAACACTGCTGCAAATCAGAAAGAAAGAAGAGTGCAACTCCTTCAAGAAGAGGACTGTCAAAGCACCACATCATACCAAACAACCTCTTCCAAGTCTACAGCACCTGAGAGTGGAGAATGCATCATGTTTAACAGATCACTCATCATGCCAGCCACCAAGGAGCAGCCCCAAAGGAACAACTTGTTCAGAACCACTTGCAAGGTGAAAGGAAAAGTTTGCAAGGTAATAGTTGATTCAGGTTCTTCTAAAAATTTGGCTTCTAATGAAATGGTGACTAAGTTAGGATTGGAAAGAATGCCTCATCCTAACCCCTATAGAGTCTTTTGGCTAACCAAGGAACAACAAATTGTAGTAAAAGAGCAATGTTGGGTTGAATTCAAGATAGGTGAATACCATGATAGGATTCTTTGTGAGATAGTGGATATGGATGCATGCCACCTTCTTCTTGGAAGGCCTTGGCAACATGACACAAGTGCCCAACATGATGGTAAGCAAAATGTGATTCATTTATCCAAGAATGGTGAAAATTTTACAATGACTCCTTTGATTGATGATTGCAAAGAGAAGGTCATTTCTAGTTCAGTTATGTTGGTAGGTGAAAAAGAGTTTTTGGCTAACCTCAAGGAAGAGAAAGTGCCATGTTTTGTAGTAGTCCTCAAGCCCAAGGATGTGAATCCCAAGAAGGTCAAAGTGCAGCAACCTCTTAGGAGGATTGGACCAAAGGAAGTGGAAGAACTGTTGGAAAGGTTTCATGATGTGATAGCTGATGAGAGTAAGGATGCTCTTCCACCAAAGAGGGAGATTAGTCATTGCATTGATCTCATCCCTGGATCCACCCTACCAAACCAAGCAGCATACAAGTTGACTCCAGAGCAAAATGCTGAAGTGGCAAGACAAATCCAAGACTTATTGGATAGAGGGCTTATCAGGAGGAGTATTAGTCCATGTGCAGTACCTGCAGTGCTTGCACCCAAGAAGGAAGGAACATGGAGACTATGCACTGATTCCAGGGCCATCAACAAGATCACTATCAGGTATAGATTTCCAATGCCTAGAATAGAAGATTTAATGGATTGCTTGGGTTGGGCTAAATATTTTACCAAGATGGATCTAAAAAGTGGTTACCACCAAATCAGGATAAGGGAGGGGGATGAGTGGAAAACTGCCTTCAAAACCAATGAAGAACTATTTGAATGGGTTGTCATGCCTTTTGGCTTATCAAATGCACCAAGCACCTTCATGAGATTGATGAATGAAGTGCTAAAACCTTACCTTAACAAGTTTATTGTTGTGTATCTGGATGATATATTAGTTTTTAGTGACAGCAAGGAAGACCACATAAGGCATATCCATCAAGTGCTCAGGAGGCTTCAAGAGGAGAAGTTGAGAATCAATCTTGACAAATGTGTCTTCCTACAAGAAGAGTTGATATTCTTAGGGTTTGTCATCTCTAAGGGCAGCCTAAAAATGGATCCAAGCAAAGTGGAAGCCAGTCTTAATTGGCCAACACCTACAACAGCCTCGGAGGTAAGGAGTTTCCATGGTTTGTGTAGCTTTTATAGAAAGTTCATTAGAGGGTTTAGTGGTATTTGTGCTCCACTTGTTGACACTATAAAAGGAGGCAAGAAATGTGTGTTTGTATGGACAAATGAGGCCAATCAAGCCTTTGAACTGTTAAAGAAAAAAATATTAGAAAAACCAGTCCTAGTGCTACCTAATTTTGACAAGGTCTTTGTGGTAGAGTGTGATGCAAGTAAGAGGGTTGTTGGGGGAGTCCAGAGTCAAGATGGGAGGCCTGTAGCCTTCTTTAGTGAGAAGTTAAATGAGGCAAAATAGAACTACTCCACCTATGATCTAGAGTTATATGCCATGGTTCAGTCATTGAGGAAATGGAGACACTACTTATTGCCAAAGGAATTTATACTTTTTACTGATAACCATGCATTAATTTTCTTGAACAGGCAGCATAAGTTGAATCACAGACATGTCAAGTGGATGGAGTACATCCAAGCGTACACCTTCTCCATAAAACACAAAAAAGAAGTGGCCAATAAGGTAGCCGATGCCTTAAGTAGGAGGAATCTTGTTGTGCAGACTATACAGTTGGAAAGTACAGGTATTCATACCATCAAAGATCAGTATGCAGCAGATGAAGACTTCAAAGAGCCATACCTATCTTGCAAGGCCATGACAGGAAGGTATAACACTGATTTTTCTAATTTGTTGTTACAAGATGGATATCTTTTCAAGGGTAGCATGTTGTGTATCCCAAGAGGGTCTGTTAGAGAGAATATAATCAGGGAAAAGCACTATGGCAGCATGTCAGGCCACTTTGCTATTGATAAGACCCTAGAATTGGTTAGGAGGTACTATTTTTAGCCAAAATTGCCAACCAATGTAAGGAAGTTTGTTGAAACTTGTCAAATTTGCCAAAGAGCCAAGGGGCATACATCAAATGTAGGGTTATACACTCCTCTACCTATTCCTTCAAAGCCTTGGGATTCCATAAGCATGGACTTTGTACTTGGTTTGCCTAGGACAAAGAATGGACATGACAGCATTTTTGTGGTTGTAGATAGGTTCTCAAAAATGGTTCACTTCATTCCATGTAGAACCACACATGATGCCTCACACATAGCAGGTCTTTTCTTCAAGGAAATAGTTAGGTTACATGGTTTACCTTTGTCCATAATCTCAGACAGAGACCCCAAGTTCATAAGACACTTCTGGAGGACACTTTGGAAGAGACTAGGTACAAACTTATCATTATCATCTACCTATCACCCTCAGTCTGATGGACAAATAGAGGTGATTAATAGGTCACTTGGAAACCTCCTAAGGTGCCTAACAAAGGAGCAGGGTGCTAGTTGGGATTCCATTTTGGCTCAGGCAGAGTTCTCATACAATGACACTATCAATAGAAGCATCGGCCTGTCTCCTTTCCAAATTGTTTATGGCACTCACCCAAGAGGTATTTTGGAACTTAGGGAGGTTAAAGGACTAGAAAATAGCAGTGCCTTGGCTAAAGACTTTGTTCAAGTCATGAAAGATGTCCATGAACAAGTACAATAGAAATTGTTGTCCACTTCTCAGAAGTACAAACAGTTTGCTGACAGGAAAATAAGGGATTTGCAATTCAAAGAAGGGTATTTGGTAATGGTCCATCTGAAGAAGGAGAGGCTCCCTGCAGGTAAACATACCAAGCTGCTCATGAAGAAGATTGGGCCTTGTGAAGTGCTCAAGAAATGTGGAGAGAATGCATATAAAATCAGACTTCCGGATGGCATTGCCTTGTCTCCAATTTTTAATGTTTCAGACCTTTATCCCTATAATGGATCTGATCCTTAGACTGCTATTGAAGAAGACCAAACTGATCATACACTCCAAGAATTGATTCCTTCATCTCCAAATCAAATTGAGTGCATTTTGGATAAGAGGATTGCAAAACAAACCAGGAGGCACACCTATCATGACTACTTGGTGAAGTGGCTAAACAAACCTTAGGAGGATGCTACTTGGATGAGCAGAGCAGACATTGAGAAGGCAGGTTTCACCTTTGACAACATTCCAACTCAAGAGACTTGAGTTCTGTTTGACAGTGGGTGTATGGTGCAGGGCACCTAGGAGCACCTTGGTTCCTAAAGTCATTTTGATTGCATTTTTTTTTTAAGTTGTGGTTTGTTTGTAATAAGGCTTTAGCCATGATTATATGGCCCTTTTTGTGTGGTCAAGATGATTGAGGTGACCATATAAACCTCAATCATGCTTAGTCCATCTGGACCCTTGTTGAGCCACTTAGGCCTAGTAGGTCTAATGTTGGTTTTTGAGTTTGTTTGGGTGATTCTATTGTTTTAACATGTTGTAGGAAGTAGGATGGTGGTTTTTATTCCTTTGGACAAGCACACCCAATCGTCATCCTTGTGAGAAGGCAAAAATACCATAGAGTAAAATGTTGCCAATAGTGTCAATGACACATTCGCTGGTTCCAAACCATTTTTGGTGGTTGAATGTGGTTGAAGAAGTTAGACACCAATTGGGATCAGTTGAAACTCATTGTATTTCACTCCTGTATGATAGAGAACATCAGGTACAGAGTTTTGGGGCATTGAAACCACAGAAAACAGTCAATTTTCCTTCTTTTTCTACTGTGTACGGCCTGTACGGACTTGTCAGTTGTGCAAATGTTATTTTTCTGAAAGTGCTTGGAGTCAGGGTTCATATGAATCTAGTTTGAGGTCTTGAAGTGGTTGGGGTCATAAGATATTGAATTTTCTTTCAAGACTGGTCTAGAAACCCTGTTTTCTAGGTTTTGCAACATAAATCCGGCCCTAGAATGCATTCCCACTGGTGAAAATTCATAAAAACTGGTGAAATGCAGGCTAGGGATGTGTATTATAGGATTCCAAAAGCATTTGGTTGGGAGATACTTTTTTTGAATTTTAAGATGATGCCCTAGGTCAAGTATTTCCTTGTATTTGACCAAATTCATGTTATTTGAGGTTGTAGATGATAGAATCTTGATAGGGTGACTGAATGAATGATGGTTTTGCATTGTTTGGGTATGTTAGAGTCATTCCAAGTTCCTACCCTTGATCTATGCACCTAATTTTGAGCACTTGCTTTGTAACCTAGCCCTAAATTAATCAATTAGGCCTAGAGACCTAATGAGTGTTCTGGATTGCTGGAGTAGAGTTGGAACAGGAGACTTGGGAGTTTGATAGGGTTCCATAGAGGGTATCTAAAACCATCATTTGTTTGCCTAGTCATTTGGGATTTTGTCAAGTTGTGTGAAGAAAACCTAGTTTGGAGGGCTAGTAGCCTTACTAGTCAAGGTATAGGCTGGAGAGTTTTGGGAAGTTGGTGGTCAAACCAAGTGTTGGCAAGGTGTTTTCAGACCTGCATGAAGGCGTAGACATAGCCTTGAGAGTTGGACAAGAGCCTAGGTAACAAATCCTTCACATACCCTGGAATGTGCCTTTGATTGTGTTGGATTGAAGAAGTGAAGTGGGTGAGTGGGCTAAGGAGAACAAACTCTCTTTGTGTTGTGCTTCCCTTGTGCCACTCTACATCATTATCAATCTATATTATGGAGATGAGGATGACCTTGCCATGCCTTTGAGTCACGGGTCACTCTATGGAGATTAATGGAGTCGGAATCAGATTGTTGCATATGCTTTTATCTTCATTTATGTTTGTTAATTATGCATTAGTTACCAAAAGATGTTATTATGAAAAGCTACAATGTTTCAGGCCTGAAGCTTGTTTGCATCCTATAAAATAGGATACCAAGGCTACTATGAAGGAGATCATCCAATCTATTTCAGAGACATATATTTAATATAAATTAGTATTCAAAGAATCCATTTCCATCTATCTATGTTTTCAAACTAGTATGAATTGCTAAATTAATAAAAATAATTAGAGTTAGTTGGTGGATCCAAAATTGATGTTCAATTGTTGTGTTGATGTTAATATTTATGGGTTGCATGATTGTCTCCAAAGTGGTTTTTCAAGTTGTTTAATTTAATATATCAAGGATATCATTATTTTTTTAGTATACATTTGTTGTTACTATATGATCTATGTGATTGGTTTATGAGGAAGTTGATTTAAATCTGACTGAGTAGTCAGTGTTTATTGGTCTCTAGCTAGGGTTAAAATCCTTTGAACAATCTATTCTAGTTGGTTTCCTTCTTGTTAGAATTAAAATCCTTTTTCTAGGTCATAGCAGTTTAAGGAAATATCATTGGGATTTATAAGAAGAATCTTATACCTCGACATTCTTGCACATCTGCATAAGATACAGATTTACATAATTGCCTAACAATCTGAGTTAAGTCAATACAAAGATCCATTACACCATTGACTCTTGATTTCTTTGCCCAATAGATAAAGCATTGGTCCAATTTACTATTAATCTTTGTACCCTATTCATATTTGTAAACCTTAACCTTAGAAATACATTCCAACCCTTACATCTACTTCACACCCATTTGCCACTATGAAGGTTACACAAAAATCTACAATATCTTTCAAGGTACACTGACCTAGGTCTAGTAGAACCTAAAGTGAAGGGGGTTTAGCCATATCTACCCCGTGTCATTAGCCAAAAATGTCAAGAGAGCTTGGCAACCTCTTAGGGTTAACAACCTATATTTTTGTGACCTAACAGATTGTTTGAGATGTTTCATTGGAATGTCAGAGGTTTGGAATCCTCTGAGAGGAAATATACAGTTAGAGATTTTTGTACCACTCTTTGACTTTTAAATGACACGGTTTAGTGCTATTCCACCCATGTAAAGGAGTTGTATACCATCATGCAAGCCATCAAGAAATGATCTCACTACATCTTGGGAAAGGAGGTCCAATCATCCACTTTGATCATAAGCCACTCCAATTCTTGCAAACTCTAAACAAATTAGAAAATGTGCACCACATGAAATGGATGACATGTCTACAACAATTCCATCTAGTTATCTGCAATCACGAGAAGGGAAAAGACAAAAAGGTATTTGACTACCTAAGCTAATAGCTAGTTCATGCACTCACCACAATGTTGGACTCATGTGGTCACAACTTCTTTGACTAGGAACCTCTCTACCCACCAGACTTGTGCTTTGCATAGAACTACACAAAGCTCTTACAAGGAAAATAGGTTGGTGAATTTTACATGTCTAGCAAGCTTCTCTACAAGCTCAAGTATCTCTATGTTTTAGACACCACACCACACTAGAGACTCATCTAGGAAGCATACTATTACAAAATAAATCAACACTTCA
Organism: Cunninghamia lanceolata; assembly: GCA_027924645.1. Classification (NCBI taxonomy): domain Eukaryota; kingdom Viridiplantae; phylum Streptophyta; class Pinopsida; order Cupressales; family Cupressaceae; genus Cunninghamia; species Cunninghamia lanceolata. The sequence continues at coordinate 1,276,635 of BSBN01000134.1, forward strand.
ACATTACTAAAACACTAGCAACACTTGAACAACACTTCTAGTGGCCTCACATATGTACAAATTGAGAACCACATCAAGTCTCTCATTCTTTGTAGCATTGCAAAATATTGGAAATAGGAAGCTTGGACTCTACACCCCTCTCTTAGGTTTGACACCACCTTAGTAATCATTAACATGGATTTATTAAGAAGACTACCTATGACAAAGCACTAGTGTAACTCCATGACTGTGTTATCATTATGTATTTTTATTATGTTTGCCATACTTATTTCTTCTTATATTTGAATGAATATCAGTTATTGAGCCTCAATACTATGCTTATGTGAATGAATATGCTAATACAATAAACGATTTACTGTGGATGTTTTCAGTTACATGTTCAAAATTATGTTCAACATAAAAATGGAAACTATTTAAAAATAATAAAGTTAACAAAGTTTCTTATTTAAATAATTGTGAGTTATGTTCATTAATATTTTATTAACTTTTGTGTCTTCACGAACATATGTTGATACAAAATGAATGGAAGAAGCATCCAAGTAATCCTATTTTTTTCTGCCAACCAATTTAAGGATATTGAATAGGTAATTTGTATCAACACAAATAATATTACTGAAGCATTACAAAGTTTAGGCCATAAGAATCATCCTTTTTTAAACATGGATTGTAAATAATTCTAAAAATTTAGAAGTCTTGGTCATTAACATTATTGTCTGCTACAATGTCATCAAGTGTATCATTGTCAATGTTCATATGTTCTTTCAAGTATTTAATATTATCATCATCCTCATCTTGACCTGCATCATCTTCATCATCATTGAAATTTGACTGTAGACCATCTATATTGTTACCAGATGTATTTGGATCATCATTTTCTAGACCATCCATATTGTTGTCTTCCATAACATCATCTAACTTTGGATTGTTGTCTTCTTGTGCCTGAACATAACCATCTTCAACATCATCATGGATGTCAATTTCTTTGATGTTCTCTAATCCCTCTCTCATTTTGTTGGCCATCATTGTTTTGCTCAATATCCACTAATGCATCATCAAATACATGATCATAATTTATGACAAATATCCAATTCGGGTCCAAGATATCTTCATAGAAAAATACCTGCACATGAATGACATACACATATTAGACGTATGGTATAACAATTTTATTGATTAATAAACACATGTATATATTTGCAATAAACTATGAATTAATGGATTAATGATCACTACCGCTTCTTGTTTGAGTTAAAGAAATACCTTCTCACAATGAATTGGTAGAACATAAGGCTCCGTATCCTCCGGTAAGAAACATGAGGAATCTATAGAAAACAATCCACTATGGGTATCATGTCTTTGTGTCCTCTCAAATGCTTCATACCATCTACACTTAAAAACACAACATTTAAAAGAGCAGTAATCCAACTCAATAATTTCTTGTATTTTCCCAACATATTGTAGATTCCCTTCAATTATATTCTTATCTTTTGAGCTTGATCGACTAGATTGCTTGAAGTCAACCATGATGCCACAATCGAAGGATCGTCTCTTTACATCTACACTTTCTACACGATAATGTTGACCATATGACCACATTGCTAGATATTTCCTCACCTGTGAAAGACCATTTATTTCAGTGAAAAAAAATATAATGACAAATATTAAAATAGTTAACAGTGTCAAAACTGTAAGGAAACAACATTTTGTAAAATTCCAACTGTACCTTTCTTTTACATCCTCTAGACATGTTGATTTCATCTTCTGTTATGTTTGAATCTATACTTGCATCTTCTATTTGATTTTGAATTTGTTCAGCAACCCATTCTAGTGTGCAATATTTGCCCCATTCCCCAAGAAGATCAGTGGGAAGTGGAGTATTCCTTGGGTTCAATCTCTTAAACTATCTTCTTGCTTCTAACACTTCTACTCTCTTTTTATCATACAGATCGATCCATTTGTTCATAAAATCCATGTGGTACAGAATGAACTTGTTGAGTATAGCACTTTTGTCTACACCTATTACATGTCAACATGTTTATTTCAAACTCCAAATGTCATGCTGTTAATTTGACAAATAAATTACAAAGTAAATTAATGATTGCAAGAAAAACAACCACACTAATCATGAATTTACTAATTTCTACTTGAACACCATTAGATTGTGGTTTTTCTCCATCAATAATATCTGATGCTCGTTCTTCATCCCAGAAGCGTGGCCCATCTTCAAAATCCTTACCAAGGAATTCACACATGAAGAAAAATGCTTCATTCAATACATACCCTTCAGCCATGCAACCCTTTGGATGTGCCTTTTGTCGGACATATCTTTTTAGAGTTTTCATATACCTCTCAAAGAAAAACATCCACCTCGTTGATACGACACCCATCAATTCAATGTCATCAACTAGGTGTATAAGTAAATGGACTTGTAGGTCCATGAAACTTGTAGGGAGGTCCTTCTCAAATACACATACAATTTCTACAATTTCCTTCTTCCATTTTGGCACTTCACATTCGTAGATCTCCTTGGAGGTCACCCACCTAATATAAGAATAGTAAATTAGTATGAACCTTTAGTCAAAAATTAAAATGCAATAGAATATCTCTGTCTCTCACACATGAACATTTCATATAACCACATACCTTGTAAATGCTAACAATCGATTTATGGCATTCCTTAAGTCAACTGTAAGACAAGAATCCCCCCTAATTTCCAATGGCGTGATATGCTATCAAACACATTTATGAAAAGGTCATTAGTAATTTTTCCTCACACAACAAAATATCAAAATATATTTAGTACTTAATCAATGTTACCAGTAAATGTTAAATGATGATATATAATGCCTTCATAAAATTATGAAAATCATGTGTTTTAAATCCTATGATATGTCCATCAACTATAAAAGCTTTAGCCAATGACAACCCATAGCCAGTAGGTGTCCTTATTGAACAGATGACATTTTTTAGTTGGTCTAGCTCTTTTTTTTTCAAAATCCATGGAGCTTCTGCATATGTTTCATTTCCCTGTTTGGCCACAAATGTTTTCTATCAATTTTGGTACGTGAAAGAGCAATATCTCTCCTCGAAGACAAGGTGTCCTTCTCTTTGCCTGATATTTGTTGAAATATAGAATCTGGGATATTTTTGAAGATGTGCATAGGATCTAATAGGTGAGATATTAATAGATCCTTCTAGTAAGGGAGCTCATAAAATATGGATTTCCTTTTCATTTCTTCTGGCATATTAACTACAACTTGTTCTGGTTCTTCAATTGAATCACCCTGATCAAAAAAATCCTCCCAAGCTTTCAATTCAGCATCTTCATACTTCTTAAGCCAATCACCTGGACCTATAATCATGGGAGGGCCTCTATTTTCAACTTTTCCATCAAATTGATTCTTCAGGCGATTTCTAAACTTATGATCTAGTGGTAGAAAAACCATGTTGTTTGTGTAAATAAATTTATGTAGATCTTTAGAATATCGCCCTTGAAATTGTTCTGCACATCTTGGACATGCAAATATCCCCTTTGTTTGAAGCCCTATAATTTAATAAGTAATGTTAATAATATCAAAACAATAGTATAAAACTAAGTATGAAAGTTGGGATGGAAATAAATTATGAGTGTAAATATGTAAATGTTTTATCTTACTAGAACAAACACCAAGTCCTGGGAAATCATGAATAGTCCAACATAGCACACCATACAACATGAAGGACCTATTTGATGGGGGGCATGATATGCCATACATTCTTATGCCTTTCCATAGCAGTTGCATCTCATCAATAAAAGGCGCAAGATAAACATCCATGTTTTTAACTTGATGTTTTCCTGGAACAATGAGAGTCAGCATAAGGTGCTCCTTTCTAACACTCATCCATGGGGGAATATTGTATACTATCAATCCAACTGGCCAAACACTATAATTTGAGCGTAGGAAAGAGAATGGGCACACTCCATCAATTGCAAGACCAAACTTGATACTACGGGATTCATCTTTGAATTTTCTTGGCCATTTTTCCTCTATGTGTTTCATTACTTTGGAGTCAGCCAGAATTCGCATGAATCCATCTTTACTCCTGTTCTTTGCATGTCAGTCCATCAATTGTGCAAGTGACTTGCAACAAAACATTCGTTAAAGTCTAGGTATTATTGGCATGTGACGTAAACCTTCTTTGGAACTGTAGGACCTTGTACATCTATACGATATCCCTTCTCTTTACATACAAGGCATTCTACCTCATTTTCATATTCATCTCTGTATAAAATGCAATCACTTTTACATGAATGAATTTGCTTATATTCAATCCCCAATTCAACCAGCAACATATGCGCCTCTCTGCAAGTTGATGGCAACACATTCTCTTTAGGGAATATTTTAGTTTTAAGTACCCTGTAAGATTGCCAGAGATTAAATCAATTGAATGTTTGACTTATGATGAACATGTTTCATATGTCAATCTATACTAGGACTGTTTGTATACAATATATGGTTTTAAATTCCCCTTAAAGAAATATAAACGAAGTTGATGAATGTTTACAAATTATGTACACCAATTGACAATGCAAAGTAAGAAATGGATTTCATCTCACTTTAGTAGGGTTGTGAATCCTTTGTCTGACCAACCAAATAGTGACTTGATTTCTAATAATATTAATGTGCATGCCAGTTTTGAGGTTCTACTTGCACCTGATTTGAACATGGGTGTCTTTGTTGCTTGCTTGATGGAGTCTTTCAGGTTGTTATCATCAACATTACATTGGTGGTAATTACCCCTACTATCATCGTTACTATCAACCATATGATCATTATTGTCATCACTGTTTCCATCCCCAAAGAAATCTGTAAGCATTTCATTCAATCCTTCTTCATGCACTACATTTTCACTATCATGATCATCATCATTAAGGCTAGCTGGCATGTCATCAGTGTATGCGGATCTCATCAGCAGTTCAAATTTCTCAGTTGCTAGTATTCTCTTCAATGTTGCACTTTTCTGCCTGGTATGGTTTAAAGGATGGTTTGGATCATCCCATCCAAACCTTAATAACCCAGTTGGATCTTGGGTATTAGTATGTGTTTCATCAACATCTTCTACCTATCAACAAACGCAAGCATTATTTAATGTTTGGCAACAATTGCACTAAATTCAAAATGTATCAATTTCAAAGAAATATAATCAAATATGGCTTAAAAATAAAAATATAAATAGTATGAACATATATACATCAATTGAATAATGGAACATTATTTTATAGACTACCTTTTTTATACAATAATTTAAAGAAAACACAATTTTAACAACATAGTTTATAAAACATCAGTCCACACTCATTTATTATTCTTTGGTTTTCTACCCTTAAGAACATCCTTAGGGAGACCTTGTTATTCCCTTTTCTTTCGTGCAGGAGTATGTTTTAAGAAGGGGTAATCAATCAATAACTCATCCCCAATGGTAAGGTCCATAATAGCGGCAACCATTATCAATATATCAACCTCTCTTTCCATATCTCCATCTTTATCATTTATAACCTCAACAAATTGACAATTCATTCTTACAGTAGGGTCCCTTCCCTTACTACTATTTATAAATCCTGCAATATTTTTGTGTGTGTATTCATGCCCATCTATATACATAAGATGACCTCTATTCATTTATTTTCCACTTTCCAATTGGAGACAATGTGTATACATATTTGAATTTAGACCATATGATGACATGCTAGGCTTATATCCTGCTAGCCTTCTCCATTCACCACAGTAATATGATGGACCATAATATGGCATTAATCTCCTAGTGGTTTGTTCTGAATTGTTTCTATGTTTAGATCCCACATGTACATTTTGGATGACAAAGAGGCCTAGATTCACTCCATGAATATTGGAGGGTCATATCATATAGTTGTATCCCCAAAATTGAAACACCTCATACACTCTAGGTAGTTGTTGATCACTAGGTCAAGCGCAATATAGTCGGCGATCAAATGTCTCTTTGTAAATTAATCTTAAACTCAGGGGCAAGTCATCATCTCCATCACATTCATTCTCATAGGGTATGTAGTCCACCTTACCCTTGTCTTTAAGCAAATTATACATCTTTAAACCAGTTCTTGTTTTGTTACTTGTTTTCATCAATTCCTCATCTTCGGAGCTGGTATATTGGCACATATTTTTGTTAGATGTATCATCTGATGAATGATCATTGCCCTCTAGGCTGGAAGTTGGTGATCCGGAAAACTTTAAACCAAGAACTTTATCCTGCAAGTATCCATTAAGAAAAAATTAGTTATTTAAATAATATAAAACAATGTTTAAACGAAGTATACATATTATTTATATCAAATTGGAAAATTCCTTACTACAATTCCTATTGGATTTGAATTGATTGTAGGAGGCATACTACCAACTAGAAGCTCATCATATATGTAATGTCTTTGTACAATCACTCATTTGAATTGTTTCTTTCCACGACATACAGAACATCCACAAATAATAATTTTCTCAAAGTATTAATCCCATGTACTATAGTCCTGACCAACCTCTTGTTCAGTGCAATCATTTGTTGTGTCTGCAGGATCCATTGTAATATCCTCTTCCACCCACTGTCGTCTATGTGATTTAATAGTTTTAGGTCCACGTCCACATACATATCTTTTTCTTTTGCTAGTTCAACACTTAGGATATGCATTTGCTCCAATCTCCATCTAAAATAATCAACAACATGCATTAATTTATGTCAAGATTGGATATTACATTATAAATTTCAATAATACTGTGAAAAAAGATGGATGTATCACAAAATGCCATTAGATCATTTTTTCCTAAGTCAAGTCAAAATTTGAGTACTTGATGTCCCACTTCATCCGTTGTGTCCTCATTTGATATGACACAATCTGTTGCCATGGCCTCGTCTGGCTCCTATAATACACAACATAGTAAATAGTGTTTAGTACACCAATTATATCATTTCAATGAATATGCTATCCAACACAAAACCTCACTTTAGTCATATATGTGACATATTCATATCATGTTTTGGCCATAGTAATTTTCAAACTTTTCCCTTGATCATATAATCACATTTAATCACCATTCCTATGCATTTTAAACCAATAAGTTTGACCTCAAAGGCCTCATGGTCCAAATAATGACTTTATCTCCTCTATGTTGTAGCATTTGTGAATTCATAAACACCTTCCTCCTTTGGTTGAGGTTGCTTTCTCTTCTTACCTCTATTGTATCTGCAAATTCTCTTGTCATAACTATTTCCACCCACTTTCCTCTCTGCGATTTAGTAGTTCTACATCGTCCATGTCCTCTCTCCATGGCCTCCTCTAGATCTTGTAATACACAACAATGACAATAGTCACATAACAGTTGTGCACCAAGAGGTTAAAAGGAACCAATCAAGATAACCACACATGAACAACAAATGTGTCCTGATAGATTATATAAATTTCCTATATGTTTGCATTTATCCTCTATCCTTTCTACATCAGCCCTCAATTGTGCAGACCTCCTAGTTGTTATATGCAAATGATTTGTATCCTTGCATTCCCATTGGTAAATACAGTGAATTGATTTGAATCATTGTATAACCAATTTGTAGGTACAGTGAATTGATTTGAGTTTTTGCATTTATAATTCAAAAATCACAATGATATGGTTGGAATCCTTGAGTACTCAATTACCAAACACGGTGAAACGATGTAGGTTTTCGCATACCCACTTAGCTATTATAGTGAAATGTATATGAATATTTGAAGATCCATTCACCATACATGGTGACTATTTAGACATAGGACTTTGAAGTCCATGCACTGAACAGAGGAAAATACTACATTAGTTTTCAATGCCTGATGACATGTTTAAAGACATCTCTTCCTTTAACAACATTTGAAAAGGGAAGAAGTAGGTGACCTAATTTGTGAAAGAATGGTGATCACTTTCACTGGTAAGCTCATTATTCTTGCATTGGCAGAATTTGATAGATTTCTTCTCATTTGTAAAATTGTAAGCAAAAGGTTTTCATTATAGTATGTGCAAATTACAAGCATCCACATCATCCACTCCTAGGTCTAAAATTTTCCAATAGTTGTTATATGCAAATGATTTGTATCCTTGCATTCCCATTAGCAAATACAGTGAATTGATTTGAATCCATGTATAACCAATTTGTAGGTACAGTGAATTGATTTGAGTTTTTGCATTCACAATTAAAAAATCACAGTGAGATGGTTTGAATCCTTGAGTACTCAATTACCAAAAATGGTGAAACGATGCAAGTTTTTGCATACCCACTTAGCTATTATAGTGAAATGTATATGAATATTTGAAGATCCATTCACCATACATGGTGACTATTTAGACATAGGACTTTGAAGTCCATGCACTGAAAAGAGGAAAATACTACATCAGTTTTCAATGCTTGATGACATGTTTAAAGACATCTCTTCCTTTAACAACATTTGAAAAGGGAAGAAGCAGGTGACCTAATTTTTGAAAGAATGGTGATCACTTTCACTGGTAAGCTCATTATTCTTGCATTGGCAGAATTTGATAGATTTCTTCTCATTTGTAAAATTGTAAGCAAAAGGTTTTCATTATAGTATGAGCAAATTACAAGCATCCACATCATCCAAATTACAATCATCATCATCATCATCAAATCATTTGTATGTTTTTTCAATCACTTTGGAGATAGTACAGCAACATATAAATGTGAAAATTAACACAACAGTTGAACACTGAAAAACGGTTACCATTTAAGTACAATCTTCTCCATAATACTACTTCATAATATATATATTAATTGCAAAGTTTTTGGAACATGAAAGTGGATGAGTGGGATGGGTGCAATCTATCTTCTTACTAAGTACCCTAAAATGCTTCAGAAATAACTACTACCCTCCTTTTTTCTCTTGCCTCTTGGTCTCTCTTATATGCGAGAGGCAACAAGCTATAGACCCGTTACAAAAAGACATGACTTTTGATAACTAATTATAACTAAAAAGAAAAACATTTCATTAAATGGATGCACCAATCTGTTAATATCTGAATAGAGGCCAGTGACCATCTAAGGCATGTGCAAAGATTCTATTTTATGATATGATGCCCATCATACTGTTGGCTGATCTCCTCCATCTAATGACTGTCCTGTCATATCTGGCACGTTCATGGTTCAATTGATAAATAGATTTATTGCAGAGAGATGATGGATGTAGTCCTGTTCTACATAGGTATTCACATTGATAATCACTTCCTTCATATCATACTCCATTCACATCATTTTTTCCAACTGCTTATGAGTATTTTTCAAGACTATCTCTTCATCGTTGATCTCCTGTAATGCATTAGTCAGAACCATGGCCAATTCTTCCTTCCAATCATCACATTTTTTAGAGATTCCCAGAATTATCATGAAGTGGTGGAGCAAGATTAAAATAATCAAACTCTTCTTTGAGCTTGTCATGATATTCATCATGTGACTCTATCAAATCATTATATACCTGTAATGTTTATCCCGCCAAGATCCCTTTGCCCAAAAGATCTTCTTTCTTTTTAGTCATCCTCCCCTATAATCTTTTATTTTCTGCCATTGCTAAGCGTGTTAGCTTAAACAATTTCTAATAGGTATCAGTATAGCTTATCATTTTATTGAATCTTTCCCTGATTAATTCAAATGCCATATCATATTTCATAGTTTTTACTTCCTTCTCCGGCTCTTTACATTTCCCTTGGGATTTTAGATGGCATTTTTTCCAATAAGATGCATCAGTAAGTGTATCTAACACTTTCTTATCTTTCTCAAGTTCTGGAGGATAGAATTGTGATATAGAAGAGAAAGAGGATCTTTCCTTTCAATATAACAACTCCTTCTTTAGTCTATCATTTTCTTTAAGCAATTTTTCAACTTGTGCCTTATTGAACTTTGCCACATTAATGTTGAGCTCTGCTATTTCCATGGGGTCAGTATCCCCTACCCTTTTTACTAAGAGATGACCAAACATTTGATTTGAATTATTAGCAATTGTTGGTCAAGTATCCTATGGGTAAAGTGACCAAATGAGTAGAGTGGCTTCATCTGCATTATACCTTGATCCTGATCCTGAGTATATCTTATCAGTGGCTTCTTCAGTCAAATTCATTGTTTTGTCTTCTCTCTTCCTGAAGCTATCAAACACAATTGCTGAGCTCATATCCCACCCTGACAAGAGCAATACTTTGGCTTCTTGAAGCAACTCCCTTCCTCTTTCGGGAGTGATGGACTCCATCTCTTTATCAACTTCCCTTTTTAATTTATCCAAAGCAGTAACCTCTTGTTCAGAAGTGACATCTTGCATTTTTTTCTCTCACCTTTATTCCTTTGTACTCATAGACAAATGACTTAAATTTGGGATTTTTAATAAAATCATCATCAGAAATAAATTTCTCTACAACCAAGATTCTAATTTCATCAGATAATTCATCTGACGTCTCAAACTTTACATCATTCAATTCAGGAGGATGCTCATATTGTGCTATTTCAGGAGCATTTATTGGCTTCATTTGTTCACTTTCTTCAGCACTTTCCCCTTCTTCACTTATGTCAGTATCTACAGAAAAACATACTTTAGGGGTAGGCTGTGAGGCTTCGTAGCCCAGAGGCTCTATGTCTTCAGCTTGTGTTCCTAAATAGATTGTATAAGTTGTATCAAAAACAACTAGGGCACATCTTTTATGATTTCATCTGCATGAGCAATCAATTATTCAATCCTTGCCAGTGGATCCTGTATTTCACAAAATATTTTTGAATAAGATTGGACATGTTTTCTTTTCCATTCATCAGCAAGTATCACTTTGTTGAATGTGCCCATTCTGTTAATAGTAGAGGCCTCATCACGGTTTCTAATCACATCTTCCTCTGAAAATAAATGTTCATATCTTGAGAGCCCTTGTGAAATCTTTGATTTATGAATAAAACCCTCTGAATCAAAATTTTGTCTTTCATTACTTATAGGAAAATTGAACTGTGCCAATTTAGTATTAATTTCTTCATACCCTTCATTTGTGACCACTGTGAAATCTCCAAAACATAGAGTGCTAGGCATGATTGACTATTTGTTATGCTTCTTGAGGTGTATGGCATCAGATTTTACTAATTGCCTCACAATCTCTAGATAGGCAATCCGATCAGGAACTATTCGTGGCAACAAATGTGGGGTGCCCTTAAATCCATAAACTCTAATCACTGTGCAGTCATGGAAAGCATACCAATCTCCCCAGTTATGGTCCACTTTACTTTTAGGGTCATTTTCTTTGGGTCTTAGAAATCTCTGCATCCTTGGGGATAGGTTATAATCCTGGGGATATCCCAATAACTCCATTAAAGGTTTTACAAAAAACTCTTCAAAGTAGAGGTAGTGAGATCTACCAAATCGTCTATCCCATAATGAAGTCCACATCTATATAGGTTTAGGATACCCATTATCAAAAGAATCCCTTATCCTCAGTTCACTGCTCCAAAATCCTCTATCATGTCTCTCATACAAAAGCAAATGCATTAATAAGGAATAGTGTTTGAAGTTGATCCTATCACTGTTATTTTTTATTTTTCCAACCCTTGATTTAGGGTATTAGCCACAAAGCTAGCATAGTCAAAAGGCCTGGCCCACTTAGTCTGTACATCTGTGGATAAAACCATTGGTGCAATTGACATTAGAGGTGGGACCTCTACTCCCAAGACTTTACCAGTTGCATAATAGGTGTATCAAAAATACTCTTCAAATAGATCTTCATGAAATGGAGGATTCTCATTACTAGAGAATTTCCTTAATTGTCCTTCCTAGTCCTTAGGCCTATGCAAGGCCAACTTCAAAACCACACTCTAATTGAAATACATTGGAAATGAGATCTTTTGAAATAACCAATAAATTATCACCACTGTGTGTTCGAATAGTTCTCATTTTTTTTATCATATTTACTGGCAAGGGCTTTCGTTAATTCCACATTGACAAACACCTCTGGCACAACTAATCTCCCTAGGTTTAGCCTCCACGGGTTACAAACTAGTAAAAATCTATATTGTTTTCTATACTGGTATAAGAAAAGTTTGTACCCTCGTAGTGGAGTCCATACATCTCCCAAGTCCTTGTGATTGTCCAACAATCGATCATGTGAGGGGTTCATCTATACACTTCTTTTTGGTCTTGGTCCTGACCCAGGCCACTGATCTATCAAGTCTTGGTTTAATGGTCTCTTTTCAGTTTTCAGTTTCTTATTTTTAGGTTTTTCTGCACTATGTCCCATTGCTTGATCTATCAAGTCTTGGTTTAATGGTCTCTTTTCAGTTTTCTATTTCTTATTTTTAGGTTTTTCTGCACTATCTCCCATTGCTTGAATTCAACCCTGTAAGAGACAGAATTTCTCAGCTGGGATCAATGTACTTACTTGAATTTCACTTTCCCACTAGTTTTTCTTTGCTTTACTGTGTGAGAGCTTCAGTCCCTTTCTCCTTCACCCCCTTTTGCAATTTGTTCAAGTTTTACAGGAGCTATGTGATCAAACTGTGGCACAACTCACTTTTATTCCAGGTTCATAAATGCACCTTTCATTTATGTCATGTCATAGGAGGAGGTCATTTATTTTGAATATATGAACGATGCCTCGGGATGTCACAATAATTATTATCGCTGCATCATTGAGACTATTATTTATGTTTCACTGATGTTAGCTTCCTTCATCGATGAACTCTTTGTATTGGTGTATCGATGGAACGCCAGGTAACATTACCCCGATGTACCTTAGCTTGGGCCATATTGCATCTTTGGTTAACTTATGGTCATATCGGGTTATTGAGAGAACAAAAACATTTTTTCCGCCGCTGTTTATGAGTCACAACGATGTGCTAGCTTTTGTTGATTTTATCAGACTATTGGTGAGGGACTCTCAAGAGTTAAGCCGATAGGATCTTGTTAGCCTGATATGGCTACGAGTTATGTTTATAGGACTATCACTGGGAGTATGATGGGAACTCCAATGACGAGGGCTAACAATACTGCACCTTTGGTTAACTTATGGTCATATTGGGTTATTGAGGGAACATAAACATTTGTTTTGCTGATTTTTATGAGTCACAATGATGTGCTAGCTTTTGTTGATTTTATCGATGAGGGACTCTCAAGAGTTAGGCCGATAGGATATTGTTAGCCTGATATGGCTACGAGTTATGTTTATAAGACTATTGGTGTGAGTATGATGGGAACTCCAACTATGAGGGCATGTTCGACCAATTATGTCTGATTTTGGACAACGCACAGTTATATCAGATCATCGGGGGAATATGAATATCTATCCTACCGATGATTGTGTGTTGCAATGATGAGCTCACTGTAGTTGGCTATATCAGTCTATCGGGGTAAGGACTTCAAAGGTTAGCTCAACAGGGTATTTTTAGACAGATAACGCTGTAAATTGTTTTTCATAGGGCTGTCGGTGGAGCTATAAATAGGGTTCCAACGATGAAGTGTTGCTAGGCTGATGTGTTGGTTTTTCTTCTGAATCAGCATTAGGGTTTGCCACTTCTAATGCACAGGCAGATTCAACCAACTAATACAGGAGGTTACGTGAGCTGCCTCCCCTTCACTTCTAGTTCTGCCACACCAAGGGGGGTATCCCTATGACAAAAGATGTAACATTGACTAGCTCAAAGATAGAAAGATATAACTTGACAATAACAGGCAGAATACTCTCATGTATGGACCAAGATCTTCATGATAGATCACAAGGTGGGCAACATTCTTGGACATATATGTCTGGTTGGGTATGAGAGTATGTAGGGGGTTCCTAATCCTACTCCTACAACTAATAGGTGGAAGTGATGAAATGGGTGGACATAATGTCCTAGATGCAAGACAAGGGGTTTTGGCTCATAACTACTGACCCAGGAGCAGACTGATGCCTATCCATTGGGCAAGGAGTCAACTAGACGCATACAGCAGATGGTTTGCAACTTTCACTCAAGTTTCAGGGGGTTGGACTTGATGCTTGCCTTACAAACATCACCCAAGAAAGGGTATCTAACTGCCTCTACTTACAGATATCCCTAAAGACATACAACATTCTCCATACATTGACCTAAAATAGTTTAATCCACTCCTTGAATGGAAGTTACAGATCAAGCATGCAGTATAGGTATCTATACCCTAGAATCTATGAAACCCTTAGCAACCAGATTCAAAAGAACGATGACATATAGCAAATGGAGACAAGCAGATAGACACATGCAATAAGCATTTTTCATATAAATCAACACTGAAACTGAAAATATGTGCAAAATACACTCATGCTGCAACACATAAACTCCAAAATGGGATGGAACAACCAAGTTCATGCCCTGCTCTTCATTATTTACACAAAATTGCCCCAAGCCTTCAACAATCTAAAATGAGTGACACAGTCTGCCCTTTATAGCAAAACTGTGTACTCATCATTAATTACATGGTTGACTCAAAAATTTCACCAGATACACGCATGAGGAAATGGTGCTCAAAAAAGACAATGCTGCAAAGGGACAAGGAGGAGGGACAAGAAGTGATCTCTAGCCCCACACCGCCGCCCAGGGACATTCCTCATAAAACCGGTGGTTGAACCTGTCAACTCAACCCATCGCGCCCCTGCAAGATCGCCATTAAAGCTTCATCTACCCACAGCCTCTGGAAATGCAACCGCAGTAAACCATTTAAGTTTTCCCACCCAAAAACAAGTGCAAACGCTTAGGAGAAAACCCTCGCTGTAGGTTCAAAACATGGCTATTGATCAAAACCCAGTCGCAAACATCTACGGCCCCAAAAAATGGTAAAAAGTCACCAGACAACCAGATCGTGCCATGTAGGCACTTGAAGTTTCTATCGCTGGCCCATCGCTCCTTCATTTGCTTTTCAAAAAAGAGGACACATGTCGGCCTCCGCAGCATCGGCCATCAGGATATGTGGCGGCTTCCGCACTACACTTGAGAAACACATGAAACATTTTGGGACTCTCGTGGATGCTGACACTTGGCACCGTCTGCAACACTCATGAAACATTAGAGACCCTTCTTGAAACTAACGCGGAAACTGACACATGTTGGGCTCTGCCACACTTTGCGAAACTGTGTCTATAGACTGAAGTGGCCTTCGCAGGTGACACATGTCATCATCCACAGCACTTGAGACACTTCACTGGGACCCACCACCATTCACTACCATTGTAGGATACAAATAGAAAGCTATGCGGAAGCTGACACTTGTTAGCTTCCGCAGCAACCACAAGGGACACGTGGCACTGTTCGCGGCAGCTTAGAAACTTTTAGAAACTTTAGCGGACAGCGACACCTGGCAAGCTCCGCATCACTTGAGAAACACTAAGGGTCTTTCAGAAACTTTTTCTGTGTCTCTCAGGTGCTTCCACGTGGTGCCTTCCACGACACTCTTGAAACTTAAAGGAAACTCTATTGAAACTTCAGCGGAAGCTGACACGTGGCGCCTTCCGCGCATAGTTGGAACTTTAAGGGGCCACCTCCACTGCTGACACATGGCATGCTCTGCGGGAAGCAAAAATAAAGGCACAGATTCTAAACTGGGGCTCGACACTTGGCAGACCCACGGCACTGAAATGATTAGACCCTCTCAACCACTATTAGAAACATTTTAGAAGCTAGAAACTGTGACCTGATATGCATTTTTTATGCATTTGACCCATTTTTTATCAATTTTCAGGGGCTGATGGAGATTTCTGACCCGCCACTGTATATTTTGACCCTGAGCATACAAGGTGAGTTGCATTTTTGATAATTGCAGGGACCAAAACATTAGAACTTTTTTGGATTTTTAGGGAAGAGACCTGACTCAAAACCCCAAACATAAATTATTACTAACATAGGCTCCTATTGGGGATGTGCAGGCGCAAGACTGCAGCGAGAACCTCAGATCTCTGGGATGCAAACCAGTCCACTATCCATTGGGCACAGAATCATGAAGACTGCACCAGCCTGCATCAAAAGCACATTATTTTCAAATATTATTTTGGTGGCCTTGGGCAACCAAAAAGGAAGAACCATAACTTTATCCTGTCAAATGCCTGATTCCAAACTGAATAACCCCAACCATAGCTGAAAACATTGGCATAATCTGCCCATAATGTCATTTGCTTAATTAGATATTCCTCCATTTTTGACAACTTTCCACTTGTAGTATTGCCTCTGTCACTCTGGATTTCAAAATTAGACATATAACCATACACATAATATTCTTCAACATTAGGCAACACATGTATGTTATATCCCTTAGACAGTACATCATACTGCTCTTGGCATTTTTCATCATTTATCTGGCTGCTGCACACCATCAAGCACTCATCTAGCTGATCCAAAAACTGAAGACATTCAGAATAAATGAGACCCCTAATATCTACTGATATTGAAAACAAATCCTGATCCATACACCCAATGTTGCACATGTCTAAATCAGGTGATGATGAACATTCATTATTCATAGTTTGTAAATCAGCATCATCATCAAATACAGGGTTAATCCTGCACCAATGAAGGTCATGACTCACAACAATAAATGCATCCACAGGCTCATCATAAAGGGGATTCATGCTCATTGTAAAGGTCTTTGTTTCTTCTTCATGACAAACCAATTCTTCTTCAGTATTCTCAGATCCAGAGTCATAAGAAGACCAAACCTGATCCATGCACTAGTCATGGATATCATTTCTATCATCTGATTGCCCCACATACAAAATGTTTGCTACTTCAATGCACTCTGAAGTTGAACAATCCACATCACTTTCCAGCCCTCCAATGCTTCCTCATGAAACTGATATTGATTCTTGATCCATATGATCACAACTTTACACAACTGGATCATTTAAACATGAAGGCTCTTTATTTAGGACTGGCATGCAAATATTACTTGAAAAATTATTATTGTCAACTTCATTTGTTGGGCAAAATAGGACATCCTCCTCTATAACAGAAACATCATCAACTTGAAATGATGCAAAAACTGGGACAGTAGTGGTGTGAGCACTTTGACATTCATTGTCAACTCTTGAATTAAACCGTTCATTAACATTAGGGGTTGCAGGACAACAAATTTTTTTAGAAAAATAACCCTTTTGAATACCATACCTCCAATTGTTTTTAATATCAATTACAAACTGTCAAGCCTAATGCAATGTGGTGGGCTCCTTATCTCTCAATCTATAACTCATTTTCTTATCAAATGCTCCCAAATAGACAACTAAGCACAGTGCATCATTAGGTCTCATGCATTCTGGTATTCTATTCAATGCCTTCATAAATCTGAGGTTAAAGGCTGGGATCAACTCATCCTCTTCAATATGGATGTACATAAAGTCACTAGTGACTGCATATTCAAAAAAAATTTCACCATATTGCTCTAGAAATGCAGATTTAAAATCTTGCCAAGAGATGATAGAGTTAGCTGGAAGGTAGGAGAACCAATCCCTTGCATCTTCATCTAGAGATTGAACAAATAGCCTCATGACTACATCCTCATGGCCAATCTCAAAGTCATCCATCACATTTCTAAACTGTTGCAAGTGTCTCTCAGTTGATTCATCCTTTATACCATTGAATTTAGGCAAATACTTTCTGATTTTAGGTGGAAAAGCATTTGGGTAGCCACAAATGCCACTAAAATTTATGGGCTTATATCTATCTATTTCCAAGCCTCTTTTATTACATGGTTGGGATTGACTACTATACATTATTGCATTTGACACCTCACAAGGGTGCATGGGTTGACAATACATCTTTTTATGCTTTTGCAACCCTCTTCTCTACTCAAATTTTCAATCACAATATGACCTTAGGCCATTAAAATACAAAACTGCTATTTCAACCTGCCTAAAGTCCTCTATATGAGTCTTTTGAACAACATTGCATGCCCTTTTGAAATACAGAGTAGGTTGTAACAAAAGCATGCAAGCTTTGCTTTCACCAATGTTTCCCTTTTAACCAGTGCTATTTCACCAAATAGGGAACTTTTCAAAAACTTGTACAAATACCTGGATATGTTGCAGCTACTGATAGGTTCATTCAATAGAGTCGCCACCTCCTTGGCAGAGGAATGAGCTTCAAACTAGATGAAGCTGAAAATTGATTTCTTTCTTTCTAGGTCATCCACCAGCAGAGCCACATATAAAACTTTACATTTGCTGCAACAAGTCACTTCCAGGCCTAATTCTTCAATTTCTCAGACTCAAGCTTCACGGCTATGACATTGTCTCCCCAGCAGAGTCGCCAAAATCTGTTGCGACTTGGATGGGCCACAAATACATCACCAGAGATGACTAGATAGTACTTTGACTTCACATCCCCAGTAGAGTCACCATTTTGTTGGTGACTCGGATGGGCCACAAATACATTCCTTTTTTATCAATCCATCCCCAGCAGAGTCACCATTTTGTTAGTGACTCGGATGGGCCACAAATACATTCCTTTTTTATCAATCCATCCCCAACGAAGTCACCATTTTGTTGGTGACTCAGATGGGCCACAAATACATTCCTTTTTTATCAATCCATCCCCAGTAGAGTCGCCATTTTGTTGGTTTTTCTTCTAAATCAGCATTAGGGTTTGCCACTTCTAATGCACAGGCAGATTCAGCCAACTAATACAGGAGGTTGCGTGAGCTGCCTCCCCTTCACTTCTGGTTCTGCCGCACCAAGGGGGTATCCCTATGACAAAAGATGTAACATTGACTAGCTCAAAGATAGAAAGATATAACTTGACAATAATAGGCAGAATACTCTCATGTATGGACCAAGATCTTCATGATAGATCACAAGGTGGGCAACATTCTTGGACATATATGTCTGGTTGGGTATGAGAGTATGCAGGGGGTTCTTAATCATACTCCTACAACTAACAGGTGGAAGTGATGAAATGGGTGGACATAATGTCCTAGATGCAAGACAAGGGGTTTTGGCTCATAAGTACTGACCCAGGAGCAGACTGGTGCCTATCCATTGGGCAAGGAGTCAGCTAGACGTATACAGCAGATGGTTTGCAACTTTCACTCAAGTTTCAGGGGGTTGGACTTGATGCTTGCCTTACAAACATCACCCAAGAAAGGGTATCTAACTGCCTCTACTTACAGATATCCCTGAAGACATACAACATTCTCCATACATTGACCTAAAATAGTTTAATCCACTCCTTGAATGGAAGTTACAGATCAAGCATGCAGTATAGGTATCTATACCCTAGAATCTATGAAACCCTTAGCAACCAGATTCAAAAGAAGGATGACATGCAGCAAATGGAGACAAGCAGATAGACACATGCAATAAGCATTTTTCATATAAATCAACACTGAAACTGAAAATATGTGCAAAATACACTCATGCTGCAACACATAAACTCCAAAATGGGATGGAACAACCAAGTTCATGCCCTGCTCTTCATTATTTACACAAAATTGCCCCAGGCCTTCGACAACCTAAAATGAGTGACACAGTCTACCCTTTATAGCAAAACTGTGTACTCAACATTAATTACATGGTTGACTCAAAAATTTTGCCAGATACAAGCATGAGGAAATGGCGCTCAAAAAAGATAATGCTATAGAGGGACAAGGAGGAGGGACAAGAAGTGATCTTGAGCCCCACACCATCGCCCAGGGACATTCCTCATAAAACTGGTGGTTGAACCTGTCAACTTGACCCATTGCGCCCTTGCAAGATCACCATTAAAGCTTCATCTACCTGCAGCCTCTGGAAATGCAGCCACAGTAAACCATTTGAGTTTTCCCACTCAAAAACAAGTGCAAACGCTCAGGAGAAAACCCTTGCTATAGGTTCAAAACGTGGCCGTCGATCAAAACCCAGTCGCGGACATCTACGGTCCCAAAAAATGCTAAAAAGTTACCAACCAACCAGATCGTGCCACGTAGGCACTTGAAGTTTCTATCGCTGGCCCATCGATCCTTCATTTTCTTTTCAAAAAAGAGGACACATGTCGGCCTCCGCAGTATCGGCCATCAGGATACGTGGCAGCTTCCGCACTACACTTGAGAAACACATGAAACATTTTGGGACTCTCATGGATGCCGACACTTGGCACCATTCGCAACACTCATGAAACATTAGAGACCCTTCTCGAAACTAACGCGAAAACTGACACATGTCGGGCTCCGCCACACTTTGCGAAACTGTGTCTATAGACTGAAGTGGCCTCCACAGGTGACACATGTCATCATTCGCAGCACTTGAGACACTTCACTGGGACCCACCACCATTCACTACCATTAGAGGATACAAATAGAAAGCTACATGGAAGCTGACACTTGTTAGCTTCCGCAGCAACCATAAGGGACACGTGGCACTGTCTGCGGCAGCTTAGAAACTTTTAGAAACTCTAGCGGACAGCGACACCTAGCAAGCTCCGCATCACTTGAGAAACACTAAGGGTCTTTCAGAAACTTTTTCTGTGTCTCTCAGGTGCCTCCACATGGTGCCTTCCACGGCACTCTTGAAACTTAAAGGAAACTCTATTGAAACTTCGGCGGAAGCCAACACGTGGCACCTTCTGCACATAGTTGGAACTTTAAGGGGCCACCTCCACTACTGACACGCGGCACGCTCCGCGGGAAGCAAAAATAAAGGCGCAGATTCTAAACTGGGGCTCGACACTTGGCAGACCTGCGGCACTGAAATGATTAGACCCTCTCAGCCACTATTAGAAACATTTTAGAAGCTGGAAACTGTGACCCGATATGCATTTTTTATGCATTTGACCCATTTTTTTATCAATTTTTAGGGGCCGATGGAGATTTCTGACCTGCCACTGTATATTTTGACCCTGAGCATACAAGGTGAGATGCATTTTTGATAATTGCAGGGACCAAAACATTAGAACTTTTTTGGATTTTTAGGGAAGAGACCTGACTCAAAACCCCAAACATAAATTATTACTAACACGTTGCACTTAGGAAAAGATATTATGAGGATTTGTTCATAAATGTAATTGTTATGATAGGATTTTGTCACATGTTTTAGCAATAGGAGTTAATATGGATCTTGTCACACAAATTTTTATAAATTGTTTTAATCAAAAAATTATAATGTGGCCAATTTCTATGGTATACAGAGGATAAGTGTGAAGAGGTTGGTGAGAGATGTAAAAAATTTTCTGGTTCTAACAAGTTCAATCCCTTTTCAATCAAAATTGTTCATATAATGTTCATTCATGTGACCATTAATGTCCATCACTAGAAATGAATGCAATAGATTTTTTGAATTTTGAAATGTTAGATTGCATCGGTGGGACTATTATAGTTTCAGGCTGATCTGTGTGCTTCATTTGGTGTCATCTTTGTTTATATATTCATAACTGATCGCTAAGACTGACTAAATGTCTTTTTCATATGCAATGTCCCTTTAGTTCTTATTCAGTTGGGAAGACATTTAGTAATCTCACTAATATTGCATAGATGCCTTTTGTGTTACTTAACATTTCGGGGAGAACAATATGAAGTTTACCCGATATCAGGGTAATCTAAATTATTAGAAATCCTTTTAGTCGTCGCCGAGTGTCCTTTCGATGAATAATAGTCATTTGTATTGTTATCAGGCTGACATAAGGGATTAGCGTTTAAGTTTTAGCGATAAGGGATTAGGGTTTAGGGTTGAGGGATTAGGATTTAAGGTATAGTGTTTAGGGTTGAGGGTTTAGGGATAGGGTTTAGGGTTTAAAGTTTAAGGGTTGAGGGTTTAGGCTTTAGGGATAACATTTAGGGTTGAGGGATTAGGGTTTAGGGTGGAGGGATTAGTGTTTAAGGTATAGTATTTAGGGTTGAGGGTTGGAGGATGCGTTACGGTGCACTGAAAGGTTATAGTCCCATTAGAGAATGATGTCCTCGCGCATGACCATGTCGAGTACCCTCATCAATGTTGGTAAGGGATACATGGAAGGCAAATGGATTAGGTTGGTAGTGGATTATAACATGGATTCTAGAGGGGAGAAAAGTGGATTATGATGTGGATTATGTAGGGAAAATAGTGGATTATGTCAGACTTATGCCAAAGCATGGGCCATAGGGATGGTATGTGGAGGGTATGTAGGATAGTGGATTAATGATGGTAGATTTATTGCGGAATGGAAGGGAACCATGACCAATGGTTGCACACATCGCGATAAACATTGAAGCTTGTGATGTGGAGGTGGTGTAGGGTGCAATGGAGATGCTTGCTTAGGAGATGGATGATGAAGGGCTTTAGGAACCCACATAGACTTAGGCATTTTATTACTTTTATTTTGCTTGTGGGATGGAATGTTTTGACACTTTTGAGTGGAATGGGAATTTGAGATGGGAGTAGATGGTTAGGATTTTTTAGAGGTAGATGCCTCATTTAACTTGATTTCTTGTTTCTTAGGTACCCATACCATTTTGGTTTTGGAATTTGCTTGTGGAGGTATGGGCTTGGATAACTTTTTGGATTGATTTTTCTTTGACTCTTTGTTTTTATGTCCTAAGGCATGAGGACCCTCAGGATGTTTGGCTTTATTAGTAGAGGCATCTAATTTTACATTTCTAGATCCCTTGGGGATGGTGGAATGAGTGGAAGATTTAAGTTTACCTTCAAGTTTAGGGTTGAGGGTTGAGGGTTGATGGATTAAGGTTTAAGGTATAGTCATGTTGAGGGTTGAGGGTTGAGGGTTTAGGGTTTAGGGATTAGGGTTTAGAGTTGAGGTATTAGGGTTTAAGGCATAGTATTGTTTAGGGTTGAGGGTTTAGGGATATGGTTTAGGATTTAAGGTTCAAGTGTTGAGGGTTGAGGCTTTAGGGATAGGGTTTAAGGTTTAGCGATAAGGGATTAGGGTTTATGGATGAGGGATTAGGGTTTAGTGTTGAGGGATTAGAGTTTAAGGTATAGTGTTTAGGTTTGAGGGTTTAGGGATAGGGTTTAGGGTTTAAGGTTTAAGGGTTGAGGCTTCAGGATTTAGGGATAGTGTTTAGGGTTGAGGGATTAGGGTTTAGGGTGGAGGGATTAGGGTTTAAGGTATAGTGTTTAGGGTTGAGGGTTGAAGGATGCGTTATGCTGCACTGAAAGGTTATAGTCCCATTAGAGAATGATGTCCTCGCACATGACCATGTCGAGTGCCCTCATCGATGTTGGTAAGGGATACATGGAAGGCAAATGGATTAGGCAGATAGTGGATTATGACTTGGATTCTAGAGGGGAGAATAGTGGATTATGATGTGGATTATGTCAGACTTATGCCAAAGCATGGACCATAGGGATGGTATGTGGAGGGTATGTAGGATAGTAGATGAATGATGGTAGACTTATTGCGGAATGGAAGGGAACCATGACCAATGGTTGCACACATTGCGATAAATGTTGAAGCTTGTGATGCGGAGGTGGTGTAGGGTGCAATGGAGATATTTTCTTAGGAGATGGATGATGAAGGGCTTTAGGAATCCGCATAGACTTAGGTATTTTATTACTTTTGTTTTGCTTGTGGGATGGAATGTTTTGACACTTTTGAGCGGAATGGGAATTTGAGATGGGAGTAGATGGTTAGGATTTTTTAGAGGTAGATGCCTCATTTAACTTGATTTCTTGTTGCTTAGGTACCCATACCATTTTGGTTTTGGACTTTACTTGTGGAGGTATGGGCTTGGATAACTTTTTGGATTGATTTTTCTTTGACTCTTTATTTTTATGTCTCAAGGCATGAGGACCCTTAGGATGTTTGGCTTTATTAGTAGAGGCATCTAATTTTGCATTTCTGGATCCCTTAGGGATGGTGGAATGAGTGGAATCTTTAGGTTTAGCTTTAAGATTAGGGTTGAGGGTTGAGGGTTGAGGGTTGACGGATTAGGGTTTAAGGTATGTCATGTTGAGGGTTGAGGGTTTAGGGTTTAGGGATTAGGGTTTAGAGTTGAGGGATTAGGGTTTAAGGCATATTATTGTTTAGGGTTGAGAGTTTAGGATTTAAGGTTCAAGTGTTGAGGGATTAGGGTTCTTTGACTCTTTGTTTTTATGTCCTAAGGCATGAGGACCCTTAGGATGTTTGGCTTTATCAGTAGAGGCATCTAATTTTGCATTTCTGGATCCCTTGGGGATGGTGGAATGAGTGGAAGCTTGGTGGAATGAGTGGAAGCTTTAAGTTTAGCTTTAAGATTAGGGTTGAGGGTTGAGGGTTGAGGGATTAGGGTTTAAGGTATAGTCATGTTGAGGGTTGAGGGTTTAGGGTTTAGGGTTTAGGGATTAGGGTTTAGAGTTGAGGGATTAGGGTTTAAGGCATAGTACTATTTAGGGTCGAGGGTTTAGGTATAGGGTTTAGGATTTAAGGTTCAAGTGTTGAGGGTTGAGGCTTTAGGGATAGGGTTTAAGGTTTAGCGATAAGGGATTAGGGTTTAGGGCTGAGGGATTAGGGTTTAGTGTTGAGGAATTAGAGTTTAAGGTATAGTGTTTGGGGTTGAGGGTTTAGGGATAGGGTTTAGGGTTTAAGGTTTAAGGGTTGAGGCTTCAAGCTTCAGGGATAGCATTTAGGGTTGAGGGATTAGCGTTTAAGGTATAGTGTTTAGGGTTGAGGGTTGAAGGATGCGTTATGCTACACTAAAAGGTTATAGTCCCATTAGATAATGATGTCCTTGCACATGATCATGTCGAGTGCCCTAATCGATGTTGGTAAGGGATACATGGAAGGAAAATGGATTAGGCAGATAGTGAATTATGACATGGATTCTAGAGGGGAGAATAGTGGATTATGATGTGGATTATGTCAGACTTATGCCAAAGCATGGACCATAGGGATGGTATGTGGAGGGTATGTAGGATAGTCGATGAATGATGGTAGATTTATTGCGGAATGGAAGGGAACCATGACCAATGGTTGCACACATTGCGATAAACATTGAATCTTGTGATGCGGAGGTGGTGTAGGGTGTAATGGAGATGTTTTCTTAGGAGATGGATGATGAAGGGATTTAGGAACCCACATAGACTTAGGTGTTTTATTGCTTTTGTTTTGCTTGTGGGATGGAATGTTTTGACACTTTTGAGCGGAATGGGAATTTGAGATGGGAGTAGATGGTTGGGATTTTTTAGAGATAGATGCCTCATTTAACTTGATTTCTTATTGCTTATGTACCCATACAATTTTGGTTTTGGACTTTGCTTGTGGAGGTATGGGCTTGGATAACTTTTTGGATTGATTTTTATTTGACTCTTTGTTTTTATGTCTTGAGGCATGAGGACCCTTAGGATGTTTGGTTTTATCAGTAGAGGCATCTAATTTTGCATTTCTGGATCCCTTGGGGATGGTGGAATGAGTGGAAACTTTATGTTTAGCTGTAAGATTAGGGTTGAGGGATTAGGGTTTAAGGTATAGTCATGTTGAGGGTTTAGGGTTTAGGGATTAGGGTTTAGAGTTGATGGATTAGGGTTTAAGGCATAGTATTGTTTAGGGTTGAGGGTTTAGGGATAGGGTTTAGGATTTAAGGTTCAAGTGTTGAGGGATTAGGGTTCTTTGACTCTTTGTTTTTTATGTCCTGAGGCATGAGGACCCTTAGGATGTTTGGCTTTATCAGTAAAGGCATCTAATTTTGCATTTCTAGATCCCTTGGGGATGGTGGAATGAGTGGAAGCTTTAAGTTTAGCTTTAAGATTAGGGTTGAGGGTTGAGGGTTGAGGGTTGAGGGATTAGGGTTTAAGGTATAGTCATGTTGAGGGTTGAGGGTTTAGGGTTTAGGGTTTAGGGATTAGGGTTTAGAGTTGAGGGATTAGGGTTTAAGACATAGTACTATTTAGGGTTGAGGGTTTATGATTTAAGGTTCAAGTGTTGAGGGTTGAGGCTTTAGGGATAGGGTTTAAGGTTTAGTGATAAGGGATTAGGGTTTAGGGTTGAGGGGTTAAGGTTTAGTGTTGAGGGATTAGAGTTTAAGGTATAGTGTTTGGGGTTGAGGGTTTAGGGATAGGGTTTAGGGTTTAAGGTTTAAGGGTTGAGGTTTTAGGCTTTAGAGATAGCGTTTAGGGTTGAGGGATTAGGGTTTAGTATGGAGGGATTAGGGTTTAAGGTATAGTGTTTAGGGTTAAGGGTTGAAGGATGCGTTACCCTGCACTGAATGGTTATAGTCCCATTAGAGAATGATGTCCTCGCGCAGGACCATGTCGAGTTCCCTCATCAATGTTGGTAAGGGATACGTGGAAGGCAAATGGATTAGGCAGATAGTGGATTATGACATGGATTCTAGAGGGGAGAAAAGTGGATTATATAGGGAAAATAGTGGATTATGATGTGGATTATGTCAAACTTATATCAAAGCATGGACCATAGGGATGGTATGTGGAGGGTATGTAGGATAGTGGATGATTGATGGTAGATTTATTGCGGAATGGAAGGGAACCATGACCAATGGTTGCACACATCATGATAAATGTTGAAGCTTATGATGTAGAGGTGGTGTAGGGTGCAATGGAGATGTTTGCTTAGGAGATGGATGGTGAAGGGCTTTAGGAATCCACATAGACTTAGGTGTTTTATTACTTTTGTTTTGCTTGTGGGATGGAATGTTTTGACACTTTTGAGTAGAATGGGAATTTGAGATGGAAGTAGATGGTTGGGATTTTGTGGAGGTAGATGCCTCATTTAACTTGATTTCTTGTTACTTAGGTACCCATACCATTTTGGTTTTGGACTTTGCTTGTGGAGGTATGGGCTTGGATAACTTTTTGGATTGATTTTTCTTTGACTCTTTGTTTTTATGTCCTGAGGCATGAGGACCCTTAGGATGTTTGGCTTTATCAGTAGAGGCATCTAATTTTGCATTTCTTGATCCCTTGGGGATGGTGGAATGAGTGGAAGCTTTAAGTTTAGCTTTAAGAATAGGGTTGAGGGTTGAGGGTTTAGGGTTTAGGGATTAGGGTTTAGAGTTGAAGGATTAGGGTTTAAGGCATAGTATTGTTTAGGGTTGAGGGTTTAGGGATATGCTTTATGATTTAAAGTTCAAATGTTGAGGGTTGAGGCTTTAGGGGGAGGGTTTAAGGTTTAGCGATAAGGGATTAGGGTTTAGTGTTGAGGGATTAGAGTTTAACGTAAAGTGTTTAGGGTTGAGGGTTTAGGGATAGGGTTTAGGGTTTAAGGTTTAAGGGTTGAGGCTTCAGGCTTTAGGGATAGCATTTAGGGTTGAGGGATTAGGGTTTAGGTGGAGGGATTAGGGTTTAAGGTATAATGTTTAGGGTTGATGGTTGAAGGATGCGTTATGCTGCATTGAAAGGTTATAGTCCCATTAGAGAATGATGTCCTCGCACATGACCATGTCGAGTGCCCTTGTCGATGTTGGTAAGGGATACATGGAAGGAAAATGGATTAGGCAGATAGTGGATTATGATGTGGATTCTAGAGGGGAGAAAAGTGGATTATGATGTGGATTATGTAGGGAAAATAGTTGATTATGATGTGGATTATGTCAGACTTATGCCAAAGCATGGACCATAGGGATGGTATGTGGAGGGTATGTAGGATAGTCGATGAATGATGGTAGATTTATTGCAGAATGGAAGGGAACCATGGCCAATTGTTGCACACATTGTGATAAATGTTGAAGCTTGTGATGCAGAGGTGGTGTAGGGTGCAATGGAGATGTTTTCTTAGGAGATGGATGATGAAGGGCTTGAGGAACCCACATAGACTTGGGTGTTTTATTACTTTTGTTTTGCTTGTGGGATGGAATGTTTTGACACTTTTGAACGAAATGGGAATTTGAGATGGGAGTAGATGGTTGGGATTTTTTAGAGGTAGATTCCCCATTTAACTTGATTTATTTTTGCTTAGGTACCCATACCATTTTGGTTTTGGACTTTGCTTGTGGAGGTATGGGCTTGGATAACTTTTTGGATTGATTTTTCTTTAACTCTTTGTTTTTCTGTCCTGAGGCATAAGGACCCTTAGGATGTTTGGATTTATTAGTAGAGGCATCTAATTTTACATTTTTCGATCCCTTATGGATGGTGGAACGAGTGGAAGCTTTAATTTTATCTTTAAGATTAGGGTTGAGGGTTGAGGGTTGAGGGATTAGGGTTTAAGGTATAGTTATGTTGAGGGTTGAGGATTTAGGGTTTACGATTTAGGGTTTAGGGATTAGGGTTTAGAGTTGAGGGATTACGGTTTAAGCCATAGTATTGTTTAGGGTTGAGGGTTTAGGGATATGGTTTAGGATTTAAGGTTCAAGTGTTGAGGAATTAGGGTTCTTTGACTCTTTGTTTTTATGTCATGAGGCATGAGGACTGATAGGATGTTTGGCTTTAGTAGTAGAGGCATCTAATTTTGCATTTCTGGATCCCTTGTGGATGGTGGAATGAGTGGAAGCTTTAAGTTTAGCTTTAAGATTAGGGTTGAGGGTTGAGGGATTAGGGTTTAAGGTATAGTCATGTCGAGGGTTGAGGGTTGAGGGTTTAGGGTTTAGGGTTTAGGGATTAGAGTTGAGGGATTAGGGTTTAAGGCATAGTACTATTTAGGGTTGAGGTTAAAGAGACAAGTTGACACATTACCTAAGTTGTCATGTTCTTGAAACCTTGTCACTATAAAGAGGATATATCTAGAGAGTAATGTCACAAGGACATAACCAAGGCATGCACTATCATGAGCCATAGGGACAACTTATTACACCATCCAAAACTCCATTTGAACTAGCTACTATCAATAATTCACATTATTGGGGATTGTCATGAAGAAAACACCATGCATAGGACTACCATAGTCAAAGTGGAGAGGATTGTCTAGTCATTGTATGACTGTCATAATAGCTAGTGGGTTAGTTACCATGCTTCAACCTAAAATAGGTTAATGAGAACATAGAAATGAAAATCACAATACCATAAGCACACTCCATAAGCTACCAATATAGTCCCAATATCATGTCATCATGATAGTAAGAGAAGAGTTGTTTGATTTTTCCAAAGCCATATCACTTGCATAAGGATTGTCACCAACCATCTGTGTAAGGTCGTGAAAGAGTGAGTCATTATTGAGCTAATCATAAGAGAAGCATGAAGTCAAAATGCTATCATGGAAACAAGATATAGTTACTTATTATAAGGACAATCCAAATTTGGTGAGGTTATGTTTTTATCAACTTCCAAGTAAAATACATCATTTTGCACTAATTGGCACTAAATTAGGTGCACTTTGTGCCCCAAATAGATTATATTTTTGCCTAAAAGTTGGTGCTAAAGTCGATGTTAATTGCTCCGACTATAGCACCGACTACTGGATCAAAAAAATTTAAAAAACTCTCGCCTGCACATACCCGAAAACAAAAAGAAACAAAATAAAACTTTATTGATTTTTGGTGTTCATTTTTTATTTGGTGTTCGAGCATTTGGGTTGGAGTCCTACCTAAATTTTTTGTTTGGTGTTCATGTTTTGTTTACATGTGAATTGTTCAAGTCTCATGTGGTTGCAAAGGAGGAGGGTAAAATTGTAGACATTGCATTATTTCCTCGACATCCGAGAGCAGTGAACACATTTTTCAAACCCCAATGCCTAGGTTCACTTATCATTACCATCAATACCTTTCTCTGAACACAACTTTCTCGCTTCCTTCCTAAAAAGGTAGTCGAGTGCTTTAAGACAAGTCAATTGTGAGCAAACTAAAATTAGGGCTTTTGAGACAAGGGTGAGAAAACTAAAATAGAGGTTGGTCAAGACAATACGAGGAGATAGGGCTTTTGAGACGAGGGTGAGCAAACTAAAATTAGGCCAGGAACTATAGATTCCCTCCCAAGGCACCAATTGATTCATAGGAAAACAACTTCATGATTTGCTCTACAAAGTAAAGGTCAAAAACCTTGAGGAATATAGAAAAACTGCCATAGACTGAAAGAAAATAATTTGCCCTAGGTCACCTCAAAATGTCAAGCAATAGAGGGAAGAGAGCAAAGGGAGCAGACTCTGGCCACAATGAGGTAATTCATTGTCAATTTATAGATTTATAAATGTTTCCATTATTTCTTTGATTTTTAATTTCTAGTTTTTTATTTGTAAATTTAAAAGAAGAAATTTATTTTATAGGAACATGAGACTGACAAAGATTAAGAGGCATTGGCTTCCATATTGGGGGTAGAGGCAGTGAACAAACTAGATGGTGTTGACTTGACAATGCTTGCCAGATACATAGAAAAATGATCTGGTAAAGCCCCTGAAACATTACAACGAAATCAACAGTGTCAAAGGGAATCAATTGATTCCCCAACTAGTCATGGATCGAGCAAAAGATCCAAGAGGAAATCAATAACAATAACCTCTAAGAATGTGGAACAGGAAACAGAGGCTTCCAATGTCCCACCAACTCTTGGGACACAAACTTTTTCGACCACCACGCCATGTTTTTCATCTTGCATTGGTACCCATGATACCAAGATAGAATACGATGTGGTTTCAAGGGATGTCCGAATGATGGATGCTAGAAAAACATTTGTGAATAGGTTGAAGGAACCATGCCTTCAATAGTTCAAAGACCATCTACATTTGCCATTCTCAAAGATACCCATGCACCTACAAAAAATAGTTATCCAAGACATGGAGACTGAATTTGGCACAGGTTGGTCTGTAAAGAAGATAAATCTATGAATGTCTCAGAACTGCAAGAGATTTCGGTGCAACCAAACAAAGAAGATAAAAAAACTCCCTCCTGAGTAAAGGCTCAAAAAAAGGCCAATTGATGTAAGTTTGAAAGTATGGAAAGAGCTTGTAAAAGCATATGAGAAGTCCAATGGACGGAGGAAGTCTGGTGAGGAGAGTATGTGGGTATTTGAATTTGCTCATAAGATTATATCAAATTTATTAAATGATTTTTAAATTTTATTTGTGCATAGTTAAATTGAATTAGTATATGTTTCAGGACAAGGCCTCCAAGGCTAGTCTTGACAAACTTTGTGCCATGCATCACAGTGGCCAGAAAGGTTTACAGGCCTTGATCTATACATTTGTAAGTATATTTAATAAGTTAAATGATATTTTTTTATTTTCCTAGGAAAAAGTAAATGATTGCATATTAATTAGTCTAACTAGTCCATGTGCCATGTTTTGATAGGAGGAGAAATATGGCCGACATCCAAGCCAATTTGAAAAGGAAATGTTACAAAGCAAAAAGTGGACTGATTTTGTAATCTAGATGGAGAATGAGGTATCAATAGTTGACTTTCAATAACTTAGTTGGATATTGTTGTGTTTATATGTCAATTTGAATTTCTTGTGTTGAGTTGTTTATTGATGCGTAGGATGAGTTCTAAAGTTCTTCTCTGTTGGCCCTAGCGCCCTTAAATGTAAGATTTCTCTTAGATGATAAATGATTACTCTTATATCTTTGGGGACACTTCTTGGTTCCATTAGGATCATAATGAGTATACTAGTCTTGTGCTTGCTTACAAAAAGTGGTTGTAATTAACCTAATCTTGTGGTCATTATCCACAACATTTTGTGTGTTCCATGCTATCTCATATGCTTAAGTTTAACGGGCTAATAATGAATAGAAAACCCTTGTTTGCCTGCCTCCAACTAATGGAATTGTTGGAACCTAAAATTTCCTACCATTTTTAAAAAAAAATTTAGGTTCCCATGATGAAAAATTTGACTGCAGCACATGCACCTGTACAATATACTTCAATGGCCTACTTTGAATGGTTATAATTCGAAGCCTATTAATTTTTATGTCAAACCACTTGGTAGGCATACTTATCTGTCATATGTGAGTGTACATGCTTGATTTTAGCTTCCCAGGATTAGATTGGACAAGGTTTTGCAGTGCCAAGTTAAAGGGTTCTGGTGGTACCCACCTAGGGTTAGGGTTTTAAGTCGAGTCTGCAAGCCTATATTTTTATTCCTTTAAACCCCTTAAGGCCTTAAGTTTTCTTGTCCTTTGACCTCTTGCACCTTATCTTTTAAAACTGCATTGACTTCCTGTATTAAAGGGCAATTGTCTTGAGGTCTTCTTAGAGGGGTGATATGTGACTAGGGTATGAAGACTAGGACTTTGTATGTAATCTTAAGCCCTCCTTTTGGATTTGTTGGAAACCTTCTTCACTAATACATAAGGACTATCAAGACTCCTATGTTAGTGCATTAGAGAGGCATTGAAATCACAAAGGAGATAAATGTTATTAGGCCATCACCCAATGGAGAAGGGATTGTCATAAAGAGCATGATAGTGTTACCTTGTCATAGGTCACAAAGGGGATAGTCTTTGTGGTGGTAATTAAAGTCACTAAATTTACATCCACCTTCCTAGGGTTGCAGAAATGCCTGAAGTTGAATATGCCTATTTTAAAGATCTTGCCATGAGTATTTTCCATGTTTTTACAAATGGAGACCTCCCCAATCCTCATCTCAAGTTTCAAATGCACAATGAAACGATGGAGGACAATCATAACTGTCATAATAATACATTAGCATTTTTTGTCTCAAGGTGGCCCTTGAGACTGCCAAGGGGATGGATATAGAGTTGGGATTATGGTTTTTGTTTAAAATCCTTGTGTCATTGACCTAATATTTATTTGTGGCAAGGATCCCAATAGTCTAAAGATTACAAATTGTTGTCAAGAAAAGACTGTCATAGTTAAGTGTGGTACAGTGATACAATTTCATCTTGGTTGAGTATTGTATAAATCTCAAGTTATTTAGAATGCATGGGGTATTAGGGTGTGGTATCACTATATAGGTAACCATCAAGTGATTTCTTCAACCCAATCTTGGCCTATATAGTACCCAGTGTGAAGAGAAAGATAGTGTTGTCCAAGAACCTTGTTACGGTCACAAATGAGGGCAGTCTTAGCTATTGTAACCATAGTTGGAATCCTTTGTTGTTACCATAACATACGCGACCTAAAACCATGACTCTATGAGTATGAGTTGTTTGAAAGACAAATTCCACAACATTTGCCACCATCCTCCCTGCCTGTGTCAAAATGGGAGCTTTGGAATAGGGTATGGACATCCATCAATACATAAAGGATAAAGTAATTTTGTCAGATGTTGTAGTTGCAACTGCCCTATTAGACATGTATGCAAAATGTGGAAGCATAGACAAGGCACACGAACTGTTTGATAGAATGCCTCAAAGAAATGTGGTCTCATGGACTTCAATGACTATAGGATATGCACAAAATGGATTTGTTGAAAAGGCTTCAGAAATTTTAAAGCAAATGCAATTGGTTGGTGTAAAGCCAAATTCCACAACCTTTGCCACCATCCTCCCTGCCTGTGTCAAAATGGGAGCTTTGGAATAGGGTATGGACATCCATCAATACATAAAGGATAGAGGAATTTTGTCAGATGTTATAGTTGTAACTGCCCTGTTAGACATGTATGCAAAATGTGGAAGCATAGACAAGGCACGTGAACTATTTGACAGAATGCCTCAAAGAAATTGTGGTCTCATGGACTTCAATGACTGCAGGATATGCACAAAATGGATTTGTTGAAAAGGCTTCAAAATTTTTAAAGCAAATGCAATTGGCTAGTGTAAAGCCAAATTCCACAACATTTGCCAACATCCTCCCTACCTGTGTCAAAATGGGAGCTTTGGAATAGGGTATGGACATCCATCAATACATAAATGATAGAGGAATTTTGTCAGATGTTGTAGTTGCAACTGCCCTGCTAGACATGTATGCAAAATGTGGAAACATAGACAAGGCACGTGAACTGTTTGATAGAATGCCTCAAAGAAATGTGGTCTCATGGACTGCAATGACTACAGGATATGCATAAAATGGATTTGTTGAAAAGGCTTCAGAAATTTTAAAGCAAATGCAATTGGCTGGTGTAAAGCCAAATTCCACAACTTTTGCTAGCATCCTCCCTGCCTGTGTCAAAATGGGAGCTTTGGAATAGGGTATGGACATCCATCAATACATAAAGGATAGAGGAATTTTGTCAGATGTTGTAGTTGCAACTGCCCTGTTAGACATGTATGCAAAATGTGGAAGCATAGACAAGGCACATGAATTGTTTTACAGAATGCCTCAAAGAAATGTGGTCTCATGGACTACAATTACTGCAGGCTATGCACAAAATGGATTTGTTGAAAAGGCTTCAGAAATTTTAAAGCAAATGCAATTGGCTGGTGTAAAGCCAAATTCCACAACCTTTGCCACCATCCTCCCTGCTTGTGTCAAAATGGGAGCTTTCGACCAAGCAATTTGTAGCACTTAAGGTTATGTAATAGAATTTACAGTTGATAGTTAAATTTATAACAAATTTTTTTATGATCTTTACTAACGTTTATTAGAATTGTTGCATGTTTTACATCATTGGAATGACATATTAGCTGTAACGTTTTTAAAATTTTATTATGTTATGTGCACTTTGATATGATGTAATATGATTATGGTTTCATTTCATATGTTGTAATATTAGATATATAACAAAAAAATAAATTATTGCATGAAATAAATAATAACTTTTCATTTTAAATATTTTTTTTTGCAGAACACGGGTCTTCCAGAGGATCAAGATGATCCTCATAATAGAGATCCATATTATGTTGGTTCTGGTACAGATCACATGGCAGAGGATGATGATGATGCAGATACAGAAGACATTGATGCCAATGACGATGATGACGACGACGATGATGATCATGATGATGATGATCATGATGGTGATGATGATGATAAGGTAGTTGCTTGTAGTAGCTAGTGACATTCATGATCATATAGACTACATCATGGATCATTGTTGATATATCGTTATGATGCCTCTTTTCATAGTCGCTAGCTATCATATGTATCATTTTCACGGCCTGCAGTACCATATTAATGAGTTGTATCATAAATTTATGTATCATTTTGACTTATATCATTTGGACATGTATCATCTTGACTTGTATCATTTTGAGTTACGTAATTTATCATTTTTACTTATATCATTTGTACATGTATCATTTTGACATGTTATTGATCTACTGGCATAATTGACTTTCACTTGTTTTAGTTATATATGATGATGATCTTATTCGTATTGACTTGTCAATTTATATATATTGAAAGTGGTCGATATTTTTGGATGGATATTTATTACGTATGATGATTTTAATTTACTGCTCAGGATGGATGTTGTCAAATTCAATTAAATTATAGATATTTGACTCACTTGTTTTAATTATAGATGATGATCATGTTATAATAATTATCTTGTTATTTAATCACATGAGTTAAATAATTAAATTACTTAATCTATAATCATATGAGTTATTTAAGAGGCATGATATATTTAACTAATTAAATTGAAATAAAACATATTAAATTAATAAATGTAAGAAAAACAATAAGCATTTTTAGTAGAAACAAAATACCTAAAAATGGAAGCAAAATTGGAAGCAACAAGCGACGTTATATCGGAAGCAAAATTGGAATCAACAGTGGAAGTGAAATTGGAAGCAAAACCGGACGCAAAATTGGAAACCAAACTGGAAGTAAAACCGGAAGCAAAACTAGAGGCAAAATTGGAAGCCAAACTGGAAGCAAAATTTGAAGAAAAACTTGAAGCAAAATTGGAAGCAAAACTAGAAGCAAAATTAGAAGCAAAACTGGAAGCAAAATCGGAAGCAAACCTGGGAGCAAAATTGGATGCAAAACTGGAAGCAAACTTGGAAGAAAAATTGGAAGAAAACCTAGAAGCAAAACTAGAAGCAAAATTGGAAGCAAAACTGGAAGCAAAACTGGAAGCCAACCTAGAAGCAAAACTAGAAGCAAAATTGGAAGCAACAGTGGAAGCAAAACCGGAAGCAAAAGTGGAAGCAAAATCGAAGCAAAATTGGAAGCAAAATCGGAAGCAAAACTGGAAGTAAAACTGGAAGCAATACCGGAAGCAAACTTGGAAGAAAAATCAGAAGCAAAATTGGAAGCAAAACTAGAAGCAAAACTGGAAGTATAACCGGAAGCAAAACCGGAAGCAAACTTGGAAGCAACACAAGAAGCAAAACCATAAGCAAAATCAGAAGCCAACTGGAAGAAACAAAATTCAGCGCTAAATCCAGTGTTAAACCTAGCACTAAAATCTAGCCCTAAACCTAGTGCGAAACCCAACATTATTATCGGTGCTATACCCAGTGCTAAATCCAGTGCAATAGTGAGATGCTATTGGGTGTCGAGTTTGGCGTCGACAGAAGTGTCCAATTCATGGACTCAAATGCACTAAATTCTGGTGCTATTTTAGGTGCTAATTGCCTATTCTGTTGTAGTGAAAACATAGTGCAATTGCTACAACAGAATAGGCAATTAGTGAATACATGCTCAGCCATAATGGCTTCGAGCTCCAATTATCATAAAATGTATTATACAATATAGCCGGGTCAAAAGGTCCTAAGCTCAAACATAGAAAAAGGTCTATCTTTATAGAGTTCGGCCTCAAGGCCATGAGCTAGTACCCAAATAAAACATAGTGCAGTTGCTACTTGGCTCCTTAAGCCTCGAGCTTAATCATAGAAAAGAGTACATAGTATCACGACTCGGCTGAGCATAGTCTCAAGAAGAGTTTACAAAGTTTCATTGCTCGGCTCAACGGCCTGGAGCATGGTCTCAAAGAAATTTACTGCACATTTAATTAGCTCAGCCTTCATGGCTATGAGCATATTCATACTACAAAGTTAACTTGTTAGGGTTTGGCCATATGGCTCTGAACAACTATAAATAAAAGTCTTAAAACAAAATAGCTCAGCCATTTCAGCCTTGAGGAATGACATAGAAAAATATAAATATTATCCATGGCATGGCCTCGTGCATCAGCATTTAACAAATAACAAGAAACATCATGCCATACGGACTCAGGCAGAAGTCCTACTGAGTTTTAAACTCATCATACGAAAAGTAATTGGGATTTTTGTTCCCCATTTTACCTGTACCAGGCTATTAGTCAAGATGTAGTTCCAGACCGCGACTCTTCCAGCTGCTCACAGCTTCTTTCCTCCAATGTTCTATTGGGAATTAAGGTGTCTCAACCTTTGCAAATTCCTAATGTTGTATTTATTTGTCCCATGTTGAGTTGGCATAGTCAGCACCTTGTGTATATGCAGCAGGGTAAATTTTGGTGACTTTGGCAGCCGCGGTTTCCCCCTTGAATAATTAACGGGGGTTTGGGGGCAGCGTATCTCTGCATGAGAGAAAGGCATCTTTGGGCGGTCAAGGGAGGTTATTTCATGTAAGAGGAATATGATTTTTTTAGTCAGTGATTGACGGATTCTATGACAGCTGTAAGGTGCGTAAGAGCATCTGTCGTAACCTATCTTGGGACCAGGTGCCCACTTTGGGATGGGATGTTGGACAAGTGTCCTTAGGCGTGGGTTTTGGGGCATGAGTCCAAGATGGACGCCCATCTCTAGAAGGTTCCATATTTGCCTTGTAAACTCTATATAAACAGGTGCTTGGATGGGAGATAAAAAATTGGTACAAGTACTGTTATGCTATCGGGATATCTCCAGATTCGACATTTGAAGACTCCTGAAAGAGCATTGGCTCTGAAACTGTATTGTAATATGTTATTGTTTACTGTAATACATTTGATCTGTGTTTTAGAGTGTGGGGTTTTTCACCCGTAAGGGTTTTCCCCACGTATATCTTGTCTCTCTCTCTTCTGTCTTCTTTCTGGTTCTTGTGTTTTGTTGTAATATCTCATGTTAATGGTTTAACATTGCTATAATAGTTAGGATAAAGTTGAATTTGCATAGCCCTCTCCTCATTAGATTAGTGTAGGAAGCGTTTTCTGCACACCTAGCTTCCTTTCATGTTCTCCCTGAACAGTTTTGCAACCTTTTTCCCAAACCCCCAACAACAAACTCTCTTCCTTGAAAAGTGACTCTACAAAATGGAAAACCCAACACTTGATAATTGGTCACCCATGGCATGTTGATTTTGGTTGATAACTACCATTACACTTGGTAGTGTTTCCACAAAAGGTGGCTCGATCCTTGAAATACATGGGATGGTTGAGCTCAAAGCTCCCTTAAGATAAGTAAATAATAACAATATTATAGGAAACAACCCATTAAAAGGTTTCATCCTTACCTAAGGATTATCACTATGAGATTGAAATTGTAAAAAGATACACATTAATAATGCCGGTTATCAGGGTCGAGTAATACTCCTTCGAAATCGACTATTCCCATTAGTCGAATGACTAGGGAAAATAATGACCCCGAGAACAAAAAGGTAAGAGAGACCTCCTCGTCTCTTAACACTATTGTGTTTCGGCTAGGGATGATGTTCCAAGAACATTGTTTGGTCACCACGACTTGTCGTGATAACTTCAACGACATAACGATTTTACAAAGAACATGGAAACAAAAGAAAAGAGACGTGACACGTGACAACTTATGAAAGGATTAAGAAGGACATAGAAGTCGATTACTCAGATGGCTAGTCAACATTTTGTTTTCACAATGTCTAACCCTTCCTCCAGGATGATGCTCTCCTTCCTTCTTTAAAGGACATTTGTTTTCTTGTTCACACTCAGGACCACAAGATTATGATCAGTGCATCATTATCATATCTCATAATATAAATCATTTAATTTACAAAACTATTTAACATCTGTATCTACTTCATAATCAAAAGTTAAATCAGATATTTCCACAATATCAAATCAGTTAACTATGACTAATCTTCCTGATTATCATTCCAAGTTAATGATTAAGTCTAATTGTAACTTGGGGATGTAACATATCTCCCCCCATAAAAATCATTGTCCCTGATGATTAATTGTCTTTAAAATAAACCAACATAATATGAAAATATTTTCAAAAGCATAATATCAAATGTCTTAGAAAAGATGAGGAAATCTAGCATAGAAGTCACCATAATCTTCCCAGGTGGAATTTTCCACCAAATATTGGTCCCACTGGACCTTGCGTGCTATGTTATTTCCTTGTTATGTAAGCGTAGCTTACGCATTTCGAGCATCTTGTTGGGATTGATCACCACCACTGGGTCTTTCACTTGTAGAATATTCCAATCAAGCATAGAAATTTGATTATCAACAGAATTAAACTTTTTCAAATAAGAAACATGAAACACATTATGCATCATGGAAAGTTCTGATGGTAGAGCAAATCTGTATGCCACTGGGTTGACTTCTTCTAGAACTTCAAATGGGTCCACATATCTTGGTGCTAGTTTGGACTTTTTTCAAATTTGATGGAGCTTTTCTGGGGTTTTACCCTTAGGAGAACACTATCTCCCACAGTGAAATACATTTCAGTACGCTTTTCATCCGCATAACTCGTTTGCCTATCATTGGCTTCTACTAGTCTTCTCTTAATCAGATGGACTTGTTCTTCCATTCCTGATAGCATTTCTGGACTAAGGCTAACCCTATCCTCTAGCTTATCCCAACTTATAGGGGTTCGACACTTCCCTCCATATAATGCTTAAAATGGTGCCATCTTAATAGCTGAGTGATAAGAGTTATTGTAGGCAAATTCCACTATAAGAAGGTAATCCTCCCACTTGTATTGTTGATCCATGTAATACATCCTTAATAAGTCCTCCAACACTTGGTTCACCCTTTCAGTTTGA
This sequence comes from Cunninghamia lanceolata, assembly GCA_027924645.1. Classification (NCBI taxonomy): domain Eukaryota; kingdom Viridiplantae; phylum Streptophyta; class Pinopsida; order Cupressales; family Cupressaceae; genus Cunninghamia; species Cunninghamia lanceolata. Next base: position 1,316,213 of record BSBN01000134.1, read on the forward strand.
CCATTCATTTCAGGATGATAAGCAAAGATTATGTTCAACTATGTACCAAGTGAAGAGAACAAGGTTTGCCAAAACCTCGATGTCATCTGTGCATCTCTATTCGAGATAATCTTCTCAGGAATGCCATGCAGTCTGAAAATCTCTTGAACAAATTTTTGAGCAATGATGGGTGCCTCATCCGTCAAGTTTCTAGGTATAAAATGGGTTGCTTTGGTGAGTCTGTCCACCACAACCAAGATAGCATTGTGCCTATTCCTTGACATAGGAAGCCCTTACACAAAGTCTATGCTTATAATCTGTCATTTCCACTTAGGAATTTCATGAGGGTATTATAATCCCGCTGGTTGTTGGTGTTCCACCTTCACCCTTTGGCATTCAACACAAGTAGCTACAAAATTTGCAGCATCCCTCTTCATTCCATTCCAAAAATATAACAGTTTCACATTAGCGAGTAACTTGGTTACTCAAGGATGCCCAGAATATGGTGCAAAATGAAGTTCTTTCCAAACCATATTCCTTAACTCTACTAAGTTAGGTACATACATCCTTCCTTTGAACCTTAATAACCCATTTGGTTCAAGGTTGAATCCTTCATATTTCAGATTCTGTGGATCTTTCTCAAGGGCCTATTTTACCTACTCGTAAAACTCATCTCCCTTAGATTTTTGTAACACCAAATTTCTAAAATTAGAATGTATAGAGATCATAGTGGAGATGTGCCTTCTCCTACTCAAAGCATCTGCCACTCGATTTTCTTTTCCATGAATATATTTAATCTCGAAATCATAATCTGAGATAAATTCTAACCATCTTTTTTGACGAGCATTAAGATGGGGTTGAGTGAGCAGATATTTAAGTCCTCGGTGATCCGTTTTTAACTGAAAAGGTTTTCCAAGCAGATAGTGTCTCCCCATTTGGAATGCGTGAATGACTGTTGCCAGTTCCAAATCATGTGGGGCATAGTTTTGTTCATAGTTTTCAATTTGCGCGATTCATATGCAATGACATGTCCATCTTATACTAGTACACCACCTAAGCCTTCCCCAGAGGCATCAGTAATGACTTCAAACTAACCTTCCGGGTTAGGCACTGTCAACATTGGGGTTGAAGTCAATTTTTCCATCAGTAGGTCAAAGGCCTCTTGGCACTTTTATGAGCATTCAAACTTCTTGCCCTTTCTTTGCAAGGAAGTTATAGGATGTGCAATTTTAGAGAATTTTTTCACAAACTTCCTATAATAACTAGCAAGGCTCATAAAACTTCGAACCTCATGAATATTTCTTGGTTCGGGCCATTCAGAAATAGCCTTAATCTTAGCTGGGTCCACAACTATTCTCTTAGCTAAAATTATGACCCAAATATTATACTTCTTTCTAAAAGAAGGTGGTGGCACCCTCAAATTTTTTAAATTTGATGTGCCAATATTCTTTCAAGGTGTCAGCAAAGGCTTGGTTGATAGGCTGCTCAATCTACTCTGAAGGCCAACTTTGGTGATTAAAATTTTGCAGCTCAAGCATCATCTTGCAAACCCAGTTGGTGGAATATTTTTTGGCACATATGAAAACATGTTTGTTTAGTTCCGTGCCTCCAGGACGAGTTTTGATGGGGTAATTAATTGTTTTCTAACTGCGACCGCACTAATTTTGGCATTCAGAAAAGTTTCAAACCTTGCAAATTTGAGGGCGACCTAGTTATCGATTTGGTCTTAGACCTTTCCAGTTCCAATTTTGTCAAAATTGGAGACCATTTGATGCATTATTTTAATGCATTTAAGTTGTGGCGAACTCACCCGACGGGCCAGTTTACAAAGCAGGTGCCAAAAATTGGTCGGTGAAGCAGAATTCGAGGAGATGGGTTTTCTTGAAATAATTGATTACGCCCCTGTGCATATTTTCCTAATTGTCGGACGCTTGGTTTGCCCGCAGTGGAAAAGCACCAAATGCCCTTCGAAGGAAATTCAAATTTCACCATGGTTTAAAAAATTAAAATGCAAGATAAAGGAATATTAAAATGGGCATATTAAAAATTGAAAAATTAAAAGGGGGGGGGCACTTTTTAAAATGTGAACGTGACTTTTAAGAAAAAAGTCAAAGTTTAAAGGTAAAAGCTTATAAAGTTTTAAGCTTTTAAAAGCTTACGAATAGGAAACAAAGGGGCACGATGGTACAAATATCGCACCATCGTGGCCCCCTTTTGCTACCCTCTTCCGACCCCCACGATGGTGTGATAAGCCCATTGCGGGGCATTTCACGCATTCCTCTGCCTTCTGCAGCATCTAACAGTGGAGTTCCTTCGGTTTTAAGGCGTTTTTGTTGATCTTTCTTGCTATCCGGATCGGATTTTGAAGTGGAGATCACATTTTTATTCCTCAGGCATCATTTTGAGGGTGATTTTTGACTAAAATGTGCTGTTATGTGCTCAGAAATTCTCCTCAGGTCATTCCTCATCCATTGGTGGATGTTGTTTTGACCGTTTGGAGCGAATTTGTGAGTGCCAGATGACTGAAAATGCCTCTGTTTTAGCAAAATGACCCAGAAAGTTTTGATTGGGTAAAAACTCAAAGTTGAATGCTGTTGCAATAATGTCTGAGAGGTTGAATGTGATTGTGAAGCTGAAGATGAGATCTCAGAGGTCTCTTATTCAAGAGGAATGAAGTCTCTAGGTGTCTGCCGTGCAAGATTGGGAAAATTTTGAAAAATGTAAATTTTATTAAAAGGGGAAGATTAAAGTGTATTTTATTTATCTTTTTCCTCTCCTCTTTTAATATAAATATTTTATTCCCATTGTATTTTAGAGAGAGAAATGTAATAAAAAATGTCTCACCTACCTCCAGAAATGTAGTTAATTTCTAGCGTAGCACACTTTGGGCATAAAAGAAACAGTTGAGCCCTCATTTTTGTGGTTGAAGACTTGGAAATTTTGAAGAAGTAATGAAAATACAGAGCTTTCTGGGTTGTTCTATCTCTTGTGTTGTAAGTTTATGAGTTATATGTTGAATGTATGTTTGCATATATGTTTTTCAGTTTCATATTGATGTTATATGAGTAATGCTTCATTGCATGTATTCAGCTGTCTGTCTCCAAGTTGTATGTGTTTTTTTTTTAAGCTAAATAGCTAAGGGTTATTTGAGGTTCTAGGATATGGGTTTTTCTATATTGAATGTTTAATCTTTTACTTTTGCTCAAGGAGCAGATTAAATGTTTTAGGTTAAATATTGGGAGGAACATATTGCAATAAGGATATTCATAAGCAGAGATAGCTGAATACTCTATCTTGGGTGGTGTTTGTAAGGTAAATACCAATTTATCCCCATGAAACTTGAATGTCAGTTGAGTTTATGCAAATCATTCACATATATATGTCTAGTTGACTCCCAGCTCTGAAATAGGCACCAGTATGTTCTTGTGTTAACGTTATGATTCAAAACCCTATCTTGCATCCAAATACACAAAAACAAAATTAGAACATCATTTGAAGACTTTAGGTTTTAGGAGTAGGTTTTAGTTGCATGCTTTCATTTCCAGCCAGCTAGATAGTCCAAGAATATTGCCAATATGGGTTTATCTTATACATCTTGGTCCATACATGAGAGCATTCTGCCTAGTATTGAAAAGTTAAATCTTTTATTTTGAGAAAGACAAAGTCAAATCTTTTGTTGAAGGGATACCCCCTTGGTGCGGCAGAACCAGAAGTGAAGGGGAGGCAGGTTCACACAACCTCCCATCTTTGTTGGCCGAATTTGTCATTGAACTTAAGCATAGGAAGTGGCAAACCCTTAGAGTTTGGTGACTGTTGATTTGAGAACCAACAAAAGGTACACTTAGAGAGCTTGCCATATAGTTTATGATCACTTAATCTCTGAAGTACAATTCTCAAATTCTACATATGTTCCTCTTCATTCTTAGAGTAGATCAAAATGTCATCAAGAAATACTAAGATAAACTTGTCTAGATAGTCTTTGAACACACTGATCATAAGATTCATAAATGTTGCTAGCGCATTTATTAACCCAAAAGGTAGGATAGTGAATTCATAGTGTCCATATCTGGTTCTAAAGGTTGTCTTATGGATGTCTTCATCCTTCAACCTCAATTGGTGATATCCTGATCGAAGATCAATCTTGGAAAATACTGTTGCACCTCTCATCTGATAAAAAAGATCATCGATGCAGGGTAGAGGATACTTGTTCTTAATGGTTTCTTTGTTTAACATGTGGTAATCTATGCGCAACCACAAAGTGCCATCTTTCTTTTTCACAAAAATGATAGGCACTCCCCATGGTGACACACTGGGTCTAATCAACCCTTTATCAAGTGGCTCTTGTAGTTGAGCCTTTATCTCCATTAGTTCTGTTGTGATCATCTTGTAGGGGGATTTAGAAATAGGTTTTGACCCAGGTATAATATCAATGGCAAAATCAAAAGCTCTCTTAGGGGGTAACCCTGGTAGTTCATCCAGAAATACATCCTCAAAATCTCTGAGGAGGGGATGCTTGTCCATATCTGATCTTTCCTGACCTATGGACTCCTTCATCCCTACTTTATTAACTTTTTGGGATTCATAAAACATCATGTCATCTTGGAAGTAGGTTTCCTTTGTTTCATCTATTTTGTCCATCTTGATAGGAAAAAGTTGGCATCCTTTTCTCTGTGCCCTTTTCATTTGTAAGACGGAAATTTGCCTTAGTTTAATTTCCCTAGGTTTCCCTTGGAGAAGGACTTGGTTTCCTAGATCATCCAAACATTCTATTGTCTTGGCAATCTACTTTGGCTCAATGTCTCCATAGCCAATTTATCCCAAGGATAACATCATACGAGCCAAGTGGGGCTACATAGAGATTTACTTTTGTGGAAAAGTTTGGAAGTTCAACCCGAGCTTCAAATAGGCATTGTTCTACCTGAGCCTTGGTGTGATTTGCATACTCTACAGACCAAGTATTTGCCATGAATCTTGCTTTTCTAGGTATCCTATTTACAATTTTGGGAGAAATAAAACATTTTGTGGCACCTGTATCAATTAAAACTGAAATTGAAACTCCAAATAGAATACTTGTTGTCTCTACTGGAGTTATTTGATACTCGAATTAACGGTTGTCCAAGGCCGCATGGATATGTTGCTAGAATGCCACTTGCTAGGAAGGTGGAGGATTCCCTCTTGGTTGCACTCCCTATGATTTGTTGGAACACTGATTGGTGTAGTGATCTCTACCATAAGTGAAGCATCCTCCAACTGGTCCTCACCTCTCTTGAGGTTTGCCAGAATTGTTCCCATTCTTCTTGGAGTGGTTGTTCCCCTTTTTCTCTCCCCTGGACTCATTTTGTTTATTTTTGGCCCCTTTATCACTCTTCTCAGTATAATCTTGTTTCTTTCCTTTTTCTTTGAGGGTTGAGAAGATTGAAACCAGATATATCTCTTTCTGTTTCTTTCCCTACAGGCCGACGTAGCCTTCAAGTTTTGTTCTTGCCTAACGGCCTTCTCATAGACCTGTTCCATGGTAGTAGGACGGTGAACATTAACCTCGCCCCCAATCTAGGCGTTCAACCCCATGATAAACTTTTGGACATGGAATTTCTCATCATGCTGATACTATGGCATATATTTCAACAGTCAGGTGAATTTTTCCCAATACTCATTTACAGTCATATCAACCTATTTTAGGTTTTGAAAGTCTATAAGTTTCTAATCATAGAACAATTGAGGCAACCATCTTTGCCTAAATAGTTCTACGAACCTATCCCAAGTAAGGTTTGTAGACCTCAAACCTAATTCCATCTTTTTGTTCATCCACCTTGTGGATGCTTCACCCGCTAGCTGAAATGCTCTTTAGACATCTTTGGTAACCTCTTTATAATTTCTAATTTCAAAATACTTCTCCATCTCCGTAAGCCATGCCTCTGTGGCATCTCCGCTTACAGATCCATCAAATTTAGGTGGCATGACCTTTATCATGTCATGAGACAGTTCCATAGCCATAAGGCTCCTCTTATCCCCTTCCTGTTTAGCCACAGAGTTATTTTCTCCGTGGTGGCTTTAAGTGGTGTCATTATGGCATTCCTCGCCATCACCCCCATCATTATCATCTAGCCTGTCTTCTGACTAGCCTCCCACTTTGTGTTCGAGAGTTTCCACCCTTGCCCTTGTTTCTTTCAACAAAGTCAAGATTTGGTCTATTTTAGATTTGGATTGCCCTGAATGTGCTCCTTCATCTTGGCTATCCTCTATTCTGGTTCCAACTTGAACTTTTACTGCAATCTACTTCTTCCTGAAGTTTGCGGATTAATCACAGATTAGTTTTCCATGCTATGAAATTTATTCATTTACAAATCTATTCATATTCATGTAATTTTTAACAAGAAAGGAAAGATTGTCAAAATTTGCCATTGCATTATAGTTTCCATTGGATTACATATAATCCACAAAATTAGAAAATTGTGTTTACACCTTGCTTCTGCAAGTCATTTACAATTTGGGATAACTTCCCATAATCATGTTTTCTATTCAGTCTTAGGAGGTGAGGATACACACTGGTATTCCATCACATCCTCCTTAAGTACATTACAGTCCTTAGGAAAATTTCCCTCAGATGATGCTTTAGGGGTAGAGGGTGTCACTGATGCTCCAGTAAAGTTAGGGGCAGCCAACCGTTCAGCCTTCCTTAACTCCTGCTTGATGCGTTTCACAACATCAGCAGAAGTTTCCTCGTCAGATAACCATGCACCTACCAAGCATCCATTCTATTCAAGTTTCTCCTTCATGGAGGCTTGTACCTTCAAGATCCTTTGTTGGCATATGTAACATCCATGTTCCGTTACCTTCTTGCGAGGTGTGGTTCTAATTTTTACCATTCTGGCATAGAACATCCAATCATTAGCATACTTAATGTTGGATACATTAATCATCAAGTAGTGAGCTCATTAGGTCCATGTGTTGAACTTGGTAGCTCTGATACCATATGTAACATCACTTTCTATAATGCTCAAGATTTAACTTAGACATATAACTTAATCAAATCATTAATAAAGAATTGATAGAGATAATCAAAATTTGAACCAAAAGAAACATATTCTTTTCCATCAATTAAGCATGTTAATCAAATCAAGATATAACAAATATTACAATCCAGTAAACCATTACAATCTTTGGTGAGTAACCATCACTAATCAAATACAATATATGCTCTAGGCATCTTAATCAAGTTTTTACATTATAATAGACCAACTAGTCATAAAATGCAAATACTATATCTGGAACCAATGACATCTATCATCATAAGCCTCGACTTGTCTCATGTTTGGAAAGGAGAGCATCATCCTAGTGCTTTTCCTTCAACCACAGACTCGCAGTCCCCTGCTCAATTTCCTAACTTGAAGAGGCCCTACTGTAGACACCCAAAAATGACCAAGTCTTCCAATCATTTGCATTTCATCAAATCTGTCGAATCACCTACATGTCAACATTAATTGAATAATCTAATTATTTAATTAATTTCATCAAATTCTTCCAAACCTTCTAAAAATTGACATTAATTAAATAAATTCTATTTAATTAATTAATTAAATTAAATTCCTCTATATATTCTGTCAAAATTAAATAATTTATATTATTTAATTAAATCATTATCCTCTTTCAAATTTCAAGTCTCCATTAATTAAATAAATAAATTATTTAATTAATTCATCCAAATTCTATCTTATCTACAATTAAATAATTTACATTATTTAATTAAATCACTTGTTCTTCTAAATGTAAATAAATCATGCAAATTTATTTAAATTATCTCAATCTTCTAAAAATAAATAAAATCAATTATTTTATTTATAATCTTCTGTTCCTCAATCATGTACAATCAATTAAATAAATTTATTTATTTAATTTCAATTATCTTTCCAATTCCTCTAAAAATATCATGTTAACTCATGTGCACAATCTGTCTTATTTTTAGAACTCTAAAATTGCAAGTTGAGTTATCTATTCAATCAATCTTGTTTTCATCATATCTTAATAAAAATATCCTTATGGATTGACACATGTTGTGTGCACATTCATCATGGTTATTTGTTTTATCTCCTCCATTGATTCTTCTGAATTATTTGGACCGTTGATTGATCTCTGTTGAAACCTATATAAACCCCCTCATCTCCTTCACAAATCCTCTTCGATCAC